>CM055122.1:1032556933-1033787107 GCA_029206835.1 Rana muscosa | reverse complement strand
GGAAAGTGTCAGTGTGCTATTCTGTTCTAAACCAATTTTGCTGTTCCATATTTGAAATCCTTGAGTTTAGGGACAGAGAAGGACACTCGTGGAAATTATCAGTGTGCTATTCTGTGCTAAATCTTGTTTGTAGGGAGGGACAGAGTAGGACAGTGAGGGAAAGTGTCAGTGTGCTATTCTGTTCTAAACCAATTTTGCTGTTCCATATTTTCAATCCTTGAGTTTAGGGACAGAGAAGGACACTCGTGGAAACTATCAGTGTGCTATTCTGTGCTAAATCTTGTTTGTAGGGAGGGACAGAGTAGGACAGTGAGGGAAAGTGTCAGTGTGCTATTCTGTTCTAAACCAATTTTGCTGTTCCATATTTTCAATCCTTGAGTTTAGGGACAGAGAAGGACACTCGTGGAAATTATCAGTGTGCTATTCTGTGCTAAATCTTGTTTGTAGGGAGGGACAGAGTAGGACAGTGAGGGAAAGTGTCAGTGTGCTATTCTGTTCTAAACCAATTTTGCTGTTCCATATTTTCAATCCTTGAGTTTAGGGACAGAGAAGGACACTCGTGGAAACTATCAGTGTGCTATTCTGTGCTAAATCTTGTTTGTAGGGAGGGACAGAGTAGGACAGTGAGGGAAAGTGTCAGTGTGCTATTCTGTTCTAAACCAATTTTGCTGAACCATATTTTCAATCCTTGTGTTTAGGGACAGAGAAGGATAGGCAGGGGACAGTGTCAGTGTCATTGTTGCTAAGCCTCCTGCACAGTATACACCTGAAGGTAGCCCTTATTGCTCTTTTTCCCATCTCCCTGCAGGCCATCCATTAAAATGTCTGGAAGGCAAACAAGGAGAGGCAGACAGTCAGGAGGCAAAAAAAGAGGGCAAGCAGGCTCTGTGTCTGGGGGCAACAGTGCTGGTCGTGGACGCGGTGCATTGTCATCAGCACATGGCCATGGGACACGCTTGTCCTTCTTTTCGGCAGCTGGACATGTTGAGCCACATCATGCCGAAGACTTGGTAGAGTGGATGACCAAGCCCACCTCATCCTCCTCATCCTCTCTCACCCAGGCTCAGGGTACTGGCAAAGCAGCTGCCAAAGTGTCCTCTTCTCTGGTATCATTATCTTCATTAGTCAATCCTTCCCTAGACCCACCATGTCCTCCTCCTGAGGAGTCCCCCGAACTGTTTGAGCACAGTGTTGGGTACATGCTCCAGGAGGATGCCCAGCGTTTGGAAGGATCTGATGATTATACCCAGCTAGAGGAAGGCAGCAGCGTGAGAGCAGAGAGAGGGGATGCTCAAGAAGGACACCAATCTGGCAGTCATGCTCCAGCAGCTGCAGCATACTGCCAGATTGGCTCCAGTGATGAGGAGGGAGGGGATGATGAGGTCACTGACTCCACGTGGGTGCCTAATAGGAGAGAGGAGGAGGAGGAGGAGGATGAGGAGGAGGCACATCTCCAACGAGGCAGGATGCCCTTGAGTGGCCAGCGTATGGGCAGCACACCGACGGAATCACACCGCAGAGCTCCGCCTGTGCAGGGCGCTGCCTCTGCCCGTCATTCAAAAAGTTCTTTGGTGTGGGCCTTTTTTGAGGCGAGTGCATCAGATCGCACAGCTGCTGTTTGCAACATATGTCTCAAGCGTATATCGCGTGGCCAAAACATCAGCCGCTTGGGCACCACATGCTTGATCAGACATATGTTGACCTGCCATGCAGCTCGTTGGCAAGCCTACCTTAAAGACCCACACCAAAGAACAAAGCTGACCTCTTCTTGCACCGCATCAGCTGGGATCTCCAACCCCACTATACCTTCACTCCTCTCTGAAACCTGCTCTGAGAGGAATGAAGGTGTAGAATTAGGTGTGTCACAGGCAAGTACTTGCGGGCACTCTGCTAGCAGTACACCAACGTCCGATTCTAGCAGGCAAATTTCCCTGCCCCAGCTGCTGGACCGTCGAAAGAAGTTCACTCCCAGCCATCCACATGCCCAGCGGTTGAATGCTAGCTTGGCTAAATTGCTAGCGCTTCAACTGCTGCCTTTTCAGTTGGTAGACTCGGCCCCCTTCCGTGAGTTTGTGCAATGTGCGGTTCCTCAGTGGCAGGTTCCCAAACGCCACTTTTTCGCACGGAAGGCGATTCCGGCTCTCTACAGGCATGTGGAAGGCAATGTCTTGGCCTCGCTGGACAGGGCGGTCAGCTGTAAGGTGCATATTACCGCTGACTCATGGTCCAGCAGGCATGGACAGGGACGTTACCTTTCTTTCACGGCCCATTGGGTCACTCTTTTGGCAGCTGGGAAGGATGCAGGACAAGGTGCAGTAGTGTTGGAGGTTGTTCCACCGCCACGCCTCCAAAATGCTACTACTGGTTGTGATACACCTCTCTCCTCCACCCCCTCCTCTTCTTCTTCCTCCATGGCCTCTTCCTGTGGTTTGTCCTCAGAACCAGCGGTGCTCCGTAGGCGTTCAAGGGGCTACGCAAGTACGCAGGCAAAAAGATACCATGCCGTGCTTGCGCTGGTGTGTTTGGGGGACAGGAGCCACACTGGGGCAGAGGTCCTGTCTGCTCTGCAGGGGCAGGCCGAGAGCTGGTTGACGCCACGCCAGCTTAAGCCAGGAATGGTGGTTTGCGACAATGGTACCAACCTCCTCTCCGCCCTCCGACAGGGACAACTGACCCATGTGCCCTGTATGGCTCACGTCCTTAACCTGGTGGTGCAGCGGTTCTTGGGCAGGTACCCGGGCTTACAGGATGTCCTGAGGCAGGCCAGGAAAGTCTGTGTGCATTTCCGCAGATCTTATAATGCCAGTGCTCGCCTGGCTGAGCTGCAAAAGGAGTTGAACCTGCCCAAGAACCGCCTTATATGTGACATGCCCACCAGGTGGAACTCAACGTTGGCCATGCTGCAGCGGCTGCACACGCAGCAGAGGACCATCAATGAGTACCTGTGCGACTACGGCACGAGGACAGGGTCAGGGGAACTCGTTTTTTTCACCACGCCAGTGGGGCATGATCAGGGATGCATGCACTGTCCTGGCACCATTTAAGGAGGCCACGAGGATGGTGAGCAGTGACAGTGCATGCATCAGTGACACTGTACCTCTTGTCCACCTGTTGGAGCACACGCTGCGTGGAATAATGGACAGGGCACTTGAGGCAGAACAGAGGCAGGAAGAGGAGTACTTCCTTGCCTCTCAAGGCCCCCTTTACCCAGACAGTGTTCCTTCTGTCCCACCCATTGCACAGGAAGAGGAGGAGGAGGAGGAGGAGGAGGAGGATTGTGTCAGCATGGAGGTTGAGGCTGGCACTCAGCATCATCAGCAGCAGTCTTTTAGGGATGATTTACAGTCCCAAGAAACCAGTGGACTTGTATGTGGCTGGGAGGAGGTGGCTGCGGATCATGTCGTCCTTAGTGACCCAGAGGACTCCGGACTGAATGCCTCAGCTAACCTACGCTGCATGACCTCCCTGATCCTGCAAAGTCTGCGGAAGGATCCTCATATTCTTCGGATAAAGGAGAGGGACCATTACTGGCTGGCCACTCTCCTTGATCCACGGTACAAGGGTAAGGTTGCGGACCTTATCGTACCGTCGCAGAGGGAGCAGAGGATGAGACAACTCCGGGAGGCCTTGCAGAAAGGTCTGTGCAACGCGTTCCCAGAGACTGAGAGGTTACAAACTCCTGGTCCTGGACAACGAGTTGCTGAGGCTTCGGGCAGTCAAGGAAGGAGCGGTGGGGAAGGTGGCCGTCTGACCGATGCGTTCAGACAATTCTTTAGTCCGCAGCCCCAAAGTATGATCGGTTCCAGCAACCATCGCCAGCGTCTGATATACATGGTCCAGGAATACCTAGGGGCAAGGTCAGACTTGGACACCTTCCCCACCGAAAATCCTCTGGCTTACTGGGTCTTGAGGATGGATCACTGGCCAGAGCTTGCACAGTATGCAATTGAGCTACTGGCCTGTCCTGCATCCACCGTTCTTTCAGAACGCACATTCAGTGCTGCTGGAGGATTTGTCACGGATCACAGGGTGCGCCTGTCCACCGACTCGGTTGATCGACTGACTTTCATCAAGATGAACCAGTCTTGGATCACCACCAGCTACCACACACCAGATGCTGATATAACAGACTAATTGATTTTAAAATGTCACATCCCTTCAAGACTGATGCTGATGCTGAGTGCCTGTGCTGTTATGTTGACTGGCTATCCTCCTCCTCCTCCTCAATGATACGATTAATGATGATAGCTTGGAAGATCATTTTGGTTTATGGGTGACGCCACCAGTGGCTAAGGCCCAATTTTTCAGCCCCTGTTTAACAAGGGCATGTAATTAAAAATTTTGATGCAATACTTTGCAACAGGCCTCATTGCTGTGCTCCAAGTACAGTATCTGTGAGGGGTTGCAGTGTTGTGCCACCAGTTCCTAAGGCCCAATTTTTCAGCCCCTGTTCAACAGGGGCATGCAATTATAATTATTGATCTAATAATTCACAGCAGGGCCCATTGCTGCGCCCACCAAGAGTAACTGTCAGGCCTTACAGTGTTGTGGCACCAGCACCACCATCACCACCACCACCACCACCAAAGGCCCAATTTTTCAGCCCCTGTTCAACAGGGGCATGCAATTATAATTATTGTTAGAATAATTCACAGCAGGGCCCATTGCTGCGCCCACCAAGAGTAACTGTCAGGCCTTACAGTGTTGTGGCACCAGCACCACCATCACCACCACCACCACCACCACCACCAAAGGCCCAATTTTTCAGCCCCTATTCAACAGGGGCATGCAATTATAATTATTGATCTAATAATTCACAGCAGGGCCCATTGCTGCGAACACCAAGAGTAACTGTCAGGCCTTACAGTGTTGTGGCACCAGCACCACCATCAAAGGCCCAATTTTTACTACCACTGATCAACAATTATATGTTATTACAATTCCTGATATAATAGTTGACAGCAGGGCGTTCCAGCACCCACCAAGAATAACTGTGAGTGCTTTCAGTGTTGTGCCAACACCAACACCTAAGGGGCCAATTTCTGCAGAGTATATACGGCAGGTCCCTACTTTCAAACATCCAACTTACAAACTACTACTACTTGCAAACGGAAGAAGACAACAGGAAGTGAGAGGAAATCTACCCCTTGGAAGGAAAATTCTCTCCTGTAAGAATTAATATGGGAGAAAGGTGTCTCCTCTCTACTGATGCTTTATCACCAATCCTTGTTTCAATAAAAACACCACATTTCAAAAACAGTTGTCATTGGGACGCAAAGTGAGGTGAAATGTTCTGAACAGGGGCACAGACAGCAAAAAAAATGTGACAGGGGTGATAACCGTTCCCTATGTTTTACAAAAAGCTAAAAAAAAGGAATTTGGCATGGAGCTACACTTAAACAATGCAGCTGTTCAAAATTACAAACAGATTCTACATAAGAACAAACCTACAGTCCCTGCCTTGTATTCACCGCCTGTATACGGCTGTTCAGAGTATATAGGTCCTTTTTTATTTTGTGTGCGGGGTTCCCCTTAATATCCATACAAGACCCAAAGGGGCTGGTAATGGGCTGGGGTAGGGGGGGGGGGTTGATGGGGTAGCTATGCCATTTTTCCTAAAGATTTTCATCCATATTACCGGGACCAGACATTGCATTAAAGCCGCAAGCAGTTTTAAATGGCTTTTTTTCCTTTAGAAATGTTATTTTGTGCAAGGACAGTTCTAAACACGGGAAACACGTGGCACTTCACAGGCATACTTTAGACACCCCCCAGGTACAATATTTAAAGGAATATTTGACTTTTTTTTTTTCACTTTATGCATCATTAAAATGACTGCTCCCGGAAAACGTCTGTTTTTAAAACTTCTTTTTGCATTGATACATGTCCCCTGGTGCAGAACCCGGGTTCCCAAACTCTGTTTCGGACAATAACATGGATAATAGCCGTTATAATTAGCACTTTAGAATCCGAACGTTCGCATCCATTGTATTTAATAGGGTTCTAATGTTCGTGCGAACTTTCGGTCCGTTCGCGGGTTCTGGTGCGAACCGAACCCGGGGGTGTTCGGCTCATCACTAGTCTAGAGTAACCAGCTTTGCAAACTTCGGAAAGTGACCCAATTACGTACTTCAGTGCATCACCCTCAAACAGATGGGCTGGTTGAAAGATTTAACAAAACGTTAAAACAAATGCTGAGGAAGGTGGTTGATAAAGATGGAAAGAATTGGGATTGTCTACTCCCTTATTTGATGTTTGCTATCAGAGAGGTTCCCTAATCGTCCACAGGGTTCTCTCCTTTTGAGCTACTATATGGTAGGAACCCATGGGGACTACTGGACATTTCCAGGGAAACATGGGAGAGTGAGAGTTCCCCTCATAGAAGTGTGATTGAACATGTGGTACAAATGCAAGACAGAATTGCAAAAGTGATGCCTATTGTGAAGGAACATTTGTCACAAGCCCAGTTGGCTCAGCAGAGGATTTATAACTGTGTGGCCCAGGTCCGTTCTTTGTCACCTGGTGATAGGGTGTTGGTGTTGAAAGAAAGTTCCTAGCTAAATGGCAGGGTCCCTATGAAGTGTTGGGAAAAATGGGTGATGTGAATTATTTAATTAGACAACCAGGAAGATGAAAGCCTGAGCAGATATACAATGTGAATTTGCTAAAACCCTAGAAGAATAGGGAATCATTGGTTGCTGAGACTACCCCACTTTTTGCTCCATCTAACCTGGTTATCCCTGAGGTCAGGATAGCAGAGACTATGTCAAAAACTCAGCAACAGGAAGCTAGAGAGTTTGTGCTCTGAAATAAAGAGACATTTTCAGAATTGCCAGGTTGGGTGTCTGGGGTATGACATTGTTACCACACCAGGGGCAAGAGGCAATTCGCCAAGAAGTAAAATAAATGCATGAGCTGGGAGTTATAGAGGAGTCAAATAGTGATTGATCCAGTCCTAATGTGTTAGTGCTCAAACCAGATGGAAGTTGGCGGTTTTGTAATGACTTTTGCCACTAGGGATGAGCTTCGAATTCGAGTCAAACCCATGTTCGACTCGAACATCGTCTGTTCGGCCGTTCGCCGAATTTCAAACATTATGGGCCATTCGCGCCAAATTCGAATGGCGCGTCACGGCCCATAATTCACTGCGGCATCTCAGTGCATTGCTGGCTGATGATTGGCCAAGAATGCACTATGACCCCATGCTTTGGCCAATCACAGCGCAAAAAAAACAGAGAGCCATAATTGGCCAAAGCCAGGGTGGCTTTGGCCAATTATGTCTCAGGGGGTTTAGTACACGCCACACACTATATAAGGCTGCGTGGTGGCCTTGTGTAGTGTGTTGTGGCAGTGGTTAAAGACAGACAGAGAGACAGAGACAGTATCATTTAATTTGAGTTAGATAGAGCAGGCAGGCGAGTCAGTTAGCTGCAGTTACAGTGTGTAGAGGATATATATGCATCCTAGGTGTTGTATATATATTTATACACTGTATTCAGTTTAGCTAAATCCGTTCCTGTTATTCTCTTCATGATATATTGACAGGCAGGCAGGTGATTGTGTGAGCTGCAGTATTTTCACTTAGTGTACTGTGTCCTTTGCACAGTGTGCACCTAAAACTTACCTGAATACAATTGCTGGTGTTCTCATACTAATACAGGCAGGGAGCTGCAGTATTTTGATTTAGTGTCCTTTGCACAGTGTGCACCTAAAGCTTACCTGAATACAATTTCTGGTGTTCTCATACTAATACAGGCAGGGAGCTGCAGTATTTTGATTTAGTGTCCTTTGCACAGTGTGCACCTAAAGCTTACCTGAATACAATTGCTGGTGTTCTCATACTAATACAGGCAGGGAGCTGCAGTATTTTGATTTAGTGTCCTTTGCACAGTGTGCACCTAAAGCTTACCTGAACACAATTGCTGGTGTTCTCATACTAATACAGGCATGGAGCTGCAATATTTTCATTTAGTGTCCTTTGCACAGTGTGTACCTAAAGCTTACCTGAATACAATTGCTGGTGTTCTCATACTAATACAGGCAGGGAGCTGCAGTATTTTGATTTTGTGTCCTTTGCACAGTGTGCACCTAAAGCTTACCTGAATACAATTGCTGGTGTTCTCATACTAATACAGTCAGGGAGCTGCAATATTTTAATTTAGTGTCCTTTGCACAGTGTGCACCTAAAGCTACCCGAAGACAATTGCTGGTGTTCTTCTGATCCTATTAATACCACAGGCAGGTGCAAAATTTACAGTTAGTGCACTGTGTCCTTTGCACAGTGTGCACCTAAAGCTACCTGAAGACAATTGCTGGTGTTCTTATCATATTAATACCACAGGCAGGCAGCTTCAGTATTTACAGTTAGTGTACTGTGTCCTTTTTCACGGTGTGCACCTAAAGCTACCTGAAGACAATTGCTGGTGTTCTTCTGATCCTATTAATACCACAGGCAGGCAGCTGCAGTATTTACAGTTAGTGTACTGTGTCCTTTGCACAGTGTGCACCTAAAGCTACCTGAAGACAATTGCTAGTGTTCTGATCATATTAATACCACAGGCAGGCAGCTTCAGTATTTACAGTTAGTGTACTGTGTCCTTTGCACAGTGTGCACCTAAAGCTACCTGAAAACAATTGCTGGTGTTCTCATACAAATAATACTACAGGTAGGCAGTTGATATTGCTAGGTGAAGTATAATCAGTATATATATCCCAGCTTTGTGCAGCTACATCTCACTGCAGGCCATTAGTATGTCTGGAAGGCCAACAAGGATAGGCAGACAGTCACATGCCAATAAAAGAGGGCAAACAGGCTCTGTGTCTAGAGGCAACAGTGCTGGTCTTTTTTTCGGCAGCTGGCCGTGTTGAGCCGCAACATGCCGAAGACTTGGTAGAGTGGATGACCAAGCCGTCCTCATCCTCCTCATCCTCTCTCACCCAGGCTCATGGTACTTTGTCTGGCAAAGCAGCTGCCAATGCGGCCTCTTCCCTTGGCTCAATGGCATCAGTCACTCTTTTCCTAGCCCCACCATGTCCTCCTGAGGAGTCCCCCAAACTGTTTGACCACAGTGTTGTGTACATGCTCCAGGAGGATGCCCAGCGTTTTGAAGGCTCTGATGATGGTACCCAGCTAGAGGAAGGCAGTAACGTGAGCCCAGAGAGAGGGGGTGCCCAAGAAGGACAGCAATCTGGCAGTCATGTTCCCCCAGCTGCAGCATACTGCCAGGTTTGCTCCAGTGATGAGGAGGGAGGGGATGATGAGGTCACTGACTCCACGTGGGTTCCTGATAGGAGAGAGGAGGAGGAGGAGGAGGAGGAGGAGGCACATCTCCAATGAGGCAGGATGCCCTCCAGGGGCCAGCTTAAGGGCAGCACACCGACTGCGTCACACCGCAGAGCTCCGCATGTGCAGGGCGCTGCTGTCTCTGCGCGTTATTCCAAAAGTTCTTTGGTGTGGGCCTTTTTTGAGACGAGTGCATTAGATCGCACCACTGCTATTTGCAATATATGTCTCAAGCGTGTCTCGCATGGCCAAAACATCACGTGCTTGACCAGACATATGTCGACCTGCCATGCAGTTCGTTGGCAAGCGTACCTAAAAGACCCACACCAAAGAACAAAGTGGACCTCTCCTTTCTCCTCATCAGCTAGGATCTCCAACCCCACTATACGTTCAGTCCTCTCTGGAACCTGCACTGAGAGGAATGAAGGTGTAAAATTAGGTGTATCACAGCCAAGTACTTGCGGGCAATATGCTATCGGTACACCAACGCCAGACTGTACAAGGCAAATTTCCCTGCCCCAGCTGCTGCACCGCCGAAAGAAGTTCGCTCCCAGCCATCCACATGCCCAGCGGTTGAATGCTAGCTTGGCTAAATTGCTAGCAATTCAACTGCTGCCTTTTCAGTTGGTAGACTCTGCCCCCTTCCGTGAGTTTGTGGAATGTGCGGTTCCTCAGTTGCAGGTTCCCAAACGCCACTTTTTCTCACGGAAGGCGATTCCGGCTCTCTTCCGGCATGTGTAAGGCAATGTCTTGGCCTCGCTGGACAGGGCGGTCAGCGGTAAGGTGCAAATTACTGCTGACTCATGGTCCAGCAGGCATGGACAGGTACATTACCTATCTTTCACGGCGCATTGGGTGACTCTGCTGGCAGCTGGGAAGGATGCAGGACAAGGTGCAGTAGTGTTGGAGGTTGTTCCGCCACCACGCCTCCAAAATGCTACTACTGGTGATTCTGACACACCTTTCCCCTCCACCCCCTCCTCTTCTTCTTACTCCATGGCCTCTTCCTGTGCTTTGTCCTCGGAACCAGCGGTGCTCCGTAGGCGTTCAAGGGGCTACGCAAGTACGCAGGCAAAAAGATGCCATGCGGTGCTTGAGCTGGTGTGCTTGGGGGACAGGAGCCACACTGGGGCAGAGATTCTGTCAACTCTGCATGGGAAGACTCAGAGGTGGTTGACGCCACGCCAGCTTAAGCCAGGAATGGTGGTTTGCGACAATGGCACCAACCTCCTCCCCGCCCTCCAACAGGGACACCTGACCCATGTGCCCTGTTTGGCTCACGTCCTTAACTTGGTGGTGCAGTGGTTCTTGGGCAGATACCCGGGCTTACATGAGGTCCTGAGGCAGGCCAGGAAACTCTGTGTGCATTTCCGCCGGTCATATAATGCCAGTGCTCGGCTGGCTGACCTCCAAAAGGAATACAACCTGCCCAAGAACCGCCTAATCTGTGGCATGCCCACCAGGTGGAACTCAACGTTGGCCATGCTGCAGCGGCTGCACATGCAGAAGAGGGCCATCAATGAGTATATGTGCCAAGGACAGAGTCAGGGGAGCTTTTTTTTTTGCCACGCCAGTGGGTCATAGTCAGGGAGTCATGCACTGTATTGTCACCATTTGAGGAGGCCACGAGGATGGTGAGCAGTGCCAGTGCATGCATCAGTGACACTGTCCCTCTTGTCCACCTGTTGGAGCACACGCTGCGTGGAATAATGGACAGGGCACTTGAGGCAGAACAGAGGGAGGAAAAGGAGGCCTTCCTTACCTCTCAAGGCCCCCTTTATCCAGACAGTGTTCCTGCTGGCCCGCCTATCACACAGGAAGAGGACAAGGAGGAGGAGGAGGAGGATTGTGTCAGCATGGAGGTGGAGCCTAGCACTCAGCATCAGCAGCAGTCTTCAAGGGATCAATTACAGTCCCAAGAAACCCATGGACTTGGCTGGGAGGAGGTGGCTGCGGATCATGTTGTCCTGAGTGACCCAGAGGACTCCGGACCGAATGCCTCATCAAACCTACGCTGCATGGCCACCCTGATCCTGCAAAGCCTGCGTAAGGATCCTCATATTTGTGCTATAAAGGAGAGGGATCATTACTGGCTGGCAACCCTCCTTGATCCACGTTACAAGGGTAAGATTGCGGACCTTATCTTGCCTTTGCAGAGGGAGCAGAAGATGAAACATTTTCGAGAGGCCTTGCAGAAAGGTCTGTGCAACGCATTCCCAGAGACTGGGAGGTTACAAATTCCTGGTCCTGGACAACGTGTTGCTGAGGCTTCGGTCAGTCAAAGAAGGAGCGGTGGAGAAGGTGGCCGTCTGACCGATGCGTTCAGACAATTTTTTAGTCCGCAGTCCCAAGGTATGATTTCTTCCAACAACCATCGCCAGCGTCTGGTTAACATGGTGCAGGAATACCTAGGGGCAAGATCAGATTTGGACACCTTTCCCACTGAAAATCCTCTGGGTTACTGGGTCTTGAGGATGGATCACTGGCCAGAGCTTGCACAGTATGCAATTGAGCTACTGGGCTGTCCTGCATCCAGCGTTCTTTCGGAACGCACATTCAGTGCTGCTGGAGGCTTTGTAACCCATCACAGGGTGCGCCTGTCCACCGACTCGGTCGATCAACTGGCCTTCATAAAAATTAATCAGTCTTGGATTACCACCAGCTTCCAAGCACCTGATGCTGATGTAACCAATTTTTTTTTTTTAAATGTCAGATCCCTTCAAGACTGCCTATGCTGATGCTGAGTGACTATCCTGTTATGCTGAGTGACTATCCTCTTCCTCCTCAATGATCCTGCTGATAGCTTGTAAGAACATTTTTGGTTCTGGGCACCGCAACCAGTGGCTAAGGCCCAATTTTTCAGCCCCTGTTTAACAGGGGCGTGTAATTACAATTTTTGATGCAATACTTTGCAGCAGGGCTCATTCCTGCGCTCCAACTAGAGTATCTGTGAGGGGTTGCAGTGTTGTGGCACCAGTGCCTAAGGCCCAATTTTTCTGCCCCTGTTCAACAGGAACATGTAATTACAATTCTTGATCTAATATTTTACAGCAGGGCCCATTCCTGCGCCCACCAAGAGTAACTGTGAGGGCCTACAGTGTTGTGGTAACACCACCACCACCACCACCACTAAAGGCCCAATTTTTCTGCCCCTGTTCAACAGGTGCATGTAATTACAATTCTTGATAAAATATTTCACAGCAGGGCCTGTTCCAGCGCCCATCAAGAGTAACTATGAGGACTTACAGTGTTGTGGCACGAGCACCACCACCACCACCACCAAAGGCCCAATTTTTCTACCACTGTTCAACAATGGCATGTAATTACAATTCTTGATTAGGGATGAGCTTCGAGTTCGAGTCAAACTCATGTTCGACTCGAACATTGCCTGTTCGCCTGTTCGCCGAACAGCGAACAATTTGGGGTGTTTGTGGAAAATTCGGAAAGTCTATGGGAAAGTCTATGGTCCTGCCCCAGGGAACATGTATCAATGCAAAAAAAAGTTTTAAAAACTGACGTTTTTTCGGGGGCAGTGATTTTAATAATGCTTAAAGTAAAACAATAAAACTGAAATATTCCTTTAAATTTCGTACCTAGGGTGTGTGTATAGTATGCCTGTAAAGTCGCGCTTGTTTCCCGTGCTTAGAACTGTCCCTGCACAAAGTGTAATTTCTGAAGGAAAAAAAGTCATTTAAAACTCACTTGCGGCTATAATGAATTGTCGGCTCCTGGCAATACATAGAAAAATCATTGATAAAAAAAAAAAAAAATGCGTGGGGGTCCCCCCAAATTTAATTACCAGGCCCTTCAGGTCTGGGATAGATATTAAGGGGAACCCTGCCGCAAATTTAAAAAAAAATACGTGGGGTTCCCCCCAAATATCCATACCAGGCCCTTCAGGTCTGGTATGGATTTAAGGGGAACTCCACCCCAAATTTAAAAAAAAAATGGCGTGGAGTTCCCCCAAAAATCCATACCAGACCCTTTATCCGATCACGCAACCTGGCAGGCCGCAGGAAAAGAGGGGGGACGAGAGAGTGCCCCCCCTCCTGAACCATACCAGTCCACATGCCCTCAACATTTGGAGGATGCTTTGGGGGTCTGTGACCCCTCAAAGCACCATGTCCCCATGTTGATGGGGACAAGGGCCTCATCCCCACAACCCTTGCCCGTGGTTGTGGGGGTCTGCGGGCAGGGGGCTTATCGGAATCTGGAAGACCCCTTTAAACACGGGAAACACGTGCCACTTCACAGGCATACTTTAGACACCCCCCCAGGTACGATATTTAAAGGAAAATTTCCCTTTTTTTTCACTTGAAGCATCATTAAAATCACTGCTCCCGAAAAACGGCAGTTTTTACAACTTTTTTTTTATACAATGATACATGTCCCCTGGGGCAGGACCCGGGTCCCCAAACCCTTTTTAGGACAATAACTTGCATATTAGCCTTTTAAATTAGCACTTTTGATTCTGAGTGTTCGAGTCCCATAGACTTTAACAGGGTTCTAAAGTTCGCGCAAACTTTCGGTCCGTTCGCAGGTTCTGGTGCGAACCAAACCGAGGGGGGGGGGGGGGGTGTTCGGCTCATCCCTATTCGCCACTTGAATACAATCACTAAGTTTGACACCTATCCCATGCCCCACATAGACAAACTGATTGATCGCCTAGGGACAGCCTGGTATATGATGACATTAGACCTGACCAAAGGGTATTGGCAAATTCCTCTCTCAAAATCGGTCAACCCTTTTGGGTTACAGAATGCTCTGGACATATTTCAACGGGTAATGGATAAGACCCTTCAGCCTCATTGAGCCTATGCTGCTGCATACCTAGATTACGTGGTCATCCATAGTGAGAATTGGGACTCACACCTACCATAGGTTCAGTCTGTGTTAGATTTCATCTGGAAAGTCGGGTTTACAGCCAATCCAAAAATATGTACCCTTAGGCTAGAGGAGGCCAAGTATCTGGGATATACCATTGGGAGAGGTCTAATAAAGCCCCAAGTAAACAAAGTTAAGGCTATTCAGAGTTGACCATGCCCCACCAACAAGAAGCAGGTTAGAGCATTTTTAGGAATCACTGGCTATTATTGCCGCTTTATTCCCCATTTTGCCTCACAGGCTGCTCCCCTGACCAATTTGACAAAAGGGAAGTAGTCTGTCATGATCAAATGGACACCCGAAGGGGGCGTGTCCTGGACATGGAGCTGTGGGGACGTGTTTGGTCCATGCTCCATTCCCACTGCAGCTAACACAGCAGAACACCAGCGTTCCTGAGCCCTGACTCGGCTCAGGACATGTCACAGAGGCGGCGGAACAAAGCTCACGAGTCGGGAAGTGACAGATTCCGGCAGGAGCAGCTGGACACATACTTTCCCGGGACCCGCGGCAAGGCCCCGGACAAATCCAAGATGGCGCCGGCCGGCAAAGGGACGAAGCAACATACGGCGTCACAGAAGCAGCTCTCCCAGAAGCAGCTCACACAGCCTGACGTGTCCACGCAGCCATCGCCCGGATCGGTGAGTGACTCTGCACCCCTGGCCTCCCCTGGATCGACCACTTCCTGGGCTGAGGGATCCGACATTGCGGACCTCATAGGCGATGGAGACATTAAAAAACACATATGGTCCCTCCCTACCAGAGAGGACCTGGAGAGATTTACGGCCCGAGTGGAAAAAGCCTTTAGAGAGGATATTGCCCAGCTTAAGGTGGATACTACTTATCTGGGCACACAAGTGGAGTCATTAGAACTATGGTTGGATGAAGCCCTTCCCTCCATAACAGCCCTGCAGATGAGTTGTGCAGCCCAGGATCAAAAGCTAGAATCCCTGCTGTCACAGCTTGATGATTCTGAAAACCGCACCAGACGGGCAAACATACGAATCCGTGGTTTGTCTGAAGCTACTGCTCCCAAAGATATCATCCCCTCTTTGCAAGGATTATTCAGGGAAATACTGGAGCTCCCCAGCACCACTCCCGTTGAAATTGATCGAGCTCACAGAGCCCTGCGGCCTCCTTCCCAAGATGCTGATAACCTCAGAGACATCATATGTAAATTGCACAAGTACACCCTTAAAGAGCAGATCATGCAGAAAATGCGCAACAAGCCCTTCTTTGACTTTGGTGGCGCTCACCTCTGCTTCTACCAGGACGTCTCACAGCGCACCCTCATGCAGCGACGGGCCTTAAAACCAGTGTTGGTGGCCCTCCAAGACGCAGGCCTCCCGTACCGCTGGGACTTCCCTTTCTGCCTCCAGGTGACCAAAGCCGGCCGCACGGTTACTCTACGCACTAGGGATGATTTCCCTCATTTCCTCTCGGCCCTAGGGCTGGACGATGTGGACTTCCCGGACTGGCGTGGGGACCCTGAGATGACGGGCTTCCCAGCCGTCCGACTCCTCCAACCCTGGATGCAAATGCCGCAACGCCGCAACCGCAGGCGCAGCCACCTCCGCCAAGATACTGAGGCTTCCCCTGGCCCCTCTAAGCCGAGAGACTGATGGTCCTACCCGGAACTCAAACTTTACACCTCCTCCTCATGTTGAGACAGTTTACACTGCCGCCCTCACCAGGGGTGTGGAGGGATCGATACACACCTTGGACCGTTGCACTACTGACCGGGCCTAGCTTAGATTGGGAGTTCTGATAGCCCAGAGAGACTGCTTGGACTCTGCCCTAGGAGCAAACCTATCCCATCTTTGCTCTACCCTTGGAGCCATATGTGCCTGTCTCTACCCCTCCAAGACCTATCCATGCCCTGTTGCCTCCTGGTTTCCCCCTCCCCCTGACACCCGGTGCCCCAGAGAAGTTCTTCTAGGGTGGAGACGGGGCGGACCTTACCCTCCTACCCTCTTTCATGTCGGACCATGACCCCCAGTAGGCCACCCATGTACGGGTATTGATCCCATTAGGGATGAGAGGCTTGGACCAGGTGGGTCCCCTGTGATAGGGGGACCATCCGGGCCCAGCCTGCAGTTCTTTCGAACCACTGTTAGGTTCCTCTTAATGTCAATGTTCTTCTTGATGTTAATATTCGTTTTTCTCTCTCTCTCTGTTTTCCCTCTTTCATCCTCCCTCTTTCCCCCCTGCCCCCTCCCCACCCCCTCTCCTTTTTTGTTTTTCCATAGGAGACACCCAGGCTTCTGCAGCACGCCAGGGACCTCGCCGCCAGGATCGCCGCTGACTCCCAACACCGTGTCTCGATGGCGGACATTAAGGTAACCTCATATAATGTTCGTGGCCTCTGCTCCCCGATCAAACGTAGCAAACTCTGGTGGGAATTGAAAAAGTTGAAAGCACAGGTAGTCTTCCTGCAGGAGACACACTTCACACACCAATCCATACCTAAACTGCCCACTCACCTGTATAGTCAGTGGTATATCAGCACCTCCCCGGTTAGCAAATCCAGAGGCACAGCGGTGGCCGTCCATAAAAACTGTCCCTTCCAGCACACAGGTGACCTAATCGACCCCCAGGGTAGATATGTCTTTCTGAAAGGCACCATAGCAGGTACTAAATACACCTTTGCCAATATCTATGCCCCTAATTCAAACCAGCTGACCTTCCTCGACACAGTTATGGAGCGGCTGGAGGGGTTCAGGGAGGGATCTCTGATTCTGGGAGGTGATTTTAATGTGAGCCCCGACCCTTCTTTGGACACCTCGCACAGCCGACCGACACACTCGCACGCCTTCCTCAGGCATTTCTGTATGACCCTCCAAACTGCAGGCCTGGTCGATGGCTGGAGAGATCTCCACCCGTCGGACAGAGATTACACTTACTATTCCACGGTCCACAACGTGTACACGCGCATAGACTTGCTGTATGTAGATCGTCCCACACTGGAGCTCTTGCAGAGCTCATCCATTGGACATATTTCTATTTCGGACCACGCCCCGATCACTGTCACCCTTTCCATGCCTTCAGGCTCCCACAGAACGTGGACCTGGCGTCTTAGTGAAAATTTGTTAGACGATCATGTTGTGGAGACAAAGATCTCGGACGCTTTAACACACTATTTTCGGGAAAACACAGCAGATGATCTAAGTGAGGGTACAGTCTGGGAAGGTCACAAGTCTGTGATACGGGGTGAGCTCATCGCCCTCGGCTCTAGAATGAAAAGGGAAAGGCAGGCAGACTATCATAGAGTCTTTTCTGCACTTCAACAAGCGGAACTCAAACACAAGTCTGGGGGGGACCCTGAGGCCCTGCGGGAACTAATTAAGCTCAGGGAACTATTCTCGAGCTTACTAGAACGCCAAGCATGGAGACAACCGAGGTACCTTTCACATAAGTACTACGAACACTGTAACAAGTGCGGCCGCATGTTGGCGAGAGCCTTGCGCGCGAAACGGGCCCAGATTCAAATACATAAGCTCCGCTCCTCCTCTGGGTTCTAACGTTTCATTCCTCCAAGATAGCAGCAGAGTTCAGGGGCTATTACACTGATCTATATAACCTGGATGCCGACGTGTCCCCAGACTCCAGATCGGCCAGACTGCCGAAAATCTGCGAATACTTGTCTGTTAATGGGCTCCTTCCTCTGACGGAAGACCAGCGAACTGATTTAGAAACCCCCATAACTACTGCGGAAGTAGAATCCACCATCAAATCTCTGCCCAACGGGCCCTGATGGGTTCACTAAAGCGTACTATGCCAAATTCTCCCCGATACTCGCAAGCCAGATGTGCAGTTATTTTATCTCCCTAACAAAGGGTTGCACCATCCCCTCGGAGGCCCTTCTAGCACACATCTCGGTTATCCCAAATAAGGGCAAAAACCCTACAGTCCCACAAATTTACTGCCCCATATCCCTTCTGAACACCGACGTAAAGATATTTGCGAAAATACTAGCAAACCGACTGAAACACCTTATACCCTATGTAATACACCCAGACCAAATGGGTTTCATTACGGGACAAGAGGCTCGGGACAATTCCATATGTGCGATCCAGCTCATACAATGGGCTAAGAATAGAGGGGACCCCCTCCCCTACCTGATACTTTCCCCGACGCCGAGAAGGCGTTTGACCGCATTGACTGGTCCTACCTGCGGGAAGTCCTGTATTCGTTGGGGTTAGGTACAAACATGTTAGCATGGATGCTCGCCCTCTATTCAGAACCTAGTGCACAGGTTAAAGTCAACGGGATTTTCTCAACTGTGTTCCCGATCAGGAACGGCATGAGACAGGGGTGCCCCCTCTCGCCTCTCCTCTTCGCACTGGCACTTGAACCGCTATTGCGCAGAGTGAGAGCGAACGCCAACATCAAAGGCCTGACAGTGGGTACAGTGGAACATAAACTTTCGGCTTACGCAGACGATGTGTTGTTCCACTTGTCGAACCCCCTGATCTCGTTGCCGGTCCTGATGTGGGAACTTCAATACTTTGGGACGTTTTCCAATTTTAAGATTAACTACAATAAATCCGAGATTCTACCCATACTACTATCCCCATCAATGACGAACAGCTTGAAAGACACGTTCCTTTTTACGTGGACCACGACCTCCTTACGTTACTTGGGCATTCAATTGACTGATAGCTTCGACACGCTATACGCAGCGAATTACCCCAGATTACTCACTGCAGTCCGACAAGACTTGTGCCTCTGGACAAAAACTGCCTTCACGTGGTTGGGAAGGGTGAACATAATAAAAATGAACGTCCTCCCTAGGATCCTGTTCTACATGCAAATGCTCCCTATCTCCCTACCCAAGGCCTTCTTTGTGCAATTGTCCCACATTTGGAACACGCGGAAGTCGCGCATAGCTATGAAGGTCCTGCAGCGCCATAAGCACTTCGGGGGACTGGGGGTCTCTGATTTACGAAGGTACTACCAGGCCATTGCCCTCCAGAGAATTCTCAATTGGCGTTTCAATGACCGGTCCAAATTATGGGTGACTATGGAGAAATATATGGCCGGGAGGAACCTGGCATACGCCCCGTGGCTCTCGAGGGAACACAGGGGGTTGTCGGACTCTACATCCCCTCTGACGTACCATATGCTCAGAACGTGGGATAGAACCAACCGAGCGCTGAACTTGGCCCCCCCTGTCTCCCCTCTGGCTCCGCTGGGTGGGTTCCTCTGGTTTCCCCCCAGGGGAACATACAGGCTTTTTCGGAAACCTGGGTAGAGGACAAGATTGCCAGTTGTGGTAAATTGATGAGAGCCGGTAAACTAAAGCCCTTTGAATCTCTGGAGGTCAAGCCGGGGAGACCACAGTTACATTTCTGGAAATATAGACAACTTTTTTGCGGTACATGGTAGCTCCATTAGAGACATTTCATTGCTCACGCCCTTTGAAGATCTGTTTGTAGCGGAGGAGCCGATCCCACACATGATTTCAGAGCTTTTCCTGCTGCTAGGGTCCTCTGCCTCGACCCCCAAGCCTATATGTATACATGCCTGGGAAAGAGACCTATGGAAGGAATTCACTGGGTCTCAACTAACACACCTATACCAGCTTACTCACTCCAGCTCTGCAGATTCTAAAATGCAGGAGACCAATTATAAACTATTGGCACGCTGGTATAGGGTCCCTGCAGACCTAGCACGGATATACCTAAATGTCTCTGACGTGTGCTGGCGGGGGTGCGGAGGCTGGGGTACCCTGCTGCACCTGTGGTGGGAATGCCCCCGGATAGAGGCCTACTGGCGAGACATTAGGGACCAGGTCAGAGGAATCCTTGGGTTGGATATCCCCTTCTCCCGGTCCATTTCCTCTTGCATGTCCCTCCTATGCCAATTAGCCGATACAAAAAGAGCGCGCTGCCCCACTTATTAAATGCTGCCAAACGGTTGCTTCCTATACACTGGAAGACGGCACGTGTACCAAGCAGGGAAGAGTGGACATGCAAGGTTAATGAGATACGAGAAGCAGAGGAGTGGGTTGTAACTTGTAGAGGCACTACGGACAAACATACTGCTATATGGTTGCCTTGGACGGATCATTTTTCTGTCCCTGCTGCAGTTGGCAGACCCAACATTGGTCCATCGAGACCAGCCTGGTTAATACTCGCGAGCACCTACACCCGAATGGGAGCATAGGCTACGTGCACTGTCCATCCACCTCTTACAGGCAGAGGGGGCCACCTGGCGGCGGGATATCCGGAGCGGGCCGAGTGAGATCCTTATATACTCAAGGTGAGATCCTGTCTCCCCCCCTACCCTTCCCCTCTCTTCTACCCCTCCTTTCTATGTTCTCTCTCTGCCCCCCCTCTTCTTGTCTTCTCTCTTCTCCTTTTCTAAATAATTGTTGCCACCAGAAGGTTCAGACGTTACAGACCTGATAACAGGCAACTTATGTTGGTTTTGATAATATGTGGGAGCGAAGGTTGTTGGTCAGCATATCCATCTCATAGCGGATGCAGTCAGGGCTGTGCCCCCCGCTTGAGACTCCGGGGGGGTCTGTGTGCGGCCTGTGGCCGGGCACGGTGCCAGAGGAGGTTAACAGGAGGCCTTGATTCTGGGCGCTCCTGGACTGGCCCAGGATTACTTTTTTCCCCGGTGGGGGGCTCTGTACAGCCTAGGTGATGGATCCAATAGACAGTCGGGGGGCCTGGTTGCCCACTGTACTGTCGATAGCTGAAGCCTTCGCCGGACATAGCTGGAGGACTGGGGTTCCTGTCCCCTGAGTTCTACATCTATGCCTAACCTTCAAACTGCCACAATTTTCGATTACACACGTTTTTCCTTCTTTTGTTATTGTTGTATGGAAATATTGGTCACTGTTGGACATATGTCATACCATGTTTGTTTATCTGTGACTGACTTGAATAAACAAAGTTTTAACAAAATGGACACCCGAAGCAGAAGCAGCTTTTGAGGCCTTAAAAAAGGTCTTATGTATTCAGCCAGTGTTATACTCGCTTGACTTTTCAAGGAATTTTGTGGCTCAGACTAGGGATGAGCCCGATGTTTGAGTCGAATGTAAGTTTGACTCGAACATCGGGTGTTCACCAGTTCGCCGAATAGCGAATAAACCCCCAAAATACGAACAATCATTTTGTTGAGGTATTCAAAAATATGGTGCTGAAGGACATTGAGGAACTCCCCGTAAAAAAACTGATTAATCCTGAATATATCCGAGAAGGAATCAAATCCCTGGAAGATAGAAAAGGAATCATTATCCGACCGGCGGATAAGGGGGGAAGGGTGGTGTTGATGGAGAAGTCCTATTACCACAATCAGTTAATGGAGCTTTTAAGTGACCAAACAACATATAAGAAATTACCTCTGGATCCAACAGATGCATATAAGAACCAACTTAACTTGCTGGTTGAATGGGGATATAGAAATGGTGCAATTAATGTGAAGGAAAATCAGTACCTTAACCCTACCTCATGCAGAATACCGGTGATCTATACATTACCAAAAATTCACAAGAATATAGAGAAACCTCCGGCACGTCCTATTGTGAATGGTATTGGCTCGATCACTGCGAGACTTGGAGAATATCTTGACCGGTTCCTACAATCAAGTGTCAAAACAACTAAGGCCTATCTTAAGGATACGAGTTACCTTCTGCTGTTACTTGATGAGTTGAAGCTGGAATCGGCTGCTACGACCTATCTGGTGACCGCGGATGTAAGCTCACTATATACCATCATACAACATGATGATGCCTTATTGGCACTTAATTGGGCGTTATGTAAACGGGAGGATGTACCGCATGTGCAGAAGTGTTTCTTGGGAAAAGTGTTGGATTTCTGTATGGCCCATAATTACTTTTGGTACCATGATCAGTTTTTCTCCTAGCAGGTTGGCATGGCTATGGGAGCTAAGTTTGCTCCTAGCCTCGCCAACCTGTTTATGGCAGAATGGGAGGTTAGACATGTGTTCAATGAATATAGACCGGAATTAAAACTCTACCGGAGATTCATTGATGACCTCATGTTTGTATGGGAGGGGTCTAAGGAATCAGTGGAGGCATTTATAAAACATCTTAATCATAACACCAATATTATTGTTTTGGATCATGTCATCAGTGAGGAGGAAGTAAACTTCCTAGACCTAACCATCATGAAATCTGAAGCTGTGATCAGTACAAAGGCTTATTTTAAGCCCACTGATAGAAACAGCTATTTGTCAATTGGGAGTGGACATTATCCAGCATGGATCAGAAACATTCCGAAAGGACAAATGCTGAGAATCCGTCGGAACTGCACAACAACTACTGACTATCTTACGCAGGCTAACCTTCTTGGGAGAAAATTCCTACATAAGGGCTATAAGGAAGAGACAATTAGTAACACTATAGCTGAGGTAGCTCAAATACCAAGGGAACAATGTTTGAAAAAGAAAGAGGATGGAACCATAAATAAGACATATCAATTAGGCTTTATATCTGATTTACACCACCAATATAAGGAGATAGAGGAAATCTTTCGTAAATACTGGCATATTTTGTGCAGAGATAGACACCCATGTGGAATCCTATCGGAGAGGCCTAAATTCATCTACAGGAGGGCACCAAACTTTGGTGATCGGGTGGTACAGAAAATTCTGGATCCGCCTGAGCGTCAGAGTCTAAATAGGAACTTTAAGGGTTTCTACTCTTGCCGCAAATGTATTTGCTGTAGAACAGTCAAGCCCTGTACACACGATCGAATAACCTATGGATTTTCGTCCGATGGATTTGTCCATCGGAAATCCGATGAAACTGTTTTTCATCAGTCTTGCCCACACACCATCAGTCAAAAAACCGACCGTTCCAAACGCGGTGACGTAAAACACTCAGATGAGCCGAGAAAAATTAAGTTTAATGCTTCTGAGCATGCGTCAACTTGATTCTAAGCATGCGTGGGTTTTTGATCCGATGGACTTGCCCATAGACGATCAGAGTTTTCGATCGGTTTTTTATCCATCGGAAAAATTTAAAACATGTTCTATTTTTTAAAACCGATGGGAAAAAGACCGATGGGTCCCATACACGATCGGTTGGTCTGATAAAAACCATCCATCGGACGGTTTTCATCAGTCAAACCGATCGTGTGTACAGGGCTTAAAAGTCAATAACAGAGGTACTACCAGTATTGCAAGTATAGAGGGTGAGATTTTTGAAATTGAACAGTTCGTTACGTGCAATTCATCCTTTGTTGTCTATTTATTATGGTGTCCATGTGGGTTGTATTATGTGGGAAGAACTAAACGACTCCTAAGAATACGGATATCGGAGCACTTGGCCAATATTAAGAAAGGCTTCCGACATCACAGTGTCTCCTTACATTTTAAGGAGAAGCATAATCAGGGTCCATCTGTCCTACAGTTTTGTGGGATTGATTGTACATTCCCAGCATGGAGGGGGTCGAATCGAGTTAGAGAACTCTCACAGAGAGAAACAAAATGGATATTTCTCCTGAAGAGCCTTCACCCGAGGGGGTTAAATATTGAGCTCGATTTGAACTGCTTCATTAGTAATTTTTATATTTCAATATGTTTATTGAAGTAACAATGACATATAAGGCACAAGTGACAAAAACGGAAGTGAAAATCAAGCACCTTCAAGTAGTACTAATCATTCAAATAGTCACAAATATAGAACCTTTGAATAATAAACAGAGCAAATTCAACATAAAGTGCGTTTGGTGGGAGTGCCCACTAACATGACATGAGAACAAAAAATTCCCCATTTTTTCCGGATGTTAAATCATTCATTGTATAGGCAAAAAAATAAACAAATACATCCCTGATCGACTAGGGACCAGGTGTAGGTTGTCCCATCAAGTTACGTTAACGTAGAGCATTAAGAACGACTTGCACAGGGAGAAAGATGCATGTTGTAAAGAGCAGAGGAGGGAGAGGGAAAAAAAAAAAAGGGGGGGGGGAATTGGAAAGGGTAGGGAGGGGGGAGGGAAAAGGGGAACCCCTGTGTACATTTTTACTAATATCGTATCAGCATAGAAATATAAATTCTGTCAGAGCATCATATAGTTAGCAACAATAACCACATCGACATCATTTTTTTTTTTTAGAAAGAAAAAAAAAAGGAAAGAAGAAAAAGAAAAGAAAAAAAAAAGGGGAGAGAGGAAAGAAGAGATAGGAAAGTTAAGGAGAGGGTCAGCCAGAAGCACTTTAAGGTGTAGATAGATAATGTATCCATGGATCCCATGTAACATCGAATTTCTTAGTAGAATTTCGGAGGACACAGGTAAGTCTGTCATTAACCATGATCCAGCCAAGTTTATTCTTCACATAAGCAAGGGGAACCACCGACTGCTTCCAGTATCTAGCAATAGTTATTCTAGCTGCCAAAAGTATATATGTGATTAGTTTTGTCGATTTTTTGGGGACCTCATCAGGTAGCTTTTGAAAAAGCGCTACTTCCGGGGATCTACGTATATTAACCCCCGTTACAGAATATATCAAATTAAATATACGAATCCAAAATCTAGTGACCTGAGGCACTGCCACCAAACATGAAACATTGTACCCATCTGGCCACAACGTCTAAAGTACGTGGGCGACGCGGTCGGGTGCATCTTTGCGACTTTGGTCGGGACCAAATACCATTGTAGAAGAGTTTTATAATTTGCCTCAATTAATGTTGTATTGAACGATATTTTGGATAAAGCATAGGCAATATCTTGCTAGTCCGATAATTCCAACGTGGTATTCAAATCCCGTTCCCATTGATTCATGTAAGGGAGCTTAGCATTCGGGTCGGTAAGGATATTGTAAATTGTAGATATCCTACCCCGTAAAAGGCCCTTTGTTTGGCAAGATAATTCAAAATTTGTAAGAACAAGGGGTCCATCCAACCGGTTAAGTTTAGATCGTATAAAAGAAATGATCTGTTTATATCGAAATAGTTCCCCGGAAGGCATCTGAACTGTGTCCTTAAAATGTTGCAACGAGTGCGGTTGACCCCCATTAAGGTAGTCTCCTATCCTGAGAAGCCCTTTTTTTAGCCACCACAAGAATAGCATTGGAGTCATTCCTGGAGAAAATTCAGGATTAAAAAATATGGGAGCTAATGGAGTATGTGGGGAGCACAGAGGCTTACGACGTCGTACCCTGTCCCAGACCGCTAGTGAATGGGACAGGGTAGGGCACAAGATAGGAGGGCGGAGACGGCTAGGGAGCCACATTAGAGAACCTATGGCGAAGGGGTGGCAAGAGATGGCCTCAATAGAGACCCAGAGGGGTGTAGATCCTTTGGCAGTTGTGTAAGAAAGCTGGGTTATTTGAGCCGCTAGATAATAAGCTTGTAGATTGGGGAGGCCAAGCCCACCAGACTGTTTCGAGACATACAGTGTCAATTTATTCATTGGCGGTTTCTTATTGTTCCAAATAAAGCGGAGAACATCTGATTGTAGTCGCTGTATATCACCCCTCGGAACCGCAATCGGTAAAGTCCTAAAATAATAAAGTAACTTAGGTAAAAAAGTCATCCTAATAGAATTGATTCTACCAAACCAGGACAAGGGATAGTCTGCCCATCGTTGAAGATCCTCCCGGAGTCGACGGAAAAGTGGGGGATAATTAGCCCGATAAAGGCTATCGATCGAGGGTGTCAGTTGGATGCCCAAGTATGGCAGTGAGTTTTGTGCCCATCGGAATTTATAGGTGTTTCTTAAGGTCAAGACCGTCAAGGGGGGTAAAGAAATATTAAGGGCCGTCGTCTTTTGGGTATTTAAAGAGAGCCCTGAGATCTGAGAAAATTGGTGGAACAGGGTCAAAAGATTAGGTAAGGTCAATTGAGGATTTGTGACATACATGAGGATGTCGTCGGCAAACAGGGAACATTTATGCTCCCGTTGCCCACAACATTTGCCATGTATATTAGGATGAGATTGAATTGATACAGCTAGGGGATCAATTGCTAGGGCGAATAACAGTGGGGAGAGCGGGCATTCATTAGTAATTTTTCATACATTTTCTGTTTAGTTAAAAAAAAAAAAAAATTAAATTGAGTTTTAGAATCTCTAGTGGGATTTTAGCTCACCCAGTGTGCGTTTATTTGCACCTTATGAGTGCTATCTAACTCATTGGGGTTGATTTACTAAAGGAAAATCCACTTTGCACTTGAAAGTGCACATGGAAGTGCAGTCGCTGTAGATCGCTGTAAATCTGAGGGGAAGCTCTGAAATTAGGGGAAGCTCTGCTGATTTTATCATCCAATCATGTGCAAGCTAAAATGCTGTTTTTTATTTTCCTTGCATGTCCCCCTCAGATCTACAGCATCTGCACTTCCATGTGCACTTTCAGTGCACTTTCAAGTGCAAAGTGGATTTTCCTTTAGTAAATCAACCCCACTAAGTTTATCTTTCGTGAACTATCTCTTGCTGTTATACTTTAACAGTAGGAGACTCCTTTACTTCTGACGCATATTTGTGCATCTATATACGTTTTCATTTTTAACATATAATTTTAGATATTGCACTAGTTTGCAGGTTAATTATACTGATTAAATTAGGCAATTATTATTATCATTATAGGTATATGGTGTTTTACATAATAGATTCACTGTATATGCTAGATTGAGTAGTTTTAATATACATTTGCTGTGGAGGAATAAAACCACAAAGTTTATCAGCACTTGTCCCCTATATCCATTTTCAATGGGGTTATGCCTGATGTATTATGGTCATGGGGACGTTGAGTGCAATGAGAAACACGTCCATGCACCAATGACGGATGGAGTATAAAGAGAATGGCGCTAGACCGTGTAGCCAATACCATTGGAAGAAGTCCAGAGTGACGAAACTAGTCTGGGAGTGGCTACACGGCTGTCGCTCGTAGTGCATAGCGTTCCGATCTACTGGCCGCTCACCGACCTCACTGGTCATTGATTGTGCAGGAGTCTGCAGTGCTTTGTAGTGAAGTGGAGGGACAAGCAAGCGTGGAGGAGGGTTAGACTTGAGGTTTAACTCTGGGTCCGCCGAGACTGTAATACATCACGGCTGCCACCGCTAACTTGTCTAGCATTTGAAAGTTTGCTGTTGAAGTGCTTTTAACTGCTTTTTTGGATGTGAGTGCAATAATTGAAGGTTACTTGTGCTGTGCTGTTTTAATAAAAGGTTTTGATATACTTCACTATTGGAGATATTTATTTTTACATGTGGAGTGACTTGGCTTGCTAAATACATAATTGGATTCGTTTGATGCCCATGGGGGTAATTAAGCTGTGACGCCAAGCATGAGAGTGCGAGGCATATTCTGCTGGTGAGTGCAAGTCTTTAGGGTGTGGAATCACTGAGCACTTATGGTGTGGTGAAGGTTTCATTCAAGATATCAAATGAAGATTTTATTTTCACTGAAGTTCAAACTCTTGGAATTGTTATAACCACTTGTGGACTTATAATTTTTTGCAAAATTCTTTTTCACTTGCTTTTCAAGCATTAGATGAACGTTATAGACACTTAATTTTAATAATTTTTATATTTGATATATGCACAGTTTTCCTTCACAGGGTGTATATTCATATTTATTGTTTGTTTGTTTAGATTTGTTTATTCACTGAACACAGCGCTACTATTTTGTTTACCCCAAATCATTTTCACTATCTGTGTATTTAAAGTAGCTGCTTTAGGTTTCTCACATAAGCTTGACTTGGTCAAGCTCAGTCCAGGGCACATTGGAGTGCAAAAAGGGAAAGGGGTCGCATAATTTTAATTTTTTCACTATTGTTATTAATGCTTAAAGTGAAACAATTAAAGTGAAATATTCCTTTAAATTTCGTACCTGGGGGGTGTCTATAGTATGCCTGTAAAGTGGCACTTTTTTTCCCGTGTTTAGAACAGTCCCTGCAATATAATGAAATTTCTAAAGGAAAAAAGCAATTTAAAACTGCTCGTGGCTATAATGAATTGTCGGGTCCCGCCATACAGATAAAAGTCATGGAAAAAAAATGCAGGGGTTCTCCCCTAATCCATTACCAGGCCCTTTGGGTTTGGTATGAATATTAAATGAAATCCCGAAACAAAATAAAAAAAAAATTTGCTTGGGGGTCCCCCAAATTCCATACCAGGTTCTTCAGGTCTGGTATGGATATTAAGGGGAACCCTGTGCCATTTTTTTTTTAAAATGACGTAGGGATCCCCCTCAAAATCCATACCAGACCCTTATCCGAGCATGCAACCTGGCAGGCAGCATGAAAAGAGGGGGGATGAGAAAGCGCCCCCTCCTGAACCGTACTAGGCCACATGCCCTCAACATAGGGAGGATGCTTTTGGGTCCAAAGCACCATGTCCCCATGTTGATGGTAACAAGGGCCTCATCTCCACAACCCTTGCCCGGTGGTTGTGGGGATCTGCGGGCGGGGGGCTTATCGGAATCTGGAAGCCCCTTTAACAAAGGGGACCCCCAGATCCCGGCCCCCCTATGTGAATTGGTATCGGGGTATATTGTACCCCTACCGTTTCACAAAAAAAGTGTCAAAAATGGTAAAAAACACAGGAGACAGCTTGGAACAAGTCCTTTATTAAAAAAAATGAAAATAAAATAAAATTCCAGCGATGTAATCCATTCTCAGGACGACGGGCTGATATTGAGAAAAAAGAAAGAAAGAAAAAGAAACGGAACAGTTCCGCCCCAATGTTCCACCGTAATAGCTGTTATATTGCTGTGGCGGGGCCACCTGATGACGCGGGGCCACCTGATGACGCGTATGGGCGACCCCGCCCCCTCTGATGCCACGGGGGGCGGGGTCATCTGTATACTCACCGGGTGGCCCTGTGGCGTTTCCCCCGTGGAGTCAGAGAAGGGCGGGGTCATCCGAACAGGTCATCGGGTGGCCCGCCCACAGCTATATAACAGCTGTCACGGCGGGGGTAGCGTCACTCGACGGTCACCTCCCAAGGAGGCGGAACTGTTACGTTTTTTTTTTCTTTTAGTTTTTTTTTCTCTATATCGCCCCGTCGTCCCGAGAATGGATTACATTGCTGGAATTGTTTTTAATTTTTTTTAATAAAGGACTTGTCCCATGCTGTCTCCTGTGTATTTTACCATTTTTGACACTTTTTTTGTGAAATTGTAGGGGTACAATGTACCCTATTACAAATTCACATGGGGGGTGGGATCTGGGGGTCCCCTTTGTTAAAGGGGGCTTCGAGATTCCGATAAGCCCCATGCCCGCAGACCCCCACAACCATCGGGCAAGGGTTGTGGGGATAAGGGTCCTTGTCCCCATCAACATGGGGACATGGTGCTTTGGACCCCAAAGCATCCTCCCCATGTTGAGGGCATGTGGCCTTGTATGGTTCAGGAGGGGGGGCGCTCTCTCGTCCCCCCTCTTTTCCTGCGGCCAGGTTGCATGCTCAGATAAGGGTCTGGTATGGATTTTTGGGGGGAACCCCACGCCATTTTTTTTTTTTGGCACGGGGTTCCCCTTAAAATCCATACCAGACCCAAAGGGTCTGGTATGGATTTTGAGGGTACCTCTACGTCATAAAAAAAAAAATTGGTGCAGGCTTCCCCTTAATATCCAAACCAGACCTGAAGGGCATTGTATTCAATTTGGGGGGCCCCCCACACAATATTTTTTTTTAAATTTTGGCTTCAGGTTCCCCTTAATATTCATACCAGACCCAAAGGGCCTGGTAATGGACTGGGGGGGACCCATGCTGTTTTTTTCAATGATTTTTATCTGTATTGCCGGGAACCGACAATTCATTATAGCTGCGAGTAGTTTTAACCACTTAAGCCTCGGCTCTGCGTTGCTAACTGACAATTGCGCGGTTGTGCAACGTGGCTCCCAAACAAAATTGACGTCCTTTTTTTCCCACAAATAGAGCTTTCTTTTGGTGGTATTTGATCACCTCTGCAGTTTTTATTTTTTGCGCTATAAACAAAAATAGAGCGACAATTTTGAAAAAAATTCAATATTTTTTACTTTTTGCTATATAATAATATATAATAAATATCCCCAAAGAATATATAAAATAACATTTTTTTTCCTCAGTTTAGGCCGATACATATTCTTCTACATATTTTTGGTAAAATTAATCACAATAAGCGTTTATTGATTGGTTTGTGCAAAAGTTATAACATCTACAAAATACAGTAGGTGCCGCCGATATTGTATATCTATCGCGCTCCCATCGCCGAGATTCTCGGCGACAGGAGTGCCGAGATCTCGGCAGCAGGGTGGCGACACGTGTCGCGCTCGCTGCAATGGCGAGGAGACGCGTCACTGTTTTGAGCGGGGATCTGACGTGGATTCCCGCCAATACCAGGCACTGCGTTTGGTATGAATCCTGAGCGGGAACTCCACGCCAATTTAAAAAAAAAAAAAACGGTGTGGGTTCCCCCTCCAGGAGCATACCAGGCCCTTGGGTCTGGGCTGGATTTGAAGGGGAACCCTACGCCGAAAAAACAGCGTGGGGGTCCCCCTCAAGATCCAAACCAGACCCTTATCCGAGCACGCAACCTGGCAGGCCGCAGGGGAAGAGGGGGGGATGAGAGCGGCCCCCCTCCCTCCTGAACCGTACCAGGCCACATGCCCTCAACATGGGGGGTTTGGTGCTCTGGGGCAGGGGGGCGACCTGCGGCCCCCCCACCCCAGAGCACCCTGCCCCCATGTTGATGAGGACAGGGCCTCTTCCCGACAACCCTGGCCGTTGGTTGTCGGGGTCTGCGGGCGGGGGCTTATCGGAATCCGGGAGCCCCCTTTAATAAGGGGGCCCCCAGATCCCAGCCCCCCCACCCTATGTGAATGAGTATGGGGTACATCGTACCCCTACCCATTCACCTGGTGGAAAAAAATGGCAATAAAAACACAACACAGTTTTTACAAGTATTTTATTGCACCACTCCGGAGGTCTTCTTCCGACTTCGGGGGTCTCCGGTGTCGTCGCCGCGCTCTCCGGTTCTTTCTTCTGCCGGGCCACCGCTATCTTCCTCCAGCTCTTTTGCTAGTGGGGCCCGGTCTTCTCCGTCGCCTTCTCCCCTCTTCTTCTCTCCGGTTCTTTCTTTCTTCCGCCGGGCCTCCGCTAACTTCTTTTTAGCTCTTTTGCTAGCGGAGGCCTGGTCATAGGGTGTCAATATCGCCGCTAGAAGCGGCGAGATTGACACAATATCGGCGACACCTACTGTAGGGGATAGTTTTATAGCATTTTTTTTTTTTTTTTTTACTAGTAATGGTGCCGATCACCGATTTTTATCGTGACTGCAACATTAAGATGGACACATCGGACACTTTTGACACCATTTTAGGACCATTGTCATTTTTACAGCGAACAGTGCTATAAAAATGCACTGATTACTGTAAAAATGACAATGGCAGTGAAGGGGTTAACCTGTAGGGGGCGCTGAAGGGGTTAAGTGTGACCTAAAGAGTGATTCTTACTGTTAGGGGCGTGGCTTGGCGTGACACATCACCTATGACAGGGAACAGACTATCACTGACAGTGTCACTAGGAAGAACGGGGAAAGGTTTGTTTACACTTACCTCTCCCCGTTCTTCAGCTCTGTGACCCGATCCCAGGACACCGGCGGCGATCGTGTTCGCGGGTCTTGCGGGCGCGGTCACGGAGTTCCCGACTGGGTCACGAGCGTGCCGGAGGCCGGCGCGCGCACGCCCCATGGCTCGCACATTAAAGGGGACCTACCTGTACGCCAATGTGCGCAGCCGTGCCATTCTGTCGACGTACATCGTCGTGCGGCGGTCGGAAACCGGTTAAATTACTTTTTTCCTTTAGAAATTTCATTTTGTTGCAGGGACTGTTCTAAACACTAGAAAAATAAGCCACTTTACAGGCATACTATAGACACCCCCCCAAGTATGAAATTTAAAGGAATATTTCACTTTTATTGTTTCACTTTAAGCATTATTAAAATCACTGCTCCCGAAAAAAACTGACATTTTTAAAACTTTTTTTTGCATTGATACATGCATTGACCCAGGTCCCCAAACACTTTTTATGACAATAACTTGCATATTAACCTTTAAAATTAGCACTTTTGATTTTCACGTTCGTGTCCCAAAGACTTTAACTGTGTTTCGAACAAATTTTTTGCCTGTTCGCATGTTCTGCTGCGAACCAAACCGGGGGGTGTTCAGCTCATTCTTGGTTCAGACTGATGCATCAAATGTTGGGTTAGGAGCTGTGTTGTCTCAGGTTTTTAAGGGGGAAGAACACCATGTCATTTACCTCAGCCGGAAATTCAAGGCCCCTGAAGAAAATTACGCCACCATTGAGAAAGAATGTTTAGCGATAAAATGGGCTTTAGATTCTCTCTGGTACTATCTCTTTGGTAGACAATTTGAACTGGTAACAGATCATGCTCCATTAAAGTGGATGGCACAGAACAAAAAGACCAATAAGAGGGTGAATAGGTGGTTCCTGGCCCTTGAGGAATTCAGTTTTACAGTGAAACATCGCCCCGGTGTTAGAATGGGAAATGCAGATGCTTTGTCACGAGTGCACGCGTGCCTGGCAACCTGTGCCCCAACCCTAGGGTTGAAACAAGAGGGGGGGGTGACAGGAAGCCAGGAAAATCTATGGGTTGTGTCCAAGATGGGAGATATATTTGTCCCAGGATTATGCTGTACACTGATTGCTTTTGGGTTTCTGCTGGGTAGTGAGCCTGTTTGGGGCTTAATGAGGGCTAACGAGCTCAGGTGTAACAGATGAAGCACTCGGGGCTCTATAAAATGCCCATGTTGCTTCAACAAGGGGCTCCTCTCTGGAACAAGATTCCTGTGTATGACTAAAAGACTGTTTTTATGTGTGTCAGGCAGGTTTTTGGGCAGCGGTAGGCTGTTCCAGACCAGGTAGATAGGTTCCTGTGTTTTGCAGTTAGATGCCAAAAGTGGCAAGAGTTTATTTTCTGTTTTGTTTTATTTTTGCTATTTTTAATACCTGCACTTGTAACCACAGACTTGGAAATAAACCACTGTTTTGTTTTCACAAAGATCCTGCTGTCTGTCCGTGCCTACTTCACTGTGCTGTGACCCATCCAGTGGGCCCTGCACACCCAGCTACTGAGCTAATCCCTTACAATATATTATAATTACAGACAGTACTGTGAAAAAGCTGTAGGTAGGTGTGGAAAAAATGCTCTAAATTAAGAATGCTTTTAGTTTCAGTTTCTGAAGGAAGGACCTAACCACTGATCTTCTGTGGATGTAGGCTGCCTCAAATCCTTCTGTCGCTTCATGTAATTCCAGGCAGAATCATTTGTAGAAGCCATCCTCTCTTTAACTTCAGCTTTTTCACAGATGGCATCAAGTTACCATCCAAAATTTGCTGAAATTTTATTGAATCCATTTTTCCTTCTACTCGTGAAATGTTCCATGTGCCACTGGCTGGAATACAACCCCAAAGCATGATTGATCCACCCCCATGCTTAACAGTTGGACAGAGGTTCTTTTCATTAAATTCTGTGCCCTTTCTTCTCCAAACGTACCTTTGCTCATTCCGGCCAAAAAGTTTTATTTTAACCTCATCGGTCCACAGAACTTGTTTCCAAAATGCCTCAGGCTTGTCTATATGTTCATTTGCAAAGTTCAAACGCTGATTTTTGTGGTGAGGACGTAGAAGAGGTTTTCTTCTGATGACTCTTCCATGAAGACCATATTTGTACAAGTATCTCTTTATAGTGGAATAGTGTACCACAACTCCAGTGTCTGCCAGATCTTTCTGGAGGGATCGTGCAGTCAAACGTGGGTTTTGAATTGCTTTTCTCACAATCCTGCAAGCTGTTCTGTCTGATATTTTTCTTGGTCTTCCAGATCTTGCTTTAACTTCCACTGTTCCTGATGACTGCCATTTCTTAATTACATTCTGAACAGAGGATATTGACATCTGAAAACGCTTTGCTATCTTCTTATAGCCTTCTCCAGCTTTGTGAGCGTCAACTATTTTCAGTTTCAGTTTTCTAGACAACTGCTTAGAAGAACCCATGGTGCTGATTGTTGGGGCAAGGTCAGGTGAGTCTGGCCATTTAAAACCTTTGAGATTGACATCACCTGGTCTTCCCAGATGATGATTGAGAACAATCCATGACACTGGGAGGTCTTAGCTTTGCAAAGGGGGCAGTGCATGCTATAAATTCTGCAGGGTGCCCAAACTTTTGCAGACGCCATTTTTTTGTTTTCTATCATTTTGAAAGTGTAAATGATGGAAATAAAATCTAACTCTTTTTGACATATTATAAGAATGTCTAATCTGTAATTTGATGCCATTTGGAGATTTTTCCATCTTTCCTTGGCTTCGTTATGCACATTATTACACATTTTTACCTGGGGTGCCAAAACTTTCGATCCCCACTGTATAGATATATATACACATATATATATATATATATATATATATATACCGTATTTTTCGGACTATAAGACGCACTTTTTTCCCCCAGAAATATGGGGGAAAATGTCCCTGCGTCTTATGGTCCGAATACATAACAGGGGCCCCGCCCCCCGCCATCGCTGGCACCGCCCCTGCCATCTGCTCACAGCCTCTGGAATCCCCCGACCGCCGCCACTGGCTCCGCCCCCGCCGCAGTGTCAGGGGCTTTGCGAATCGAATTAGAGCCGCTCTCTCTCTCTTTCTCTTTTGCTTACAGAAAGAGAGGGGGGGCGGCAGGGGATATCCGCAGCTCTCCTCTCCCTGTCACAGCGCCGCTGCCGAGTTCTCTGGCAAATAGAGCAGCGGCGCTGTGACAGGGAGAGGAGAGCTGCGGGCTGTCTGTATATCCCCCGCCGCCCCCTTCCCTTTCTGTAAGGAGAAGAGAAAGAGAGAGCGGCTCTAATTGGATTTGCTGGGTCGCCACCCAGCTTCCTGCCCACTGTTTCCCCCCCCATGATTGGCCACAGCAGAGGGCCAATCAGAAGACACTGGGAGCATCATGGGAAATGAAGTCCCTGCAGAGTTTATGGCACCAGTTCCCCCAGCATGCAAGCACTCTGCTGGAGGGGAGGGAGGGGGTGTTAGAACTTGAAGAGGAGCAAAAGAGAATACTCTGCTGGGGGACACCACCAGAGAGCCACGCTGTACCCCGCACCACCAGAGAGCCACGCTGTACCCCGCACCACCAGAGAGCCACGCTGTACCCCGCACCACCAGAGAGCCACGCTGTACCCTGCACCACCAGGGAGCCATGCTGTACCCGCACCGCCAGAGAGCCACGCTGTACCCGCACCGCCAGAGAGCCACGCTGTACCCCGCACCACCAGAGGCACGCTGTACCCACACCACCAGAGAGCCACGCTGTACCCCGCACCACCAGAGGCACGCTGTACCCACACCGCCAGAGAGCCACGCTGTACCCACACTGCCAGAGAGCCACGCTGTATCCACACCGCCAGAGAGCCACGCTGTACCCACACCGCCAGAGAGCCATGCTGTACCCACCCCGCCAGAGAGCCACGCTGTACCCACACCACCAGAGAGGGAGCCACACTGTTCCTGCACCACCAGAGAGGGAGCCACACTTTAACCGCTGTACCCGCACCACCAGAGAGGGAGCCACATTGTACCCGCACCACCAGAGAGGGAGAAAGCCCGAGCCACTGCCAGGATACAGACATGCTACACTACTGACTAGAGTCACCCCAGGCAACCCAGAGTGAGCGAATGTCCAGCCAGAGGGATCACTGTTGCGATTTCGCTGGGTCTGGTAAGAGGGCCTGTTGGCCATTATTCATTACTGTTCCCAGGGACTGAGCCATTAGGAAGTGCCTAACCTGATATCCTCTAGGCCTTATTGACCGCCACAACGTCCCTCTCTGTCCTCTTCCCACGGCGTCCCCTCTGTCCTCTTCCCACTGCGTCCCCTCTGTCCTCTTCCCACGGCGTCCTTCTCCCAGGGCGTTACTCTGTCCTCTTCCCAGGGCGTTACTCTGTCCTCTTCCCAGGGTGTCCCTTTGTCCTTCACCCACGGCAACTCTCTGTCCTCTTCCCACAGCGTCCCCTCTGTCCTCTTCCCATGAAGATGACAGGGCGGGCCTTGACAGGAAGGGAAGGGTCATATTTAAATTAGGGGGTGCGCAAGTTTAGTCAGGCCTAGGGCAGCACAAAACCTAAATACACCACTGATGGCATGGTCACTCTGCGTTTACTGTGGCATGGTCACTCTGCGTTTACTATGGCATGGTCCCTCTGCGTTTACTATGGCATGGTCCCTCTGTGTTTACTATGGCAATAGTCAGGCTGCATTTAATGGGCACTGGAAAATATTTTAGTACACAATTTGGTTCAGAATATTTTTTTTCTTGTTTTCCTCCTCTAAAACCTAGGTGCGTCTTATGGTCAGGTGCGTCTTATGGTGCGAAAAATACGGTATATATATATATATATATATTTATATATATATATATATACACACACACACACACAGGTGAAACTTGAAAAATTAGAATATCGTGCAAAAGAATATTGTGAAAAGGTGCAATATTCTAGGCTCAAAGTGACCCACTCTAATCAGCTAATTAAGCAATAACACCTGCAAAGGGTTCCTGAGACTTTAAATGGTCTCTCTAGGAATCACAATCATGGGAAAGACTGCTGACCTGACAGTTGTGCATAAAACCATCATTGACACCCTCCATAAGGAGGGAAAGCCTCAAAAGGTAATTGCAAAAGAAGTTGTATGTTCCCAAAGTGCTGTATCAAAGCACATTAATAGAAAGTTATGACAAAGGGAAAAGTGTGGACGAAAAAGGTGCACAAGCAGCAGGGATGACCGCAGCCTAGAGAGGATTGTCAGGAAAAGGCCATTTAAAAGTGTTGGGGGCTTTCACAAGGAGTGGACTGGGGCTGGAGTCAGTGCATCAAGAGCCACCACACACAGACGAATCCTGGACATGGGCTTCAAATGTCATATTCCTCTTGTCAAGCCACTCCTGAACAACAAACAATGTCAGAAGCATATTACCTGGGGTAAAGAAAAACAGACCTGGTCTGTTGCTCAGTAGTCCAAAATTCTAATTTCTGATGAGAGCTAATTTTGCATCTCACTTGAAAACCAAGGATCCAGAGTATGGAGGAAGAATGGAGAGGCACACACTGTGAGATGCTTGAAGTCCAGTGTGAAGTTTACACAGTCTGTGTTGATTTGGGGAGCCATGTCATCTGCTGGTGTTGGTCCACTGTGCTTTATTAAGCCCTTCATGCTTCCTTCCACAGACAAGCTCTATGGGATGCTGACTTCATTTTCCAGTAGGACTTGGCACCTGCCCACACTGCCAAAAGCACCAAAACCTGGTTCAATGACCGTGGGATTACTGTGCTTGATTGGCCAGAAAACTCGCCTGACCTGAACCCCAAAGAGAATCTTTGCCAAGAGAAAGATGAGAGACATGAGACCGAACAATGCAGAAGAGCTGAAGGCCGCTATTGAAGCATCCTGGTCTTCCATAACACCTCAGCAGTGCCACAGGCTGATAGTGTCCATGCCACGCCGCATTGAGGCAGTAATTGGGGCCCAAACCAAGTACTGAGTACATATGCATGCTTATAATTTTCAGAGGTCCGATATTGTTCTATGTACAATCCTTGTTTTATTGATTGCATGTAATATTCTAATTTGCTGAGATTGTGGATTTGGGGTTTTCATGAGCTGTAAGCCATAATCATCACAATTATGACAAATCACGGCTTGAACTATCTTGCTTTGCATGTAATGAGTCTATCTCATATATTAGTTTCACCTTTTAAGTTGCATTAGTGAAATAAATGAAATTTTGCACGATATTCACATTTTTCGAGTATCACCTGTAATAAGTGCTGATTTTTTAAAATCCTTTCTAATAAATACAGCTAAACTATTTATGAATATAGTCATAATTCTATATACAGTGCAACTTAAAATTAAATAAAAAATTGTTGAATAATAAAATACAGCAATATTGTTATTTGAATCGACTTAATAAATTATATTTGTCAAACTGCATCATGGCTCAGAGAGTGTAATAAGATGAAATGGTAAGGATGAATATAATATAAATGGAAAAAATTAAAATATATAAAAAATATATTAAAAAAATAATAATAAAAAAGGGGAAATGGAAATACATTACCGAATGTGGATTTCTATTGACAAAGAATAATCTCAAAGTAATCTCCAAGTAATTGTAAGGTAAATAAATAATCATCATTTACCTTACAATTAATTTGAGATTATTCTTCATAGTCCATTCAAAATCTTTCCTCCCTAATGAAAACTTTAACCACTTAAGCCCTGGACCATTTTGGCTGGTTAAAGACCAGGCCCCTTTTTGCGATTCGGCACTGCGCCGCTTTAACTGACAATTGCGCGGTCGTGCGACGTGGCTCCCAAACAAAATTCACGTCCTTTTTTCCCCAAAAATTGGGCTTTCTTTTGGTGATATTTTATCTCCTCTGCGGTTTTTATTTTTTGCGCTATAAACAAAAAAAAGGCCGACAATTTTGAAAAAAATTCAATATTTTTTACTTTTTGCTATAATAAATATCCCCAAAAAATATATAAAAAAAATGTTTTCCTCAGTTTAGGCCGATACGTATTCTTCTACATATTTTTGGTAAAAAAAAAAATCGCAATCGCCGTTTATTGATTGGTTTGCGCAAAAGTTATAGCGTTTACATCGGACACTTTTGACTAGGGATGAGCTCGGTGTTCGAGTCAAACATAAGTTCGACTCGAACATCGGCTGTTCACGCGTTCGGCGAACAACGAACGATTTGGGCCGTTCGCGCCAAATTCGAGTGACGCGAACGGCCCACAATACACTGCGCCATCGCAGTGTAATCCCGGCGCTGTGATTGGCCAAGCATGCACTGTGACCCTGCATGCTTGGCCAATCACAGCGCCGGCAGCGAGGAAAGCAATGATTGGCCACAGGCAGGATGCCTGTGGCCAATTATAGCTGAGGGGGTTTAGTACATGCCCCACACTACAAAAGGCCGCCAGCACGGCGGCCTCGTGTAGTGTGTTCCGGAGCAGGGAAAGCGAAGGATAGGCAGAGACAGTGTCAAATCTATTCTTTGCTAAACCTTGTGTGTAGGGACAGAGAAGCATAGGCAGGGAGAGTGTCAGTGTCATATTCTTTGCTAAACCTTGTGTGTAGGGAGAGAGAAGGATAGGCAGGGAGAGTGTCAGTGTCATATACTTTGAAAAACCTTGTGTGCAGGGAGAGAGAAGGATAGGCAGGGGACAGTGTCAGTGTCATTGTTGCTAAGCCTCCTGCACATTATACACCTGAAGTTAGCCCGTATTGCTGCTTTTTCCTGGTGTGTTACACCAACAGGCATTTGCGGCACTTACAGCGGGCGGAGTGTGCCTCCTGATCATATTACACCTGAAGTTAGCCTGTATTGCTGCTTTTTCCTGGTGTGTTACACCAACAGGCATTTGCGGCACTTACAGCGGGCGGAGTGTGCCTCCTGATCATATTACACCTGAAGTTAGCCTGTATTGCTGCTTTTTCCTGGTGTGTTACACCAACAGGCATTTGCGGCACTTACAGCGGGCGGAGTGTGCCTCCTGATCATATTACACCTGAAGTTAGCCTGTATTGCTGCTTTTTCCTGGTGTGTTACACCAACAGGCATTTGCAGCACCTACAGCAGGCGTAGTGTGATTCCTGCAAAATATACTCCTGAAGCTAGGCCTTATTGCTGGTTTTCCCATTTCCCTGCAGGCCATTAGAATGTCTGGAAGGCAAACAAGGAGAGGCAGACAGTCAGGAGCCAATAAAAGAGGGCAAGCAGGCTCTGTGTCTAGAGACAACAGTGCTGGTCGTGGACGCGGTGCATCGCCATCAGCACATGGCCATGGGACACGCTTGTCCTTCTTTTCGGCAACTGGACGTGTTGAGCCGCATCATGCAGAAGACTTGGTAGAGTGGATGACCAAGCCCTCCTCATCCTCCTCATCCTCTCTCACCCAGGCTCAGGGTACTGGCAAAGCAGCTGTCAAAGCGTCCTCTTCCCTGGTATCAATGTCATCATCAGTCACTCCTTCCCTAGACCAACCATGTCCTCCTGAGGAGTCCCCCGAACTGTTTGAGCACAGTGTTGGGTACATGCTCCAGGAGGATGCCCAGCGTTTCGAAGGGTCTGATGATGATACCCAGCTAGAGGAAGGCAGTAGCGTGAGAGCAGAGAGAGGGGATGCTCAAGAAGGACACCAATCTGGCAGTTATGTTCCAGCAGCTGCAGCATACTGCCAGATTGGCTCCAGTGATGAGGAGGGAGGGGATGATGAGGTCACTGACTCCACGTGGGTGCCTAATAGGAGAGAGGAGGAGGAGGAGGCACATCTCCAATGAGGCAGGATGCCCTCGGGGGGCCAGCGTAAGGGCAGCACACCGACGGAATCACACCGCAGAGCTCCGCCTGTGCAGGGCGCTGCCTCTGCCCGTTATTCAAAAAGTTCTTTGGTGTGGGCCTTTTTTGAGTCAAGTGCATCAGATCGCACAGCTGCTGTTTGCAACATATGTCTCAAGCGTATATCGCGTGGCCAAAACATCACCCGCTTGGGCACCACATGCTTGACCAGACATATGTTGACCTGCCATGCAGCTCGTTGGCAAGCCTACCTTAAAGACCCACACCAAAGAACAAAGCGGACCTCTTCTTGCACCGCATCAGCTGGGATCTCCAACCCCACTATACCTTCAGTCCTCTCTGAAACCTGCATTGAGAGGAATGAAGGTGTAGAATTAGGTGTGTCACAGCCAAGTACTTGTGGGCACTCTGCTAGCAGTACACCGACGTCCGATTCTAGCAGGCAAATTTCCCTGCCCCAGCTGCTGGACCGTCGAAAGAAGTTCACTCCCAGCCATCCACATGCCCAGCGGTTGAATGCTAGCTTGGCTAAATTGCTAGCGCTTCAACTGCTGCCTTTTCAGTTGGTAGACTCGGCCCCCTTCCGTGAGTTTGTGCAATGTGCGGTTCCTCAGTGGCAGGTTCCCAAACGCCACTTTTTCTCACGGAAGGCGATTCCGGCTCTCTACCGGCATGTGGAAGGCAATGTCTTGGCCTCGCTGGACAGGGCGGTCAGCGGTAGGGTGCATATTACCGCTCCAGAAAAATGTGTATATCCAGGGCGCTCCAAGCATTTGAATCCTGACAGATAAGGTCTGTGTTGGAGAGGGTAGCAAATCTTCACACACTTTAGGCAGCACTCAGGGAGACAAGCAATCTCTAATGGAAACAGAAAAACAAACAAGGCGCCTCTAAGTGCAGAAGTATAAAACTTTTAATATCCCCTAAAAGGGTTAAAAACACTTACAAGATAGTGGACGAAACAGGCATGTAGTAGGTAAGTGCGTCCAGGAGATGTTCCAGTGGCAGGGCAGTCCCAGTCTCTGATGTTAAAGCTTCCAGGAAAGTCCACGATAACAGCTGATTGTGCTGTGAATGTTCAGAGGACACAGTAACGCTGGAGCCTGGGGATGATGTTAGAGGAAGCGAGACAGAAACCAGCATGGAACACGAACAGGAAGTGGACAGGAAGTGTGTCATGGAGGCGGGACGCGTTTCGGAACAGCTCATTGGTTCCTTCTTCAGCCAGTGACGATGGTTCCATAAGGGCTAGACTTCTTATAGTCTATGTGTTGTAATGGGGGCGGGACTAGTGGACGTCAATCAAATAAAAAGCAACACAGTGTTTTAGCAGCAGAACGCTGCCAAATGACTATACACTGTTTACACACACACAAATAAAAATAATAATAAAATAATAATAATAAAAATAAAAACAACAATAGGAGGAGGACCATAGCTGGACAGCATAATAGGACAAAATCTGCATACTACTTATTGCTCAGTTTGCATACAAATTTTTTGTTGGGGAAAAAAAAAAAAAAAATGATGTATGACATAAATATTTAAACATTTAACATAATCTATTTTTGACGATATTAAAATCCATATAAATTACAGTTAAAACAGGGGAATTAGTATCAGGGAGAATAAGGATATGCATACACATATGTATGTATACATAAAAAACGCATGAAAAACGCATAATACACCAGACATAAAGGGAGTTAAAAACGGGTGAATTATTATCAGGGAGATAAGAATATGTATACACATATGCATATGTGTGCATATATATATATATATATATATATAATAAATAAAAAAAAAAAACGCATGAGAAACGCATAGTACACCAGACATAGAAGAGGATGAACAATATAGAGGATTGCTTTATACAATGGCACTAATTTCAAAATCCTCATTTACCCACCAGGGGCCAAAACACTTAAAGAAAAAATCCAAAACATTTCCCTACGACAAAGCTTGCGAAAGCGCTCAGCTGATGGTAGGTCTCTGGGCATCGCCTCAATCACCCAAACCGAAAGACCTTCAGTAGATTTTTGGTGATGTTCAAGGTAGTGCCTAGGGACACTATGATTGTCTAAACCATCGGTAATAAAACGGCGGTGTTCACCAAACCGTTTGCGCAGTGGTCTAATGGTTCGCTCTACATAGAACAAACCACAAGGACATGTCAAGCATATTACCGCTCACTCATGGTCCAGCAGGCATGGACAGGGACGTTACCTTTCTTTCACGGCCCATTGGGTCACTCTTTTGGCAGCTGGGAAGGATGCAGGACAAGGTGCAGTACTGTTGGAGGTTGTTCCACTGCCACGCCTCCAAAATGCTACCACTGGTTGTGACACACCTCTGTCCTCCACCCCCTCTTTTTCTTCTTCCTCCATGGCCTCTTCCTGTGCTTTGTCCTCGGAACCAGCGGTTCTCCGTAGGCGTTCAAGGGGCTACGCAAGTACGCAGGCAAAAAGATGCCATGCCGTGCTTGCGCTGGTGTGTTTGGGGGACAGGAGCCACACTGGGGCAGAGGTTCTGTCTGCTCTGCAGGGGCAGGCCGAGAGGTGGTTGACGCCACGCCAGCTTAAGCCAGGAATGGTAGTTTGCGACAATGGAACCAACCTCCTCTCCGCTCTCTGACAGGGACAACTGACCCATGTGCCCTGTGTGGCTCACGTCCTTAACCTGGTGGTGCAGCGGTTCTTGGGCAGGTACCCGGGCTTACAGGATGTCCTGAGGCAGGCCAGGAAAGTCTGTGTGCATTTCCGCAGATCTTATAATGCCAGTGCTCGCCTGGCTGAGCTGCAAAAGGAGTTGAACCTGCCGAAGAACCGCCTTATATGTGACATGCCCACCAGGTGGAACTCAACGTTGGCCATGCTGCAGCGGCTGTACACGCAGCAGAGGGCCATCAATGAGTACCTGTGCGACTACGGCACGAGGACAGGGTCAGGGGAACTCGTTTTTTTTCACCACGCCAGTGGGGCATGATCAGGGATGCATGCACTGTCCTGGCACCATTTGAGGAGGCCACAAGGATGGTGAGCAGTGAAAGTGCATGCATCAGTGACACTGTACCTCTTGTCCACCTGTTGGAACATACGCTGCGTGGAATAATGGACAGGGCACTTGAGGCAGAACAGAGGCAGGAAGAGGAGGACTTCCTTGCCTCTCAAGGCCCCCTTTACCCAGACAGTGTTCCTTCTGTCCCACCCATCGCACAGGAAGAAGAGGAGTAGGAGGAGGAGGATTGTGTCAGCATGGAGGTGGAGCCTGGCGCTCAGCATCATCAGCAGCAGTCTTTTAGGGATGATTTACAGTCCCAAGAAACCAGTGGACTTGTACGTGGCTGGGAGGAGGTGGCTGCGGATCATGTCGTCCCTAGTGACCCAGAGGACTCCGGACCGAATGCCTCAGCTAACCTACGCTGCATGGCCTCCCTGATCCTGCAAAGTCTGCGGAAGGATCCTCGTATTCTTCGGATCAAGGAGAGGGACCATTACTGGCTGGCCACTCTCCTTGATCCACGGTACAAGGGTAAGGTTGCGGACCTTATCTTACCGTCGCAGAGGGAGCAGAGGATGAGACAACTCCGGGAGGCCTTGCAGAAAGGTCTGTGCAACGAGTTACCAGAGACTGGGAGGTTACAAACTCCTGGTCCTGGACAACGAGTTGCTGAGGCTTCGGTCAGTCAAAGAAGGAGCGGTGGGGAAGGTGGCCGTCTGACTGATGCGTTCAGACAATTCTTTAGTCCGCAGCCCCAAGGTATGATCGGTTCCAGCAACCATCGCCAGCGTCTGATATACATGGTGCAGGAATACCTAGGGGCAAGGTCAGACTTGGACACCTTCCCCACCGAAAATCCTCTGGCTTACTGGGTCTTGAGGATGGATCACTGGCCAGAGCTTGCACAGTATGCAATTGAGCTACTGGCCTGTCCTGCATCCAGCGTTCTTTCAGAACGCACATTCAGTGCTGCTGGAGGATTTGTCACGGATCACAGGGTGCGCCTGTCCACCGACTCTGTTGATCGACTGACCTTCATAAAGATGAACCAGTCTTGGATCACCACCAGCTACCAAACACCTGAAGCTGATATAACAGACTAATTTATTTTCAAATGTCACATCCCTTCAAGACTGATGCTGATGCTGAGAGACTGTCCTGTTATGTTGACTGACTATCCTCCTCCTCCTCAATGATCCGATTGATGATGATAGCTTGGAAGAACATTTTTGTTTCTGGGTGCCGCCACCAGTGGCTAAGGCCCAATTTTTCAGCCCCTGTTTAACAGGGGCATGTAATTACAATTTTTTATGCAATGCTTTGCAGCAGGGCTCATTTCTGCACTCCAACTAGAGTATCTGGGAGAGGTTGCAGTGTCGTGGCACCAGCACCAGTGGCTAAGGCCCAATTTTTCAGCCCCTGTTTAACAGGGGCGTGTAATTACAATTTTTGATGCAATACTTTGCAACAGGGCTCATTGCTGTGCTCCAAGTACAGTATCTGTGAGGGGTTGCAGTGTTGTGGCACCAGTGCCTAAGGCCCAATTTTTCTGCCCCTGTTTAACAGGGGCATGCAATTACAATTCTTGATCTAATAATTCACAGCAGGGCCCATTCCTGCGCCCACCAAGAGTAACTGTGAGGCCTTACAGTGTTGTGTCAACACCACCACCACCACCACCAAAGGCCCAATTTTTCAGCCCCTGTTCAACAGGGGCATGCAATTACAATTCTTGATCTAATAATTCACAGCAGGGCCCATTCCTGCGCCCACCAAGAGTAACTGTGAGGCCTTACAGTGTTGTGTCAACACCACCACCACCACCACCAAAGGCCCAATTTTTCAGCCCCTGTTCAACAGGGGCATGCAATTACAATTCTTGATCTAATAATTCACAGCAGGGCCCATTCATGCGCCCACCAAGAGTAACTGTGAGGGCTCACAGTGTTGTGGCAACACCAACATGTAAGGGGCAAATTTCAGCTGAGTATATACGGCAGGCCCCTACTTTCAAACATCCAACTTACAAACGACTCCTCCTTGCAAACAGAAGGATACAACAGGAAGTGAGAGGAAATCTACCCCTAGGAAGGAAATTCTCTCCTGTAAAAGTTAATATGGGAAAAAAAGTGTCTCCTCTCCACTGATGCTTTATCACCAATTCTTGTTTCAATAAAAACCCCAAATTTTCAAAAAACATTTGTCATTAGGACGGAAAGTGAGGTGAACTGTTCTGAACAGGTGCACACTGCACAGACAGCAAAACAAATGTTACAGGGGTGATAACCCTTCCCTATGTTTTCCAAAAAGCTTAAAAATAGATTTTTTGGCTGGAGCTACACTTAAACAATGTACCTGTTCAAAATTACAAACAGATTCTACATAAGAACAAACCTACAGTCCCTGTCTTGTATGCACCGCCTGTATACGGCTGTTCAGAGTATATAGGGCCTTTTTTATTTTGTGTGCGGGGTTCCCCTTAATATCCAAACAAGACCCAAGGGGGCTGGTAATGGGCTGGGGTAGGGGGGGGGGGCTGTGATGGGGTAGCTATGCCATTTTTCTTAAAGATTTTCATCCATATTACCGGGACCAGACATTACATTAAAGCCGCAAGCAGTTTTAAATGGCTTTTTTTCCTTTAGAAATGTAATTTTGTGCAGGGACAGTTCTAAACGCGAGAAACATGTGGCACTTCACAGGCATACTTTAGACACCCCCCAGGTACGATATTTAAAGGAATATTTGACTACTTTTTTTTCACTTTATGCATCATTAAAATGACTGCTCCCGAAAAACGGCCGTTTTAAAACTTTTTTTTGGATTGATACATGTCCCCTGGTGCAGAACCCGGGTTCCCAAACCCTTTTTAGGACAATAACATTCATAATAGTCGTTATAATTAGCACTTTAGATTTCGAACGTTCGCATCCATTGTATTTAATAGGGTTCTAAAGTTCATGCAAACTTTCGGTCCGTTCGCGGGTTCTGGTGCGAACCGAACCCGGGGGTGTTTGGCTCATCACAACTTTTGGCACATTTTTGGGACCATTGTCATTTTCACAGCGATCAGTGCTATAAAAATGCACTAGTTACTGTGAAAATGACACTGGCAGTGAAGGGGTTAACCACTAGGTGGCGCTGTAGGGGTTAAGTGTTCCCTGCATTGTTTTTCTAACTGAGGGGGGGTTGGGCTCTGTGTCACATGACACTGATCTTCGCTCTGATTACACAGAGCTGAGATCAGTGTCATTGTCACTAGACAGAGCGGTGAGATGCTTGTTTACACAAGCATCTCCCCACTCTATACCTCCGTAAGACGCGGCGATCAAGTCCGCGGGACCCGGGGTCCAACTCATGGGGAAGGCGGCAGGGTCGCGCGCGACCACACGACAGGCATTTAAAGGGCCACGTACAGGTACGTGATTATGCCCGTCCATGCCATTCTGCCGATGTATATATACAGTGGGTGGTCGTTAAGCGGTTAAAGACTAAAGCAATGTCTTTGCACTGGTCACACTCAAGGGAGGTAGTACAAATACAGTAACACCTTGGATTGAGAGCGTTTTGCAGACAAGCTAATTTTTGTAATACATTTTGACTTGATATAAAAGCGATGTCTTGATATACAAGTAGTGGCATGACACAACTGAGTATAAAAGAGAAGAGAGGCACCTCTAAGTGTAGCAATACAGTTACATTTAATGAAGGTACAACATTTAGAAACTCACATGGTTGATGATTAAAACAGACACATCCAAGTATGCAGGCATCCGGGGTAAAGCTGTCCACATATACCATCCTCCTCACCGCCATTGACGTCATCCCTTCCATGCTGCACTCCGAGCGCTTCAAGCCTCGCTTTCAGATCGCTCTACTGCAGGGTAGTCCTCCCAAGCACAATTGCAGACTGACAGCAATGAGAGCCGGCAGTGCGGAGGATGGTCTATGTGGACAGATTTACCTCAGATGCCTGCATACTTAGATGTGCCTCTTTTAATCATCAACCATGTGAGTTGCTAAATCTTGTACCTTCAATAAATGTAACCATATTGCTTCACTTAGAGGTGTCTCTCTTCTCTTTTATACTCTGTAGTAGGGATGAGCTTCGTGTTCGAGTCGAACATACGTTCGACTCGAACATCGGCTGTTCGATCGTTCGACGAAGATCGAACGATTTGGGCCGTTCGCGCCAAATTCGAGTGACGCGAACGGCCCACAATGCACTACGCCATCGCAGTGTCATCCAGGCGCTGTGATTGGCCAAGCATGCACTGTGACCCCGCATGCTTGGCCAATCACAGCGCCGGCAGCGAGGAGAGCAATGATTGGCCACAGGCAGGATGCCTGTGGCCAATTATTGCTGAGGGTGTTTAGTACACGCCCCACACTATAAAAGGCCGCCAGCACGGCGGCCTAGTGTAGTGTGTTCCGGAGCAGGGAAAGACAAGCATAGGCAGGGACAGTGACATTTATTTCTTTCTTGCTTAACCTGGATTCCTTTAGTTTAGGGAAAGAGAAGGATAGGTAGGGAGAGTGTCAGTGTGTTTTACTGTGCGAGTCCTTGTTTCTAGGGACAAAGAAGGAAAGTGAGGGGAATTCTCCTTGTGCTATAGTGTGCTTTAAAAAAACATTTTTTCTAGGGACAGAAAACTCTAGGTAGGGAGAGTGTCAGTTTCTTTCACTGTGCGAGTCCTTGTTTCTAGGGACAAAGAAGGAAAGTGAGGGGAATTCTCCTTGTGCTATAGTGTGCTTTAAAAAAACATTTTTTCTAGGGACAGAAAACTCTAGGTAGGGAGAGTGTCAGTTTCTTTCACTGTGCGAGTCCTTATTTCTAGGGACAAAGAAGGAAAGTGAGGGGAATTCTCCTTGTGCTATAGTGTGCTTTAAAAAAACATTTTTTCTAGGGACAGAAAACTCTAGGTAGGGAGAGTGTCAGTTTCTTTCACTGTGCGAGTCCTTGTTTCTAGGGACAAAGAAGGAAAGTGAGGGGAATTCTCCTTGTGCTATAGTGTGCTTTAAAAAAACATTTTTTCTAGGGACAGAAAACTCTAGGTAGGGAGAGTGTCAGTTTCTTTCACTGTGCGAGTCCTTGTTTCTAGGGACAAAGAAGGAAAGTGAGGGGAATTCTCCTTGTGCTATAGTGTGCTTTAAAAAAACATTTTTTCTAGGGACAGAAAACTCTAGGTAGGGAGAGTGTCAGTTTCTTTCACTGTGCGAGTCCTTGTTTCTAGGGACAAAGAAGGAAAGTGAGGGGAATTCTCCTTGTGCTATAGTGTGCTTTAAAAAAACATTTTTTCTAGGGACAGAAAACTCTAGGTAGGGAGAGTGTCAGTTTCTTTCACTGTGCGAGTCCTTGTTTCTAGGGACAAAGAAGGAAAGTGAGGGGAATTCTCCTTGTGCTATAGTGTGCTTTAAAAAAAATTTTTTCTAGGGACAGAAAACTCTAGGTTGTCAGGGAAATTCCCCGTCTGTTGTCACCAATCTGCGCTCAGTGCGCATGCGCGGCAAAACGGCGCATCGGCGCATGCGCGTGCGTGGCGGGACGGCGCTTCGGCGTGCTCGGGTGCGCGCTCCGGCGCAACGACGAATGCGCGTGCGCAATAGCTCGCCAATGGGACTACAGGCAGGCCTATTTAAACAGATGCAGTAACACTATCTGGTTGCTGGTTTGTCAGCTTTACTGTGTTTCTTGTGCCTGAAAGAAGTTAAAGTTCTCCTGCTGTGACCCGGACCGGATTTGACTACGCTTCTGCTTCTCCTGAACCTGACCCCTTGGCTTGCTAAACGGACTTCTACCTCTCTCCTTGTGCTTGACCCTCGGCCTGTGACCCGGATCTGCTGCCTGTCTCCAGCCCTCTACCTGCTGCCTGTACCCTGGACTTCTTGCCTAACCTGACTATACTGGTGCTTCCTGCTAAACTCCTAAACGGACTTGTGCCTTGCTACTGGTTGCTGTTTGACCCTGTCTACCCTTGGTGTTTGACTCCTGGCCTGTTCTTCAGACTCATCCCTGCTAGATTCTTCAGCGAGACACCTCTACCTGCTGGTGGCCAGTGCTCCCTCGTGCCGTCCTCTCCCTGTCTCACCTCCAGGGGGCGGAGTGCGCTTGGGTGCAAGGGTGAACCACTCTCGGCATCTCGGCCTCGGTAAGTACGTAGCCTGATAGTACAAACCAGCCAGATGTCTGAGGCTGACAGAGTGCGTTCCCCATTTGACACCCTCTGCCAGCAGGTCTCCACCCTAACGGACACTGTCCAAAGACTCCAAGAGGGTTATACCCAGATTGATGGCCGTCTTCAACAGCTCACCGGTCTCCTAGGGCCAGGCCCCACAGCTGCCACCTCTGCCAACACCGCCACCAACTCCCAAGTACCTACGAGTTCTACAGTAGTGATGGCCACCCCTGAACCCAGGGTCCCTATTCCGGAACGTTTTTCGGGTATCCGCAAAAAGTACCGGGCCTTTAAAAACGCCTGCTCCCTCTACCTTGCCCTCCAACCAAGGACCTTCTCTTCGGAAGCAGTAAAGGTGGGGTTTATCATCTCCCTCTTAACGGATGACCCTCAAGCCTGGGCCCATGGCCTGATGGAGCAACAAAGCCCCATATTGGACTCAGTAGAGACATTTTTTGAACATATGGCTCAATTATACGATGATCCCCAGCGATCAGCCACGGCCGAGTCCGTCCTCCATAACCTAACTCAGGGGAGAAGGCCGGTGGAAGACTATACGTCGGAATTTAGGAAATGGTCCGCCGACACCAAATGGAATGAGGCGGCCCTCAGATACCAATACCGCCAGGGACTATCTGAGACTCTCAAGGACGAGCTGGCCAGGATCGAAACCCCCACTACCTTGGAGAACCTGATCCAATCCGCCATACAACTCGATAGGCGTCTGCGTGAACGACGGGCGGAGCGATTTCAATCTCCTCGTCCCAACTGGCCTCCATCCAGGATGGTACCTCACTACCCACCAACCTCTGCGCCTGCAGTCACACCTCTTCCTGAGCCAGAACCCATGCACCTCGGGTTGGTTCGGGCTCCCCTGACTCCTGAGGAAAAACAGCGAAGGCGCCAGGCCAATCTGTGCCTATATTGCGGGGGTGCCGGCCACTTCCTCCTCAACTGCCCCGTAAGACCTAGTAAGTCTATCTCTAAAGACACTTTAAACTATCAACTCTTTAACAACCCTCAGTCTTATGTCATTCTCTTTGTGTCTCTACAGCTGCCGGAAGGGGCAATCCGCCTCCCGGCAATTATTGATTCTGGAGCCTGCAGCTGCTTCCTGGACTCTGCCTTAGCCTCAAGATTCCATGTCCCCACTCAACCTAAGGACCACTGCCTTCAGATCCACCTGGCGGATGGGTCCTTGCCCCGTTCAGGGCTGATCACGCAGGAAACCAAACCTATCCTTGCCATCTCTGACTCGGGTCATCAAGAACTTCTCCGGTTAGACCTCATACCTTCCCCGATGTTCCCCATCATCCTGGGTCTTCCCTGGCTACAGGCACACGAGCCCCTCATAAATTGGGTGAAGAAAGAGGTTAGCTTCACCTCCTCCTATTGTTCCCAGAACTGTCTTGCCTCTGCCTCTACGGTCTGCGCTTCCATGATTGCCAAGCCGGACAACCTACAGCATGTTCCTTCCATCTATCTAGAATTCCGGGACGTGTTCGATAAGCAGCAAGCCGACCATCTACCACCTCATCGGCCCTATGATTGCCCTATCGATCTCTTGCCGGGCTCCAAAATTCCGTTCGGACGTATCTTTCCATTGTCCGAAACCGAGTTGAAAGCCCTCAAGGCTTATATTGATGAAAACCTCCAGAAGAGATTCATTCGCCCTTCCTCCTCTCCAGCCGGTGCAGGAATCTTCTTTGTGGAAAAGAAAGACGGGTCCTTAAGACCCTGTATCGATTACCGGGACCTAAACAAGATAACCATTAAGAACAGGTACCCACTACCCCTTATTCCGGAGCTATTTCAGCGCTTCCGATCTGCTCGGGTCTTTTCCAAACTGGATCTACGGGGGGCCTACAATCTTATCAGAATCAGGGCCGGAGACGAGTGGAAAACCGCCTTCAGATCTCGTTTCGGACACTTTGAGTATTCGGTCATGCCGTTCGGTCTTTGTAATGCTCCAGCCACCTTCCAACACCTAGTCAACGACATTTTCAGACAGCACCTTGATGACTTCTTAGTAGTGTACCTGGACGATATCCTCATCTTTTCCACCAACATCGAACTCCACCGGGCTCATGTCATGAAGGTCCTCACCATCCTTCGGAAGCACAAACTCTACCTCAAAGCTGAGAAATGCGAGTTCGAAAAGACCACCGTACAGTTCCTCGGCTTTATCATTTCCATCGATGGGGTCGCAATGGACCCGCAGAAGGTGAAGGCCATTCAGGACTGGCCAGCCCCAACCGACAAGAAGGGGGTACAGCGGTATATAGGCTTCGCCAACTTCTATAGGAGATTCATCGTGGGCTTTTCCTCCATTGTGGCCCCAATAACCCAACTTACCCGGCAAAATAACCGTTTTCACTGGTCTCCAGAAGCTCAGGAGGCCTTCTCTCGCCTCAAGGACGTCTTCACTTCAGCACCAGTACTTCAGCACCCGGATCCTCTACTGCCGTTCACCCTGGAAGTGGACGCCTCTGAGACAGCCATCGGAGCCATCCTCTCTCAAAGACGAGGCCCCAAGGCTCTCCTGTATCCAGTAGCCTTTGCCTCTAAAAAGTTGACTCCCCCGGAGCGAAACTATGATGTAGGGGACCGGGAATTACTGGCCATAAAATTTGCACTGGAGGAATGGCGATACCTTCTGGAGGGGGCAGTGCACCCCATCATGATCTTCACAGATCATAAAAATCTAGAGTACTTAAGAACAGCTCAACGTCTACGCCCCAGGCAGGCCCGTTGGGCCCTTTTCTTCACCCGGTTCAACTTTCACATTTCCTATAGACCCGGCTCCAAGAATGGGAAGGCGGATGCGCTATCCAGGATGTTTCCGGAAACCCCTCAGTCGGCCCAACCGGGCACCATTCTGTCAGCTCAGAACTTTCTGTTGATTCCCCGGGCCGATCTACTCACCTCTATTAAAATCGCTTCCGGGCTCTGCTCTGATCCGGTTACTACCTCCCTGGAGAAGCGGGACGGCCTATTCTGGTCCCAGGACAAGATTTTCGTCCCTCTGGAAACAAGACCGCTGGTCTTGAGGACCTTCCACGATCTCAAACTGGCAGGTCACTTCGGAGCACGTAAATCGTTGGAACTTGTCTCCCGCTCCTTCTGGTGGCCAGGCTGGAGGCAAGATTGTAAGTCTTATGTCGCTTCCTGCACTCAGTGTCAGCGTAACAAGGGGCCAAACACCAAGAGTTGGGGCCTGCTCAAACCCTTACCCATTCCTGAGCGCCCTTGGGCGGACGTGTCCATGGACTTTATCGTGGACCTGCCTTCCTCCGGAGGGTTTACCACGATTCTGGTCATTGTGGACCGCCTCTCAAAAATGGCTCACTTTTTACCGATGATTGGGACACCTTCAGCCATGGATACCGCTCAAATCTTTTTTAAGGAGATAACCAGGCTTCATGGAATACCAAAGAGTATCACCTCCGACAGAGGGGTCCAGTTCACTTCAAAATTCTGGAAGGAACTCTGCAAGTCACTAGAAGTCAAAACCTGCCTCTCGTCAGCGTACCACCCCCAAAGCAATGGCCAGACAGAAAGAACCAATCAGACCCTGGAGCAATACCTCCGTTGTTTCTGCTCTGCTTCCCAGGATGACTGGGCATCTCTACTTCCTTACGCAGAGTTTGCCTATAACAATTCAATGCATTCTGCTACCAATCAAACCCCCTTTTGGGCCAATTACGGTTTTCATCCCTCCTTTCTCCCTGAAAACATCCCCGAGAGCCCTGTTCCCGCGGTCCAGGACCGAGTGGCTTCTGTCCAGGCGAATTTCCAAAGACTCCAGGAGATGATGCGGAATGCCCAAGGATCCTACAAGAAATTTTATGACCGGGGAAGGAAGGAAAACCCGGCGTTCAGAGTCGGGGAAAAAGTTTGGCTTTCCGCCGCCAACCTCAGATTGCCTATTCCCTCTCGAAAGCTCGGCCCTAGATTTATCGGGCCCTTCAAGATCAAACGAGCTATTAATCCTGTGGCTTTTGAACTAGCATTACCTGATTCCTATAGGATTCACCCAGTGTTCCACTCATCTTTATTAAAACCCGTCATTCCCAACGCCTTTCCTGGAAGAGATGAACCTCCTCCACCACCAGTTGAAGTAGATGGGGAAAAAGAATTTGAGATGGAATCCATCCTGGGCTGTAGGAAAAAAGGCAGACAGTTACAATACTTGGTTAAATGGAAGGGGTACCCCCCGGAGGACAACTCCTGGGAACCATCCAGGAACTTGCATGCTCCTCGCCTAATACGAGCCTTTCACCAAGAACATCCGGAATTAATGGCCAGTCTGGGCGTCCGGAGTCCGCCCCTCGGGGGGGGCACTGTCAGGGAAATTCCCCGTCTGTTGTCACCAATCTGCGCTCAGTGCGCATGCGCGGCAAAACGGCGCATCGGCGCATGCGCGTGCGTGGCGGGACGGCGCTTCGGCGTGCTCGGGTGCGCGCTCCGGCGCAACGACGAATGCGCGTGCGCAATAGCTCGCCAATGGGACTACAGGCGGGCCTATTTAAACAGACGCAGTAACACTATCTGGTTGCTGGTTTGTCAGCTTTACTGTGTTTCTTGTGCCTGAAAGAAGTTAAAGTTCTCCTGCTGTGACCCGGACCGGATTTGACTACGCTTCTGCTTCTCCTGAACCTGACCCCTTGGCTTGCTAAACGGACTTCTACCTCTCTCCTTGTGCTTGACCCTCGGCCTGTGACCCGGATCTGCTGCCTGTCTCCAGCCCTCTACCTGCTGCCTGTACCCTGGACTTCTTGCCTAACCTGACTATACTGGTGCTTCCTGCTAAACTCCTAAACGGACTTGTGCCTTGCTACTGGTTGCTGTTTGACCCTGTCTACCCTTGGTGTTTGACTCCTGGCCTGTTCTTCAGACTCATCCCTGCTAGATTCTTCAGCGAGACACCTCTACCTGCTGGTGGCCAGTGCTCCCTCGTGCCGTCCTCTCCCTGTCTCACCTCCAGGGGGCGGAGTGCGCTTGGGTGCAAGGGTGAACCACTCTCGGCATCTCGGCCTCGGTAAGTACGTAGCCTGATAAGGTAGGGAGAGTGTCAGTTTCTTTCACTGTGCGAGTCCTTGTTTCTAGGGACAAAGAAGGAAAGTGAGGGGAATTCTCCTTGTGCTATAGTGTGCTTTAAAAAAACATTTTTTCTAGGGACAGAAAACTCTAGGTAGGGAGAGTGTCAGTTTCTTTCACTGTGCGAGTCCTTGTTTCTAGGGACAAAGAAGGAAAGTGAGGGGAATTCTCCTTGTGCTATAGTGTGCTTTAAAAAAACATTTTTTCTAGGGACAGAAAACTCTAGGTAGGGAGAGTGTCAGTTTCTTTCACTGTGCGAGTCCTTGTTTCTAGGGACAAAGAAGGAAAGTGAGGGGAATTCTCCTTGTGCTATAGTGTGCTAAAGCATTCCTCATCAACCATCTTTGAAATCCTTGTTTTTTGGACAGTCAGGGAAATTGTCGTTGTGCTATTCTGTGCAAAAGCAATCATCCTCAACCATATTTAGAAATCCTTAAGTAAAGGGACAGAGAAGGACACCTGAAGGTAGCCCTTATTGCTTTTTTCCCATCTCCCTGCAGGCCATCTATTAGAATGTCTGGAAGGCAAACAAGGAGAGGCAGACAGTCAGGAGGCAATAAAAGAGGGCAAGCAGGCTCTGTGTCTGGGGGCAACAGTGCTGGTCGTGGACGCGGTGCATTGTCATCAGCACATGGCCATGGGACACGCTTGTCCTTCTTTTCGGCAGCTGGACATGTTGAGCCACATCATGCCGAAGACTTGGTAGAGTGGATGACCAAGCCCTCCTCCTCCTCCTCATCCTCTCTCACCCAGGTTCAGGGTACTGGCAAAGCAGCTGCCAAAGCGTCCTCTTCCCTGGTATCAATGTCAGACTCATCATCAGTCACTCCTTCCCTAGACCCACCATGTCCTCCTCCTGAGGAGTCCCCCGAACTGTTTGAGCACAGTGTTGGGTACATGCTCCAGGAGGATGCCCAGCGTTTCGAAGGGTCTGATGATGAAACCCAGCTACAGGAAGGCAGTAACGTGAGAGCAGACAGAGGGGATGCTCAAGAAGGACACCAATCTGGCAGTCATGTTCCAGCAGCTGCAGCATACTGCCAGATTGGCTCCAGTGATGAGGAGGGAGGGGATGATGAGGTCACTGACTCCACGTGGGTGCCTAATAGGAGAGAGGAGGAGGAGGAGGATGAGGAGGAGGCACATCTCCAACGAGGCAGGATGCCCTTTGGTGGCCAGCGTAAGGGCAGTACACCGACGGAATCACACCGCAGAGCTCCGCCTGTGCAGGGCGCTGCCTCTGCCCGTCATTCAAAAAGTTCCTTGGTGTGGGCCTTTTTTGAGGCTAGTGCATCAGATCGCACAGCTGCTGTTTGCAACATATGTCTCAAGCGTATATCGCGTGGCCAAAACATCAGCCGCTTGGGTACCACATGCCTGACCAGACATATGTTGACCTGCCATGCAGCTCGTTGGCAAGCCTACCTCAAAGACCCACACCAAAGAACAAAGCGGACCTCTCCTTGCACCGCATCAGCTGGGATCTCCAACCCCACTATAACTTCAGTCCTCTCTGAAACATGCACTGAGAGGAATGAAGGTGTAGAATTAGGTGTGTCACAGCCAAGTACTTGCGGCCACTCTGCTAGCAGTACACCGACGTCCGATTCTAGTTCGGTTCACTCCCAGCCATCCACATGCCCAGCGGTTGAATGCTAGCTTGGCTAAATTGCTAGCGCTTCAACTGCTGCCTTTTCAGTTGGTAGACTCGGCCCCCTTCCGTGAGTTTGTGTAATGTGCAGTTCCTCAGTGGCAGGTTCCCAAACGCCTCTTTTTCTCACGGAAGGCTATTCCGGCTCTCTACCGGCATGTGGAAGGCAATGTCTTGGCCTCGCTGGACAGGGCGGTCAGCGGTAAGGTGCATATTACCGCTGACTCATGGTCCAGCAGGCATGGACAGGGACGTTACCTTTCTTTCACGGCCCATTGGGTCACTCTTTTGGCAGCTGGGAAGGATGCAGGACAAGGTGCAGTAGTGTTGGAGGTTGTTCCACCGCCACGCCTCCAAAATGCTACTACTGGTTGTGACACACCTCTCTCCTCCACCCCCTCCTCTTCTTCTTCCTCCATGGCCTCTTCCTGTGGTTTGTCCTATGAACCAGCGGTGCTCCGTAGCCGTTCACGGGGCTACGCAAGTACGCAGGCAAAAAGATGCCATGCCGTGCTTGCGCTGGTGTGTTTGGGGGACAGAAGCCACACTGGGGCAGAGGTCCTGTCTGCTCTGCAGGGCCAGGCCGAGAGGTGGTTGACGCCACGCTAGCTTAAGCCAGGAATGGTGGTTTGCGACAATGGCACCAACCTCCTCTCCGCCCTCCGACAGGGACAACTGACCCATGTGCCCTGTGTGGCTCACGTCCTTAACCTGGTGGTGCAGCGGTTCTTGGGCAAGTACCCGGGCTTACAGGATGTCCTGAGGCAGGCCAGGAAAGTCTGTGTGCATTTCCGCAGATCTTATAATGCCAGTGCTCGCCTGGCTGAGCTGCAAAAGGAGTTGAACCTGCCCAAGAACCGCCTTATATGTGACATGCCCACCAGGTGGAACTCAACGTTGGCCATGCTGCAGCGGCTGCACACGCAGCAGAGGGCCATCAATGAGTACCTGTGCGACTACGGCACCAGGACAGGGTCAGGGGAGCTTGGTTTTTTTTCTCCACGCCAGTGGGGCATGATCAGGGATGCATGCACTGTCCTGGCACCATTTGAGGAGGCCACGAGGATGGTGAGCAGTGACAGTGCATGCATCAGTGACACTGTACCTCTTGTCCACCTGTTGGAGCACACGCTGCGTGGAATAATGGACAGGGCACTTGAGGCAGAACAGAGGCAGGAAGAGGAGGACTTCCTTGCCTCTCAAGGCCCCCTTTACCCAGACAGTGTTCCTTCTGTCCCACCCATCGCACAGGAAGAGGAGGAGGAGGAGGAGGAGGAGGAGGATTGTGTCAGCATGGAGGTGGAGGCTGGCACTCAGCATCATCAGCAGCAGTCTTTTAGGGATGATTTACAGTCCCAAGAAACCAGTGGACTTGTACGTGGCTGGGAGGAGGTGGCTGCGGATCATGTCGTCCTTAGTGACCCAGAGGACTCCGGAGCGAATGCCTCAGCAAACCTACGCTGCATGGCCTCCCTGATCCTGCAAAGTCTGCGGAAGGATCCTCGTATTCTTCGGATCAAGGAGAGGGACCATTACTGGCTGGCCACTCTCCTTGATCCACGGTACAAGGGTAAGGTTGCGGACCTTATGTTACCTTTGCAGAGGGAGCAGAGGATGAGACAACTCCGGGAGGCCTTGCAGAAAGGTCTGTGCAACGCGTTCCCAGAGACTGGGAGGTTACAAACTCCTGGTCCTGGACAACGAGTTGCTGAGGCTTCGGCCAGTCAAAGAAGGAGCGGTGGGGAAGGTGGCCGTCTGACCGATGCGTTCAGACAATTCTTTAGTCCGCAGCCCCAAAGTATGATCGGTTCCAGCAACCATCGCCAGCGTCTGATAAACATGGTGCAGGAATATCTAGGGGCAAGGTCAGACTTGGACACCTTCCCCACCGAAAATCCTCTGGCTTACTGGGTCTTGAGGATGGATCACTGGCCAAAGCTTGCACAGTATGCAATTGAGCTACTGGCCTGTCCTGCATCCAGCGTTCTTTCGGAACGCACATTCAGTGCTGCTGGAGGATTTGTCACGGATCACAGGGTGCGCCTGTCCACCGACTCGGTTGATCGACTGACTTTCATCAAGATGAACCAGTCTTGGATCACCACCAGCTACCACACACCTGATGCTGATATAACAGACTAATTGATTTTAACATGTCACATCCCTTCAAGACTGATGCTGATGCTGAGTGCCTGTGCTGTTATGTTGACTGGCTATCCTCCTCCTCCGAGTCCTAAATGATACGATTGATGATGATAGCTTGGAAGATCATTTTTGTTTATGGGTGCCGCCACCAGTGGCTAAGGCCCAATTTTTCAGCCCCTGTTTTACAGGGGCGTGTAATTACAATTTTTTTAGCAATAATTTGCCATAGGGCTCATTGCTGTGCTCCAAGTACAGTATCTGTGAGGGGTTGGAGTGTTGTGGCACCAGTGCCTAAGGCCCAATTTTTCAGCCCCTGTTTAAAAGGGGCGTGTCATTACAATTTTTGAAGCAATACTTTGCAACAGGGCTCATTGCTGTGCTCCAAGTACAGTATCTGTGAGGGGTTGTAGTGTTGTGCCACCAGTGCCTAAGGCCCAATTTTTCAGCCCCTGTTTAACAGGGGCGTGTCATTACAATTTTTGAAGCAATACTTTGCAACAGGGCTCATTGCTGTGCTCCAAGTACAGTATCTGTGAGGGGTTGTAGTGTTGTGCCACCAGTGCCTAAGGCCCAATTTTTCAGCCCCTGTTTAACAGGGGCGTGTCATTACAATTTTTGAAGCAATACTTTGCAACAGGGCTCATTGCTGTGCTCCAAGTACAGTATCTGTGAGGGGTTGTAGTGTTGTGCCACCAGTGCCTAAGGCCCAATTTTTCAGCCCCTGTTCAACAGGGGCATGCAATTACAATTCTTGATCTAATAATTCACAGCAGGGCCCATTGCTGCACCCACCAAGAGTAACTGTCAGGGCTTACAGTGTTGTGGCACCAGCACCACCATCAAAGGCCCAATTTTTACTACCACTGTTCAACAATTATATGTAATTAAAATTCCTGATATAATAGTTGACAGCAGGGCGTTCCAGCACCAACCAAGAGTAACTGTGAGTGCTTACAGTGTTGTGCCAACACCAACAACTAAGGGGCCTATTTCTGCAGAGTATATACGGCAGGTCCCTACTTTCAAACATCCAACTTACAAACGACTCCTACTTGCAAACGCAAGAAGACAACAGGAAGTGAGAGGAAATCTACCACTAGGAAGGAAAATTCTCTCCTGTAAGAATAAATATGGGAGAAAGGTGTCTCCTCTGTACTGATGCTTTATCAGCAATCCTTGTTTCAAGAAAAACACCACATTTCAAAAACAGTTGTCATTGGGACGGAAAGTGAGGTGAAATGTTCTGAACAGGGGCACAGACAGCAAAACAAATGTTACAGGGGTGATAACCTTTACCTATGTTTTCCAAAAAGTTTAAAAATAGATTTTTGGGCTGGAGCTACACTTCAACAATGTACCTGTTCAAAATTACAAACACATTCTACATAAGAACAAACCTACAGTCCCTGTCTTGTATGCACCGCCTGTATACGGCTGTTCAGAGTATATAGGGCCTTTTTTATTTTATGTGCGGGGTTCCCCTTAATATCCATACAAGACCCAAAGGGGCTGGTAATGGGCTGGGGTAGGGGGGGGGGGGGGGTCATGGGGTAGCTATGCCATTTTTCTTAAAGATTTTCATCCATATTACCGGGACCAGACATTACATTAAAGCCGCAAGCAGTTTTAAATGGCTTTTTTTTCCTTTAGAAGTGTCATTTTGTGCAGGGACAGTTCTAAACACGTGGCACTTCACAGGCATACTTTAGACACCCCCCAGGTACGATATTTAAAGGAATATTTGACTTTTTTTTTTCACTTTATGCATCATTAAAATGACTGCTCCCGAAAAACGACCGTTTTTAAAGCTTCTTTTTGCATTGATACATGTCCCCTGGTGCAGAACCCGGGTTCCCAAACCCTTTTTAGGACAATAACATGCATAATAGTTGTTATAATTAGCACTTTAGAATTCGAACGTTCGCATCCATTGTATTTAATAGGGTTCTAATGTTCGTACGAACTTTCGGTCCGTCCGCGGGTTCTGGTGCGAACCGAACCCGGGGGTGTTCGGCTCATCACTACTCTGTAGCTCCTGCTGGATTTTGCTTCTAATCCCCCTGGGGAGGCTTCCATTTGTGGATAGACATTTTATGGTGACACAACCTGGTCACATTGCTATAAATCTTTTTATATGGATTATAAACTGAAGGACTTATGAATAAATGGTTGTGAAACGACTCATTTGAGTTTCCATTATTTCTTATGGGGAAATTCACTTAAATATACAAGTGTTTTGGATTATAAGCATGCTTCTGTAACGATTTATACTTGCAATCCAAGGTTTTACTGTAGATAGAGAGATAAATATATCAAATATAAAAGTAATATCTTGGCATAAGTAGTACATATTTTTTTCAACAATCATTTACATTATTACCATTACATCAACTATAAATACCAAAAGGCTTCCTAAACTTCAGCTTGAATATTATTTTAACCTTAATTCCAGTGTTAAGCACCGTACACATGGGCGGGAATCCCGTCGAAAAAAAAAAACGTTGGTTTTCTCAACAGGATTCCTGGCAAGCTTGTCTTGCCAAGCCCTGTGTACACACGCGCCATTCAAAAGAACCGCTGTTCTTTTGAATGGCAAGAACGCGGTGACGTCATCGAATAAGACGAGCCGGCGCTCGTCACATTCGATGCCGTCGCCGCCATCTTGCTACACCCTATATTACCCTTGTATGCTACCGTGCATGCGTCGAATTGTCATCGAGCATGTGCGGGTTTCCCTGGACAGGTAAGCATACAGGAAACACTCTGCCGAGAATCCAGACGAGAAAAATAGAGAGCAGGTTCTCTATTTTTCTCGTTGAGATTCCCGGCAGTTTTCCTGCCGATAAACCATACACACAAACGGTTTTCTCGTCAAAAAAGCTCTCCCAGCAGTTTTCTTCCCGAGAAAACCAGTCATGTGTACGAGGCTTGACTTGAAACTGGCATTGTAGAAGCCAATTATGACCAATAAGAAGTATGTGCAAGCATGGATAGTGCTCATGGAAAGCTAGTCATAACTTATTACTTTAAATATAAATAATTTTAAATAAAAAAACAAAATACGATTGCATGTGGATGTAATGGCCGCGGCCTTTATTATTGGTATAGATAAATATTTTATCAATTATAAATATATCAATACTTATATCACATTAGATATATAATTCAACAAAAATTAATACCATATATATAAAGCTTAGCTACTTAAAGCTCAAGCTACATTACACAACATTAAGTCCCTTTTCAAACAGAAAAGGACAACAACCACATAATAAAGCCGCCCGCGACAAGGGAGGGTGGGAGGGACAAGCTTCTTCTCTGTAGATCACCGCCGGAGTGTACTAATGTGACGCATTTTTTTCTTTTTATAGGAAAAATACTCGTGCCAAGAAGACCGTTACCATTTCAACCAATTACAGGTAAGTGCATAAAACAGTTAAAAAACTGCCTTAAATTACAATTTTTGTCTGACAGCTTTCCATGTGTGATGGGCGGGGACATTTTATGCCCCTCCCCTCACCTTTATTACTGCTAATAGAGATCATCCATATACTAGAAAATCTCTGTGTGAGATTCCTAAAGCCTAATTTTATTTCCCATTAACAAAGGGAGTTATCCTCCTTTTGCTAAGGGGATTAAGCTTTAGGAATCTCTGAATATCACATGTTGGGTTAAAAGTCATTGCAGGTACATTGTTGTGATGAATTGTGACCAGAAAATCTTTTCTTGCTATTGTTATATGAGACCTGCCTATTTATGCACAGCAATAGCTAGATAGAAAACCAATAGATATTTTCAATTAGAAGGTCCCTTGTTCATTTTGGTCTTTCTTGAAATCTTTGGCAGCAACAAATGAGCTACATAACCAGAAAGCATAAAACAGCTGGGAAATCCACTGATCCATGATAGTACGAGCAATCAGGTAAAGGTTAAATACTATTAGGCACACAGAGTGAAGCTAACAGTTGTTCTATATGTCAGGATAAATGTAGTAAGACAAAGCTTTCCCTCTAGAGTTGAATCTCTGCTCCACACACTATAATGTACTAACATAAAATACACAATAGCGTTAAAGAACTGTACTGAAACTATAGTCTAAGCACTTGTCAAATTATTTAAAGTGATACCGAGTAGTTTACAGTGTCTTAACACCAGTTGAGCATGGAATCATCACATGATATAACCTAAAACTTTAACTAAAGTCCATTTTTGGTTTCAGGAAGGAAGGAGTAGAAAGATAGGGTTACTTAGTCTGGAAAAAAGCAGTTTATTCCATCAGCCTTTTTAAAAAAAAGCAGAACATCTATTGAAAAAGAAAACTAAAATGGTGGAGCTAAAAAACAGAAAAAAAAATGTTATGTTTACATTAGAACTCAGAATAATGGCTGTACCTCTGCAATAAATAAAAAAAAATCAGTTCAAATGAGCATAAAAATCTTTAACAGCCAGTACATCAAAACAAACTATTTGTTCCCAAATGTTAAGCCACTTTTCCTTAGTCTAAAAATCAGTTTTATATCATATGGTCCATGAAAGGAACATTGAAAAACATTGTTGTAACCCAGTGACTAAGAACAGAATCACGCAAGCTATGATTCACACTAAAATGATGTTGTCGTACAAGACAGAGTTATGATGAATCTGTGTGAACAATTTTCTGCTTTCACATTTTAATGACTTTCTAGTGCACTCCTAATACCCATGCCCTTGATCTACTTAGATTCCTTTTTTCCTGAGTCAGGTTTCAGCCAGACCCATGGAAGCCCCCTACTCTCCCACTCTGTTTTTTTTCCCTCTATCTCTTACTATCTTGCTGCTTGGATTCTGCTTCACTCTACGCACATTTGTAGAGAGAACAATGATGAACAGTCATTGTTCTCTCTACAAATGTGCATATTATGTATTGATCACCTTGTACCGTACTGTTTTTCTCCAAACTACTCTACTTGTATAGTTGGCCAAGGTCCCAATAGTTCTTCTAGCAGACTTTCCACTTGATTGATTATTACCAGATTGTCATTAACCTTGTTGTCTCACCGTTTTGTGACTTCGCTGTTTGGGCCACTTTATTATTGCTCTCCATTATCCTATTGACTTACCCATTGTCTAGCTCAATAAAAATATTGAGGGCCGCCACTGCAAAGAACACCAGCTCACTAAACTTAGGTTGCAAGTCTAAGTAGGCCTTTGGGGGCTCCCCTGTTAAACAGAGTCCTAGAAAATCAGTCCAATGCTTCACATGTTCTGTGACTCTTTAGGTTGGCTTAACATCATCCTCTGAAAATATGTTCAAAGAGCTCTGCAACAGCTGGAGATGTTTAGTAGCCAGCCCATGTGCCACCATCTGGGCATGGATCCACTGTAGAGGCAAGTTAACTTGCTGCTCTCCCTCTAAGGGGGCCTGGAGGGCTTCAGTCAGCTGTTGCATCTGTCAGGCAGCTAAGCAGTTTGCCTCTTGCAGTAGCTGTTTGGCTAGCAAAATATGTATTTAAGCTCATTGATTTTATTCAGCAATAGGTGTCTGTCTCTTTAAGATGCTGTCCACATCTTAGTATGAAGTTATAAGGGAAACAAGCTTAACTGGTAGTAGTAGCAGTAAATCATGCACAAGACAGAAACAGTCCAAGCAGGTTTTTTCTGCAACTTTATTCAGCAAGGCAGCTCAGAAACAGTTTTATAGCAAGAGGGCATGATATGGAAAGCCCATACAAACAGAGAGCAAATGAACAAACAAACAAACAAACAAAACGTCTGCTCATCTGAGCAAATAACTAAATTCAGGTCAATTCTTGACCAACAAGGTACCCCCTAATGGATTCTTCTAAACAAACATTTATCCTTTCAGCAGTTAGCATTTTCACCCAGCAGCAGACTCTGACAGAGAGCTAAGCATCAATCAGAATATATATGTATGTATGTGTAGCGGGGTCTCTAAATTTAGGAAGGACACTCAGGTGTGTAAGTATGGGATCAATGGACCATTTGTGTTCGTGGAGGATTGGACGGTGTAATAATCTCTTTGGCCTCTGGGTGGCGGGATACCCGTAGGCTCAAGGTAGATTGGCCGTCACAGTGCTACCCTTTTTGTCCCTTTCCGGAGATTGTACGGCGAGGGCGGGGAACCTGCCGTGGTGTCGATGGGAGGAGATAAAAGGGGAAGACGCCCTAACCACGAGGTCTTCAGGAGGATCTTCTTCACGCGCCCAGGCACCTTAGGCCTGGGTGCGGGCGGTTCCGGATTCCGGCCCAGGTGCCCTAGGCCTGACCGGATTTGAGTTGGAGTCCATCTCAGGCACCTTCAGCCTGGGGTGAGGTACTAAACCAGGAGGCCTGGGGCCCAGTGACTTCGACTGGGTCCCGCGAGGGTGGAGAAGTCCGAGGGTCCCTGAAGTGGATGGGGCCCATGTCTGAGGTGAGGAGGCCGGGGAGGTTACCCATTCGGAGAGTCTGGAGCAGCATCAACCCAGTGACGGATGGGCCTCTGGTAACTCTCTTGGAGGGACATCTTCCCCTGACAGGGGCCGCAGCGCAGCAAAGGTACTCCTATCTATGTTCTCTTGAGTCGCTGGTAGAGACTCTCAAGTCCTAAGTCCTTTCTAGCTAAGGCTATAGTAACCGCTGGCGAGATCGCAGTGGTTTAGCTGACAACCAGGATAGTGCCTCGACCTGCTCATTCCCCGTATCAAAATGTTATCAAGTCGCAACCAGTTGGCTACTGAAGCACTGTTTATTGTGAGATATGCAATAAAACAAGAGTTGGACAGTGATCGGTGTGTGGAACTCTGGTTAATGGGAGCAGAGGGAAGTGTTGGCATTGCAGGACTTGATTCTAGACAAAAGCACACAGGCCCGAGGAAATATCTGGTACTGGCCTTCACCTCACCCACAGCTATGGGGAGGACATGGGCCGTAGCGCATCTCACCCTGTCGTATGACATACCCCTAGACAAAGGAGATGGGGTGAGGCCGCTACACGTGGGGGCTCGTGAGTCCGGGATGATGTGTGTTTTGACTTTGGAAGTAAGAATGGCTGTGTCTGGACTTTGCTGCCCGGAGGAGTTCTGAGCAGGTCGGCCATGTGATTGGCCAAAGTGCATCCCTGCTCAAAGTCGTGAAAATGACCCTAGGACGGGAAAGGCCCATGCAGAGGAGCGAGAAGAGGGAAGAGTCCAGCCGTGTGAGCTACTACATGTGGGGGCTTTTATTGCACTGCGCCACGAGGCACCCCGTGACTGCGCAGTTCGTGGGTGGAGCCTGATGGAAGCCCACGAAAACGTGCAAGTCGTGGGAGGAGTCTGGCCATGTGGAGGAACTCACGTGGAGACTTTGGCGCGTGGTCAGTGCGTGATGGAGCAGCAGACAGTCGGGATGGCCTCAAGCTCCCCGTGGATTCCGGTTCCCTACCCCACAAAGATGACTACGTTGGCTGCTCCCCTTACAGACACGGGGATAAGACTCAGGCCCCGAGGACAGTTGGCTCTGTACACCTGCAGAGACACGGAGGCCCTCGGTGTGATCTGTCCCGGATGCTCGGGACTGGTGGTTCACCTGAAGCCATTCGGGCGTTGCGAAGCATGCAAAGATTTCTTGTTCGAGGTGGAGCCATCCACAGTAAGGCCCCGGGCCCTTCGCCGTAACAGCCTCACAGGTACTGCTACTCCGGAAGGGGCGATCCAGGCCTTTGCGGAGGTTCCCATACACACTGATCAGGGCGATGTGACTGCCCAATCAGAGACTGAGAGAGAAAAATCCGAGGATGCTGCTTCGGTCACCACAGATTCTCTGCTCCCACCTCCGAAGAGGAAAGTCGGCCTGGTGCAGGCCTCCTGTGGTCGTGGAAGAGCTTCACCCTGTCGCTTGCCTGGCCTGGATGGATCTGGTTGGAAGAGTCCTGGACATCCCAGTTCTACAAAAGGTCAAGGTGAGCCAGGGGCTGGGACTGTGGTGGTGGTTGGAGGTGTCGGGGGTCCACAGTCGGTGGAGCCCGCAAGGGAGGGTAGTACCACGTCTACCAGAGACTACCTTCCCGCCGAGATGTATGACACTTCCGACCTAGAGTCACTATCGGATTGTGGAGATGACGGTGAGATCGATGAACTGTTTCACCAGAAGGGCTGGGACAAACGCCCGTTATCTATGTTACGTGCACCGCAGGATTCCCCTATGTCAATAGGAGACAGCACGCCCCGGGTACAAGCCCCGGAGTCTACGAGGAAGTCTAGTCCTCAAATTACCTTCCCACAATCTACAACATCGCCCGTCTTGGTGGCGGGGATGCAACGCGCATCACTACGAGCACCGAGAGAAAAGCCATCAGAGGTAGTGATAGTACCTCGGCACCCGGAGGCCATCGTTCAACCCGGAGAAGGTGAGCGGGATGCCATGCCTCCTTTGGCCAGATTGCAACGACTTTTCTCACAGAGAGTCGCCCGTGAGTATGGGTGGGAATATCCCTACTTGCCTCGGGACTTACATTTTGAAGTTGAGGTCATACGCCAGAGATGGTATGACGGATTTGTTTGGGAAAAACTTAAAGTACCCCATGCACGAAGATATTTGTCCTGTTCGCCACCCGTGTCGAAAAAGTTTAGAGATTGCAGAGCAGACTGGATGTGGGGCCGCCATATCCACGCAGACAAGGTGCGCATCTGCAGGAAAGATGGAGAGGACGCTGACTATTCGATTGAGGTTTTCGATAAGCATCTGATGCCTTTGTTCTTGCCTGACCCGAGGTTTTATTTGTGAGAGGAGACTCATTTGTTTTTTTTGTGACAGCCTTCTAGAAGTGTTCTTGCTGGAGCATCCGAACTGTACCCTAGTTTTTTATTTGGGTTTTTGTTTTCTACTCTTTGGAGGAATGAGAGCAGTTTTTGTTTGTTCTCTCTTCCTCACAGTTCAAAGACAGACTTTGGGGGTAGAATCAGTGTAGGGACGCAGGAAGAATGAAGATTGCACCAAGTGTTATTACCGCGGCACTGTCACCAGGTGGCAGTGTTGTGCAACGGCTGTTTGTTTTTTTTCACGCGCATCACTTTACTCATTGGAACGAATGGGTCTGTTGGCTGATGGACCCATTCATTCCAAATTAACACAAAATGTTAGGATGTTGTGTTTTCTTTTTGTTTCCCTTCTGCAGGAGATTCGTCTATCAAGACTACTGAGTGTGGGGTGGTTCTTAGACAGTGAAGGGAGGGATTGTATATGTGTACATGTTAGATGGTTTTAGGGAAAAGTTTTATTGTTTTATGTTCCCTTCCCCTTTGAGCAGGTCTTGGTATGGTTGAGGTTCAAAATTTTAGGGATAGCCTCTGGGGCCAGGCTTATGTCATCACTACATGGGAGACATGGGTTTGCACCAGACACTGGGGACCAGCATCAAATCACAGGGGGGAGTATGTAGCGGGGTCTCTAAATTTAGGTAGGACACTCAGGTGTGTAAGTATGGGAATAATGGACCATTTGTGTTCGTGGAAGATTGGACGGTGTAATAATCTCTTTGGCCTCTGGGTGGCGGGGTACCCGTAGGCTCAAGGTAGATTGGCCGTCACAGTGCTACCCTTTTTGTCCCTTTCCGGAGATGGTAGGGCGAGGGCGGGGAACCTGCCGTGGTGTCGATGGGAGGAGATAAAAGGGGAAGACGCCCTAACCATGAGGTCTTCAGGAGGATCTTCTTCACGCGCCCAGGCACCTTAGGCCTGGGTGCGGGCGGTTCCGGATTCCGGCCCAGGCGCCCTAGGAGTTGGAGTCCATTCCAGGCACCTTCAGCCTGGGGTGAGGTACTAAATCAGGAGGCCTGGGGCCCAGTGACTTTGACTGGGTCCCGCGAGGGTGGAGAAGTCCGAGGGTCTCTGAAGTGGATGGGGCCCATGTCTGAGGTGAGGAGGCAGCGGAGGTTACCCATTCGGAGAGTCTGGAGCAGCATCAACCCAGTGACGGATGGGCCTCTGGTAACTCTCTTGGAGGGACGTCTTCCCCTGACAGGGGCCGCAGCGCAGCGAAGGTACTCCTATCTATGTTCTCTTGAGTCGCTGGTAGAGACTCTCAAGTCCTAAGTCCTTTCTAGCTAAGGCTATAGTAACCGCTGGCGAGATCGCAGTGGTTTAGCTGACAACCAGGATAGTGCCTCGACCTGCTCATTCCCCGTATCAAAATGTTATCAAGTCGCAACCAGTTGGCTACTGAAGCACTGTTTATTGTGAGATATGCAATAAAACAAGAGTTGGACTGTGATCGGTGTGTGGAACTCTGGTTAATGGGAGCAGAGGGAAGTGTTGGCATAGCAGGACTTGATTCTAGACAAAAGCACACAGGCCCGAGGAAATATCTGGTACTGGCCTTCACCTCACCCACAGCTATGGGGAGGACATGGGCCGTAGCGCATCTCACCCTGTCGTATGACATACCCCTAGACAAAGGAGATGGGGTGAGGCCGCTACATATGTATATATATATATATATATATATATATATGGCCTGTTCACAGCTAAAAACTGGATACCAGGTAAGGTGTGGGTCTAGAAAAATAAGCTTTTTTCCCACCCAAAGATCTACAAAACCCCAGGACTCCTGGATCCAGAAAATGACTCACAAGTTTCAGGAAGGCAAAAACTTTTTTTCATATTAGTCATCAGCTCTGGAGCCCTTCCCCATGTGAAGTGACACATATACACCATCCACAATCAAGGTGCCAAAAAATATATAATATCTAAATAATATGTATATAAATAAAATAAAGCATTAAGTAATAAAAGGTTCCTGTATGACAGTCAAAACAGGACCCAAATCCAGTTTGCATGTGATGCACATGCCAAATAGGGATGGGCCCGGTGCTCGATTCGAACCCATGTTCGAATCGAGCACCGGGCGTTCGCTCGCTCGTCGAGCCCAGAACTATTTGGGCCGTTCGCATCACATTCGTGTGATGCGAGCGGCCCCGCAATGCATTGCGGCCGGCGCGGCCGGCGCAGTGCATTGCTGGCTGATGATTGGCCAAGCATGCACTGTGACCCCGCATGCTTGGCCAATCACAGCGCCCGAAACTCGGAGAGCAATAATTGGCTACAGGCAGGACGCCTGTAGCCAATTACAGCTCAGGGGCTTTAGTACACGTCCCACCATTTAAAAGGCCGCCACGCCATCGGCCCCGGTCACATGAGTTCCGGCTTTAGGAGAGATTAGTCTGCTGATTCTGTCTTTGCTTGATACTGAAAGATTTGCTCTTCTTTGCTAAACCATTGGCTATTTCTTTGCTAAACCATTGCTACCTAAGTCATTGATCGTTCATTGCTGCTGATTGCACAGTTAGTGTGTTATTAGCTGCTGCTGGGGATTAGTCTGGTGCGTGCTTACTGTTAGTACAGTATTGCAGTAGTACCAACCGCAGTGCTGTTAGCACAGCATTGCACCCCAACAGCACCCATAGGACTTCTAGTGTGTTAGTGGCAGCAAACAGAGCTCCTATATTTTCTTCTCAGCAGCACCCATAGGACTTCTAGTGTGTTAGTGGCAGCAAACAGAGCTCCTATATTTTCTTCTCAGCAGCACCCATAGGACTTCTAGTGTGTTAGTGGCATCACACAGAGCTCGTATATTTTCTTCTCAGCAGCACCCATAGGACTTCTAGTGTGTTAGTGGCAGCAAACAGAGCTCCTATATTTTCTTCTCAGCAGCACCCATAGGACTTCTAGTGTGTTAGTGGCATCACACAGAGCTCCTATATTTTCTTCTCAGCAGCACCCATAGGACTTCTAGTGTGTTAGTGGCAGCAAACAGAGCTCCTATATTTTCTTCTCAGCAGCACCCATAGGACTTCTAATGTGTTAGTGGCATCACACAGAGTTCCTATATTTTCATCTCAGAAGCACCCATAGGACTTCTAGTGTGTTAGTGGCATCACACAGAGCTCCTATATTTTCATCTCAGAAGCACCCATAGGACTTCTAGTGTGTTAGTGGCAGCAAACAGAGCTCCTATATTTTCTTCTCAGCAGCACCCATAGGACTTCTAATGTGTTAGTGGCATCACACAGAGTTCCTATATTTTCATCTCAGAAGCACCCATAGGACTTCTAGTGTGTTAGTGGCATCACACAGAGCTCCTATATTTTCTTCTCAGAAGCACCCATAGGAGTTCTAGTGTGTTAGTGGCAGCAAACAGAGCTCCTATATTTTCTTCTTAGCAGCACCCATAGGACTTCTAATGTGTTAGTGGCATCACACAGAGTTCCTATATTTTCATCTCAGAAGCACCCATAGGACTTCTAGTGTGTTAGTGGCATCACACAGAGCTCCTATATTTTCTTCTCAGCAGCACCCATAGGACTTCTAGTGTGTTAGTGGCATCACACAGAGCTCCTATATTTTCATCTCAGAAGCACCCATAGGACTTCTAGTGTGTTAGTGGCATCACACAGAGCTCCTATATTTTCTTCTCAGCAGCACCCATAGGACTTCTAGTGTGTTAGTGGCAGCAAACAGAGCTCCTATATTTTCTTCTTAGCAGCACCCATAGGACTTCTAATGTGTTAGTGGCATCACACAGAGTTCCTATATTTATATCTCAGAAGCACCCATAGGACTTCTAGTGTGTTAGTGGCATCACACAGAGCTCCTATATTTTCTTCTCAGCAGCACCCATAGGACTTCTAGTGTGTTAGTGGCATCACACAGAGCTCCTATATTTTCATCTCAGAAGCACCCATAGGACTTCTAGTGTGTTAGTGGCATCACACAGAGCTCCTATATTTTCTTCTCAGCAGCACCCATAGGACTTCTAGTGTGTTAGTGGCAGCAAACAGAGCTCCTATATTTTCTTCTCAGCAGCACCCATAGGACTTCTAATGTGTTAGTGGCATCACACAGAGTTCCTATATTTTCATCTCAGAAGCACCCATAGGACTTCTAGTGTGTTAGTGGCATCACACAGAGCTCCTATATTTTCTTCTCAGCAGCACCCATAGGACTTCTAGTGTGTTAGTGGCAGCAAACAGAGCTCCTATATTTTCTTCTCAGCAGCACCCATAGGACTTCTAATGTGTTAGTGGCATCACACAGAGTTCCTATATTTTCATCTCAGAAGCACCCATAGGACTTCTAGTGTGTTAGTGGCATCACACAGAGCTCCTATATTTTCTTCTCAGAAGCACCCATAGGACTTCTAGTGTGTTAGTGGCATCACACAGAGCTCCTATATTTTCTTCTCAGCAGCACCCATAGGACTTCTAGTGTGTTAGTGGCATCACACAGAGCTCCTATATTTTCTTCTCAGCAGCACCCATAGGACTTCTAGTGTGTTAGTGGCATCACACAGAGCTCCTATATTTTCTTCTCAGCAGCACCCATAGGACTTCTAGTGTGTTAGTGGCAGCAAACAGAGCTCCTATATTTTCTTCTCAGCAGCACCCATAGGACTTCTAGTGTGTTAGTGGCAGCAAACAGAGCTCCTATATTTTCTTCTCAGCAGCACCCATAGGACTTCTAGTGTGTTAGTGGCAGCAAACAGAGCTCCTATATTTTCTTCTCAGCAGCACCCATAGGACTTCTAGTGTGTTAGTGGCAGCAAACAGAGCTCCTATATTTTCTTCTCAGCAGCACCCATAGGACTTCTAGTGTGTTAGTGGCATCACACAGAGCTCCTATATTTTCTTCTCAGCAGCACCCATAGGACTTCTAGTGTGTTAGTGGCAGCAAACAGAGCTCCTATATTTTCTTCTCAGCAGCACCCATAGGACTTCTAATGTGTTCGTGGCATCACACAGAGTTCCTATATTTTCATCTCAGAAGCACCCATAGGACTTCTAGTGTGTTAGTGGCATCACACAGAGCTCCTATATTTTCTTCTCAGAAGCACCCATAGGACTTCTAGTGTGTTAGTGGCAGCAAACAGAGCTCCTATATTTTCTTCTTAGCAGCACCCATAGGACTTCTAATGTGTTAGTGGCATCACACAGAGTTCCTATATTTTCATCTCAGCAGCACCCATAGGACTTCTAGTGTGTTAGTGGCATCACACAGAGTTCCTATATTTTCATCTCAGAAGCACCCATAGGACTTCTAGTGTGTTAGTGGCATCACACAGAGCTCCTATATTTTCTTCTCAGCAGCACCCATAGGACTTCTAGTGTGTTAGTGGCATCACACAGAGCTCCTATATTTTCATCTCAGAAGCACCCATAGGACTTCTAGTGTGTTAGTGGCATCACACAGAGCTCCTATATTTTCTTCTCAGAAGCACCCATAGGACTTCTAGTGTGTTAGTGGCATCACACAGAGCTCCTATATTTTCTTCTCAGCAGCACCCATAGGACTTCTAGTGTGTTAGTGGCATCACACAGAGCTCCTATATTTTCTTCTCAGCAGCACCCATAGGACTTCTAGTGTGTTAGTGGCAGCAAACAGAGCTCCTATATTTTCTTCTCAGCAGCACCCATAGGACTTCTAGTGTGTTAGTGGCATCACACAGAGTTCCTATATTTTCTTCTCAGCAGCACCCATAGGACTTCTAGTGTGTTAGTGGCAGCAAACAGAGCTCCTATATTTTCTTCTCAGCAGCACCCATAGGACTTCTAATGTGTTAGTGGCATCACACAGAGCTCCTATATTTTCATCTCAGAAGCACCCATAGGACTTCTAGTGTGTTAGTGGCATCACACAGAGCTCCTATATTTTCTTCTCAGCAGCACCCATAGGATTTCTAGTGTGTTAGTGGCAGCAAACAGAGCTCCTATATTTTCTTGTCAGCAGCACACATAGTACCTATAGTGTGTTAGTGTCAGCACCCATAGGACCTACAGTGTGTTGTGAGCACACATAGGAGTTCTATTTTTTATACTATATACACTACCGACTACAATGGCTGGAAGACCGCCAAGGAGAGGCAGAGCGTGCCGAGGCAAGAACACAGGGCAGGCAGGCTCTGTTTCTAGAGACAACAGTGCTGGCCGTGGACGTGGTCGTGCATCGTCATCAGCACGTGGCCATGGGACACGCTTGTCTTTGTTTTCGGCAGCTGGACATGTGGAGCCGCATCATGCCGAAGGCTTGGTAGAATGGATGACCAAGCCCTCCTCATCCTCCTCATCCTCTCTCACCCAGGCTCAGGGTACTGGCAGAGCAGCTGCCAACGCGTACTCAATGGCATCATCAGCCACCCCTTCCCTAGACCCACCATGTCCTCCTGAGGAGTCCCCCGAACTGTTTGAGCACAGTGTTGGGTACATGCTCCAGGAGGATGCCCAACGATTCGAAGGCTCGGATGATGATACCCAGCTTGAGGAAGTCAGTAGTGTGCGCGCAGAGAGAGGGGATGCTGAAGGACAGCAATCTGGCAGTAGTGTTCCACCAGCTGCAGCTTACTGCCAGGTTTGCTCTAGTGGTGAAGAGGGAGGGGATGATGAGGTCACTGACTCCACGTGGGTGCCTGAAGGGAGAGAGGAGGAGGAGGAGGAGGATGCAGCGTCACATGTCCAACGAGGCAGGATGCCCCCTGGAGGCCAGCTAGAGGCCAGCACAGCAACTGTACCACACCGCAGAGCTCCGCCTGTGCAGGGCGCTGCCTCTGCACGTTATCACAAAAGTTCTTTGGTGTGGGCCTTTTTTGAGACGAGTGCATCAGATCGCACCACTGCTATTTGCAATATTTGTCTCAAGCGTATCTCGCGTGGCCAAAACATCAGCCGCTTGGGCACCACAAGCATGAGCAGACATATGTCGACCTGCCATGCAGCTCGTTGGCAAGCACACATAAAAGACCCACACCAAAGAACAAAGCGGACCTCTCCTTGCTCCTCATCAGCTGGGATCTCCATCCCCACTATATCTTCAGTCCTCTCTGAAAGCTGCTCTGAGAGGACTGAAGGTGTAGAATTAGGTGTGTCACAACCAAGTACTTGCAGTACACCGACGTCCGATTGTAGCAGGCAAATTTCCCTGCCCCAGCTGCTGGACCGTCGAAAGAAGTATACTCCCAGCCATCCACATGCCCAGCGGTTGAATGCTAGCTTGGCTAAATTGCTAGCACTTCAACTGCTGCCTTTTCAGTTGATAGACTCGGCCCCCTTCCGTGAGTTTGTTCAATGTGCGGTTCCTCAGTGGCAGGTTCCCAAACGCCACTTTTTCTCACGGAAGGCGATTCCGTCTCTCTACTGGCATGTGGAAGGCAATGTCCATGCCTCGCTGGACAGGGCGGTCAGCGGTAAGGTGCATATTACCGCTGACTCATGGTCCAGCAGGCATGGACAGGGACGTTATCTTTCTTTCACGGCCCATTGGGTCACTCTATTGGCAGCTGGGAGGGATGCAGGACAAGGTGCAGTAGTGTTGGAGGTTGTTCCGCCACCACGCCTCCAAAATGCTACTACTGGTTGTGACACACCTCTCTCCTCCACCCCCTCCTCTTCTTCTTCCTCCATGTCCTCTTTGAGTGCTCTGTCCTCGGAACCAGCGGTGCTCCGTAGGCGTACAAGGGGCTACGCGAGTACGCAGGCAAAAAGATGCCATGCCGTGCTTGCGCTGGTGTGTTTGGGGGACAGGAGCCACACTGGGCCAGAGGTTCTGGCAGCTCTGCAGGGGCAGGCCGAGAGGTGGTTGACGCCACGCCAGCTTAAGCCAGGAATGGTCGTTTCTGATAATGGCACCAACCTCCTCTCCGCCTTGCGACAGGGGCAGCTCACCCATGTGCCCTGTATGGCTCACGTCCTCAACCTGGTGGTGCAGCGGTTCTTGGGCAGGTTCCCAGGCTTACAGGATGTCCTGAGGCAGGCCAGGAAAGTCTGTGTGCATTTCCGCCGATCTTATAATGCCAGTGCTCGGCTGACTGAGCTGCAAAAGGAGCTGAACCTGCCCAAGAACCGCCTAATATGTGACATGCCCACCAGGTGGAACTCAACGTTGGCCATGCTGCAGCGACTGCACACGCAGCAGAGGGCCATCAATGAGTACCTTTGCGACTACGGCACCAGGACAGGGTCAGGGGAGCTTGGCTTTTTTTCCCCACGCCAGTGGAGCATGATCAGGGATGCATGCACTGTCCTCTCACCATTTGAGGAGGCCACGAGGATGGTGAGCAGTGACAGTGCATGCATCAGTGACACTGTACCTCTTGTCCACCTGTTGGAGCATACGCTGCGTGGGATAATGGACAGGGCACTTGAGGCAGAACAGAGGCAGGAAGAGGAGGACTTCCTTGTCTCTCAAGGCCCCCTTTATCCAGACAATGTTCCTTCTGTCCCACCCATCACACAGGAAGAGGAGGAGGAGGAGGAGGAGGAGGAGGATTGTGTGAGCATGGAGGTGGAGCCTGGCACTCAGCATCAGCAGCAGCAGTCTTTTAGGGATGATGTACAGTCCCAACAAACCAGTGGACTTGTACGTGGCTGGGAGGAGGTGGCTGGCGATCATGTCATCCTCAGTGACCCAGAAGACTCCGGACCGAATGCCTCAGCTAACCTACGCTGCATGGCCTCCCTGATCCTGCAAAGCCTGCGGAAGGATCCTCGTGTTCTTCGGATCAAGGAGAGTGACCATTACTGGCTGGCCACTCTCCTTGATCCACGGTACAAGGGTAAGGTTGCGGACCTTATCTTGCCGTCGCAGAGGGAGCAGAGGATGAGACATCTCAGGGAGGCCTTGCAGAAAGGTCTGTGCAACGCGTTCCCAGAAACTGGGAGGTTACAAACTCCTGGTCCTGGACGACGAGTTGCTGAGGCTTCGGTCAGTAGCAGAAGGAGCGGTGGGGAAGGTGGACGTCTGACCGATGCGTTCAGACAATTTTTTAGTCCGCAGCCCCAAGGTATGATCGGTTCCAGCAACCATCGCCAGCGTCTGATATACATGGTGCAGGAATACCTAGGGGCAAGGTCAGACTTGGACACCTTTCCCACCGAAAATCCTCTGGCTTACTGGGTCCTGAGGATGGATCACTGGCCAGAGCTTGCACAGTATGCAATTGAGCTACTGGCCTGTCCTGCATCCAGCGTTCTTTCCGAACGCACATTCAGTGCTGCTGGAGGATTTGTCACCGATCATAGGGTGCGCCTGTCCACCGACTCGGTTGATCGACTGACCTTCATAAAAATGAATCAGTCTTGGATCACCACCAGCTACCAGACACCTGAAGCGGATATAACGGAATAATTTATAATGTCACATCCCTTCAAGACTGCCTATGCTGATGCTGAGTGACTGTCCTGTTATGTTCACTGACTATCCTCTTCCTCCTCCTCAATGATCCATGCCACCACACCAGTGCCTAAGGCACAATTTTTCAGCCCCTGTATAACAGGGGCGTGTAATTACAATTTTTTAAAAAGATGCTTCGCAACAGGTGTGACTGCTGTGCTCAGAGTACAGTATCTGTGAGGGGTTGCAGTGTTGTGGCACCAGCACCAGTGCCTAAGGCACAATTTTTCAGCCCCTGTTGGGGCGTGTAATTACAATTTTTAGGCAATGCTTTGCAACAGGTCTCATTGCTGTGCTCAGAGTACAGTATCTGTGAGGGGTTGCAGTGTTGTGGCACCAGCACCAGTGCCTAAGGCACAATTTTTCAGCCCCTGTATAACAGGGGCGTGTAATTACAATTTTTTAAAAATATGCTTCGCAACAGGTGTGACTGCTGTGCTCCAAGTACAGTATCTGTGAGGGGTTGCAGTGTTGTGGCACCAGCACCAATGCCTAAGGCACAATTTTTCAGCCCCTGTTTAACAGGGGCGTGTAATTACAAATCTTGATCTAATAGTTCACAGCAGGGCCCATTCCTGCGCCCACCAAGAGTAACTATGAGGGCCTACAGTCTTGTGGCAACACCGTCCACCACCACCACCACCACCAAAGGCCCAATTTTTCTGCCCTGTTCAACAGGTGCATGCAATTACAAATCTTGATCTAATAACTCACAGCAGGGCCCATTCCTGCACCCACCAAGAGTAACTATGAGGGCCTACAGTCTTGTGGCAACACCGTCCACCACCACCACCACCACCAAAGGCCCAATTTTTCTGCCCTGTTCAACAGGTGCATGCAATTACAAATCTTGATCTAATAACTCACAGCAGGGCCCATTCCTGCACCCACCAAGAGTAACTGTGAGGGCTTACAGTCTTGTGGCAACACCGTCCACCACCACCACCACCACCACCAAAGGCCCAATTTTTCTGCCCGGTTCAACAGGTGCATGCAAGTACAAATCTTGATCTATTAACTCACAGCAGGGCCCATTCCTGTGCCCACCAGTCTTGTGGCTACACCAACATCTAATAGGGCAAATTTCTGCAGAGTATATACGGCAGGCCCCTACTTTCAAACATCCAACTTACAAACGACTCCTACTTGCAAACGGCAAGAGAAAACAGGAAGTGAGAGGAAATCTACCCCTAGGAAGGAAAATTCTATCCTGTTAGATTTAATTTGGGAAAAAGGTATCTCCTCTCTACTGATGCTTTATCACCAATCCTTGTTTCAATTAAAACCCCACTTTTCCAAAAACATTTGTCATTGGGACGGAAAGTGAGGTGACATGTTCTGAACAGATGTGCAAAGACAGCAAATGTTACAGGGGTGATAACCCCTCCCTATGTTCTCCAAAAAGCTTAAAAATTGATTTTTTTGGGATGTAGCTACACTTCATAATGTACCTGTTCAGATTCTACTTAAGAACAAACCTACAGTCCATGTCTTGTTTGCACCACCTATATACTGCTGTTCAGAGTATATAGGGTTGTAGGTATAGGGTTTTATTTTGGGTGCGGGGTCCCCCTTAGTATCCATACAAGACCCAAAGGGGCTGGGGTGGGGGGGGGGTGATGGGGTAGCCATGCCATTTTTCTCAAGGATTTTCAGCCATATGGCGGCCAGGACAAGACATGACATTAAAGCCGCAAGTGGTTTTAAATGGCTTCTTTTTTTCCTTTACAAATGTCATTTTGTGCAAGGACAGTTCTAAACACGGGAAACACATGCCACTTCACAGGCATACTTTAGACACCCCCCAGGTACCATATTTAAAGGAAAATTTCACTTTTTTTTTTTCACTTTATGCATCATTAAAATGACTGCTCCTGAAAAAACTTTAGTTTTTAAAATTTCTTTTTGCATTGATATATGTCCCCTGGGGCAGGACCCGGGTCCCCAAACCTGTTTTATGACATTAACATGCATATTGGCCGTTGTAATTAGCAATTTTGATTTCGAACGTTCGCGTCCATTATAACGAATAGGGTTCGAAAATTCGCGCGAACTTTCGGTCCGTTCGAAGGTTCTGGTGCGAACCGAACCCGGGGGTGTTCGGCTCATCCCTAATGCCAAATAAAAGTAAAAATAACAAAGTGTCTGTTCCTACCCCGAGTAAAGCTGGCCATACACCATTAGATTATCTGCAGATTTTCTATGGTTAGATGGAAAAAGTGGGAGATTCCTCCATCCACACAGTTAATATACATGGAGAAATCTGTTGCACTTTTTCCATCTAACCATAGAAAATCTGCAGATAATCTAATGGTGTGTGGCCAGCTTTAGGAAAATCCTCATTCATTTGTGCCTTATATGCTCCCCCTTCAGGATCTGCAGTACACAGTGGGTTTGGCAGCTGATGCAGTTCTGTCAATCCAGAAAGCAAGGGCATGGCTAGGGTAAGCTGTTGATTGACAAGCTAAAGATTTGTGAATCAGAAGTGATGAGGCCGATATCCATGCCCCCTTAAGCGTGATATCGCCTTACTGTAGTGCAGGCAGGCATAGTCATCATGAGATTTAAAGCTATAAATTACGGAGAAGTGCAGCAGTGTTGTCACTCCATCAAAGAAATTTGGTTGAGATAGAAATGTTGCAAATTGATCAAAAATCATCAGGAAAATATATTTTATTGTAAATGTAAAGCAAATCTCTAAGATGTTGAAGAGAAAACACATATCATTTTTTATATATATGAATGAGCAACACAAATTTTTAATTAAAATTTTAGCACTTTATAAATAGGACTCTAAAAGGCATTCTGTCTTTGCATCGATTTAGGATTGTGTTTTACAGATTGCCTATCATTTTCCATGGTATAAATTTTAGAATTTATACTGCATTAGCCACACTAAGTAGAGAATTAGCATAGATTTAAAAGAAAAAAAAAAAGCCAACTATATTATGCAATTTATTTTCTTGTCCCAGTTTCTAGCATATTTATTTTGATATCTTTCAGAAGAGTTTACATTTTCTTTAATATTTGTTTTTAATAAACTGTTTGCTGTTTTGTTAAATGAATCGAGTATTTTTGTGTGTTTTGATGCATATTTCATTTTGACTACTAGTATGCTTTGATCAAGAGTTCTCTATTTAATTTGTGCCATTGTGGAACAGGCATTCCTTCCAAGCTTTCTTATTTTCCAGATGAGCAGTCTTCCCCAAATGAACTGTGTTTTTATTGGGATGATAAAACTGCACATAAAAGTACCAAATCTACAGAAAAGACTTCCTTAGTGTAATGCTGGAGAATGGTTAGATGGTTAAAAATTACAATCATACCTGTCTTTCAGTGAATGTTCCTTCTTTATGGCATAACCCTCATTTGTAATATTTTTATGCACAGTTGCATTTTTCTGCACTTCCATTAAGTATCTTATTTCTACATGCTATTTATTCAGTAGTGACCTTTGTAATAAACCTCTTAAATTGTGAAATGTATCTTCCACTGAAATTAGACTGCTGCTATTATATCCTTGAAACACTTCAGCTCTCATGTTTAGAGATTTTAAAGGGAAATAAAGTCATTTTGATAACCAGTTCCTATTAGTTTTCTTGTCATGCAACAAGAGCACCAATATCAGAGGATTTCTGAAGCCACTTTTGAGAGTATAATAACTATTCTCTAAGTGCTGCTTTAAAACATATTTAGTATGTTCTGTTACATTTATACTCAGTGTTGGCTTTCATGGTTTCCCAGGCTTACACTTTAAATACACTGAATCATTGCATTTTTGAAGTGTTTTTTCCTTTTTTTTTTCTATTGTAATTGTTGTAGCTGTTTATATAAAATGTCAATTGATCAATGTATTGTTTAGAGTGTGTTTAATGGACAACAGAATAGCAGCTATTTTATGGCTTTAGAAAAATATAGAATTGTAGCTGTTGCTATAAAGTTAAAGGCCAAAACTAAAAATACACAAAATACTTCCAATTACATGACTGCGGGATGCCTAAAATTGCATATCAAGGATGTAGTTTAAAAGTGACAGTACACATTTAAAAAAAAAAATGTCAATGTGATGGGCATGTATTTACATCAGAGGACATATGTAAAATGGAATGTGTGTGTATTTTTAATTGTAATCAGTAGATTTAAAAAAAAAAAAACTTTAGCACCTTCTGGTAATAGGCAAGGAGTGAATATGTTCCCCTGTGTCTATTCCCCTGTGAGGGGTCAGATACATGATTGCTTTGCTATGTACCCCCAAAGTTGAAAGGTGTGAACTAGTACAGAAAGGGGCATGTATGCTTTCCTCCCTTTTCTGGCCACCCAGGCAGCATGCCTAGATGAAGGGAACCCCATGCCAATGTTTTCTTTTTAAATAAATGTGTACTGTCCCTTTTAAGAAAAAAAAAAGTTAAGAATAATAGATAACAAAAAGGTAGCAATTCAAACCTTATAAACTCAAAAATATTCAAAGTTGTAACTTTTTGGTTCAGTTCAGTTTGGTTCAGTTTGATATTATAGTTTGTAGAAGATCTCTAGTCACTACTTTAATGGCTGCCCAATTATTGTGAAATGAAGATACCTGTGAATAAATCCTAGTACACATGGGTTGAATGTCGGGAGACATTAGGCCTATGTGTATGGCAGCTGGTCCATTCGACCATCTTCTGTTGGACAAGCATGATGGAAAACCAGCAGCTGACTGGCTCCTGATCAGCGCTCTTAGCCAATGGCTGAGAGCGATGGTCAGAGTGCTCTGGTGGGGGGACTGCCAGAACACAATAGCTCAGCAGGGGAGATCTCTGTACTAACATCAGACCATTAGTAGAGTGGCTCGGAGCTGTCAGGTTTTTATTTTTTTTCGTTCAACCCGCTGCGTTGAATGAAAAACACCTGATGTGTGTACCAGGCTTTACCAGTGCTTGTAGTATCTCTTGAAATTAACATAAAGATGACAAGTAATAAAAAACACTAGTCCAGCTATTTTACATAACTTTGTTTTTAGATGGCTACAGTTCTGATTTTATCCAAAATTCCACAATTAACAAAGTGATAAAGAAGTTTAAAGACTAATAGTGTTCATTACTCAGTGAACGTACAGTATATTTCTGTGGTTTAATCTCATTTCACAATGACTTGTACAAATTAAATATACGGTAGCAGTAATACATTTCTATATTTTATAACTGTAATGCAGTGATTTAAAAAAATACATGTTTTCTTAAAAATAAATTCATACCATCAATAATAAGTTTGCATACAATGAAGTAAACAATGCAGTGATGAAAGTGAAAAGTAGCAAAGAAGACTGTATTACACTATACAAAACATGGAAGAAAATGAAATGACCTTAGTGAGTAATGAAAGCATTAGCATAACAACCTCAAGAGATACAGTAAAATCAATGGTAGTGAATAAACAAAGGACATCAGGGTGACATCGAGATCACAGATAGCAGGAGAAATGACAATCATTATTCAAACTAAAAGCACACCTTTGTATATTCATTGTGCAATCCAAAAAAAAAAATTGTCTTTGAAGTAGTTTCTCTTACCTTCAAGTCTGTTCTGTTTCAAATTCTATCATTGCAACTTAAAATATTTGTATAAAGTCTGAAATATCTCATAATGACATGCTTATCACTGCTTTTTTTATTGACCACAGGCTTGACAACCATGTTTTCTGTTTACTGAAAGCTGCCTAAATTGTTAGACACCACAAAATTCCTGGGTCACATTGGCAAAATAATATTAGAGGATTGTGCTGAAGCACTATAAACACATGTAGCGATACCCCCTAGAGCAGTGGTTCTCAACCTGGGGGTTGGGACCCCCTCGGGGGTCAAATGACAATTTGCCAGGGGTCACCAAGTCCTTGGCTGTTACTGAAGCCCATGCTGCTCTCCAAGCCTTTTCGCGTCTGCCCAGCAGGGCTGTCTTTGGAGCCTGTGGCCGCCCAGATGGGCTGTTCCTGGAGCCCGCAGCCACCCAGATGGGCTCTTTGCAGCCTCCCATTCAGTTCACGGCATGACTGGGGGACAGAGACTAGAGGTCAGCTGACTGATGAGGAATGTGAAGTGGGAGGGGCTGGAGGAGACCCTGTCTCCTGATTTCGGCATAGGTGTCACTGCTACGAGACACCACAAAGTCGGAGACACAGTGAAGCTGTTGACACAGTGAAGCTGGAGACACAGTGAAGCTGGAGACACAGTGAAGCGAGGGACACAGTGAAGCCAGAGACACAGTGAGTAACTCTACCTGTGATTATAGTTGCCATTAAAAGTCCCCACTACAGTTCTTAGATCAGCAGATGACCTTGATCAAGAGCACCTAAGTTGGCTGATCAGAACTCCTCTCAGCATTGCCACTTATCCCAATCCCCCCACCAAGGAGTAAAGCCTTGTACACACGGCTGAAAATCCCGTCGTAAAAAAAAACGTAGTTTTTCTCGACGAGATTCTTGTCAAGTTTTCCTTGCATACACACTGTCAATTAAAAATCTCATAGTTGTAAAGCACGGTGACGTACAACACTTACGACGGCAGTATAAAGGGGAAGTTCGATTCCAATGGCTCCACCCCTCCACCCCTTGGGCTGCTTTTGCTGATCTCGTGTTACCGCGTGTTAGTAAAAGTTTGGGGAGAGACGATTCGCGCTTTCCAGTCTTTGTGCTTTCAGTTCTTTACAGCGTGACGAATGTGCTATCTCCATTACGAACTAGCTAGTTTTACCAGAAGACGGAGCGCTCCCATCTCATACTTGATTTTGAGCATGCGCATTTTTTTAAGACTCGGAAAAGCATACACACGACCGGTTTTCTCGTCGGGAAACAGACCAACGAGAATCCCGACGAGAAAAACGAGAATCCTGACGAGAAAATAGAGAGCAGGTTCTCTATTTTTCTCGTCGAGATTCCCGGCAGTTTTCTCGACAAGAAACCATACACACGAAAGGTTTTCTCAGCAGGAAAGCTCTCCCAGCAGTTTTCTTGTTGTTTCTTGCCGAGAAAACCGGTCGTGTGTACGAGGCTTAAGAGAAGGAATACAAATACAGAAATGAGCATAGAGAGAGATAAAACTGAAAGAAAGGAGAACAAAGAGAAAGAGTGGCACATCCTAAAATGTACCATAAGGGGGTTTAATACTCCACGAGTGGAAGGGACTCAGGGAGCGCTAAATGTCTGCGTGTTAGAGGCGCAAATTACTTTTCTTTCCTTGGGGGCTGACAACTCACGCTATGAAAATAATTTTACTGTTAGGGGTCCAAAAACTTGGGAAATTTTATAAAGGGGTCACTGCACTAGGAAGGTTGAGAACCACTGCCCTAGAGGGCTGCTGGATTAAATTTGGGTCCTGCCGTTACCCCACATTTCACCGTCCCAGAACTAAGAGTCTATGTTAGGTAGTTTTGAATAGATGTGATTGCCAGTCACTTCAGTCTTTTTCTGAATTTGCTTTATTAATGGAACTTGCAGCGGTAGAGGGATAGAGGGTTAGGGGAAGTTCAGATACCTTAATGCAGATCAGCGATACGATTCTTAAATCCTGAGGACAAACAGCTTTCTGTCTCTGGATTTTGCGACAACCGGATATGCCTCTCACACCAACCTAGCAGCCGGTATGAAGCACGGAAAAAGTCTCTGCCACAGACTTTAGCGATAAGTGGAAACTCCTGGATAATCCTGGATGATTAGTTAGGTCAGCTGCACAGTACCAGAACCTTTAAGCCATCCGGCAGTACTGTGAGGTAGATTAACTTCGGTGCATCCTCCAAACGAAGAAACCAGCCTTCAGCTCGATTCTCTCCAGTAAGGTCCTCCCCTCCCTCCCTCCACTTGAGTGGCTTCTTCCCGCAGGACAGACAGCACAGGACCACCTTCCGTTAAGTAGGCCCCAGACAAACTTCTGGGCCTACTTGTAGCAGCACAGCCTCGAGCCAGCAGGGCCCAAGGTAGAAGAGTCACAGCCTTAGACCAGGAGGGCCATGAGGCAGAGAGCCAGCAAGCCCCCTGGGTAGAAGAGAGGAACCCCGAAAACATGGCGTCTGTCCCTTAAATATCCTCTCCCAGAATGCACAGTGGTAAGAAAACTCCCACTGGGCTGTTTCTGGGAAAGAACAGTCAATGCACTTGGCTTGCTGTATTTCTCACACTGAACTGTGACAACAGTGGCACCTACTGGCAACAGTGAGAAACGCACAAAACACAGACAAAGTTGGAACAGAATCCAACACTTTACATAATCACTCTGAGCTATTTACAGCCCAGTAACCCCTACATTTTTACAATGGTCAAAGTTTCACTGGGCCATCTTAAGAAAGGGCTTATAATATTAGTGTGCTCTTGTCCTGATCTTGTTTGTTTAAAGAACTATTTTCTCCATTTTCTTCTCCATTTTCATGTATAGTTTAGGGGCATGTGATTATGTGTTTTGAAGCAGTGAATAAAATTGTACCTCATATTGGTAAGCTTATCTACAAAGCTGGGATTTTTTTTTTCAATAAGCATTGACAGGATAAGGTAAGAGAACAATCTTAAAAAAAAAAAAATGGATAATGGTGCATAGGCTTAACCTATCAGCAAATGTAAAACGAAAATAGTCAGTGCTAAACCCCTATCCTACAGCTGCTGGCAATGAGGTGATATATAGAACCTTCGTGGAACAAATGTGTACAAGATTGCATCGCTAAAAAGTTCAATAAAAAGTTCATAAACTGTGATTCTTAAATTGCAAACGGTCTTCAAATCCTCCCAAAGTAGCTGAATGCCTCACTCACCAGAAATCCTGGCTGTTCACTTAAGTGCAGAAATAACGCATAAATCCAAAACCTCCAGGATAACTGGAACCTCTTTATGGTCTTTAGGACTCAGAATATGGCATAGGAAGAAAGAAAGACTATATAGTGTAATGCTGTATGAAATGACCATATGTATGACAACCGTGCATGCAGTGTCACTCAAAAAACAGTATGAGAAACGTGAAAACCAGTGAGAGCCTTCACCACTAGGGATGAGCTTCGTGTTCGAGTCGAACATACGTTCGACTCGAACATCGGCTGTTCGATCGTTCGACGAAGATCGAACGATTTGGGCCGTTCGCGCCAAATTCGAGTGACGCGAACGGCCCACAATGCACTACGCCATCGCAGTGTCATCCAGGCGCTGTGATTGGCCAAGCATGCACTGTGACCCCGCATGCTTGGCCAATCACAGCGCCGGCAGCGAGGAGAGCAATGATTGGCCACAGGCAGGATGCCTGTGGCCAATTATTGCTGAGGGGGTTTAGTACACGCCCCACACTATAAAAGGCCGCCAGCGCGGCGGCCTTGTGTAGTGTGTTCCGGAGCAGGGAAAGAGAAGCATAGGCAGGGACAGTGTCATTATTTTTCCTTTACTAATCCTGGATTCCTTGTGTTTAGGGACAAATAAGGATAGGTAGGGAGAGTGTCAGTGACAGTGTGCTATTCTGTGCTAATCCTTGTTTGTAGGGACAGAGAGGTACAGTGAGGGAAAGTGTCAGTGTGCTATTCTGTTCTAAAACTATTTTGCTGAACCATATTTTCAATCCTTGAGTTTAGGGACAGAGAGGTACAGTGAGGGAAAGTGTCAGTGTGCTATTCTGTTCTAAAACTATTCTGCTGAACCATATTTTCAATCCTTGAGTTGAGGGACAGAGAGGTACAGTGAGTGAAACTGACAGTGTGCTATTCTGTTCTAAACCAATTTTGCTGTTCCATATTTTCAATCCTTGAGTTTAGGGACAGAGAAGGACACTCGTAGAAATTATCAGTGTGCTATTCTGTGCTAAATCTTGTTTGTAGGGAGGGACATAGTAGGACAGTGAGGGAAAGTGTCAGTGTGCTATTCTGTTCTAAAACTATTTTGCTGAACCATATTTTCAATCCTTGATTTGAGGGACAGAGAGGTACAGTGAGTGAAACTGACAGTGTGCTATTCTGTTCTAAACCAATTTTGCTGTTCCATATTTTCAGTCCTTGAGTTGAGGGACAGAGAAGGACACTCGTAGAAATTATCAGTGTGCTATTCTGTGCTAAATCTTGTTTGTAGGGAGGGACAGAGTAGGACAGTGAGGGAAAGTGTCAGTGTGCTATTCTGTTCTAATCCAATTTTGCTGTTCCATATTTTCAATCCTTGAGTTGAGGGACAGAGAGGTACAGTGAGTGAAACTGACAGTGTGCTATTCTGTTCTAAACCAATTTTGCTGTTCCATATTTTCAATCCTTGAGTTTAGGGACAGAGAAGGACACTCGTAGAAATTATCAGTGTGCTATTCTGTGCTAAATCTTGTTTGTAGGGAGGGACAGAGTAGGACAGTGAGGGAAAGTGTCAGTGTGCTATTCTGTTTTAAAACTATTTTGCTGAACCATATTTTCAATCCTTGAGTTGAGGGACAGAGAGGTACAGTGAGTGAAACTGACAGTGTGCTATTCTGTTCTAAAACTATTTTGCTGAACCATATTTTCAATCCTTGAGTTGAGGGACAGAGAGGTACAGTGAGTGAAACTGACAGTGTGCTATTCTGTTCTAAACCAATTTTGCTGTTCCATATTTTCAATCCTTGAGTTGAGGGACAGAGAGGTACAGTGAGTGAAACTGACAGTGTGCTACTCTGTTCTAAACCAATTTTGCTGTTCCATATTTTCAATCCTTGAGTTGAGGGACAGAGAAGGACACTCGTAGAAATTATCAGTGTACTATTCTGTGCTAAATCTTGTTTGTAGGGAGGGACAGAGTAGGACAGTGAGGGAAAGTGTCAGTGTGCTATTCTGTTCTAAAACTATTTTGCTGAACCATATTTTCAATCCTTGAGTTGAGGGACAGAGAGGTACAGTGAGTGAAACTGACAGTGTGCTATTCTGTTCTAAACCAATTTTGCTGTTCCATATTTTCAATCCTTGAGTTTAGGGACAGAGAAGGACACTCGTAGAAATTATCAGTGTGCTATTCTGTGCTAAATCTTGTTTGTAGGGAGGGACAGAGTAGGACAGTGAGGGAAAGTGTCAGTGTGCTATTCTGTTTTAAAACTATTTTGCTGAACCATATTTTCAATCCTTGAGTTGAGGGACAGAGAGGTACAGTGAGTGAAACTGACAGTGTGCTATTCTGTTCTAAAACTATTTTGCTGAACCATATTTTCAATCCTTGAGTTGAGGGACAGAGAGGTACAGTGAGTGAAACTGACAGTGTGCTATTCTGTTCTAAACCAATTTTGCTGTTCCATATTTTCAATCCTTGAGTTGAGGGACAGAGAGGTACAGTGAGTGAAACTGACAGTGTGCTACTCTGTTCTAAACCAATTTTGCTGTTCCATATTTTCAATCCTTGAGTTGAGGGACAGAGAAGGACACTCGTAGAAATTATCAGTGTACTATTCTGTGCTAAATCTTGTTTGTAGGGAGGGACAGAGTAGGACAGTGAGGGAAAGTGTCAGTGTGCTATTCTGTTCTAAAACTATTTTGCTGAACCATATTTTCAATCCTTGAGTTGAGGGACAGAGAGGTACAGTGAGTGAAACTGACAGTGTGCTATTCTGTTCTAAACCAATTTTGCTGTTCCATATTTTCAATCCTTGAGTTTAGGGACAGAGAAGGACACTCGTAGAAATTATCAGTGTGCTATTCTGTGGTAAATCTTGTTTGTAGGGAGGGACAGAGTAGGACAGTGAGGGAAAGTGTCAGTGTGCTATTCTGTTCTAAAACTTTTTTGCTGAACCATATTTTCAATCCTTGTGTTTAGGGACAGAGAAGGATAGGCAGGGGACAGTGTCAGTGTCATTGTTGCTAAGCCTCCTGCACAATATACACCTGAAGGTAGCCCTTATTGCTGTTTTTCCCATCTCCCTGCAGGCCATCCATTAAAATGTCTGGAAGGCAACCAAGGAGAGGCAGACAGTCAGGAGGCAAAAAAAGAGGGCAAGCAGGCTCTGTGTCTGGGGGCAACAGTGCTGGTCGTGTACGCGGTGCATTGTCATCAGCACATGGCCATGGGACACGCTTGTCCTTGTTTTCGGCAGCTGGACATGTTGAGCCACATCATGCCGAAGACTTGGTAGAGTGGATGACCAAGCCCACCTCATCCTCCTCATCCTCTCTCACCCAGGCTCAGGGTACTGGCAAAGCAGCTGCCAAAGCGTCCTATTCTCTGGTATCATTATCTTCATTAGTCAATCCTTCCCTAGACCCACCATGCCCTCCTCCTGAGGAGTCCCCCGAACTGTTTGAGCACAGTGTTGGGTACATGCTCCAGGAGGATGCCCAGCGTTTGGAAGGATCTGATGATGATACCCAGCTAGAGGAAGGCAGCAGCGTGAGAGCAGAGAGAGGGGATGCTCAAGAAGGACACCAATCTGGCAGTCATGCTCCAGCAGCTGCAGCATATTGCCAAATTGGCTCCAGTGATGAGGAGGGAGGGGATGATGAGGTCACTGACTCCACGTGGGTGCCTAATAGGAGAGAGGAGGAGGAGGAGGATGAGGAGGAGGCACGTCTCCAACGAGGCAGGATGCCCTTGAGTGGCCAGCGTATGGGCAGCACACCGACGGAATCACACCGCAGAGCTCCGCCTGTGCAGGGCGCTGCCTCTGCCGTCATGCAAAAAGTTCTTTGGTGTGGGCCTTTTTTGAGGCGAGTGCATCAGATCGCACAGCTGCTGTTTGCAACATATGTCTCAAGCGTATATCGCGTGACCAAAACATCAGCCGCTTGGGCACCACATGCTTGATCAGACATATGTTGACCTGCCATGCAGCTCGTTGGCAAGCCTACCTTAAAGACCCACACCAAAGAACAAAGCTGACCTCTTCTTGCACCGCATCAGCTGGGATCTCCAACCCCACTATACCTTCACTCCTCTCTGAAACCTGCTCTGAGAGGAATGAAGGTGTAGAATTAGGTGTGTCACAGCCAAGTACTTGCGGGCACTCTGCTAGCAGTACACCAACGTCCGATTCTAGCAGGCAAATTTCCCTGCCCCAGCTGCTGGACCGTCGAAAGAAGTTCACTCCCAGCCATCCACATGCCCAGCGATTGAATGCTAGCTTGGCTAAATTGCTAGCGCTTCAACTGCTGCCTTTTCAGTTGGTAGACTCGGCCCCCTTCCGTGAGTTTGTGCAATGTGCGGTTCCTCAGTGGCAGGTTCCCAAACGACACTTTTTCGCATGGAAGGCTATTCCGGCTCTCTACAGGCATGTGGAAGGCAATGTCTTGGCCTCGCTGGACAGGGCGGTCAGCGGTAAGGTGCATATTACCGCTGACTCATGGTCCAGCAGGCATGGACAGGGACGTTACCTTTCTTTCACGGCCCATTGGGTCACTCTTTTGGCAGCTGGGAAGGATGCAGGACAAGGTGCAGTAGTGTTGGAGGTTGTTCCACCGCCACGCCTCCAAAATGCTACTACTGGTTGTGACACACCTCTCTCCTCCACCCCCTCCTCTTCTTCTTCCTCCATGGCCTCTTCCTGTGGTTTGTCCTCGGAACCAGCGGTGCTCCGTAGGCGTTCAAGGGGCTACGCAAGTACGCAGGCAAAAAGATGCCATGCCGTGCTTGCGCTGGTGTGTTTGGGGGACAGGAGCCACACTGGGGCAGAGGTCCTGTCTGCTCTGCAGGGGCAGGCCAAGAGGTGGTTGACGCCACGCCAGCTTAAGCCAGGAATGGTGGTTTGCGACAATGGCACCAACCTCCTCTCCGCCCTCCGACAGGGACAACTGACCCATGTGCCCTGTATGGCTCACGTCCTTAACCTGGTGGTGCAGCGGTTCTTGGGCAGGTACCCGGGCTTACAGGATGTCCTGAGGCAGGCCAGGAAAGTCTGTGTGCATTTCCGCAGATCTTATAATGCCAGTGCTCGCCTGGCTGAGCTTCAAAAGGAGTTGAACCTGCCCAAGAACCGCCTTATATGTGACATGCCCACCAGGTGGAACTCAACGTTGGCCATGCTGCAGCGGCTGCACACGCAGCAGAGGGCCATCAATGAGTACCTGTGCGACTACGGCACCAGGACAGGGTCAGGGGAGCTCGTTTTTTTTCACCACGCCAGTGGGGCATGATCAGGGATGCATGCACTGTCCTGGCACCATTTGAGGAGGCCACGAGGATGGTGAGCAGTGACAGTGCATGCATCAGTGACACTGTACCTCTTGTCCACCTGTTGGAGCACACGCTGCGTGGAATAATGGACAGGGCACTTGAGGCAGAACAGAGGCAGGAAGAGGAGGACTTCCTTGCCTCTCAAGGCCCCCTTTACCCAGACAGTGTTCCTTCTGTCCCACCCATCGCACAGGAAGAGGAGGAGGAGGAGGAGGAGGAGGAGGAGGAGGATTGTGTCAGCATGGAGGTGGAGGCTGGCACTCAGCATCATCAGCAGCAGTCTTTTAGGGATGATTTACAGTCCCAAGAAACCAGTGGACTTGTACGTGGCTGGGAGGAGGTGGCTGCGGATCATGTCGTCCTTAGTGACCCAGAGGACTCCGGACTGAATGCCTCAGCTAACCTACGCTGCATGGCCTTCCTGATCCTGCAAAGTCTGTGGAAGGATCCTCGTATTCTTCGGATCAAGGAGAGGGACCATTACTGGCTGGCCACTCTCCTTGATCCACGGTACAAGGGTAAGGTTGCGGACCTTATCGTACCATCGCAGAGGGAGCAGAGGATGAGACAACTCCGGGAGACCTTGCAGAAAGGTCTGTGCAACGCGTTCCCAGAGACTGGGAGGTTACAAACTCCTGGTCCTGGACAACGAGTTGCTGAGGCTTCGGGCAGTCAAAGAAGGAGCGGTGGGGAAGGTGGCCGTCTGACCGATGCGTTCAGACAATTCTTTAGTCCGCAGCCCCAAAGTATGATCGGTTCCAGCAACCATCGCCAGCGTCTGATATACATGGTGCAGGAATACCTAGGGGCAAGGTCAGACTTGGACACCTTCCCCACCGAAAATCCTCTGGCTTACTGGGTCTTGAGGATGGATCACTGGCCAGAGCTTGCACAGTATGCAATTGAGCTACTGGCCTGTCCTGCATCCAGCGTTCTTTCAGAACGCACATTCAGTGCTGCTGGAGGATTTGTCACGGATCACAGGGTGCGCCTGTCCACCGACTCGGTTGATCGACTGACTTTCATCAAGATGAACCAGTCTTGGATCACCACCAGCTACCACACACCAGATGCTGATATAACAGACTAATTGATTTTAAAATGTCACATCCCTTCAAGACTGATGCTGATGCTGAGTGCCTGTGCTGTTATGTTGACTGGCTATCCTCCTCCTCCTCCTCAATGATACGATTAACGATGATAGCTTGGAAGATCATTTTGGTTTATGGGTGACGCCACCAGTGGCTAAGGCCCAATTTTTCAGCCCCTGTTTAACAGGGGCGTGTAATTAAAATTTTTGATGCAATACTTTGCAACAGGCCTCATTGCTGTGCTCCAAGTACAGTATCTGTGAGGGGTTGCAGTGTTGTGCCACCAGTGCCTAAGGCCCAATTTTTCAGCCCCTGTTCAACAGGGGCATGCAATTATAATTATTGATCTAATAATTCACAGCAGGGCCCATTGCTGCGCCCACCAAGAGTACCTGTCAGGCCTTACAGTGTTGTGGCACCAGCACCACCATCACCACCACCACCACCACCAAAGGCCCAATTTTTCAGCCCCTGTTCAACAGGGGCATGCAATTATAATTATTGATCTAATAATTCACAGCAGGGAGCATTGCTGCGCCCACCAAGAGTAACTGTCAGGCCTTACAGTGTTGTGGCACCAGCACCACCATCACCACCACCACCACCACCAAAGGCCCAATTTTTCAGCCCCTGTTCAACAGGGGCATGCAATTATAATTATTGATCTAATAATTCACAGCAGGGACCATTGCTGCGCCCACCAAGAGTAACTGTCAGGCCTTACAGTGTTGTGGCACCAGCACCACCATCACCACCACCACCACCACCAAAGGCCCAATTTTTCAGCCCCTGTTCAACAGGGGCATGCAATTATAATTATTGATCTAATAATTCACAGCAGGGACCATTGCTGCGCCCACCAAGAGTAACTGTCAGGCCTTACAGTGTTGGGGCACCAGCACCACCATCAAAGGCCCAATTTTTACTACCACTGATCAACAATTATATGTTATTACAATTCCTGATATTATACTTGACAGAAGGGCGTTCCAGCACCCACCAAGAATAACTGTGAGTGCTTTCAGTGTTGTGCCAACACCAACACCTAAGGGGCCAATTTCTGCAGAGTATATACGGAAGGTCCCTACTTTCAAACATCCAACTTACAAACTACTACTACTTGCAAACGGAAGAAGACAACAGGAAGTGAGAGGAAATCTACCCCTTGGAAGGAAAATTCTCTCCTGTAAGAATTAATATGGGAGAAAGGTGTCTCCTCTCTACTGATGCTTTATCACCAATCCTTGTTTCAATAAAAACACCACATTTCAAAAACAGTTGTCATTGGGACGCAAAGTGAGGTGAAATGTTCTGAACAGGGCCACAGACATCAAAAAAAATGTGACAGGGGTGATAACCGTTCCCTATGTTTCACAAAAAACTAAAAAAAAGGAATTTGCCATGGAGCTCCACTTAAACAATGCAGCTGTTCAAAATTATAAACAGATTCTACATAAGAACAAACCTACAGTCCCTGTCTTGTATGCACCGCCTGTATACGGCTGTTCAGAGTATATAGGTCCTTTTTATTTTGTGTGTGGGGTTCCCCTTAATATCCATACAAGACCCAAAGGGGCTGGTAATGGGCTGGGGTGGGGGGGGGGGTTGATGGGGTAGCTATGCCATTTTTCCTAAAGATTTTCATCCATATTACCGGGACCAGGCATTAAAGCCGCAAGCAGTTTTAAATGACTTTTTTCCCTTTAGAAATGTTATTTTGTGCAGGGACAGTTCTAAACACGGGAAACATGAGGCACTTCACAGGCATACTTTAGACACCCCCCAGGTACAATATTTAAAGGAATATTTGACTTTTTTTTTTTCACTTTATGCATCATTAAAATGACTGCTCCCGGAAAACGTCCGTTTTTAAAACTTCTTTTTGCATTGATACATGTCCCCTGGTGCAGAAGCCGGGTTCCCAAACTCTGTTTCGGACAATAACATGGATAATAGTCGTTATAATTAGCACTTTAGAATCCGAACGTTCGCATCCATTGTATTTAATAGGGTTCTAATGTTCGCGCGAACTTTCGGTCCGTTCGCGGGTTCTGGTGCGAAGCGAACCCGGGGGTGTTCGGCTCATCACTATTCACCACCAACCGCTACCCACATGTAGTGCCCACTCACCTTCACATATGCTGCCCAAACGTTAAGCAGCAATAAGGATACTGTGAATTAACCATGCAGGCGTCACTGAGATCCTTCCAACATAAATGCAGGTGTCACAGAGTTCCTCCCAACAGTAATGCAGTAGTAGTAAAGCTAGTATCCTTCCAATATTCTCCAGGGTGCACAGCACAGAGCCTCTCATCCATCACATGGCATGAATTATAGATAAAAAGTGCCATACAGTTTAGTATTTATTAAAAACTGACAATGTCCAATGCAGTAAGAGCCTCATGAATACATAACCAAAAATGAAAAAAAAAGTAAATAAAAACATATGTCACAAATGCCAACACTCACATATATCGACGCCACTGAGACATCTAGTGTGGCAGCGCAGCGTGTCAAGCGTGTCTAGCTGCCCTATACGCGTTTCACACTAGAGTGAGTCTTCAGGAACCTGCTTACCTATCAGCAGCTATTAGCATTTTACTGCTAACTGTTCGGACAAGGAAGCACAAACACTATCTAGTGTCAAGTGTCAGAGCTTTGGCTGTCAGAATAGCCTGGGATGGGTGGAAAAAAAGATGCTCCACGCTGGACTATGTGGGTCTTCATGTTTCACCTGTCAGCAGCTATTGACAGAGTATATTTAAATGTCTGAAAGAACTTGTTTTCTTAGTAGAAATACATTGCCAACCCTCTTACTCTATTGTCCTATGCAATCGTAGATGAGTAATGACCAGTTCAGCACAAATGTCTACAGTTCAGCACAAATGATACAGTTCAGCACAAATGTCTATGCAGTGTTGTAGTGCCTAGGAATAGAGGAGTGTGGCTGACCAGGTTTTTTTTTTTTTTTCAAGTGTTTTGACAAGGTTGCCATGAGAGACAAATAATCTCTTTCTATCTACCATAAAATGGAAACAAGAAAATGAACCCTTTATCAAATAAGACAAATAAAGGTTAACCTGGGAATTGCCTGAGAAAAAACATACTTCAATATGTCATACAACTTGAATATGCTTACAAACACCACCTTTTTTCAATACTAGCCAACAATAATAGCTATCATTTTAAAGTATATATGGTAGTCTTATGCCCTGTACACACAATCCGATTTCGGATGGAATAAAATCCGATGGAATTTTCCGTCGGTATTCCCATGAAGCTGACTTTCCTCAGTCTTGCCTACACACCATCAGACAAAATTATGACCGTCCAAAACGCGGTGACGTAAAACACTTAGACGAGCCGAGAAAAATGAAGTTCAATGCTTCTGAGCATGCGTCGACTTGATTCTGAGCATGCGTGGGTTTTTTCTCCGTTCGAGCTCCACACAGACGATCGGAATTTCCTATCGTTTTTTTTTCCATAAGAAAAATGTAAAACATGTTCTATTTTTTTACACTGATGGAAAAAAGTCCGATGGGGCCCACACACGATCAGTTTTTCAGATGAAAAAAGTTGGACTTTTTTCACTCGGAAAAAACAATCGTGTGTACAGGGCATAAATGAATGCTCTATAATTCAAGGTAAATTTTAACAAACTCTAGCTATTATGCTACAAACTAATCAACATTTTTTTTTTTTTAATCTATGTTGAATAAGTCATTGCCCTTCATAAAATGAATGTTAATCTTTGGAGGAAACTTTAGTATCCCATTTTAAGAACAGTTCAAGCAAATGCACATCAGTCACCTTGTTAAAATTGAAAAGATTTTGGTATGCAAATATTTTGATTTATGGAAAGTTAAACACCCCAGAGAAAACAATTCAATTTATTCTGGTCCCATACGACCTATGCTTGCATAAAATGTTGTTGGCGAAACTCCCATGCAATTCAATCAGTATCCATTCATGCAATCTCCTAGTCTGATCATAGGACTATTGACAGTAAATTAAACCACAGCTTGATCATATCAATGATCTTATTTATAATGGGAAAACATACAAATATACAAGAAAACTGTGTGTATGTTTTATATAAATGAATAATCTGTTTCCAATGTGTCAGTTTCCTGAGAGGCCCATAACGTGTTATTTTGATGGAATTGTATATCTTTTATCATATAAAAGACCACTGTAAGCCAGTCCTATTCATTTTGTAAACCAGATTCCCTGGGCCAAATAGCAGTTCCTTTGGGGCCATGAAAGTGGACAGGAGAGCTTCGGTGATGGGGTTCTCTTGAACAACATCTGGAGTGTTCATAGCAGCTGGAGTTTGGAAGCCTGTAACAGGATCTGCTATACCTTGAACTGGATTTCTGCTTCTTCTCCCACAGTGAATTTCTGGCAGTAGGACATGCTGAGCTTTTAGCTGAAAGAGCCCTGTTAGCACCTGAATGCATCCTGGGCATTATCTGTTTACATTGCTCCCTTCTGGATCATTGTATACCAGAACAAAAAGGCCTAGTTCCAATTTTAGGTATAGCATTCTTTCCATAGTTACATTGGTCCAGCTTAGACCAATGTAACTGAATATACCATACCTGTGGAATCTAGAAGCCGTAAATCACTGTAGTAGACACCGCTACTCCATTGAGCCCCAGTAGTTTCCAGGTCTTGCCCCAAATGTCTGGACTGCTGCTTACTGAATACAAGAGGTCGACTTCTCAGCATGGGCACCATTCAGAGAAAGCTTTACATTTTTTTCAATGACTGGAAAACATTCTCTAATTGTACAAAGAAGGGGGGCAATGATGCCACACACTCCACCTCATAGAATGATTGCATTCATTGAGAAAATGCAAAGCATGCTCTGAATGATGCCTTTGCTGAGCAGACAACCCTCTGTGTTGACAATTCAGCAGGGCAGACATTTGACATGGGACCCAGAAGCTAGAGGAGATAATTGGAGTAGCAATGTCTACTGCAGTGATTTTTAGGTTCTAGAGGGATCTCACAGGTACAGTATATGCATAGTTACATTGGTTCAAGCTGGATGTAACTACAGTATGTAAACATTTTAATTTTAGGAACAGTTTTTTATTTTTTGTTCAACCACACTTTTTCATTCTTTGTATGTTTTTCATACTTGAACATTAAGGGTGATTCTGAGCAAATACCCTGATCTCATGAGCTTTGCCTATCTCTGTTTCTTTGTTATACAGTGAGCTCACTATGCAGGGCAGCTGTCAGTGACATTAGGCACATATAGACTGTGCCCACGGTAACAGTAAATGGCTCTAAGGCCCCTTTCACACTGGGGCAGGGGTGGCATTGGCGATAAAGCGCCGCTATTCTTAGCGGCGTTTTACCACCAATTTTGTGCCGCTAGTCGGCCGCTAGCGGGGCGGTTTTACTGCCTGCTAGTGGCTGAGAAAGGGTTAAAAACCACCGCAAAGCGCCTCTGCAGTGGCGCTTTGCCGGCGGTATAGCCACGGTGCCCCATTGATTTCAATGGGCAAGAGCAGTGGAGGAGCAGTATACACACTGCTCCTAAGATGCTGCTAGCAGGACTTTTTTTACCATCCTGCTAGCACACCGGTCCAGTGTGAAAACCCCTCGGGGCTTTCACACTGGAGACACAGCAATGGCTGTTTCAGGTCGGTTTGCAGGCGCTATTTTTAGCGCAATAGCGCCTGCAAAACTACCCAGTGTGAAAGGGGTCCTAATGCAGAGTTCACAAAAACTGTTTCTCTACTCTTCTGTCAGTTCCCTATCTCCTGTCCAATCTTCTGAGCTCTATCTGCTGCAGATGCTCAGAATGACACGCCACTTCTTGGAATGTGGTTTGTTTTGGTTTTCTCTCTGTAATGTTTGCTGGAATGCATATGGGAATGCGGTGTTGCTATGGCCTATCAGAGAGGAGATGCAGCAGACATCCTCTGAGGACATTAGCACACAAACTCCAAACAAAGTGAAAAACATACTTGTCTTGGTAATGTGGCAGGTTAGGAAAACTCTATACAAGAAGAATGCTTCAGATGAAGAAAATCCTGGCTGCACTGCTATATGTTTGACTTAAACCCAGTTTTCCACCCCAAAAGATCCATAGAAGGGTTCCATGAAATATTGGAACATTGAGGCCAAAGTTTAGGGATTTCACTACAGGGAAAGCTGTACCTGCACAGACAACCACCAAAGTGACAAGGTGTCAGGTAGAAGTTTCTCCTCTTCATACCAGTTGTAGGTTCTGTGGGGACTGGGCTGTTGTGCTAGCATCAACACACTCTAGCTTTGCTATAGGAAGAAGAAGGCAAGGATGCTGTCACAGAAAACATGCAAGCATCAATCTCTACAAAAACAAAACCCTTTTAGCAAGGGTTAATTCTAATGACACCCTATCTTTTTTTATTTTATTTAATGGATAAAAGAAAATGGTATGAGAAAGGGCTGTCCATTATCACTCCTGATTTTTGTATTATTGTTTGAATCTTAGGATCAGAGTAAATATCATCAATGCATAAGATCTATAGTAACGCCAAACTATAGGAGAAAGTTCTTACCTTTACTCATTTACGTAATATTTTCAAGGATGATGCTTTGGTCTTTTTCTCAGAACTACAATGTAGATTCCACCTCCTAAACTCTTTTATTTTAATTATTTACAACTTAAAGATGTGGTGGCAGCGTAGGGGCCCTCTTGGGATTGGCATCTATCTCTCATCCCAATCTTTAGCTTTTTGCAAAATACCAATACCACAAATGGCTTTATCTCACATTGCTATGCAATTCTTCTGTCAACCTATCTGGAAGATTATGCCTGTAAAGTATTGGAGATGTAGGAGATGTAGGAGAGGGATGTGGGTACCCTTGAAGAGGACCAATGAGAAAGCACATTGTGTTCTGTCCAGCTAGGCTCCATGAATGTAATGCAAAAACTTCACAATGATATGTCTTGCTCCAAGCTCACTATACTTGCTGTAAATTATATAAAAAAAAAAATGGGGCTTTTGGAAAAACCCCTCTGTAGTAAATGGCGTTGTCCAAAGCGTTACAGATTCTGGTTGAGTGTTACTGAGTGTTACTGAAACTATAAATGCAATTTTTTAGGTAATGAGAAACTGGATCCAAAACCACACCTTTTAGGTATCCTAGATGAATATTAGCTAACTGACCATACAAAAAAAATATTCCTTAAACTCTTTCCTCTGTTAACATAAGCCTGAGCACACAGGATCGCCTAGTCAAACCACCTTCCTGCATCTGTCCCATGGGTGCGTTTGCGCATATTCACTTTTTTCACATAAGAGCGAACTATGGTTGCAGCCCACTCTGCCTCCACACAACCATAGCAATCCTTATTCCTCTGTCTCTCTATACACAGACATATCCACTGCTATGGCTCAAAAGCTCAGAGTTCGCCAAGTCACTGCGCTACTCTGAGATAACGTCACATACAAATGGGGTTTCCCCACTAAGTTAGTAGTGACTTAGCAAAACCATCCATCAACTAACATCTTCACGGGGGCGTGTCCGGGAGCCGACTGAGGAGGACGTGCAGACATTGAGCTCCGCAACTGCACCCTCAATCTATAGCCATCCTCGCTCCTAACCCACTGGAAATTGCTCCAACTCTACCCCTATGGTTCCTGAGGATCCCCTACCTGCAACCCGGCCTGAATTGTGACTCCGAGCCGGCCGTACGGTACCTACCAGGTCCACTCCACGCAGCCCAGGCCCGACGCCATCTTGGGGCCCACGAAGCCTCCAACGCCTCCCGGAGGGTCTCCGGATACCCCACGGACATCCTGCATCTCCATCCAGGCTTGGATGGAGGTGTTTGACCAGTAAGGAACCCCCTCGGTCTTCTTCTCGGCCCGTGGTTGGCTCCGAGGCCTGGCCGCCATCTTGCGGCCTTCGGGACCAGCAGCATCCTCCGGCCTAAAGTACTGCGGTCGGTGGGGTGTGCGGTGGGAGGCTCGGCCGCAAGGGTGCCTACACTGGACTGGTCTATATACCTGAGGGATCCCGGGATGTTCGGCCTGACACACCCGCGGCGGCCAGCTCTAGGAAAGTCCGCGGCTTCGGCCTACTCCTAGAAGTCGGCGGCCATCTTGCTGCTCCCAATACACCCAGCGCAACATCCAGCACAAAGCACCATCTCGCACAGGGTAAGCGGGGCAGGGGCAGAGTAAAAGGCACCAGAAGTAGGCTGATCCCTCCCCGGCTGGCAGTCAGATAGGAGCACTCGGTGGGAGCCCTGACCCCATAGGCTCGAGGGGCGGCCATCTTGCTACACCCGACCATAGGACTGCTGGGTCCCCCCTTGCCCGTTTGAAACCGCTTCGCCCTACACATCAAGATCTGAGTATTCTGGTATACAGGGTGGCTGGGCCTCCACCTCATTCATCTCGCCCTCCCCGCAATCCTCCAGTCACAGACTAGCAAGAAGTGTAGCGGCCATCTTGCTCCTCCCGGACTCCGTGCTCCCCCTTGCCACTAGCCTTGCTCTGCCCCCTCCTCAGCCACCAGTGCTGCCCAGGCTGCCGTACCACTGTCCTGTAACACAAACACCGGCACTCCCCTGCGCCTGCTCCAATAAGACAGTAGCATCACAGCAAGCGTCTATTCCCATGTACAACACGGGTCGCACTCTCTGCTCTTCCACTCCACCTATGGGGATGCGTGGCTGAGGATGGACGGCTGAAGACATGTACTGCTGAGCCTTGTGCTCTCCCGATGACCGCAGGCTGCGTTCCCAACCAATCACGCCCAATCTGCTGATGGCGGCTTCCAGCTCTACCTCTACTGATTCCGCTGAACTGCAACAAGGTACTATCCAACGGTACCTGCTACGCACAGCCTCACAGGACTCCCGTACAAGGAAGGACAGGGCTTCGTCAGCCCGAACCCCAGGCAAACCAAAACCTCCTCCCCCGACTGCAGCAGCTTTCTCTGTTGGCGGGACCGGCCCGGGTGTACACCCGGCCCCTCCGATGGATCCCGCTACTCCTAGCGTGGACACTGTCTCAACAGAGATGCTTTCCCCGGGCTCCACATCCACTGCCATACTTTCTGCTTTCCGAGCTGACTTTGATTCCTGGGCTTCCAAAATGGAAACTTCTCTCCATGTTGAACTAAATGCCGTCAAACAACGGGTTTCCGCGTCGGAGGTCGCGGTTTCTGCTATGGTCACCACCCAGGAGGACCATTCAGCCCGCATAACGGCGCTTGAAAATGCATCTACGGCTCACCTTTCCCGTCTACGGCAACACCAGCTCCGGATAGAAGATAGTGAGAACCGGAGCCGCAGGAATAACATCCGGCTGCAGGGGATCCCGGAGGCAACATCAGGTACCGATCTCAAACCCACTGTCATCGCTATCCTCAATCAGGTCATGGGCAGGGAAGTTACATCTCCCATTGAATTGGACAGAGTGCATAGAGTGGGAGGCATGGGGGGTGACCGCAGGGACCGCCCTCGTGACGTCCTCTGCCGGGTGCACTACTATACCCTGAAGGAAGAAATCTTGCGCAAGGCCTGGCGCCTGGGGCCACTGGACTTTCACGGATCACCTATACACCTCTACCCGGACCTCTCCCGCAACACGCTGTGCATGCGCCGAGTGGTCCGTCCTCTGCTGGAATTGATTCGCCAAGTAGGCGCCACATACACTTGGGGCCACCCCTTCAGCATCAAAGTGACCCGAGAAGATAACCACAAATTTGTCCTGTCAGACCCGGACCAGCTTCCTGCCTTCTTCCTGTTCCTGGACCGGGACCCTATTGTCGTCCCGAACTGGTTGGACCCCCCAGACGTCCGTCAGCGGCTACTGGGCCCTCCTCTACAGCGTCGAGGACGCCCACAGTCTAGATTGGTACCTTCCGGTCCTAGAGAACGGCGAGCCACGTCACCAGAAGACTGATCCAGACTCTGTCGTCTGAGACCTGAAATGGTTCTTTTTGCTATGTCCTTTTGTCCACCAGGTGGCTACAGTTCCTCTATGAGACTCCGGCCAGGTTTGCCTACTGTTTTCCCTATTTTGTTTTGTATTCACGGTTTTACTTGCGTATCCACCCCACTGACTCTTGCTCACTTTGTTATCTAAATGCTGCTAACGGTTTAGTTGTCTCACTTGGCCCGGAGAATGTTTCCCTGCCCTCAGCTGGTACAGTTGTGATTGCTGGGGCTCTGGAAAGGCGGTCGATGGTGTTGATATGTTCTTTCACGGCATTGGCTCTACGGGCTGGCTTGGTGTTTCCCGGACATAGCCCTTTGGCTTGTCCAGGGACCTCCGGGTCTTCCCTCGGGCTCTGGGCATCTATGTCCCTGGAGCTTGGGACTGGCTGGCCTTATCACTGACACCTTATGTGCGTTTACACAGATATCTGAGCTAAGCTGTGACGACTATCATAGTTAATGCTGCTATAAATGTAGTAATTGGTGCTTCCAACCCCCGCATGCTTACGCGGGAATACCTGTGCCTTTATTCTGTCACCAGTTTGTGTACACCTTGTTCTACATTGATGTTATTTTTCTGTGCAATTTTAGATTGTTTATTATACTCAAGCGTACCAATGGTATTAGTCTGACACTCTGCTCTTTAGTGACTAGGCAGTTGAGCATTAGATGCCACGGTCATTGGGTGTGTTACATTTACAGTTATGTTATATATGCCTGCTAGGTTGTCGGGATCACAACTCAGCTGTTCTAACCCCGTTCTCACCCCCTAAATAGGATTGGCACAGTTCGTGCCTACTACGTGATATTTCACGAAGTGTTACGTTTTTGCGCACACTTTAGTATTTTTGAGCCACCTTCCCCAGGTGCTCTCTATGTTCAATCTCTTCCCCACCTCGCTCTACCTTCTCTCTTCCTCCCCTGTTGTGTTTCCCCTTTTTTTTCCCGCTTTTCTTTTTTTCTTCTTCTCTCTCTCCTTCCCCCCTCCCCCCCCCCATCACTCCATCATGGCCCACACAGTGACCTCTCACCCTAGGCTACAATTCTGTTCCTACAATGTCAATGGGCTCAATATTGCCTCCAAAAGAGGACAAATCCTGTATCAAATGCACAAACGCCAAGTCAATGTGCTTCTTCTCCAAGAGACACATTTTCACTCTGCCTCCACCCCTTCCTGTTCCAACAGATACTTCAACAGGTGGTTCCACATCACTAGCCCAACCCAGAAAGCCAAGGGAGTGTCTGTGGCCTCCCTATAGAGGTGCTTGACCATCTCTCGGACCCCCAGGGGAGGTATGTTTTTGTGAAATTCGTGTTATGGGGTACCAAATTTACGGTAGCTAACATTTACCTTCCTAATGTTAATCAAGTATCGGCCGCGTTACAATACTTGAGGATTCTGTCAGGATTCACGGAGGGTAAGCTCGTATTGGGGGGAGATTTTAACACCCCTCTTGAACCACTTTTAGATTCCTCCACCTCGCGATCGTGTATCTCCTTCCCCAAACTGAGGGCTCTGAAACGGGCATTCTACGATCTGCGGCTAGTGGACGTTTGGAGGGTGCTGCACCCCACGGCCCGTAACTATACCCACTTCTCCCATGTTCATCACACCTATAGTCGCATAGACTACCTAATGAGTGACCATAGCTGTCTGGACTGGTCCCCGGAATGCACCATAGACCCAATGGTCTGGTCTGACCATTCTCCTATACACATGACATTCTCGCTCCCTTCCACTCCGATTAGGGAATGGTCATGGCGCTTGAACGATTCGTTGCTTACGAACCCGGAATGTGTGACAAGGGTTTCGGATACAATCTCTAACTTTTTTGCGGACCACGCTTTGGATACGACATCGTTGCCCTTTCAATGGGAGGCACTTAAGGCTGTCCTACGTGGTACCTTTATCCAAATGGGTATGCGTCTTAAAAAGGAGCGCTCAGCCGCCATAGAGGCAGCAAATCAAACGCTTAGAAACTTAGAAACTGAGCACAAACGGTCCCCGACAGTGACAACGCTGGCGGACGTTTCTAGGGCGCGATCACAACTTAGAGAACTTTATGAAGCCTCTGCACGCACATATGCAGATAAGCTCACTTTCCATCAATATAAGTTTCGAGATAAATGTGGTAGGCCACTGGCTCGCTCCCTGCACCCAAAAGCAACCTCCGCCTTTGTGCCCCATATTCGGGGGGCACAGGGAGAAATGGTCTCCTCACCCACTAGGATGGCGGAGGAATTCAGGGACTTCTATCAGTCCCTGTACAATATCCCTAAGACTCAAGGGACGGGTTCCCCTTCTTCCGGGGTGGAAGACCAGTTGTCATATGTCTCGGAAACCGCGCTCCCTACATTGGACGATGACATCATCGCTGATCTGGAAACCTCAATCACAGAAGACGAAGTTGCCAAAGTCATAGCGGGTACACCGAGTGGAAAGAGCCCGGGCCCAGACGGCTTCACTCCTAAGTTCTACAAACTTTTTGCCGCCCTCCTCACGCCCTTTCTAACTAAGGTGTTCAACTCTTTGTCGGGGGGCTCAATGTTCCCTCCACAAACACTTGAGGCCCACATATCCCTCATCCCAAAGCCAGGCAAAGACCCTACTCTTTGTGCAAGCTATAGGCCGATCTCTTTGATTGGGGTTGATTTGAAAGTCTTTGCTAAAATCCTAGCCAATAGATTACAACCATTGTTGCCTGGGATAATACACTTAGACCAGGTCGGCTTTGTGAGTGGCCGTGAGGCTAGGGACAATACCCTGAAGACCCTTCTTTTAACCAACTATGCCCGGTCCCACGATATCCCACTATGCCTCTTAACAGTCGATGCCGAGAAGGCATTCGACCGAGTAGACTGGCAGTTCTTTCGACTATCCCTGCAACAAATAGGCGTGGGAACCAATATGATGGCGAGAATAATGTCCCTTTACTCCTCTCCATATGCTAGGATTAGACTAAATGGCTCGCTATCTCCAGCCTTCTCTGTATCTAACGGGACGCGACAGGGATGCCCACTGTCCCCCCTCCTCTATGTTCTCACTATGGAACATCTAGCTATTGCTCTACGTAACAATCCCTCTATCCAAGGCATAACAGTCGGGCCCACACATAATAAACTCGCCCTTTTTGCAGATGATCTGCTCCTGTTCGTGGCACACCCACACACATCCTTGCCCTCGGTATTACAGGAGTTTCAGAAATATGGAGAAGTTAGCAACTTCAAGGTCAACTACAATAAATCGGAAATCCTCAACATATCTCTGCCTACGTCGGCCCTACGAAGACTATCATCTTCTTTCCCCTTCAAAACTGGTTCCCCCTCCATAAGGTATCTCGGAATTCAAATACCGGCGGATGCTTCCCAACTTTTTTCCTTGAACTTTGCCCCCCCTACTTCTTAGGACCCAGGCAGATTTAATCAATTATGCGTCCAAACAGCTCTCATGGCTAGGTAGAGTGAATGCCCTGAAAATGGATGTTCTCCCTAGGTTCCTGTATTTGTTTCAGACCATCCCTATTCACATACCTAATTCGTACTTCAAGAAAATACGCCAGCTGTTTTCCAAATTTATTTGGAATGCGGCCCGTCCCAGGATACGGTATGAAACACTTTCTCTTCCAAAGGCTCGGGGGGGGGGGGGGCGGAGCCCCAGATGCCTCCCTATACCATAAAGCAGCAGTGCTCACCCGCATACTAGATTGGTTCCACCATTCTTCAACCAAGCTTTGGGTTCAATTGGAAAGCCACATGAACCCAATTGAACTCTCCGCTCTCCCATAGACCTTGCTCACGGTACGGGGGGGTTCGGGCCCTCTTAATGACCTTACCCATCAAACGATCCAGATCTGGGATCGCATGTTGTCCAGAAGGGGCTTATCAAACCGCATGGGGCCTATGACTCCCTTCTTTGGGACCCCGGCCTTTCCGCCAGCTATGTCTGTAGCAAGATTCGGACCATGGCGAAGAGAGGATCATAGGCGACTTGCCCAGGTCCTTCGTGCAGACCCCACTTTAAGGTCAGATACCTCTACCGGTCCTACCTCCCATCATCCCATGCAGTGGCTTCAGAGGCAACAGACTAAATCCTACATCAGGACTTTCCCATCTATTACAGACATTCCTGCTGAACCGACGGGATTCGAGGAACTGCTCATGCAGGTGGAACCTCCAACACATGTTGTATCTCAACTTTACTCCCTTCTGCTCGATATTTACTCCCCTGACCTCCCACCGTATACGGTGGCCTGGGAGACAGACCTACGTCACACTATCTCCCCTATTGACTGGCAAAAATGTTTTACCCTGACACACAAATTGTCCATAGCCACTAAGACCCAGGAGAAGGGGTTTAAACTGTTAACAAGATGGTACAGATGTCCATCATCTCTTAACCACTTCAATCCGGAGGTGTCAGATACCTGCTGGCGGTGCCTCAGCTCCCGGGGAACCATGCTCCACATCTGGTGGGAGTGCCCTCCTGTGCGGAGGTACTGGCAGCAGATTTTCACACTTTACTGCAAATTGATGGCGACCTCTATCCACCCTTCACCTGAGGTGGCTCTCTTGTCTATTCTCCCTGGGTCATTCAAATCCATCAGAAATGATGTATTGCGACACTTTCTGTCGGCGGCCAGGGTAGTGATTCCCCGTCATTGGAGAACGGCAACCATGCCTTCCCTGGGGGATTGGGCTGTTGAAGTGGACCGCATTAGGGACCTTGAACGCCTGTTGGTGGAGGAAAATGACAAAAGTGAACAGTTCTCTCTCACATGGACTTCGTGGTCCGTGTTTCGGTACTCCTCTGAGTTTATCTCTTGGGCGGAGTGTGCCCTGGACGAGACCACCCTCGGACCTTGATGGAGTGATTCTGATTCCTGTTCCCTATCTGTGTACCCCTACTATCTGCCCCTGACTCTGACTCTTTCTCTTTTCTCTACACCTAAATACACCTCTAAGAATCCAGTAGGATAACGTACCAGGGCTTCGATTTACCTACTGTCAATAACCCATTGAGTGACCCTACTTCATATTCTCCAAATAGATTTGTGTATAATCTCATCTGATGTGTTACATACGGGGACCTATGATCCCCTTCACAGGAATACAGATAAGGGTTGCCTTACCTCATTCTTTTTCTACAGAGACTGATATCACAAACAATCTCACGGGGGTCCTCTTACGCAGGTGCCCAACCCTTTTTTTGTGTAACTTAGCCCTGCTCTGTTCTGACACACATGATGCCTGTTGATGGTGTATCCTATCACTGTTAGTAATGTTTAAGACAAAGTATGTCTTTTTCTGTCGTTTCCTTGCATAAATAAATAAAATAAGATTGAATTAACTAACATCTTCACTTCAAAATAGGGCTTTAAAAAGCTGATGAATTGGGGCCTCCTCACTTTAGCACCACCTGATCTCAAACCGCAGCGCCAACGTACGCAAAGCCAGGAGCGTAGACTGTGAAAGTCTCATTCCTCGTACTGACCAAAATCTAGATTCTGCGATTTGTCAATTAATATAAATTAAGATATTATAGGAATGGAGAGAATTGAAGCCTCAACACAGATGAGGAATATCATACTCCCTAATCCACCAGTCCAGAATACTCTGATTAGAACAGTTAATCCGATTGAGAATAAGGAAATAAGAGGGATATGGTCATTTAGAGGGAGGGGACAGCAGCCAGTCACCCACCTGAGAAATTATTAGCAATCTAATAATTATTATGCCCAACCAGTCTCCGTGTTCAATAGGTAAGAACCCCTAGCCCATTATGGGAAATGGGAGAACCCCTAACCCCCACGATCCCCTTTTTTATGGAGAGGAGGGAGGGGTGGCCAGGTATTGTGGGGGAATCGTGCATCCAGAGGGAGAATCCCAGCCCTGGGTTACCCTTATCCCCAGAGGGGACAAGGAGGATGGAATCCACCAATGATTCCCCAGACCCTTTCCCACACAAATGGAGGGAATAAGAAGGGGAAAATAGGATGTAGATCAGGACGAATGATCCAAAAAAAGGAAAGGAATGGATTAACTGCCATATATAACCTGAGTGGGATTGATTTAACACATAAAAAAAATAATGTATTGAACTCTGGATTGAAATATGGTATCAAAAAAACTATTAGTAAATTTGATGTCTATATAGGGAAACGTAATCTAAAAAATATGTTTTAGGACAGAACACTGGAGGATGTTTTACAAGAGATGTTGCTTTAAATGGTATTCATAGTGGCCTGAAAAACAAGTCCCTATTAATCCACCAGTATCTGATAATCAACATGTAGAAGTGTTTAAAAATGTAATTATAAGAGTTTTAGAAAAAGTTTTGCCCCAAAAAAATGTAAACCCAAATTATATGCAAGAAGGTATTGAACAAATAGAAAATAGAAAAAAATGTGATCACCAGACCAGCAAATAAGGGAGGGGGGTGTGGTGAAATTAGATAAACAGTTTTATCATACACAATTAACCACTATGCTGGCAGATAGTGACTCATATAAAAAAATTAGATAGAGATCCCACCAGCATGTATAAAACAGAATAGTTTTGAACAAAAAGGAGACCAAAGATCTTATACCTATTCCTTGTAGGATCCCAACAATATACACTTTAGCCAAAATACACAAAGGGGGTTATTTACAAAAGGCAAATCCACTTTGCCCAACAAGTGCAAACTACAAGTGCAAAGTGCACTTGAAATTGCACTGAAAGTGCACTTGGAAGTGCAGTTGCTGTAAATCTGAGGGGTAGATCTGAAATGAGGGGAAGCTTTGCTGATTTTATTATCCAATCATGTGCAAGCCAAAATGCTGTTTTTTTTCCTTGCATGTCCCCCTCTGATCTACAGCGACTGCACTTCCAAGTGCACTTTCAGTGCAATTTCAAGTGCACTTTGCACTTGTAGTTTGCACTTGTAGTGCAAAGTGGATTTACCTTTAGTAAAAAAACCAAAAGACTCTACTAATCCACCACCTCGACCAATTGTAGATGGTATTGGGTCAGTGACAGCTAGATTGGGGCAATATTTGGATCAGTTCCTTCAGACTAGCGTCCTTCAGACTAGAGCATATTTAAAGGACACTAAAAATCTCCTACAATTAGGGGAGATCGATTGAGTAGGAAAAACAGAAATGTACTTGGTGACAGCTAAAGTAGAGTCCCTGTACACTATAATATAGCATGATGATGCTCTTTCAGCACTTAATTGGGCTTTAAGTAGACGAGAAGACATTCCTCTTGAACACATTTTTTTTTTTTTTTACGAATTGTGATTTTTGCTTATCCCATAACTATTTTTGGTTCAATAGCAAATTTTATTCCCAAAAAAGAAGGGTTGCTATGAGCGCTAAATTTGCACCTAGTCTTAATCCCTTTATGGCCGAGTGGGAAGACAAAAACCTATATGGCAAGAATCATGAAGGCCTGTTATTTTACAAAAGATTTATTGATAATCTGTTTTTTTTATTTGGGAGGGCACACTATCACCGTTACAGGATTTGTTTGCAGAATTAAATATTAATAATAATATTAAATTGGATTTTTCTTGGAGCAAGAATTAAATCCATTATTTGGATGCTTATTTTTTTAGAAAGAGAGACCGTTTAGGGACTAATCTGTACTTCAAACCTACGGACTGTAATAGATATTTGCCACTATATAGTGGTCATCACCCTCTTTGGATATACCAGAGGGACAGATTACAAGAGTAAGAAGGAACCGTACGGAGGATGAAGATGAAGATTTTATAGCACAGTCCAATATAGTGAAAGAGAGATTTGTCCAGAAAGGTTATGATGCTAATAGTTTAGAAGGCATTTTCGAGGAAATTAAAGAGGTACCCCGCCCTTCTACGCTTGTAGATAAAGAAAGGACTAATAACACCAACCAAGACTTTGGTTTTATTTCTAACTTTCATTCTCATTTTAAAGGAGGTCAAAGCTATTTAAAAACATAATTTTTATGTTTGGACAAGGTGTTAAATTAGTAATACCGGAAAGACTAACTTTTCTATACAGAAAAGCCCCTCATTTTGGTGACAAACTAGTCAAAAAATAACTCAACCCCCCCCCTCAAAAAAAATAATTGCAATCTTTTGGGATAAGGCAGGTTTTTTTGCCTGTAGAAGGTGTAAAGCCTGCCAACAAATCAGCAACACTGTTAGGGGCCTTGACAGGTTTATATTGTCAGCAAACAATAGAGAGTTTGACCTTAAAGAATTTATTACCTGTAATACTGACCATGTAGTATATGTTCTGGTATGCCCATGTGGTTTAATGTATGTTGGTTGGATGAAACAAACATTAAAAGTATGTATTGCAGAACATATGCACAATAGGGATGGGCCTGGTGCTCGATTCAAACCCATGTTCGAATCGAGCACCGGGCGTTCGCTCGCTCGTCGAGCCCAGAACTATTTGGGCCGTTCGCATCACATTCGTGTGATGCGAGCGGCCCCGCAATGCATTGCGGCCGGCGCGGCCGGCGCAGTGCATTGCTGGCTGATGATTGGCCAAGCATGCACTGTGACCCCGCATGCTTGGCCAATCACAGCGCCCGAAACTCGGAGAGCAATAATTGGCTACAGGCAGGACGCCTGTAGCCAATTACAGCTCAGGGGCTTTAGTACACGCCCCACCATTTAAAAGGCCGCCACGCCATCGGCCCCGGTCACATGAGTTCCGGCTTTAGGAGAGATTAGTCTGCTGATTCTGTCTTTGCTTGATACTGAAAGATTTGCTCTTCTTTGCTAAACCATTGGCTATTTCTTTGCTAAACCATTGCTACCTAAGTCATTGATCGTTCATTGCTGCTGATTGCACAGTTAGTGTGTTATTAGCTGCTGCTGGGGATTAGTCTGGTGCGTGCTTACTGTTAGTACAGTATTGCAGTAGTACCAACCGCAGTGCTGTTAGCACAGCATTGCACCCCAACAGCACCCATAGGACTTCTAGTGTGTTAGTGGCAGCAAACAGAGCTCCTATATTTTCTTCTCAGCAGCACCCATAGGACTTCTAGTGTGTTAGTGGCAGCAAACAGAGCTCCTATATTTTCTTCTCAGCAGCACCCATAGGACTTCTAGTGTGTTAGTGGCATCACACAGAGCTCCTATATTTTCTTCTCAGCAGCACCCATAGGACTTCTAGTGTGTTAGTGGCAGCAAACAGAGCTCCTATATTTTCTTCTCAGCAGCACCCATAGGACTTCTAGTGTGTTAGTGGCATCACACAGAGCTCCTATATTTTCTTCTCAGAAGCACCCATAGGACTTCTAGTGTGTTAGTGGCAGCAAACAGAGCTCCTATATTTTCTTCTTAGCAGCACCCATAGGACTTCTAATGTGTTAGTGGCATCACACAGAGTTCCTATATTTTCATCTCAGAAGCACCCATAGGACTTCTAGTGTGTTAGTGGCATCACACAGAGCTCCTATATTTTCTTCTCAGAAGCACCCATAGGACTTCTAGTGTGTTAGTGGCAGCAAACAGAGCTCCTATATTTTCTTCTCAGCAGCACCCATAGGACTTCTAATGTGTTAGTGGCATCACACAGAGTTCCTATATTTTCATCTCAGAAGCACCCATAGGACTTCTAGTGTGTTAGTGGCATCACACAGAGCTCCTATATTTTCTTCTCAGAAGCACCCATAGGACTTCTAGTGTGTTAGTGGCAGCAAACAGAGCTCCTATATTTTCTTTTTAGCAGCACCCATAGGACTTCTAATGTGTTAGTGGCATCACACAGAGTTCCTATATTTTCATCTCAGAAGCACCCATAGGACTTCTAGTGTGTTAGTGGCATCACACAGAGCTCCTATATTTTCTTCTCAGAAGCACCCATAGGACTTCTAGTGTGTTAGTGGCAGCAAACAGAGCTCCTATATTTTCTTCTCAGCAGCACCCATAGGACTTCTAGTGTGTTAGTGGCATCACACAGAGTTCCTATATTTTCATCTCAGAAGCACCCATAGGACTTCTAGTGTGTTAGTGGCATCACACAGAGCTCCTATATTTTCTTCTCAGCAGCACCCATAGGACTTCTAGTGTGTTAGTGGCATCACACAGAGCTCCTATATTTTCATCTCAGAAGCACCCATAGGACTTCTAGTGTGTTAGTGGCATCACACAGAGCTCCTATATTTTCTTCTCAGCAGCACCCATAGGACTTCTAGTGTGTTAGTGGCATCACACAGAGCTCCTATATTTTCTTCTCAGCAGCACCCATAGGACTTCTAGTGTGTTAGTGGCAGCAAACAGAGCTCCTATATTTTCTTCTCAGCAGCACCCATAGGACTTCTAGTGTGTTAGTGGCAGCAAACAGAGCTCCTATATTTTCTTCTCAGCAGCACCCATAGGACTTCTAGTGTGTTAGTGGCATCACACAGAGCTCCTATATTTTCTTCTCAGCAGCACCCATAGGACTTCTAGTGTGTTAGTGGCAGCAAACAGAGCTCCTATATTTTCTTCTCAGCAGCACCCATAGGACTTCTAATGTGTTAGTGGCATCACACAGAGTTCCTATATTTTCATCTCAGAAGCACCCATAGGACTTCTAGTGTGTTAGTGGCATCACACAGAGCTCCTATAATTTCTTCTCAGAAGCACCCATAGGACTTCTAGTGTGTTAGTGGCATCACACAGAGCTCCTATATTTTCTTCTCAGCAGCACCCATAGGACTTCTAGTGTGTTAGTGGCAGCAAACAGAGCTCCTATATTTTCTTCTCAGCAGCACCCATAGGACTTCTAGTGTGTTAGTGGCAGCAAACAGAGCTCCTATATTTTCTTCTCAGCAGCACCCATAGGACTTCTAGTGTGTTAGTGGCATCACACAGAGCTCCTATATTTTCTTCTCAGCAGCACCCATAGGACTTCTAGTGTGTTAGTGGCAGCAAACAGAGCTCCTATATTTTCTTCTCAGCAGCACCCATAGGACTTCTAATGTGTTAGTGGCATCACACAGAGTTCCTATATTTTCATCTCAGAAGCACCCATATGACTTCTAGTGTGTTAGTGGCATCACACAGAGCTCCTATATTTTCTTCTCAGAAGCACCCATAGGACTTCTAGTGTGTTAGTGGCATCACACAGAGCTCCTATATTTTCTTCTCAGAAGCACCCATAGGACTTCTAGTGTGTTAGTGGCAGCAAACAGAGCTCCTATATTTTCTTCTTAGCAGCACCCATAGGACTTCTAATGTGTTAGTGGCATCACACAGAGTTCCTATATTTTCATCTCAGAAGCACCCATAGGACTTCTAGTGTGTTAGTGGCATCACACAGAGCTCCTATATTTTCTTCTCAGCAGCACCCATAGGACTTCTAGTGTGTTAGTGGCATCACACAGAGCTCCTATATTTTCTTCTCAGCAGCACCCATAGGACTTCTAGTGTGTTAGTGGCAGCAAACAGAGCTCCTATATTTTCTTCTCAGCAGCACCCATAGGACTTCTAGTGTGTTAGTGGCATCACACAGAGTTCCTATATTTTCATCTCAGAAGCACCCATAGGACTTCTAGTGTGTTAGTGGCATCACACAGAGCTCCTATATTTTCTTCTCAGCAGCACCCATAGGACTTCTAGTGTGTTAGTGGCATCACACAGAGCTCCTATATTTTCTTCTCAGCAGCACCCATAGGACTTCTAGTGTGTTAGTGGCAGCAAACAGAGCTCCTATATTTTCTTCTCAGCAGCACCCATAGGACTTCTAGTGTGTTAGTGGCAGCAAACAGAGCTCCTATATTTTCTTCTCAGCAGCACCCATAGGACTTCTAGTGTGTTAGTGGCATCACACAGAGCTCCTATATTTTCTTCTCAGCAGCACCCATAGGACTTCTAGTGTGTTAGTGGCAGCAAACAGAGCTCCTATATTTTCTTCTCAGCAGCACCCATAGGACTTCTAATGTGTTAGTGGCATCACACAGAGCTCCTATATTTTCATCTCAGAAGCACCCATAGGACTTCTAGTGTGTTAGTGGCATCACACAGAGCTCCTATATTTTCTTCTCAGCAGCACCCATAGGACTTCTAGTGTGTTAGTGGCAGCAAACAGAGCTCCTATATTTTCTTGTCAGCAGCACACATAGTACCTATAGTGTGTTAGTGTCAGCACCCATAGGACCTACAGTGTGTTGTGAGCACACATAGGAGTTCTATTTTTTATACTATATACACTACCGACTACAATGGCTGGAAGACCGCCAAGGAGAGGCAGAGCGTGCCGAGGCAAGAACACAGGGCAGGCAGGCTCTGTTTCTAGAGACAACAGTGCTGGCCGTGGACGTGGTCGTGCATCGTCATCAGCACGTGGCCATGGGACACGCTTGTCTTTGTTTTCGGCAGCTGGACATGTGGAGCCGCATCATGCCGAAGGCTTGGTAGAATGGATGACCAAGCCCTCCTCATCCTCCTCATCCTCTCTCACCCAGGCTCAGGGTACTGGCAGAGCAGCTGCCAACGCGTACTCAATGGCATCATCAGCCACCCCTTCCCTAGACCCACCATGTCCTCCTGAGGAGTCCCCCGAACTGTTTGAGCACAGTGTTGGGTACATGCTCCAGGAGGATGCCCAACGATTCGAAGGCTCGGATGATGATACCCAGCTTGAGGAAGTCAGTAGTGTGCGCGCAGAGAGAGGGGATGCTGAAGGACAGCAATCTGGCAGTAGTGTTCCACCAGCTGCAGCTTACTGCCAGGTTTGCTCTAGTGGTGAAGAGGGAGGGGATGATGAGGTCACTGACTCCACGTGGGTGCCTGAAGGGAGAGAGGAGGAGGAGGAGGAGGATGCAGCGTCACATGTCCAACGAGGCAGGATGCCCCCTGGAGGCCAGCTAGAGGCCAGCACAGCAACTGTACCACACCGCAGAGCTCCGCCTGTGCAGGGCGCTGCCTCTGCACGTTATCACAAAAGTTCTTTGGTGTGGGCCTTTTTTGAGACGAGTGCATCAGATCGCACCACTGCTATTTGCAATATTTGTCTCAAGCGTATCTCGCGTGGCCAAAACATCAGCCGCTTGGGCACCACAAGCATGAGCAGACATATGTCGACCTGCCATGCAGCTCGTTGGCAAGCACACATAAAAGACCCACACCAAAGAACAAAGCGGACCTCTCCTTGCTCCTCATCAGCTGGGATCTCCATCCCCACTATATCTTCAGTCCTCTCTGAAAGCTGCTCTGAGAGGACTGAAGGTGTAGAATTAGGTGTGTCACAACCAAGTACTTGCAGTACACCGATGTCCGATTGTAGCAGGCAAATTTCCCTGCCCCAGCTGCTGGACCGTCGAAAGAAGTATACTCCCAGCCATCCACATGCCCAGCGGTTGAATGCTAGCTTGGCTAAATTGCTAGCACTTCAACTGCTGCCTTTTCAGTTGATAGACTCGGCCCCCTTCCGTGAGTTTGTTCAATGTGCGGTTCCTCAGTGGCAGGTTCCCAAACGCCACTTTTTCTCACGGAAGGCGATTCCGTCTCTCTACTGGCATGTGGAAGGCAATGTCCATGCCTCGCTGGACAGGGCGGTCAGCGGTAAGGTGCATATTACCGCTGACTCATGGTCCAGCAGGCATGGACAGGGACGTTATCTTTCTTTCACGGCCCATTGGGTCACTCTATTGGCAGCTGGGAGGGATGCAGGACAAGGTGCAGTAGTGTTGGAGGTTGTTCCGCCACCACGCCTCCAAAATGCTACTACTGGTTGTGACACACCTCTCTCCTCCACCCCCTCCTCTTCTTCCTCCTCCATGTCCTCTTCGAGTGCTCTGTCCTCGGAACCAGCGGTGCTCCGTAGGCGTACAAGGGGCTACGCGAGTACGCAGGCAAAAAGATGCCATGCCGTGCTTGCGCTGGTGTGTTTGGGGGACAGGAGCCACACTGGGCCAGAGGTTCTGGCAGCTCTGCAGGGGCAGGCCGAGAGGTGGTTGACGCCACGCCAGCTTAAGCCAGGAATGGTCGTTTCTGATAATGGCACCAACCTCCTCTCCGCCCTGCGACAGGGGCAGCTCACCCATGTGCCCTGTATGGCTCACGTCCTCAACCTGGTGGTGCAGCGGTTCTTGGGCAGGTTCCCAGGCTTACAGGATGTCCTGAGGCAGGCCAGGAAAGTCTGTGTGCATTTCCGCCGATCTTATAATGCCAGTGCTCGGCTGACTGAGCTGCAAAAGGAGCTGAACCTGCCCAAGAACCGCCTAATATGTGACATGCCCACCAGGTGGAACTCAACGTTGGCCATGCTGCAGCGACTGCACACGCAGCAGAGGGCCATCAATGAGTACCTTTGCGACTACGGCACCAGGACAGGGTCAGGGGAGCTTGGCTTTTTTTCCCCACGCCAGTGGAGCATGATCAGGGATGCATGCACTGTCCTCTCACCATTTGAGGAGGCCACGAGGATGGTGAGCAGTGACAGTGCATGCATCAGTGACACTGTACCTCTTGTCCACCTGTTGGAGCATACGCTGCGTGGGATAATGGACAGGGCACTTGAGGCAGAACAGAGGCAGGAAGAGGAGGACTTCCTTGTCTCTCAAGGCCCCCTTTATCCAGACAATGTTCCTTCTGTCCCACCCATCACACAGGAAGAGGAGGAGGAGGAGGAGGAGGATTGTGTGAGCATGGAGGTGGAGCCTGGCACTCAGCATCAGCAGCAGCAGTCTTTTAGGGATGATGTACAGTCCCAACAAACCAGTGGACTTGTACGTGGCTGGGAGGAGGTGGCTGGCGATCATGTCATCCTCAGTGACCCAGAAGACTCCGGACCGAATGCCTCAGCTAACCTACGCTGCATGGCCTCCCTGATCCTGCAAAGCCTGTGGAAGGATCCTCGTGTTCTTCGGATCAAGGAGAGTGACCATTACTGGCTGGCCACTCTCCTTGATCCACGGTACAAGGGTAAGGTTGCGGACCTTATCTTGCCGTCGCAGAGGGAGCAGAGGATGAGACATCTCAGGGAGGCCTTGCAGAAAGGTCTGTGCAACGCGTTCCCAGAAACTGGGAGGTTACAAACTCCTGGTCCTGGACGACGAGTTGCTGAGGCTTCGGTCAGTAGCAGAAGGAGCGGTGGGGAAGGTGGACGTCTGACCGATGCGTTCAGACAATTTTTTAGTCCGCAGCCCCAAGGTATGATCGGTTCCAGCAACCATCGCCAGCGTCTGATATACATGGTGCAGGAATACCTAGGGGCAAGGTCAGACTTGGACACCTTTCCCACCGAAAATCCTCTGGCTTACTGGGTCCTGAGGATGGATCACTGGCCAGAGCTTGCACAGTATGCAATTGAGCTACTGGCCTGTCCTGCATCCAGCGTTCTTTCCGAACGCACATTCAGTGCTGCTGGAGGATTTGTCACCGATCATAGGGTGCGCCTGTCCACCGACTCGGTTGATCGACTGACCTTCATAAAAATGAATCAGTCTTGGATCACCACCAGCTACCAGACACCTGAAGCGGATATAACGGAATAATTTATAATGTCACATCCCTTCAAGACTGCCTATGCTGATGCTGAGTGACTGTCCTGTTATGTTCACTGACTATCCTCTTCCTCCTCCTCAATGATCCATGCCACCACACCAGTGCCTAAGGCACAATTTTTCAGCCCCTGTATAACAGGGGCGTGTAATTACAATTTTTTAAAAAGATGCTTCGCAACAGGTGTGACTGCTGTGCTCAGAGTACAGTATCTGTGAGGGGTTGCAGTGTTGTGGCACCAGCACCAGTGCCTAAGGCACAATTTTTCAGCCCCTGTTGGGGCGTGTAATTACAATTTTTAGGCAATGCTTTGCAACAGGTCTCATTGCTGTGCTCAGAGTACAGTATCTGTGAGGGGTTGCAGTGTTGTGGCACCAGCACCAGTGCCTAAGGCACAATTTTTCAGCCCCTGTATAACAGGGGCGTGTAATTACAATTTTTTAAAAAGATGCTTCGCAACAGGTGTGACTGCTGTGCTCCAAGTACAGTATCTGTGAGGGGTTGCAGTGTTGTGGCACCAGCACCAATGCCTAAGGCACAATTTTTCAGCCCCTGTTTAACAGGGGCGTGTAATTACAAATCTTGATCTAATAGTTCACAGCAGGGCCCATTCCTGCGCCCACCAAGAGTAACTATGAGGGCCTACAGTCTTGTGGCAACACCGTCCACCACCACCACCAAAGGCCCAATTTTTCTGCCCTGTTCAACAGGTGCATGCAATTACAAATCTTGATCTAATAACTCACAGCAGGGCCCATTCCTGCACCCACCAAGAGTAACTATGAGGGCCTACAGTCTTGTGGCAACACCGTCCACCACCACCACCACCACCAAAGGCCCAATTTTTCTGCCCTGTTCAACAGGTGCATGCAATTACAAATCTTGATCTAATAACTCACAGCAGGGCCCATTCCTGCACCCACCAAGAGTAACTGTGAGGGCTTACAGTCTTGTGGCAACACCGTCCACCACCACCACCACCACCACCAAAGGCCCAATTTTTCTGCCCGGTTCAACAGGTGCATGCAAGTACAAATCTTGATCTATTAACTCACAGCAGGGCCCATTCCTGTGCCCACCAGTCTTGTGGCTACACCAACATCTAATAGGGCAAATTTCTGCAGAGTATATACGGCAGGCCCCTACTTTCAAACATCCAACTTACAAACGACTCCTACTTGCAAACGGCAAGAGAAAACAGGAAGTGAGAGGAAATCTACCCCTAGGAAGGAAAATTCTATCCTGTTAGATTTAATTTGGGAAAAAGGTATCTCCTCTCTACTGATGCTTTATCACCAATCCTTGTTTCAATTAAAACCCCACTTTTCCAAAAACATTTGTCATTGGGACGGAAAGTGAGGTGACATGTTCTGAACAGATGTGCAAAGACAGCAAATGTTACAGGGGTGATAACCCCTCCCTATGTTCTCCAAAAAGCTTAAAAATTGATTTTTTTGGGATGTAGCTACACTTCATAATGTACCTGTTCAGATTCTACTTAAGAACAAACCTACAGTCCATGTCTTGTTTGCACCACCTATATACTGCTGTTCAGAGTATATAGGGTTGTAGGTATAGGGTTTTATTTTGGGTGCGGGGTCCCCCTTAGTATCCATACAAGACCCAAAGGGGCTGGGGTGGGGGGGGGGGTGATGGGGTAGCCATGCCATTTTTCTCAAGGATTTTCAGCCATATGGCGGCCAGGACAAGACATGACATTAAAGCCGCAAGTGGTTTTAAATGGCTTCTTTTTTTCCTTTACAAATGTCATTTTGTGCAAGGACAGTTCTAAACACGGGAAACACATGCCACTTCACAGGCATACTTTAGACACCCCCCAGGTACCATATTTAAAGGAAAATTTCACTTTTTTTTTTTTTCACTTTATGCATCATTAAAATGACTGCTCCCGAAAAAACTTTAGTTTTTAAAATTTCTTTTTGCATTGATATATGTCCCCTGGGGCAGGACCCGGGTCCCCAAACCTGTTTTATGACATTAACATGCATATTGGCCGTTGTAATTAGCAATTTTGATTTCGAACGTTCGCGTCCATTATAACGAATAGGGTTCGAAAATTCGCGCGAACTTTCGGTCCGTTCGAAGGTTCTGGTGCGAACCGAAGCCGGGGGTGTTCGGCTCATCCCTAATGAACAATATTACAATTGGGTTCAAGTACCATAGTGTTTGATTACATTTTAAACATCACCATAATCAGAACCCATTGGGGTTAAAATTTTGGGGAGGTGATAGAACCTTCCCTGTGTGGATCGTGGAAATAGAGTAGGAAAGTTATCCAAAAGGGAAACTAAATGGATATATTTAATGAATACTTTATCCTCAAAAGGAATGAATGTGGAGTTAGATATAAATTGCTTTATAAGCGATTATTAGCAGCATCGACTTTAGTGAAAGACATTTATTGATTACATCCACATATCTATTACCATTCTAATTAATTATTTTTACTTTTTTTTTCTTCAGTATTATTATTAAGAATTTAATCATCTTCCTCTCAGTATATTTATTATTGATTATCTGAATAAATTAATGGACATCAAGGGTTTTAAATAAAAACATTTACGTTTTAAATTAAAATTCCTTATCATTAATAGATTATAATTTTCTTATTATCCTTAATATTGATTATCTTCCTCCCAGTATATTTAGTGTTTATTATTTGAAAATATATATACAGTGGGTACGGAAAGTATTCAGACCCCCTTAAATTTTTCACTCTTTGTTATATTGCAGCCATTTGCTAAAATCATTTAAGTAATTTTTTTTCCTCATTAATGTGCACACAGCACCCCATATTGACAGAAAAACACAGAATTGTTGACATTTTTGCAGATTTATTAAAACAGAAAAACTGAAATATCAAATGGTCCTAAGTATTCAGACCCTTTGCTGTGACACTCATATATTTAACTCAGGTGCTGTCCATTTCTTCTGATCATCCTTGAGATGGTTCTACACCTTCATTTGAGTCCAGCTGTGTTTGATTATACTGATTTGACTTGATTAGGAAAGCCACACACCTGTCTATATAAGACCTTACAGCTCACAGTGAATGTCAGAGCAAATGAGAATCATGAGGTCAAAGGAACTGCCTGAAGGGCTCAGAGACAGAATTGTGGCAAGGCACAGATCTGGCAAAGGTTACAAAAACATTTCTGCTGCACTTAAGGTTCCTAAGAGCACAGTGGCCTCCATAATTCTTAAATGGAAGATGTTTGGGACGACCAGAACCCTTTCTAGAGCTGGCCGTCTGGCCAAACGGAGCTATCGGGGGAGAAGAGCCTTGGTGAGAGAGGTAAAGAAGAACCCAAAGATCACTGTGGCTGAGCTCCAGAGATGCAGTCGGGAGATGGGAGAAAGTTGTAGAAAGTCAACCATCACTGCAGCCCTTCACCAGACGGGGCTTTATGGCAGAGTGGCCCAACGGAAGCCTCTCCTCAGTGCAAGACACATGAAAGCCCGCATGGAGTTTGCTAAAAAAAACACCTGAAGGACTCCAAGATGGTGAGAAATAAGATTCTCTGGTCTGATGAGACCAAGATAGAACTTTTTGGCCTTAATTCTAAGCGGTATGTGTGGAGAAAACCAGGCACTGCTAATCACCTGTCCAATACAGTCCCAACAGGGAAGCATGGTGGTTGCAGCATCATGCTGTGGGGGTGTTTTTCAGCTGCAGGGACAGGGCGACTGGTTGCAATCGAGGGAAAGATGAATGCGGCCAAGTATAGGGATTTCCTGGATGAAAACCTTCTCCAGAGTGCTCAGGACCTCAGACTGGGCCGAAGGTTTACCTTCCAACAAGACAATGACCCTAAGCACACAGCTAAAATAACGAAGGAGTGGCTTCACAACAACTCCGTGACTGTTCGTGAATGGCCCAGCCAGAGCCCTGACTTAAACCCAATTGAGCATCTCTGGAGAGACCTAAAAATGGCTGTCCACCAACGTTTACCATCCAACCTGACAGAACTGGAGAGGATCTGCAAGGAGGAATGGCAGAGGATCCCCAAATGCAGGTGTGAAAAAATTGTAAATATGGGGTGCTGTGTGTACATTAATGATGAAAAAAAATGAACTTAAATGATTTTAGCAAATGGCTGCAATATAACAAAGAGTGAATCATTTAAAGGGGTCTGAATACTTTCCGTACCCACTGTATATGTACATTGCAGGATCTAAATAATATCATATACATTCTAATTTAATATTCTGTCCCATTTATAGATTAGTTTTAACCCCTACCGGTGTCTAACCACCTCTCTACCACCCCTGCATGTGTCTACCCGCCCCCCCCTACCACCTATGCCTGTGTCTAAAATTTATGATCGATGCCTGTTTGTGTTATGTATATTATTTGTATTTATATTTTTATATTTTGTTTCTATATAAATTTACTGTTCTATATATTGAATTACAGATTCTGTATGGATTTCTCCTGATAAAACAGCTTTGGCTGCAAAACACATATAATTTATGGGTAACCCTTCTTTTCTCCTCCCTCTTTGTGAAGAATCTATTTGTCCACAGCATTGTATACAGTCCAGTCTGCGACAGAGAAGTTGGCTACCTTGACTTATAATGCAGTAAACTTGTATAGGGTTGGATATTTGCTTTGGGAACAACCATATCAATAAATATAAGAATCCTTTTTTTAATAGGTGTTTTATGTACAACAAAAACAAAATTGTATATGTAGATATAAGGTTGGAATTGCCTCCACCCAGGACAGGGCCTCTGTGAACGGAGGGGTTTCCCTTCCTGGGAAATTATCCAGTAATCTAGTCAAAGTAGTTGGAAGTAGCCAGCATATAACATTAACTATAGGTATATACAGTCAGGTCCATAAATATTGGGACATCAACACAATTCAATTTTTTTGGGCTCTATACACCATATACGCTTTAACTGCAGATTTCAACTTTAATTTGAGGGTATTTACATCCAAATCAGGTGAATAGTGTAGGAATTACAACAGTTTGTATATGTGCCTCCCACTTTTTAAGGGACCAAAAGTAATGGGACAATTGGCTGCTCAGCTGTTCCATGGCCAGGTGTGTGTTATGCCCTCATTATCCCATTTACAAGGAGCAGATAAAAGGTCCAGAGTTCATTTCAAGTGTGCTATTTGCATTTGGAATCTGTTGCTGTCAACTCTCAATATGAGATCCAAAGAGCTGTCACTATCAGTGAAGCAAGCCATCATTAGGCTGAAAAAACAAAACAATACAAACCCATCAGAGAGATAGCAAAAACATTAGGTGTGGCCAAATCAACTGTTTGGAACATCCTTAAAAAGAAAGAATGCACCGGTGAGCTCAGCAACACCAAAAGACCCGGAAGACCACGGAAAACAACTGTGGTGGATGACCGAAGAACACCCTTCACAACAGTCGGCCAGATCAAGAACACTCTCCAGGAGGTAGGTGTATGTGTGTCAAAGTCAACAATCAAGAGAAGACTTCACCAGAGTGAATACAGAGGGTTCACCACAAGATGTAAACCATTGGTGAGCCTCAAAAACAGGAAGGCCAGATTAGAGTTTTCCAAACAACATCTAAAAAAGCCTTCACAGTTCTGGAACAACATCCTATGGACAGATGAGACCAAGATCAACTTGTACCAGAGTGATAGGAAGAGAAGAGTATGGAGAATAAAATGAACTGCTCATGATCCAAAGCATACCACCTCATCGGTGAAGCATGGTGGTGGTAGTGTCATGGCGTGGGCACGTATGGCTGCCAATGGAACTGGTTCTCTTGTTTTATTGATGATATGACTGCTGAACAAAGCAACAGGATTAATTCTGAAGTGTTTCAGGCAATATTATCTGCTCATATTTAGCCAAATGCTTCAGAACTCATTGGACGGCGCTTCACAGTGCAGATGGACAATGACACGAAGCATACTGCGAAAGCAACCAAAGAGTTTTTTAAGGGAAAGAAGTTGAATGTTATGCAATGGCCAAGTCAATCACCTGACCTGAATCCGATTGAGCATGCATTTCACTTGCTGAAGACAAAACTGAAGGGAAAATACCCCAAGAACAAGCAGGAACTGAAGACAGTTGAAGTAGAGGCCTGGCAGAGCATCACCAGGGATGAAACCCAGCATCTGGTGATGTCTATGCATTCCAGACTTCAGGCTGTAATTGAGTGCAAATGATTTGCAACCAAGTATTAAAAAGTGAAAGTTTGATTTATGATTGTTAATCTGTCCCATTACTTTTTGTCCCTTAAAAAGTGGGAGGCATATACAAACTGTTGTAATTCCTACACTGTTCACCTGATTTGGATGTAAATACCCTCAAATTAAAGCTGAAAGTCTGCAGTTAAAGCACATCTTGTCCGTTTCAATTCAAATCCATTGTGGTGGTGTATAGAGCCAAACATATTAGAATTGTGTCGATGTCCCAATATTTATGGACCTGACTGTAGATGTACTCCAACATGGAAATACAAGTTTTATATAATACAAGATTAATAATAGTACATACAGGTAATATCTGAAAAGGGCCCAACAAGAGTCCTGGTGGAATTGTGCAACCTAGGTATATATTCACTAATGAAGCTACCTCCATATAAATGAGGCAAACAAAGTGCAGTTACAGGGGCCCCTGAGCATTATCTCAATGCAGCATCAGCCTTGATGTTGGAAACCTGAAGAAAAGATCAGCAGTGATGGGGAGATCCTCCAGCCATTGCCCAACCAGCCTGGAATGTAGCTTCTCAGTAGCAGAAACCGTGACTTGTCAGTCAGTCAGCCCATCTACTCTGAATTTAAGTTTCTAGTAAATTCTAACTTGCAATGCATTAGGACCTCAAACTACAAAAGTGGCCGTTGTATGGCTAACCTGGCCGTAGCCTATGTTGGGTATTGAGCCCTGAGCCAAGCCTAGCTATAGAAACAGCATATAAACTCTGTTGCAATTAACACTTTCACCTACTAATATACTGGAAGGTGACAACTACACACATACAGTAGCACAGACCTAGTTGTCTGACAATGTGCAAAAGTGGAGAAGTCACACACTGACAGTGTTTGGCAGGGTAAATGCTCTTAAAATGAGTGTAATTCCCAGGCTTATTTATGTTTTACATACCGTACCCATAACACTCCCACACATATTCTTCAAACAAATATGAAGGGCTTTTACGAATTTTGTGTGGGGAGATAAACATCCCAGGTTGGCACACAAGATTTTGAGGAGACCAAAACGGGAGGGTGGGGTGGGACTTCCGGATTTAGCATTTTATTACAGAGCCATGGCCCTGGCTCGTATCATGAATTGGTGCCATGACTCTGCTAGTAAAATTTGGGTGCCCTTGAAGAAAACATTAGCAGGTAGGAACTTGGCCGGAGCTCCCTGGATTCCGGTTTCTTAAAGGGGGTTGTCGGAGTTTGCATCACCATTGACAAAGACAACATTATCCAGTTGGGATAGAATGAACAGTACAGGAAAGTTTCCCCCCCCCCCAATATCCCCTACAACGCCTTTGGAAGGATTTCCCTGGTTTTCCCCGGAGGAAGAGAAAGAAAGTTTAGATCATTGGGGAATGGACAGGTAATTGCGCTGGCGTGGCCCCACAGGGTAAATTGCTTCCATTGGTGGATTTGGTTCGGATATTGGGGGAAGTACCAATGGCTGTATGGAAATATCGTCAATTGACATGTTTAATAAGTGGAAGCACCAGATCAGGCCAGCGAACCCGCTTACTACTTTTGAGGAATGGTGTGTTAACTTATCAGAGCCGGGTCATATGTTGTTCCGAATGTATTGGCTGGTTCTGAGTGCCCAAAATATGACAACTCCCTATTTCATTCGAGAATGGGAAAGGGAACTGGGTTATAATTTTACATCTGAACAAATTAAAAGGCTGATGGGAGCAACACACCATACTTCAATAAGTTCCCATATATAGGAGATGTCTTATAAGTTCTTGACAAGATGGTATCGTACACCGGCTCGATTGGCTCAGATATATCCATCAGCGGAAGTTAACTGCTGGAGGGGATGTAACCAAAGGGGTTCATTTCTGCATTTATGGTGGAATTGCCCAAAGATTAAAGTTTTCTGGGAGGAGATAGCTCTTTGGATTAAGAAAATGACACTCAGACCTATAGAATTCTCCCCTTTTTATTTTCTTTTTCATGGGATGCCATCATCTGCTAGGTTTTATAAGAGAAGCGTTAGTCCCCATTTGCTAAATGCAGCTAAAATACTGATACCTAGATTTTGGAAACAGTCTGGATGTCCCACTATAATGGATTGGAAAAGGGAGGTAGAAAAAATAATGGAAGCAGAGAGATGGATACATATGGTCAAAGACCAACAGAATAAGTTTAAAGATACATGGACAGGATGGCTGTCTTGCTCCTCAGAAATAGGGGTGGATTAAACATGTTTGGGGGTAATGCTGCGTTATGGATCGGATAGTCTGTGGGATGCATCTGGTGAGGGGAAATTGGGAGGAGGTGGGTTATTTTTTTTATTTTTTTTCTTCCCTGGGTAGCACAGTGGAGAGATGATTGATATTAAAGGAAGGGGATAATTTATAATAGTAAATTAGGCACGATATAGGTAACACGTAATGGAATCACATAAAGAAGGTTAGATTGAAATTAAGAAAGAGAGGTATAAAAATGAAATAGTAGGGGGAGGTTATATTGAATTAAAACACCAAATATAATAGGACATGAAAATAGTAATTTGAAATTATACACCCTTTTTCTTTTTTTTTTGTATTGTTGGTTGCTTGACACATGTAAAAGCCCCCTACTTCATTATATTTTGAATAATGTATTGCACAAATTGAGTTTTGGTTATGGGCAGGCAAACGGATGTGGATGGGCCTTTTTTTTCTTCTCTTTTCTTAAGAGGACATGATCAAGGACCCGGTGTGTTTTCTCAGGGTGGGGGGGGGGAAGGGGGGGTTAGTGTGGTGTATGTCAATGAAAAGATTTATATAGATATTTTGTGCAATGTGTATTTTTATGTTGTATGTTAGAATTTGTCTTAATAAAGAAAAAGTGATTATAAAAAAAAGATGATCCTTCTGCCCAAGTGTCTGTTTGTGACTTCTCACATGCCTACATCAGTACATAAAATATTTTTTTAAAACCCTGGTCACGCTACTTATCACCTTTTGGGCCACCCATAGGCGGAAACTTAAATTCTCCACTCTGCAGCGCCCTAAGGCTGATGCTGGCATGGCATTGCCTAACTTATATTAATATTATTTTGCTGGGCAGCTATGCCATCTGACAGACTGGTTGGGACTGGCTACGCCAGCGGTGATTGAGTCATATCTCGCCTATTAATATTATTTTGCTGGGCAGCTATGCCATCTGACAGACTGGTTGGGACTGGCTACGCCGGCGGTGATTGAGTCATATCTCGCCTTAAAATCAAACATCTGTTGATAGCACTGGAGGCACCTACGGCCTCACTGGGGGAAAGGTATATACCAATATTGACATTGGCCCATACGGTGTGGAGGGAGACCAAGAAAATTACAAATTTTCAGGGTACTAATGAGGCGCTACCACTCTGGCACAATCCAATGTTCCCCCATTTAAAGCAATTTGTTGGCTCTGGATTCTGGGAGCATAGGGGAATGGTTTCTCTGGACAACATCTATGATGGAAATGTATTGGCTTCTTTTGAGGGATTACAAAGGAAATATGAATTGCCCCAATCTACCTTTTATAGGTATTTACAACTTCGACATGTGCTACATACTCAATTTTGGACTCGTGACACTGGCTTCTCTACATACCCACTGATAGGAGTGCTTCAATGTCAGGGCCCTAGGGGACTTATCTCAACTTTGTATCTACATTTACTCTCTACCACGACTAGTGGGGCTCCACTGGAGGCGCGCATCAAGTGGCAACAACATTTCCCCGATTTGTCTGATGAAGATTGGGAGGAGGAATGCTCCATTTTTTGAACACAGGGGTAGCCCAACTAAGTATAATAAAGTGTGGGATGCTTGGTGTTCTTCTGCCCTTACTATAACCAACATGTAACTATATCACTAAAAGATTTGAGAAATAGCTATTGTACTTTGTGTTTCTATGGTGTTTTCTATAACATGTGTATCGGGATCAATATGCTGAGAAGTGCAGTGTACTTATAAAGACATGGAATTTTTTGCACTGTAAGATGTACCGTACTGTTTTGTTCGCTCATGTTGAGCGCATTTGATAACTGTTATTGTCATGTACCTTTTTCAATAAAAAGAGTTAAAAAAAAAAAAGATAAGGGAACTTTAATACAAACTTACAAATGATATTACAAAATACAAAAAATTGGGTAAAAAATTCCCACCACCAACACTTCAGTCAAGAGAGTTAAAAAATATGACATTGTCTAATCAAAATGCAGCTGCAACATTCAGAACTGCTCACAAACACATCAAACGATCATAGCCCATAGACTAGTACACTGGCTTTGTCTGGTGAAAGATCCACAGGGTGTCTGATAAATTATTGAAGTTTCTGCCCAGGTTTCAAACTCATATAATCAAATGTGTGGATGTGTGACTCCATGAGTATTTCAGTCAAGAAAAGGATCCTTGGGTCACTGTTTTATAAACAGCAAGCACTTAATTACAGTAGACTGTTCTGTGAGTCTTCCCAGCCTGGGATTTCTCACTGGATACAGGGCTGTGGAGGCATATGTTCAGTGAAGTCAGGTATAAATAAGACAGTCTCAGTATTACTGATAGAGGCCCATAGTGAAACATAGGGTTAATAAACTGTGCGTGACCATCAAGAGTTCACTATGAATGTAAAAGTATGGCACTAGTAAAGCAGATCGTGGACTGGCAGGTCTGCTCACCCAGCCTTTGGCAATGTAGACTTGCATCCGTGATGACAGGAGATGGCCTGCTCACACATCCAGGCAGTGCACTGGGAGTCAGTCAGAGGTAGGGATAGTAACTCCAATCTTGCTCTAGGTCTGGAGCGATAGCCACTCGTCCCTTCTGGTCTCTATAGCAGCAACTCAGCGTGCCTTTTTCGATGGATACTGCGGTTCTCAGGGAGTCCATTGGGCATGTGCAGACGTGCAAAATTGCATCAAAGGTGACGACAGAGAGTCTTTCTGTGGTGTCGTGACAGCCGATGTGTTTCGCCAAATCAGCATGGTTTCTTCCGGCATAAGGAAAAGTAAGCAAAGGGGTGGTCAGCACTCAGGATGACATCCAATTTTTTTTATTTATTTATTAGGTAAACATATACAATGCTGTAAAAACAGCCAACAGGTTTCGAATGATAGTTCTTAGTCATGGCTATAATTTTTTGGATGTCGTTCTGAGTGCCGATCCTTCCTTTTCTTTACCCTGGTACGTTGGAGGTGTCAGCAGCCTTGAGGTCTGAGCACCGGGTGGAGCTGTTATGTGGGAAGGTTGCAGCGCTTATAGACCTGTTTTCCCTCTAAGGAAAGGTCACCACAGCTCAGCAGTACCTCAGCAGCCCAAACAATACACAGCTCCTTCTCATAATCATGTCCTTCTCTGCACCACATTTTATGGACACCTTCTGACTGCTTCTTGTCCTTTGCGGCCCTCTCTCATAGGGGGTTAACCCTTTCAGGACTATAGTACCCATAGTAGTGGTTTGAGACTCTTCTCTACTAAAAATTTCTCAGAGTTTCTGAATTCCAGGACCCATACGAGGACTTAATAATCTTGGGAAAGCTGCAAAACCAGTTTTCCCTCTATAGCAAATCCCTCCCTGCAAGGGTAAGAATCCCTAAGTACTTCAACTAACTTTACCTTTAAATACTTTTTTTATATTGTAAAATTGCTTGGTTGTCTTTTTTACTTATGGAATACATTTTGAATACCTTTGGGATTTGGTACCCCTTTGTAAGTCCCCAGTAAATCATTGACTCATTCCACCTTTATAGTGTTCATCAATTTATGATTGTTCATTTGAGCTTGGTGTCTGAAGTAATTTTAAGGTGTATATTTCTCTTTCAACAAAGCTCGAGTGAGATAGGGGGTATTATAAACATACTTCCCCAGGTAGTTCAAGTACTGCAAGCCATTAATTAGAGATGTAAAATGTAGTAAAAGCAAAATTTTTCTCACAGGCAATATACTGTATGTAGCGCACACACCCCCTTCTCCTTGTCTGTTTGGCTCCTCTTAAGAGAAAGGGGCACACCGCACCACAAGCCCGTACCCTCCTGTGTTAAGGGGTTAGGCGGTGTTATTTTTGGGCCTTGTCTGCAGCCAGAGCATAAAGTCCTCCTGAGAATGATTCTCACCTCTACAGTGTGTAGATGCAAGTCCTTGACTTCCCCAGGAACGTAAATGTCCACACCAGCTGAAAGTCCAACTCAATCTTTATTTTTCACTTGCACAACACATATTCTCATGGATAGACGAAAGGTTGGAGCAAAGACACAGGACAGCTTTAAGGTGTGGAGGAGGTCCAGGCACAAACATAGCTCAAACTCTTATGCCGCGTACACACGACCGTTTTTAATGTCATTGAAAAAAACTACATTTTTCTCAACGTGATTTTTCGTGTTTCCTCTCAAGCCTGCCCTGCCTACACACTATCGTGGAAAAAAATGTTCGAGTAAAGCGCAGTGACGTACAACACGTACGACGGCACTATAAAGGGGAAGTTCCATTCGGATGGCGCCACCCTTCATGTTAGTAAAGTTTGTTGAGCGACGATTCGCGCTTTTCAGCCTCGTGCTTTTCAGTCCGTTACAGCGTGACGAATGTGCTATCTCCATTACGAACGCTAATTTTACCAGAACGAGCGCTCCCGTCTCATACTTGTGTAGCGGCCTCCTCACCCCGACCTCTTTAGCTAGGGGTATGTCGAGCGACAGAGTGAGGTGCGCTACGGCCCATGTCCTCCCCATGCATGTGGGTGAGGTGAAGGCCAATATCAATCTTTTCCTCGGGCCAAATGTGTGCTGGTTATGAGGGTCAGTCCTTCCGTGCCGGAATCTCCCCTTGTTCCCATCAACAGAGTCCATACACCCATCAAAGTCCAAACTCAGGTTTATTGCGTATCTCCACATACAGTCAAATGCAACGGCATGATACGATGGGGAAACAGGTCGAGGCACTGTACAGGTTCCTAGTCCCTACACTCCCTGTGCTATGACCAGGGGTTGCAGGAGTCTTGATGAAAGCTCCTCCGCTGCGCTGTAGCCCCTATCAGGGGAAGATGTCCTCCAAGGGAGTTACCAAAGGCCCATCCGTCACCGGGTTGACACTGCACCGGGTCTTCGGACGGGTGACCTCCCCAGCCTCCTCACCTCAGATGCGGGTCCCCTCGCAAGGGGCGCCCTGGAGCAACTTCACCCTTGCGGGACCCAGTCGGAGTCACCGGGTCCCAGGCCTCCTCAATAGTACCTCACCCCAGGCTGAAGGTGCCTGGGATGGACTCCATCTTCATTCCGGCCAGGCCTTGGGCGCCTAGGCCGGAACCTTGAACCGCCCGCACCCAGGCCTAGGGTGCCTGGGTGCGTGAAGGGATGATCCCCCAAGACGACAGACTGACCTCGTGGCGAGGGCGTCTCCCCCTTTTATCTCCTCCCCTCGACACCACGGCGGGTTCCCCGCCCCAGCCGTACCATCTCCAGGAAGGGACAAAGAAGGGTAGCACTGTGGTAGTGATTCTACCTGGAGCCAGTAGGTACACTGACACCCACTGGTCAAGGAGAATATCGCACCACCCAATCCTCCACGAATAACAAAAAGGGGTCTGAACCCTAACATAATTACACATCTGGGTCACACTACCCCCAGGTGTATCCCACTAAATTGAGGACCCCGCTACACACTCCCCCTGGTGATTTGACGCTGGTCCCCAGCGTCAGGTGCACACCCATGTCTCCCAAGGAGGGGTGACATGAAGTGGGCCCCAGAGGCTATCCCTAATATTTTGGATACTGTATGTGCCAAGACCTGCTCAACAGAAAAGGGAACTATAAAACATTAAAACTTTTGTATAAAACATCTGTCATGTACACACATACAATCCCTCCCGTCACTGTCTAAGAACCACCCCATACTCAGTAGTCTTGACCGACGAATCTCCTGCAGAAGGGAAACAAAAAAAAAAAAAAAAAAACACATCCTAACAATCTGTGTCATTTGGCATGAATGGGTCTGTCAGCCGAGAAACCCATTCACTCCAATAAGTAAAGTGATGTATGTGTAACATTTTCAAACAATCGTTGCACAACACTGCCACCTGGTGACAGCGCCGCGGTCACAACACTTGCCGAAGTCTCCATTCTTCCTGCTTTCCTACTCTAACTCTACCCCAAAAGTCTCTGCCTTTTGGCACATGAAGAAAAGGGAGAACAAAAAAACAACAGCTCCCAAATCTCCAGTGAGTGAAAGAAAAGCCCAAATCAAAACAAAAGTAGGGCACAGTTCTAGGCGTCTGGGAATGTCTCTTCCAGAAAGTTTCAACAGCAACAAGATAGGAGCTCACTTCTCCTATAAATAGAACCTTGGATCCGGCAGAAACAAGGGCTTCAGGTGTTTGTCAAATACTTCCACCGAATATTCGACGTCTTCTCCTTCTTTCCTGCAGATGAGCACCTTATCGGCATGAATATGGCGCCCAAGTCTCCAATCAGCTCTGCAGTCTTTAAACTTTTTAGACACCGGCGGCGAACATGACAGGTATCGCCGGGCATGGGGCACTTTGAGTTTTTCCCACACAAACTCGTCATACCACCTTGGTCGCAAGACCTCGACTTCATACAATAAGTCCCGAGGCAAGTAGGGGTACTCCCACCCATATTCACGGGCGACTCTCTGGGAGAAAAGTCTCTGCAATCGAGCTAGAGGCGGCATCACATCTCGCACACCTTCTCCTGGCTGTACGATGGCCTCCGGGTGCCGAGGTACTTTCACCATCTCGGGTGGCTTTGCTCTTGGTGCCCGCAATGAAGCACGCTGCATCCCCACTATCAGAGCGGGTGATGTGGTTGAATGTGGAAGGTTATTTGAAAGACTAGATTTCCTCAATAACTCCGGGGCTTGCACCCGGGGCGTACTGTCATCTATGGACATGGGGGAGTCCTGTGGCTTACTCAGCACAGGTAGTGGGCGTCTGTCCCAGCCCTTCCGGTGAAACAGTTTGTCTATCTCTCCATCATCACCACAGTCTGACAATGACTCTAAGTCGGAGGTGTCATACATCTCAGCGGGAAGGTAGTCTCTAGTAGACGGAAGGCTACCCTCCCTTGCGGGCTCCACCGACTGTGAACTCCCGACACCTCCAACCACACACACAGTCCCAGCCCCTGGCTCACCTGGACCTTTTTCAGCACTGGGATGTCCAGGATTCTTCCGACCGGATCCATCCAGGTCCGGCAAGCAGCTGGGTGAAGCTCGACCATGACCACAGGAGGCCTGCACCAGGCCTATCTTCCTCTTCGGGAGTGGCAGCAGGGAGTCTGTGGTGACCGAAGCAGTGTCCTCGGATTTTTCTCTCTCAGTCTCTGGTTGGGCAGTCACTTCGCCCTGGTCAGCGCGCACGGGAAACTCCGCAAAGGCTTTGATCTCTCCCTCCGGAGTGGCGGTTCCTGTGATGCAGTTAAGGCGTAGGGCCCGGGGCCTTTCCGTGTGTGGTTCAACCTCAAAAAGAAACTCCTTGCATGCTTCGCATCGCCCGAATGGCTTTAGTTGGACCACCAGTCCCGAGCATCCGGGACAGATCACACCGAGGGCCTCTGTGTCTCTGCATGAATACAAAGCCAACTGTCCTAGGGGCCTGAGCCTTATCCCCGTGTCTGTAATGGATGCAGCAAATGCAGTCATCTTGAAAGGATAAGGTACCGTCATCCACGGGGAGCCTGAGTTCGCTCCGACCACTTGCTGCTCCATCACGCGCTGACCTCGCGCCGGAGTCTCCACGTGTATCTCCACACGTGGCCAGACTCCTCCCACGACTTGCACGTTTTCGCGGGCTTCCTTCAGTCTCCTCCCACGAATTGCGCAGTCATGGGATGCCTCGTGGCGCAGTGCAGCAAAAGTCCCCACATGTAGTTCGTCACACGGCTGGACTCCTCCCTCTTCCCGCTCTTTCTGCATGGGCCTCTCCCAGTTTTTCAGGGAAATTTCCACGACTTCGAGCACAGGGACGCACTTTGGCCAATCACATGGCCGACCTGCTCGGACCTCCTCCGGGCAGCAAAGTTCAAACACAGCCGTTCCAAACCTCAGGGTTAACACACATTTCATCCCGGACTCACGAGCCCCCACGTGTAGCGGCCTCCTCACCCCGACCTCTTTAGCTAGGGGTATGTCGAGCGACAGAGTGAGGTGCGCTACGGCCCATGTCCTCCCCATGCATGTGGGTGAGGTGAAGGCCAATATCTATCTTTTCCTCGGGCCAAATGTGTGCTGGTTATGAGGGTCAGTCCTTCCGTGCCGGAATCTCCCCTTGTTCCCATCAACAGAGTCCATACACCCATCAAAGTCCAAACTCAGGTTTATTGCGTATCTCCACATACAGTCAAATGCAACGGCATGATACGATGGGGAAACAGGTCGAGGCACTGTACAGGTTCCTAGTCCCTACACTCCCTGTGCTATGACCAGGGGTTGCAGGAGTCTTGATGAAAGCTCCTCCGCTGCGCTGTAGCCCCTATCAGGGGAAGATGTCCTCCAAGGGAGTTACCGAAGGCCCATCCTTCACCGGGTTGACACTGCACCGGGTCTTCGGACGGGTGACCTCCCCAGCCTCCTCACCTCAGATGCGGGTCCCCTCGCAAGGGGCGCCCTGGAGCAACTTCACCCTTGCGGGACCCAGTCGGAGTCACCGGGTCCCAGGCCTCCTCAATAGTACCTCACCCCAGGCTGAAGGTGCCTGGGATGGACTCCATCTTCATTCCGGCCAGGCCTTGGGCGCCTAGGCCGGAACCTTGAACCGCCCGCACCCAGGCCTAGGGTGCCTGGGTGCGTGAAGGGATGATCCCCCAAGACGACAGACTGACCTCGTGGCGAGGGCGTCTCCCCCTTTTATCTCCTCCCCTCGACACCACGGCGGGTTCCCCGCCCCAGCTGTACCATCTCCAGGAAGGGACAAAGAAGGGTAGCACTGTGGTAGTGATTCTACCTCGAGCCAGTAGGTACACTGACACCCACTGGTCAAGGAGAATATCGCATCACCCAATCCTCCACGAATAACAAAAAGGGGTCTGAACCCTAACATAATTACACATCTGGGTCACACTACCCCCAGGTGTATCCCACTAAATTGAGGACCCCGCTACACTTGATTCTGAGCATGCGCATTTTTTTTTCACGTCGTTAAAGCCCACACACGCCCGTTTTTCATGACGAGAAAAATGACGATGTAAAAAACAACGTGAAAAATTAGAGCATGTTCCAATTTTTCTCGTCGTGATTCTCTGCATTTTTATCGTCGGGAAAACTGCTTTAAAGCCCACACACGGTCATTTTTAATGACCATTTAAAAAAATGTAATTTTTCTCATCATTAAAAATGGTCGTGCTGGGCTCCAGGCCATCACTGCAACTCCTGGGCCTCCATGCCCAGGTGAACAGGAGCGGTGAGGTAGTACCTCACCCCAGGCTAAAGGTGCCTGAGGTGGAACCGGAACAAGGTCTCCGGGCCTATGGCACCCGGAGATGATGGACCACACTCCCACACACCCAGGCTGAAGGTGCCTGAGCGTGGACGGACGAAGAAGAACCCTCTCTCAGAAGATGTCCGCCCCTTTTATATCCTCTCCCGGCATGCACAGCAGGTTCCCCGCCCTACTGTACGGCTGCCGAGAGGGGACACAAAAGGCACAGCACTGCGCTCGTGGTTCAACCCTGGCCCAGAATGGCAGCGCCACCCACCGGCCACAGGGAACACATCACCAGCATTAACCCCTGAGAACAAAAATGGTCCATGAATCCTATCAATTTAATGTGTCTGAGCCTGATTACCACTCAGACACTTCCCTTAAATTGAACACCCCGCTACATGTATAAAACCAGTTCCAAGGAAGGAGGATGAAATGTTTAGCAATGAGCTCAAACAGGTCACCATTCACAGGCACTTATTGAAGGTAATGTAGCCCTGTTATAGGGGGGTCATATGAAGTTGCCCTCTCCACACAGGCTAGGGCGCTAACCTGCAGGTAACCAAATGAGCCAGAGCCTTCGCTAAAGGAAGAGTGGACTATGAATATATAATTGCCAGTGCCTCCACCTTGAACAGGGCTTCAGCGTATATGTAGAGATGATCCCTTTTTAGGACAATAACTAGTAACTCACCCAAAATAACTGACAGCAGTAGTACTAATACATTTAGCATAGATTTCTAAGAGTAAAGATAGACATACCAGCAGGTGATTAGTGTAACTTTATATATGATAAAGTAATGGCATTACAGACAACCAAAGTAATAACAAGAAGAATGTACATATGTCTTAGAAGAACAGTGTATATACAGTATGTATCTACGGTATATATATGGATATATAACTAAAGGCCTTTAACACCAATACCTCCAATTAGGCCCTGTGGCACAGTTCGGTTGCTGGGGCCCCTGATGAGCTGGCTGGCAAGGTGGAACACAAACCAGCTTGAGAGGACTAATGCTGATACATCTGTGGCTTCCTGGGGATGCTTGTACAGATGAACACACCAATGGCCAAAGAAGTCTGGAACATGCCACCTACAGGGCAAATAAGGCCCATCTAGCCTATCTCTTGGTCCCTAACCTGACTATAAGCTATCAATGCTACCGGACCTCTACCTATCTAAATGGCCGTCAGAAGCCTATCCTGTCACTACCCTGAGCTGTTTACCATTCCCTAGGCTAATACTAGCTAGGAACCCCCCCAGACCAAAAAGAGACACTGTTGCTTTAAATAATTAAGTGGCAGATATACACTTCAACACAAACCAGTCACTTGGTTGTAATAAAATGAGATTGGCTCTCATACACTTGAGAATAGCCCAAGTATATTGCAGTATGGAAATAGAAAGTATCAGTGAATCAGAGAAGCCTCTGACAGCTATCTCTGATTCCCACACACGAGTGCTCACACAGGAGTGACAGTAATATAACAAACAGTGAGCTACAAAGTGCAGTACCACTTGTCTATTGTCCCTTTTCAGTCTGGATGGATAGATACAACACAAAATCAGCCTCCATCACCTCCTGGCTTACACAGCATGTGGCTGGCCACTCTCTCCTTCACGTCCTGTAAGACATCCACATATATAGACTTGAGGGGTTTTCTGACCCTTAAGCAGGAGCAGGAAACAACTAGACATGTGCATTTGTTTTCGTCCGAATGCATTTTCGTCCGAATTTCAGCTATTTTCGTTATCGTTTTAACAAACGAAAACGAAAGCACAGAATCCGAAAACCGAAAGATCCGACATAAACAAATGCTTTATTTTCGTTTTCGTTGCTACAACAGTTCGATATAGATAGGAGATTCGACGTGACGCTGACAATAACAATCTGTGTCTATCGAACCTGTGGTCGAATGTGCCTAACCTTAACTCTATTAGTCCAAGATTATTCTACATAGGAGAGAAAAGATTTGACATTATAGAGAGAAAAGATTCGACATAGGAGAGAAAGATTCGACATAGGAGAGAAAAGATTTGACATAGGAGAGAAAAGATTCGACATAGGAGAGAAAAGATTCGACATAGGAGAGAAAAGATTTGTTATTATAGAGAGAAAAGATTCGACATAGAGAGAAAAGATCACTGCTGGAATTGGGTGGGGTAAGTAAAATAAAAATAAAGTTGATGATGAATGTTATTGGCTGTGTGAGGGGGTTAGCTCGGCAGCGGGTGTGTGTGACCCCCGGGATGGGCTCCCCACACAAAACAGGCCCAGCAAACGGAGGTTGTGGTTTTCAAAATCAAAAAAAGGTGCGGTTTATTTTCTATTTACAGTGACAAAACACAGCAAAGCAAAAGAAACATAACCAAAATAAATCCTGGTCAAGTTGACCTCTGACTAAACATACAGGTTTCCTAACTAACAACTGGGATCAGCCTAGTGCTGTCCTAGTCCCTAAGTCCCTGGTTTTAAATGTCCAAGCAAATAGCCACACAGGCTTTGTCTCACCGCACAGGGGTTCACTCTCCCTAGACAGTCCACACAGGTCTGGTTCCAGGCATGAGCTAACATCTAATGAAGCTGGGAGTTCTTATAGAGGCCTAAATGAGCTGACAAGCTTCAGCTGGTCTCATCAACTCCCTGTCTGCACGACGCCCAGCACTCTCCCTAGAGGTATGAGTCATCCATGAGCCCACTAGCCTTAGCTGGGCTTATACAACTCTCCACCTAGTTGTATAAGTCGGCGTAAAGCCTGAATCTGGGCGAAATATATCTACCCCCCTGGATGCAACCAGGTGACTTTACCTTCCTGCTGTCACATACCCCCCCCTCTTGTTTTAACCTCGGGGTTGGAACACCAGCAATCAGGCATTCATGTACTCGAGACAAAGCATCCACATTCCCCATTTGAACGCCAGGGCGATGCTTTACTGTGAAGTTGAATTCCTGGAGGGCCAGGAACCACCTATTCACTCTTCTATTTGTTTCCTTGTTTTGAGCCATCCACTTTAACGGAGCGTGATCCGTAACCATGTCAAAGTGCCTACCTAGCAGGTAGTACCGAAGGGAATCTAGAGCCCACTTCACCGCTAAACACTCCTTTTCAACGGTGGCGTAATTTACCTCATGGGACTTCAACTTCCTGCTGAGGTAAATGACTGGGTGCTCTTCCCCGTTCCAGACCTGGGACAATACTGCTCCTAACCCCACATCTGACGCATCACTTTGTACGACAAAGTCTTTAGAGAAGTCGGGTGAGTACAACACTGGCTGGCTACATAAGGCTTGTTTCAAGAATTGGAATGCTGCCTCAGCCTCGGGGGTCCATTTAATCATGACCGACCCTTTCCCCTTCGTCAGGTTGGTTAGGGGCACAGCCTTAGAAGCAAAGTGGGGAATGAATCGCCGATAATACCCAGCGATTCCCAGAAAGGCTCGTACCTGCTTCTTGCTGTTGGGACGTGGCCAACTCTGGATGGCCTCGACTTTGTTGAGTTGGGGTTTTATTACTCCCCTCCCAATGGTGTACCCAAGATATTTGGCCTCCTCCTGCCCAATGGTACACTTCTTGGGGTTAGCCGTAAACCCCGCTTCCCGAACAGAGTCCAGGACTGCTTGCACTTTTGGCAGATGTGAGGCCCAATCTGTGCTATGGACAATTACGTCATCCAGGTAAGCCGCAGCATACTTCCGATGGGGCCTCAGCATCTGGTCCATTTTCCGCTGGAATGTGGCCGGCGCATTCTGTAACCCGAACGGCATTCTTTTATATTGGAACGCCCCGTCTGGGGTTACAAATGCGGTTTTCTCTTTGGCCGACTTGGCCAGGGGGATTTGCCAATACCCTTTTGTGAGGTCAAGAGTCGTCATGTATCGGGCTGTTCCCAGCCGGTCGATCAACTCATCTATACGTGGCATGGGGTAGGTGTCAAATTTTGAAACTTTGTTCAACTGACGAAAATCGTTACAAAATCGCCAGCTCCCATCCGGTTTAGGCACCAACACGATGGGACTAGACCAATCACTTTGGGACTCCTCTATCACCCCTAAGTTCAGCATTTTCTGTACTTCCTCCCGTATTGCCTCCCGTCGAGCCTCTGGGATCCGATAGGGTTTTAACTTCACCCTTTCACCGGGCGGTGTAATGATGTCATGCTCTACCCCAGATGTTTGTCCCGGCAGCTCAGAGAATACCTCCTTGTTGCGAAGCACAAACTCCTTAACCTCCTGTTGTTGGGGTTGTGACAAGGTGGCTGCTATTCCAACCTCAGGAATCACGCAACCAGTTTGAGCTGGTGACCAAGTGTCTGCGACTAGGGACTCTCTATCCCTCCAGGCTTTCAACAGATTAACGTGATAGATCTGTTCGGGCTTTCGCCTTCCTGGTTGTCTGACCTTGTAATTCACTTCGCTCACTTTTTCCATTATCTCGTAGGGGCCTTGCCATTTGGCAAGGAATTTACTTTGAACCGTAGGGACAAGTACCAATATCCTATCCCCCGGGGAAAAGGTACGGGTCTTGGCTCCACGGTTGTACACTCTCTGCTGTGCCAACTGCGCTTGGGCCAAATGTTCCTTCACGATGGGCATTACCTGTGCAATTCGATCTTGCATCAGGGCGACATGCTCAATCACACTCCTGTGGGGAGAACCCTCACTTTCCCAAGTTTCCTTGGCAATATCCAACAGCCCTCTTGGGTGTCTCCCATACAGTAACTCAAAGGGGGAGAATCCCGTAGAGGATTGGGGCACCTCCCTAATAGCAAACATCAAATAAGGAAGTAAACAGTCCCAATCCTTTCCATCTCTATCCACCACTTTCTTCAACATTTGTTTTAGGGTTTTGTTGAATCTTTCAACCAGCCCATCGGTTTGGGGGTGATACACAGACGTACGCAATTGCGTCACTTTGAACAATTTACACAGCTCTTTCATAACCCGGGACATAAAGGGTGTACCTTGGTCCGTAAGCAGTTCTTTACAAATACCCACCCGGCTAAAAACAAGAGATAGCTCTTTGGCTATGGTTTTGGCCGAGGTATTTCGGAGAGGGATCGCTTCTGGATAACGGGTGGCATAGTCCATTATAACTAATATGTACTGGTGCCCCCTAGCGGACTTGATTATAGGACCTACCAAATCCATGGCGATCCTCTCAAACGGGACCTCAATGATGGGTAGAGGGACCAGCGGGCTACGGAAATGTGGCATCGGGGCCAACCTCTGACACACAGGGCAGGAGGAACAATAATTTTCTACGTCCTTCATCACCCCCGGCCAATAGAATCTCTGTAATACCCTCTCTCGGGTTTTCTCTGTCCCCAGATGACCTCCAAGAATGTGCCCATGGGCCAACTCCAACACCAACTTCCTGTAAGGTTTGGGCACCACAAGCTGCTCAACGGTTTCTTCTGCCCTTTTTGCCACCCGATACAGTAGGTCCTTCTCTACGCTGAAGTATGGGTAAGTGCAGGTATTATCTGGGTTCACTAACTCGCCATCTATTTTCACTACGTTTTCCCGTGCCTTTATTAGGGCGGGGTCTTTCAACTGTTCTGTGGCAAAGTTTTCCCTGTGAACCTCAAGATCAGAAAACTCCACAGACGGTAGGTTTTCGTCTGAGGAGGTGGGCTCCTCTCCAGTTTCTTGAGTCTCCCCTGCCAATACTGATAAGGGAAATTCCGGAGAGTCCTCACCACTCTCAGGGGAGTTCTGGCTATCACATTCCTGGTACATAGGGGCACCAGTGAGGGGCTCAGGATCATCCCACAGTTCCCAGAACTTCGGAAAATCCCTTCCCACAATGGCGTCATGCGGTAACTGAGATACTAAGCCCACTGGATGAGAGAGGGTACCTTTGGGGGTCTCGAAACACACTGTAGTCACTGGATACTCTCGGGTGTCCCCATGCACACAAATAACAGCTACCTTGCTATTCCCAGAGACCTCTGTTTTAACTAACTCAGCCTTTATCAGGGTCACAAGGCTACCTGAATCCAGCAATACCACAACATTTCTACCATTAACACACATTTTGCATAAATGTTTCTCAGTTCCTTGAATGGCAGTGCATGCGACTGTCGCACACAGCGACTGACGTCTGCCCGTCAGAAAGTCACACTGCATGGGTTCCTCCACAACCGGGCAATTGGCTGCAATATGTCCCGCTTGCCGGCAGCGGTAGCAAACGATCCTTCTTGCCGCCTCTTGAGCCGCTGATTTCCCAGGCTGTTCTCGCCAAACTTGGGGTAGAGCTCCCACCCTCTCACTCTCTCCACCCTCACCCCTTGGAATCCTCTTATCCGCCCCTGGGGATGGTCTGGTCTTAGGGTGGAAAGTCCGAGTGTCTCTGGAAGAGGCCATCAGGTTCTCTGTAGCCAAGTATTTCTCCACACGATCCACAAGACCATCGGCCGTCTCTGGGTCTCCATGGCTTACCCACTTTTGGATGGCAGTAGGAAGAGCTCTCAAAAACCGATCCATTACAACACGTTCCACAATCTTTGGTGCGGACAAAGTCTCTGGCTGTAGCCACTTTCTGCTCAGGTGAATGAGATCATACATTTGAGACCTGGGGGGTTTTCCAAGCTGGAAAGTCCAGTTATGCACACGCTGAGCCCGGACAGCCTGGGTGACACCCAGCCTTGCCAATATTTCAGCTTTTAGCATCACATAGTCTTTTGCTTGGTTAGGCTCTAGGTCATAGTAAGCTTTCTGCGATTCACCAGTTAACAGAGGAGCCACCAGTCCAGCCCACTGCTCCTCAGGCCACTTTTCTCTTTCAGCGGTCCTTTCAAATGTGGTCAAAAATACCTCTGGATCATCCTCTCCAGTCATTTTTGTCAATAAACGACTCACCCCAAAGGACGCGGTATTAGTGGGACGGCTTTCCTCACTGGTCTGCGGACGTTGCTGCATTACTGCTTCCATCTGTTGTTGTAGTCTCTGCTCTTGCTTCTGCAACAGGTCTATGAAGCGGGCCTCAGATTGCTGCTGGGCTCGTTGCTGAGCCTCCAGACTCTGTTGCAAAGTTGCGTTTGTCTGCTGCTGGGCTGCAAGGCTCCTTTGCAAACCTGCATTTGTCTGCTGTTGATTGGCATTTGCTAGAGCCAGCTGCTTCAGTATCTCCTCCATGCTGGCTTAAAAAAAACTGCCCGCATTCTCCACCAACTGTGAGGGGGTTAGCTCGGCAGCGGGTGTGTGTGACCCCCGGGATGGGCTCCCCACACAAAACAGGCCCAGCAAACGGAGGTTGTGGTTTTCAAAATCAAAAAAAGGTGCCGTTTATTTTCTATTTACAGTGACAAAACACAGCAAAGCAAAAGAAACATAACCAAAATAAATCCTGGTCAAGTTGACCTCTGACTAAACATACAGGTTTCCTAACTAACAACTGGGATCAGCCTAGTGCTGTCCTAGTCCCTAAGTCCCTGGTTTTAAATGTCCAAGCAAATAGCCACACAGGCTTTGTCTCACCGCACAGGGGTTCACTCTCCCTAGACAGTCCACACAGGTCTGGTTCCAGGCATGAGCTAACATCTAATGAAGCTGGGAGTTCTTATAGAGGCCTAAATGAGCTGACAAGCTTCAGCTGGTCTCATCAACTCCCTGTCTGCACGACGCCCAGCACTCTCCCTAGAGGTATGAGTCATCCATGAGCCCACTAGCCTTAGCTGGGCTTATACAACTCTCCACCTAGTTGTATAAGTCGGCGTAAAGCCTGAATCTGGGCGAAATATATCTACCCCCCTGGATGCAACCAGGTGACTTTACCTTCCTGCTGTCACAGCTGATTGTAACCAAAGAGGAGGAGCAGTAAAATAGCTAGAATGAAAGGTCCTAGCAATATGCTGGACCAACATGGGGGAGTTCAAAGGGGACCGCAGATACTGTGCTTTATTTTCTAGATATGATATATTAGCAGTTTTCCTGGGCAGCAACAGCCATGGGATTGGTTACCTGTATCAGAAGAGGATTGGTCGGCTACAGGAAGCGAAAAGCCCGCGCGGAGAGAGGTTATATAAGGGACCAGTGAGCGGGGCGCCTCAGACCGTTTGAACCGGACCTCAACGGCAGCAGCATGCAGCGCAGTTCTCAGGATCGCGAGTCCCTCTTACGCCGCTTGTTAGAGAAGGCAGAGGGACAGGGCGGTGAGGAGTGGCTGCTTCGTTGCCTGGATGAAGGTCACGGTTCAGCTCTGCCAGTGGAGGCGGCTATCGCATCCCCAGAGTCAGTATTAGGGAAGAGCGGTCCGCGCAAGCAGCCAGGCAGAGCCAAAAAACGGAAGATTTCTGCTTCTCCTCAGGTACCTGACAGGGAGAGAGCCGGCGGGAGCCTGCAGTCTGTGAGGAAAAAAGACGCTACTCCGCTGCCTCAAGTGGTCACAAACTGTGAACATCCAGAAGATGGTGAGAAGTGTTCTGTATCTATGGCTGACATGTCAGCGCTTTTTATCTCACTATCTAACATGTTTAAGATGAAAGGGGCACATTCATATGGTGCTTTGTTGGGTCAGGGAGCACAGGTCTCTGGTGCTGAATCATTGGAGGAGGTTGGTACATTAATGGGCAAAGTCCCCAGTGAAAACGAAAATTTTCATCCTAGTATGAAGGTTAATGAGAATAAGAGGGCACAGGTATCTGGTGCAGGCTGCAGTTATATGACTGATTCTAAAGATTTATAAGAAGGTGCACATTTATATGGTGCTATGGATGAAGGTGATGCGGACGCTGGTTCTGTATGGCAGGGTTTGAATGCTCAGCAATCTATGAATAATGATGCTACCTTATTGTCGAATATTAGGAGCTTTAACCCTTCACAGTTTGTTAACCCTGCCTTGCCTCTAAGACCTTCTGCTACTTTGGTTGGTGAATCCTCATTTAAAGAACCCCTACCTTGTATATTATCACCTCTGGGCTTTCACTTGACAAAGTCAGTGAAAGAAAAAATTTGGAGAGGTGACTTCATTGACCTATTATCATTGTTGCCAGCTTCAAAAGAATTTCTGGCTAAAAGTGATAAGCTGTCAGGTGATAGATCTGAGGAGGATAGAAGAAGAGCGATTCCCAAAACTTTCCAAAACTGGCTTCAGGCCTTTTGTATTTTTGCTGCGGTTTTGGGGGAACGCTTTCCAGGCAAGTGCTCGGGTTTATTTCAACATGTGGATATTATTGCTGAAGCCTTCCGCCACTTTGGCGGTTCGGCTTGGTATTCTTATGATGAAAATTTTCGCCAGAAATTGGCGGTTCATCCCTCTCTAAACTGGGGGTCTAAGGACGTCGGATTGTGGTTGAATTTAATGCTACCTCCAAAGCCTCAGTTTGCTCCTAGGTTAGCGTCCAATCAACAGTCCCCTTTTCGCAAAGGTTTTTGTTTCGCCTTTAATGAAGGGCAGTGTAAATTCCTTACTAATTGCCGTTATCGGCACGAATGTTCTAATTAGTCATGCAGCCAACAGATGTTTTCGCAAGTCTTCTGCAACCTCTTTTCAATCACATGCCAGGGATGCTGGGCCAAAAAGCTTGGACACCAGTGAGCTTACCAAACATGCTCCAGTGGTTAGAGCGATACCCCGATCGCAAGATGGCAACACTGCTCATTGAAGGCTTTCGGGAGGGTTTTTTGGTACCCACTTTCAAAGGTCCTGGCTGTTCTATGGTCAACAATTTGAAATCAGTTGCCTTGAATTATGCAGTGGTGCAGGAAAAAATTTCCAAGGAATTGGTGGAAGGTAGAGTAGCGGGCCCTTTCTCATCCCCTCCATTTTCCAACTTCAGGCTTTCTCCTTTGGGAATAGTCCCCAGGAGAGAGGCGGGTTGTTATCGTTTAATTCATCACCTCTCTTATCCTGTAAATTTTTCTTTGAACGATGAAGTGTCGGATGTGGAGGCTCCAGTCTGCTACTCTTCTTTCGATAATGCTTTGGTTATTTTGCAACAACACGGCCGGGGTGCTTTATTATCAAAAGCAGACATCAAGTCTGCTTTTCGATTGCTCCCGGTTCATCCTCAAGGTTTTAACTCTTTAGGTTTTCATTTTCAAGATCAATTTTTCTTTGACAAATGTATGCCGATGGGTTTCTCCTTATCGTGTTTTTATTTTGAATCATTTTCTACCTTTTTGCACTGGGTATTGACTCAGAGGTGTCCTGAAGGCGGTTTTTTACATTATTTAGACAATTTTTTATTTGTTGGCCCTCCGGGTTCTCCTTCATGTTTAAATTACCTGCAAACATTCTTCTCCATTTGTGATGATTTCGGGGTTCCTCTGGCTGTAGAGAAGACAGTTCTTCCAACTATGTCTCTTGAGTTTCTGGGGATTGTCATTGATTCCTCTGCTATGGAATTCAGGCTTCCTCTTCAAAAGTTAGAAAGGATGAGATCTATGATCTCTGTCTTTCTATCTAAACGTAAAGTTTTTCTCAAAGAGGCTCAGTCGCTGTTGGGGCTATTTGCCTTCGCAGCCAGGGTAATTCCGATGGCCAGGGTATTTTCTCGCAGGTTTTCTTTATCTACCAAAGGTCTTAAGAACCCGTACTCCCACGTTTACATCTCTAAAACCATTAAAGAAGATCTGAAGGTTTGGGATGCCTTCTTGTGTAATTTCAATGGTACGACCATTTGGCAAAAGGAGTTTGTCTCTAGTGTTCAGTTGAATTTCTTCACAGATGCAGCTGGATCTGTTGATTTTGGGGCATTTCTCGATGGCCACTGGTGCGCAGAGCGGTGGCATCAGGAGTGGCTTCACCAGGATATTCTCCATAACCTTGTGCTTTTGGAATTATTTCCTGTTGTGGTTTCCGTGGTAATTTGGAAAGAGACCTTTGAGAATCGTAGAGTTTTGGTTTACACTGACAACAAAGGTGTTTTCTTTGCGGTTAATTCCCTGTCCTCAAAGTCGGAACCAGTGATTAACCTATTACGTTTTTTAGTATTGCATTGTTTGCGTTATAATATTTGGTTAAAAGCTGCACATATAGCAGGCATAAAGAATAACATCGCCGACGCTTTGTCTCGTCTACAGTTCGAAAGATTTCGGGACTTGGCGCCGGAGGCAGACCTGCATGGAACTCCTTGCCCAGATTTCCTCTGGGGCTTAATCCGGAGCTGATACTTCCGTATTTCAAGAACTCGGTTTCGGAGAAGACGTGGTCGGATTATCTTCTTTCCTGGTACAGATGGTGCTCTTTTTGTCATGATTCAGGTTTGGATTCTTTAGTTGTGACATCATACACCTCTTTATCCTTTTTGTCCGCTCTGATGCAATCAAATTTAAGTCCTGCTTCCATAAGCCGGATTCTAGCAGGCGTATCTTTCTTTCTGAAGTTTGCAGGTTTACCGGCTTTAACCTCATTCTTTCAGGTCAGTCAAGTCCTAAAAGGCCTTCGGAGGTCCTGTCCGTCTTTGGATACCCGGCGTCCCATTTCAATCCCTTTGCTGATTGATTTATTAAGGGTTATAGAGGAAGTCTGTTTTTCAAAATTTGAGCTTCTCCTTTTCCGTGCATCCTTTGCGTTGGCTTTCTTTGGTGCTATGAGGCTGGGTGAATTTACAGCGGCCAATAAAAGAACTTTGGCCTTTCTGCTTTTTCACCACGTTCGTATAGACAATGATTTTCTTCACATTTTTCTGGCTAGATCTAAGTCTCAGCCCGGTGGTAAGGGCCAATGGTTCTCTCTAGCTAGATCCTCGAGTCATGTGATCTGTCCTGTACGGCATGTTGCGAGGTATTTGGCGGTCAGACCTCCCTCTGGGGATTCCTTCTTTGTTCACCAAGACCTGTCTTCCCTTACCAGATATCAATTCTCGTCCGTACTGGCTTCCTCTTTGAAACGCTTAAATCTGTCAGGTTTTTGCTTTTCGTCACATTCCTTTCGGATTGGAGCAGCCACTACGGCCGATGCATTGGGTTTTTCTGCGGAAATGTTAAAAAGAGTTGGTCGCTGGGAGAGTAATAGATATAGAATTTATGTCCGCCCTGATCTACTAATTGTATGATTTTCTCTTTCAGATATTTCCAGAAAAGTTATCTGGATAGTGGGTCATTCCTTCGTTTTCTGGGCTGCTCAACATGCCGGAAGCAGGAACTACTCCACCACTTTAGGTCTGGATGCTAAGTCTTATTTAGTCTTATGGTCAGGTGTACGGGGTTTGAGATGGAGGGGCCTAAGGGAACATTTGATTTATTTGTCCAGTATTTGGCCTTTTCCTCAGGTTTTAGTGATTCACGCAGGGGCGAACGACTTAGGTAAAGTTAGGACTTGGGACCTGTTATGCGAAATGAAAAGAGACTTAGGTTCTATTAAGGTGATGTTTCCTTCTTCCATTCTGGCGTTCTCAGAAATGATTCCGAGATTAGTATGGTCTCCTTTCAGTAATCTCTTCTACGTGGACAGGATAAGGAGGCGCCTAAATAGAACAATCCATAGTTTTCTTAGAGCGTCAGGTGGTGTCTCTTATCGGCACTCGGAGTTGGAAGGTTTCATTCCGGGTTTGTTCCGGGAGGATTCAATCCATTTATCCCCTATAGGTTTGGACATTTTTTGTATGGGTTTGCAAAGTTTAATCGAGTCGGCCACGGTGGGGGGGGCTTCAACCAGTAGTTTCCCTACTGGCCTCAGCCGGTGGGGTGTAGTTGTCCAGCATGTCTGGATGGACCCCGTTAATCTCGTTTTAATTATTAGCCAAGATGGCTTTCTTATTTAATTTAATTATAGTAATTATCAGGTTACCCCTTGGATACACCGTGGCCATTTAAAATGCCAAAGAATTATTTATTGATAAATTTATTTGCACCTTTTATCGTTGTGTTCTCTCTTTATTGAGTCCCTTTGTACGAGCCCATGAAAGGTCCTAGCAATATGCTGGACCAACATGGGGGAGTTCAAAGGGGACCGCAGATACTGTGCTTTATTTTCTAGGTATGATATATTAGCAGTTTCCCTGGGCAGCAACAGCCATGGGATTGGTTACCTGTATCAGAAGAGGATTGGTCGGCTACAGGAAGCGAAAAGCCCGCGCGGAGAGAGGTTATATAAGAGACCAGTGAGCGGGGCGCCTCAGACCGTTTGAACCGGACCTCAACGCCCACCCGCCCTCCCTATTGTTAAAGTCGTGGTGTATTCAGTGGGGGTGTAGTTGTCCAGCATGTCTGGATGGACCCCGTTAATCTCGTTTTAATTATTAGCCAAGATGGCTTTCTTATTTAATTTAATTATAGTAATTATCAGGTTACCCCTTGGATACACCGTGGCCATTTAAAATGCCAAAGAATTATTTATTAATAAATTTATTTGCACCTTTTATCGTTGTGTTCTCTCTTTATTGAGTCCCTTTGTACGAGCCCATGATGAAGATTCGACAAAGCATCGAAAGTTAGAAGATTCGACGGTGCAGCAAAACTGTACGACGCTGCAATCGTACATTTCCGGTCAAATGCATCCTCCCATAGGCTATAGAAGAATTCTAATGTTGGTTGACTAGTAATAGTAATGAATAAATATAATTATTACTAGTCATACAACATTAGAATTCTTCTATAGCTTGTGGGCGGAACATTCGACCGGAAATGTATGATTGCAGCGTCGTACAGTTTCACTGCTCCGTCGAATCTTCTTTGAACATTCGACAGACACCATGAGCCTTCAATGACAGATTCAACCTTAATTAATTCAGATTTTCGGACGAATGCAATTTCTAACGAAAAACAAAATAAATAAAAACGAATTTCGGGAGTAACTAAATAAATGTATTTTTCGGACGAAAACGAAATTCCGAAACGAAATATTTCAGTGTGCACATGTCTAGAAACAACCTCTTAACAGGAAGAATCTGATTGTAATAAGAACCCTATGGTAGTTGACAGGCATGAATGTAAACAACCTCACGGACAGTGTGCAAAAGAACAATTACCTACAGCAGTGTTTCTCAACTCCAGGCCTCAAGGCGCCCCAACAGGTCATGTTTTCATGCTTAACATTATTTTGCACAGGTGATTTCAGGTGGTTTAACTGCCTTAGTAATTGCCACAGCCCTTTCATCTGAGGGAAATCCTGAAAACATGACCTGTTGGGGCGCCTTGAGGACTGGAGTTGAGAAACACTGCCCTACAGTAACAATTGAAATGGTCAATGGTTTCCACCTAATTGAGAAGCGCAGACTCCTCATGCAGCCTGCATGGGGAGTTTGTGCTCCCACATCTAGTAGGGCATATTTTCTCTATGCACTAGTCATATCAAATTGTCATATCAAGAAAAATGTCTTATTCATGCTACATGTAAGACATAACTTATTATCAGTTCAGATTTATTACAAAAAATACAACATAAACATACTTGGCTTACAGTATACCTAGTACACATGAATTGTTTACTAGACCTTAGCTGTTATAGATAAGAAAGTAAAATGTCTAAACTTTTTTGTGTGACCTTCATAAATTAATACTGTCTTACAGCCTTTCCAAGCAGTAACTGGCGTCTGATGTTGATGTCAAATTTGGAGATATACTTAGCTCTAACATACACTAGGGATTTTTTTAGGTATATATGTATTTATTTATATATGTTTTTGTTTATAATCGCAGTGGGAACATGCAGAAATTATTGATAAGATAATAAGGAAGAACAAAACTCACAGTTTCTTTGTTTCTTTTTACAATATATTTGCTGAATTAATGGTATGCAATTTTTTGTGATATGAGTATAATATATATATATATATATATATATATATATATATACACTGTATATACTCGAGTATAAGCCGACCCGAATATAAGCCGAGGCACCTAATTTTACCACAAAAAACTTGGAAAACGTATTGACTCGAGTATAAGCCTAGGGTGTCCATCTGCATGCCTCACTGTGCATCACTTTGCCTCACTGTGTCCATGTGCATGCCTCACTGTGCCCATGCCTCACTGTGTCCATGACAAGACTGACGTTCAACATGGGAGTCTATGGAAGGGGTGCCCGGTTTGAAAAATCGGTGCTCCCCGGGCGTAGGTCCCCCAGACAACAAACTTTGCACACTTGTAGAGGAGAAATGGAGCTACATGTGTGCCAAGTTTTGGGTCCCCAAAGTCACTAGAGAAATGACCGTTTAACATGGGAGTCTATGGAAGGGGTGCCCGGTTTTGAAAAATTGGTGCTTCCCGGCCGTAGGTCCCCTGGACAACAAACTTTGCACACATGTAGAGAAAGAGTGAGGCTACGTGTGTGCAGGTTTGGGGTCCAGAGGACCTACGGATGGCCAGTACCGGGTCCCCAAAGTTTGGGAGATCAGGAGCAAAAAGGTGACTCGAGTATAAGCCGAGGGGGGCATTTTCAGCACAAAAAAAGGGCTGAAAAACTTGGCATATACTCAAGTATATACGGTATATATATATATATATATATATATATAGCCTTCAGCTCACTTGCAGGTCAAGGCACACTGCGCTATATGCCCGTACCCTCCTGTTTGGGGAGGTTGAACGGTGTTAACAATTTTGGGTCCTGCAGCAAGGTATCCCAGCAGACTGGTTCTCATCTCCTAGAGTATAGGGACAAGTCTCTATTTTTCCCCAGTAAGGCCAATGTCCGCACCACTTTAACTCCAACACTGAGTTTATTTCACAAGCAAGTTCAAGTTCAGCAGACAGGAAAGATGGATGAGAAAAAGGACAGCAAGGTTTGGGAGATAGGTCCAGGCACAAACTAGTATGATAGTCGCTACTCGATCCTGAGTAGGTTTAGCTCACCCGGATAGTCCCCTGTAAGAGCGGATTCTAGCAGCCGGAGTGATGCTCGAACATTCACTTTAGGTTTTCCTTGAGATAAGATCGGGAGATCCTCTGCCACAGAATCTTTAAGTCCCAAACTTCTCAGCTATTGCAACACAAGGACAGGTGCCAGTGATAGCACATTGCAAAGCCTGTGATGGATCTTTGAATCCCTCCAGAAGGTAACCAGGCCTCTCTTTCACCGTGAACTCTCACCAATCCATCAGAAAGGTCCTCCCCGGTCTCCTCTTCTTAGAGCGGGTCCACCCTTTCCCGGGCACCCTGTGATTCTTCTTTTGGAGATAGGCCCAGGCTAAAGGTGCTGGGCCTATTAGTGGAGTTGCAGCCCCAGGCTAAAGGTGCCTGAGACCCATGCACGCGCACACCCCTGGCCTGGAGGGCCGGGTGGCATGAACCGCTCACACTCCAGACTCCTGACTTTCGACCCCCAAAAGAATGGCCTCTGCCCCTTATGTATCCTCTCCCAGCATGCACAGCAGGCCAACCACGCCCACCGTACCGCTGCCGAGAGAGGACACCCTAAGGCAGGGATATGCAATTAGCGGACCTCCAGCTGTTGTAAAACTACAAGTCCCATCATGCCTCTGCCTCTGAGTGTCATGCTTGCTGCTGTCAGAGTCTCGCTATGCTTCATGGGACTTGTAGTTTGGCAACAGCTGGAGGTCCGCTAATTGCATATCCCTGCCCTAAGGCATAGTAATGTCACCCACGGTTCAACCTTGACCTGATATGTCAGTGCCACCTACAGGCCACAGGGAACTGTGCTTCAGGCTACATCACATAGGCAGAAGCGGGTACTAACAAATCAAAGTGGTCTGAGCCTAGCTACTAGCTCAGACCAACCCCTAAATTTAAGTACATAGCACCCCTGAAAAGTAAAAGGGCACTACATATATATATATATATATATATATATATATATATATATATATATATATATATATATATATTATTCAATTATATTTCAATCTGAAATGTTAGTTTCCTTGCCTGATTTATTTTCAGGGATCCCTCCCCACATTTCCTGGATTCTTGCCTAATTGACCGCAGGCACCAAGAATACCCATATCATGCACCCCAGAAGGCCTGAGGTACTCTAAGGCACATGCACCAAGGAACATTATCTAGGGCCTGGCTGTCCCTTTTCTGATCCTTGCAGCCTTCTGAAAGAACCCAGAAGAGAAAGCCGACCCCCTGATGAGATGATAAGAACAAGATAACATATCATGATCAAATGCGCAGCATCAGAGCAGGGGATTCCTACAGAACAAAGCTAGATTGCTGGGTGATGTATATAATGCTGTAAAAAAGGAAGTGTGGGGGGCAAAATAGGGGGCAGTTTAGGACCTCAATAACAGATTTCATGTCATAAAGAGATTTTGTCAGATAAGACAGGTTGAAAACAGCACCCTTAACGTGATTTCCTAGGTACAGGTCCCAATTAGGTTGTAATTATAGTTAACATTGGAAGGTGTCTTGCCATCTTTTTCAAAGCTCTAGATCATATGTGACCACCCTTACTGATATTAGCCAGTCATTTTCTGACTTTCATAAGCAATTCAATCAGACACTTTGATTGATGAAACCGTTTGGGTATTTAACACATAAACAGTATGAGTAGGAAAGGGTTGCAGGCTAAAACAGGCCAGAATGGACATTTAAACAGGCCAGGATGGACATTTATTTTATTATTTTAAAATGTTTAATGGCTTGTGTGTGTGTATATATATAGATACTGTATATGTTTTTAAGTGTGTTTTACTCCATTTCGCTGTTATGTTGTGGTAAATTTTATTGAATTTTTTCATGTATTTACAATACACACATTTTCTAAATTATAGGAAGCCTGCTTACTCAGAGGTCTAAATGCAAGTGAATTTTATTTTTTAGACTTTTCATGTGATTTATGTTGTTTTTTAATCTTTTTCAGAAGACTAGATGAGAGAGACATTTTATTTGTCTTCAAACTGCCACAACATAAAATTTCCTACCCCCCCCCCCCCCAAAAAAAAAAAACTGTGCTTTTCTCAAACAGTAAAACTGGTAAAATATTTTCTTTCATTAATCTAACTAGCACCAGAGGGAATAAAGGTTATTGCTGATTGGTTATTAGGCGTTACAGAATATTCATGTCTTGCATTATGTTAGTGTTAATTTGAAATTTGCAAGTTCAGTAGTAGCTTTATAACATACACTCCGCAGAAAGTGTCAGTATGATAAATTGTATCTTCCACTGAGTGTGTTTAGTTTGACAAGCGATGAGAAAAGTCATTCCAGTCTGTTCTTTCTGAGATTCTCAATGCTGTCATGCAAATCGAGAAATGAAAAGAAAACGTACTGTATATACTCGAGTATAAGCCGACCCGAGTATAAGCCGAGGTACCTAATGTTACCACAAAAAACTGGGAAAACTTACTGACTCGAGTATAAGCCGAGGGTCAACAATGCCCATTTGCACGCCTCACTGTGCCCATTGCAACTTCACTAAGCCCATTGTCACTGCCCATTGCCACCTTACTGTGCCCATCCTCACTGTTCCCATCCTTACTGTGCCCATCCTCACTGTTCCTCACTGTTCCCATCCTCACTGTTCCTCACTGTTCCTCACCTCACTGTTCCTCACCTCACTGTTCCTCACCTCACTGTTCCTATCCTCACTGTTCCTATCCTCACTGTTCCCTAGCTCACTGTTCCCTAGCTCACTGTTTAAATTGAACATTGTAAATTGTACCTGAAAAAAAATTGAGAGGCTGCACCGTCCATCGTTTAAAACTCGCGGTCTCTTCCTCTTCCCTTCCGTGATAGGCGTTTTCTAAGCACACAGTTCCGCCTATCAAGAACGTTCTCTCATGCTCAGTTTCCCAGCAGACGTCTGTGATTGGCGGAACACTGAACACAGTGTCTGCTGGGATGGGTGAGGATGAGAGAACGTTCGTGATAGGCGATTCTCAGCAGACACTCTCCACCTATCACGGAAGGGACCAGGAAGAGACCGCGAGATTTAGACGATGGACGCTGCAGCCTCTCAACTTTTTTTCAGGTACAATTTACAATGTTAAATTTTGCTGACTCGAGTATAAGCCGAGGGGGGGACTTTCAGCCCAAAAAAAGGGGCTGAAAATTCCGGCTTATACTCGAGTACATACAGTAAATGTAAAGCACACATTAAAATGGCTACCTATAATTTCCCACTTAAATATACACACAGACAATCCTGATAAAAGTACAGGTGTATGCCACTTAGATTTATAGTAATTATAATTACACAACACTAGATTGATTGGCATTTCTGGCACTTCTTGTTTATCTACGGTACTCATTTCCACTGATGAGATAAAAATATATATTTTTCTCCACAAGACCTGTTTTACTATTGATGTTTTTTAAAGAAGGGGTCTTGCTCTTATCATTAGTACTAAGAAAATTTTTGTCACTAGAATGAGAAGTTTAGGGTGAATTTAATCAAAACAGATTGCAGTGGTACATACAAGTACATTAATGTGCATGCTTCTCCATGCATAGTACATTCTCATTAGATTGAATTCTTTTTGCTGCTATCTAGGGGAGATTAAACTTTCCCATACAGTTGAATCTATGTAAGGATCACAAAAAATCATTTGTTTTTAAAAAGAGAACTATGAGCAAATTAAAAAGTCAGCATGTGGAGTGAATGTCAGTTGTACCAGTGTCTGTTTTATAAGAATGTTCTGTAATGTTTTGGTCATGTAGCAGGAAAAAGGAGCCAGTGCTATGGTCATTAGTAGGGATGAGCTTTATGTTCGAGTCGAACATGAGTTTGACTCGAACATTGGCTGTTCGTCCGTTCGACGAACAGCGAACAATTTGGGGTGTTCGCGGCAAATTCGACAAGCCGCGGAACACCCTTTAAAAGTCTATGGGAGAAATCGAAAGTGCTCATTTTAAAGGTTAATATGCAAGTTATTGTCATAAAAAGTGTTTGAGGACCTGGGTCCTGCCCCAGGGGACATGTATCAATGCAAAAAAAAAGTTTTAAAAATGGCTGTTTTTTCAGGAGCAGTGATTTTAATAATGCTTAAAGTGAAACAATAAAAGTGAAATATTCCTTTAAATTTCGTACCTGGGGGGTGTCTAAAGTATGCCTTTAAAGTCGCGCATGTTTCCCGTGTTTAGAATTGTCCCTGCACAAAATGTAATTTCTGAAGGAAAAAAAGTCATTTAAAACCACTAGCGGCTATAATGAATTGTCGGGTCCCTGGCAATACAGATCAAAGTCATAGAAAAACACGGCAGGGGTCCCCCCCACAGTCCATTACCGGGCCCTTTGGGTCTGGTATGAATATTAAGGGGAACCCCCAAACCAAAAAAAAAAGCATGGGGGTCCCCCCCAAATTCCATATCAGGCCCTTCAGGTCTGGTATGGATATTAAGGGGAACCCCGCAACAATTTGTTTTTAAAAATGGCGTGGGGTCCCCCCAAAAATCCATACCAGTTCCTTCAGGTCTGGTATGGATTTTAAGGGGAACCCCGCACTATAATTTTTTAAAAAAATGGCGTGGGGTCATCCCAAAAATCCATACCAGACCCTGATCCGAGCACGCAACCTGGCAGGCCGCAGGAAAAGAGGGGGGATGAGAGACCACCCCCTCCTGAAACGTACCAGGCCACATGCCCTCAACATGGGGGGATGTCCCCATGTTGATGGGGACAAGGGCCTCATTCCCACAACCCTTGCCCGGTGGTTGTGGGGGTCTGCGGGCGGGGGGCTTATCGGAATATGGAAGCCCCCTTTAACAAAGGGGACCCCCAGATTCTGGCCCTATGTGAATTGGTAACGGGGTACATTGTAAAAAAAACAGAAAATCATTCCAGCGATGTAATCCAGTCTGTCCAGAGTTTTTCTCTATGTCTCACGGTGATCCGATGTCCAGCAATACTGCAGTCTCAGTCTCCACTCCACACGAAACCCCCATGATGTAAGAAGGGGCGGGGTCACCCGTCCACATCATAGGGTAAGCCCCAGCTTTCCCCGCTTGCCGGCGAATACACTATGATGTCGGCGGGTGACCACGCCCCATGATGTTACATCATTGGGTATTCCCCGCTTGCCGGGGAAAGCTGGGGCTTACCCTATAACGGGTGACCCCGCCCCCTCTTACATCATGGGGGTTTAGTGTGGAGTGGAGACTGAGACTGCAGCATCGCTGGACATCGGATCACCGCGGGACATAGAGAACAACACTGGACAGACTGGATTACATCGCTGGAATGGTTTTCTGATTTTAATTTTTTTAATTTTTAATAAAGCACTTATCCTAACTGTGTCTGTGTGTTTTTTTACAATTTTTTACACTTTCTTTGTGAAATGGTAGGGGTACAATGTACCCCGTTACCAATTCACATAGGGGGGGCGGAATCTGGGGGTACCCTTTGTTAAAGGGGGCTTCCAGATTCCAATAAGCCCCCCGCCTGCAGACTCCCACAACCACCAGGCAAGGGTTGTGGGGATGAGGCCCTTGTCCCTCTCAACATGGGGACATCCCCCCCATGTTGAAGACATGTGGCCTGGTACGGTTCAGGAGGGGGGGTGCTATCTCATCCCCCCTCTTTTCCTGCGGCCTGCCAGGTTATGTGCTCGGATAAGGGTCTGATATGGATTTTTGGGGGGACCCCACACCATTTTGTTTTTAATTTTGGTGTGGGGTTCCCCTTAAAATCCATACCAGACCTGAAGGGTCTGGTATGGATTTTTGGGGGGACCCCCCCTTTTTTTGGGGGGTTCGGGTTCCCCTTAATATTCATACCAGATCCAAAGGGCCTGGTAATGGACTGTGGGGGGGACCCCTGCCGTTTTTTTCTATAACTTTGATCTGTTTTTCCGGGGACCCGACAATTCATTATAGCCGCGAGTGGTTTTAAATGACTTTTTTTCCTTCAAAAATGACATTTTGTGCAGGGACAATTCTAAACACGGGAAACATGCGCGACTTTACAGGCATACTATACACACCCCCCAGTCACGATATTTAAAGGAATATTTCAATTTTATTGTTTCACTTTAAGCATTATTAAAATCACTGCTCAAAAGAAAATGCAGTTTATAAAACTTTTTTTTGCATTGATACATGTCCCCTGGGGCAGGACCCGGGTCCCCAAACACTTTTTATGACAATAACTTGCATATTAACCTTTAAAATGAGCACTTTTGTTTTTTCATGTTCGTGTCCCATAGACTTTAACGGTGTTCGCGCGTTCGAACACATTTTTTGCCTGTTCGCATGTTCTGGTGTGAACCGAACCGGGGGGTGTTCGGCTCATCCCTAGTCATTAGGGATGAGCTTCGTGTTCGAGTCGAACATGAGTTCTACTCGAACATCGGCTGCTCGCTCATTCGCCAAATTTCGAACATTATGGGGCGTTTCGCGCCAAATTCAAGTGGCGCGTCACGGCCCATAATTCACTGCGTCATTGCAGTACATTGCTGGCTGATGATTGGCCAAGCATGCACTATGACCTGCATGCTTTGGTCAATCACAGCGCCGTCAGCACAGAGAGCCATAATTGGCCAAAGGAAGGGTGCCTTTGGCCAATCATGGCTTAGGGGAGTAGGTACACGCCCCACACTATATAAGGCCGCCTGCGTGTCGGCCTTGTGTAGTGTGTTGCGGCGTTGTGAGAGTTGAGAGAGATAGAGAGAGAGACAGAGTGTCATTTAATTTCAGTTAGATAGAGCAGGCAGGCTATTCAGGTAGCTGCAGTCAGTGTATTTAGTATATAGATGCATCCCAGGAGTTGTATATATATACACTGTATTCAGTTTAGCTAGATCTCACTTCAGAGTGTTCCTCTTATACTCGCTGCAGTATATTAAGTCAGTGTATTGTATACTGGGCTCAGTGTGCAGGTAAAGCTGACTGCAGACCATCCCTGTTCTCTTCCTAATAATATAGGCAGGCAGTTGATTGAGCTAAGCTGCAGTATATTAAGTCAGTGTACTGTATACTGGGCTCAGTGTGCAGGTAAAGCTGACTGCAGACCATCCCTGTTCTATTCCTAATAATACAGACAGGCACTTGATTGAGCTAAGCTGCAGTATATTAAGTCAGTGTACTGTATACTGGGCTCAGTGTGCAGGTAAAGCTGACTGCAGACCATCCCTGTTCTATTCCTAATAATACAGACAGGCAGTTGATTGAGCTAAGCTGCAGTATATTAAGTCAGTGTACTGTATAGTGGGCAGGCACAGTGTGCAGGTAAAGCTTACTGCAGACCATCCCTGTTCTCTTCCAAATAATATAGGCAGGCAGTTGATTGAGCTAAGCTGCAGTATATTAAGTCAGTGTACTGTATACTGGGCTCAGTGTGCAGGTAAAGCTGACTGCAGACCATCCCTGTTCTCTTCCTAATAATACAGACAGGCAGTTGATTGAGCTAAGCTCCAGTATATTAAGTCAGTGTACTGTATACTGGGCTCAGTGTGCAGGTAAAGCTGACTGCAGACCATCCCTGTTCTCTTCCTAATAATACAGACAGGCAGTTGATTGAGCTAAGCTGCAGTATATTAAGTCAGTGTACTGTATACTGGGCACAGTGTGCACGTAAAGCTGACTGCAGACTATTCCTTGAATATCTATTCCAATACATCAAATACAGTATGTCTGGAAGGCCAACAAGGAGAGGCAGACACACACACAGGCCAATAAAAGAGGACAAGCAGGCTCTGTGTCTAGAGGCAACAGTGCTGGTCGTGGACACGGTGCATCCTCATCAGTACGTGGCCGTGGGGCACACTTGTCCTTTTTTTTGGCAGCTGGCCGTGTTGAGCCGAAACATGCAGAAGAGTTGGTAGAGTGGATGACCAAGCCGTCCTCATCCTCCTCATCCTCTCTCACCCAGGCTAAGGGTACTTTGTCTGCCAAAGCAGCTGCCAAATCGGCCTCTTCTATCGGCTCAATGGCATCAGTCACTCCTTACCAGGGATGAGCCGAACACCCCCCTGTTCGGTTCGCACCAGAACCTGCGAACAGACAAAATGTTCGTGTAAACTTTAGAACCCTATTAAATACAATGGACTCGAACGTTCGAAATCTAAAGTGTTAATTATAAAGGCTAATATGCAAGTTATTGTCCTAAAAAGTGTTTGGGGACCGGGGTCCTGCCCCAGGGGACATGTATCAATGCAAAAAGAAGTTTTAAAAACGGCCGTTTTTTCGGGAGCAATGATTTTAATAATGCTTAAAATGAAAAAATAAAAGTGAAATATTCCTTTAAATTTCGTACCTGGGGGGTGTGTATGATATGCATGTGAAGTGGCGCATGTTTCCCGTGCTTAGAACTGTCCCTGCAAAAAATGTCATTTTTGAAAGAAAAAAAATGCATTTAAAACTGACTCGCGGCTATTAATGAATTGTCGGCTCCCGGCAATACATACAAAAGTCATTGAGAAAAAAAAAAAAAAAAAGCGTGGGGGTTCCCCAGAATTCAATTACCAGGCCCTTCAGATCTGGCATGGATTTTAAGGGGAACTCCACCCCAAGTTTAAAAAAAAAATGGCGTGGAGTCCCCCTAAAAATCCATACCAGACCCCTTATCCGAGCACGCAACCTGGCCGGCCGCAGGGGAAAAGGGGGGGACGAGAGAGCGGCCCCCCCTCCCTCCTGAACCGTACCAAGCCACATGCCCTCAACATGGGGAGGATGTCCCCATGTTGATGGGGACAAGGGCCTCATCCCCACAACCCTTGCCCGGTGGTTGTGGGGGTCTGCGGGCGGGGGGCTTATCGGAATCTGGAAGACCCCTTTAACAAAGGGGACCCCCAGATCCCGCCCCCCCCCTATGTGAATTGGTAACGGGTACATTGTACCCCTACCATTTCACGAAGAAAGCGTAAAAAAAATGTTTAAAAAAACACACAAACACCTTGAAAAAGTCCTTTATTTAAAAAAATAAATAAATAAACATTCCAGCGGTGAAATCCAGTGTCCCGCGGCGATCCCGATGTCCAGCGCTGTCCTTCATTGGTTGTGCCTGAGCGGACCTGATGGGGAACTCCCTCTCAGTATTTTAAATGTATAGACCCGCCCCTTCTAAAGTTCCCCATCAGGTCCGCTCAGCGGACGAGATGCGGAACATGAGAAGGGGCGGGTCTATACATGTATTACCAAAGTGAGAGCAGTTCCCCATCAGGTCCGCCCCCTCGGTATGTCGGACCCGCCTACGTCATTGGCTTGAGCGGGGAACTTCCTTCACTATGTAAATTTAAATTTACATAGTGAAGGAAGTTCCCCGCTCAAGCCAATGACGTAGGCGGGTCCGACATACCGAGGAGGCGGACCTGATGGGGAACTGCTCTCACTTTGGCAATACATGTATAGACCCGCCCCTTCTCATGTTCCGCATCTGGTCCGCTGAGCGGACCTGATGGGGAACTTTAGAAGGGGCGGGTCTATACATTTAAAATACTGAGAGGGAGTTCCCCATCAGGTCCGCTCAGGCACAACCAATGACGGACAGCGCTGGACATCGGGATCGCCGCGGGACACTGGATTTCACCGCTGGAATGTTTTGTTTTTTTTTTTTTAAATAAAGGACTTTTTCAAGGTGTTTGTGTGTTTTTTTAAACATTTTTTTACGCTTTCTTCGTGAAATGGTAGGGGTACAATGTACCCCTTACCAATTCACATAGGGGGGGGCCGGGATCTGGGGGTCCTCTTTGTTAAAGGGGTCTTCCAGATTCCGATAAGCCCCCCGCCCGCAGACCCCCACAACCACCGGGCAAGGGTTGTGGGGATGAGGCCCTTGTCCCCATCAACATGGGGACATCCTCCCCATGTTGAGGGCATGTGGCTTGGTACGGTTCAGGAGGGAGGGGGGGCCGCTCTCTCGTCCCCCCCTTTTCCCCTGCGGCCGGCCAGGTTGCATGCTCGGATAAGGGGTCTGGTATGGATTTTTAGGGGGACTCCACGCCATTTTTTTTTTAATTTAGGGTGGAGTTCCCCTTAAAATCCATGCCAGATCTGAAGGGCCTGGAATGGATATTTGGGGGAACCCCACGTCAATTTTTTTTTTATTTGCGGCGGGGTTCCCCTTAATATCCATTCCAGACCTGAAGGGCCTGGTAATTGAATTCTGGGGAACCCCCACGCTTTTTTTTTTTTTTTTATCAATGACTTTTGTATGTATTGCCGGGAGCCGACAATTCATTAATAGCCGCGAGTCAGTTTTAAATGCATTTTTTTCTTTCAAAAATGACACTTTTTGCAGGGACAGTTCTAAGCACGGGAAACATGCGCCACTTTACATGCATATCATACACACCCCCCAGGTACGAAATTTAAAGGAATATTTCACTTTTATTGTTTCACTTTAAGCATTATTAAAATCACTGCTCCCGAAAAAACGGCCGTTTTTAAAACTTCTTTTTGCATTGATACATGTCCCCTGGGGCAGGACCCGGGTCCCCAAACACTTTTTAGGACAATAACTTGCATATAAGCCTTTATAATTAGCACTTTAGATTTCTCCCATAGATTTTTCGAATTTGCCGCGAACACCCCAATTTGTTCGCTGTTCGGCGAACGGGCGAACAGGCAATGTTCGAGTCGAACATGAGTTCGACTCGAACTCGAAGCTCATCCCTACTCCTTACCTAGCCCCACCATGTCCTGAGGAGTCCCCCGAACTGTTTGACCACAGTGTTGGGTACATGCTGCAGGAGGATGCGCAGTGTTTTGAAGGCTCCGATGATGGTACCCAGCTTGAGGAAGGCAGTAACGTGAGCCCAGAGAAAGGGGGTGCCCAAGAAGAACAGCAAACTAACAGTCATGTTCCCCCAGCTGCAGCATACTGCCAGGTTTGCTCCAGTGGTGAGGAGCGAGGGGATGATGAGGTCACTGACTCTATGTGGGTGCCTGATAGGAGAGAGGAGGAGGAGGAGGCATATCTCCAACGAGGCAGGATGCCCTCCAGGGGCAAGCTTAAGGGCAGCCAACCGACTGCATCACACCGCAGAGCTCCGCATGTGCAGGGCGCTGCTGTCTCTGCGCGTTATTCCAAAAGTTCTTTGGTGTAGTCCTTTTTTGAGACGCGTGCAGCAGATCGCACCGTTGCTATTTGCAACATATGTTTGAAGCGTATCACGCGTGGCCAAAACATCAGCCGCTTGGGCACCACATGCTTGACCAGACATATGTCGACCTGCCATGCAGTCCATTGGCAAGCGTAGATAAAAGACCCACACCAAAGAACAAAGCGGACCTCTCCTTTCTCCTCATCAGCTTGGATCTCCAACCCCACTATACCTTCAGTCCTCTCAGAAACCTGCACTGAGAGGAATGAAGGTGTAAAATTAGGTGTATCACTGCCAAGTACTTGCGGGCAATCTGCTATCGGTACACCAACGTCCAATTGTACCAGGCAAATTTCCCTGCCCGATCTGCTGCACCACCGAAAGAAATTCGCTCCCAGCCATCAACATGTCCGGCGGTTGAATTCTAGCTTGGTTAAATTGCTAGAACTTCAACTGCTACCTTTTCAGTTGGTAGACTCTGCCCCCTTCCAAGAGTTTGTGGAATGTGTGGTACCTCAGTGGCAGGTTCCCAAACGCCACTTTTTTTCACGGAAGGCGATTCCAGCTCTCTACCGGCATGTGGAAGGCAATGTCTTGGCCCCACTGGACAGGGCGGTAAGGTGCATATTACCGCTGACTGATGGTCCAGCAGGCATGGACAGGGAAGTTACCTATGTTTCACGTCCCACTGTGTGACTCTGCTGGCAGCTGGGAAGGATGCAGGACAGGGTGCAGTAGTGTTGAAGGTTGTCCCGCCACCACGCCTCCAAAATGCTACTAGTGGTGATTCTGGCACACCTCTCTCCTCCACCCCCTCCTCTTCTTATTCCTCCAGGGCCTCTTCCTGTGCTGATTTGTCCTCGAAACCAGCGGTGCTCCGTAGGCGTTCAAGGGGCTACGCAAGTACGCAGACAAAAAGATGCCATGCAGTGCTTGAGCTGGTGTGCTTGGGGGACAGGATCCACACTGGGGCAGAGATTCTGTCAGCTCTGCAGGGGCAGGCTCAGAGGTGGTTGACGCCACGCCAGCTTAAGCCAGGAATGGTGGTTTGCGACAATGGCACCAACCTCCTCTCCGCCCTCCGACAGGGACAGCTGACTCATGTGCCCTGATTGGGTCACGTCCTTAACTTGGTGGTGCAGCGGTTCCTGGGCAGGTACCCGGGCTTACAGGATGTCCTGAGGCAGGCCAGGAAAGTCTGTGTGCTTTTCCGCCGGTCACATAATGCCAGTGCTTGGCTGGCTGACCTCCAAAAGGAATACAACCTGCCAAAGGACCACCTAATCTGTGACATGGCCACCAGGTGGAACTCAACATTGGCCATGCTGCAGCAGCTGCACACGCAGCAGGGGGCCATCAATGAGTACCTGTGTGACTATGGCACCAGGACAGGGTCAGGAGAGTTTGATTTTTATTTTTCCAGGCCAGTGGGTCATGATCAGGGATGCATGCACTGTCCTGTCACCATTTTAGGAGGCCACGAGGATGGTGAGCAGTGACAGTGCATGCATCAGTGACACTGTCCCTCTTGTCCACCTGTTGGAGCACACGCTGCGTGGAATAATGGACAGGGCACTTGAGGCAGAACAGAGGGAGGAAGAGGAGGACTTCCTCACCTCTCAAGGCCCCCTTTATCCAGACAGTGTTCCTGCTGGCCCGCCGATCACACAGGAAGAGGAGGAGGAGGATTGTGTCAGCATGGAGGTGGAGTGTAGCACCCAGCATCAGCAGCAGTCTTCAAGGGATCATTTACAGTCCCAAGAAACCCATGGACTTGTACGTAGCTGGGAGGAGGTGGCTGCAGATCATGCCGTCCTTAGAGACCCAGAGGACTCTGGACTGAATGCCACAGCAAACCTCCGCTGCATGGCCTCCCTGATCTTGCAAAGCCTGCGAAAGGATCCTCGTATTCGTGGTATCAAGGAGAGGGATCATTACTGGCTGGCAACCCTCCTTGATCCACGTTACAAGGGCAAGGTTGCGGACCTTATCCAACCATCGCAGAGGGAGCAGAAGATGAAACATCTTCAGGAGGCCTTGCAGAAAGGTTTGTGCAACGCGTTTCCAGAGCCTGGGAGGTTACAAATTCCTGGTCCTGGACAACGTGTTGCTGAGGCTTCGGTCAGTCACAGAAGGAGCGGTGGAGAAGGTGGCCATCTGACCGATGCATTCAAACAATTTTTAGTCCGCAGCCCCAAGGTATGATCGGTTCCAGCAACCATCGCCAGCGTCTGATTCACATGGTGCAGGAATACCTAGGGGCAAGATCAGACTTGGACACCTTTCCCACCAAAAATCCTCTGGGTTACTGGGTCTTGAGGATGGATCACTGGCCAGAGCTTGCACAGTATGCAATTGAGCAATTGGCCTGTCCTGCATCCAGTGTTCTTTCGGAACGCACATTCAGTGCTGCTGGAGGCTTTGTAACCGATCACGGGGTGCGCCTGTCCATCGACTCGGTCGAGGGGCTGACCTTCATAAAAGTGAATCAGTCTTGGATCACCAGCTACCAAGCACCTGATGCTGATGTAACCAAATTTTTTTTTTTTAATGTGAGATCCCTTCAAGACTGCCTATGCTGATGCTGAGTGACTATCCTGTTATGCTGAGTGACTATCCTCTTCCTCCTCAATGTTCAAGTTGATAGCTTGTAAGAACATTTTTGGTTCTGGGAACCGCCACCAGTGGCTAAAGCCCTGTACACACGATCGGTTTTACCGATGAAAACAGTCCGATGGACTTTTTTCATCGGACAAACCGATCGTGTATGGGACCCATCAGTCTTTTTTCCATCAGTTTTAAAAAATAGAACATGTTTTAAATTTTTCCGATGGATCAAAAACCGATAGCAAATTCCGATAGTCTATGGGCAAGTCCATCGGATAAAAAACCCACGCATGCTCAGAATCAAGTCGACGCATGCTCAGAAGCATTAAACTTAATTTTTCTCGGCTCATCGGAGTGTTTTACGTCACCGCGTTTGGAACGGTCGGTTTTTTGACTGATAGTGTGTAGGCAAGACTGATGGAAGTCAGCTTCATCGGATTTCCGATGGACAAAACCATCGGATTAGAATCCATAGGATATCCGATCGTGTGTACGAGGCTTAAGACCCAATTTTTCTGCCCCTGTTTAACAGGGGCGTGTAATTAAAATTTTTGCTGCAATACTTTGCAGCAGGGCTCATTCCTGCGCTCCAACTAGAGTATCTGTGAGGGGTTGCAGTGTTGTTGCACCAGCACCAGTGCCTAAGGCCCAATTTTTCTGCCCCTGTTTAACAGGGGCGTGTAATTTAAATTTTTGCTGTAATACTTTGCAGCAGGGCTCATTCCTGCGCTCCAACTAGAGTATCTGTGAGGGGTTGCAGTGTTGTGGCACCAGCACCAGTGCCTAAGGCCCAATTTTTCAGCCCCTGTTTAACAGGGGCATGTAATTACAATTCTTGATCTATTATTTCACAGCAGGGCCCGTTTCTGCTCCCACCAAGAGTAACTGTGAGGCCTTACAGTGTTGTGGCAACACCACCACACTGTCCACCACCAAAGGCCCAATTTTTCAGCCCCTGTTCAACAGGGGCATGTAATTACAATTCTTGATCTAACATTTCACAGCAGGACCCGTTCCTGCACCCACCAAGAGTAACTGTGAGGGCTTACAGTGTTGTGGCAACACCAACACCTAAGGCCCAAATTTCTGCAGAGTATACAGGGCAGGCCCCTACTTTCAAACATCCAACTTACAAACAACTCCTACTTGCAAACGGAAGGAGACAACAGGAAGTGAGAGGAAATCTACCCCTAGGAAGGGAAATTCTCTCCTGTAAGAGTTCCTTGTTTCACTAAAAAACCCACATTTTCAAAATCCAATTGTCATTGGGACAGAAAGTGAGATGAAATCTTCTGAACAGGTGCACAGGCAGCAAAACAAATGTTACAGGGGTGATAACCCTTCCCTATGTTTTCCAAAAAGCTTAAAAATAGATTTTTTGGCTGGAGCTACACTTTAAAAAAGTACCAGTTCAAAATTACAAATAGATTCTACTTAAGAAAAACCTACAGTCCCTGTCTTGTTTGCACTGCCTATATACTGCTGTTCAGAGTATATAGGGCCTGGGGGCCCCACGCGTTTCCTTTTTTTAATTTGGGTGCGGGGTTCCCCTAATATCCATACAAGACCCAAAAGGGCTGGTAAGGGGCTGGGGGGGTACCCATGCCGTTTTTCTCAATGATTTTCATCCATATTGCCGGGACCAGACATTACAATAAAGCTGCAAGCAATTTTAATTTACTTTTATTCCTTTGGAAATGTCATTTTGTGCAGGGACAGTTATAAACACGGGAAACACACGCCACTTTACAGGCATACTATAGACACCCCCAGGCATGATATTTAAAGGAATATTTCACTTTTATTTTTTCACTTTAAGCATCATTAAAATCACTGCTCCTGAAAAAGTTCACGCAAACTATCGGTCCGTTCACATGTTCTGGATGCGAACCGAACCGGAGGTGTTCGGCTCATCCCTAATGGTCATTACTTCAAATATTCCATAGATTCAGTGCAGTACAGTTTAACAATGAAGTAATCTCCTCATCTCCAGTTCACAGGCTTATGTGTTTATATATTTATTTATTTTTTGCCTTAGTATAGATCTATGTTTGTCCCAAGCATATTTTAACCCACTCAGAGGTATAACTAGAACCTTGCAGTTCATATGCAACAAAATATACTTTCATTCAAAATAATATCTTTCCAAACATGCTCTTTATGCCAATCTTCTTTTAACAATCACCCTTTGTGAGTCTTTTTAACATTTATGTGCGGTGCCTCCCACCAGCTTTCACCACTGCCCTCACCTCAGAATTAGACCTGTTTCCAGGTCTAAAAACATCTTCCCTGACTGGTGTATATATCTAGGCTGCTCATCTGGTAATTCTCCCTCCGTCTTCCTTTGTCTCGCTGGATTGCCCTTTAATAGGTAAACCTCGTATGAGCTCCTAAGTTGTACTCCTCTCTCCTCCTCTGTGTACCTAAAATAAATGGGCTGTGCAGAGAAGCTGATTGCTGGATTGGGATTCCTGGCCAGTAGTATCTGCATCAGCAGTCAAAATAAGAATGTGGTGGTGGGTACAAGGTGGAAGAATGGGAGGTTAGGGTGAACAAAGGTAGGAAGGTGGGTACATGATGACAGGAGTGAATACAAACTGAGCATAGGAAAGAGGGAGGGGCAGTGTGACAGAAGGATGTTCGGTGCGAGTAAAGGGGAAAGGAATGGGTGCAGATTAACATGACACAAGGAGAGTTTAAGGCAGTGGCGGCCCGTCCATAGGGGGCGCCCGGGCGCCGCCCCCCCCTCCTGTGGTCACCAAAAAAAAAACGGGCCCTTTAAGAGTTTTTTTTAATGTCTTTTTTTACACATGGCGGAGCGACCATAGTGGGCGCAGAAGCGCCGCTACCGCTCGCTTCTGCGCCCGGCCGTCACTCACCACAACAATACATAGGTTCATGTATTGCTGCCGCCCACTATTCAGATGGCTGGCCCCTTGAGCGCCGGCCATCTGAGTCACAGCGTCTGATTGGCCTTTAGAAGTGCCTATCAGAGCCAGCAGGCTCTGATAGGCTTCCTGACTACAGCCTGAGGGCTGTAATCGGCTTCTAAATACCTAATGAGAGGACGCACAGGGGTGCGTTCCCTGGCCAATCAGGTTCACCGGGTCTGGTTACCGGTGACCTGATTAGCTGAAGTGACATCGAGGGCGGGAGAAGACATCGAGGACGGAAGAAGGACGACGCTGACTCAAGGAAGGTAAGTGCAGGGCTGGGGGGGACAAGCTGGCTGTATTATGAGGACAAACTGGCTGTATTATGGGGGAGAAACTGGCTGTATTATGAGGACAAACTGGCTGCATTATGGGGGAGAAACTGGCTGCATTATGGGGGAGAAACTGGCTGCATATAGGGGAGAAACTGGCTGCATTTGGGGGAGAAACTGGCTGTATTATGGGGGAGAAACTGGCTGTATTATGGGGGAGAAACTGGCTGCATTATGGGGGAGAAACTGGCTGTATTATGGGGGAGAAACTGGCTGCATTTGGGGGATAAACTGGCTGTATTATGGGGGAGAAACTGGCTGTATTATGGGGGAGAAACTGGCTGCATTATGGGAGAGAAACTGGCTGCATTATGGGGGAGAAACTGGCTGTATTATGGGGGAGAAACTGGCTGCATTATGGGGGAGAAACTGGCTGCATTATGGGGGAGAAACTGGCTGTATATTGGGGGAGAAACTGGCTGCATTATGGGGGAGAAACTGGCTGCATATGGGGGAGCAACTGGCTGCATATGGGGGAGAAACTGGCTGCATTATGGGGGAGAAACTGGCTGTATTATGGGGGAGAAACTGGCTGCATTATGGGGGAGAAACTGGCTGCATTATGGGGGAGAAACTGGCTGTATTATGGGGGAGAAACTGGCTGCATTATGGGGGAGAAACTGGTTGTATTATGGGGGAGAAACTGGATGCATTATGGGGGAGAAACTGGCTGCATTATGGGGGAGAAACTGGCTGCATTATGGGGGAGAAACTGGCTGCATATGGGGGAGAAACTGGCTGCATATAGGGGAGAAACTGGCTGCATTTGGGGGAGAAACTGGCTGTATTATGGGGGAGAAACTGGCTGTATTATGGGGGAGAAACTGGCTGTATTATGGGGGAGAAACTGGCTGCATTATGGGGGAGAAACTGGCTGTATTATGGGGGAGAAACTGGCTGCATTTGGGGGATAAACTGGCTGTATTATGGGGGAGAAACTGGCTGTATTATGGGGGAGAAACTGGCTGCATTATGGGGGAGAAACTGGCTGCATTATGGGGGAGAAACTGGCTGTATTATGGGGGAGAAACTGGCTGCATTATGGGGGAGAAACTGGCTGCATTATGGGGGAGAAACTGGCTGTATATTGGGGGAGAAACTGGCTGTATATTGGGGGAGAAACTGGCTGCATTATGGGGGAGAAACTGGCTGCATATGGGGGAGCAACTGGCTGCATATGGGGGAGAAACTGGCTGCATTATGGGGGAGAAACTGGCTGTATTATGGGGGAGAAACTGGCTGCATTATGGGGGAGAAACTGGCTGCATTATGGGGGAGAAACTGGCTGTATTATGGGGGAGAAACTGGCTGCATTATGGGGGAGAAACTGGTTGTATTATGGGGGAGAAACTGGATGCATTATGGGGGAGAAACTGGCTGCATTATGGGGGAGAAACTGGCTGCATTATGGGGGAGAAACTGGCTGCATATGGGGGAGAAACTGGCTGCATATGGGGGAGAAACTGGCTGCATATAGGGGAGAAACTGGCTGCATTATGGGGGAGAAACTGGCTGTATTATGGGGGAGAAACTGGCTGCATTATGGGGGAGAAACTGGCTGCATTATGGGGGAGAAACTGGCTGCATTATGGGGGAGAAACTGGCTGCATATAGGGGACAAACTGGCTGTATTATGAGGACAAACTGGCTGCATTATGGGGGAGAAACTGGCTGCATTATGGGGGAGAAACTGGCTGCATATGGGAGGGAAACTGGCTGCATTTGGGGACAAACTAGTGGTGTTTGGGCACAGTGGCTGCGTTTAATGGGCACAGTGGCGGCAATTGATGATTTTTTTTTTTCAGTTTGTTTGCGCCCCCCCAAAAAATGTGAGCACCAGCCGCCACTGGTTTAAGGTGAACAGAAGGAGGATGCTGGGTGCAGGGTAAAGGGTGGGGTGGGTTGAAAGGAGGAGGTGCTGGCTGAGAAGAGGAGATGGATTCAGGCTTATGGGTGAGGGGTTCTGGGAGAGCAGAGGGAGAAAGCTGGGTTAACAGTGACAGAAGTGAGTTTAATGTGAACAGAGGGAAGAGGGTGGGGGCAGGATGAAAAGATGGGCATATCTGGGTGGGCAGAGGGAAATGGCAGAGTGACAGGAAGGAAGTTTAGACTGAGCAGAGGAAAGAGGATATGTACAGGATGACAAGAGAAGGTTCAGGATGAGTATAGGGAGGATGGTGAGTGCAGGGTGAGTGAAGAGGGATGAGGGTGTGTTCCGGACAACAGAAAGGGGAGTGTGCAGAGGAGTGGGTGGGTGCATGGTGTCAGAATGGGGTTCCAGAGTGAATAAAGAGAAGGTGGTAGATACAGGGTGACATAAAGAGGGTTTATGGTAAGCAGAGGGAGGAGGATGGGAAAGGGGTGATAGGGGGAAGTTCAGGGCAAGCAGAGGATGGACATTGGATATGTGGTGAAAGGAGTAGGGTTCAGGGAAAAAAAAGAGAGGAGGATGCTGTTTACACTCATGGAATACGGATGAGCTTCGAGTTCGAGTCAAACTCATGTTCGACTCGAACATTGCCCGTTCGCCGAACAGCGAACAATTTGGGTTGTTCGCAGCAAATACGAAAAGCTGCGGAACACCCTGTAAAAGTCTATGGGAGAAATCTAAAGTGCTAATTTTAAAGGCTTATATGCAAGTTATTGTCATAAAAAGTGTTTGGGGACTCGGGTCCTGCCCCAGGGGACATGAATCAATGCAAAAAAAAGTTTTAAAAACTGACGTTTTTTCGGGAGCAGTGATTTTAATAATGCTTAAATTGAAACAATAAAAGTGAAATATTCCTTTAAATTTCGTACTTAGGGAGTGTGTATAGTATGCCTGTAAAGTAGCGCTTGTTTCCTGTGCTTGCTTAGAACTGTCCCTGCACAAAGTGTAATTTCTGAAGGAAAAAAAGTCATTTAAAAGCATTTGCGGCTATAATGAATTGTCGGCTCCCGGCAATACAGAGAAAAGTCATTGACCCTTCAGGTCTGGTATGGATATTAAGGGGAACCCTGCGTCAAAAAAAAAAAAAAGTATTTATCCATACCAGACCCTTTATCCGAGCATGCCACCTGGCAGGCCACAGGAAAAGAGGGGGGGGGGGACGAGAGAGCGCTGGTAACACATTTGAGAACAGCAGCTGGCGTGTTTTGGTATCTATTTTTTGTGTAATGCCCTGTACACACGATCGGAATTTCCGATGCCCTAAAATTCAATGTAATTTTTCGTCTGAATTCCGTTAAAGCTGTCTTGCATACACACTGTCAACTAAATTCCGACCGTCCAAAACGCAGTGACATAAAACACTATGACGAGCCGAGAAAATTAAGTTCAATGCTTCCTAGCATGCGTCGACTTGATTCTGAGCATACATGTTTTTTTCTCTGTCGGAGTTTACCACAGACGATAGGAATTTCCTATCGGATTTTTTTCCACCGGAAAAAAATAAAACATGTTCTATTTCTAAACACACACGGTCGGAATATCCGAAGAAAAAATTCCATCAGACTTTTTTCATCAGAAATTCCGATCGTGTGTACAAGGCATAAGAGGCTTTTTCCATTTTATTTTCACTTTGTTTCCAAGCACTGGTATACAATAATAAAAAGGAGGATGTGTGAAGGGTGACAGGAAACCTGCGTTACATCAGAGGGGGGCAGGGTCACCCGCACGTCACTGGGGAAGCCCGGGTTTCCCCTTGCGTCAGAGGGGGACGGGGTCACGTGACGGGTGGCCCCGCCCTTAGCTACATAAAATACCTGTCAGGCTGACGGGATTCCCGGGGTGTCTTCGGTGGAGACAGGATGCTTGCTGTTCCTCGCTGCGCTGGACATCATCGTTGGAGCCTGGACCTGGAGAGGAGAGATTATCCATCGCTGGACCCCAGAGAGGAGATCACCCATCGCAGGATACCGACAGCATTGGAGTGGAGACCGAGAGTGGATTACCACCGCTGGAATCTTTTTTAAAAAAAAAATATTTTTAATAAAAGGACTTATCCCAACGGTGTCTGTGTGTTTTTTTTTTAATTTTTTACACTTTCTTTGTGAAATGGTAGGGGTAAAATGTACCCCTTACCAATTCACATAGGGGGGGCCGGGATCTGGGGTTCCCCTTTGTTAAAGGGGTCTTCCAGATTCCGATAAGCCCCCCGCCCGCAGACCCCCACAACCACCGGGCAAGGGTTGTGGGGATGAGGCCCTTGTCCCCATCAACATGGGGACATGGTGCTTTGAGGGGTCACAGACCCCCAAAGCATTCTCCCCATGTTGAGTGCATGTGGCCTGGTATGGTTCAGGAGGGGGGCGCTCTCTCGTCCCCCCTCTTTTCCTGCGGCCTGTCAGGTTGTGTGCTCTGATAAAGGGTCTGGTATGGATTTTTGGGGGGAACTCCACGCCATTTTTTTTTAAATTTGGTGTGGAGTTCCCCTTAAAATCCATACCAGACCTGAAGGGTCTGGTATGGATATTTGGGGGGAACTCCACGTCATTTTTTTTTTAATTTGACACAGAGTTCCCCTTAATATGCATGCCAGACCTGAAGGGCCTGGTAATTGAATTTGGGGGGACCCCCACACATTTTTTTTTTTTTTTATCAATGACTTTCAATGACTTTTCTCTGTATTGCCGGGAGCCGACAATTCATTATATAGAGTGCTTTTAAATTACTTTTTTTTCCTTCAGAAATGACACTTTGTGCAGGGACAGTTCTAAATACGGGAAACAAGCGCTACTTTATAGGCATACTATACACACACCCTAGGTAAGAAATTTAACCACTTCCTTACCCAGCCATAGTCAAATGATGTCCACAGATGGGATCTCCATCAGCACGGCGATCGGGGCTGAGGCTCTTCCCTTGGATACAGCCCAGCCCTGATCAGGGTAAAGAGCCAATGAAATTGTCTCTTTACCACGTGACCGGCTGTGTCCAATCACAGCCGGTCACTAAGTGTAAACAAAACACACCATTGTGTGTAACTTACTGTTGCTGGGTTCTCCTCTTCACACACCGATCCAGTGTGAGGAGGAGATCAGCTAACAGTGAGTTACACATGTTATACACTACATATGTACTACTGTGCCCAGATTGCCCCCCCTAAATAAAGAGTACATGTCCTCTAGTACCTGCCACCAGAGTACCTGCCACCAGAGTAACCGCCACCAGAGTACCAGCCACCTCACCAGAGTACCTGCCACCAGAGTACCCGCCACCAGATCACCTGCCACCAGAGTACCTGCCACCTCACCAGAGTACCCGCCACCAGTCCATCAGGAGTACCTGTCCATCAGGAGTACCGGTCCATCAGGAGTACCCACCACATCACCAGAGTACCCACCACCTCACCAGAGTACCCACCACCAGTCCATCAGGAGTACCTGTCCATCAGGAGTACCTCTCCATCAGGAGTACCCACTACCTCACCAGAGTACCCGCAACCTCACCAGAGTACCCGTCACCAGTCCATCAGGAGTACCTGTCCATCAGAGTACCTGTCCACCAGAGTACTCGCCACCTCACCAGAGTACCCGCCACCAGTCCATCAGGAGTACCTGTCCATCAGGAGTACCTGTCCATCAGGAGTACCACCACCTCACCAGAGTACCCGCCACCTCACCAGAGTACCCGCCACCAGTCCATCAGGAGTACCTGTCCATCAGAGAACCTGTCCACCAGAGTACCCGCCACCTCACCAGAGTACCTGCCACCTCACCAGAGTACCCGCCACCAGACCAGAGTACCCGCCTCCAGACCAGAGAACCTGCCACCAGAGTACCCGCCCCCAGAGTACCCGCCACCAGAGTACATACAGCCACTATGTCCAAAAAAGTGTACACCCCCGAAGAAGCATACCAAATACTCAGTCTGACCAATGAGAGCAATGGGGAGCTCTCATCGCTCAGTTCTGATTCCGATTCTGGTTCGGAATATGAGCCCCCCCGAAGGCAGCACATCTGGATCCGAATTAGAGGAGGACACAGTCCATCCAAAAATAAGACGATCTGAACACCAGGCAGCTAGCAGCAGTGCCAACGGCAGTAGACCCCAGGAGGTGAGGCCCAGTACTAGCGCTGCTAGACCCCAGGAGGAGAGGCCCAGTACAAACGCTGCTAGACCCCAGGAGGAAAGGCCCAGTGCAAGTGCACGCCAAAGAAGTAGGGCCCAAACCCTGCTTCCAGATGGCTTGCCAAACCCATTGAGGCTGCCTTCTACCTCAGGGTCAGCCACGATCCCCCCTTTTACAGCACAGCCAGGTGTGCAGGTCAACACTGCAGTTTTTTCCAAACTTGAATTTTTTTATTTATTTTTCCCTGATGAATTGGTTCAAGGCATCGTGGACCAAACCAATCTTTTTGCCCAACAATTTATTGAAAACAACCCCAGCTCCAGCTATGCCCGCCCTTTTGAATGGAGCCCCCTAACAGTGGGGGAGCTTAGATTGTTTTTAGGCCTAACGATTAACATGAGGATTACAAACAAAATGAAATGAATAGGTATTGGTCGAAGAAACCCATCCACCATATGCCAATTTTTTCACCGGCCATGTCCAGGTCCCAATACAAAATTATAATGCGGTTCCTGCAACTCACAGTGCCCCACCCCGAAATCACCCAAACTTTGACAAACTATATAAAATTCGCCCCCTAATTATTATTTTTTCCAAGAAGTTTGCCGAACTTTATGTCCCTGACAAAAACATTTCTGTGGACGAATCCCTGGTGCATTTCACAGGCCGGCTGGGAATCAAGCAATATATCCCCAGTAAGCGGGCGAGGTACGAGGTACGGCTTGAAGCTCAACAAGCTCTGTGAAAGCGCCACTGGTTATGTGCACTCATTCCGCGTTTACGAAGGCAAAGATTCCCAGCTCCAGCCCCCTGAGTGTCCATCGTACATGGGAATAAGTGGAAATTTTTTTGGGAGTTGGCATTCTCACTCCTCCAAAAGGGGTATCATATTTACATGGACAACTATTACACCTGCCCCTTCTCTGCCACCTCTACCTATAAAAAACTCTGGCCTGTGGTACAACAAGAAAAAACAGAAAGGGCTTCCCCACAGTGTCTTGTCACCACAAGCATTCAAAGGGGGGAATTGGCAAGCTTGAGCAACGAGGAAGTGTTGGCTGTGAAGTGGAGGGATAGGAAAGATGTGTACATCATGTCCACCATCCACAATGACACCTCGGTGGAACTTCACAGAAGATGCAGTACCGTTCGCAAGCCTTCCTGCATCAATGAGTACAATAAATTCATGGGGGGTGTGGATTTAAATGACCAAATGTTGCAGCCCTATCTTTCAACCCGAAAATCCCTCTTCTGGTACAAAAAATTAGCAATTTACTTTTTTCATTTGGCCCTTTTAAATTCTTCCGTCATCTACCAAAAATCAACAGAAAGACCCACCACCTTCATGAGGTTTATTGAAGACATTGTCACTGCCCTGATCTACCAACAAACATCCCCCCCAGAAAGCATTCACTCAGATTGTGTCAGCAGACTACATGAGCGCCATTTTTCAGACCATATTTCACCATCGGGATCCGGAAGACGACGCCCCAAAAAATGTTGTGTGTGCACCAGAAGAGGAATTAGGAAAGACACCAGCTTCCATTGTCCCGACTGTCCCTCCCAACCTGGCCTTTGCATCGGAGAATGCTTCAAGCGATATCACACTCTCGAAAACTATTAGCCCATAGTTCTAATACTGCCATTTCCCCGTTTTCAATTTCTCTTGAATATTTCCCTGCCTCAACCAACCATATCATTGTCTTCCATGTGAACTGACCCTGGCCTGTTTCTGGATTATGCCTCTGCCTACCGTCTGCATTGTTTATCTGCCATGTTTCTGCCTTTCACGTGAACTTACCCTGGACTGTATCGACTATGCCTCTGCCTACCGTTTATTTCTGCCTTTTACCTGCACTGATCTCGGCCTGTTGACCATGTTTTTGCCTGCCCCCTTGGACTGATCTTTCACCCTACTACACAGGGGTCTCACATATGTTAGGGGCTCCAGAATAGTGTTCTGAGTTCAGAAAAACAGTTTTTGGTTTTCTGTGTTCCCAGAACAGGGTCTGGTTTTCCGAGGGGTTCAAAGTGATTTGGGTGGGAGAAGCCTCTACCCCTGTCCCCATTCTTTCCTGACCGATGCCCTAAGCTTGATGGTCTTGCCTGCTCCCTGGACAAATACTCTGGCTGTGCTGACCATACCTCTGCCTGCTGCATGTACTAACTATGGACAGTATTCCAGCCTGCTGCATGGACGATCCTTTGTTCGTTTTGCTGCTGCTGACCACATCCCTGTCTGCTATCTGGACCAATGCTTTGGCTGTGCTGACATAATCTCTACCTGTACTGACTATTCATGCCTGCTGCCTGTTTTGCTGTCGCTGTACACGTTCCTGCCTGCTGTCTGGACCGAAGCTCTCCTCTTTGAAACACTGCACTACTAAAACCGCAGGTAATCTTTTCTTTACCCTTTGCTCAGAACAATGTATTTTGGTTTGTAATTGGTATGTACAGTACCTGCTATGTGTTAGAAATAGGAAGGGCCTTCAACAATGTGATAGGTTGTCAGGAATTTATGTGTGTGATTTATGCTCCTAGAACACCTGACGGTGCTACTTAGATGTTAGGCCTCTGTATGTGGCCAGGCTGTGTAAAAGTCCCACACATTTGGTATCACCATACTCAGGAGGAATAGCGTAATCTATTTTGGGGTGTCCTTTTTGCTATGTGCATGCTGTGTGTTGGAAATATCTTATAAATGGACAACATTGTGTAAAAAAAATGCGTTTTCATTTTTTTTCCACATTTCCAAAAACTCCTGGAAAAAAATTAACTGTTCAAAAGACTCATTATGCCTCATAGATTATACGTTGGGGTGTTAGCTTTCCAAAATCGGGTCATTTTGTGGGCATTTCCATTGTCCTGGTGCTCCAGGGTTTTCCAAATTGTTATAGGTGGTTGAGAAATAAGATGTGTAATTTATGCTCCTAGAATGCCTGAAGGTGCTATTTCAATGTTAGGTCCCTGTATGTGGCCAGGCTGTGTAAAAGTCCCACACATTTGGTATCACCATACTCAGGAGGAGTAACAGAATGTATTTTGGGGTGTCCTTTTTGCTATGTACATGCTATGTGTTGGTAATATCTTCTAAATTGACAACTTTGTATAGAAAAAATGTGTTTTATTTTTTCCCCACATATTCCAAAAACTTCTGGAAAAAAATGAACTGTTCAAAATACTCATTATGCCTCATAGATTATACGTTGGGGTGTTACCTTTGCAAAATGGGGTCATTTTATGGGCGTTTCCATTGTCCTGGTGCTCCAGGGCCTTCAAAACTGTAATAGGTGGTTGAGAAATGAGATGTGTAATTTATGCTCCTAGAATGCCTGAAGGTGCTATTTCAATGATGGGCCTCTGTATGTGGCCAGGCTGTGTAAAAGTCTCACACATTTGGTATCGCCATACTCAGGAGGGGTAGAAGAATGAATTTTGGGGTGTCATTTTTGCTATGTACATGCTATGTGTTGGTAATATCTTCTAAATGAACAACTTTGTATAAAAAAAAAACGTTTTCATTTTTTTCCCACATATTCCAAAATCTTCTGGAAAAAAATGAACCGTTCAAAAGACTCATTATGCCTCATAGATTATACGTTGGAGTGTTAGCTTTCCAAAATGGGGTAATTTTGTGGGTGTTTCCATTGTCCTGGTGCTCCAGGGCCTTCAAAAATGTGATAGGTTGTCATCAAATGAGATGTGCAATTTATCCTCGTAGAACGCCTGACGGTGCTATACTTGGATGTTAGACCTCTATATGTGGTCAGGCTGTGTAAAAGTCTCACACATGTGGTATCACTATACTCAGGAGGAGTAGCATAATGAATTTTGGGGTGTCATTGCAAGTATGCATGTGCTGTGTGAGAGAAAAAACTTGTTATTATGACAATTTTGTGCAAAAAAATTAAAATTAAAAAAATTAAAAAGATTTCCCAAGAATTGTGGGTAAAAATTACAGCTTCAAAAAACTCACCATGCCTCTTATTATATACCTTGGAGTGTCAGCTTTCCAAAAAGGGGTAATTTGGGGGCTATTTGTACTTTCCTGGCTTGTTAGAGTCTCAAGAAATGAGATAAACCTTCAGTACATCGGGTGTGATCAGATGTGATCATTTTTCAATGATTTGCACCATAGCTTGTAGACTCTATAACTTTCACAGAGACCAAATTGGTTATTTTTACTAAAGATATGTAGCAGTATACATTTTGGCCCAATTTTATGAAGAAAAATGACTTATTTGCAAAATTTTACAATAGAAACTAAAAAAAAAAAAAAATATTTTTATTTCTCAATTTTTTCGCTTATTTTGCAAAAAAATAAAAAACCCAGCGGTGATTAACCACTTAATGACCGCCCCATGTACATATATGTCAGCAGAATGTCACGGACAGGCACAATCACGTACCTGTACATGCTTGCCTTCGTATGGGTGGAGGGTCCGATCGGACCCCCTCCCGGTACATGGGGCGGTCGGTATCGCTTCAGGAGCCATCCACTCGCGATCGATCCCGGCGAATGAAATGCTTCCCCTGCCTGTGTTATGTATACACGTAGGAGGAAGTGATGTCATCTCTCCTCGAGGCAGTGTTTTTCACCGGAGCTCGAGGGGCGAAGACATCAGGTTAGTGCACAAACACCACACTGACACCAGGAAACATAGGTACATAAAATCACCCCCAGTCACCCCCAGATCACCCCCCAGATCACCCCCTGCACGCCCAGTCACATTGTCACTGATTGCAGTGACCATTTATTTACTGATCACTGCAATCAGTGTCATTTGTGACTATAAAAAGTGTCAGGGCAGTTAGGTTTAGGCCCCTTTAGGTCCAGGGTAGCCCCCTAACCCCCCAATAAAGGTTTAACCCCTTGATCGCCCCCCAGGTAACCCTTTCACCCCCTATCACCAGTGTCACTAAGCAATCGTTTTTCTGATCGCTGTATTAGTGTCACTGGTGCCCCTAGGTAGCCAGTTATATTTTTAGGTTCGCCGCCAGGTTTTTATAGCATCAGGTACCCCCATATACAACCTAATAAAGGTTTTAACCCCCTGATTGCCCCTAGAGTTAACCCTTTTAGCAGTGATCACCGTATAAGTGTCACTGGTGACACAGGTTAGCCAGTTAGTTTTTTAGGTTTCTCATCAGGTTTTTATATAGCGTCAGGTACCCCCATATATTACCTAATAAAGGTTTTAACCCCCTGATTGTCCCTAGTTAACCCTTTCACCAGTGATCACTGTATAAGTGTTACGGGTGACGCTAGTTAGTTAGTTTGCTTTTTATAGCATCAGGGCACCGCCGTATATAACCAAATAAAGGTTTAACCCCCTGATCGCCCAGTGGGTGATATCAATTAGGTTTTAGCATCAGAGAGGGTCTGTGTCGCCCCAGGCAGCATCAGGTAAGTGTCAGTAACGTTAAAACCCACCTCCCTTAGTGGTATAGTATCTGAACAGATCAATATCTGATCAGATCTATACTAGCGTCCCCAGCAGTTTAGGGTTCCAAAAAACACAGTGTTAGCTGGATCAGCCCAGATACCTGCTAGCACCTGCGTTTTTCCCCTCCGTCCAGCCCAGCCCACCCAAGTGCAGTATCGATCAATCACTGTCACTTACAAGACACAACACACATAACTGCAGCGTTCGCAGAGACAGGCCTTATCCCTGTGACTCCAGTGCTGTAGGAGGTGATTTCACCACCACAGTTAAAAAAAGAGCATATATGCCGAAGCATGGGGGCAGCAGGGGCGGAGGAGCAATTTGCTCCTAATGCCACGTGCATACGGTCAAAATTCCGACGGAGGCTTGCCCGTGGAAAAGTCAGACGTATGTACGCGGCATAACTTTTGCGGGAGGATGCCCCCATGCTTCGGCATATATAAATGGTGCATGTATGCCCATCATTAGAAGTGGGTGAATGAAGGGAGGTATTCTAATGGTGGGCATACCCACCGATCAATCTCTTTTTTTTGTTCAGCCAACAGGCTGCACGAATAAAAAGATTACAATACAGTACATTTCCAACAAGGACCAGCAACGTACTGGTATGTTGCTGGACTTTGAATGGTTATACCAGAATGATGCCTGCAGGTTTAGGTATCACCTTGGTATCATTCTTTTCAGCCAGCAGCCGGCTTTCATGTAAAAGCAATCTTAGCAGCTAATTATCCTCTGGACTGCTTTTACAAGCAGTGGGAGGGAATGTCCCCCCCCCGGATATATACAGCGTCATTGGGAAATTGGGAAAGCATTTTATCACACCGATCTTGGTGTGGTCAGATGCTTTGAGGGCAGAGGAAAGATCTAGAGTCTAATAGACCCCATTTTTTTTTCAAAAAAAGTGCACCTGTCACTACTTATTGCTATCATAGGGGATATTTACATTCCGTGAGATAACAATAAAAATGATAAAAAAAAATAAAAATGGAAGGAACAGTTTAAAATAAAATAAAAAATCAAAATCAGTAGACCTCCTCTGTAAATCTAATGTGGTAACCTGTAAAGGCTTTTAAAGGCTTTTAAAAATGTATGTAGTTTGTCGCCACTGCGCGTTTGTGCGAAATTTTAAAGCATGTCATGTTTGGTATCTATGTACTCGGCCTAAGATCATCTTTTTTATTTCATCAAACATTTGGGCAATATAGTGTGTTTTAGTGCATTAATCACTTAACGACCACCCACTGTAAATATACGTCAGCAGAATGGCACCGACAGGCAGAATCACGTACATATACGTGATTGCCTTTGTATAGTTGGGGGGTCCGATCGGACCCCCCTTCTTTACAGTGGGTGGTCGTTTTACCTTCGGGAGCGATCCGACATGAGGGGACGGCCGTTCGATTCCGGCCACCCCCTCTCGATCGCTCCCGGCGAATGAGAGAGCTTCCCCTGCCTGCCAGGAAGGAGGAAGTGATGTCATCTCTCCTCGGGCGCTCACATATACCGAGCGCCGTACAGGAGAAGATGCCAGGTTAGTACACAAAACAGCACACTGACACCAGGACACATAGGCACATAAATCGGGCCCCCCCAAACACCCCCAGATCACCCCCCAGCCCCCCCCCCAGCCCCCAGTCACAGTGTCACTGATTGCAGTGACCATTTATTTAGTGATCACTGCAATCAGTGACATTTGTGACTGTAAAAGTGTCACTACATTTAGTTTTAGGTCCAGGAAAATAGAGAAAAAGGTGAAGGTTGTCTCCCCGGGTGGTGGTCCAGTCAGATCAAGGCCCCGTTTAAATATTATATTAATAGATAAATATTAAAGAATTTCAAAGAGGCATCAACAATAGTTGATCAAAATCTGGGGGTAAGAAGTGTTTAATCCATGGTTTCCATATTTTATTATATGTTGCAATGTTGTCATCTTCAATAGCAGACATTTTGGAAAAGATAAGGGCTCTGTTAATTGTTTAGTTTCAGCCACAACCAAAGTTTGGGTCTTCCAGGCCTTGGCTATAGATTGTTTAGCCGCCGTGGTGAGATGTAGTAGTAATTTGAATTGTGACTTATTCAAATTAGGAGGTTTGAGGTTGAGGAGAGCCAGTGCCGGGTCTGGCGGGATTGGTATTTCCAAGGCCGTAGAGGCCATGTGAAATATTTTACTCCAGAAGGATTGAACGATTGGACATTGCCACCAAATATGGAACTGCGTGCCCGGTTCAGAACAGCCTCTGAAACATAGATTTGGGTACGAGGGGGCAAATTTGGCAATCCTGGCCGGAACCAGGTACCATCGAGAAAGGACCTTATAATTTGTTTCCAACGCAAAACAGTTTGGCGAGGAATGCTTAGTAGCTGACCATATAATATCCCAGTCACTTTTACTGAATGTTCTATCCATGTCGTGTGCCCATTTAGTCGTATAGGATGGTAAAGTATCGTCGGATGTGGAATTGATGCGTTTATACAAAAGTGATATTAATCCTCTAGTATGGGGATCACTGTTACAGATACGTTCAAATTGAGTCATTTGGGTGAGAGGGGATCCCGTATCAACGAGGGGTGTATAAAAGTTCTTAATTTGTAGATAGCGGAAGAGCTCCTTCATGGGGAGTTTGTATAAATCACATAATGTTGGGAACGTAAGAATATCATTGGAGGAAACTAGATTATGGAATTGAAGTAGGTTTCTTCTGGACCAAGCTGCAAATGATAGGGGAAATTTCCAGGCGGGGTAAAATGAGGGATTTCGAAGAAAAGAGAGTAGAGGGTTATGAGTGGATTGAAGGCTTTTTGTGGATCTATATTTGTCCCAGATAGCTATAGAATGTTTGGTTACAGGGTTAGATAAGTTTAGTCTATCTTTAGGAGCTAACCAGAGCAAATTATTCACAGAAATGGGGTCAATATCCACTGATTCAATCGCTACCCATAGAGGGGATTCTATTGTAGAATGGTATTTGGGGAGTTGTGCTAGCTGAGCAGCAAAATAGTATGAGGAAAAGTTAGGAATTCCCAGACCACCTTTCAATTTATCAAGATAAAGAGTCGATCTAGGTATACGGGGCTTTGTAGAGCCCCATATAAAAGCCATCACTCTCGTTTGAGTGAGCCTCAAGAAGTAAGGAGGTATATGTATGGGGAGAACTCGGAATAGGTAAAGGAACTTTGGTAAGATTGACATCTTAGTAGCATTAATCCTCCCAATCCAAGATAAAGGAAGAGAAGACCATTGTTTCATCAGATTAGTAGTTGACTTCAATAAGGGTAAGTAGTTAGCTGAAAATAAGTCGGATATAGAAGAAGTGAGTTGGACTCCAAGATATGAAATATGATGCAATTCCCAATTGAAAGGTAAAGACGTTTGAGCTTGTTGTAACTCAGATGGCGAAAGGGAAATATTAAGGGCATTAGATTTGGCATGATTAACACACAAACCAGAAATCTTTGCAAACTTGTCTAAAGTATTTACTAGATTTGGGGCTGAGACGTGGGGATGGGATAAAAAAATCAGGATGTCATCTGCAAAAAGACTCAATTTGTGGTGATGTCCACCTAATTCTACACCTTTGATATTAGGATTATTTCTAATAATACATGCTAAGGGTTCAATAAGTAGGGCAAAAAGCAAAGGGGATAGGGGGCAACCCTGTCTAGTACCTCTCCTAATGTCTATCATAGCTGATTTGTAGCCCATATATTTAATATAAGCTTTCGGAGTGCTGTATAGTGAGGAGACCCAAGTTAAGAAATTTTCCCCAAAACCCCATTTTTGAAGAGTATATTGTAGATATGGCCAGCTAATTGAGTCGAACGCCTTCCTAATATCTAATGATATAAGGCAAGTTGGGATACGTCTTTTTTTGGCGGCATGAATTAATAAAAGTGCTCTTCTGACATTATCCCCTGCTTGACGCAAGGGCATGAAGCCAGTTTGGTCACGATGGATAAGTTTACCTATAATGCTATTCAATCTAGTTGCCAAGATCTTAGCTAGTAACTTAATGTCTAGATTTAAAAGAGATATGGGGCGGTAATTAGACCAAGAGGTAGTGTCAGATTTAGGTTTGGGAATCATTGCTATGATGGAAGTTAGTGTTTCGGTTTTAAACGAATGACCAGCTAACAAAGAATTGAAGGCTCTAGTCAATAGAGGCGTTAAAATCGAGTCAAATTGTTTGTAGTATAGTGCAGAAAACCCATTGGGGCCCGGTCTCTTGTGAGGCTTCAATTCTTTAATAGCAGCTTTAACTTCCAAGGCCGTTATGGGACTCTCCAAATATTCACACTGTTCCGGTGTCATTGTGGGAAGTGTAACATCTGAGAACAAAGTGTCTGCTTTGTTTTTATCAAAGATTAAGCCAGGGTCATAGAGCTTAGCTAATTTAGATTGAAAGATGTCCAAGATCTTTAATGGGTTACTAGTGTATGCATCTCTGGAGGTTCTAAGTTGGAATGCAGCTTGTGAACGATCAATAGACTTGAGACTGCGGGCCATTGGGGTATCGGGCTTATTGACTTTGCGGTATAGGGTATGTTGCCGCTTGCGTAAGAGTTTGTCTGCCGAATCTGTCAGAAAAAGATCCAACTCAAGCCGGGCCCTTTCCAATTTAGTGTTAGTGTTTGCATTTGGGGTAGCTTGATGAGCCAAATGACAAGCGTTAAAATTTGCTTCAAGTTTGGTGAACAGAATCTTGCGGACTCTTTTAATAGATCTCGCCTTTTGTATCAAGCTGCCCCGAATAACAGCTTTATGGGCTTCCCACAATGTAAGGGCAGAGACATCAGTAGTGTCATTAAATGAGATATAATCATTAAGAGCCAGTTCAATATCTGAACGGTGTGAGGGGTGAGTTAGGATGGAGTCGTTAATACACCAAGTGGTGTCATGTGACCTAGGTATAGGAGAGGTAATTGTAGCAGTGACCGCACAATGGTCTGTCCAAGGAAATGGGATTATATTAGAGGATATTACTTCAGGGAGCATACTAGAGGGGAGGAAAATATGGTCTATTCGTGAAAAGGATTTGTGTGGGTAAGAATAATGTGTAAAATTTCTGGAAGTTGGGTTAAGTTCCCGCCAGGTATCAACAAAATTAAAAGAAGTAAGTAGGGATTGGAAGGACCGTTTATGGGTAGGAGAGTTAGGAGATGACGGGGATTTATCCAAGAAAGGATAAATGGTAGTATTGGAGTCGCCACATAATATTATTGTTCCAAATTTATGTGATTCGATTAGTTGGAAAAGATGTGATAGAAAAGCTTCAGGACGTTTATTTGGGGCGTAATACGAAACTAATGTGACTTCAGTATCAGCAATAAAGCCCGTTAATAAAACATATCTACCCTCAGGGTCACATATTTGTGTATTAAGGGTAAATGGTGTAGAACGGTGGAATCCAATCAAGGACCCACGTTGCTTAGTTGTAGCTGAAGCTGCGTAGAATTGAGGGTAGGAGGAGGAAAGAAATTTAGGGGAGGCGTTATTGATAAAGTGCATTTCTTGAAGGAAAATGATGTGAGCTTTTCTAGCTGAAAAGGAACGTAGAGCTTTAGTTCTTTTTTGTGGAACGTTGAAGCCTTGTACATTTAAGGATAAAATGTTTATGGGGGCCATGACATAGTAAGGGTAAGTTTTATATAAGGGTTAATGAAACCCATATTATGAGTTCGAACCGCCACCAAGGGAGACAGAAGAGAAGAAGAAAGGAAAGACAAAAAAGAAAGAGTAAAGAAGAAACCAAATAAAAAAGAAGCCCTAATGACTGCAATTAGTGTCATAAAATAATGATGTACTAGTAGGGCGCAGGAACATCTCGGAGAGATAACAAAAAATCTCCGAGGGGTTCCATGGTCACCGACCGACTCCTGCATAATAGTAGCAGGAGTCAGGGGGTACATAGGGGGCCGCAAGAAGTTCCGGAGGGAAAATCAACGCCAGAGAACACTTAAGTATTATAATAGAAAACATAAATAATTCTCTATCAAGAAGACTGGAGATGCACTAAACAAAAAAAGAGAGAGAAAGGAAGCATACCAACTTTGGGAAGTATGTTGAGTCAATTTCTAGATGAATGCGTCCATAAGGAGGCTGGAAAATATCAATCTTAACACTTGTGAAGCAAACCGTCAACGCAAGCGAAATAATTATTAAACAAGCTCGCAAATATAGAGGAAAGGGAAGGGAGAAAAAAAAAAAATGGAAATGTAATATAGACCTTCTGGCTGACTAAAACAAAAAATAATTACCCAAAGTTATATTTCATAGGTACAATATAATATGCATTTAAATTACTAAGTAGACCTATTTGTCAGAAAGGGGACAGACACACAAAAAAAAAAAAAAAATAGAAATGTAATATAGACCTTCTGGCTGACTAAAACAATAAATAAATGCCCAAATTCATATTTCAGAAGTATAATATAATATGCATATAAATGACTAAGTAGACATATTTGTCAGAAAGGGGACAAGACAAAAAAAAAAAAAAAAACCCTTAAAAACACTTGTCTCAAAAATGTAAATGTAATATAGACCTTCTTGCCGACTGAAACAATAAATAATTACCCAAATATATATTTTCATAGGTACAATATAATATGCATTTAAATTACTAAGTAGACATATTTGTCAGGAAGGGGACAAACACAAAAAAAATATAAAAAAAAAACCCTTAAAAACACTTGACTCAAAAATGTAAATGAAATATAAATCTTCTGGCTGATTAAAACCCTAAATAGAAACCTAGATTCATATTTCATAAGTACAAATTAATATGCATATATTATGTGCATATAGATTAAAGAAATAGACATATTTGTCAGAAACAAAACACCACTAAAGAAAAAAAAAAAAAAAAAATGATGGAGAACAGGATTCTAGTTCATCAAGCATAGATAGTGCAATGCTTTTCAGAATAAAGCAATGGGGCTAATACCCTACAAAAGGGGAGAAACATGGATAAGATTAATGAGAAGTGAACAATCAGTCCATTGAGTCAACGTTTATCGGTGCCTGACTATCAAAACGTCCTCTTTTATGAAGATTCTGTCTAGTATAGCCAGAGGGGTTTGGGTCCAGGTCGGTTTCATTTGGAGGTGATCTAGAAGCCGCACGTCTACGAGGGCCAGTAATTTTTTTTAGGTTCGCCGCAGGTTTTTATAGCGTCGGGTACCCCCATATATTACCTAATGAAGGTTTAACCCCCTTGATCGCCCCCCAGGTAACCCTTTCACCCCCTATCACCACTGTCACTAAGTTATAATTTTTCTGATCGATGTCTTAGCGTCGGCGATGCTGATCGGTAGCCAGTAATTTTTTTTAGGTTCGCCGCAGGTTTTTATAGCGTCGGGTACCCCCATATATTACCTAATAAAGGTTTAACCCCCTTGATCACCCCCCAGGTAACCCTTTCACCCCCTATCACCACTGTCACTAAGCGATAATTTTTCTGATCGATGTCTTAGCGTCGGTGATGCTGATCGGTAGCCAGTAATTTTTTTTAGGTTCGCCGCAGGTTTTTATAGCGTCGGGTACCCCCATATATTACCTAATAAAGGTTTAACCCCCTTGATCGCCCCCCCAGGTAACCCTTTCACCCCCTATCACCACTGTCAGTAAGCGATAATTTTTCTGATCGATGTCTTAGCGTCGGCGATGCTGATCGGTAGCCAGTAATTTTTTTTAGGTTCGCCGCAGGTTTTTATAGCGTCGGGTACCCCCATATATTACCTAATAAAGGTGTAACCCCCTTGATCACCCCCAGGTAACCCTTTCACCCCCTAGCACCGCCGTCACTATGCGATAATTTTTCTGATCGATGTCTTAGCGTCGGTGATGCTGATCGGTAGCCAGTAATTTTTTTTAGGTTCGCCGCAGGTTTTTATAGCGTCAGGTACCCCCATATATTATCTAATAAAGGTTTAACCCCCTGATCGCCCCCCAGGTAACCCTTTCACTCCCTATCACCACTGTCGCTAAGCAATCGTTTTTATGATCGTTGTATTAGTGTCGGTGATGCCGATAGGTAGCCAGTAATTTTTTTTTAGGTTCGCCGTCAGGTTTTTATATAGCGTCAGGTACCCCCATATATTACCTAATAAAGGTTTTAACCCCCTAATTGCCCCTAGTTAACCCTTTCACCAGTGATCATCATATAAGTGTTAAGGGTGACGCTGGTTAGTTAGTTTGCTTTTTATAGTGTCAGGGCACCCGCCGTATATAACCCAATAAAGGTTTAACCCCCTGATCGCCCGGCGGGTGATATCAGTTAGGTTTTAGCGTCAGAGAGGGTCTGAGTCACACCCCAGGCAGCGTCAGGTTAGTGCCAGTAGCGCTAACACCCACACGTGAAGCATACACCCCCCTTAGTGGTATAGTATCTGATCAGCTCAATATCTGATCTGATCAGATCTATACTAGCGTCCCCAGCAGTTTAGGGTTCCCAAAAACGCACTGTTAGTGGGATCAGCCCAGATTCCTGCTAGCACCTGCGTTTTGCCCCTCCGTCCAGCCCAGGCCACCGAAGTGCAGTATCGATCGATCACTGTCACTTGCAAAACACAACACACATAACTGCAGCGTTCGCAGAGACAGGCCTGATCCCTGCGACTCCAGTGCTGTAGGAGGTGATTTCACCACCACAGTTAAAAAAAAAAAGCATATATGCCGAAGCATTGGGGCAGCAGGAGCGGAGGAGCGATTTTGCTCCTAATGCCGCGTACATACGGTCGAAATTCCGACGGAGGCTTGCCCGTGGAAAAGTCTGACCATGTGTACGCGGCATAACTTTTGCGAGAAGATGCCCCCATGCTTCGGCATATATAAATGGTGCATGTATGCCCATCATTAGAAGTGGGTGGATGAAGGGCGGTATTCTAATGGTGGGCATACCCACCGATCAATCTTTTTTTTTCGTTCAGCCAACAGGCTGCATAAAAAAAAAGATTACAATACATGTCCAACAAGGACCAGCAACGTACTGGTATGTTGCTGGACTTTGAATGTTTATACCAGAATGATGCCTGCAGGTTTAGGTATCATCTTGGTATCATTCTTTTCAGCCAGCGGCCGGCTTTCATGTAAAAGCAATCCTAGTGGCTAATTAGCCTCTGGACTGCTTTTACAAGCAGTGGGAGGGAATGTCCCCCCCGGATATAAAAAGCGCCATTGGGAAATTGGGAAAGCATTTTATCACACCGATCTTGGTGTGGTCAGATGCTTTGAGGGCAGAGGAAAGATCTAGGGTCCAATAGACCCCAGTTTTTTCAAAAAAGAGTACCTGTCATTACCTATTGCTATCATAGGGGATATTTACATTCCCTGAGATAACAATAAAAGTGATAAAAATAAATAAATATGGAAGCAACAGTTTAAAAATAAAATAAAAAAGCAAAATTAATAATAAAAAAAAAAAAAAAAAAAGCACCCCTGTCCTGCCCAATGGTGAACACAAGCGTCGGTCTGGCGTCATATGTAAACAGCAATTGCACCATGCATGTGAGGTATCACCGCTAAGGTCAGATCGAGGGCAGTAATTTTAGCAGTAGACCTCCTCTGTAAATCTAACGGGGTAACCTGTAAATCTTTTAAAGGCTTTTAACAATGTATGTAGTTTGTCGCCAATGCGCGTTTGTGCGAAATTTTAAAGCATGTTGTGTTTGGTATCTATGTACTCGGCCTAAGATCATCTTTTTTATTTCATCAAACATTTGGGCAATATAGTGTGTTTTAGTGCATTAAAATTAAAAAAAAGTGTATTTTTTCCCAAAAAAATGCGTTTGAAAAATCGCTGCGCAAATACTGTGTAGAAAAAAAAAATGCAACACCCACCATTTTATTCTGTAGGGCCTTTGCTTTAAAAATATATATAATGTTTGGGGTTTCAACATAATTTTCTTGCAAAAAAAAAAAATGTTTTCATGTAAACAAAAAGTGTCAAAAAGGGCTTTGTCTTCAAGTGGTTAGAAGAGTGGATGTAAGCTTCCTAATGTTGTGTATAAAATGCCAGAACAGTTCAAAACCCCCCCAAATGACCCCATTTTGGAAAGTAGACACCCCAATCTATATACTGAGAGGCATGTCGAGTCCATGGAATATTTTATATGTTGACACAAGTTGCGGAAAAAATAATTTTTTTTTTTTTTTTTTTGCACAAAGTTGTCACTAAATGATATATTGCTCAAACATGCCATGGGCATATGTGGAATTACACCCCAAAATACATTCTGTTGCTTCTCCTGAGTACGGGGATACCACATGTGTGAGACTTTTTGGGAGCCTAGCCGCGTACGGGACCCCAAAAACCAAGCACCGCCTTCAGGCTTTCTAAGGGTGTCAATTTTTGATTTCACTTCTCACTGCCTATCACAGTTTCGGAGGCCATGGAATGCCCAGATGGCACAAAACCCCCCCAAATGACCCCATTTTGGAAAGTAGACACCCCAAGCTATTTGCTGAGAGGTATTGTGAGTATTTTGCAGATCTCGCTTTTTGTCACTAAGTTTTGAAAAACAAATGAGAGCTGTAAAATACTCCCCATGCCTCTCAGCAAACAGCTTGGGGTGTCTACTTTCCAAAATGGGGTCATTTGGGGGGGTTTTGTGCTATTTTGGCATTTTATGGCCTTCAAAACTGTGATAGGTAGTGAGGAGTGAAATCAAAAATTTGCGCCCTTAGAAATCCTGGAGGCGGTGCTTGCTTTCCGGGGTCCCGTACGTGGCTAGGCTCCTAAAAAGTCCCACACATGTGGTATCCCCGTACTCAGGAGAAGCAGCAGAATGTATTTTGGGGTGCAATTCCACATATAACCATGGCATGTGTGAGCAATATATCATTTAGTGACAACTTTTTGTAATTTTTTTTTTTTGTCATTATTCAATCACTTGGGACAAAAAAAAAATATTCAATGGGCTCAACAGGCCTCTCAGCAATTTCCTTGGGGTGTCTACTTTCTAAAATGGGGTCATTTGGGGGGGTTTTGTGCTATTTTGGCATTTTATGGCCTTCAAAACTGTGATAGGTAGTGAGGAGTGAAATCAAAAATTTGCGCCCTTAGAAATCCTAAAGGCGGTGCTTGGTTTCCGGGGTCCCGTACGTGGCTAGGCTCCTAAAAAGTCCCACACATGTGGTATCCCCGTACTCAGGAGAAGCAGCAGAATGTATTTTGGGGTGCAATTCCACATATAACCATGGCATGTGTGAGCAATATATCATTTAGTGACAACTTTTGTAATTTTTTTTTTTGTCATTATTCAATCACTTGGGACAAAAAAAAAATATTCAATGGGCTCAACATGCCTCTCAGCAATTTCCTTGGGGTGTCTACTTTCTAAAATGGGGTCATTTGGGGGGTTTTGTACTGCCCTGTCATTTTAGCACCTCAAGAAATGAGATGGGCAGTCATAAATTAAAAGCTGTGTAAATTCCAGAAAATGTACCCTAGTTTGTAAACGCTATAACTTTTGCGCAAACCGATAAATATACGCTTATTGACATTTTTTTTACTAAAGACATGTGGCTGAATACATTTTGGCCAAAATGTATGACTAAAATTGAGTTTATTCGATTTTTCTTATAACAAAATTTAGAAAATATCATTTTTTTTCAAAATTTTCGGTCTTTTTCCATTTATATCGCAAAAAATAAAAATCGCAGAGGCAATCAAATACCATTAAAAGAAAGCTCTATTTGTGGGAAGAAAAGGACGCAAATTTCGTTTGGGTACAACATTGCATGTCCGCACAATTTACAGTTAAAGCAGCGCAGTGCAAAATTCTGAATTCACCTCTGGTCCTTTAGCTACCAAATGGTCCGGGGCTTAAGTGGTTAAAATAAAATAAGTGTATTTTTTCCCCAAAAAATGCGTTTGAAAAATCCACCCACCATTTAATCTGTAGGGCCTTTGCTTTAAAAAAATATATAATGTTTGGGGGTTCAACGTAATTTTCTTGCAAAAAAAAATATGTTTTCATGTAAACAAAAAGTGTCAGAAAGGGCTTTGTCTTCAAGTGATGTGTCACATAAGCTTCCTAATGTTGTGCATAAAATGCCAGGACAGTTCAAACCCCCCCCCCCAAAAAAATGACCCCATTTTGGAAAGTAGACACCCCAAGCTATTTTCTGAGAGGCATGTCGAGTCCATGGAATATTTTATATTTTGACACAAGTTGCGGGAAAAAGACAATTTTATTTTTATTTTTTGCACAAAGTTGTCACTAAATGATATATTGCTCAAACATGCCATAAACATATGTGGAAATCTCCCCCCAAAATACATTCTGTTGCTTCTCCTGATTACGGGGATACCACATGTGTGAGACTTTTTGGGAGCCTAGCTGCGTACGGGACCCCAAAACCCAAGCACCGCCTTCAGGCTTTCTAAGGGTGTAAATTTTTGATTTCACTCCTCACTGCCTATCACAGTTTCGGAGGCCAAGGAATGCACAGATGGCACAAACCCCCCCAAATTACCCCATTTTGGAAAGTAGACACCCAAGATATTTTCTGAGAGGTATGGTGAGTATTTTGCAGATCTCGCTTTTTGTCACAAAGTTTTGAAAATTGAAAAAAGAAAAAAAAATATATTTTCTTTCTTCATTTTCAAAAACAAATGAGAGCTGTAAAATACTCACCATGCCTCTCAGCAAATAGCTTGGGGTATCTACTTTCCAAAATGGGGTCATTTGGGGGGGTTTTGTGCTATTTTGGCATTTTATGGCCTTCGAAACTGCGATACGTAAGTGAGGAGTAAAATCAAAAATTTGCGCCCTTAGAAATCCTGAAGGCTGTGCTTGGTTTTCGGGGTCCCGTACGCGGCTAGGCTCCCATAAAGTCCCACACATGTGGTATCCCTGTACTCAGGAGAAGCAGCAAAATGTATTTTGGGGTGGAATTCCACATATAACCATGGTATGTGTGAGCAATATATAATTTAGTGACAACTTTTTGTAATTCTTTTTTTTTGTCATTATTCAATCACTTGGGACAAAAAAAATATTCAATGGGCTCAACATGCCTCTCCGAAATTTCCTTGGGGTGTCTACTTTCCAAAATGGGGTCATTTGGGGGGGGTTACTGCCATGCCATTTTAGCACCTCAAGAAATGAGATAGGCAGTCATAAATTAAAAGCTGTGTAAATTCCAGAAAATGTACCCTAGTTTGTAGACGCTATAACTTTTGCGCAAACCAATAAATATATGCTTATTGACATTTTTTTTTAAAGACATGTGGCTGAATACATTTTTGGCCTGAATGTATGACTAAAATTGAGTTTATTCTATTTCTCTTATAACAAAAATGAGAAAATATTTTTTTTTTTCAAGATTTTCGGTCTTTTTCCGTTTATATCGCAAAAAAAATCGCAGAGGCAATCAAATACCATGAAAAGAAAGCTCTATTTGTGGGAAGAAAAGGACGCAAATTTTGTTTGGGTACAACATTGCATGTCCGCGCAATTTCCAGTTAAAGCAGCTCAGTGCCAAATTGTAAAAACACCTCCAAAAAAAAGCTCTGTTTGTGAGAAAAAAATGATCAAAATTTGGTTTGGGTACAGTGTAGCATGACTGAGTAATTGTCATTCAAAGTGTGAGAGCGCTGAAAGCTACAAATTGGTCTGGTAAGGAAGGGTGTATAAAAGCCCTGTATTAAAGTGGTTAAAGAAATATTTCACTTTAATTGTATCACTTTAAGCATTATTAAAATCACTGCTCCCGAAAAAACTGACATTTTTAAAACGTTTTTTTTTTGCATTGATACATGTCCCCTGGGGCAGGACCCGGGTCCCCAAACACTTTTTATGACAATAACTTGCATTTAAGCCTTTAAAATTAGCACTTTAGATTTTTCATGTTCGAGTCCCATAGACTTTAACAGTGTTCGGATGTTCGAACTAATTTATTGCCTGTTCGCATGTTCTGAACTGGGGGTGTTCGGCTCATCCCTAGTGGTGACACTGTGGGGAAAATAGAATGAATTTTAACTGGGGTGTGATACCATCTTGTATGGAGTTTCAGGACTGTTTCCCTGATGTTAGCAGACCTTGTACATTTCTTCAAGTTATCAATACAGTCATTCCAGTTCAAGGCGCCATGCTCCAGTGAGCACTCCCGCTTCCCATTTGGCTCTGTAAGGAAGGGGATCAGAGGAAATTTGATTGAATTTGAATTTGATTGTTCAGGTGGGTATAGATATCTGTGGGAGACCCTTGCCTCTAGGATTGTTTAAGCAGATATGCTCATATAGAGATGGTCTTGACATTAGTAGTGAACTATTTCTTTGTTTGGAGCAGGGTATGTAGTTTGGAGAGGTTGGAAGGGCATAAACTATGAATTCTCAACCAGTTTGTGAAAAAAAAGAACATCCAAGGTTACAGTATCCACTAGGTGTAATCTCAGAGGTTAGTGACGCCTGTAGGGAAGGCTGGATCTCCTAGAAAGGCTGCTTGAGGTGGGGCCTGGGTAGATAAGGAACATTTTGTGTTATAACTTTAACAGAGATGGAGTAATTGAGCTACCAAGGAATTTAAAGGATGTAAATTGGAGAGTGAGACTCCCTAGACCACAGCAGGCCTGGGAGGAAGAAGGGACAGATTGAATCTGATTTAAATTTTACCCAGGGTACTTTGGAGTTGTGTATATGCCAGTGTGCCAATTGTGTGAACCTGGAGGCCAAATAATAATGCCATAGGTTTGGGGCGCCCAAGCAAATGAAATTATTTAAGTTGCGTTGAAAGGCGATTTTTCAAAAATGTTTATGGTGGTTGAGTATTTTTGGAAAATCCCATTTGGCCAGGTATGAAAAAGAGAACACAAGCACAAGGAAAAGGCAGGGCATTAATAGCAATATGGTAAAGCCCACTAAATGTCTCCAGGAAATAATTGCCCCGTTGAGTATGTTTTGGAAAATTAAGGATAGGGTAGATGAGATAGTGTCTGACAAGAGTTTGTAGAATGCAGATGTGTATCCGTCAGGTCCTGGGCTTTACCAGTTGATAAAAGGTTTTGATCACTGAAGTGATTTCTTCTATTGCGATTTGGGCATTAAGGTGAGAGTTAAGGTGGCCCACCTAGCCTTTTTTAGGGAGGCTATGTGGGTGGGAGTTTATGGGCCCTTGCACAGGCGCACAAGTAGTTTGCCTGCCTTGTTGCCATATTTGTGGTATTGCAGGTCATGAATAGGCTGGTGCAATCTTTCCTGTGGCTCTGCCCACATGTCGAACCAGCTTTTGCCGGCTCGCCAGTTTTCCCTGGTCTCTGGAGAGTTTTGTTGGGCCAGTAAGGCTTTGGGCTGTACGTATAGCATTACTCGCTTCAGTGTATTGCCGAGTGAACCTTTTTTGTGGGCAGAGGAGTAAGAAATAATTTTGCCTCGAAGCACAGCCTTCCCAGCCTCCCAAAGTAGATTGGGATTGACATAGTGTTCAGGATTGGTGGTCAAGTATTCAGTCAATGTTTCTTTAATGATCTTTTGGAGGGTCTGATTGTGGGCTAGGTATGATGGAAAGCGCCAGATCTTGGCTGAGTTCTGGACGATAAAGCGTGGCAGATCTACTGATTTTGGGACATGATCAGAGATGGATATTTCATGTATATGGGGGTTTGCAACATAAGTGTGGCATTGGCAAAGGACTCCTGCTTTCCCTTTAATAGCTGGGGACCCAAGTACTTGTCCCACCCAAAGCTTACACATGTGAGAGAAATCAGCCGTGGTCAAGTGTGTCTCCTGGAGTATCGCAATGTCAGCTTTTAGACTTTCAAGGTGGCGAAGGACTGCCATACGTTTTTGAGGGGAGCGCAAACCCTTGTCATTCCAGGATATCACTTTCATGAAATTAGTTTGTGGGGGGGTTTATCTAGCGTGTAGAGAAACTTTAAAAGATGAATGTGGGGTGGTACACAGTTCAGTGATGGGGGATCACCTGTGGATGTATAGTATAGCGTTGGGTGCTTGCTTCTTGAACAAGAGGGGTTAGAAGTGAGAACGACCCAACTGGGGTCTATAGGAAATAACAAAAGGTACATAGCCAGGGGAGCCTGAACTTCAACTTTTTTTCCACATCTTTCATTTCCACCAGCGAACAGCGTTACTGGGGGTTGAAGCTATCGACTGCGGTTGTAATATGGTCTTTCCTTTGAGGATGCTCCCGGGGGGAATGAGATGATGGATACCTGGTGTGCCACCTTGTGGGGCTAGGTGTCTTCCCTGTGGTAAGGTTGAGCGCTATTAGTGGATAGTACCTAAAGCGAAAAATCATCAAAAGTTAATAGTCCACTATGGCAGCAGATGCTATGAATTAACTGGGGAGAACAGAACATGGTGGATAGCTCTTTTGGAACTGGGGTAGCCAATTTGCTGGAGCATTGCATTAAAATCATTGGAGTTTGTTATGACCTGAAGAGTTAGAGCATCGGATTCTCTTGAAAGGGACCTTCCCTGGGCTGTGTTGGTCTCTTGGGTCTGTTGCGTGAGGAGGAGCTGCAGCATTCGAAGTACCCATGGGGATATGAAGGTGGGATTGCAGATAATGCAAAGCTTCATCTGGGTGAGTGAATAATTTTCGGTCTCCTGAGGGGTCTGTGAAGCGAAGATTGGCTGGGTAGGCTAAAGTGAATTTCAACCCCTTTTGGCAGAGAGCTCGACAGATCGGCTGGAAGGCATTCCATCTACGTGAAACTTCCTGTAAGTAGTCTGGGAACATGAGTAATTTATGGCCGTCAAGTTGGAGTGATTTTGAATTTCAGAAGGACTTAAGAGAATTGACTCTGTCCATATAGTTCAGGTAGCAAACTATTACAGGGTGTGGAGTGTGCCTGTCATTCGATGGGGCTCCCAAGCAATGAGCTCTTTCCACTGTACATGGTGTGGTGATTACCAGAGCATTCAGAATGCTCCTGGTGCAGATGTCATGGAAGGAGTCAGCATTAAATGACTTGGGGAGTCCGATGATCCTCAGATTGTTTCTTCTAGACCGATATTTAAGGTCATCTGGCTTTTCTAAAATGTATTGCTACATGTTTTTTGCTTGCTGCTTAAAGGTATGGTAGCCTTGTATTTAATCTTCAAGATCTGATAGGTGATGCTCCAGCTCAGAGAGGCTTTGGCCTGGTCTTCCAGCTCTTTCTTGAACTGGGTAATGCCTGCTGCAATCGCCCTATCTACTGCTGCAGTGATTGTGGGCAAGAGAAAGGCTGCAACAGCTTGTGCCAGGCCGGCATATTGCTCCTCTGCTGCAGAAGAGGGTATGGATCCCTGTCCTGTGAGGTCTGGCATGCTGGGTGGCTGTATTGCAGCCGCCATATTGACCTTGTGTGTAACTGGCAGGGGAGGGTCTGGTTGTGTACCTGTCTCTGTGGCTGTGGGACCTGCAGCAGGAATCGATCCATGCCTGGTGATCTCTGAAGAGCAGCAGCAGTGGTGGCGGGGTCGGATGGCAAGCGCAGGTGTTGCAGTGCCATTTCTATATGGTAGTCTTCCCGGAGCCGTCATTCCAAGCCCTTTCATATATGGCGCCGGAACCGTAAGTCATTTATTTTTACAAGTTCAATGCATTTTACCAGATCTCAGTGATAAATGGAGGCCCTGTCATCTCTAAACTTCAGTATTGTGATTTGACAAGTTTGTAGTTAGTCGGGTAGGACTGTTGATCCCCAGCAATGCAGAAATGAATAAAGTTACAATTGGTGTGACTCTGCTACTTCTATTTCTACTTTGCTGCATGGGGCCTTACACAACACCAAGGTGTTCTCTTCTACTGTAACTTATATACCATTTTTACTTTGCTTATTTATATAGTACTGATATATTTTGAAGAACACTTTTTTCTAAGGAAATAAAAAAAAAATAAAGATACAAGGATTTATATAGTCTAGCGAACAATGAACTAAAACATATTTGATGGAAACTGCAATCCCCTAAGAAGTATTCTGTACTGTTCTCAATTTTGAAAGCATTTGTAATGAACATGAATTAAATAGCCACTCCGGATAAAAAGTTAATCATATATCTCAAGCAGTAGATTGTTACAAAATGATTTATCCACCATTCCATCTATCTGCCAATCTATCTATGCAATACCTTCTAATTTTAACATTTTATTTGCACAACTTAATGTTAGAATTTCCCCAATGAAATTGTCCCTTATCCTGTTGCACTGATAAAAGGCTGCTATTAGGAAATTAAACTAAACTTGAAATAATTTAAAATACAGCAGAACTTAAATAATAAACTAAGGAAATCAATGTCAGATCAAAACAGGGACTAAAATGACTTACTCAATAAAATATCAATATTAGAGCTTAATGAAAATATGTTGCAGAGAAGCAATATATCTTAAAGCTTGACATAAAAAGTAATCATTAGTGACACACAAATGCTTTGAAAAAACTATGATAGTAATTTTTGTTGCTATAAAGTACAAGAGTTACTGCACTATTTAATCTTTAGTTGAAGAGGATTAAATTATGTTTAAATAAATGCATTTTCTTTTGACAAATGCATTTACTTTTCATATTAGCCATCCTAGTTTTAAAGCATGTTAACATGGAAGCAAAAAGTATTTGTAGAACATATTATAAAAAAGATTTATTAGAAGATATTTAAAATATATATATTTGCATCATGATTTGTTCTTGTTTACTGCTTAAAAGGTTTTTCAGAGCAAAACAGTGGAATTGTTTGCTTCTGAAAAATTACCAGAATGTTTTTTTCCAAGGAACTAAGGATATCATATGGGTTAAAGCGGAGCTCCGCCATAATTTTTTTTATTAAAAGCCAGCAGCTGCAAATACTGCAGCTGCTGACTTTTAATAAATGGACACTTACCTGTCCTGGAGTCCAGCGACGTCGGCAGCAGAAGACGCGCAATCGCTCATCTCTCGGCTGCCCCCACCGCCATCATCGTGAGGGAATCAGGAAGTGAAGCGTTGCGGCTTCACTGCCCGGTTCCCTACTGCACATCCACCCGGTTCCCTACTGCGTCGTCCTCACTGTTCCCCGCTGTGTTCTGGGAGCCGTGTGTTTCCCAGAACACAATGGGGGGGCGGTAACTGACATACTGCCCGCAGGTCCCCGCAGAGTCTATGCCCGGAAGTGGGTGCAAATACCTGTCTTAGACAGGTATCTGCACCCCCCTCCCCCCTGAAAGGTGCCAATTGTGGCACCGGAGTGGGGGAGGAATCCGATGAGCGGAATTTCCACTTTAGGGTGGAGCTCCGCTTTAATGTACTAAAGGCAAATAAACTGTCCACTTTGCAAGTGCAGTTTCACACATTTTCTGAGAGCTTAGTGAATTTGGTAAAGTTTCACTTTGTAAACTTTGTAAACCAGGTGCAAGGAAAATTGAAAAAATTGAAAAAAATAAAAACTGCATTTTTGCTTACACATGATTGGATGGTGGGAATAAGCAGAACTTCACCACATTCACTAAGCTCTGGGGAAAATTAGTGCAACTGCATTGGCAAAGTGCAGTCTATTTGCCATTACTAACTCAACCTGAGCCCTGGTTCACATTAATGCAATTTGGCATGCAATTTGACATGTCAAATCGCATGCCAAATCGTCAGCAATTGCCAACAATGGCAGTGTCCGAATCGTTGCAATGCCGCATTTGTGGCACCGTACCAATTCCCAAGATACGTTTCTGGACTACTTTTGGTGATTTTGGGGTGCGATTTCCATTGACATCTGTGCAGAAACCCACACGGATGTATCTGAAATCGCCCCAGAAGTCGGGACTGACATGCGGGAATGAAATCGATTTCATTCCCGCGGACAGTGTGAACCTAGGCTAACACTATACATTGCTTATATCTAGTGAGTGCCCTAAACCTGAATTTGCTATGGATTCTTGCAAAGTTTTCATCAGCTTCTAGTTGCAGCTATTTTCGTTTTTCCACTTTAGGGTGAAAGAGGTACTCTACTTTTTTCTATTAAAGGTACCCATGGTTGACAAGCTATTCTGGTAAAATGTGGCATTTAAATGTGATATGCAATTGATCACCTTGTTAATACGGAGAAAAAGCTTTTAGATGCAATTAAAGGAGGGTCAGAAAAGAGAATCTCAATGTAATACAACTTTTCTGACTGCTAGTATGATCACCGTACAACCAATTCTTTTGGATGTCTTTTCCCATTCTTAAGATTTCAGCATCAAATAATGTTTTTTTTCTGTTCATAAACTGTGTATTATTCTCTTTAAAATAAAAGTTATGACGGACTAGCACACATGCATGTCTGCAATAAATAGTATATTCTTAAGTTCCTCATGCATGCTATATGTTCCCAGAAGAATAGGGACAGCAATGTATATACAGCAGATATGTTAATCAGATCTTACTTGAATATCTAATTTCATAATTCATATCTATGTAATGTGTGTACAAAATAAAAGTACAACTAAGATATAGTCTCAGAATGTCTCTACTGTCAGGTATTTCCAAAGTAAAGAAGGGCAATTACCTATGCACTACTATAATGTTTAATTTCAGAGAGTGGAAATGGTCATTTAATTCATTAACAAAGTTGCAGCAGAGATTTGCATAGTGAGGAGAAATTAAAATGTGCAGTCCCAAAAGACAACAGACCCAAAGATTCTTATAAAAGTGCCTTGCCTCAATCTTGTTACAAACTCTACCTTATAGAATGAAAAGTGAGACCTCCACGAAGAATCACAATGCAGTCATCAGATTATTTGACCTCAATAACCACAAGAGGTCAATAAATGCATGTAAAGACAACTGTTCTGCCTCCACAGGAGTATCATCCACTGGTGATCCAATCCAAGTAGTGTAATTTAATCCATAATAGATTTTATATCAAAACAAAATTTACACAGGAATTTGGTAAGGTTTAAAGATGAAACCTTGTGACTTCAGATGCTATACCTTGTGCGAGGTGTGAGTGATATTAATATTAAAGGTTCATGTTTTTTCACCTTAAAGCGGAAGTAAACCCATCGATTTGATAGTTTAAAAAAACAGTTAACATTTCCGGCATGCCGGAAATGCTAGCTGTCACATTGGTTGTGCTCTCAACCAAACTGTCAAACCATCCAATGGCTGGTGTCATAGCAGATCACATGTGCAGCATCATGGCAGTTGCAAATTAAACAGAGGCTAAGATGGCAGCTTCCTTGCCTGAAAACAATAGGAGGGTTTACTTCCACTTTAATGCATCCTATGCATTAAGGTGAAAAAACACCCGACAATACGGGCCCCCCCAGCCCCCCGTTTTACTTACCTGAGCCCGTTCACCTGTTGCACTCGCCCCCAACGTCATCTTCGCCGCTCAGCCTGCCCATTGATTGGCTAGAGTGGATGGATTGAAAGCAGTGCAGCCATTGGCTCACACTGTTGTCACTCCCATCCAATGATGCGACGTGCCAGGGGGCGGGGCCGAGTGATACAGTGAGTGGCTATAGCCGCCGGCTGTATCAAGGGAGCGCGCCCGCAAGAACTAACCACCATGCGAGAGAGCTTTGCATGAAGGTGTTTAGTTCTTGCGGGCAGGAGCCAAGACAGCCGCCAAGGGACCCCAGAAGACCAGGTTCGGGGCCACTCTGTGCAAAACGAGCTGCACAGTGGAGGTAAGTATAACATGTTAGTTATTTTTTTTTATTTATTTCCCTTTAGAACCCCTTTAACCCTTGAATTTGTATGTATGTTTGCTTTTATAGAATAAAAATAAATAATTTGCCTTACAAAGTCTTGTTATCATCCCAATTCTACTCTGGGAGTTCCTTTTATTTTATGTTCCTTTTCTTTTCTGGGGTAGCCATTAAAGAATTGAGGACACTAACTGGATTGGGTAACCAGCTGATGAAACTCCCATTCTATACATGCACTTAAAGTGGTTGTAAACTCTCTATTCTAACTTCAACTCATTTTAATCCTCATTACTAAAGCTACTGATCGCTGCCTGTGTAATTCTCTTCACTTGTTTCTTCTTCTTGCATTCTGTCCTGCAATGTTTCATGACATCACCGGAATCATGCAGTGGCCGAGAGTTCCACGCTTTGTGGCATAGCTGAGAAGACACGCAAGACTTGACAGTCATTCCCAGCTTCCTTCACCTTGGTAAGCACACAATTGTGCATGCGTGAGATTTCGGAAAGGGAACCCAATGACGGATAGAAATTACGTCCACAGGGGACTCAGCAAACAATAACTAAGATGGCGCTGCCAAATTCTGGAAGAAACATTTATTTAAAAAAAAAATACAGTAAGTAACAAGCATTTTTAGATACTTTAGACTGGGCAATAATCGCAAATAATGTAACATATTATATGACATGAAAAAGATGATTTAAAATGCAGAGTTTACTTCCTCTTTATTGGACCTCTTGGGATTATTGAGGTCAAGAAATCGGGTGAGTGCATTGTAATTCTTGCTGGAGGTCTTTCCATTCGATCCTCTTCATAACAGGATTGAGCAGAGTACAGCTGACATTGTTAATCTGAAATTTGAACTGTATATTATTCATGCCAGCTGTCTGTAAATAAGTGACATCTTATTGTTGACTGGTCGCTTCCTCACGCAGTAATGGTAAATCTTCGGTCCGCAGAGATTAATCTATTCTTCACATGACGTCACAGTCACATGCTCCGGGGCACATGTGCACATGACGTCACAGTCACATGCTCCAGGGCACATGTGCACATGACGTCACAGTCACATGCTCCAGGGCACATGTGCCCCGGAGCATGTGACTGTGACGTCATGTGAAGAATAGATTAATCTCTGCGGACCGAAGATTTACCATTACTGCGAGAGGAAGCGACGAGTCAACATCGAGGAGGAGAAGAGGGAAGAAGACGCCGACGGCGACGACGGAGAAGACCGGGCCTCTGCTAGCAAAAGAGCTAAAAAGAAGTTAGCGGAGGCCTGGCGGAAGAAAGAACCGGAGAACGCGGCGACGACACCGGAGAGCGGGAGAAGAACCGGAGAGCGGGAGAAGAAGAAGAAGAAGACGGAGAAGACCGGGCCTCCGTTAGCAAATGAGCTAAAAATAAGTTAGCGGAGGCCAGGCAGAAGAAAGAACCGGAGAACGCGGCGACGACACCGGAGACCCCCGAAGTCGGAAGAAGACCTCCGGAGTGGTGCAATAAAATACTTTTAAAAACTGTGTTGTGTTTTTATTTCCATTTATTTTCCACCAGGTGAATGGGTAGGGGTACGATGTACCCCATACTCATTCACATAGGGTGGGGGGGCCGGTATCTGGGGGCCCCCATATTAAAGGGGGCTCCCGGATTCCGATAAGCCCCCTGCCCGCAGACCCGGACAACCAACGGCCAGGGTTGTCGGGAAGAGGCCCTGTCCTCATCAACATGGGGGCAGGGTGCTCTGGGGTGGGGGGGCCGCAGGTTGCCCCCCTGCCCCAGAGCACCAAACCCCCCATGTTGAGGGCATGTGGCCTGGTACGGTTCAGGAGGGAGGGGGGCCGCTATCGTCCCCCCTCTTCCCCTGCGGCCTGCCAGGTTGCGTGCTCAGATAAGGGTCTGGTTTGGATCTTGAGGGGGACCCCACACCGTTTTTTTGGCGTAGGGTTCCCCTTCAAATCCAGACCAGACCCAAGGGCCTGGTATGCCCCTGGAGGGGGAACCCATGCCGTTTTTTTCTTTAAAAATTGGCGTGGAGTTCCCGCTCAGGATTCATACCAAACGCAGTGCCTGGTATTGGTGGGAATCCGCGTCGGATCCCCGCCTATCGGCAATGCGTGTCGCTCATTGTGAAAGGAACATTTTTTCCTTTCCCGATGACGAGACAGCTCGGCGCTGGCTCTCGCGACGGAGCTCATAGGGTGTCAATATCGCCGCTAGAAGCGGCGATATTGACACAATATCGGCGGCACCTACTGTAGCACAAAGAGATTGCTACTTGTTTTATCTTTTACATTAACATAAGTGATGACCATTTGTCAAACATTCAGTTTAAACCCTTGAATTTAAACCCTTGAATAAACCCTTGAATTATTTTTTACTAAGAATCCAATACCTTCACAACATCAGCCTTTCCACAGCTTTGTGGATCTGTAATCTACACATTAGTACTACAGACATTTTATTACTGCTTGCTGCAATTCTTGAGTCCCAAGGAAGATTTAGTGTACACAGAAGTTGAGAAAATAATAATTTTCAAGCAAGAGAAATCAACTCTGTGGTACAGAACACATGGCTTAGAAGCTGTAATTGACACTTCCTAAAGCCCAAGGGATGTGTGAAAAAGAGTGTAAGATAGTCATTAGGTCTTATGAGAGACTGAGGGTGGGGGCAGTGCTGTATTATGGCCTAGGCTGACAAGGCCCAGGCCTAGGGCGGCACTTTGCGGGGGGCGGTGAAAAAGCCCCCCCCCCCGCGTGTGAACCCCCCCTCCTCCCACACGGAGAGCCGCACAGCTCAGTGCCACGAAAAGTTTTGGTACTGAGCTCCGGTAATTTGTCAGTCTAGGATGCGCTGGCACGGTCATCCGGGACATCTGCCGCCCGGGGTCCCGCAGCGCCGATCAGCTGTACAGAGCAGCCGTCCCTCTCTCTCTCCATTGACATTGCACACAGTCACTCTTCGCCCCTCCCCCCTCTCGGCTCAATGTTCCTGTGTACACAGCCAGGAGGAGGAGCCGAGGAGAGACACAACTACAGTCAGTGAGAGAGCCATGCTGCTGGTATGTGAGACAGCTTGTGAGAGGGGACACAGGCAGGCAGAGGGGCAGGCAGAGAAGAGGTGAACTAATGAAGTGATGGGAGGGGAGAGGAGAGGGGGGTAAGGGAAGGGGATATGTGCTGGGTCTGATTCCCCCCCACTAGCACATATCTTCTCCCCTCCCAAATCACTCCTCAGCACATATCCCCATACCCCCTCTCCCCCCAAATTAAAAGATGCTCTGCCCCTCCCCACCCTGTCCCTCTGTCCTCATCCCACCCTGTCCCTCTGTCCTTATCCCACCCTGTCCCTCTGTCCTCATCCCACCCTGTCCCTCTGTCCTCATCCCACCCTGTCCCTCTGTCCCCATCCCACCCTGTCCCCCTGTCTTCATCCCACACTGTCCCTCTGTCCCCACCCCAACCTGTCCCTCTGTCCCCATCCCACCCTGTCCCCTTGTCCTCATCCCACCCTGTCCCTCTGTCCTCATCCCACCCTGTCCCTCTGTCCCCATCCCACCCTGTCCCTCTGTCCTCATCCCACCCTGTCCCTCTGTCACTATCCCAACCTGTCCCCCTGTCCTCATCCCACCCTGTCCCTCTGTCCTCATCCCACCCTGTCCCTCTGTCCCCATCCCACCCTGTCCCTCTGTCCTCATCCCACCCTGTCCCCCTGTCCTCATCCCACCCTGTCCCCCTGTCCTTATCCCACCCTGTCCCTCTGTCCCCATCCCACCCTGTCCCCTGTCCTCATCCCACCCTGTCCCTCTGTCCTCATCACACCCTGTCCCTCTGTCCCCATCCCACCCTGTCCCTCTGTCCTCATCCCACCCTGTCCCTCTGTCCTCATCCCACCCTGTCCCTCTGTCCCCATCCCACCCGGTCCCTCTGTCCCCATCCCACCCTGTCCCCCTGTCCTCATCCCACCCTGTCCCTCTGTCCCCATCCCACCCTGTCCCCCTGTCCTCATCCCACCCTGTCCCCCTGTCCTCATCCCACCCTGTCCTCATCCCACCCTGTCCCCATCCCACCCTGTCTCTCTGTCCCCACCCCACCCTGTCCCTCTGTCCTCATCCCACCCTGTCCTTATCCCACCCTGTCCCCCTGTCCTCATCCCACCCTGTCCTCATCCCAACCTGTCCCTCTGTCCCCATCCCACCCTGTCCCTCTGTCCTCATCCCACCCTGTCCCCCTTTCCTCATCCCACCCTGTCCCCCATTCCTCATCCCACCCTGTCCCCCTTTTCTCATCCCACCCTGTCCCCCTTTCCTCATCCCACCCTGTCCCCTGTCCTCATCCCACCCTGTCCCCCTGTCCTCATCCCACCCTGTCCCCCTGTCCTCATCCCACCCTGTCCCTCTGTCCCCATCCCACCCTGTCCCTCTGTCCTCATCCCACCCTGTCCCCCTGTCCTCATCCCATCCTGTCCCTCTGTCCTCATCCCACCCGGTCTCCCTGTCCTCATCCCACCCTGTCCCCCTGTCCTCATCCCACCCTGTCCTCATCCCACCCTGTTCCCCTGTCCTCATCCCACCCTGCCCCCTGTCCCCATCCCACCCTGTCCCTCTGTCCTCATCCCACCCTGTCCCTCTGTCACTATCCCACCCTGTCCCCCTGTCCTCATACCACCCTGTCCCTCTGTCCTCATCCCACCCTGTCCCTCTGTCCCCATCCCAACCTGTCCCTCTGTCCTCATCCCACCCTGTCCCTCTGTCCTCATCCCACCCTGTCCCCCTGTCCTCATCCAACCCTGTCCCCCTGTCCTCATCCCACCCTGTCCCTCTGTCCCCATCCCACGCTGTCCCCCTGTCCTCATCCCACCCTGTCCCTCTGTCCTCATCACACCCTGTCCCTCTGTCCCCATCCCACCCTGTCCCTCTGTCCCCATCCCACCCTGTCCCTCTGTCCTCATCCCACCCTGTCCCTCTGTCCTCATCCCACCCTGTCCCTCTGTCCCCATCCCACCCGGTCCCTCTGTCCCCATCCCACCCTGTCCCCCTGTCCTCATCCCACCCTGTCCCTCTGTCCCCAGCCCACCCTGTCCCCCTGTCCTCATCCCACCCTGTCCCCCTCTCCTCATCCCACCATGTCCCCCTGTCCTTATCCCGCCCTGTCCTCATCCCACCCTGTCCCCATCCCACCCTGTCTCTCTGTCCCCACCCCACCCTGTCCCTCTGTCCTCATCCCACCCTGTCCCCCTGTCCTCATCCCACCCTGTCCTCATCCCACCCTGTCCCTCTGTCCCCATCCCACCCTGTCCCTCTGTCCTCATCCCACCCTGTCCCCCTTTCTTCATACCACCCTGTCCCCCTTTCCTCATCCCACCCTGTCCCCCTTTTCTCATCCCTCTGCCCCCCTTTCCTCATCCCACCCTGTCCCCTGTCCTCATCCCACCCTGTCCCCCTGTCCTCATCCCACCCTGTCCCTCTGTCCCCATCCCACCCTGTCCCCCTGTTCTCATCCCACCCTGTCCCCCTGTCCTCATCCCACCCTGTCCCTCTGTCCTCATCCCACCCGGTCTCCCTGTCCTCATCCCACCCTGTCCCCCTGTCCTCATCCCACCCTGTCCTCATCCCACACTGTTCCCCTGTCCTCATCCAACCCTGCCCCCCTGTCCTCATCCCACCCTGTCCCCCTGTCCTCATCCCACCCTGTCCCTCTGTCCCCATCCCACCCTGTCCCTCTGTCCTCATCCCACCCTGTCCCCCTGTCCTCATCCCACCCTGTCCCCCCGTCCTCATCTCACCCTGTCCCCTGTCCTCATCCCACCCTGTCCCCCTGTCCTCATCCCACCCTGTAACCCTGTCCCCATCCCACCCTGTCCCTCTGTCCCCATCCCCACCCTGTCCCCCTGTCCTCATCCCACCCTGTCCCCTTGTCTCCACCCCACCCTGTCCCTCTGTCCTCATCCCACCCTGTCCCCCTGTCCTCATCCAACCCTGTCCCCCTGTCCCCATCCCACCCTGTCCCTCTGTCCTCATCCCACCCTGTCCCCATCCCACTCAGTCCCCCTGTCCCCATCCCACCCAGTCCCCCTGTCCTCATACCACCCTGTCCCTCTGTCCCCATCCCACCCTGTCCCCCTGTCCTCACCCCACCCTGTCCCCCTGTCCCCATTCCACCCTCTCTCCCTGTCCTCATCCCACCCTGTCTGTCGGTCCTCATCCCACCCTGTCCCCCTGTCCCCATCCCACCCTGTCCCCCTGTCTCCATCCCACCCTGTCCCCCTGTACTCATCCCACCCTGTCCCTCTGTCCTCATCCCACCCTGTCCCCTTTTCCCCATCCCACTCTGTCCCTCTGTCCTCATCCCACCCTGTCCCTCTGTCCCCATCCCATCCTGTCCCCCTGTCCTCATCCCACCCTGTCCCCCTTTTCTCATCCCACCCTGTCCCCCTTTCCTCATCCCACCCTGTCCCCTGTCCTTATCCCACCCTGTCCCCCTGTACTCATCCCACCCTGTCCCCCTGTCCTCATCCCACTCTGTCCCCCTCTCCTCATCCCACCCTGTCCCCCTGTCCCCATCCCACCCTGTCCCCCTGTCCTCATCCCACCCTGTCCCCCTGTCCTCATCCCACCCTGTCCCCCTTTCCTCATCCCACCCTGTCCCTCTGTCCTCATCCCACCCTGTCCCCCTGTCCTCATCCCACCCTGTCCCCCTGTCCTCATCTCACCCTGTCCCCCTGTCCTCATCCCACCCTGTCCCCCTGTCCTCATCCCACCCTGTCCCTCTGTCCCCATCCCCACCCTGTCCCCCTGTCCTCATCCCACCCTGTCCCCCTGTCCTCATCCCACCCTGTCCCCCTGTCCCCCTGTTTCCACCCCACCCTGTTCCACTGTCCTCATCCCACCCTGTCCCCCTGTCCTCATCCAACCCTGTCCCCCTGTCCCCATCCCACCCTGTCCCTTTGTCCTCATCCACCCTGTCCCCCTGTCCTCATCCTACCCTGTCCCCCTGTCCTCATCCTACCCTGTCCCCCTGTCCCCATCCTACCCAGTCCCCCTGTCCTCATCCCACCCTGTCCCTCTGTCCCCATCCCACCCTGTCCCTCTTTACTCATCCCACCCTGTTCCCCTGTCCTCATCCCACCCTGTCCCCCTGTCCTCATCCCACCCTGTCCCCATCTCACCCTGTCCCCCTGTCCTCATCCCACCTTGTCCCTCTGTCCTCATCCCACCTTGTCCCCCTGTCCTCATCCCACCCTGTCCCCCTGTCCTCATCCCACCCTGTCCCTCTGTCCCCATCCCACCCTGTCCCTCTGTACTCATCCCACCCTGTCCCTCTGTCCTCATCCCACCCTGTCCCTCTGTTCCCATCCCCACCCTGTCCCCCTGTCCTCATCCCACCCTGTCCCCCTGTCCTCATCCCAACCTGTCCCCATCCCACCCTGTCCCCCTGTCCTCACCCCACCCTGTCCCCCTGTCCCCTTTCCACCCTGTCCCCCTGTCCTCATCCCACCCTGTCCGTCTGTCCTCATCCCACCCTGTCCCCCTGTCCTCACCCCACCCTGTCCCCCTGTCCCCTTTCCACCCTGTCCCCCTGTCCTCATCCCACCCTGTCCCTCTGTCCTCATCCCACCCTGTCCCCCTGTCCTCATCCCACCCTGTCCCCCTGTCCTCATCCCACCCTGTCCCTCTGTCCCCATCCCACCCTGACCCCCTGTCCTCATCCCACCCTGTCCCTCTGTCCTCATCACACCCTGTCCCTCTGTCCCCATCCCACCCTGTCCCTCTGTCCTCATCTCACCCTATCCCTCTGTCCTCATCCCACCATGTCCCTCTGTCCCCATCCCACCCTGTCCCCCTGTCCTCATCCCACCCTGTCCCTCTGTCCCCATCCCACCCTGTCCCCCTGTCCTTATCCCACCCTGTCCTCATCCCACCCTGTCCCCATCCCACCCTGTCTCTCTGTCCCCACCCCACCCTGTCCCTCTGTCCTCATCCCACCCTGTCCTCATCCCACCCTGTCCCCCTGTCCTCATCCCACCCTGTCCTCATCCCACCCTGTCCCTCTGTCCTCATCCCACCCTGTCCCCCTTTTCTCATCCCACCCTGTCCCCCTTTCCTCATCCCACCCTGTCCCCCTGTCCTCATCCCACCCTGTCCCCCTGTCCTCATCCCACCCTGTCCCTCTGTCCCCATCCCACCCTGTCCCCCTGTCCTCATCCCACCCTGTGCCCCTGTCCTCATCCCACCCTGTCCCTCTGTCCTCATCCCACCCGGTCTCCCTGTCCTCATCCCACCCTGTCCCCTGTCCTCATCCCACCCTGTCCTTATCCCACCCTGTTCCCCTGTCCTCATCCCACCCTGCCCCCCTGTCCTCATCCCACCCTGTCCCCCTGTCCTCATCCCACCCTGTCCCTCTGTCCCCATACCACCCTGTCCCTCTGTCCTCATCCCACCCTGTCCCCCTGTCCTCATCCCACCCTGTCCCCCTGTCCTCATCTCACCCTGTCCCCCTCTCCTCATCCCACCCTGTCCCCCTGTCCTCATCCCACCCTGTCCCCCTGTCCCCATCCCCACCCTGTCCCCCTGTCCTCATCCCACCCTGTCCCCCTGTCCCCAACCCACCATGTCCCCCTGTCTCCACCCCACCCTGTCCCTCTGTCCTCATCCCACCCTGTCCCCCTGTCCTCATCCAACCCTGTCCCCCTGTCCCCATCCCACCCTGTCCCTCTGTCCTCATCCCACCCTGTCCCCCTGTCCTCATCCCACCCTGTCCCCCTGTCCCCATCCCACTCAGTCCCCCTGTCCCCATCCCACCCAGTCCCCCTGTCCCCTTTCCACCCTCTCTCCCTGTCCTCATCCCACCCTGTCCGTCTGTCCTCATCCCACCCTGTCCCCATCCACCCTGTCCACCTGTCTCCATCCCGCCCTGTCCCCCTGTCCTCATCCCACCCTGTCCCTCTGTCCCCATCCCACCCTGTCCCCCTGTCCTCACCCCACCCTGTCCCCCTGTCCCCTTTCCACCCTCTCTCCCTGTCCTCATCCCACCCTGTCCGTCTGTCCTCATCCCACCCTGTCCCCATCCACCCTGTCCACCTGTCTCCATCCCGCCCTGTCCCCCTGTCCTCATCCCACCCTGTCCCTCTGTCCTCATCCCACCCTGTCCCCCTGTCCCCATCCCACTCTGTCCTCATCCCACCCTGTCCATCTGTTCTCATCCCACCCTGTCCCCATCCCACCCTGTCCCTCTGTCCCCATCCCACCCTGTCCCCCTGTCCTCATCCCACCCTGTCCCTCTGTCCTCATCCCACCCTGTCCTCATCCCACCCTGTCCCTCTGTCCCCATCCCACCCTGTCCCTCTGTCCTCATCCCACTCTGTCCCCCTTTCCTCATCCCACCCTGTCCCCCTTTCCTCATCCCACCCTGTCCCCCTGTCCTCATCCCACCCTGTCCCCCTGTCCTCATCCCACCCTGTCCTCATCCCACCCTGTCCCCCTGTCCTCATCCAACCCTGTCCCCCTGTCCCCATCCCACCCTGTCCCTCTGTCCTCATCCCACCCTGTCCCCCTGTCCTCATCCTACCCTGTCCCCCTGTCCCCATCCCACCCAGTCCCCCTGTCCTCATCCCACCCTGTCCCTCTGTCCCCATCCCACCCTGTCCCTCTGTACTCATCCCACCCTGTCCCCCTGTCCTCATCCCACCCTGTCCCCCTGTCCTCATCCCACCCTGTCCCCATCCCACCCTGTCCCCCTGCCCTCATCCCACCTTGTCCCTCTGTCCTCATCCCACCCTGTCCCCCTGTCCTCAGCCCACCCTGTCCCCCTGTCCTCATCCCACCCTGTCCCTCTGTCCCCATCCCACCCTGTCCCTCTGTACTCATCCCACCCTGTCCCTTTGTCCTCATCCCACCCTGTCCCTCTGTTCCCATCCCCACCCTGTCCCCCTGTCCTCATCCCACCCTGTCCCCCTGTCCTCATCCCACCCTGTCCCCATCCCACCCTGTCCCCCTATCCTCATCCCACCTTGTCCCTCTGTCCTCATCCCACCCTGTCCCCCTGTCCTCATCCCACCCTGTCCCCCTGTCCTCATCCCACCCTGTCCCTCTGTCCCCATCCCACCCTGTCCCTCTGTACTCATCCCACCCTGTCCCTTTGTCCTCATCCCACCCTGTCCCTCTGTTCCCATCCCCACCCTATCCCCCTGTCCTCATCCCACCCTGTCCCCCTGTCCTCATCCCACCCTGTCCCCATCCCACCCTGTCCCTCTGTACTCATCCCACCCTGTCCCTCTGTCCTCATCCCACCCTGTCCCTCTGTCCCCATCCCCACCCTATCCCCCTGTCCTCATCCCACCCTGTCCCCCTGTCCTCATCTCAACTTGTCCCCATCCCACCCTGTCCCCCTGTCCTCATCCCACCCTGTCCCCCTGTCCTCATCCCACTCTGTCCCTCTGTCCCCATCCCACCCTGTCCCCCTGTCCTCATCCCACCCTGTCCCTCTGTCCTCATCCCACCCTGTCCCTCTGTCCTCATCACACCCTGTCCCTCTGTCCTCATCCCACCCTGTCCCTCTGTCCTCATCCCACCCTGTCCCTCTGTCCCCATCCCACCCTGTCCCCCTGTCCTCATCCCATCCTGTCCCCTTGTCCTTATCCCACCCTGTCCTCATCCCACCCTGTCCCCATCCCACCCTGTCTCTCTGTCCCCACCCCACCCTGTCCCTCTGTCCTCATCCCACCCTGTCCCCCTGTCCTCATCCCACCCTGTCCTCATCCCACCCTGTCCCTCTGTCCTCATCCCACCCTGTCCCCCTTTCCTCATCCCACCCTGTCCCCCTTTCCTCATCCCACCCTGTCCCCCTTTTCTCATCCCACCCTGTCCCCCTTTCCTCATCCCACCCTGTCCCCTGTCCTCATCCCACCCTGTCCCCCTGTCCTCATCCCACCCTGTTCCCCTGTCCTCATCCCACCCTGTCCCTCTGTCCCCATCCCACCCTGTCCCTCTGTCCTCATCCCACCCTGTCCTCCTGTCCTCACCCCACCCTGTCCCCCTGTCTCCATTCCACCCTGTCTCCCTGTCCTCATCCCACCCTCTCCGTCTGTCCTCATTCCACCCTGTCCCCCTGTCCCCATCCCACTCAGTCCCCCTGTCCCCATCCCACCCAGTCCCCCTGTCCTCATCCCACCCTGTCCCTCTGTCCCCATCCCACCCTGTCCCCCTGTCCTCACCCCACCCTGTCCCCCTGTCCCCTTTCCACCCTCTCTCCCTGTCCTCATCCCACCCTGTCCCCCTGTCCTCATCCCACCCTGTCCCCCTGTCCCCATCCCACCCTGTCCCCCTGTCTCCATCCCGCCCTGTCCCCCTGTCCTCATCCCACCCTGTCCCTCTGTCCTCATCCCACCCTGTCCCCCTGTCCTCATCCCACCCTGTCCCCCTGTCCCCATCCCACCCTGTCCCTCTGTCCTCATCCCACCCTGTCCGTCTGTTCTCATCCCACCCTGTCCCCCTGTCCCCATCCCACCCTGTCCCCCTGTCCTCATCCCACCCTGTCCCTCTGTCCTCATCCCACCCTGTCCTCATCCCACCCTGTCCCCTGTCCTTATCCCACCCTGTCCCCCTGTACTCATCCCACCCTGTCCCCCTGTCCTCATCCCACTCTGTCCCCCTGTCCTCATCCCACCCTGTCCCCCTTTTCTTATCCCACTCTGTCCCCTTGTCTTCATCCCACCCTGTCCCCCTGTCCTCATCCCACCCTGTCCCCCTGTCCTCATCCCACCCTGTCCCCCTGTACTCATCCCACCCTGTCCCCCTGTCCTCATCCCACTCTGTCCCCCTGTCCTCATCCCACAATGTCCCCTGTCCTCATCCCACCCTGTCCTCATCCCACCCTGTCCTCATCCCACCCTGTCCCCATGTCCTCATCCCACCCGGTCCCCCTGTCCTCATCCCACCCTGTCCCTCTGTCCCATCCCACCCTGTCCCTCTGTCCTCATCTCACCCTGTCCCCCTGTCCTCCTTCCACCCTGTCCCCCTGTCCTCATCTCACCCTGTCCCCCTGTCCTCATCCCACCCTGTCCCCCTGTCCTCATCCCACCCTGTCCCCCTGTCCCCATCCCATCCTGTCCCTCTGTCCCCATCCCACCCTGTCCCTCTGTCCCCATCCCCACCCTGTGCCCCTGTCCTCATCCCACCCTGTCCCCCTGTCCCCACCCAACCCTGTCCCCCTGTCCCCATCCCACCCTGTCCCTCTGTCCTCATCCCACCCTGTCCCCCTGTCCCCATCCCACCCAGTCCCCCTGTCCTCATCCCACCCTGTCCCTCTGTCCCCATCCCACCCTGTCCCTCTGTCCTCATCCCACCCTGTCCCTCTGTCCTCATCCCACCCTGTCCCTCTGTCCCCATCCCACCCTGTCCCCCTGTCCTCATCCCACCCTGTCCCTCTGTCCCCATCCCACCCTGTCCCCCTGTCCTCATCCCACCCTGTCCCCATGTCCTCATCCCACCCTGTCCCCCTGTCCTTACCCCACCCTGTCCTCATCCCACCCTGTCCCCATCCCACCCTGTCTCTCTGTCCCCACCCCACCCTGTCCCTCTGTCCCCATCCCACCCTGTCCTCATCCCACCCTGTCCCCCTGTCCTCATCCCACCCTGTCCTCATCCCACCCTGTCCCTCTGTCCTCATCCCACCCTGTCCCCCTTTCCTCATCCCACCCTGTCCCCCTTTTCTCATCCCACCCTGTCCCCCTTTTCTCATCCCACCCTGTCCCCCTTTCCTCATCCCACCCTGTCCCCTGTCCTCATCCCACCCTGTCCCCCTGTCTTCATCCCACCCTGTCCCTCTGTCCCCATCCCACCCTGTCCCCCTGTCTCCACCCCACCCTGTCCCTCTGTCCTCATCCCACCCTGTCCCCCTGTCCTCATCCAACCCTGTCCCCCTGTCCCCATCCCACCCTGTCCCTCTGTCCTCATCCCACCCTGTCCCCCTGTCCTCATCCCACCCTGTCCCCCTGTCCCCCTCCCACTCAGTCCCCCTGTCCCCATCCCACCCAGTCCCCCTGTCCTCATCCCACCCTGTCCCTCTGTCCCCATCCCACCCTGTCCCCCTGTCCTCACCCCACCCTGTCCCCCTTTCCCCTTTCCACCCTCTCTCCCTGTCCTCATCCCACCCTGTCCGTCTGTCCTCATCCCACCCTGTCCCCATCCCACCCTGTCCACCTGTCTCCATCCCGCCCTGTCCGTCTGTCCTCATCCCACCCTGTCCCTCTGTCCTCATCCCACCCTGTCCCCCTGTCCCCATCCCACCCTGTCCCTCTGTCCTCATCCCACCCTGTCCGTCTGTTCTCATCCCACCCTGTCCCCCTGTCCCCATCCCACCCTGTCCCTCTGTCCCCATCCCACCCTGTCCCCCTGTCCTCATCCCACCCTGTCCCTCTGTCCTCATCCCACCCTGTCCTCATCCCACCCTGTCCCTCTGTCCCCATCCCACCCTGTCCCTCTGTCCTCATCCCACCCTGTCCCCCTTTCCTCATCCCACCCTGTCCCCCTTTTCTCATCCCACCCTGTCCCCCTTTCCTCATCCCACCCTGTCCCCTGTTCTTATCCCACCCTGTCCCCCTGTACTCATCCCACCCTGTCCCCCTGTCCTCATCCCACCCTGTCCTCATCCCACCCTGTCCCCCTGTCCTCATCCAACCCTGTCCCCCTGTCCCCATCCCACCCTGTCCCTCTGTCCTCATCCGACCCTGTCCCCCTGTCCTCATCCTACCCTGTCCCCCTGTCCCCCTCCCACCCAGACCCCCTGTCCTCATCCCACCCTGTCCCTCTGTCCCCATCCCACCCTGTCCCTCTGTACTCATCCCACCCTGTCCCCCTGTCCTCATCCCACCCTGTCCCCCTGTCCTCATCCCACCCTGTCCCCATCCCACCCTGTCCCCCTGTCCTCATCCCACCCTGTCCCCCTGTCCTCATCCCACCCTGTCCCCCTGTCCTCATCCCACCCTGTCCCCCTGTCCTCATCCCACCATGTCCCTCTGTCCCCATCCCACCCTGTCCCTCTGTACTCATCCCACCCTGTCCCTTTGTCCTCATCCCACCCTGTCCCTCTGTCCCCATCCCACCCTGTCCCCCTGTCCTCATCCCACCTTGTCATTCTGTCCTCATCCCACCCTGTCCCCCTGTCCTCATCCCACCCTGTCCCCCTGTCCTCATCCCACCCTGTCCCTCTGTCCCCATCCCACCCTGTCCCTCTGTACTCATCCCACCCTGTCCCTCTGTCCTCATCCCACCCTGTCCCTCTGTCCCCATCCCCACCCTGTCCCCCTGTCCTCATCCCACCCTGTCCCCCTGTCCTCATCTCAACCTGTCCCCATCCCACCCTGTCCCCCTGTCCTCATCCCACCCTGTCCCCCTGTCCTCATCCCACCCTGTCCCTCTGTCCCCATCCCACCCTGTCCCCCTGTCCTCATCCCACCCTGTCCTCATCCCACCCTGTCCCCCTGTCCTCATCCCACCCTGTCCTTATCCCACCCTGTCCCTCTGTCCTCATCCCACCCTGTCCCCCTTTCCTCATCCCACCCTGTCCCCCTTTCCTCATCCCACCCTGTCCCCCTTTTCTCATCCCACCCTGTCCCTCTGTCCTCATCACACCCTGTCCCTCTGTCCTCATCCCACCCTGTCCCTCTGTCCTCATCCCACCCTGTCCCTCTGTCCCCATCCCACCCTGTCCCCCTGTCCTCATCCCACCCTGTCCCCCTGTCCTCATCCCACCCTGTCCCCCTTTCCTCATCCCACCCTGTCCCCCTTTCCTCATCCCACCCTGTCCCCCTTTTCTCATCCCACCCTGTCCCTCTGTCCTCATCACACCCTGTCCCTCTGTCCTCATCCCACCCTGTCCCTCTGTCCTCATCCCACCCTGTCCCTCTGTCCCCATCCCACCCTGTCCCCCTGTCCTCATCCCACCCTGTCCCCCTGTCCTCATCCCACCCTGTCCCCCTGTCCTTATCCCACCCTGTCCTCATCCCACCCTGTCCCCATCCCACCCTGTCTCTCTGTCCCCACCCCACCCTGTCCCTCTGTCCTCATCCCACCCTGTCCTCATCCCACCCTGTCCCCCTGTCCTCATCCCACCCTGTCCTCATCCCACCCTGTCCCTCTGTCCTCATCCCACCCTGTCCCCCTTTCCTCATCCCACCCTGTCCCCCTTTCCTCATCCCACTCTGTCCCCCTTTTCTCATCCCACCCTGTCCCCCTTTCCTCATCCCACCCTGTCCCCTGTCCTCATCCCACCCTGTCCCCCTGTCCTCATCCCACCCTGTCCACCTGTCCTCATCCCACCCTGTCCCTCTGTCCCCATCCCACCCTGTCCCTCTGTCCTCATCCCACCCTGTCCCCCTGTCCTCATCCCACCCTGTCCCCCTGTCCTCATCCAACCCTGTCCCCCTGTCCTCATCCCACCCTGTCCCCCTGTCCTCATCCCACCCTGTCCCCCTGTCCCCATCCCACTCAGTCCCCCTGTCCCCATCCCACCCAGTCCCCCTGTCCTCATCCCACCCTGTCCCTCTGTCCCCATCCCACCCTGTCCCCCTGTCCTCACCCCACCCTGTCCCCCTGTCCCCTTTCCACCCTCTCTCCCTGTCCTCATCCCACCCTGTCCGTCTGTCCTCATCCCACCCTGTCCCCCTGTCCCCATCCCACCCTGTCCCCCTGTCTCCATCCTGCCCTGTCCCCCTGTCCTCATCCCACCCTGTCCCTCTGTCCTCATCCCACCCTGTCCCCCTGTCCCCATCCCACCCTGTCCCTCTGTCCTCATCCCACCCTGTCCATCTGTTCTCATCCCACCCTGTCCCCCTGTCCCCATCCCACCCTGTCCCCCTGTCCTCATCCCACCATGTCCCTCTGTCCTCATCCCACCCTGTCCTCATCCCACCCTGTCCCTCTGTCCCCATCCCACCCTGTCCCTCTGTTCTCATCCCACCCTGTCCCCCTTTCCTCACCCCACCCTGTCCCTCTGTTCTCATCCCACCCTGTCCCCCTTTCCTCATCCCACCCTGTCCCTCTGTCCTCATCCCACCATGTCCCCCTGTCCTCCTCCCACCCTGTCCCCCTGTCCTCATCTCACCCTGTCCCCCTGTCCTCATCCCACCCTGTCCCCCTGTCCTCATCCCACCCTGTCCCCCTGTCCCCATCCCATCCTGTCCCTCTGTCCCCATCCCACCCTGTCCCTCTGTCCCCATCCCCACCCTGTGCCCCTGTCCTCATCCCACCCTGTCCCCCTGTCCTCACCCAACCCTGTCCTCCTGTCCCCACCCCACCCTGTCCCTCTGTCCTCATCCCACCCTGTCCCCCTGTCCCCATCCCACCCAGTCCCCCTGTCCTCATCCCACCCTGTCCCTCTGTCCCCATCCCACCCTGTCCCTCTGTACTCATCCCACCCTGTCCCCCTGTCCTCATCCCACCCTGTCCCCCTGTCCTCATCCCACCCTGTCCCCATCCCACCCTGTCCCCCTGTCCTCATCCCACCCTGTCCCCCTGTCCTCATCCCACCCTGTCCCTCTGTACTCATCCCACCCTGTCCCCCTGTCCTCATCCCACCCTGTCCCCCTGTCCTCATCCCACCCTGTCCCCATCCCACCCTGTCCCCCTGTCCTCATCCCACCCTGTCCCTCTGTCCCCATCCCACCCTGTCCCTCTGTACTCATCCCACCCTGTCCCTTTGTCCTCATCCCACCCTGTCCCTCTGTCCCCATCCCACCCTGTCCCCCTGTCCTCGTCCCACCTTGTCATTCTGTCCTCATCCCACCCTGTCCCCCTGTCCTCATCCCACCCTGTCCCCCTGTCCTCATCCCACCCTGTCCCTCTGTCCCCATCCCACCCTGTCCATCTGTACTCATCCCACCCTGTCCCTCTGTCCTCATCCCACCCTGTCCCTCTGTCCCCATCCCCACCCTGTCCCCCTGTCCTCATCCCACCCTGTCCCCCTGTCCTCATCTCAACCTGTCCCCATCCCACCCTGTCCCCCTGTCCTCATCCCACCCTGTCCCTCTGTCCCCATCCCACCCTGTCCCCCTGTCCTCATCCCACCCTGTCCCTCTGTCCTCATCACACCCTGTCCCTCTGTCCTCATCCCACCCTGTCCCTCTGTCCTCATCCCACCCTGTCCCTCTGTCCCCATCCCTCCCTGTCCCCCTGTCCTCATCCCACCCTGTCCCCCTGTCCTCATCCCACCCTGTCCCCCTGTCCTTATCCCACCCTGTCCTCATCCCACCCTGTCCCCATCCCACCCTGTCTCTCTGTCCCCACCCCACCCTGTCCCTCTGTCCTCATCCCACCCTGTCCTCATCCCACCCTGTCCCCCTGTCCTCATCCCACCCTGTCCTCATCCCACCCTGTCCCTCTGTCCTCATCCCACCCTGTCCCCCTTTCCTCATCCCACCCTGTCCCCCTTTCCTCATCCCACCCTGTCCCCCTTTTCTCATCCCACCCTGTCCCTCTGTCCTCATCACACCCTGTCCCTCTGTCCTCATCCCACCCTGTCCCTCTGTCCTCATCCCACCCTGTCCCTCTGTCCCCATCCCACCCTGTCCCCCTGTCCTCATCCCACCCTGTCCCCCTGTCCTTATCCCACCCTGTCCTCATCCCACCCTGTCCCCATCCCACCCTGTCTCTCTGTCCCCACCCCACCCTGTCCCTCTGTCCTCATCCCACCCTGTCCTCATCCCACCCTGTCCCCCTGTCCTCATCCCACCCTGTCCTCATCCCACCCTGTCCCTCTGTCCTCATCCCACCCTGTCCCCCTTTCCTCATCCCACCCTGTCCCCCTTTCCTCATCCCACCCTGTCCCCCTTTTCTCATCCCACCCTGTCCCCCTTTCCTCATCCCACCCTGTCCCCTGTCCTCATCCCACCCTGTCCCCCTGTCCTCATCCCACCCTGTCCCCCTGTCCTCATCCCACCCTGTCCACCTGTCCTCATCCCACCCTGTCCCTCTGTCCCCATCCCACCCTGTCCCTCTGTCCTCATCCCACCCTGTCCCCCTGTCCTCATCCCACCCTGTCCCCCTGTCCTCATCCCACCCTGTCCCCCTGTCCCCATCCCACCCTGTCCCCCTGTCTCCATCCCGCCCTGTCCCCCTGTCCTCATCCCACCCTGTCCCCCTGTCCCCATCCCACCCTGTCCCTCTGTCCTCATCCCACCCTGTCCATCTGTTCTCATCCCACCCTGTCCCCCTGTCCCCATCCCACCCTGTCCCCCTGTCCTCATCCCACCATGTCCCTCTGTCCTCATCCCACCCTGTCCCTCTGTCCCCATCCCACCCTGTCCCTCTGTTCTCATCCCACCCTGTCCCCATTTCCTCATCCCACCCTGTCCCTCTTTCCTCATCCCACCCTGTCCCCCTTTCCTCATCCCACCCTGTCCCCCTTTCCTCATCCCACCCTGTCCCCCTGTCCTCATCCCACCCTGTCCCCCTGTCCTCATCCCACCCTGTCCCCCTGTCCTCATCCCACTCTGTCCCCCTGTCCTCATCCCACCCTGTCCCCCTGTCCTCATCCCACCCTGTCCTCCTGTCCTCATCCCACCCTGTCCTCATCCTACCCTGTCCCCCTGTCCTCATCCCACCCTGTCCCTCTGTCCCATCCCACCCTGTCCCTCAGTCCTCATCCCACCATGTCCCCCTGTCCTCCTCCCACCCTGTCCCCCTGTCCTCATCTCACCCTGTCCCCCTGTCCTCATCCCACCCTGTCCCCCTGTCCTCATCCCACCCTGTCCCCCTGTCCCCATCCCATCCTGTCCCTCTGTCCCCATCCCACCCTGTCCCTCTGTCCCCATCCCCACCCTGTGCCCCTGTCCTCATCCCACCCTGTCCCCCTGTCCCCACCCAACCCTGTCCCCCTGTCCCCATCCCACCCTGTCCCTCTGTCCTCATCCCACCCTGTCCCCCTGTCCCCATCCCACCCAGTCCCCCTGTCCTCATCCCACCCTGTCCCTCTGTCCCCATCCCACCCTGTCCCTCTGTACTCATCCCACCCTGTCCCTCTGTCCTCATCCCACCCTTCCCTCTGTCCCCATCCCCACCCTGTCCCCTGTCCTCATCCCACCCTGTCCCCCTGTCCTCATCCCACCCTGTCCCCATCCCACCCTGTCCCCCTGTCCTCATCCCACCTGGTCCCTCTGTCCTCATCCCACCCTGTCCCCCTGTCCTCATCCCACCCTGTCCCCCTGTCCCCATCCCACCCTGTCCCTCTGTACTCATCCCACCCTGTCCCTCTGTCCTCATCCCACCCTTCCCTCTGTCCCCATCCCCACCCTGTCCCCCTGTCCTCATCCCACCCTGTCCCCCTGTCCTCATCCCAACCTCTCCCCATCCCACCCTGTCCCCCTGTCCTCATCCCACCTTGTCCCCCTGTCCTCATCCCACCCTGTCCACCTGTCCCCATCCCACCCTGTCCCCCTGTCCTCACCCCACCCTGTCCCCTTTCCACCCTGTCCCCCTGTCCTCATCCCACCCTGTCCGTCTGTCCTCATCCCACCCTGTCCCCCTGTCCTCACCCCACCCTGTCCCCCTGTCCCCTTTCCACCCTGTCCCCCTGTCATCATTCCACCCTATCCCCCTGTCCCCATCCCACCCTGTCCCTCTGTCCTCACCCCACCCTGTCCCTCTGTCCCCATCCCACCCTGTCCCAGTGTCCTCATCCCACCCTGTCCTCCTGTCCTCACCCCACCCTGTCCCCCTGTCTCCATTCCACCCTGTCTCCCTGTCCTCATCCCACCCTGTCCGTCTGTCCCCATCCCACCCTGTCCCTCTGTCCTCATCCTACCCTGTCCCTCTGTTCTCATCCCACCCTGTCCCCATGTCCCCATTCCACCCTGTCCCTCTGTCCTCATCCCACCCTGTCCCCTTGTCCTCATCCCACCCTGTCCCCCTGTCCCCCTGTCCCCATCCCACCCTGTCCCTCTGCCCTCATCCCACCCTGTCCCCCTGTCCCCATCCCACCCTGTCCTCACCCCACCCTGTCCCCCTGTCCTCACCCCACCCTGTCCCCTGTCCCCATTCCACCCTGTCATCTGTCCTCATCCCACCCTGTCCGTCTGTCCTCATCCTACCCTGTTCCCATCCCACCCTGTCCCCCTGTCTCCATCCCACCCTGTCCCCCTGTCCTCATCCCACCCTGTCCCTCTGTCCTTATCCCACCCTGTCCCTCTGTCCTCATCCCACCCTGTCCCTCTATCCTCATCCCACCCTGTCCCTCTGTCCTCCTCCCATCAAAATGACAGGGCGGGTCTTAAAATGGAAGAGGTGTAGTTTTGACAGGAAGGGGTGCGTCATATATAAAGTAGGGGGTGTGCAAGTTTCGTCAGGCCTAGGGCAGCACAAAACCTAAATACACCACTGGGTGGGGGGTGGATTTACTAAAACTGGTGCACATAGAATCTGGTGCAGGTGTGCATAGTAACCAATCAGTTTCTAGTTTTTATTGTCAAAGCTTAATTCAACAAACTGAAGTTAGAAGCTGATTGGTTACAATGCACAGCTTCACCAGATTCTATGTGCACCAGTTTTAGCAAATCTACCCGGGGTGCCTGTTGGCTGTGTGTCAGCTGCAATTCCCTGTCCTCATCCCACCCTGTCCCCCTGTCCTCATCCCACCCTGTCCCCCTGTCCTCATCCCACCCTGTCCCTCTGTCCCCATCCCACCCTGTCCCCCTGTCCTCATCCCACCCTGTCCCCCTGTCCCCATCCCACCATGTCCCTCTGTCCCCATCCCCACCCTGTCCCCCTGTCCTCATCCCACCCTGTCCCCCTGTCCTCATCCCACCCTGTCCCCATCTCAGCCTGTCCCCTTGTCCCCATCCCACCCTGTCCCCCTGTCCTCATCCCACCTTGTCCCCATGTCCTCATCCCACCCTGTCCCCCTGTCACCATCCCACCCTGTCCATCTGTCCTCATCCCACCCTGTCCCCCTGTCCTCATCCCACCCTGTCCCCATCCCACCCTGTCCCTCTGTCCTCATCCCACCCTGTCCCTCTGTCCCCATCCCACCCTGTCCCCCTGTCCTCATCCCAACCTGTCCTCCTGTCCTCACCCCACCCTGTCCCCCTGTATACATTCCACCCTGTCTCCCTGTCCTCATCCCACCCTCTCCGTCTGTCCTCATCCCACCCTGTCCATCTGTCCTCATCCTACCCTGTCCCTCTGTCCTCATCCCACCCTGTCCTCATCCCACCCTGTCCCTCTGTCCCCATCCCACCCTGTCCCTCTGTCCTCATCCCACCCTGTCCCCCTTTCCTCATCCCACCCTGTCCCCCTTTTCTCATCCCACCCTGTCCCCCTTTCCTCATCCCACCCTGTCCCCTGTCCTTATCCCACCCTGTCCCCCTGTACTCATCCCACCCTGTCCCCCTGTCCTCATCCCACTCTGTCCCCCTGTCCTCATCCCACCCTGTCCCCCTGTCCCCATCCCACCCTGTCCCCCTGTCCTCATCCCACCCTGTCCCCCTGTCCTCATCCCACCCTGTCCTCATCCCACCATGTCCCCCTGTCCTCATCCCACCCTGTCCCCCTGTCCTCATCCCACCCTGTCCCTCTGTCCCCATCCCACCCTGTCCCTCTGTCCTCATCCCACCCTGTCCCCCTGTCCTCATCCCACCCTGTCCCCCTGTCCTCATCTCACCCTGTCCCCCTGTCCTCATCCCACCCTGTCCCCCTGTCCTCATCCCACCCTGTCCCCATATCCCCATCCCACCCTGTCCCTCTGTCCCCATCCCCACCCTGTCCCCCTGTCCTCATCCCACCCTGTCCCTCTGTCCTCATCCCACCCTGTCCCTCTGTCCTCATCCCACCCTGTCCTCATCCCACCCTGTCCCTCTGTCCCCATCCCACCCTGTCCCTCTGTCCTCATCCCACCCTGTCCCCCTTTCCTCATCCCACCTTGTCCCCCTTTTCTCATCCCACCCTGTCCCCCTTTCCTCATCCCACCCTGTCCCCTGTCCTTATCCCACCCTGTCCCCCTGTACTCATCCCACCCTGTCCCCCTGTCCCCTTCCCACTCTGTCCCCCTGTCCTCATCCCACCCTGTCCCCCTGTCCCCATCCCACCCTGTCCCCCTGTCCTCATCCCACCCTGTCCCCCTGTCCTCATCCCACCCTGTCCTCATCCCACCATGTCCCCCTGTCCTCATCCCACCCTGTCCCCCTGTCCTCATCCCACCCTGTCCCTCTGTCCCCATCCCACCCTGTCCCTCTGTCCTCATCCCACCCTGTCCCCCTGTCCTCATCTCACCCTGTCCCCCTGTCCTCATCCCACCCTGTCCCCCTGTCCTTATCCCACCCTGTCCCCATATCCCCATCCCACCCTGTCCCTCTGTCCCCATCCCCACCCTGTCCCCCTGTCCTCATCCCACCCGGTCCCCCTGTCCTCATCCCACCCTGTCCCCCTGTCCCCATCCCACCCTGTCCCCCTGTTTCCACCCCACCCTGTTCCTCTGTCCTCATCCCACCCTGTCCCCCTGTCCTCATCCAACCCTGTCCCCCTGTCCCCATCCCACCCTGTCCCTCTGTCCTCATCCACCCTGTCCCCCTGTCCTCATCCTACCCTGTCCCACTGTCCCCATCCTACCCAGTCCCCCTGTTGTCATCCCACCCTGTCCCTCTGTCCCCATCCCACCCTGTCCCTCTGTACTCATCCCACCCTGTCCCCCTGTCCTCATCCCACCCTGTCCCCCTGTCCTCATCCCACCCTGTCCCCCTGTCCTCATCCCACCTTGTTCCTCTGTCCTCATCCCACCCTGTCCCCCTGTCCCCATCCCACCCTGTCCCTCTGTGCTCATCCCACCCTGTCCCTCTGTCCTCATCCCACCCTGTCCCTCTGTTCCCATCCCCACCCTGTCCCCCTGTCCTCATCCCACCCTGTCCCCCTGTCCTCATCCCACCCTGTCCCCATCAAACCCTGTCCCCCTGTCCTCATCCCACCTTGTCCCTCTGTCCTCATCCCACCCTGTCCCCCTGTCCTCATCCCACCCTGTCCCTCTGTCCCCATCCCACCCTGTCCCTCTGTCCTCATCCCACCCTGTCCCTCTGTCCCCATCCCACCCTGTCCCCCTGTCCTCATCCCACCCTGTCCCCCTGTCCTCATCCCACCCTGTCCCCATCCCACCCTGTCCCCCTGTCCTCATCCCACCTTGTCCCTCTGTCCTCATCCCACCCTGTCCCCCTGTCCTCATCCCACCCTGTCCCCCTGTCCCCATCCCACCCTGTCCCTCTGTCCCCATCCCACCCTGTCCCTCTGTACTCATCCCACCCTGTCCCTCTGTCCTCATTTCACCCTGTCCCTCTGTCCCCATCCCCACCCTGTCCCCCTGTCCTCATCCCACCCTGTCCCCCTGTCCTCATCCCAACCTGTCCCCATCCCACCCTGTCCCCCTGTCCTCATCCCACCCTGTCCCCCTGTCTTCATCCCACCTTGTCCCCCTGTCCTCATCCCACCCTGTCCCCCTGTCCTCACCCCACCCTGTCCCCCTGTCCCCTTTCCACCCTTTCCCTCTGTCCTCATCCCACCCTGTCCATCTGTCCTCATCCCACCCTGTCCCCCTGTCCTCACCCCACCATGTCCCCCTGTCCCCTTTCCACCCTGTCCCCCTGTCCTCATCCCACCCTGTCCCTCTGTCCTCATCCCACCATGTCCCCATGTCCTCATCCCACCCTGTCCCCCTGTCCTCATCCCACCCTGTCCCTCTGTCCCCATCCCACCCTGTCCCCCTGTCCTCATCCCACCCTGTCCCTCTGTCCTTATCACACCCTGTCCCTCTGTCCTCATCCCACCCTGTCCCTCTGTCCTCATCCCACCCTGTCCCTCTGTCCCCATCCCACCCTGTCCCCCTGTCCTAATCCCACCCTGTCCCCCTGTCCTCGTCCCACCCTGTCCCCCTGTCCTTATCCCACCCTGTCCTCATCCCACCCTGTCCCCATCCCACCCTGTCCCCCTGTCCTCATCCCACCCTGTCCTCATCCCACCCTGTCCCTCTGTCCTCATCCCACCCTGTCCCCCTTTCCTCATCCCACCCTGTCCCCCTTTATTCATCCCACCCTGTCCCCCTTTTCTCATCCCACCCTGTCCCCCTTTCCTCATCCCACCCTGTCCCCTGTCTTCATCCCACCCTGTCCCCCTGTCCTCATCCCACCCTGTCCCCCTGTCCTCATCCCACCCTGTCCCTCTGTCCTCATCCCACCCTGTCCCCCTGTCCTCATCCCACCCTGTCCCCTGTCCTCATCCCACCCTGTCCCTCTGTCCTCATCCCACCCGATCTCCCTGTCCTCATCCCACCCTGTCCCCCTGTCCTCATCCCACCCTGTCCTCATCCCACCCTGTTCCCCTGTCCTCATCCCACCCTGCCCCCCTGTCCTCATCCCACCCTGTCCCCCTGTCCTCATCCCACCCTGTCCCTCTGTCCCCATCCCACCCTGTCCCTCTGTCCTCATCCCACCCTGTCCCCCTGTCCTCATCCCACCCTGTCCCCCTGTCCTTATCCAACCTTGTCCCCCTGTCCTCATCCCACCCTGTCCCCCTGTCCTCATCCCACCCTGTCCCCCTGTCTCCATCCCGCCCTGTCCCCCTCTCCTCATCCCACCCTGTCCCTCTGTCCTCATCCCACCCTGTCCCCCTGTCCCCATCCCACCCTGTCCCTCTGTCCTCATCCCACCCTGTCCGTCTGTTCTCATCCCACCCTGTCCCCCTGTCCCCATCCCACCCTGTCCCCCTGTCCTCATCCCACCCTGTCCCTCTGTCCTCATCCCACCCTGTCCTCATCCCACCCTGTCCCTCTGTCCCCATCCCACCCTGTCCCTCTGTTCTCATCCCACCCTGTCCCCCTTTCCTCATCCCACCCTGTCCCTCTTTCCTCATCCCACCCTGTCCCCCTTTCCTCATCCCACCCTGTCCCCCTTTCCTCATCCCACCCTGTCCCCCTGTCCTCATCCCACCCTGTCCCCCTGTCCTCATCCCACCCTGTCCCCCTGTCCTCATCCCACTCTGTCCCCCTGTCCTCATCCCACCCTGTCCCCCTGTCCTCATCCCACCCTGTCCTCCTGTCCTCATCCCACCCTGTCCTCATCCTACCCTGTCCCCCTGTCCTCATCCCACCCTGTCCCTCTGTCCCATCCCACCCTGTCCCTCTGTCCTCATCCCACCATGTCCCCCTGTCCTCCTCCCACCCTGTCCCCCTGTCCTCATCTCACCCTGTCCCCCTGTCCTCATCCCACCCTGTCCCCCTGTCCTCATTCCACCCTGTCCCCCTGTCCCCATCCCATCCTGTCCCTCTGTCCCCATCCCACCCTGTCCCTCTGTCCCCATCCCCACCCTGTGCCCCTGTCCTCATCCCACCCTGTCCCCCTGTCCCCACCCAACCCTGTCCCCCTGTCCCCATCCCACCCTGTCCCTCTGTCCTCATCCCACCCTGTCCCCCTGTCCCCATCCCACCCAGTCCCCCTGTCCTCATCCCACCCTGTCCCTCTGTCCCCATCCCACCCTGTCCCTCTGTACTCATCCCACCCTGTCCCTCTGTCCTCATCCCACCCTTCCCTCTGTCCCCATCCCCACCCTGTCCCCCTGTCCTCATCCCACCCTGTCCCCCTGTCCTCATCCCACCCTGTCCCCATCCCACCCTGTCCCCCTGTCCTCATCCCACCTGGTCCCTCTGTCCTCATCCCACCCTGTCCCCCTGTCCTCATCCCACCCTGTCCCCCTGTCCCCATCCCACCCTGTCCCTCTGTACTCATCCCACCCTGTCCCTCTGTCCTCATCCCACCCTTCCCTCTGTCCCCATCCCCACCCTGTCCCCCTGTCCTCATCCCACCCTGTCCCCCTGTCCTCATCCCAACCTCTCCCCATCCCACCCTGTCCCCCTGTCCTCATCCCACCTTGTCCCCCTGTCCTCATCCCACCCTGTCCACCTGTCCCCATCCCACCCTGTCCCCCTGTCCTCACCCCACCCTGTCCCCTTTCCACCCTGTCCCCCTGTCCTCATCCCACCCTGTCCGTCTGTCCTCATCCCACCCTGTCCCCCTGTCCTCACCCCACCCTGTCCCCCTGTCCCCTTTCCACCCTGTCCCCCTGTCATCATTCCACCCTATCCCCCTGTCCCCATCCCACCCTGTCCCTCTGTCCTCACCCCACCCTGTCCCTCTGTCCCCATCCCACCCTGTCCCAGTGTCCTCATCCCACCCTGTCCTCCTGTCCTCACCCCACCCTGTCCCCCTGTCTCCATTCCACCCTGTCTCCCTGTCCTCATCCCACCCTGTCCGTCTGTCCCCATCCCACCCTGTCCCTCTGTCCTCATCCTACCCTGTCCCTCTGTTCTCATCCCACCCTGTCCCCATGTCCCCATTCCACCCTGTCCCTCTGTCCTCATCCCACCCTGTCCCCTTGTCCTCATCCCACCCTGTCCCCCTGTCCCCCTGTCCCCATCCCACCCTGTCCCTCTGCCCTCATCCCACCCTGTCCCCCTGTCCCCATCCCACCCTGTCCTCACCCCACCCTGTCCCCCTGTCCTCACCCCACCCTGTCCCCCTGTCCCCATTCCACCCTGTCGTCTGTCCTCATCCCACCCTGTCCGTCTGTCCTCATCCTACCCTGTTCCCATCCCACCCTGTCCCCCTGTCTCCATCCCACCCTGTCCCCCTGTCCTCATCCCACCCTGTCCCTCTGTCCTTATCCCACCCTGTCCCTCTGTCCTCATCCCACCCTGTCCCTCTATCCTCATCCCACCCTGTCCCTCTGTCCTCCTCCCATCAAAATGACAGGGCGGGTCTTAAAATGGAAGAGGTGTAGTTTTGACAGGAAGGGGTGCGTCATATATAAAGTAGGGGGTGTGCAAGTTTCGTCAGGCCTAGGGCAGCACAAAACCTAAATACACCACTGGGTGGGGGGTGGATTTACTAAAACTGGTGCACATAGAATCTGGTGCAGGTGTGCATAGTAACCAATCAGTTTCTAGTTTTTATTGTCAAAGCTTAATTCAACAAACTGAAGTTAGAAGCTGATTGGTTACAATGCACAGCTTCACCAGATTCTATGTGCACCAGTTTTAGCAAATCTACCCGGGGTGCCTGTTGGCTGTGTGTCAGCTGCAATTCCCTGTCCTCATCCCACCCTGTCCCCCTGTCCTCATCCCACCCTGTCCCCCTGTCCTCATCCCACCCTGTCCCTCTGTCCCCATCCCACCCTGTCCCCCTGTCCTCATCCCACCCTGTCCCCCTGTCCCCATCCCACCCTGTCCCTCTGTCCCCATCCCCACCCTGTCCCCCTGTCCTCATCCCACCCTGTCCCCCTGTCCTCATCCCACCCTGTCCCCATCTCAGCCTGTCCCCTTGTCCCCATCCCACCCTGTCCCCCTGTCCTCATCCCACCTTGTCCCCATGTCCTCATCCCACCCTGTCCCCCTGTCACCATCCCACCCTGTCCATCTGTCCTCATCCCACCCTGTCCCCCTGTCCTCATCCCACCCTGTCCCCATCCCACCCTGTCCCTCTGTCCTCATCCCACCCTGTCCCTCTGTCCCCATCCCACCCTGTCCCCCTGTCCTCATCCCAACCTGTCCTCCTGTCCTCACCCCACCCTGTCCCCCTGTATACATTCCACCCTGTCTCCCTGTCCTCATCCCACCCTCTCCGTCTGTCCTCATCCCACCCTGTCCCTCTGTCCTCATCCTACCCTGTCCCTCTGTCCTCATCCCACCCTGTCCTCATCCCACCCTGTCCCTCTGTCCCCATCCCACCCTGTCCCTCTGTCCTCATCCCACCCTGTCCCCCTTTCCTCATCCCACCCTGTCCCCCTTTTCTCATCCCACCCTGTCCCCCTTTCCTCATCCCACCCTGTCCCCTGTCCTTATCCCACCCTGTCCCCCTGTACTCATCCCACCCTGTCCCCCTGTCCTCATCCCACTCTGTCCCCCTGTCCTCATCCCACCCTGTCCCCCTGTCCCCATCCCACCCTGTCCCCCTGTCCTCATCCCACCCTGTCCCCCTGTCCTCATCCCACCCTGTCCTCATCCCACCATGTCCCCCTGTCCTCATCCCACCCTGTCCCCCTGTCCTCATCCCACCCTGTCCCTCTGTCCCCATCCCACCCTGTCCCTCTGTCCTCATCCCACCCTGTCCCCCTGTCCTCATCCCACCCTGTCCCCCTGTCCTCATCTCACCCTGTCCCCCTGTCCTCATCCCACCCTGTCCCCCTGTCCTCATCCCACCCTGTCCCCATATCCCCATCCCACCCTGTCCCTCTGTCCCCATCCCCACCCTGTCCCCCTGTCCTCATCCCACCCTGTCCCTCTGTCCTCATCCTACCCTGTCCCTCTGTCCTCATCCCACCCTGTCCTCATCCCACCCTGTCCCTCTGTCCCCATCCCACCCTGTCCCTCTGTCCTCATCCCACCCTGTCCCCCTTTCCTCATCCCACCTTGTCCCCCTTTTCTCATCCCACCCTGTCCCCCTTTCCTCATCCCACCCTGTCCCCTGTCCTTATCCCACCCTGTCCCCCTGTACTCATCCCACCCTGTCCCCCTGTCCCCTTCCCACTCTGTCCCCCTGTCCTCATCCCACCCTGTCCCCCTGTCCCCATCCCACCCTGTCCCCCTGTCCTCATCCCACCCTGTCCCCCTGTCCTCATCCCACCCTGTCCTCATCCCACCATGTCCCCCTGTCCTCATCCCACCCTGTCCCCCTGTCCTCATCCCACCCTGTCCCTCTGTCCCCATCCCACCCTGTCCCTCTGTCCTCATCCCACCCTGTCCCCCTGTCCTCATCTCACCCTGTCCCCCTGTCCTCATCCCACCCTGTCCCCCTGTCCTTATCCCACCCTGTCCCCATATCCCCATCCCACCCTGTCCCTCTGTCCCCATCCCCACCCTGTCCCCCTGTCCTCATCCCACCCTGTCCCCCTGTCCTCATCCCACCCTGTCCCCCTGTCCCCATCCCACCCTGTCCCCCTGTTTCCACCCCACCCTGTTCCTCTGTCCTCATCCCACCCTGTCCCCCTGTCCTCATCCAACCCTGTCCCCCTGTCCCCATCCCACCCTGTCCCTCTGTCCTCATCCACCCTGTCCCCCTGTCCTCATCCTACCCTGTCCCACTGTCCCCATCCTACCCAGTCCCCCTGTCGTCATCCCACCCTGTCCCTCTGTCCCCATCCCACCCTGTCCCTCTGTACTCATCCCACCCTGTCCCCCTGTCCTCATCCCACCCTGTCCCCCTGTCCTCATCCCACCTTGTTCCTCTGTCCTCATCCCACCCTGTCCCCCTGTCCCCATCCCACCCTGTCCCTCTGTGCTCATCCCACCCTGTCCCTCTGTCCTCATCCCACCCTGTCCCTCTGTTCCCATCCCCACCCTGTCCCCCTGTCCTCATCCCACCCTGTCCCCCTGTCCTCATCCCACCCTGTCCCCATCAAACCCTGTCCCCCTGTCCTCATCCCACCTTGTCCCTCTGTCCTCATCCCACCCTGTCCCCCTGTCCTCATCCCACCCTGTCCCTCTGTCCCCATCCCACCCTGTCCCTCTGTACTCATCCCACCCTGTCCCTCTGTCCTCATCCCACCCTGTCCCTCTGTCCCCATCCCACCCTGTCCCCCTGTCCTCATCCCACCCTGTCCCCCTGTCCTCATCCCACCCTGTCCCCATCCCACCCTGTCCCCCTGTCCTCATCCCACCTTGTCCCTCTGTCCTCATCCCACCCTGTCCCCCTGTCCTCATCCCACCCTGTCCCCCTGTTCCCATCCCACCCTGTCCCTCTGTCCCCATCCCACCCTGTCCCTCTGTACTCATCCCACCCTGTCCCTCTGTCCTCATTTCACCCTGTCCCTCTGTCCCCATCCCCACCCTGTCCCCCTGTCCTCATCCCACCCTGTCCCCCTGTCCTCATCCCAACCTGTCCCCATCCCACCCTGTCCCCCTGTCCTCATCCCACCCTGTCCCCCTGTCTTCATCCCACCTTGTCCCCCTGTCCTCATCCCACCCTGTCCCCCTGTCCTCACCCCACCCTGTCCCCCTGTCCCCTTTCCACCCTTTCCCTCTGTCCTCATCCCACCCTGTCCATCTGTCCTCATCCCACCCTGTCCCCCTGTCCTCACCCCACCATGTCCCCCTGTCCCCTTTCCACCCTGTCCCCCTGTCCTCATCCCACCCTGTCCCTCTGTCCTCATCCCACCATGTCCCCATGTCCTCATCCCACCCTGTCCCCCTGTCCTCATCCCACCCTGTCCCTCTGTCCCCATCCCACCCTGTCCCCCTGTCCTCATCCCACCCTGTCCCTCTGTCCTTATCACACCCTGTCCCTCTGTCCTCATCCCACCCTGTCCCTCTGTCCTCATCCCACCCTGTCCCTCTGTCCCCATCCCACCCTGTCCCCCTGTCCTAATCCCACCCTGTCCCCCTGTCCTCATCCCACCCTGTCCCCCTGTCCTTATCCCACCCTGTCCTCATCCCACCCTGTCCCCATCCCACCCTGTCTCTCTGTCCCCACCCCACCCTGTCCCTCTGTCCTCATCCCACCCTGTCCTCATCCCACCCTGTCCCCCTGTCCTCATCCCACCCTGTCCTCATCCCACCCTGTCCCTCTGTCCTCATCCCACCCTGTCCCCCTTTCCTCATCCCACCCTGTCCCCCTTTATTCATCCCACCCTGTCCCCCTTTTCTCATCCCACCCTGTCCCCCTTTCCTCATCCCACCCTGTCCCCTGTCTTCATCCCACCCTGTCCCCCTGTCCTCATCCCACCCTGTCCCCCTGTCCTCATCCCACCCTGTCCCTCTGTCCTCATCCCACCCTGTCCCCCTGTCCTCATCCCACCCTGTCCCCTGTCCTCATCCCACCCTGTCCCTCTGTCCTCATCCCACCCGATCTCCCTGTCCTCATCCCACCCTGTCCCCCTGTCCTCATCCCACCCTGTCCTCATCCCACCCTGTTCCCCTGTCCTCATCCCACCCTGCCCCCCTGTCCTCATCCCACCCTGTCCCCCTGTCCTCATCCCACCCTGTCCCTCTGTCCCCATCCCACCCTGTCCCTCTGTCCTCATCCCACCCTGTCCCCCTGTCCTCATCCCACCCTGTCCCCCTGTCCTTATCCAACCTTGTCCCCCTGTCCTCATCCCACCCTGTCCCCCTGTCCTCATCCCACCCTGTCCCCCTGTCTCCATCCCGCCCTGTCCCCCTCTCCTCATCCCACCCTGTCCCTCTGTCCTCATCCCACCCTGTCCCCCTGTCCCCATCCCACCCTGTCCCTCTGTCCTCATCCCACCCTGTCCGTCTGTTCTCATCCCACCCTGTCCCCCTGTCCCCATCCCACCCTGTCCCCCTGTCCTCATCCCACCCTGTCCCTCTGTCCTCATCCCACCCTGTCCTCATCCCACCCTGTCCCTCTGTCCCCATCCCACCCTGTCCCTCTGTCCTCATCCCACCCTGTCCCCCTTTCCTCATCCCACCCTGTCCCCCTTTCCTCATCCCACCCTGTCCCCCTTTTCTCATCCCACCCTGTCCCCCTTTCCTCATCCCACCCTGTCCCCTGTCCTTATCCCACCCTGTCCCCCTGTACTCATCCCACCCTGTCCCCCTGTCCTCATCCCACTCTGTCCCCCTGTCCTCATCCCACCCTGTCCCCCTGTCCTCATCCCACCCTGTCCCCCTGTCCTCATCCCACTCTGTCCCCCTGTCTTCATCCCACCCTGTCCCCCTGTCCTTATTCCACCCTTTCCCCCTGTCCTCATCCCACCCTGTCCCCCTGTACTCATCCCACCCTGTCCCCCTGTCCTCATCCCACTCTGTCCCCCTGTCCTCATCCCACCCTGTCCCCCTGTCCTCATCCCACCCTGTCCCCCTGTCCTCATCCCACCCTGTCCTCATCCCACCCTGTCCCCCTGTCCTCATCCCACCCTGTCCCCCTGTCCTCATCCAACCCTGTCCCTCTGTCCCCATCCCACCCTGTCCCTCTGTCCTCATCCCACCCTGTCCCCCTGTCCCCCTGTCCTCATCTCACCCTGTCCCCCTGTCCTCATCCTACCCTCTCCCCCTGTCCTCATCCCACCCTGTCCCCCTGTCCCCATCCCATCCTGTCCCTCTGTCCCCATCCCACCCTGTCCCTCTGTCCCCATCCCCACCCTGTGCCCCTGTCCTCATCCCACCCTGTCCCCCTGTCCCCACCCAACCCTGTCCCCCTGTCCCCATCCCACCCTGTCCCCCTGTCCCCATCCCACCCAGTCCCCCTGTCCTCATCCCACCCTGTCCCTCTGTCCCCATCCCACCCTGTCCCTCTGTACTCATCCCACCCTGTCCCTCTGTCCCCATCCCCACCCTGTCCCCCTGTCCTCATCCCACCCTGTCCCCCTGTCCTCATCCCACCCTGTCCCCATCCCACCCTGTCCTCATCCCACCTTGTCCCTCTGTCCTCATCCCACCCTGTCCCCCTGTCCTCATCCCACCCTGTCCCTCTGTCCCCATCCCACCCTGTCCCTCTGTACTCATCCCACCCTGTCCCTCTGTCCTCATCCCACCCTTCCCTCTGTCCCCATCCCCACCCTGTCCCCCTGTCCTCATCCCACCCTGTCCCCCTGTCCTCATCCCAACCTGTCCCCATCCCACCCTGTCCCCCTGTCCTCATCCCACCTTGTCCCCCTGTCCTCATCCCACCCTGTCCCCCTGTCCCCATCCCACCCTGTCCCCCTGTCCTCACCCCACCCTGTCCCCTGTCCCCTTTCCACCCTGTCCCCCTGTCCTCATCCCACCCTGTCCGTCTGTCCTCATCCCACCCTGTCCCCCTGTCCTCACCCCACCCTGTCCCCCTGTCCCCTTTCCACCCTGTCCCCCTGTCATCATCCCACCCTGTCCCCCTGTCACCATCCCACCCTGTCCCTCTGACCTCATCCCACCCTGTCCCCCTGTCCTCATTCCACCCTATCCCCCTGTCCCCATCCCACCCTGTCCCTCTGTCCGCATCCCACCCTGTCCCTCTGTCCCCATCCCACCCTGTCCCCCTGTCCTCATCCCACCCTGTCCTCCTGTCCTCACCCCACCCTGTCCCCCTGTCTCCATTCCACCCTGTCTCCCTGTCCTCATCCCACCCTGTCCGTCTGTCCTCATCCCACCCTGTCCCTCTGTCCTCATCCTACCCTGTCCCTCTGTCCTCATCCCACCCTGTCCCCATGTCCCCATTCCACCCTGTCCCTCTGTCCTCATCCCACCCTGTCCCCTTGTCCTCATCCCACCCTGTCCCCTTGTCCCCATCCCACCCTGTCCCTCTGCCCTCATCCCACCCTGTCCCCACCCCACCCTGTCCCCCTGTCCTCACCCCACCCTGTCCCCCTGTCCCCATCCCACCCTGTCCTCACCCCACCCTGTCCCCCTGTCCTCACCCCACCCTGTCCCCCTGTCCCCATTCCACCCTGTCCGTCTGTCCTCATCCCACCCTGTCCATCTGTCCTCATCCTTCCCTGTCCCCATCCCATCCTGTCCCCCTGTCTCCATCCCACCCTGTCCCCCTGTCCTCATCCCACCCTGTCCCTCTGTCCTTATCCCACCCTGTCCCTCTGTCCTCATCCCACCCTGTCCCTCTATCCTCATCCCACCCTGTCCCTCTGTCCTCCTCCCATCAAAATGACAGGGCGGGTCTTAAAATGGAAGGGGTGTAGTTTTGACAGGAAGGGGTGCGTCATATATAAAGTAGGGGGTGTGCAAGTTTCGTCAGGCCTAGGGCAGCACAAAACCTAAATACACCACTGGGTGGGGGTTGGATTTACTAAAACTGGTGCACATAGAATCTGGTGCAGGTGTGCATAGTAACCAATCAGCGTCTAGTTTTTATTGTCAAAGCTTAATTCAACAAACTGAAGTTAGAGGCTGATTGGTTACAATGCACAGCTTCACCAGATTCTATGTGCACCAGTTTTAGCAAATCTACCCGGGGTGCCTGCAGGCTGTGTGTCTGCTGCAATTCCCTGTCCTCATCCCACCCTGTCCCCCTGTCCTCATCCCACCCTGTCCCCCTGTCCTCATCCCACCCTGTCCCTCTGTCCCCATCCCACCCTGTCCCCCTGTCCTCATCCCACCCTGTCCCCCTGTCCCCATCCCACCCTGTCCCTCTGTCCCCATCCCCACCATGTCCCCCTGTCCTCATCCCACCCTGTCCTCATCCCACCCTGTCCCCATCCCACCCTGTCCCCCTGTCCCCATCCCACCCTGTCCCCCTGTCCTCATCCCACCTTGTCCCCATGTCCTCATCCCACCCTGTCCCCCTGTCACCATCCCACCCTGTCCCTCTGTCCTCATCCCACCCTGTCCCCCTGTCCTCATCCCACCCTGTCCCCCTGTCCCCATCCCACCCTGTCCCTCTGTCCTCATCCCACCCTGTCCCTCTGTCCCCATCCCACACTGTCCCCCTGTCCTCATCCCACCCTGTCCTCACCCCACCCTGTCCCCCTGTCTCCATTCCACCCTGTCTCCCTGTCCTCATCCCACCCTGTCCGTCTGTCCTCATCCCACCCTGTCCCTCTGTCCTCATCCTACCCTGTCCCTCTGTCCTCATCCCACCCTGTCCCCATGTCCCCATTCCACCCTGTCCCTCTGTCCTCATCCTACCCTGTCCCCCTGTCCTCATCCCACCCTGTCCCCCTGTCCCCATCCCACCCTGTCCCTCTGCCCTCATCCCACCCTGTCCCCCTGTCCCCATCCCACCCTGTCCTCACCCCACCCTGTCCCCCTGTCCCCATTCCACCCTGTCCCCCTGTCCTCATCCCACCCTGTCCGTCTGTCCTCATCCCACCCTGTCCCCCTGTCCTCACCCCACCCTGTCCCCCTGTCCCCTTTCCACCCTGTCCCCCTGTCATCATCCCACCCTGTCCCCCTGTCACCATCCCACCCTGTCCCTCTGTCCTCATCCCACCCTGTCCCCCTGTCCTCATTCCACCCTATCCCCCTGTCCCCATCCCACCCTGTCCCTCTGTCCTCATCCCACCCTGTCCCTCTGTCCCCATCCCACCCTGTCCCCCTGTCCTTATCCCACCCTGTCCTCCTGTCCTCACCCCACCCTGTCCCCCTGTCTCCATTCCACCCTGTCTCCCTGTCCTCATCCCACCCTGTCCATCTGTCCTCATCCCACCCTGTCCCTCTGTCCTCATCCTACCCTGTCCCTCTGTCCTCATCCCACCCTGTCCCCATGTCCCCATTCCACCCTGTCCCTCTGTCCTCATCCCACCCTGTCCCCTTGTCCTCATCCCACCCTGTCCCCCTGTCCCCATCCCACCCTGTCCCTCTGCCCTCATCCCACCCTGTCCCCCTGTCCCCATCCCACCCTGTCCTCACCACACCCTGTCCCCCTGTCCTCACCCCACCCTGTCCCCCTGTCCCCATTCCACCCTGTCCGTCTGTCCTCATCCCACCCTGTCCGTCTGTCCTCATCCTACCCTGTCCCCATCCCATCCTGTCCCCCTGTCTCCATCCCACCCTGTCCCCCTGTCCTCATCCCACCCTGTCCGTCTGTCCTCATCCTACCCTGTCCCCATCCCATCCTGTCCCCCTGTCTCCATCCCACCCTGTCCCCCTGTCCTCATCCCACCCTGTCCCTCTGTCCTTATCCCACCCTGTCCCCCTGTCCCCATTCCACCCTGTCCGTCTGTCCTCATCCCACCCTGTCCGTCTGTCCTCATCCTACCCTGTCCCCATCCCATCCTGTCCCCCTGTCTCCATCCCACCCTGTCCCCCTGTCCTCATCCCACCCTGTCCCTCTGTCCTTATCCCACCCTGTCCCTCTGTCCTCATCCCACCCTGTCCCTCTATCCTCATCCCACCCTGTCCCTCTGTCCTCCTCCCATCAAAATGGCAGGGCGGGTCTTAAAATGGAAGGGGTGTAGTTTTGACAGGAAGGGGTGCGTCATATATAAAGTAGGGGGTGTGCAAGTTTCGTCAGGCCTAGGGCAGCACAAAACCTAAATACACCACTGGGTGGGGGGTGGATTTACTAAAACTGGTGCACATAGAATCTGGTGCAGGTGTGCATAGTAACCAATCAGCTTCTAGTTTTTATTGTCAAAGCTTAATTCAACAAACTGAAGTTAGAGGCTGATTGGTTACAATGCACAGCTTCACCAGATTCTATGTGCACCAGTTTTAGCAAATCTACCCGGGGTGCCTGCAGGCTGTGTGTCTGCTGCAATTCCCTGTCCTCATCCCACCCTGTCCCCCTGTCCTCATCCCACCCTGTCCCCCTGTCCTCATCCCACCCTGTCCCTCTGTCCCCATCCCACCCTGTCCCCCTGTCCTCATCCCACCCTGTCCCCCTGTCCCCATCCCACCCTGTCCCTCTGTCCCCATCCCCACCCTGTCCCCCTGTCCTCATCCCACCCTGTCCCCATCCCACCCTGTCCCCCTGTCCCCATCCCACCCTGTCCCCCTGTCCTCATCCCACCTTGTCCCCATGTCCTCATCCCACCCTGTCCCCCTGTCACCATCCCACCCTGTCCCTCTGTCCTCATCCCACCCTGTCCCCCTGTCCTCATCCCACCCTGTCCCCCTGTCCCCATCCCACCCTGTCCCTCTGTCCTCATACCACCCTGTCCCTCTGTCCCCATCCCACACTGTCCCCCTGTCCTCATCCCACCCTGTCCTCCTGTCCTCACCCCACCCTGTCCCCCTGTCTCCATTCCACCCTGTCTCCCTGTCCTCATCTCACCCTGTCCGTCTGTCCTCATCCCACCCTGTCCCTCTGTCCTCATCCTACCCTGTCCCTCTGTCCTCATCCCACCCTGTCCCCATTCCACCCTGTCCCTCTGTCCTCATCCTACCCTGTCCCCCTGTCCTCATCCCACCCTGTCCCCCTGTCCCCATCCCACCCTGTCCCTCTGCCCTCATCCCACCCTGTCCCCCTGTCCCCATCCCACCCTGTCCTCACCCCACCCTGTCCCCCTGTCCCCATTCCACCCTGTCCCCCTGTCCTCATCCCACCCTGTCCGTCTGTCCTCATCCTACCCTGTTCCCATCCCACCCTGTCCCCCTGTCTCCATCCCACCCTGTCCCCCTGTCCTCATCCCACCCTGTCCCTCTGTCCTTATCCCACCCTGTCCCTCTGTCCTCATCCCACCCTGTCCCTCTATCCTCATCCCACCCTGTCCCTCTGTCCTCCTCCCATCAAAATGACAGGGCGGGTCTTAAAATGGAAGGGGTGTAGTCTTGACAGGAAGGGGTGCGTCATATATAAAGTAGGGGGTGCGCGAGTTTCGTCAGGCCTAGGGCAGCACAAAACCTAAATACACCACTGGGTGGGGGGTGGATTTACTAAAACTGGTGCACATAGAATCTGGTGCAGGTGTGCATAGTAACCAATCAGCTTCTAGTTTTTATTCTCAAAGCTTAATTGAACAAACTGAAGTTAGAAGCTGATTGGTTACTATGCACAGCTTCACCAGATTCTATGTGCACCAGTTTTAGCAAATCTACCCGGGGTGCCTGCAAGCTGTGTGTCTGCTGCAATTCCCTTCATTGAAAATCCAAATGCATACAGTCAGGAAGGGAAGAGGAAAAAATGACAGAGCAGCATGACTCCAACAGGCACCAGAGGCAGAAGCAGATGATACAGCCACAAATTTAGGTTGGAGTCCTTCTTTAACACACACACGTGCACATTTTCATGCTATGAGGTGTGATTTATACATTTAATAGTATTGCCGTTCAACACATTTCTATGTACTGCAGTGACCTTCAACCTATGTGAGTTGTGGTTCATTGGCTAAGTGAGTTTCAATGGAAAATGAATGGCAGGATCGCACACCACAGTTTCATATGTTAACATGCGTTACAGTAATGCATTGTAAAACATCCTTTGTATCGTGCATTACTTCAATGCACAAATCTGAATGGTGCTTTTAAAGTGAAATGAAAGTAAAAATGAAATAAAACTAACAAATATGTCATATTTACCTGCTCTGTGCAGTGGTTTTGCATAAAGCAGCCCCAATCCTCCTTTTCTCAGGCCCAAGCCGACACTCCTGGCCCCTCTCTCCTGCAAAGTGCCCCTAGAGCACGCGGCTTGCAATAGGGCACCCAAGCAGGCTTGCTCTCGAGCCACGGCTCCACCCTGTCCCCTCTATCTCCTTATTAGCTCACCTTTCTGTGATTGACAACAGCAGAAGCCAATGTTTTCTGCTGCTGTCTTAGCCAATGAGGAGGGTGAATCCCTGGAGAGCCAGAGCTCTTTTACACATCGCTGGAGGACGATTGGGCTCAGGTAAGTATTTGGGGGGTCTGGGGGAGAGGAGCTGTTACACAGATGTAGCAGGGTCTCTGTTGAGGCCCCATGGACTACGTTACCCAGAACCCCGTTTGGCACCCAGGGTGCATTGGGCTGCCGCAGAGACTCATGGGTGGGGTATAAAAGGGGAGGGCGAGGCTAAGCCCGGCCTCTTTGGACACTGCGCGGCTGGCAAGAGGACTTCCTGTGCAGACCTGCTGTGAGTGCAAGGCCCGAGGCCTGGACCTTGCGCATTTCCAGAGAGCCTTCCACCTCGCTGCGGAGCCTGTGCAGCTGCAGACATCTACCTGCTTCGCAGACATCAGTGGACCGGAGATCAGGCGGACTGGGATCGAGTCCAGGGGTGAGAGAGCACCTGCTCACAAGTATAACCGAGTACTTTATTAGGCCTATTGACTGCCTTGGCCCATCGGGTTATACTTTCCTTTTTCCTGTCAGGAGACTGGTTGCAGAACTGAGTTGCATGGTCTCCGGGGAGTTTCTTCCATTGTCTTAGACCATTATTGGATTACAAATATTGTTCCTATATGTGCACCACCGATCATCTTGCATGCAAAGATTCCTCCTTTAAAGACTGAGCTTTAACTGAGTCAGGCCTGACTGGGAGTTTATAGCATTGCTGGGTTCCATATTGCTAACGGGGACTCTAGCTATATGTCAGTGTGTGATAGAACTATTTGTGCCAGGAGAAAAGCTGTCAGAGTATGTCAGAAGACTGAACAAGATGCTTTGTCAAATCGTGCAAAAAAAAGGGATGGTACCCCAAGCCATAGATGCGGTAAGGATGAAGCAGATCTTAAAGAGAGCGCTACGCTCGGATCCAGTCTGGCTTCACCTGAAAACCTCTGGAGGAGGCATGTCACTGAATTACCCTGATCTGGTAAAGGTCATTAGAGATGAAAAGGCCCTGCAGAAAGATCAGCAAGCGATCAAGACGTATACCTCTTCTACACCGGTAAAGGTCAGGTCAGCCATGACCTCTGAAAGAGACTCAGAAGTAGATACCCTGAAGTCGCAGATGTCTCAGGTGTTGGAGATGCTGACCTCTTTGATGGCAAAGGATCTAAGGGTCATAGAAAATGGGGGACCAAAGAAGGAGTTGTTCCCAGATACCTCAGCACCCACTTCCCTACAAGATTGGGGGAATGTGGTCTGTTTTAACTGTGGAGGAGTTGGCCATATAGCGAAAGTATGTTCCAGTCCCAAGAAAAAAAAGATAAATAATCGCAAGCCGGCGGAAAACTCCAGAGGGCCCCGGTGAAGGAGTCAACCGGGTGCCCATCATCTCCAGTAAGCTCCATTGGACCCAAACTGAATGCAGAAGCTACTGAATTCGTCCCGTCCAGCTCTCTATCAGACTCATGGGAAGATGCTCTCGACTCACTTCCAGAGGAGGATCCAGGGTGTTCTGTGTATTCTCCTGCTCCTGAGTTAAATGTTTCAGAAACAGTGGGCGCTATAAACCAGAAATCCCAAGGGAGCGGAGGGCGAAGAGGGCCATAAGGCCTCCCCGAAAGTTGACTTACCCACAAATGGGGAAGAGTTCGGAGGACACTGTGGCAACTGCCAGGAGGAGTGCAGAAAGCCCTGATCCCTCCACTGTTCATTTGGTGGAGGGCAACCCCAACTCACTCCCTGGCACAGTTAGGCAGGCCACTTATGACAGTGTGACCTGTGGGCAAGGAAGTTCACCCTCTCATTTCTGGTGGGAACTTCCTCTGCCGACATCATACGCAGCTTTGTCTAAAGTCGTGCGGAGTGTATGTTGACAATTATCTTTGGGGACCAAAGAGTTTAAGTGGGGGGAGTGTGTAGCGGGGTCTCCGTTGAGGCCCCATGGACTACCTTACCAGGAACCCCGTTTGGCACCCAGGGTGCATTGGGCTGCCGCAGAGACTCATGGGTGGGGTATAAAAGGGGAGGGCAAGGCTAAGCCCGGCCTCTTTGGACACTGTGCGGCTGGCAAGAGGACTTCCTGTGTGGACCTGCTGTGAGTGCAAGGCCCGAGGCCTGGGCCTTGCACACTTTCAGAGAGCCTTCCACCTCGCTGTGCGGCTGCAGACATCTACCTGCTTCGCGGACATCAGTGGATCGGAGATCAGGCGGTGGCAGATCCTGTGTGTGTGGACACAGCGGTGGGAGTTCCGGACTGGGATCGAGTCCGGAGGGGTGAGAGAGCACCTGCTCACAACTATAACCGAGTACTTTATTAGGCCTCTTGACTGCCTTGGCCCATCGGGTTATACTTTCCTTTTTCCTGTCAGGAGACTGGTTGCAGAACTGAGTTGCATGGTCTCCGGGGAGTTGCTTCCATTGCCTTAGACCATTATTGGTTTACAAATATTGTTCCTGTATGTGCACCACCGATCATCTTGCATGCGAAGATTCCTCCTTTAAAGACTGAGCTTTAACTGAGTCAGGCCTGACTGAGAGTTTATAGCATTGCTGGGCGCCATATTGCTAACGGGGACTCTAGCTATATGTCAGTGTGTGATAGAACTATTTCTGCACTATAGTTGACTAGTGTTAGTATTACTGCAGGGCTCTGCATGCATGTGTTATATGTGATATTAATTGTTAACCTCTATATACAAGTAAACCTTTTACAGTTAATCATTCTGGTATTGGAGTCTATTACTACATTCTACCACTGTTTAAATGTATTGAGGGATTGTACATGAACTGGTATAGAGTTATACAAATATACCACCCCTAGACTAGCTGTGCCAGAGAAGGGTTGAGTAGATTGCCGGGGATTGGCTGTGCGGTAACAGGGCCCGAAACAAAACCAGCGGCTCTCTTAGTTTGGGGGTTTTGCTACACAGAGAAGATGTTTCACCTTTATGCATAGAATGCATAAAAAACCTTCAGCCTTTACAAAATCCCTGCTTTTGAGTTCCTAGATATGTAGGTTGCATGATTAAGCTTTGGTAGGTGAAAGGCCTCTTAAGGTGTATCTGTTACCAACAGAATTTTTGCATTTACTTGAATAAACCTCTCAGTCATTGCATACCATTCTGTGGATTATCTCTTCACCTCTCATTAAGGGGGAGTACTTGTTGGCAGAGTTTCCATCACAAAGAATCCAGCATATGTCTAAGTCCACTACACCTAATACCGAAATCTATTTTTGTATGCACTGATCTTTTACATCAATTATCATTAATATTAAAAACATTATAATGAAAATAAGAACACAGATGCAGACAAAAGACAAAACATTGCAACAAAATACATTTAAATGCAGTAAGTTTCCCTATTAGAATTCTATGCTCCCGATTTACTAATTTGGTTAAGGTGATTTTTCATTGCATTTTGACCGATTGCAGAGCTAGTTTAACATGTTTTAAAGTTGTTTCCTATTATGTTTAATGAATGTTGTGCAGAGCTATATCATCAACATAAATCATCTATGCATAGTGAGTGTTCAGATCATTTATCATCACAGCAAAGTGTAGAAAATGGTTATTGAACTCAGGCAGCCTGACACCAGAATACTGTCTTGGAAATGGGCAGACCTTTAATATCAGGTGTACAACACATTATTAGTATTTTTGTCATTTATAGGCACGCTTTAAAAATGAATTGTATTAAAAGAAATGTTTCAGCTTTTGAAGTTTTTAATGTATGTGAAATTACTTTTCTGTAAGGAGGTAATTGCACTGTGAATTTTTAAATGAGCTGAACTGGAGATCTGACATAAACTGTTTGTTTTTTTGTTTTTGTTACACTGAAATATAAATTGGAAAAAATATATAAATGAAACAAATCAGTACTTTGGTAGACAGTAATGTATTCCACATATTTTCTCTACTTCACTGTGTTTATGCTTCTCTGGTATTCTGAACAAAGGGGCCTATTAAATAAGACAGCAAAATGTGCATTGGTAATATGGGATGTGCAATATTCCGTAGTAACAAATTCATTATTAATTTTTAAAATTGCTTTTCTAAATTGCATGAATTTTTGTCAAATATCTAGTTGAACCTTTCTATAATAATTAAAAATAAAGCTGCCTACTCTTAAAAAATATGTGTTTCCATGGTATCAATCACTGTAAACGAGACCCCATTTCAGTGTTTATGTTTTATCTTGCATATTGATGGATAAGCGACATGATGTTTCCTGTAAAAAATCACAACAAGGCCTACTTTCACTTATCATGCTACCTTCCATTTTGTTTACACAGCCTACACAAATATAGAATTACTATTTATGGGAACTAGCCCTCTTCATTTTGATGTTCTAGGGCAGGGGTGCCCAACCAGTGGCCCGGGGGCCATATGTGGCCCACGGAGCCCTTTTTATGTGGCCCGTAACCTCCTGCTCTGGGATGGAATAGAATAGAATACTGTTATTAAAGGTCAGTTTATTACTAAAATCACAGGGTATATTCGGGCATATCTGTTCTGCAGTTGTTACTGGGCTTCTTTCAAACTGATCCGCAGGTGCAAAGCAGTGCACCTGTAGGTTACCTGCACTGAGCCATAGACTTCTTTTATTACCTGCAAGTTTGGTCAGCTTTCTGAAAGTGCACCAAACCTGCAGAATATAATAGAAGTCTATTGCAAAGTGCAGGAAAGACAAAGGTACCCTGCATTGCACCAGCGGTGCGGGTAAACCGCAGCTCATCAGTGTGAAAGCAGCCTTGGGCCTCTTTCACACGGCCAGTCCGACCCAATTGGACCCTCCATTCCCCTCTTAGAAGTGGAAGATATAAACTGACTTGTGTCCTACCTCCAATCCGATCCACAAAAAAAAAGAGTATAGTGGGCTGTGTCTGTGTCCGCTCTGCATATGCAGACTGGACACGGACCTGCTCCGCTCACTGTGGCCCGCGACCGGTTACCAAGTTGCTTAAGTGGCCCTCGCTCTTCAAAAGGTTGGGCACCCCTGTTCTAGGGCATGGCTCCCCACTATGCTACATCCTTTATATTCCTGTGTACTGATGAGACCTTTACAGCACAAACAAGATTTGCTGTGATTGTGTTTGGTAAATGCTTGCAGCATTTATGAAGCGCAAAGGTTACAGTAGTGACAGAAGCACCCACTGACCATAATACACTGCTCAAAAAAATTAAAAGAACACTTTGAAAACACATGAGATCTCATTGGTGAAAAATATCATGCTGGAGCAGGCTAGTCCATTTTGCTGAAATTTCATTGCAGCAACTCAAAATGGTACTCAGTAGTTTGTATGGCCCCCACGTATTTGTATGAATGCCTGACACCATCAGGGCATGATTCTAATGAGACGACGGATGTATTTCCTCCCAGATCTGGACCAGGGCAGCACTGAGCTCCTGAACAGACTGAAGTGCAACTTGGTGGCGTCGGATGGACCGAAACATCATGTCCCAGAGGTGTTCTATTGGATTTAGGTCAGGTGAGCATGGGGGCCATTCAATGGTATCAATTCCTTCATCTTCCTGGAACTCTGTGCATACTCTCACCACATGAGGCCGGGCAATGTCTTGCACCAAGAGTAAAACAAGGACCCACTGCACCAGCATAGGATTTGACAATGGGTCCAATGATTTCATTCCAATACCTAATGGCAGTCAGGGTGCCATTGTCTAGCCTGTAGAGGTCTGTGCATCCTTCCATGGATATGCCTCCCAAGACCATCACTGACCCACCACCAAACCTGTCATGCTGAACAATGTTACAGGCAGCATAACATTCTGCACGGCTTCTCCAGACCCTTTCACGTCTGTCACATGTGCTCAGGGTGAACCTGCTTTCATCTGTGAAAAGCATAGGGCGCCAGTGGTGGACTTGCCAATTCTGGTGTCCAATGGCAAATGCCAATTGAGCTCCACAGTGCCGGGCAGTGAGCAGAGCTCCCACTAGAGGACGTCAGGCCCTCAGGCCACCCTCATAAAGTCTGTTTCTAATTATTTGGTCAGAGACATTCACACCAGTGGCCTGCTGGAGGTAATTTTGTAGGGCTCTGCCAGTGCTAGAGTAACTGCCTGTCTCCTGGAATCTTCTTCATGCTCTTGAGACTATGCTGGGAGACACAGCAAATCTTCTGATAATAGCATGTATTGATGTGCCATCCTGGAAGAGTTGGACTGCCTGTGCAACCTCTATAGGGTCCAGGTATCGCCTCATGCTACAAGTGTTGACACTGACCCTAGCCAAATGCAAATCTAGTGAAAACAGTCAGAAAAGATAAGTAGGGGAGAAAAATGTCAGTGGCCTCCACCTGTAAAACCATTCCTGTTTTGGAGGTGGTCTCATTGTTGCCCATATAGTGCACCTGTTGTTAATTTTATTAACACTGAAGCAGCTGAAACTGATTAACAACCCCCTCTGTATTTAACTGTATGAGCTACAGGCAATGATACTTCGTAGGTGCTTTCATTCACGTGACCGTAAGATAGGTTAGTGCATAGATAGCCACAATTCAGCTCAGTTGAGCGATCTTCCTCACTGCCCCGGCTTCTGAGTCCTCAGAATACCGCTGGTAGCGTAACTAGGCTCCTCCCCCTACGTGTTACGTCACATGTCACGTGACTTAATCATGGGTAGCTGAATTGTGGCTATCTATGCACTAACCTATCTTACGGTCACGTGAGTGAAAGCACCTACGAAGTATCATTGCCTGTAGCTTATACAGTGTTGCGCAATTATTTTTTTCCCTTACTTTTTATAGGTTTCCCCAAGACCTCAGAGTCTTCACGACAGTACTGCAGATAATGGTAGTCCTCACACGCTCATGTGGAAAAAAGGGATATGCCCATAGTGTAATATGCAAAACCAAGTACTTTATTGAAAAAAGGAATGCACTTACAATGTAGTAGATAAATTATAGCGGTGACGGTGGTGGATCGAAGCGGCGTCTCAATGGATCCTGTGCATGTGTGTTCCTATGGCGTCCGCGGCACCTCCTCTCAGTAAGGTATTGCGTGATGACGTCATTCATTTGGATCCATTGAGACGCCGCTTCGATCCACCACCGTCACCGCTATAATTTATCTACTACATTGTAAGTGCATTCCTTTTTTCAATAAAGTTCTTGGTTTTGCATATTACACTATGGGCATATCCCTTTTTTCCACATGAGCGTGTGAGGACTACCATTATCTGCAGTACTGTCGTGAAGACTCTGAGGTCTTGGGGAAACCTATTCCCTGTGCTGGGAGAGACTGTTTTAAATACAGTCACGGCATTCTGGTAAGCAGATCTTTTACCACAAGGGTGTTATACCTGAAGTTTTCTTGGGAAGATTGATCCATTCTACCTTCACTGTGGACACTTTCTGATTGGAATTTTCACTACCACTTATTTTGTTTGGGACTTCATTTTTTTCACTCAAAATTTTTCAATATCACCTGTTACTAATTGTATATATTCATTCATTTGGAGACTCTGCATTAGTTTTTTTCCCTTTTTTCACCTATATAATTTTCCTAACTTTTTCTCCAAGTTTGGTTTAATAATTAGTTTAATTGAATATCATTCATTTATATCCTTTATATTACCATCACCTATTTATAATTCCATTATTGGTGTTTTTTTAGCGCTGCACTTTCACTTTTTTCTTGTTTATATTGATATGTATTGGTTTATCTGTAGTATCCACATAGGGTTGATTTTATAGCGCATCATTATTTATTTATTATCCACTTTTTATGGTATCAGATTGCCTTTTGAATGATCGCAGCTTTTATCATTTAGTTATCCGTGTTGATTGGTTTCACTAATTTGAAGTTTTAAACATCATTGTGCACCATTTTAGCGCTTCAGTACACATATTATTTTATTCAGTTCACCATACTGTACCACTTTGAGTAACATCAGTCGGCCATATAGGAAGAACCCTCCATATTGAGGACTAATTAGGATATTCATCCACCACCATTTCCAGTTATCTTTATTTGTAATTGAACTCTTGTACACTGGATATAGAGACTTTACAACACCACCTTCGTTCCTGCGAGTCGCCGCCATTGTACGTCGGCTCAGGAACTGTAGTCTACAGGAAGACAGATCTATGTGTCTCCCCAGGCAGCCCATCCCCCATATAGTTAGAACACACCTGCATCATATGACATTCACCCAGGATAGTAGTATTCCCGCCCGGCTGTCATTTTAAAACAGGTCGTGTGGGAAGTGGCTAAGTGGTCTAATTGAAATCAATGAGCTGATAAAAGCCGCTCCATCAGCACTGTAGGCAATAGGCTGCAGTACTGATCTGTATATTTTGACAGTGGGAGAGTTGATTTTCTGTCAGAATACAATAGTGCAGAAGGGAGGATTCCCCCAACCACCTTAAATCTGTGGGTGTGGAATCGGTTATGTTTTTTTTATTCAACCTGCTGGCTAAATGAAAAAAACTGAACCATGTATGGCCAGCTTAAAGAAGTTGTAAAGGTTCATGTTTTTTCACCTTAATGCATCCTATGTATTAAGGTGAAAAAACATCTGATGTTTGCCACCCCCCCTGCCCCCGGTTTACTTACCTGAGCCCTCAAAAGTCCCGCGTTGAGAACGCGCTTGAGCTCGGCCCGGTTTTCTCGGCTATTCTCGGCTCTTCATTGGATAGATTGATAGCAGCGCAGCCATTGGCTTGCACTGCTGTCAATCAACTCCAATGACGCGAGGGCCGGGGGGCGGGGCCGAGTCCTGTAGTTGCTGGCTATGGACGCTGAATACAGGACTCAAGAGCACACCAGCAAGGTAACCCCCTTGGGAGAGTGCTTCCCAGGGGGGTTGCCAGAAGTGGGGAGGAGCCGAGACAGCCGCCGAGGGACCCCAGAAGACCAGGATCGGGACCACTCTGTGCAAAAGGAGCTGCACAGTGGAGATAAGTATGACATGTTTGTTATTTAAAAAAAAAATATTAAAGCTTTACAACCCCTTTAAGTTTAAATATAAATAATGCTTTTTTAAGTTTTTCATTAAGTTTTATACTACTGTAGCTTTTTAAATAATTTTAAATTAGGAATTAAAGGAGTTGTAAAGGTACATTTTTTATTTTCTAAATAGGTTCCTTTAAGCTAGTGCATTGTTGCTTCACTTACCTTTTCCTTAGATTTCCCTTCTAAATATTTTTTTTCTTTGTTTTCTTTGTCTGAATTTCTCACTTCCTGTTTATCCTCAGTAAGCTGTTCAGTAAACTGTTCTGGATGACTCCACACCACTCGGATGATGGTGTGGAGTTCAGTGAGGAAAAACAGGAAGTGAGAAATTCTGACAAAGAAAACAAACCTTTAGAAGGTAAATCAAAGGAAAAGGTAAGTGAAGCAACAATGCACTAGCTTAAAGGAACCTATTTAGAAAATAAAAAATGTACCTTTACAACTCCTTTAACAATCAAATTATGACATTAAGTTTATGATTGCTTTACATTACAGTTTACTTATGTCTACATATTAAAAAATCTACTGAGTTTATATGGTGCTACTGACCTACTAAAATAGCCCCTTGGTTACTTTTTAATTACATTCAACTATGTATATGTACATTAGCATGCAGGAGAATTCTCATTGGGTGGGGTTGGGGGTGGCTGCAATTCTCTGATCTTATGTTTTAGAAATACCATAAGAGCAAGTCTCTTTGTTCAGCCATGCAAATACATCTGTGTAATACACACTTTTCTTTTTTTATATTTTATAAGACAGAGTATAAATCATATTTAAGTTTAAAATCTTACAAAATGCAACATAAACTTTTATATTTAACTTACTGCAGCCTCTCAGGCACAGGGGATAAAACATGCTTAACAATCATGCTCACTTTGGTCCTCTGTTCCAGTCTTGCTGCAGGCTCCTTGGATGTTTGATCTGTATTGAGTTTGATGTTTCCATAGAATAGTGATTGACTTTGAGTGGTGTTAACTAGTATCTTCTGCACCAGATGCCCCTCCGTGTGACTGGTGATTATCAGATTTCTAACTAATTGACCTTGTTTCTGGCAAACTGACTTTGTGCTGTCCCATTTGACTTTTATGACAGCTGTCTTGCTCCTGGCTGTAAAGCTTGATTATATTTCTCTTCTGGTTCTTTGCAGGCTAAAGTGTTCATATCTGTAATTCAGGGCTCAAAATGATCTGTCCAAATGGCATATGTGTCTGTCTCTACCATAAGTATTTTTTTAATAATGTAATTAAAATATAAATAGATATTGTAATGTAACCAGATTGACTTGCATTTATTTTTATATATCGAACACCAAACATATATGTTTTTTTTTTCTGGTTCAAGAAACAGTAATAAAATATATCATTACAAAATATATGACATTTTAAACAACAACAAAAAAATCCTGTTGTGTGCCCCCTTTTTTCACATCAACATTGAATGTAGACAATCTGCCATAGGCAGAGCAGTGAAAAAGGAATTAAAAAAATAATAATCTCATACTCATATGTCAGTGGAAAGGTAAAGTCCAAAAATAGGTCAATTAAGGTGACCAAAGATTAATGTGAACCAGTGAGGAATGGTAAAATTAGAATCTGAATCTCAGCTCCTAAATTATTATAACAGCCCAGCCTTAGCTCCCAGGTATAGCTATATGCCATGTTACTCATGAACTTTTCTCTAAGTGTCAGCTTAAAACCTCCACAGACTCTGCTTGTCTCCTGCCTTTTTGCTCAGTGCTGAAAGCAGACATTTTTTTCTGGACTCTTGAAGTAGAGTAAAGCTGTCAACTGAGAAAGCCTTTAGTTTTTTTTTTTTTTTTAAATGCTTGACTGTACCTTTGTTGCTTGTCAATGTTGTGAGTATTTGTTATCAGTACTGAGGCAGCAAATTAAATAGCCTTAGAAGGGACATTATGGCCCAACACTGATCTGAGAGGTCTATTCTGAAAGAAAGAGAATATAATAAACCATGGATATGCAATTAGCAGACCTCCAGCTGTTGCAAAACTACAAGTCCCATCATGCCTCTGCCTCTGGGTGTCATGCTTGCTGCTATCAGAGTCTCGCTATGCCTCATGGGACTTGTAGTTTGGCAACAGCTGGAGGTCCGCTAATTGCATATCCCTGTAATAAACTAACAAATACACAGCTATCCCTGAGGAATAAGGTTGAACTGTTATATTAATTTAGGAGTGGAAACTCAGATTATAAAAAGTGCCCATTTTTGACTGGTGCTTTTTAACCACTTGCCTGCAGTCATATGTTTTACCAGTGGCAAAATGGTGGGCAGGTATTTACCCAGTTTCATTTTCACAGACAACATTGTCGAATCTGGGTGGCTCTTTACATTGATCGCTATGATTGGCGATAGAGAAAAAGTGTTCACAGATCTAAACAGTGCAGTATTTACATATGAGAGCCTGCCCCTTCCTTGAACAACACAGGAAGGGGAGGAATAAGATAACAATGAATTAATAAGTCATTAATTTGTTTTAGAGCAAAACAAAGATATTGACAGCAGAAGCAGATTAGAATAGATTTTGAAGCCGTCAGCTTGCCTCTCTATATAACTTTTATATTAACCCCTCACTTTCCTTATACTGCACATCTGCACATTATCCCCTTCATCACTATTCTCCCATTGTATGTGACCTGTCTATTAACCCCTTTATCTCTTTCCTGTGTGCATGCTTTGTACCCGGGAAACCATTACCAAGCTCTATGTTTTAGACCCTCCAATACCAACATGCTCTTCCTGTCAAAAAAATGGTGGTAATATATGATAACACTTTGGCGTGTATATGTTAAAAGAAAAAAAAGGGGTAATGTTTAGGTGGAATATAAGCAATCATTTAATATATGTGATTTTAAATCATAATATAGTCACAATAAAAGGTATGTAGTAGTTATCATCTAATAACTAAAAACATAATAAAAAAAAGTTGCAACATTTGAAACTTTATTCCCCCCTAAAAGACAAACCTCTCCTTGATCTTCCTCAACAAAACCACACAAACGTCTGAGCCTAGATGGGTTTTGGGCCCTCTTCTATAAAATGCTGTTGGACACAATGGTCCCTTTTGAACAATCTCAGGAATGGTGAAAACTTATTTAGGACCATGCTACAGGCAGGGCTCGAGTGCTACAGGAACCAATAGGAACAGCATTCCTGTACTTTTTACACAGCAGAAACTGTTAGCAGCCATGTCCTGCAGGACTGTATGCGAGCGGTGGCAGGCGCTAACTGCACATGCGCCAATCCAAAGCCTGCCGGGCTCGGCAAAGCTTGTACATGCTTGCCCATTTTCGGCTGGGCAGGCGAATGCACAGTGATGCAATGGTGCCATTTTTAAATGGAAAGCAGTGGAACTCAGTCTCGGTGGTGGCACCTGGCCACAGCAGAGACAGAGAGAAGGACACTGATGTGAGGGTCTTTGCAAAGCAGTGCCTCACCACAGTAGAGAGAAGGACAATGGGAGGAGGTAATTCCACTCACATTTGAAGAGTGCCTGCCCGACACTAGGGAGTAACATGCTCAGCTATGTATAGCCGTTCACCTCCAGACCTGTCATGGACTGCAAGTGTAAACTGACAATGGCGATGTCCTCAGCATCCTGGTCCTGCTCTAGGTCCATTTAGTCATGTGACGTCTTCAAGGAGCAGCTGCTGCAGCTGCTCCTTGAAGACGTCACACAACAAAACGGACAAAGAACAGGGCCAGGACGCTGGGGACATTGCGATTGCCAGTTTACACTTGCAGTCCATGAAATGTCTGGAGGTGAACGGCTATACATAGCTGAGCGTGTTACTCCCTAGTGTCAGGCAGGCTCTCTTCAAATGTGAGTGGAATGCAAATAGTCTTAACAAGCCAGTGAGATATTTTTTACGCTATGGGAGCCTCCTTCCTTTTTATTTGTCTTTCCCATGATATGCTGTAATCGTTGAGAGAAAAACTGTGATTGATGACCATTTGCGGAGAGTGTGTTCCTCCAGTTGATATATCCAATTATTCATCTGGTTAGTCCAATTGAGAGAGAGTGATGAAGGATTCACATATTGGTAAATTTAGCTTTTTGCGTTTTATGTGATAATCACATTAGGAAAGACTGTTCACTCATTTTGACTCATTTTGTATTTTTTGTTTATTATTTTAATATTGATATTCATTGTTGCACTGTTGCATTGTTGCATTGTTGGTATTGAGCACTAGCACTTGAAAGATATTACATATTGAATTGGTTTAAAACCACTTCATCCCCGGACCATTTCACCAGGCCACTTTTTGCGATTCGGCACTGCGTCGCTTTAACTGACAATTGCGCGGTCATGCGACGTGTCTCCCAAACAAAATTGACGTCCTTTTTTTTATACAAATAGAGCTTTCTTTTGGTGGTATTTGATCACCTCTGCGGTTTTTATTTTTTGCGCTATAAACAAAAATAGAGCGACAATTTTGAAAAAAATTCAATATTTTTTACTTTTTGCTATAATAAATATCCCCAAAAAATATATAAAAAACTTTTTTTTTCCCTCAGTTTAAGCCGATACATATTCTTCTACATATTTTTGGTAAAGAAAATTGCAATAAGCGCTTATTGATTGGTTTGCGCAAAAGTTATAGCATCTACAAAATTAGGGATAGTTTTATGGCATTTTTATTAATATTTTTTTATTTACTAGTAATGGCGGCAATCAGCGATTTTTATCGTGACTGCGACATTATGGGCGGACACATCGAAGACTTTTAACACCATTTTGGGACCATTGTCATTTTTACAGCGATCAGTGCTATACAAATGCACTGATTACTGTAAAAATGACACTGGCAGTGAAGGGGTTAACCTGTAGGGGGCGCTGAAGGGGTTAATGGTGACCTAGGGAGTGCTTCTTACTGTTAGGGGGCGTGGCTTGGCGTGACACATCACTGATCGCTGTTCCCGATGACAGGGAACAGACGATCACTGACAGTGTCACTAGGAAGAACGGAGAGATGTTTGTTTACACTTACCTCTCCCCGTTCTTCAGCTCTGTGACCAAATTGCGGGACACTGGCGGCGATCGGGTCTGTGGGTCCCGCGGGCGCGGTCACGGAGCTTCTGACAGGGTCGCGAGCATGCCGGCAGCGACGCGCGCACGACCCGCGACTCGCATCGTAAAGGGGACGTACCTGTACGCCCATATGCCCAGCCGTGCCATTCTGTCGACGTATATCGTCGTGCGGCGGTCGGCAAGTGGTTAACAGATATACATGTACATATGTAAATGTTGAACAATTGGTTTAAACACATACAGTATATACTTTACACATGTTATAATTTGTAGTATTCACTATTTCAGATTGTAAAGTTTTTTGTGTGTGAATTAGCGCTACGCTTATCACTTTACACATCTCCTGTACCATGTCCGCAGTCTCTGACTATCTCCTGTAACATGTCTGCAGCATCTGACGATCTCCTGTACAATTTACGCAGCTTCTGACCACCTCCTGTATTATTTCCACAGCGTCTGACCACCTCCTGTACCATGTCCACATCCTCTGACCATCTCCTGTACCATGCCTGCAGATTCTGACCACCTCCTATATCATGTCCACAGCCTCTGGCTACCTCCTGTATTATGTCCGCAGCCTCTACCCACCACCTGTATCATGTGTGCATTCTCTAACCATCTCTTGTATCATGTCTGCAATCTCTGACCATCTCTTGTCTTTTATCATGTCTGCAGTCTCTGAGGGGGAGTCTGGAGAGGAGTAAAATAGGAGCATTGTCGGGATGGGGGTCATGGGAAAAGACAGACATGTGTGGACTGTGGAAAGGAGACTTTAGAATAAAACCAGAGCCACCGAGCTGGGGCCGACTAACTGAGCCCTGCACCTGAGAGGAGGTCAGTGACAGTCTGAGGGGGGGTCACTGATGTAAGCGGGAGGGAATACAATAATGTAAGGGTGCACTGATATAAAGGTTCCCCCTGCCTTAGTGGATTCACTCTGCGGAAGATGGTCTCTGGTCACCAGAGTCCCCCCTATATCAGAGTTCCCGGCATTCCCCTTTACATCAGTCTGCAGGATTCCCCCTTATAGTGCAAGGGGGAACTCTGTGGACGCTAATGTGAAGGGGTACTCTGATAAAAAGGGCAATGTTGCAGACCCCGATGTAAGTGGAAACTCTGATGTAAAGGAAAACAAAGGCCGTTTTTTCTTCTTTATTTTTTAATAGCTGTGTGTTGGCAATTGTAACCACAAGTCATTTTAAATTGGATTTTTTTTTCTTTAAAAAGTCAGTTTTGCTGTAGCATGTTCTGTATATGCTACACATGCACCACTTTATAGGCACATTAAGGGGGCCCCCAGACACGATATTTAAAGAAATTGATCATTTTCATTTTTACACTTTAAACATCATTAAAATCCCTGCTGAAAAACGATTGTTTTTTTTTGTTTTGTTTTTATTAATTCATGTCCCCCCAGGGCAGCACCCAGACCCCCATACCTCTTGTATGGCCAATCACTTGCATATAATGTAGTTTTTTTTTCTTCTTTTTTTTACCAGCACTTTTTTTTTTATTCAGCTGTCATCGGGAAACCCATTGACAGCTAATGACTCATCGGTTGTTAAGGGTGCGGCGGCTGGCTTCCCGGCACCATTCCTTAATAACCAGTTTACACTGCACCCTGATTGGCAAAGCTTTACCCAATCAGGGCACAGAATGCACTGTGCAACACCTGGCGAACACCCTGCAAATTTGGGTGTTCGGCGAACAGCCCAACAGGCAAATGTTCGGCCCAAACTCATGCTCGGGCTGAATTGTTTGCCCATCCCTAGTGCCAGACCAATTCTCCTTTCAATAGTCTGCCTCCATTCCATACCCAGGAATCATGCTAACCCTGACATATTTGTTTGGAGGCCTGAACGGGAAGCTGGTCGACATATTTGAAGGCCTCCAGTAGTTTCTCTTTGACTTGGAAGAAGTTTACACACAATAAGACATCACAAGGGACTTCCAAGGACAGGTAAGAAGGCTTTGAAACATGATGAACTCTATAGTACAATCAGCTGAGGTAAGTGATGTGATCGCCGATAGAAATAGGTCACAGGTATAATGTGGAAGTTGTTGCAATTGGATTCGTTTGAGAATGCCAAGTATTTTAAGATTGTTACATCACGCCCTGTTTTTTACGTCAGCAAGTTTTGTTTTAAGCCTTGTAAACTCATCTTGTTGTGATGCGTGAGCATCAACTAGTGTGTTAAAGGATGAAGTGAATTTGCACATTTTGTCTTTCACTTGTCCCCTTCTTTCCCCCAATTTTTGAACTTCAATTTTATATAGGTGTACAAAGGATAGCATGTCATAGTAAAGAGAGGTTCTCAGAGACAGCAACATTTCTTTCATAGTGGTATTAGAGACTGGTTGATCTATCGTAGGGAAAGTGTCAATAGGATCAGTATGTGATAGGTCAGTGGATTGCAAGTTCTGAGGATTGCTTACCTTCATATGTAGATTAGCCCCCTGAGTCCCTGCAGGGTCTGAATTAGGCCGGGCTTCTTGTTGATTGTGTAGACTGCCCAGAACTTGCAGAGTCTTGTGTGGGACCCAGTGCAAGAGCAGCGGTGGGCTGTGGTGTGTGTACAGCCACTAGAGGTCTATTTTGGGCCAGAGTAGAGCAACTCACACTGCCGTTTTGTTGTAGTCTCCTCTGAATTGTCAATGTGGCCGAGCTGAGTTCTTTGTTTATGTGGTCATCTTGCCAAACAGTTGCCATGCCCCCCAAAATACATATTTATTTAAGGTTTAGATATACTTTAATTATTTGTTTTTAGGTGGGATTTGTGGTTTTATGGGTGCATTAGGTATAAATTATCACAAGAATTATGGAAAGCATTCCATTAAATTTGTCTTAAATTTTTAACAAAAACTTTTAATAATATAATTATTGTCTTTCTTCTACACTCTTATATATTCTAATATTGCTCAGTTGTATTCAATTTTGGACCCCAAGTATTATTTTAATGTAAATCAGCTAAGGGATAGTTTATGTTAAATATTTTTAGGCCTTTGGATGATTCATAAAACACTTGTTTGCCTTACTGCCTAATAAATTATCATGTTTTTTCCTGTACTCACATTTCCTGTACTCACATTATTTGGTCAAGCTTACCATTTCTCTTGTAACTGATAGTGATGAGTGGCCGTGGAGGGTTGGAATAGAGAAGAGGATCTGCAACTGGGAAATGGGATGGTTAAAGGGATTAGAAACTACACGTGGACCAGTAGAAATCATTCATACAATATTCAATATGTTCCTTGACTTAAGATAAGCAACTTCTGCAGAATCTGCCCCTTGCTGTCCCCTACCCACTCCATAAGCACAGACATGTATAATCAGCCAAGCTGTGCTTGTAGAACCACCAACATGCTGCAATGCATTAGGGCCACTGAATTTTTCCTGCACATTCAACCATTCTCTCTGGTCTGAACATCTGCAAAAAGCCAAAGAATGGATTTGATGTTCTAATGTATGGTATGTTAGTGTACCAAATCGACAGTATATGTGAATATTATTATTTTACATTTAAGGCCATTAAAGTCTTTTAAAAAAAAAAAAAAAAACATGTTATACTTACCTGCTCTGTGTAATGGTTTTGCACAGAGCAGCCTGGATCTTCTTCTTCTTCTCGGGTCCCTCACCGCTCCTGCCCCCTCCCCCTGCTGGGTGCCCCCACAGCAATCAGCTTGCTGTGAAGGCACCCAAGCAGGCGTGGTCCTGACTCATGGCTCTGTGTGTCCATTAAAATGAGTGAATGTGACAGCGCTGCATTAACGCTACAAACAAATTATTAACAAATTATCACAGAATAAATGAAGATAAAGTAAAGTAAAATGAAGGTGCTCAAAAAACAAAGTCCATTAGTGACATATAAGTGACAAATCTTCTGCTAAAGTGCAAAAAGGTTGGAATTTGTTCCACGTGCTTTACTGAACTTCCGCAAACAACAGTGCTCCCACCACCGCGTGCAATGCTCGCTCACCTCCTTGTAAGACCCTGCACGGGGTAAAACACACCTTGCACACAGTGCAACTCTCCCTTAACCACTAGCCTACTGCACGCCGTCATCGTTCTAGGCGGACGTCATGTGACGTCTTCACCTTGCCGAGCCACAAGGGGGCGCGTACCTGCCGAGTGAATGAGGACCCGATGCACGTGCCCGGCGGTCGCGATGTCTGCTGGGCACCCGCAATTGCCCAGTAACTGAGCAGGACCATGGATCTGTGTATGTAAACACACAGATCCACGTCCTGTCAGGGAGAGGAGAACGATGGTGTGTCCCTTGTACATAGGGACACCGATCAGTCACCTCCCCCAGTCAGTCCCCTCCCCCAACAGTTAGAATCACTCCCTAGGATACACATTTAACCTCTTGATCGCCCCCTAGTGTTAACCCCTTCCCTGCCAGTCATATTTATACAGTAATCAATGCATTTTTATAGCACAGATCGCTGTATAAATGTGAATGGTCCCAAATATGTGTCAAAAGTGTCCGATGTGTCCACCGCAATATCGCAGTCATGATAAAAATCGCAGATCGACGCCATTACTAGTAAAAAAATTATAAATAATTTATAAATAATAAAAATGCTCTACATCTATCCCCTGAGCGTGCCGGTTTTCTGAATGGGATAATGCCGGTCCCGCGTGCATGCGCGGGGATCTGCCAGTCCCGCGCGCATGCGCGGGAGTGATGTTATCGCCGCTCTGGCCAGTCATAGCACCGGAGCGGCAATACATGGAAGACGCTCGGAGAGGACATGGCGGCGGCGGCGGAGGGGAACAAGGAGTGCTTCGGGGGCTTCGATCTCAGGTAAGTGCCACATAATGAGCTAGTATGCTATGCATACTAGCTTATTATGCCTTTCTCTTGCAGGGTTTTTTTTTTCAAGGAAAAGCTGTTCATTGTGCTTAGGGATGAGCTTTGAGTTCGAGTCGAACTCATGTTTGACTCAAACATTGCCTGTTCGCCCGTTCGCCGAAAAGCGAACAATTTGGGGTGTTCGCTGCAAATTTGAAAAACCGCGGAACACTCTGTAAAAGTCTATGGAAGAAATCTAAAGTGCTAATTTTAAAGGCTTATATGCAAGTTATTGTCATAAAAGTGTTTGGGGACCCGGGTCCTGCCCCAGGGGACATGTATCAATGCAAAAAAAGTTTTAAAAACTGACGTTTTTTTGGGAGCAGTGATTTTAATAATGCTTAAAGTGAAACAATAAAAGTGAAATGTTCCTTTAAATTTCGTACCTAGGGAGTGTGTATAGTATGCCTGTAAAGTAGCGCTTGTTTCCCGTGCTTAGAACTGTCCCTGCACAAAGTGTCATTTCTGAAGGAAAAAAAGTCATTTAAAAGCACTCGCGTCTATAATGAATTGTCGGGTCCCCAGCAATACAGATCAAAGTCATAGAAAAAAATGGCAGGGGTCCCCCCAAATTCAATTACCAGGCCCTTCAGGTCTGGTATGGATATTAAGGGGAACCCCTCCACACCAAATTTTTTTTAAAAAATGGCGTGGAGTTCCTTCCCAAAAATCCATACCAGGCCCTTTATCCGAGCACACAACCTGGCAGGCCACAGGAAAAGAGGGGGGACGAGAGAGCGCCCCCCGAACCGTACCAGGCCACATGCCCTCAACATGGGGAGGATGCTTGATGGGGACAAGGGACTCATCCCCACAACCCTTGCCCGGTTGTGGGGGTCTGCGGGCGAGGGGCTTATCGGAATCTGGAAGACCCCTTTAACAAATGGGATCCCCCATCCCGCCCCCCCTATGTGACTTGGTAAGGGGTACATTGTACCCCTACCATTTTACAAAGAAAGTGTAAAAAATAAAAAAAACACACAGACACCGTTGGGAAAAGTCCTTTATTAAAATAAAAAAATAAAAAAAGGATTCCAGCAGTGGTAATCCACTCTCGGTATCCTGCGATGGGTGATCTCCTCTCCGGGGTCCAGCGATGGATGATCTCTCCTCTCCGGGGTCCAGCGATGGATGATCTCTCCTCTCCGGGGTCCAGGTTCCAACGATGATGTCCAGCGCAGCGAGGGACAGCAAGCATCCTGTCTCCACTGGAGACACCCCAGGAATCCCGGCAGCCTGACAGGTCTCTTATGTAGCTGAGGGCGGGGCCACCCGTCACGTGACCCCACCCCCTCTGACGCAAGGGGAAACCCGGGCTTCCCCAGTGACGTGCGGATGACCCCGCCCCCCTCTGATGCAACGGAAACCTGCGTTACATCAGAGGGTGCAGGGTCACAGTATGGAACAGTAACATTTTCACGTAAAGCCTCAACTAATATTTACTTTGGCAGCATATATTTTGCTGTGGAATTAATTTTTTTCTACAATTAGCTTTTTTTTCTATACAGAAGCATCTAAATCCATTTCAATGAGTTTTACTTATTTATTTTTTAAATAATCCTTTTTTTCCAGTTAGTTTTAGCAGCCACACTGTTTTTTTTTTTTTAAATGGCTAATAGGCTTACTTTGACTGGATAGAAATTGCAAATCCGGGTTCACTAGGACTGCTCCTTAATTTTTAGATGCAAAATTGATCTAAAACTGGCCAATTTTTATCAATCCCTCAATAAAAGATATGAGACTGTAGTGTAGAAAATACAGTGGTCATAAAATGTGCCAGCATAAGAAACGTTTTTATTGAGGAAAATAGGCTAAACGATAAGGCACAGACAGGTGTTTTCATCCAAGAATTGGGATTGCCTGCCCTCAGATGATAGAGTTTTGAAAAATAGGCTAGTTGGGAAATTAGGGAAATTAGGTCAAACTGATGTATTCCTAACTTTTTAATTTTATTATGGGGAGTGCTGTGAAGGTAAGCTGTTTTTTTGTTTTGTTTTTTGCATGATGTTTTTACACTTTTTTTTTCAAAGCACAAATGATTGTCAATAAATAAATACTGCCCTTTTAGAATCACTAATTTAAAAAAATGCCATATCAATATTAACTAAAGACCAGTTTTCCCTCAAAATAAATTAAAATCAAAATATATCACTCCCCTGACAAAATAGCCCACTTTTATTAAGGAAATCCTTGAGGAAAAAAACAGAACAGCTGAAAACGTGACTGCTGCCCTCAAATCAACTAAAGTTAACTAAAGGTAAAAAAAAAAAAAATCATTAAAAAGAAGGCAGAGGGGCATGGCTAGATGCTGAGTGTTATGGCCACATAATCTATTTGCTCCGCCGGACCTATTGTGTCATATGCATCTACAGGGGGACAAGCAAGCTCTGGATGGGCAGAATTTGTAACACACGATCGCAAAAGTAGGGGGGACCCGCTTGACAGCCTTCCACCTTGGGTCTGCCAATACACTCCTTCTTTCAGACGCAGGTCCCCCGCTCAGAGAGCCTGCCAGCATGGCACCCCTGAAATCCTAACAGGTCTCCCCCTCCCATTGGGTGCTGCTGGATCAGATCCTGTGACTGCTAGTGCCCAGCAGCAGTTTCTCTCTGCCTGCACTATGGATGGGGAAACCACTGGGCAACGCTCCACTCTTCAGGCAGCCATCTTCAGGCCAGAGATCCTTCAGGTGAGCCCTCCTCCATCTCCTCATCTGCTGATGGGGCCTGCTGAGGGATCTGTATCCCCACTTCGCACACCACTCCTGCTCCGGCACTAGGGTTCACCCTCCTCTCAGCGTGCAGCCATATCAAGGGCACTGCCAAGGCTGAGGCCTTCATTATCCTGTGCCCTGACCCCGGCATCAGCTCCCTGCTCCCCGAAGCCGTAAAGGGCACAATGCTCATGGGATGTCAGTGCCTCCCTTGCCTCTGCCATGTCCCCCTATTCCTACATCACAGCCTGTCTCTAAATATGGGGTGATCCCCCCTAGACCGGAAACCCCACCTCAGCTGGATGATCAGAGGGCCTGGCATGAGCCTGGGGACTTCCCTAGCGCTGCTGCTGGGCTCACTCGCTGTTTCACTAAGGCAGCACCTGTACTGATGAATGGGGAAATCACCTCCTGGCGGGCACAGCTGCAATCCTTGCCTACTAAAGATGACTTCAAGCAATTGATTATGGAAGTTAAGAAAACTTGTTGAAGTGAAATTAAAACACTTTAAAAAGCTAACTTTCACCACTTGGCTGCTAGGGTAGAGAAGTGCAAACTACAAAGATTGCAATCCATCATGTACAAACACAACAAGTAGATGGCCGCATAACTGATGAAGGTGTCCTGTGTGGTTTTGAAACGTTTCACTACACTGTTCTGTGATGTGATCTTTCTTGAATAAAAAAAAATGTTTGGATGAAATTTATGATCCTTGATGTGCTGGCGAATATCTACACATCACGATGGCCTGTTGGATGACCCAGCCTCTGAACACATTGAACTGGATTGGGCCCATCGGTCTTTGAAACCTAAAGACCCACCCTCCAGACCTGGAGATATTATCTATAGGGTCCATTCCTATACTTTGAAGGAGGACATTATGCGCAAAGCTTGGACTACTGAACCAATCCTCTATGAAGAAACCCCAATTCAACTATATCCGGATCTATCCTGGATCACTCCTCAGAAATGCAGGTTACTCCAGCCTCACCTTTCAAATCTCTGTGAGGCCAACATCATCTATCCTTGGGGTTCCCCTTTAGCCTCTCGGTAACATGAAACGAGAAAAATGCAGTGCTATGTGTCCTCGAGGACTAGTGCTCATTCTGTGAAATCTTGGAGGTGACCATCCCAAAGCTCCCTGGACCGGACCTCATTCCACCTCCGCCAGTTGTTTGGCAAAAAGTTTTCCCAAGAAGTGCCTAAGGCCTCTGGACTCTCCCAGCAAGAGTCCTAAGCAGAAAGCTGCTAGAGTAACTGCATCATTGTACTCCTGATCTCAATATTTATCTTCTGATTTCAGGACTCCCTCTTTCTGGTTGTTTATTGCTCTTTTTATTGACAAGAGTTTTCCTAAAGCCCTTCGACCAAAAGTTTTTTCTATGTATTGAGGGAAAATGTTTTTACGTTCTTATGTTGCTTGGATCCTGATGATCCTAAACAGTTATTGATATGAGCAGGCTCTGGTGGCTGTTGTGACCCTTGGCTCACAGCGTGAGCCAATTGTCTTCTGCTCCCTGTGTCGGGCCGTAGCACAGCTAAACCAATATTCAAGTGTAGTTTGCCCATACACACATATACTGTAGGTACCTGTTGATATGCCTTCAAATGTTGGGTCTTCTCAATGTTCCAATTGTAAACACATTGTTTCTTACACTACCCCCAGACCTTAGTATGTGATAGAGAATTCCTTTCAGAATCACACCTTACCTTCCTCGCCCCATCAAGTGGTGATGAAGGTAAATTGGAACTGTTGGTTTAAAAAGTTCACGATATGTTGTTCTTTTACCAGATGTGCACTATTTTTTTTGTTTTACTTTTTGTCCTACACTCGTTCCTCGCTCCTGGGTTCCTCGAGGTGCTGCCTCCTGCTGCCCCACAGCCCTCTATTGACTTGGATCTTGGCGCTCTCTGTACGTAGGTGCATTACTCTTTTTCCCCTTTTTTTCTTTTTCTTCAACTTTTATTGTTTCCTGGATACTCTGTGAGATTATTACACTGGATTTAGGTCTCTTATTTAGGGTCCAGTATTATTCCTAAACACTTTTTTTGCTGTAACGTATTGGCATAATGATGATTACTTTATTAGACTCTTCCCTTAATTAATTTGTATCGTATATGTCAGTATAGATATTGACAAATGTAGCTTTTCAGGACCTACTTTAGATCTCATGTAGCTTTGTGTTTAATTTGTATGTTGTTTTACTTTGGTCTCATGTGATGCCCAGAGTCTGTTTCTTTTTTCTTTTCCCTGTTATGTAAAAGAAAATTTTAATAAAATTGTTAATTATATAAAAAAAGTCGACAGCAAAAGGGATGATTGCACAACGAGATAGCAGTGAAAGTTGTGGATAATATTTCTAATAAGGAATTTTGAGTTTAAAAGGACTTAAAGGACTGTGAAAATGAGAGGGGGTTGAGGTGCAAACAAGGCCCAACCCACTGAAAAACTAACCCTATACTAGTGGTGAACTAAGGTTCCTGCCAGACGCCGTTTGGCCCAAATCTGTGGGAAAATGTCACATGATAGCAAGCTGCCTTCCCAATCAGCTATTGTCAGGGAAATCCCAATTCCACAGCCATGAATAATAAAGGAATGGGGATGCTGGTGACATCATTGACTTAATATGTCCACACAGGAACCCTAGCCCATCACTAATCTTTACCTGTTCTTTGTCTACAGCAACTGTCAGTACACAGCCACTAAAGCTGACCTTACACTGAATGAAATTCAGCTGGTTCAAATTTTGTTCAGTCTGTAGCTGTCACTGCTTGACAGAAGTCAATTGTTTGATCTACTTGTGTTGTAGGGAAATGCTGTAAAAATTCTCGATCAGTGGCTGCAGCCAATCAGTGTTTTTTTTGTGGGTGCAGTGGTCAACAGTGGGTGTAGTGATCAGAATACAATGTCTCTATGAAGGGAGGGATTCCTCCATCCAACTTGTTTCAGCCCGCTGGCTGACAGAAAAAATCGAACATTGTATGGCTAGCTTAGGGCCGGTTCAAACTGCTGCGATGCGGGAATCCTGCGAATCCACTGCGGGTTCCCGCATTGCATGTTTCCCCACGGCAGTTCACACTGCCCTATGCGAACTGATGGGAGTGTCAGTTAAAAGTTATTGACACCCCCAAATCAGTTTGCAAATCGCAATGCGATCTGCAAACTCAGACAGAAATCGGAGTGCATAGGTATGAACACCCATGCGCTCCGATTCTGATGCGGACAAAAAAAAGGGTCCTGTGCGAGTTTGATATTCACTGCAGTGCGTTGCAAATCACATCCGATTTCTGACATCACAGCAGTGTGTACCCGCCCTTAAGGGTTGTGATTACGATTAAACACTTTGTATACAATGCATCAAGGTTTCTTCTTTGATGCCTGTTAAACTGTGCTTGTCTGCACATATTCACAAAAAATCTTATGGTCAAGCAAAACAAATGAGAGAATGAAGAGGCTTCATCTTACTAGAAATTTGCTGAATAACTTTATTTGACTGTAATTATGTGTTGAGATATTTATGTAGCATTATAATCTTTTAACTATCCGTTGAGCTTCAAAATCACTACATTGAGACAGTAATAATTTTAAGCCAACATCATATGTTTTATTGAAACTAAGATCTGAGAAAAAAAAATGTTTTTATCATCTGTAACAGCTATATTAGCAGTATCTTGTCTACACCATGCTCATGCTAACTATTCAACCCCTTCATTTAATAATTGTAGGGTGTACATGACAAAACAAAACATTTTAACAGCAAGCAAAAATCAAGTATCTCTGCATTTTCCAGTTTTTATCTCTCCATATTTTAGAAATTAGTACCTCTAGCTAACTTGTGACAGAGGAAATCTGTAAAGAAGTGAACAGAACTTTCACAATATATTTGTTCCAGTGCTAGTTGTTCTGGAAACCCTGTGTTAAAAACAAGTGGTAATCTTGCCGATCCGCTAACATGAAAATGATCCTTTACAGTAAAAAAACTCACAACACTTAACCCAGACATATCTTACCTATCCACTAACACAAAACCTAACCTCACCTGCAAGAAATTGAACCCCATTGCTGCATACTCACCTCATGTAGCCAAGTGCATGCAGGTTTAATGCTAAAATCATACAACTTCAAAATCACGGTACCAGAAAAAAAACAGCGTCACACCTATCTTTACCATCTCTCGGTCGTCCTGAGTTTGGCATTGAGGAGACATGCATGTTTTTCTTTTCAGTTATCCTAGCTCATTGTCCTTTGAATGCTGTGGTGGAGGTGTACTCCTTGGTCCTTGCGAGAGTGGTGAGACATCTGGTTGGCCTTTCCCGTACACAGTGTTATCTAGAGCTGGCATCAGATTTCTCCCCAGGATAAAGGCCCTGCCTGGGTATTAGCCTCAAGCTTTCTAAGCTTGCCATCTGGTAAGCATGTTTTCTATGTGGTGGAGGTGCACTTTTGGTGTGGTGGAATAACCTGTCATGCATAATAATCAATGGACATTTATCCTTATGGTCACAAATGATCGTTTCAATTGATGATCTTGATGACTTTCATTCATTTTCTATATACGTATGTGCACAATTAGGCACTAAATGTATATGGTCAGCGCAGCTCTCTTTACCTTTAACCACTTCTCTACTGTGCACGAAAACCCCTTCCTGCCCAAGCCATTTTTCAGCTTTCAGCGCTGTCACACTTTGAATGACAATTGCGCGGTCGTGCGACGTGGCTCCCAAACGAAATTTGTGTCCTTTTTTTCCCACAAATAGAGCTTTCTTTTGGTGGTATTTGATCACCTCTGCGGTTTTTATTTTTTGCGCTATAAACAAAAGAAGAGCGTCCAGTTTGGAAAAAAACACTATTTTTTAGTTTTTGCTATAATAAATACCCATTTTTTTTTTTTTATAAAATTTTCCTCAGTTTAGGCCGATACATATTCTTCTACATATTTTTGGTAAAAAAAAAATCGCAATAAGCGCGTATTGATTGGTTTGCGCAAAAGTTATAGCGTCTACAAAATAGGGGATAGATTTATAGCATTTTTATTTTTTTATTAGTAATGGCGGCGATCTGCGATTTTTTATTGTGACTGCGATATTGCGGCGGACACATCGGACACTTTTGAAACATTTTTGGGACCATTCACATTTATACAGCGATCCCTGCTATAAAAATGCATTGATTACTGTATAAATGTGATTGGCAGGGAAGGGGTTAACCACTAGGGGGCGGGAAGGGGTTAAATATGTTCCCTCAAAGTGTTCTTACTGTGGGGGGAGGGGACTGACTGGGGGAGGTGACTATGTACAAGGGACACACCATCGGTCCCCTCTCCCTCACAGGACGTGGATCTCTGTGTTTACACACAGAGATCCACTTTCCTGCTTGTTTCCCGGGCAATCGCGGCCGCCGGGCACGCGCATCGGGGCCTTGTGAACGCGGCGGGCGCGCGTGCGCCTCCTAGCTCGTTTTAAAGGGAGGACATCATATGACGTCCTCCCAGAACGAGAGTATCCTCCGCCCGCCGTCAATTGACAGTGGGCGGGGGACAAGTGGTTAATTACTGATTTCTGTGTGTATCTCACAGTAGAGCTGCAGCTTTATCTAGTTTGTTTTTAAATATTTATGTGTTAGCGTGGTCATTTTTATTTTTTTCGATTTACCAATTAACTTGCTCGCCAGCTCTGGTAACTGGTCCCCTTTCCTATCTCCTCTAGTGACTGATCCAAAGCTGTATCAAAACAATAAATAATGTACTGGGTATGCTGGATGCATCACATACCTCAGCTAATTCAACGTTTTTAATAGTGATGAGCCGAACACCCCCGGGTTCGGTTCGCACCAGAACCCGCGAACGGACCGAAAGTTCGAACGAACATTAGAACCCTATTAAATACAATGGATGCGAACGTTCGAATTCTAAAGTGCTAATTATAACAACTATTATGCATGTTATTGTCCTAAAAAGGGTTTGGGAACCCGGGTTCTGCACCAGGGGACATGTATCAATGCAAAAAGAAGTTTTAAAAACGGTCGTTTTCCGGGAGCAGTCATTTTAATGATGCATAAAGTGAAAAAAAAAAAGTCAAATATTCCTTTAAATATCGTACCTGGGGGGTGTCTAAAGTATGCCTGTGAAGTGCCACGTGTTTCCCGTGTTTAGAACTGTCCCTGCACAAAATGACACTTCTAAAGGAAAAAAAAGCCATTTAAAACTGCTTGCGGCTTTAATGTAATGTCTGGTCCCGGTAATATGGATGAAAATCTTTAAGAAAAATGGCATAGCTACCCCATGACCCCCCCCCCCTACCCCAGCCCATTACCAGCCCCTTTGGGTCTTGTATGGATATTAAGGGGAACCCCGCACATAAAATAAAAAAGGCCCTATATACTCTGAACAGCCGTATACAGGCGGTGCATACAAGACAGGGACTGTAGGTTTGTTCTTATGTAGAATCTGTTTGTAATTTTGAACAGGTACATTGTTGAAGTGTAGCTCCAGACCAAAAATCTATTTTTAAACTTTTTGGAAAACATAGGTAAGGGTTATCACCCCTGTAACATTTGTTTTGCTGTCTGTGCCCCTGTTCAGAACATTTCACCTCACTTTCCGTCCTAATGACAACTGTTTTTGAAATGTGGTGTTTTTCTTGAAACAAGGATTGCTGATAAAGCATCAGTACAGAGGAGACACCTTTCTCCCATATTTATTCTTACAGGAGAGAATTTTCCTTCCTAGTGGTAGATTTCCTCTCACTTCCTGTTGTCTTCTTGCGTTTGCAAGTAGGAGTCGTTTGTAAGTTGGATGTTTGAAAGTAGGGACCTGCCGTATATACTCTGCAGAAATAGGCCCCTTAGTTGTTGGTGTTGGCACAACACTGTAAGCACTCACAGTTACTCTTGGTTGGTGCTGGAACGCCCTGCTGTCAACTATTATATCAGGAATTTTAATTACATATAATTGTTGAACAGTGGTAGTAAAAATTGGGCCTTTGATGGTGGTGCTGGTGCCACAACACTGTAAGCCCTGACAGTTACTCTTGGTGGGTGCAGCAATGGGCCCTGCTGTGAATTATTAGATCAAGAATTGTAATTACATGCCCCTGTTGAACAGGGGCTGAAAAATTGGGCCTTAGGCACTGGTGGCACAACACTGCAACCCTTCACAGATACTGTACTTGGAGCACAGCAATGAGCCCTGTTGCAAAGTATTGCTTCAAAAATTGTAATGACACGCCCCTGTTAAACAGGGGCTGAAAAATTGGGCCTTAGGCACTGGTGGCACAACACTGCAACTCCTCACAGATACTGTACTTGGAGCACAGCAATGAGCCCTGTTGCAAAGTATTGCTTCAAAAATTGTAATTACACGCCACTGTTAAACAGGGGCTGAAAAATTGGGCGTTAGGCACTGGTGGCGGCACCCATAAACAAAAATGATCTTCCAAGCTATCATCATCAATCGTATCATTGAGGACTCGGAGGAGGAGGATAGCCAGTCAACATAACAGCACAGGCACTCAGCATCAGCATCAGTCTTGAAGGGATGTGACATTTTAAAATCAATTAGTCTGTTATATCAGCATCAGGTGTGTGGTAGCTGGTGGTGATCCAAGACTGGTTCATCTTGATGAAAGTCAGTCGATCAACCGAGTCGGTGGACAGGCGCACCCTGTGATCCGTGACAAATCCTCCAGCAGCACTGAATGTGCGTTCCGAAAGAACGCTGGATGCAGGACAGGCCAGTAGCTCAATTGCATACTGTGCAAGCTCTGGCCAGTGATCCATCCTCAAGACCCAGTAAGCCAGAGGATTTTCGGTGGGGAAGGTGTCCAAGTCTGACCTTGCCCCTAGATATTCCTGCACCATGTTTATCAGACGCTGGCGATGGTTGCTGGAACCGATCATACTTTGGGGCTGCGGACTAAAGAATTGTCTGAACGCATCGGTCAGACGGCCACCTTCCCCACCGCTCCTTCTTTGACTGGCCGAAGCCTCAGCAACTCGTTGTCCAGGACCAGGAGTTTGCAACCTCCCAGTCTCTGGGAACGCGTTGCACAGACCTTTCTGCAAGGCCTCCCGGAGTTGTCTCATCCTCTGCTCCCTCTGCGACGGTAACATAAGGTCCGCAACCTTACCCTTGTACCGTGGATCAAGGAGAGTGGCCAGCCAGTAATGGTCCCTCTCCTTGATCCGAAGAATACGAGGATCCTTCCGCAGACTTTGCAGGATCAGGGAGGCCATGCAGCGTAGGTTTGCTGAGGCATTCGCTCCGGAGTCCTCTGGGTCACTAAGGACGACATGATCCGCAGCCACCTCCTCCCAGCCACGTACAAGTCCACTGGTTTCTTGGGACTGTAAATCATCCCTAAAAGACTGCTGCTGATGATGCTGAGTGCCAGCCTCCACCTCCATGCTGACACAATCCTCCTCCTCCTCCTCCTCCTCCTCCTCCTCCTCTTCCTGTGCGATGGGTGGGACAGAAGGAACACTGTCTGGGTAAAGGGGGCCTTGAGAGGCAAGGAAGTCCTCCTCTTCCTGCCTCTGTTCTGCCTCAAGTGCCCTGTCCATTATTCCACGCAGCGTGTGCTCCAACAGGTGGACAAGAGGTACAGTGTCACTGATGCATGCACTGTCACTGCTCACCATCCTCGTGGCCTCCTCAAATGGTGCCAGGACAGTGCATGCATCCCTGATCATGCCCCACTGGCGTGGAGAAAAAAAACCAAGCTCCCCTGACCCTGTCCTGGTGCCGTAGTCGCACAGGTACTCATTGATGGCCCTCTGCTGCGTGTGCAGCCGCTGCAGCATGGCCAACGTTGAGTTCCACCTGGTGGGCATGTCACATATAAGGCGGTTCTTGGGCAGGTTCAACTCCTTTTGCAGCTCAGCCAGGCGAGCACTGGCATTATAAGATCTGCGGAAATGCACACAGACTTTCCTGGCCTGCCTCAGGACATCCTGTAAGCCCGGGTACCTGCCCAAAAGCGCTGCACCACCAGGTTAAGGACGTGAGCCACACAGGGCACATGGGTCAGTTGTCCCTGTCGGAGGGCGGAGAGGAGGTTGGTGCCATTGTCGCAAACCACCATTCCTGGCTTAAGCTGGCGTGGCGTCAACCACCTCTCGGCCTGGCCCTGCAGAGCAGACAGGACCTCTGCCCCAGTGTGGCTTCTGTCCCCCAAACACACCAGCGCAAGCACGGCATGGCATCTTTTTGCCTGCGTACTTGCGTAGCCCCGTGAACGGCTACGGAGCACCGCTGGTTCATAGGACAAACCACAGGAAGAGGCCATGGAGGAAGAAGAAGAGGAGGGGGTGGAGGAGAGAGGTGTGTCACAACCAGTAGTAGCATTTTGGAGGCGTGGCGGTGGGACAACCTCCAACACTACTGCACCTTGTCCTGAATCCTTCCCAGCTGCCAAAAGAGTGACCCAATGGGCCGTGAAAGAAAGGTAACGTCCCTGTCCATGCCTGCTGGACCATGAGTCAGCGGTAATATGCACCTTACCGCTGACCGCCCTGTCCAGCGAGGCCAAGACATTGCCTTCCACATGCCGGTAGAGAGCCGGAATAGCCTTCCGTGAGAAAAAGTGGCGTTTGGGAACCTGCCACTGAGGAACCGCACATTGCACAAACTCACGGAAGGGGGCCGAGTCTACCAACTGAAAAGGCAGCAGTTGAAGCGCTAGCAATTTAGCCAAGCTAGCATTCAACCGCTGGGCATGTGGATGGCTGGGAGTGAACTTCTTTCGACGGTCCAGCAGCTGGGGCAGGGAAATTTGCCTGCTAGAATCGGACGTCGGTGTACTGCTAGCAGAGTGGGCGCAAGTACTTGGCTGTGACACACCTAATTCTACACCTTCATTCCTCTCAGTGCATGTTTCAGAGAGGACTGAAGTTATAGTGGGGTTGGAGATCCCAGCTGATGCGGTGCAAGGAGAGGTCCGCTTTGTTCTTTGGTGTGGGTCTTTGAGGTAGGCTTGCCAACGAGCTGCATGGCAGGTCAACATATGTCTGGTCAGGCATGTGGTACCCAAGCGGCTGATGTTTTGGCCACGCGATATACGCTTGAGACATATGTTGCAAACAGCAGCTGTGCGATCTGATGCACTAGCCTCAAAAAAGGCCCACACCAAAGAACTTTTTGAATGACGGGCAGAGGCAGCGCCCTGCACAGGCGGAGCTCTGCGGTGTGATTCCGTCGGTGTACTGCCCTTACGCTGGCCACCAAAGGGCATCCTGCCTCGTTGGAGATGTGCCTCCTCCTCATCCTCCTCCTCCTCCTCTCTCCTATTAGGCACCCACGTGGAGTCATTGACCTCATCATCCCCTCCCTCCTCATCACTGGAGCCAATCTGGCAGTATGCTGCAGCTGCTGGAACATGACTGCCAGATTGGTGTCCTTCTTGAGCATCCCCTCTGTCTGCTCTCACGCTACTGCCTTCCTCTAGCTGGGTTTCATCATCAGACCCTTCGAAACGCTGGGCATCCTCCTGGAGCATGTACCCAACACTGTGCTGAAACAGTTCGGGGGACTCCTCAGGAGGAGGACATGGTGGGTCTAGGGAAGGAGTGACTGATGATTTGTCTGACATTGATACCAGGGAAGACGACGCTTTGGCAGCTGCTTTTCCAGTACCCTGAGCCTGGGTGAGAGAGGATGAGGAGGAGGGCTTGGTCATCCACTCTACCAAGTCTTCGGCATGATGTGGCTCAACATGTCCAGCTGCCGAAAAGAAGGACAAGCGTGTCCCATGGCCATGTGCTGATGACAATGCACCGCGTCCACGACCAGCACTGTTGCCCCCAGACACAGAGCCTGCTTGCCCTCTTTTATTGCCTCCTGACTGTCTGCCTCTCCTTGTTTGCCTTCCAGACATTCTAATAGATGGCCTGCAGGGAGATGGGAAAAAAGCAATAAGGGCTACCTTCAGGTGTCCTTCTCTGTCCCTTGAAACAAGGACTTTCACAGTGAAAGAAACTGACACTGTCCCTACCTAGAGTTTTCTGTCCCTAGAATAAATGTTTTTTTTAATCACAATATAGCACAAGGACAATTCACTCAATGTCTCTCCAGGTCCCTGGAAACAAGGACTTGCAGAGTGAAAGAAACTGACACTGTCCCTACCTAGAGTTTTCTGTCCCTAGAATAAATGTTTTTTTTAAGCACAATATAGCACAAGGAAAATTAACTCACTGTCCTTACAGGTCCCTGGAAACAAGGACTTGCAGAGTGAAAGAAACTGACACTGTCCCTACCTAGAGTTTTCTGTCCCTAGAATAAATGTTTTTTTTAAGCACAATATAGCACAAGGACAATTAACTCACTGTCCTTACAGGTCCCTGGAAACAAGGACTTGCAGAGTGAAAAAAAAAAAACACTCTCCCTACCTAGAGTTTTCTGTCCCTAGAAAAAATGTTTTTTTTAAGCACAATATAGCACAAGGACAATTAACTCACTGTCCTTACAGGTCCCTGGAAACAAGGACTTGCAGAGTGAAAGAAAAAAAACACTCTCCCTACCTACAGTTTTCTGTCCCTAGAAAAAATGTTTTTTTTAATCACAATATAGCACAAGGAAAATTAACTCACTGTCCTTACAGGTCCCTGGAAACAAGGACTTGCAGAGTGAAAGAAAAAAAACACTCTCCCTACCTACAGTTTTCTGTCCCTAGAAAAAATGTTTTTTTTAATCACAATATAGCACAAGGAAAATTAACTCACTGTCCTTACAGGTCCCTGGAAACAAGGACTTGCAGAGTGAAAGAAACTGACACTGTCCCTACCTAGAGTTTTCTGTCCCTAGAATAAATGTTTTTTTTAATCACAATATAGCACAAGGAAAATTAACTCACTGTCCTTACAGGTCCCTGGAAACAAGGACTTGCAGAGTGAAAGAAACTGACACTGTCCCTACCTAGAGTTTTCTGTCCCTAGAATAAATGTTTTTTTTAAGCACAATATAGCACAAGGACAATTAACTCACTGTCCTTACAGGTCCCTGGAAACAAGGACTTGCAGAGTGAAAGAAAAAAAACACTCTCCCTACCTACAGTTTTCTGTCCCTAGAAAAAATGTTTTTTTTAATCACAATATAGCACAAGGAAAATTAACTCACTGTCCTTACAGGTCCCTGGAAACAAGGACTTGCAGAGTGAAAGAAAAAAAACACTCTCCCTACCTACAGTTTTCTGTCCCTAGAAAAAATGTTTTTTTTAATCACAATATAGCACAAGGAAAATTAACTCACTGTCCTTACAGGTCCCTGGAAACAAGGACTTGCAGAGTGAAAGAAACTGACACTGTCCCTACCTAGAGTTTTCTGTCCCTAGAATAAATGTTTTTTTTAATCACAATATAGCACAAGGACAATTCACTCAATGTCTCTCCAGGTCCCTGGAAACAAGGACTTGCAGAGTGAAAGAAACTGACACTGTCCCTACCTAGAGTTTTCTGTCCCTAGAATAAATGTTTTTTTTAAGCACAATATAGCACAAGGAAAATTAACTCACTGTCCTTACAGGTCCCTGGAAACAAGGACTTGCAGAGTGAAAGAAACTGACACTGTCCCTACCTAGAGTTTTCTGTCCCTAGAATAAATGTTTTTTTTAAGCACAATATAGCACAAGGACAATTAACTCACTGTCCTTACAGGTCCCTGGAAACAAGGACTTGCAGAGTGAAAAAAAAAAACACTCTCCCTACCTAGAGTTTTCTGTCCCTAGAAAAAATGTTTTTTTTAAGCACAATATAGCACAAGGACAATTAACTCACTGTCCTTACAGGTCCCTGGAAACAAGGACTTGCAGAGTGAAAGAAAAAAAACACTCTCCCTACCTACAGTTTTCTGTCCCTAGAAAAAATGTTTTTTTTAATCACAATATAGCACAAGGAAAATTAACTCACTGTCCTTACAGGTCCCTGGAAACAAGGACTTGCAGAGTGAAAGAAAAAAAACACTCTCCCTACCTACAGTTTTCTGTCCCTAGAAAAAATGTTTTTTTTAATCACAATATAGCACAAGGAAAATTAACTCACTGTCCTTACAGGTCCCTGGAAACAAGGACTTGCAGAGTGAAAGAAACTGACACTGTCCCTACCTAGAGTTTTCTGTCCCTAGAATAAATGTTTTTTTTAATCACAATATAGCACAAGGAAAATTAACTCACTGTCCTTACAGGTCCCTGGAAACAAGGACTTGCAGAGTGAAAGAAACTGACACTGTCCCTACCTAGAGTTTTCTGTCCCTAGAATAAATGTTTTTTTTAATCACAATATAGCACAAGGAAAATTAACTCACTGTCCTTACAGGTCCCTGGAAACAAGGACTTGCAGAGTGAAAGAAACTGACACTGTCCCTACCTAGAGTTTTCTGTCCCTAGAATAAATGTTTTTTTTAAGCACAATATAGCACAAGGACAATTAACTCACTGTCCTTACAGGTCCCTGGAAACAAGGACTTGCAGAGTGAAAGAAAAAAAACACTCTCCCTACCTACAGTTTTCTGTCCCTAGAAAAAATGTTTTTTTTAATCACAATATAGCACAAGGAAAATTAACTCACTGTCCTTACAGGTCCCTGGAAACAAGGACTTGCAGAGTGAAAGAAAAAAAACACTCTCCCTACCTACAGTTTTCTGTCCCTAGAAAAAATGTTTTTTTTAATCACAATATAGCACAAGGAAAATTAACTCACTGTCCTTACAGGTCCCTGGAAACAAGGACTTGCAGAGTGAAAGAAACTGACACTGTCCCTACCTAGAGTTTTCTGTCCCTAGAATAAATGTTTTTTTTAATCACAATATAGCACAAGGAAAATTAACTCACTGTCCTTACAGGTCCCTGGAAACAAGGACTTGCAGAGTGAAAGAAACTGACACTGTCCCTACCTAGAGTTTTCTGTCCCTAGATTAAATGTTTTTTTTAAGCACAATATAGCACAAGGACAATTAACTCACTGTCCTTACAGGTCCCTGGAAACAAGGACTTGCAGAGTGAAAGAAAAAAAACACTCTCCCTACCTACAGTTTTCTGTCCCTAGAAAAAATGTTTTTTTTAATCACAATATAGCACAAGGAAAATTAACTCACTGTCCTTACAGGTCCCTGGAAACAAGGACTTGCAGAGTGAAAGAAAAAAAACACTCTCCCTACCTACAGTTTTCTGTCCCTAGAAAAAATGTTTTTTTTTAATCACAATATAGCACAAGGAAAATTAACTCACTGTCCTTACAGGTCCCTGGAAACAAGGACTTGCAGAGTGAAAGAAACTGACACTGTCCCTACCTAGAGTTTTCTGTCCCTAGAATAAATGTTTTTTTTAATCACAATATAGCACAAGGAAAATTAACTCACTGTCCTTACAGGTCCCTGGAAACAAGGACTTGCAGAGTGAAAGAAACTGACACTGTCCCTACCTAGAGTTTTCTGTCCCTAGAATAAATGTTTTTTTTAATCACAATATAGCACAAGGAAAATTAACTCACTGTCCTTACAGGTCCCTGGAAACAAGGACTTGCAGAGTGAAAGAAACTGACACTGTCCCAACCTAGAGTTTTCTGTCCCTAGAATAAATGTTTTTTTTAAGCACAATATAGCACAAGGACAATTAACTCACTGTCCTTACAGGTCCCTGGAAACAAGGACTTGCAGAGTGAAAGAAAAAAAACACTCTCCCTACCTACAGTTTTCTGTCCCTAGAAAAAATGTTTTTTTTAAGCACAATATAGCACAAGGAAAATTAACTCACTGTCCTTACAGGTCCCTGGAAACAAGGACTTGCAGAGTGAAAGAAAAAAAACACTCTCCCTACCTACAGTTTTCTGTCCCTAGAAAAAATGTTTTTTTTAATCACAATATAGCACAAGGAAAATTAACTCACTGTCCTTACAGGTCCCTGGAAACAAGGACTTGCAGAGTGAAAGAAACTGACACTGTCCCTACCTAGAGTTTTCTGTCCCTAGAATAAATGTTTTTTTTAATCACAATATAGCACAAGGAAAATTAACTCACTGTCCTTACAGGTCCCTGGAAACAAGGACTTGCAGAGTGAAAGAAACTGACACTGTCCCTACCTAGAGTTTTCTGTCCCTAGAATAAATGTTTTTTTTAAGCACAATATAGCACAAGGACAATTAACTCACTGTCCTTACAGGTCCCTGGAAACAAGGACTTGCAGAGTGAAAGAAAAAAAACACTCTCCCTACCTACAGTTTTCTGTCCCTAGAAAAAATGTTTTTTTTAATCACAATATAGCACAAGGAAAATTAACTCACTGTCCTTACAGGTCCCTGGAAACAAGGACTTGCAGAGTGAAAGAAACTGACACTGTCCCTACCTAGAGTTTTCTGTCCCTAGAATAAATGTTTTTTTTAATCACAATATAGCACAAGGAAAATTAACTCACTGTCCTTACAGGTCCCTGGAAACAAGGACTTGCAGAGTGAAAGAAACTGACACTGTCCCTACCTAGAGTTTTCTGTCCCTAGAATAAATGTTTTTTTTAAGCACAATATAGCACAAGGACAATTAACTCACTGTCCTTACAGGTCCCTGGAAACAAGGACTTGCAGAGTGAAAGAAACTGACACTGTCCCTACCTAGAGTTTTCTGTCCCTAGAATAAATGTTTTTTTTAATCACAATATAGCACAAGGAAAATTAACTCACTGTCCTTACAGGTCCCTGGAAACAAGGACTTGCAGAGTGAAAGAAACTGACACTGTCCCTACCTAGAGTTTTCTGTCCCTAGAATAAATGTTTTTTTTAATCACAATATAGCACAAGGACAATTAACTCACTGTCCTTACAGGTCCCTGGAAACAAGGACTTGCAGAGTGAAAGAAACTGACACTGTCCCTACCTAGAGTTTTCTGTCCCTAGAATAAATGTTTTTTTTAAGCACAATATAGCACAAGGACAATTAACTCACTGTCCTTACAGGTCCCTGGAAACAAGGACTTGCAGAGTGAAAGAAACTGACACTGTCCCTACCTAGAGTTTTCTGTCCCTAGAATAAATGTTTTTTTTAAGCACACTATAGCAGAAGCACAAAACACACTGACACTCTCCCTACCTATCCTTCTCTTTCCCTAAACTAAAGGAATCCAGGTTAAGCAAGAAAGAAATAACAGTCACTGTCCCTGCCTATGCTACTCTATCCCTGCTCCGGAACACACTACACTAGGCCGCCGTGCTGGCGGCCTTTTATAGTGTGGGGCGTGTACTAAACACCCTCAGCAATAATTGGCCACAGGCATCCTGCCTGTGGCCAATCATTGCTCTCCTCGCTGCCGGCGCTGTGATTGGCCAAGCATGCGGGGTCACAGTGCATGCTTGGCCAATCACAGCGCCTGGATGACACTGCGATGGCGTAGTGCATTGTGGGCCGTTCGCGTCACTCGAATTTGGCGCGAACGGCCCAAATCGTTCGATCTTCGTCGAACGATCGAACAGCCAATGTTCGAGTCGAACGTATGTTCGACTCGAACACGAAGCTCATCCCTAGTTTTTAAACCTAGGACATTTTGAACCATAATTACGGCTACAGACTGTCTTTTGCCATTGTAAAGGTATACTTAAGCAATGGATAACTGTATGTGATGTCAGCCCAATTAAGGAAGCTGACATGAAACATATATACACATATTACACATTTTCTGCAGTATGATTACTCTGAATGCAAACATGTTTCAGATTAACCTAATAGATAGGAAATTTTTGGGTTATTTTTTGCTACCTCCATACACAGTTGTAGTCAGCTGTCTTAAAAGATGAAAGGGGGATTTGATCATAAACTATATTCAGCTATACTTGCATAATGTGTACATCAAAGAATTCCTAGCCAGTATAAATGGTAGCTTGCTTAGCAATAAATATGTAATAAATGTGAATATAGGAGTGAGACTTAATAACACATATGATGTTCATGTGATGGATAAAGTGCCCACACTAAAGTCCCATTCCACAATGTATCTTTTTACATCAAACATTGGCACTGTTATTTCTAATGACAGTAATATTTCCAAAATCTCCATTACATTACAGTCTGTTCTGCAACAATCTACCTAATCACAGGGTCGTCTTTCAGCAGATTTAACTCAAGCATAAGACCAGTATTTTGTTTGTTTTTTAACTTACTAAAGAACCCAAATTAATCTATAAAGATCTAAGTTTATTAAACATTAAATAAAAACTGAAAATTAAACTTTTACTTAGATTTTGTGTGAATATAGTTTGCTATAGAAAAGGAGATTGTTTTATAATATGAATATCAGTGCATCAGGTTATTGGATATAAACAATGATACCAGTATACAGTATACATTAAAGTGATTGTAAGGGTTTGTTTATTTTTTTTTAAATAACAAACATGTCATACTTGCCTCCACTGTGGAGCTCCTTTTGCAGAGAGTGGCCCCGAACCTCATCTTCTGGGGTCCCCCGGCGTCTCTCGCAGGTCCTCCACTGCATCAGATAACCTCCCTAGAAAAAGCGCTCTCCCGGGGGGTTAACTTATGGGCGTGCTCCCGAGTCCAGCATTTGCGTCTATAGACACGTATGCCGGACTCGGCCCCGCCCCCCTGGCGCTCGCATCATTGGATTTGATTGACAGCAGCGGGAGCCAATGGCTGCGCTGCTATCAATCTATCCAATCAAGAGCCGGGACCCCGTGGAGAGAGGACAAGCGCGTCTTCGCCGACAGAAATACAGGGCTCAGGTAAGTAAAACGGGGGGGGGGGGCTGGGAGGCCGGTCACAGCCAGGTGTTTGTTCACCTTAAAGCATAGGATGCATTAAGGTGAAAAAACACAAGGGTTTACAATCCCTTTAAGGATAAGCTCCTGGGTCAGTTCAAATCCATGTTTGAACATAATTTTTCTTGCGTGCAGGTTTGTCAAACAGCCAAACTAAAAGGATTTTTGATACAAAAAAATGGCACTGGGTCCCCTCAAAATTCATTCCAGACCCTTCCTGATCTGATATGGATCTTAACCACTTTGTTTCTGTTCATCTTTCAGCCAAGAATCACTGGCTAATAGGGATGAGCTCGGTGTTCGAGTCGAACATACGTTCGACTCGAACATCGGCTGTTCGACCGTTCGGCGAACATCGAACGATTTAGGCCGTTCGCGCCAAATTCGAGTGACGCGAACGGCCCACAATACACTGCGCCATCGCAGTGCAATCCCGGCGCTGTGATTGGCCAAGCATGCACTGTGACCCCGCATGCTTGGCCAATCACAGCGCCGGCAGCTAGGAGAGCCATAATTGGCCACAGGCAGGTTGCCTGTGGCCAATTATAGCTCAGGGTGTTTAGCACACGCCACACACTATAAAAGGCTGCCAGCGCGGCGGCCTTGTGTAGTGTGTTCCGGCGCAGGGAAAGAGAAGGATAGGCAGGGACAGTGTTGATATTCTTTGTGCTATTCTTGTGTGCAGGGAGAGAGAAGGATAGGCAGGGAGAGTGTCAGTGTCATATTCTTTGCTAAACCTTGTGTGCAGGGAGAGAGAAGGATAGGCAGGGGACAGTGTCAGTGTCATATTCTTTGCTAAACCTTGTGTGCAGGGAGAGAGAAGGATAGGCAGGGAGAGTGTCAGTGTCATATTCTTTGCTAAACCTTGTGTGCAGGGAGAGAGAAGGATAGGCAGGGGACAGTGTCAGTGTCATATTCTTTGATAAACCTTGTGTGCAGGGAGAGAGAAGGATAGGCAGGGGACAGTGTCAGTGTCATATTCTTTACTAAACCTTGTGTGCAGGGAGAGAGAAGGATAGGCAGGGAGAGTGTCAGTATCATATTCTTTGATAAACCTTGTGTGCAGGGAGAGAGAAGGATAGGCAGGGGACAGTGTCAGTGTCATTGTTGCTAAGCCTCCTGCACAGTATACACCTGAAGCTAGCCCTTATTGCTGTGTTTTCCTGGTGTGTTACACTAACAGGCATTTGCAGCACTTAAAGCGGGCGGAGTGTGCCTCCTGCACATTATACACCTGAAGCTAGCCCGTATTGCTGTGTTTTCCTGGTGTGTTACACCAACAGGAATTTGCAGCACTTACAGCGGGCGGAGTCTGCCTCCTGCACATTATACACCTGAAGTTAGCCCGTATTGCTGTGTTTTCCTGGTGTGTTACACTAACAGGCATTTGCAGCACTTACAGCGGGCGGAGTGTGCCTCCTGCACATTATACACCTGAAGCTAGCCCGTATTGCTGTGTTTTCCTGGTGTGTTACACCAAAAGGCATTTGCAGCACTTACAGCGGGCGGAGTGTGCCTCCTGCACATTATACACCTGAAGTTAGCCCGTATTGTTGTGTTTTCCTGGTGTGTTACACCAACAGGCGTTTGCAGCACTTACAGCGGGCGGAGTGTGCCTCCTGCACATTATACACCTGAAGTTAGCCCGTATTGCTGTGTTTTCCTGGTGTGTTACACCAACAGGCATTTGCCGCACTTACAGCGGGCGGAGTGTGCCTCCTGCACATTATACACCTGAAGTTAGCCCGTATTGCTGTGTTTTCCTGGTGTGTTACACCAAAAGGCATTTGCAGCACTTACAGCGGGCGGAGTGTGCCTCCTGCACATTATACACCTGAAGTTAGCCCGTATTGTTGTGTTTTCCTGGTGTGTTACACCAACAGGCGTTTGCAGCACTTACAGCGGGCGGAGTGTGCCTCCTGCACATTATACACCTGAAGTTAGCCCGTATTGCTGTGTTTTCCTGGTGTGTTACACCAACAGGCATTTGACGCACTTACAGCGGGCGGAGTGTGCCTCCTGCACATTATACACCTGAAGTTAGCCAGTATTGCTGTGTTTTCCTGGTGTGTTACACCAACAGGCATTTGCAGCACTTACAGCGGGCGGAGTGTGCCTCCTGCACATTATACACCTGAAATTAGCCCGTATTGCTGTGTTTTCCTGGTGTGTTACACCAACAGGCATTTGCAGCACTTACAGCGGGCGGAGTGGGCCTCCTGCACATTATACACCTGAAGTTAGCCCGTATTGCTGTGTTTTCCTGGTGTGTTACACCAACCGGCATTTGCAGCACTTACAGCGGGCGGAGTGTGCCTCCTGCACATTATACACCTGAAGTTAGCCCGTATTGCTGTGTTTTCCTGGTGTGTTACACCAACAGGCATTTGCAGCACTTACAGCGGGCGGAGTGTGCCTCCTGCACATTATACACCTGAAGTTAGCCCGTATTGCTGTGTTTTCCTGGTGCGTTACACCAACAGGCATTTGCAGCACTTACAGCGGGCGGAGTGTGCCTCCTGCACATTATACACCTGAAGTTAGCCCGTATTGCTGTGTTTTCCTGGTGCGTTACACCAACAGGCATTTGCAGCACTTACAGCGGGCGGAGTGTGCCTCCTGCACATTATACACCTGAAGTTAGCCCGTATTGCTGTGTTTTCCTGGTGTGTTACACCAACAGGCATTTGCAGCACTTACAGCGGGCGGAGTCTGCCTCCTGCACATTATACACCTGAAGTTAGCCCATATTGCTGTGTTTTCCTGGTGTGTTACACCAACAGGCATTTGCAGCACTTACAGCGGGCGGAGTGTGTCTCCTGCACATTATACACCTGAAGCTAGCCCGTATTGCTGTGTTTTCCTGGTGTGTTACACCAACAGGCATTTGCAGAGCTTACAACGGGCGGAGTGTGCCTCCTGCACATTATACACCTGAAGTTAGCCCGTATTGCTGTGTTTTCCTGGTGTGTTACACCAACAGGCATTTGCAGCACTTACAGCGGGCGGAGTGTGCCTCCTGCACATTATACACCTGAAGTTAGCCCGTATTGCTGTGTTTTCCTGGTGTGTTACACCAACAGGCATTTGCAGCACTTACAGCGGGCGGAGTGTGCCTCCTGCACATTATACACCTGAAGTTAGCCCGTATTGCTGTGTTTTCCTAGTGTGTTACACCAACAGGCATTTGCAGCACTTACAGCGGGCGGAGTGTGCCTCCTGCACATTATACACCTGAAGTTAGCCCGTATTGCTGTGTTTTCCTGGTGCGTTACACCAACAGGCATTTGCAGCACTTACAGCGGGCGGAGTGTGCCTCCTGCACATTATACACCTGAAGTTAGCCCGTATTGCTGTGTTTTCCTAGTGCGTTACACCAGCAGGCATTTGCAGCACTTACAGCGGGCGGAGTGTGCCTCCTGCACATTATACACCTGAAGTTAGCCCGTATTGCTGTGTTTTCCTGGTGTGTTACATCAACAGGCATTTGCAGCACTTACAGCGGGCGGAGTGTGCCTCCTGCACATTATACACCTGAAGTTAGCCCGTATTGCTGTGTTTTCCTGGTGTGTTACACCAACAGGCATTTGCAGCACTTACAGCGGGCGGAGTGTGCCTCCTGCACATTATACACCTGAAGTTAGCCCGTATTGCTGTGTTTTCCTGGTGTGTTACACCAACAGGCATTTGCAGCACTTACAGCAGGCGTAGTGTGATTCCTGCAAAATATACTCCTGAAGCTAGGCCTTATTGCTGGTTTTCCCATCTCCCTGCAGGCCATTAGAATGTCTGGAAGGCAAACAAGGAGAGGCAGACAGTCAGGAGCCAATAAAAGAGGGCAAGCAGGCTCTGTGTCTAGAGACAACAGTGCTGGTCGTGGACGCGGTGCATCGCCATCAGCACGTGGCCATGGGACATGCTTGTCCTTCTTTTCGGCAGCTGGACGTGTTGAGCCGCATCATGCCGAAGACTTGGTAGAGTGGAAGACCAAGCCCTCCTCATCCTCCTCATCCTCTCTCACCCAGGCTCAGGGTACTGGCAAAGCAGCTGCCAAAGCGTCCTCTTCCCTGGTATCAATGTCATCATCAGTCACTCCTTCCCTAGACCAACCATGTCCTCCTGAGGAGTCCCCCGAACTGTTTGAGCACAGTGTTGGGTACATGCTCCAGGAGGATGCCCAGCGTTTCGAAGGGTCTGATGATGATACCCAGCTAGAGGAAGGCAGTAGCGTGAGACCAGAGAGAGGGGATGCTCAAGAAGGACACCAATCTGGCAGTCATGTTCCAGCAGCTGCAACATACTGCCAGATTGGCTCCAGTGATGAGGAGGGAGGGGATGATGAGGTCACTGACTCCACGTGGGTGCCTAATAGGAGAGAGGAGGAGGAGGAGGAGGATGAGGAGGAGGCACATCTCCAACGAGGCAGGATGCCCTCGGGGGGCCAGCGTAAGGGCAGCACACCGACGGAATCACACCTCAGAGCTCCGCCTGTGCAGGGCGCTACCTCTGCCCGTTATTCAAAAAGTTCTTTGGTGTGGGCCTTTTTTGAGTCGAGTGCATCAGATCGAACAGCTGCTGTTTGCAACATATGTCTCAAGCGTATATCGCGTGGCCAAAACATCACCCGCTTGGGTACCACATGCTTGACCAGACATATGTTGACCTGCCATACAGCTCGTTGGCAAGCCTACCTTAAAGACCCACACCAAAGAACAAAGCGGACCTCTCTTTGCACCGCATCAGCTGGGATCTCCAACCCCACTATACCTTCAGTCCTCTCTGAAACCTGCACTGAGAGGAATGAAGGTGTAGAATTAGGTGTGTCACAGCCAAGTACTTACGGGCACTCTGCTAGCAGTACACCGACGTCCGATTCTAGCAGGCAAATTTCCCTGCCCCAGCTGCTGGACCGTCAAAAGAAGTTCACTCCCAGCCATCCACATGCCCAGCGGTTGAATGCTACAGTAGCTTGGCTAAATTGCTAGCGCTTCAACTGCTGCCTTTTCAGTTGGTAGACTCGGCCCCCTTCCGTGAGTTTGTGCAATGTGCGGTTCCTCAGTGGCAGGTTCCCAAACGCCACTTTTTCTCACGGAAGGCGAATCCGGCTCTCTACCGGCATGTGGAAGGCAATGTCTTGGCCTCGCTGGACAGGGCGGTCAGCGGTAAGGTGCATATTACCGCTGACTCATGGTCCAGCAGGCATGGACAGGGACGTTACCTTTCTTTCACGGCCCATTGGGTCACTCTTTTGGCAGCTGGGAAGGATGCAGGACAAGGTGCAGTGTTGGAGGTTGTTCCGCCGCCACGCCTCCAAAATGCTACTTCTGGTTGTGACACACCTCTCTCCTCCACCCCCTCCTCTTCTTCTTCCTCCATGGCCTCTTCCTGTGCTTTGTCCTTGGAACCAGCGGTGCTCCGTAGGCATTCAAGGGGCTACGCAAGTACGCAGGCAAAAAGATGCCATGCCGTGCTTGCGCTGGTGTGTTTGGGGGACAGGAGCCACACTGGGGCAGAGGTTCTGTCTGCTCTGCAGGGGCAGGCCAAGAGGTGGTTGACACCAGGAATGGTGGTTTGCGACAATGGCACCAACCTCCTCTCCGCCCTCCGACAGGGACAACTGACCCATGTGCCCTGTGTGGCTCACGTCCTTAACCTGGTGGTGCAGCGGTTCTTGGGCAGGTACCCGGGCTTACAGGATGTCCTGAGGCAGGCCAGGAAAGTCTGTGTGCATTTCCGCAGATCTTATAATGCCAGTGCTCGCCTGGCTGAGCTGCAAAAGGAGTTGAACCTGCCCAAGAACCGCCTTATATGTGACATGCCCACCAGGTGGAACTCAACGTTGGCCATGCTGCAGCGGCTGCACACGCAGCAGAGGGCCATCAATGAGTACCTGTGTGACTATGGCACCAGGAAAGGGTCAAGGGAGCTCGGGTTTTTTTCACCATGCCAGTGGGGCATGATCAGGGATGCATGCACTGTCCTGGCACCATTTGAGGAGGCCACGAGGATGGTGAGCAGTGAGAGTGCATGCATCAGTGACACTGTACCTCTTGTCCAGCTGTTGGAACATACGCTGCGTGGAATAATGGACAGGGCACTTGAGGCAGAACAGAGGCAGGAAGAGGAGGACTTCCTTGCCTCTCAAGGCCCCCTTTACCCAGACAGTGTTCCTTCTGTCCCACCCATCGCACAGGAAGAGGAGGAGGAGGAGGAGGATTGTGTCAGCATGGAGGTGGAGCCTGGCACTCAGCATCATCAGCAGCAGTCTTTTAGGGATGATTTACAATCCCAAGAAACCCGTGGACTTGTACGTGGCTGGGAGGAGGTGGCTGCCGATCATGTCGTCCTTAGTGACCCAGAGGACTCCGGACCGAATGCCTCAGCTAACCTATGCTGCATGGCCTCCCTGATCCTGGAAAGTCTGCGGAAGGATCCTCGTATTCTTCGGATCAAGGAGAGGGACCATTACTGGCTGGCCACTCTCCTTGATCCATGGGGTAAGGTTGCGGACCTTATCTTACCGTCGCAGAGGGAGCAGAGGATGAGACAACTCCGGGAGGTCTTGCAGAAAGGTCTGTGCAACGCGTTCCCAGAGACTGGGAGGTTACAAACTCCTGGTCCTGGACAACGAGTTGCTGAGGCTTCGGTCAGTCAAAGAAGGAGCGGTGGGGAAGGTGGCCGTCTGACCGATGCGTTCAGACAATTCTTTAGTCCGCAGCCCCAAGGTATGATCGGTTCCAGCAACCATCGCCAGCGTCTGATATACATGGTGCAGGAATACCTAGGGGCAAGGTCAGACTTGGACACCTTCCCCACCGAAAATCCTCTGGCTTACTGGGTCTTGAGGATGGATCACTGGCCAGAGCTTGCACAGTATGCAATTGAGCTACTGGCCTGTCCTGCATCCAGCGTTCTTTCAGAACGCACATTCAGTGCTGCTGGAGGATTTGTCACGGATCACAGGGTGCGCCTGTCCACCGACTCGGTTGATCGACTGACCTTCATAAAGATGAACCAGTCTTGGATCACCACCAGCTACCAAACACCTGAAGCTGATATAACAGACTAATTTATTTTCAAATGTCACATCCCTTCAAGACTGATGCTGATGCTGAGAGACTGTCCTGTTATGTTGACTGACTATCCTCCTCCTCCTCAATGATCCGATTGATGATGATAGCTTGGAAGAACATTTTTGTTTCTGGGTGCCGCCATCAGTGGCTAAGGCCCAATTTTTCAGCCCCTGTTTAACAGGGGCATGTAATTACAATTTTTTATGCAATGCTTTGCAACGGGGCTCATTCTTGCACTCCAACTAGAGTATCTGGGAGAGGTTGCAGTGTCGTGGCACCAGCACCAGTGGCTAAGGCCCAATTTTTCAGCCCCTGTTTAACAGGGGCGTGTTATTACAATTTTTTATGCAATGCTTTGCAGCAGGGCTCATTTCTGCACTCCAACTAGAGTATCTGGGAGAGGTTGCAGTGTCGTGGCACCAGCACCAGTGCCTAAGGCCCAATTTTTCAGCCCCTGTTTAACAGGGGCGTGTAATTACAATTTTTGATGCAATACTTTGCAACAGGGCTCATTGCTGTGCTCCAAGTACAGTATCTGTGGGGGGTTGCAGTGTTGTGGCACCAGTGCCTAAGGCCCAATTTTTCTGCCCCTGTTTAACAGGGGCATGTAATTACAATTCTTGATCTAATAATTCACAGCAGGGCCCATTCCTGCGCCCACCAAGAGTAACTGTTAGGCCTTACAGTGTTGTGTCAACACCACCACCACCACCACCAAAGGCCCAATTTTTCAGCCCCTGTTCAACAGGGGCATGCAATTACAATTGTTGATCTAATAATTCACAGCAGGGCCCATTCACGCGCCCACCAAGAGTAACTGTGAGGGCTCACAGTGTTGTGGCAACACCAACATATAAGGGGCAAATTTCAGCTGAGTATATACGGCAGGCCCCTACTTTCAAACATCCAACTTACAAACGACTCCTCCTTGCAAACGGAAGGATACAACAGGAAGTGAGAGGAAATCTACCCCTAGGAAGGCAAATTCTCTCCTGTAATGCCGCGTACACACGGACGTTTTTCTCATCGAGAAAAACATTTTTTTTTCCTTTCGACGAGAAAAACGATCATCTGTGGGCTTTCTTCCGTTTTTTTGACGAGAAAAACGGCATTAAAAACGATGAGAAAAATTAGAACATGTTCTAATTTTTCTCGTCGTTTTTTTCGACATGTTTTCTGCGGCAGTGTTTCCCATAGGGAAACACTGCCGCGGAGCCCACACACGGTCGTTTTTTTCGACCAAAAAAAAAATGACATTTAAAATGGCCGTGTGTGGGGGGAACAAGCTGTTCCTCGTTTTTCATGTCGATTTTCTCGACGGTGTTTTCACCGTCGAAAAAATCGATCGTGTGTACGCAGCATTAGAGTTAATATGGGAAAAAAAGTGTCTCCTCTCCACTGATGCTTTATCACCAATCCTTGTTTCAATAAAAACCCCAAATTTTCAAAAAACATTTGTCATTAGGACGGAAAGTGAGGTGAACTGTTCTGAATAGGTGCACACTGCACAGACAGCAAAACAAATGTTACAGGGGTGATAACCCTTCCCTATGTTTTCCAAAAAGCTTAAAAATAGATTTTTTGTCTGGAGCTACACTTAAACAATGTACCTGTTCAAAATTACAAACAGATTCTACATAAGAACAAACCTACAGTCCCTGTCTTGTATGCACCGCCTGTATACGGCTGTTCAGAGTATATAGGGCCTTTTTTATTTTGTGTGCGGGGTTCCCCTTAATATCCATACAAGACCCAAAGGGGCTGGTAATGGGCTGGGGTAGGGGGGGGTGATGGGGTAGCTATGCCATTTTTCTTAAAGATTTTCATCCATATTACCGAGACCAGACATTACATTAAAGCCGCAAGCAGTTTTAAATGGCTTTTTTCCCTTTAGAAATGTAATTTTGTCCAGGGACAGTTCTAAACACGGGAAACACGTGGCACTTCACAGGCATACTTTAGACACCCCCCAGGTACGATATTTAAAGGAATATTTGACTTTTTTTTTCACTTTATGCATCATTAAAATGACTGCTCCCGAAAAACGTCCGTTTTTAAAACTTCTTTTTGCATTGATACATGTCCCCTGGTGCAGAACCCGGGTTCCCAAACCCTTTTTAGGACAATAACATGCATAATAGTCGTTATAATTAGCACTTTAGATTTTGAACGTTCGCATCCATTGTATTTAATAGGGTTCTAACGTTCGTGCAAACTTTCGGTCCGTTCGCGGGTTCTGGTGCGAACCAAACCCGGGGGTGTTCGGCTCATCACTACTGGCTAACAGTTTACTGTAACCAATTCTAGCTCAGGCTGTTTGTCACCAGGGAATCGGTGGCCGACAGCATCCTAACAATCAGTGATGTATTCCTGTTTGACCTATTTTCCCATTCAGCCATTAGCTGGAAATTCCTGGCTGACAGGCAAATGTAAATAAAGGGGTGGGAAGAGGGTAACAAAAAGACATAGGATTCCCCTTAATATTCATACCAGAGTATGTATTTTAAAGAGGGACCTATGCAAAAAAAAAAAGGTCCCTTCAAGGACCATACCAGACCCTTATCTGAGCATGCAGTCTGGCAGGCCAGGAAAGCACGCATCTCCCCTCCTGAACCATACCAGGCCATGTCCTCAACATGGGAAGGGTACTTTCCTGGAAAAGCAATTTATTATCCCCATGCTGATGAGGACAAAGGCCTTTTCCCCAAAACTCTGACACAGTTTTGGTGAGGGCCTGCAAGCCATCTTTAAAAATAAGGGGTCCCCCAGATGCTGATCCTCCAAGTGAATGAGTAAGGGGTACATAGTATATGGCCATATGAAATGACCATATCTCGTTAGAGTTACAATCCCCCTTTGGATCCCTCATGATATCATTGACCCAATATGTTCATGTCCATATTTGGTCAATAAAATCATAGAGGATATCCAACTCCTTTGTTAACATTACCTGTGAGGCCCAGGAGCTGTCACTTGCATCAAGGGAGCGAAAGGATAGGAGATTTTTCCTTTGTGCAGGTCAGCAGGCATTGTTATTAGCTATTGATAAGGATCTGCATCACCGGATGACATGATTGACATTGTGAGATTGTATTTTTATATAAGGGACTTGTCAAAATGTGTCAGTGTGTTTATTTATTGTTTATTTATTTTTTTGTGAATGAGTAGGGGTAACATATACCCCTTACTCATTCACACGTGAGATGGTATCTGGGGGTCCCATTATTTTTAAAGGGGGTTTTCAGATTCTGATAAGGCCCCGACATCTTTAAGGAGGGGGTCAGCATGCTTCTTCCCTTTTTTTCCTGAACTACCAGGCTGCATGCTTGGATTAGGGTCTAGTATTGAGCTTGTGGGGAGACCCAATTTCTTCCTGTTTATGTGTAGGATTCCTTTTAAAAAAACATACTAGACACTCATCACAGATAAGGGTCTAGTATATATATATATATTTATTTTATTTTTTCAAATAACAATTTTTTATTGGTTATTTTGAGAAAATCAACAGTACACAGGTACAAATGCAGTGAGCAGGCAAAAACAAGGAAAGGAATAGGACAATGCCTGGTGTATACTTGGTAAGGTTGAGAAGGGAGAAACCTACTTCTAAAATTTAGCATTACACATTCCAACTTCAGGGATAACAGTGCTTTAACCACTTAACGACCGCCGCATGTACATATACGTCGGCAGAATGGCACGGACAGGCACATCAACGTACCTGTACGTGGCTGCCTTCCCGCGTGTGGGGGTCTAATCGGACCCCCCTTGGTACATGCGCGGTCGTTTTCGGTTCAGGAGCGATCCGGGATGAGGGGGCGGCCATTGGTTTCTGGCCACCCCCTCACGATCGCTCCTGGCAAATTAGATGCTTCCCCTGCATGTGTAATGTAAACACAGGCAGGAGGAAGTGATGTCATCTCTCCATGCAGTGGTATTTTCATCCGGAGCGCCGAGGAGAGAAGACATCAAGTAAGTGCACTAACAGTACACTGACACCAGCACACATAGGCACATAAATCACCCCCCAGTCACCCCCTGATCACCCCCCAAATCACTCCCCAGCCCCCAATCACAGTGTCACTGATTGCAGTGATCATTTTTTTACTGATCACTGCATTTAGTGTCATCTGTGACAGTAAAAAGTTGCAGGGCAGTTAGGTTTAGGCCCCTTTAGGTCCAGGGTACCCCCTAATAAAGGTTTAACCCCTTGATCCCCCCCAGGTAACCCTTTAACCCCCTATCGCCAGTGTCACTAAGCGATTGGTTTTCTGATCGCTGTATTTGTGTCGCTGGTGCCGCTAGGTAGCCAGTTATTTTTTTAGGTTCGCTGCCAGGTTTTTATAGCGTCAGGTACCCCCATATATTATTTAATAAAGGTTTTAACCCCCTGATTGCCCCTAGAGTTAACCCTTTCACCAGTGATCACCGTATAAGTGTTATGGGTGACGCTGGTTGGTTAGTTTTCTTTTTATAGCATCAGGGCACGCGCAAAGCATACACATCCATTAGTGGTATAGTATCTGAACAGATCAATATCTGATCTGATCAGATCTATTCTAGCCTCCCCAGCAGTTTAGGGTTCCCAAAAACACAGTGTTAGCGGGATCAGCCCAAATACCTGCTAGCACCTGCATTTAGCCCCTCCGCCCAGCCCAGCCCACCCAAGTGCTGTATCAATCGATTACTGTCACTTACAAAACACAACACACATAACTGCAGCGTTCGCAGAGACAGGCCTGATCCCTGCGATCGCTAACAGTTTTTTTGGTAGCGTTTGATACAGTTGCTGACAGTCAGGTGCTTTTTTACCTGTGAAACCTTACTAGTGTACCACTAAATTTAGAGCCCAAAATGGCAAATCGAAGGTACACTAGTAAAGAGGCCTACGAGATTCTGAGCATGACAGATAGTGAAGAGGAGGTCACACATCTGTCAGATTCAGGCTCAGAATACAACCCCGTAGAAGACAGTGGCTCCATGTCAGATAGCTCTGACGACGAAGGTGGGGTCCCTGCTAAGGTCAGGCACACCCGATCCCGATGTTCTGATGTTGTTGAGGAGCAAGAACCGCAGGGCTCTCGTATTATGGAGCAGAGAGCCAGTACTAGCGCCGTTATTCCTTCTGGTGAACTGGCAAGCACCAGCGGCCTAGTACACCCTGGATGTACATCCAGCACTGCAGTAACACTTGGTGACGTGGCGAGTCCCATAAGTGCAGTTCAAGCTGGCGAGGTAGCAAGCACAAGTAGTGTCCCGCTGCCACCAAGAAGAAGACAAAGGCAGGCCCATCGTGCCCATAGTGCCCTTCCTACAGAATTTGCCTATCCTGATTGGGTCCCCACCACTTTTGCAGCACCCGTACTTCCCCCATTCACTGGCCAACCCGGTATTCAGATGGAAACAGATGATTTTACGCCACTTGTATTTATTTGCTGTTTTTCACGGAAGATCTCTATAGATCTATTGTGGTTGAGTAATTAATATGCTAGTCAATTCATTGCCGCTAATCCCCAGTTGCCTTCCATTGCCAGAGATTGGAAACCAATTACAGTTTCCGAATTTAAAACCTTTCTGGACGTTTCCCTCAACATGGGCATACATAAATTCTCGTTGTTGTACGCCTATTGGTCCACGCGCCCAATTGACCATATGCCCGTGTTCTCTGCCTCCATGTCCAGGAAACGATACGAGCAGATCTTGCGGTTCATGCACTTCAACGACAATGAACTTTGTCGTCCCCGTGGAGACCCTGAATACGATCGGCTCTACAAAATTCGGCCCCTCATAAACCACTTCAACTAACGTTTTGCAGCCTTGTTTACTCCCGATCAAGTTGTCTGCGTTGATGAGTCCCTGATTAAATTTTCTGGCCGCTTTTCTTTCAAACAGTACCTTCCCAGCAAGCGTGCCAGATATGGGGTCAAGCTCTATAAGTTCTGTGACAGGGCAACAGGCTATGTATGGAGCTTTATGGTTTATGAGGGAAAAGACAGTCACGTAGAGCCGGAGAACTGCTCAGATTACATAGGGAGCGCTGGCAAGATAGTGTGGAACTTGGTGTCACCCTTATTCGGAAAGGGGTACCACTTGTATGTGAACTATTATGACACGAGTGTGCCACATTTTAGTCACTTGTTTGATCATCTGATTGGAGCATGTGGCACCGTGCGACCTAATCGCCGGGGCTTTCCCCAGGGGCTTGTAGATTCTCATCTTAGGCTGGGGAAGAGAGCCTGCTTGAAGTGTAATAATTTGCTCGCTGTGAAGTGGAGGGATAATAGGAATGTTTTCGTTCTTACCTCCCTTCACGCAGACACGATAGTCCAAATTCGTATGGCGACTGGTATTGTGGAGAAACCCCTCTGTGTCCACGAATATAACCAAAATATGGAAGGGGTGGACCTCAACGACCAGTTGTTGGCGCTGTATCACATTGCCCATAAGGCGAGACACTGGTACAAAAAAGTGTCTCTATACTTATTTCAATTGGCTTTGCTGAACGCTCATGTGCTATACAGAGCTTCAGGCGGGACTTTATCCTTCCTTCAATTCCAGGATGAGATAGTCACAGACCTCCTGTATTCAGGCGGTTCTGCACCTCAACATTCCCAACCAAATGCAGTAAGCCGGCTGCATGAGAGGCATTTTCCGTATGTCCTCGAGAGTACCCCTACCCAACGAGCCCCCCAAAGAAGATGTCGTGTCTGTAGCAAGCGCGGATTTAGGCGTGACACACGTTATTATTTCCCACGCTGTCCTGACGATCCTGGTCTTTGCATTGGTAAATGTTTTGAACGCTTCCACACACTAGTGAAGTTTTAGCATAGGGTACAGAAATGCACAGGATAGGACACACTTACACAGGGTCTCCCAAGATGCCATCGAATTTTGAGAGACCCAAACTGTTACAGTTGTTACAGTTACAAAAAAAAAAGTAAAAAAAACCACAAAAAAATAATAAAAAAAATAAAATAAAATAGTTGTGTTTTTATTGTTCTCTCTCTCTCTCTCTATTTTCTCTCTATTGTTCTGCTCTTTTTTTTACTGTATTCTATTCTGCAATGTTTTATTGTTATGTTTTTTTTTTGTTTACAAACGATTTTATTCAAGGGTCAACATCATACAAAGAAAATGTCAGACAGTTTAGTTGAATCAGAGAATGGTAGACAATCACAGGACATGGGAAAAAGATAAGGGCAGACATCAAAAGTACCAATACATGTGAATACATCAATTTAGTAGAGCATTTAGGTACAAGTAGAGAGGTTATATGGGAAGCTAACAGAGAAAGTCATATGACATTATGGATGCATTTTAGTCCAGTGTTTAATGTTATGTTTTATCATGCTTGCTTTTCAGGTATGTAATTTTTTGTTTTCAGGTGCGCCATTCAGCTGCAGCGCGGATTTATTTATCTTGAAATTCCGACGGAGGCTTGCCCGTGGAAAAGTCTGAGCGTGTGTACGCGGCATAACTTTTTTTGCGGGAGGATGCCCCCATGCTTCGGCATGGGGGCATATATATATTTTAGGCACAGGTTTTTATTTTTTACTATGTTTTTTTTTTGGTATTTGCTTTGCAGGTATGGTATGGTAAGGTCTTACTGTTATACTGTAATGTTACTTTGTTTTAATGTTAACCATCATTTGCTTAGCAGGTACGCCATTCAGTTGCAGCGAGGATTTATTTATCTTGACAGCAACAGCATTTGCTCACACGATACATAAATCCAACGCTGTAGAAGGTGATTTCACCACCACAGTTAAAAAAAAAAGAGCATATATGCCGAAGCATGGGGACAGCAGGGGCGGAGGTGTGATTTTGCTCCTAATGCTGCGTACATACGGAAGAAATTCTGACGGAGGCTTGCCCGTGGAAAAGTCCGGCCGTGTGTGCGCGGCATAACCTTTTATGCCGCGTACATACGGTCGAAATTCCGACAGAGGCTTGCCCGTGGAAAAGTCTGACCGTGTGTACGCGGCATAACTTTTTTGCGGGATGATGCCCCAATGCTTCGGCATATATAAATTGTATTAGGCATATATCTTGGCCTTTTATGGCCTTCGAAACTGTGATGGGTAGTGAGGAGTGAAATCAAAAATTTATGCCCTTAGAAATCCTGAAGGCGGTGCTTGGTTTTCGGGGTCCCATACACGGCTAGGCTCCCAAAAAGTCCCACACATGTGGTATCCCCGTACTCAGGAGAAGCAGCAAAATGTATTTGGAAGAAATTTACATACGTTCTCGCACTCTCCAGCGACCCTGCACGACTTTCTCCACAGACCCCAGGGCACGGCTGGTTTCCAGAGGGACATTGGGGGCCGTTGCCACAGCGCTCCTCGGGACTCCTGAGAGACAGCCCCCGGCTCCGGTCTATACACGTGTAGCAACGGCCATCTTGCTACACCCGGCGGTTGTTCCTCTGCCGCCTCGTGGATCTCCAGGCTCTCCTGCGCCCATCTCCCAGTGTCACTTCCACCGGAGCTGACCGTCCTTGCACCAGCTGCCGAGGACCACCGCAGCGCCAGCCAAAGCCACCCGAGGAAAGCAGCTCCGGCCTATGCACGAGAGCGGCGGCCATCTTGCTCCACCCAGCGGCCGTGCCTTGCTCCCTCCCTGCCTTCCTAGATCTTCTGTGTCCGACTGCCTCCTCACAGGATAAGCAGGGCAGGTGCAAAGTGCAAGGCTCCAGAAGTGAATCAAAGAGGGATCCCTCCCATGTTTGCGGACAGATAGGAGCAGTGGCCCTGATCCCATAGACACAAGTGGCGGCCATCTTGCTGCACCCGGCCATAGTGTTGCTGGGTTCCCCCTTGCCCCTCTGAAATGGATTTGCCCTCTGCATCAATATCTAAATATTCTAGCCTATAAGACTGTTGAGCTTCTACGTCATCCACCTCGCCCTCCACGCGATCCCCCAGACACTTACTTGCATGAAGTGTAGCGGCCATCTTGCTCCACCCAGGCTCATTGCTGACACTCACCCCTAGCCGCAGTCCACCCCCTCCTCGGCCACTGGGGCTGCCCAGACTGCCATATCACTGCCCTGCAGCACATACACCGGCACTCCCCTGCTCTTGCAGATGCCTGGAAGGAGGACTGCTCCCAGCTCCAGTCCTGAGAGTGATGGCCATCTTGCTCCACCAGGACAGTAGCATTGCAGCAAGCGTTCATTTCCACTTGCAACACAGGTCGCATTAGCTGCTTTACTATTTCACCTATGGGGGTGCGTGGCTGACAATGGACGGCTGACGACATGTACCGCTGAGCTCTGTGCTCTCTCGACGACCTTAGGCTGTGTTCCCAACCAATCACACCCAACCTGCTGATGGCGGCTTCCAGCTCTACCTCTGCTGACTCTGCTGAACTGCGGGTTTCGGCATCGGAGGTCGAAGTTTCTGCTATGGCTACCACCCAAGTAGACCATTCAGCCCGCATAACGGCGCTTGAAAATGCATCTACGGCTCATCTCTCCCGTTTACGGCAACACCAGCTCTGGATAGAAGATAGTGAAAACCAGAGCCGCAGGAACAACATCCGGCTGCAGGGTGTCCCGGAGGCAACCTCAGGTACTTATCTCAAACCCACTATCATCACTATCCTCAATCAGGTCCTGGGCAGGGAAGTTACATACCCCATCGAATTGGACAGGGTGCATAGAGTGGGGGGCATGGGGGGTGACCGCAGGGACCGCCCTCGTGACGTCCTCTGCCGGGTGCATTACTATACCCTGAAGGAAGAGATCTTACGCAAGGCCTGTCACCTGGGCCCACTGGACTTTCACTGATCCTCCATACACCTATACCCGGATCTTTCCCGCAACATGCTGTAAATGCGGAATTGATTCGCCAAGTAGGTGCAACGTACACTTGGGGCCACCCCTTCAGCATCAAAGTGACCCGGGGGGATAGCCACAAATTTGTCCTGTCAGATCTGGACCAGCTTCCTGCCTTCTTCCTCTTCCTGGACCGGGACCCTATCATCATTTTGAACTGGTTAGACCCTCCAGATGACCGTCAGTGTCTACCCAGCCCTCCTCTACAATGTCGAAGACACCCACAGTCTAGATCGGTACCTTCCGATCCTAGAGAACGGCGAGCCACGTCACCGGAAGACTGATCCAGACTCTTTCTAATGAGACCTGAACTGGTTCTTTTTTCTATGTCCTTTTCTCCACCAAGAGGTTACAGTTCTTATCCTGGACTCTGGCCAGGTTTGCCTTAACTATGTTTTCTCTGTTTTGTTTTGTTTTCCCGTTTTTACTTGTGTTCCCCTCCCATTGACTCCTGATCACTTTGTCATCTGAATGCTACTAACGGTTTAGCTGTCTTGCTTGGCTTAGGGATTATTTCACTGACCTCATCTTATACAGTTGTGCTTGCTGGGGATCTGGAAGGGCAGATAGTAATGTTGATATTGCTTATTAGTTTGTAGTGGACCCGTTTTGCGCCGGACCGCCCTGGCCCTCACCATATTTCCGCATCATCCTGATTCCCCTGATAACATCATAACTGTTACATGGGTTTAGATACACTGGGAGCCTTCTCCTATCAATTTGGTCCTTAATACCTCTGATTCTTTTAGGGGGGCTGTGGTCTGGGCCCGGGCGGAGCCACTGGTTGCTTCTCAGGGAACTGCTCCTATTATCACTATGTTTTCTTACGGCATTGGACCTGCGGATTGACTTGGTGTTTCCCGGACACAGTCCTCTGGCTTGTCCTGGGACTTCCGGGTCTTCCCTCAGTTCCGGACCTATATGTCCCTGTGGCTTGGTACTAGTAGACCTTATCAATGGCAACTAATGTGCGTTTACACAGATAACTGAGCTAAGCCGTGACGACAATCATAGATAATGCTGCTATAAATGTAGTAATTGGTGTGTCCAATCCCCGCATGACCACATGGGAATACTTGTGCCTTTATTTTGTCCCCAGCTTGTTTATACTCTGTTCTTCACTGATGTTATTTTTCAGATACTTCTATATTGCTTATTATACCCAAGAGTACCAATGGTATTAGTTATATACTCTGCTCTTTAGTGACTAGGAAGTTGAGCATTAGATGGCATGGTCATTGGGTGTGTTACATTTATGTTATATATGCCTGCTAGATTGTCGGGATCAGCTGTTCTAACCTCGTTCTCTATCCCTAAATAGGATTGACACAGTTCGTGCCTACCACGTGATATTTCACAAAGTGTTACGTTTTCACGGACACTTTAGTATTTTTTGAGCCACCTTCCCCAGGTGCTCTCTCTGATCAATCTCTTCCCCGCCTCTCTTTTCCTCCTCCCCTACTGTTTTTTGACCCCTCTCCCTCTACTACAGTCCCCCTTTCTCCTCTCCCTCTTTTTTTTTTCTCTTCTCTTCCTTTCTTTTCTTCTTTTTTCTCTTTTTTCTTTGTCACTCCATCATGGCCCACACAGTGATTTCTCACCACAGGCTACAATTCTGTTCCTACAATGTTAATGGCCTCAATGCTGCCACCAAAAGAGGACAAATCCTTTATCAAATGCACAAACACCAAGTCAATGTGCTTCTTCTCCAAGAGACACATTTTCACTCTGCCTCCACCCCTTCCTGTTCCAACAGATATTTCAACAGGTGGTTCCATAGCACTAATCCAACCCAGAAAGCCAAGGGAGTGTCTGTTGCCTTTCATAAGACACTCCCTATAGAGGTGCTTGATCATCTCTCTGACCCTCAGGGAAGGTATGTTTTTGTGAAATTCATGTTATGGGGTACCAAATTTACGGTAGCTAACATTTACCTTCCGAATATTAATCAAGTGTCATCCGCTTTGCAGTACTTGAGGTTTCTGTCAGGATTCATGGAGGGTAAGCTCGTCTTGGGAGGGGATTTTAACACCACTCTTGAACCACTTTTAGATTCCTCCACCTCGTGATCGTGTATCTCATTCCCCAAACTGAGGGCTCTGAAACGGGCATTCTATGATCTGCGTCTTGTAGACGTTTGGAGGGTGTTGCAGCCCACATCCCGTAATTATACCCACTTCTCTCATGTACATCACACTTATAGTCGCATAGACTACCTAATGAGTGACCATAGCTGTCTAGATTGGTCTCCTGAATGCAACATAGACCCAATGGTCTGGTCTGACCACTCTCCTATACACATGACATTCTCGCTCCCCTCCACTCCAGTTAGGGAGTGGTCATGGTGCTTGAACGATTCGTTGCTTACAAATTCGGAGTGTGTGACGAGGGTTTCAGATACAATATCTAACTTTTTTGTCGACCACGCTTCGGATACGACATCGTTGCCCTTTCAATGGGAGGTACCAAAGGCAGTTCTACGTGAAACCTTTATCCAAATGGGTACGCGTCTTAAAAGGGAACGCTTAGCTGCCATAGAGGCAGCAAATCAAACACTTAGAAACTTATAAATTGAGCACAAGCGATCCCCGACAGTGACAATGCTGGCGGACATTTCTAGGGCGCGATCACAACTCAGAGAACTTTATGAAGCCTCTGCACGCACATATGCAGATAAGCTCGCTTTCCATCAATATAAGTTTTGAGATAAATGTGGTAGGCCATTGGCTCGCTCCCTGCATCCAAAAGTAACTTCCACTTTTGTGCCCCATATTCGGGGGGCGCAGGGAGAATTGGTCTCCATACCCACTAAGATGGCTGAGGAGTTCAGGGACTTCTATCAATCCCTGTACAATATCCCTACGACTCGATTGACAGGTTCCCCTTCTACCGGGGTGGAAAACCAGTTGTCCTATGTCTCGGAAACCACGCTTCTTACATTAGATGGTGACACCATTGCTGATCTGGAAACCCCAATCACAGAAGATGAAGTTGCCAAAGCCATAGCGGGTACGCCAAGTGGAAAGAGCCCAGGCCCAGACGGCTTCACTCCTAAGTTTTATAAACTTTTTGCCACCCTTCTCACACCGTTTCTAACCAAGATGTTCAATTCTTTGACAGAGGGCTCAATGTTTCCTCCACAAACACTTGAGGCCCACATATCCCTCATCCCAAAGCCGGACAAAGACACGACTCTTTGCGCAAACTATAGGCCGATATCTTTGATTGGTGTCGATTTGAAAGTCTTTGCTAAAATCCTAGCCAATAGATTACAACCATTGTTCACTGGGATAATACACTTAGATCAGGTCGGCTTTGTGAGTGGCCGTGAGGCTAGGGACAATACCCTAAAGACCCTTCTTCTAACTAATTATGCCCGGTCCCATAATATCCCATTATGCCTCTTAACAGTCGATGCGGAGAAGGCATTCGACCGAGTAGACTGGCAGTTCCTTCGACTATCCCTGCAACAAATAGGCTTGAGAACTAATATGATAGCGAGAATAATATCCCTTTACTCCTCTCCATCTGCTAGGATTAGACTGAATGGTTTGCTATCTCCAGCCTTCTAACGGGATGTGACAGGGATGCCCACTGTCCCCCCTCCTCTATGTTCTTACTATGGAACATCTGGCTCTACGTAACAATTCCTCTATCCAAGGCATAACAGTCGGGCCCACCCATACTAAACTCGCCCTCTTTGCAGATGATCTGCTCCTGTTCATGACACACCCATCCCACACACATCCTTGCCCTCAGTATTGCATGAGTTTCAGAAATTTGGAGAAGTTAGCAACTTCAAGGTAAACTACAATAAATCGGAAATCCTTAACAAATCCCTGCCTACGTCGGACCTACAAAGACTACCGACTACTTTCTCCTTCAAAACTGGTTCCACTTCCATCAGGTACAGGTATCTCGGAATTCAAATACCGGCTGATGATTCTCAACTCTTTTCCCTGAACTTTTCCCCCCTACTTCTTAGGACCCAAGCAGATTTAATTACTTATGCGTCCAAACGGCTCTCATGGCTAGGTAGAATGAATGCCCTGAAAATGGATGTTCTCCCTAGGTTCCTGTATTTGTTTCAAACCATTCCTATTCACATACCTAATTCGTACATCAAGAAACTACGGCAGCTGTTTTCCAAATTTATTTGGAATGCTGCCCGTCCCAGAATACGGTATGAAACATTGTCTCTTCCGAAGGTTCGGGGGGGGGGGGGGCTGGAGCCCCGGACGCCTCTTTATACCATAAAGCAGTGGTGCTCACTCGCATACTAGATTGGTTTCACCACTCTTCAACCAAGCTTTGGGTTCAATTGGAAAGCCACATGAACCCAATTAAACTCTCCGCTCTCCCATGGACCTTGCCCACGGTCCGGGGGGGTTCGGGCCCTCTCAATGACCTTACCCATCAAACGATCCAGATTTGGGATTGCATGCTGTCCAGAAGGGGCTTATCAAACCACATGGGGCCTATGACTCACTTCTTTGGGACCCCGGCCTTTCCACCAGCTATGTCTGTAACAGGATTTGGACCATGGCGAAAAGAGGATCATAGGAGACTTGCCCAGGTCCTTCGAGCAGACCCCACTTTAAGGACAGATACCCCTGCCGGTCCGACCTCCCGGCACCCCATGCAGTGGCTTCAGAGGCAACAGATTACTTCTTACATCCGGACTTTCCCATCCATTCCAGATATCCTTGCTGAACCGACAGGATTTGAGGAACTGCTCATGCAGGTGGAACCTCCAACACATGTGGTATCTCAACTTTACTCCCTTTTGCTCAATATCTCCTCCCCTGACCTCCCACCATTTACGGTGGCCTGGGAGATGTTGGGCAAGAATGTTTTTGTGTAATCTGCTTGCAATGTTATGTGAAAAAGTCCTAATTTTTTTTTTGTTTGACTCCACATTCCTTTATCGCCAGAGGAATGGCAGACTGTGGCATCCCATTTTGCAGAGCGGTGGGACTTTCCTAACTGCGGAGGGGCAATCGATGGGAAAACACGTCCGCATAGTGCCACCGCCCCATTCGGGGTCGTACTATTACAACTACAAGGGGTTTAATAGTATTGTGTTGATGGTGGTAGTGTCGGCACACTATGAATTCATGTATGTGGACGTGGGGAAGAATGGTCGGATGGAGGAGTCTTCGCACAGACAGAATTTGCCAGACATCTCCAGAGTGGTGGCCTGGCACTACCACATGATGAGGAGAACATTGAGGGCCTTCTGTTTGTTTTTATCGCGGATGAAGCTTTCGGGCTGGGACCCCACCTGATGAGGCCATTCCCCCAGAGGACCCTCACCCCGGAGAGGAGGGTTTTTAATTCCTTTGGGATAATGGCATGGCAGAATACAAGATCAATCATATTGTTTTTACCTGCTGCATACTGCATAACTTTTTACGCAGAAATGCACCCACTTATCTGAGCTCTATTGGGCCAGAGGCCGGACTTGCAGACAATGCCCTGACGGGCCTGGATACTGGCCGTATTGGCTTGGCCCCCCAAAGCACCCATGAAGTGTGGGATAAATATGTTGATTACTTCCCCACATCTAGCTCTAAAAAGATCTTCTGAAAAACTTCAAAAGCTCCACTACCGACCTTGTCCTGAATTACTGTCTACACGAGGACGTACCCAGAGGAGTCTGCACCCATACTTTCTGCCTGTTTGACCCACCACCGCTGGTGAGTGTGTCCACGCATAGGAGTAAGAGTATCCATTTCTTTCCCCCATCCCTGGTGTTGGAGTCACGTCCCTGGGTGTTGCAGATTTTTTGAACACATGCTCCCTAGAAGCTTGAAGCCTTATCGGATTCTGATTGTGGGGACTTTGCACTGAAGTCTTTGTTATATATTTTCTTCCCTAGTCTTAGTATATATACTAGGTACCTTCATTGGACTCTGTTATTTTTCCATCATACATGGTTACCATACCAATGGGGACAATGCACTGAAGTTTTGTACATACAATTTTGTGTTATTCCAGTTCATACACTGGACATTTTCACTGGATTTTGGTACCACTTTAAGTTACATGATTCTTATATGATATGTATTATGCATACATGATGTTATAATTGATATTTGCATCAGTGTGTTTGTATTTGGATCTATCTAATTAGGCCCTTCCGGCCACACACTGTTTGTAAAATAAACCAGTATAATAAAGTATTACAACATATTCTACAGTATAATAACCCCCATTTGCAAGTTTCTTACTTTTTTCCAGCAGTTTTAAAATCTGTGCTTCCTGGTATAAGCCAGCTCCATTTTAAGTATGGTTTTCCGAGTCTGCATTGTAATATACTTCCGCCCTCTCTTCTATTCCTAGCTGTAATCTCGCACATGTATAATGCTTCCTTAGCCAAGCCTCGTTCTAGCTCCGGGATTTCTATGGCAACTGTGTCCTGCCTATCACAGCAGGCCTGTTCTGACGATCCAGGTCACATGGGTATCAGACAGGTCTGAATGGGGCTAAAATCTTGTGGTATCTCTGCGCAGTGCCGCAGAGAGGGGAAATGAAGGAGACAGATACTTATTAATGGACTAATGGCACAAAGAGCATGCCGTGAATCAGGGAGAATATGCACAAGCGCGAGTGACGTCAGTAAATAGAACGGGACAGATTACAAGCAAACAGAGGAGGTATAGTAACATCTACAGGGGGAAAGCACAGAAGCGCCACTCTAAGTGCAGTATTATCAATACATTTTAATGAATGAAAAAGAGGAGAGCATACATACTCACAAACAAAGAGTTAAAATGGGCATGTAAAACTGAAGAGTCTGTGTCTCATCTCCGTGCGGGGCAGATGCAAAGAGAGGCAGGGACGTAAAGATCCTTGGTGGGCGATAAGCCATATTACTATCCGTTGCTTCGGAGTAGCTGTAGGGCCAATAGGTTAACGTGCTTTCGGAGCATGCGCTCCTTCTTCAGACCTCTGTGAGTATGTATGCTCTCCTCTTTTTCATTCATTAAAATGTATTGATAATACTGCACTTAGAGTGGCACTTCTGTGCTTTCCTCCCCCAGCTCACCCAGGATTTGCTTCACATCCACACTGGGCTGCCTTCAAAGTGCTTTATGATGGACTAAAAGGACTTTTTATAGTCTCATGTGTTTTAAAATCATTGTTTCCAAAATCATTGTTTTGTTTTTTTATCAGTCCCTTTGTTTTAATCTCCCCTTCTACCTGTACTAGTTCCTACATTGCCTCTGGTACAAGTGCCAACTCTCTCCTATATAGTGACATCTACACACAGTGATTTGCAGTGTATTCACTGGTGATTAATATGTGCTAAAGTTATGTGGAAGGGTTTACAACCACTTTAATGTAAAGCATTAACTTACGCTATTAATAAAGGATGTATATATATATATATATATATATATATTGTGAGGGGGTTAGCTCGGCAGCGGGTATGTGTGACCCCCGGGATGGGCTCCCCACCCAAAAACAGGCCCAGCAGACGGAGGTTGTGGTTTTCAAAATCAAAAAGGTGCGGTTTATTTTCTATTTACAGTGACAAAAACACAGCAAGGCAAAAAAAACATAAACAAAATAAATCCTGGTCAACTTGACCTCTGACTAAACTTACAGGTTTCCTAACTAACAACTGGGATCAGCCTAGTGCTGTCCTAGTCCCTAAGTCCCTGGTTTTAAATGTCCAAGCAAAATATAGCCACACAGGCTTTCTCTCACCGCACAGGGGTTCACTCTCCCTAGACAGTCCACACAGGTCTGCTTCCAGGCATGAGCTAACATCTAATGAAGCTGGGATTTCTTATAGAGGCCTAAATGAGCTGACAAGGTTCAGCTGGTCTCATCAACTCCCTGTCTGCACGACGCCCAGCCCTCTCCCTAGAGGTATGAGTCATCAATGAGCCCACTAGTCTCAGCTGGGCTTATACAACTCTCCACCTAGTTGTATAAATCGGCGTAAAGCCTGAATCTGGGCGAAATATATCTACCCCCCTGGATGCAACCAGGTGACTTTACCTTCCTGCTGTCACATACCCCCCCCTCTTGTTTTAACCTCGGGGTTGGAACACCAGCAATCAGGCATTCATGTACTCGAAACAAAGCATCCACATTCCCCATTTGAACGCCAGGGCGATGCTTTACTGTGAAGTTGAATTCCTGGAGGGCCAGGAACCACCTATTCACTCTTCTATTTGTTTCCTTGTTTTGAGCCATCCACTTTAACGGAGCGTGATCCGTAACCATGTCAAAGTGCCTACCTAGCAGGTAGTACCGAAGGGAATCTAGAGCCCACTTCACCGCTAAACACTCCTTTTCAACGGTGGCGTAATTTACCTCATGGGACTTCAACTTCCTGCTGAGGTAAATGACTGGGTGCTCTTCCCCGTTCCAGACCTGGGACAATACTGCTCCTAACCCCACATCTGACGCATCACTTTGTACGACAAAGTCTCTAGAGAAGTCGGGTGAGTACAACACTGGCTGGCTACATAAGGCTTGTTTCAAGAATTGGAATGCTGCCTCAGCCTCGGGGGTCCATTTAATCATGACCGACCCTTTCCCCTTCGTCAGGTTGGTTAGGGGCACAGCCTTAGAAGCAAAGTGGGGAATGAATCGCCGATAATACCCAGCGATTCCCAGAAAGGCTCGTACCTGCTTCTTGCTGTTGGGACGTGGCCAACTCTGGATGGCCTCGACTTTGTTGAGTTGGGGTTTTATTACTCCCCTCCCAATGGTGTACCCAAGATATTTGGCCTCCTCCTGCCCAATGGTACACTTCTTGGGGTTAGCCGTAAACCCTGCTTCCCGAACAGAGTCCAGGACTGCTTGCACTTTTGGCAGATGTGAGGCCCAATCTGTGCTATGGACAATTATGTCATCCAGGTAAGCCGCAGCATACTTCCGATGGGGCCTCAGCATCTGGTCCATTTTCCGCTGGAATGTGGCCGGCGCATTCTGTAACCCGAACGGCATTCTTTTATATTGGAACGCCCCGTCTGGGGTTACAAATGCGGTTTTCTCTTTGGCCGACTTGGCCAGGGGGATTTGCCAATACCCTTTTGTGAGGTCAAGAGTCGTCATGTATCGGGCTGTTCCCAGCCGGTCGATCAACTCATCTATACGTGGCATGGGGTAGGTGTCAAATTTTGTAACTTTGTTCAACTGACGAAAATCGTTACAAAATCGCCAGCTCCCATCCGGTTTAGGCACCAACACAATGGGACTAGACCAATCACTTTGGGACTCCTCTATCACCCCTAAGTTCAGCATTTTCTGTACTTCCTCCCGTATTGCCTCCCGTCGGGCCTCTGGGATCCGATAGGGTTTTAACTTCACCCTTTCACCGGGCGGGGTAATAATGTCATGCTCTACCCCAGATGTTTGTCCCGGCAGCTCAGAGAATACCTCCTTGTTGCGAAGCACAAACTCCTTAACCTCCTGTTGTTGGGGTTGTGACAAGGTGGCTGCGATTCCAACCTCAGGAATCACGCAACCAGTTTGAGCTGGTGACCAAGTGTCTGCGACTAGGGACTCTCTATCCCTCCAGGCTTTCAACAGATTAACGTGATAGATCTGTTCGGGCTTTCGCCTTCCTGGTTGTCTGACCTTGTAATTCACTTCGCTCACTTTTTCCATTATCTCGTAGGGGCCTTGCCATTTGGCAAGGAATTTACTTTCAACCGTAGGGACAAGTACCAATATCCTATCCCCCGGGGAAAAGGTACGGGTCTTGGCTCCACGGTTGTACACTCTCTGCTGTGCCAACTGCGCTTGGGCCAAATGTTCCTTCACGATGGGCATTACCTGTGCAATTCGATCTTGCATCAGGGCGACATGCTCAATCACACTCCTGTGGGGAGAACTCTCACTTTCCCAAGTTTCCTTGGCAATATCCAACAGCCCTCTTGGGTGTCTCCCATACAGTAACTCAAAGGGGGAGAATCCCGTAGAGGATTGGGGCACCTCCCTAATAGCAAACATCAAATAAGGAAGTAGACAGTCCCAATCCCTTCCATCTCTATCCACCACTTTCTTCAACATTTGTTTTAGGGTTTTGTTGAATCTTTCAACCAGCCCATCGGTTTGGGGGTGATACACAGATGTACGCAATTGCGTCACTTTGAACAATTTACACAGCTCTTTCATAACCCGGGACATAAAGGGTGTACCTTGGTCCGTAAGCAGTTCTTTACAAATACCCACCCGGCTAAAAACAAGAGATAGCTCTTTGGCTATGGTTTTGGCCGAGGTATTTCTGAGAGGGATCGCTTCTGGATAACGGGTGGCATAGTCCATTATAACCAATATGTACTGGTGCCCCCTAGCGGACTTGATTATAGGACCTACCAAATCCATTGCGATTCTCTCAAACGGGACCTCAATGATGGGTAGAGGGACCAGCGGGCTACGGAAATGTGGCATCGGGGCCGACCTCTGACACACAGGGCAGGAGGAACAATAATTTTCTATGTCCTTCATCACCCCAGGCCAATAGAATCTCTGTAATACCCTCTCTCGGGTTTTCTCTGTCCCCAGATGACCTCCAAGAATGTGCCCATGGGCCAACTCCAACACCAACTTCCTGTAAGGTTTGGGCACCACAAGCTGCTCAACGGTTTCTTCTGCCCTTTTTGCCACCCGATACAGTAGGTCCTTCTCTACGCTGAAGTATGGGTAAGTGCCGGTATTATCTGGGTTCACTAACTCGCCATCTATTTTCACTACGTTTTCCCGTGCCTTTATTAGGGCGGGGTCTTTCAACTGTTCTGTGGCAAAGTTTTCCCTGTGAACCTCAAGATCAGAAAACTCCACAGACGGTAGGTTTTCGTCTGAGGAGGTGGGCTCCTCTCCAGTTTCTTGAGTCTCCCCTGCCAATACTGACAAGGGAAATTCCGGAGAGTCCTCACCACTCTCAGGGGAGTTCTGGCTATCACATTCCTGGTACATAGGGGCACCAGTGGGGGGCTCAGGATCATCCCACAGTTCCCAGAACTTCGGAAAATCCCTTCCCACAATGGCGTCATGCGGTAACTGAGATACTAAGCCCACTGGATGAGAGAGGGTACCTTTGGGGGTCTCGAAACACACTGTAGTCACTGGATACTCTCGGGTGTCCCCATGCACACAAATAACGGCTACCTTGCTATTCCCAGAGACCTCTGTTTTAACTAACTCAGCCTTTATCAGGGTCACAAGGCTACCTGAATCCAGCAATACCACAACATTTCTACCATTAATACACATTTTGCATAAATGTTTCTCAGTTCCCCGAATGGCAGTGCATGCGACTGTCGCACACAGCGACTGACGTCTGCCCGTCAGAAAGTCACACTGCATGGGTTCCTCCACAACCGGGCAATTTGCTGCAATATGTCCCGCTTGCCGGCAGCGGTAGCAAATGATCCTTCTTGCCGCCTCTTGAGCCGCTGATTTCCCAGGCTGTTCTCGCCAAACTTGGGGTAGAGCTCCCACCCTCTCACTCTCTCCACCCTCACCCCTTGGAATCCTCTTATCCGCCCCTGGGGATGGTCTGGTCTTAGGGTGGAAAGTCCGAGTGTCTCTGGAAGAGGCCGTCAGGTTCTCTGTAGCCAAGTATTTCTCCACACGATCCACAAGACCATCGGCCGTCTCTGGGTCTCCATGGCTTACCCACTTTTGGATGGCAGTAGGAAGAGCTCTCAAAAACCGATCCATTACAACACGTTCCACAATCTTTGGTGCGGACAAAGTCTCTGGCTGTAGCCACTTTCTGCTCAGGTGAATGAGATCATACATTTGAGACCTGGGGGGTTTTCCAAGCTGGAAAGTCCAGTTATGCACACGCTGAGCCCGGACAGCCAGGGTGACACCCAGCCTTGCCAATATTTCAGCTTTTAGCATCACATAGTCTTTTGCTTGGTTAGGCTCTAGGTCATAGTAAGCTTTCTGCGATTCACCAGTTAACAGAGGAGCCACTAGTCCAGCCCACTGCTCCTCAGGCCACTTTTCTCTTTCAGCGGTCCTTTCAAATGTGGTCAAAAATACCTCTGGATCATCCTCTCCAGTCATTTTTGTCAATAAACGACTCACCCCAAAGGACGCGGTATTAGTGGGACGGCTTTCCTCACTGGTCTGCGGACGTTGCTGCATTACTGCTTCCATCTGTTGTTGTAGTCTCTGCTCTTGCTTCTGCAACAGGTCTATGAAGCGGGCCTCAGATTGCTGTTGGGCTTGTTGCTGAGCCTCCAGACTCTGTTGTAAAGTTGCAAGGCTCTGTTGATGAGCTTGCTGCTGGGCTGCAAGGCTCCTTTGCAAACCTGCATTTGTCTGCTGTTGATTGGCATTTGCTAGAGCCAGCTGTTTCAGTATCTCCTCCATGCTGGCTTAAAAAAAAACTGCCACTGGTTCTCCACCAACTGTGAGGGGGTTAGCTCGGCAGCGGGTATGTGTGACCCCCGGGATGGGCTCCCCACCCAAAAACAGGCCCAGCAGACGGAGGTTGTGGTTTTCAAAATCAAAAAGGTGCGGTTTATTTTCTATTTACAGTGACAAAAACACAGCAAGGCAAAAAAAACATAAACAAAATAAATCCTGGTCAACTTGACCTCTGACTAAACTTACAGGTTTCCTAACTAACAACTGGGATCAGCCTAGTGCTGTCCTAGTCCCTAAGTCCCTGGTTTTAAATGTCCAAGCAAAATATAGCCACACAGGCTTTCTCTCACCGCACAGGGGTTCACTCTCCCTAGACAGTCCACACAGGTCTGCTTCCAGGCATGAGCTAACATCTAATGAAGCTGGGATTTCTTATAGAGGCCTAAATGAGCTGACAAGGTTCAGCTGGTCTCATCAACTCCCTGTCTGCACGACGCTCAGCCCTCTCCCTAGAGGTATGAGTCATCAATGAGCCCACTAGTCTCAGCTGGGCTTATACAACTCTCCACCTAGTTGTATAAATCGGCGTAAAGCCTGAATCTGGGCGAAATATATCTACCCCCCTGGATGCAACCAGGTGACTTTACCTTCCTGCTGTCACAATATATATATATATATACATATTATTCCAGTGTACAAATCAGCATTGTGGATTGAAAAAAGAAACACTTGAACCCTTGATGGTCTTATCTGCCTATATATTATTGGTTGGTGGTAATTATATCTCACATTTCTTTATAAACAAATTCATAATGATACGCAATAACAAATATATTTCTCAGTAAGCATCACAAACATTTTACAGAAGTAAAAAACACACATGAATATAGCATATGGTAATATAGAGGTAAAAAAACAACAACCTGACAGATCCAAAAACAAATTTGTTCTATTTCTTTCAAACAGTGATTCCCTAAACCTGTCAGCATGCTCCCTCCTTATTTTTTCTATGCACCATTTAATGTTAAATTTAATTTTCTGTTTCTCCCAGGGGCTTAGAAAACATTACAGTATCCAACAGCTGTTATACAATTTCAGCGGTTCATCGCCTTTTCTTATTTGAGGAACTAGGTTTAAAGTAGAATTTCCCAGGGCCCTCAGTAGCCAGGAATATACAGTCATCCATTACAAAAAACAATGTCCTGCAATGGTAAATACCTTGTGGTTAATGAACACATCTGTGCATATATTCGCCTTCCCTGAGGAGTTGTGTATAATACAAGAATTGAAATAAAAAACAACACCGCCAATCCATCAAATAAACATTACAGGTCTAATTTAACCCTTATGCTGTTATTACCTAGTTCACATATTGAACTTCATGTGGTTAAGACATTTGACTATTATTACCTCAAAGCCAGTGAAATGTATGCTAAAGACTAAACAATTCAGAATGTGCAGGAATAAAATACTGTGTCCTTGATGTTCTGCAATATGTCCCACAATAATTCTAAAAATTATTATAAAGCCTATGGGGACGATTTACCAAAACTGGAGAGTGCAAAATCTGGTGCAGCTATGCATGGCAACCAATCAGCTTCTAACTTCAGCTTGTTCAATTAAGCTTTGACAAAAAAAAAAACATGAAACATGAAAACATGAACCTGATTGGTTTCTATGCAGAGCTGCTCCATATTTTGCACTCTCCAACTTTAGTAAACCAACTCCTACATCTTTACTAACATAAACAAACAATAAAATCTCCAAAATTCCACTTTAATGTAAAATTATTTTGAGTTACAATAGTATGATCCATACTTAAAGTGGTTGTAAAGTCTCATAAGCACATTCCCATTAGGCTTGTGCAATTAGTTTCGTAACGAATTGAAATTCGTCCGAATTTAGCAACTTTCGGACATTCGGAAGCATTCGAATTTCCGAACAAAGCAATTACGAATAAGACCGAATCCGAAATAAATTATACCGCAAATAGCGAATGCCCGAATGTCTTCGGCATAATTCGTTATGAAAAAGTTACGAATGTACGAATCCATACGAAGCACAATAACACTCACTCTGCTCTGCTCTCTGCTTCTCCCACACCGTGCTGAACTCCCTCTCAAAATGGTGTACAGGGGCGGAGGTTATAGCCGCATGTAAAAAACGAAAGTAAAATACGAGATTTCGAATCCATTCGAAGCACAATAACACTCTGCTCTGCTCTCTGCTTCTCCCTCACCGTGCTGAACCCTCTCAAAATGGTGTACAGGGGCGGAGCCTATAGCCGCATGTAAAAAACGAAAGTAAAATACGAGATTTCGAATCGTTACAAATAACCGCTATGTATTTAGAAAAGTACAAATCCATTCGAAGCACATTAGGCATAATAGGCAGCGTCGTTGTGAGAGAGACACGGAAAATTACGAATCAACGAACCCAAAAAAAGTTACGAAAGTAGGAGTTGTGTCCAGAATCAACGAAAAACAACGTACTCTACCGAAAGTACGAATTATAAAGCAACAAAAAATTCAACGAAAAATGTCGCTTGCAAAAATACGAATGAGTCCGAACACGAAAAATCCCGTCTAGCAAAATTACGAATGATTACGAATCAACAGGACCGGAAAGAAACGAACCGAAACGGAACGAATTTTTCCGTTGTGCACAAGTCTAATTCCCATTATCTATTCTCTTATGTGACAATAGTAATAAGAGTGTGTGTTTTCTTTTTTTTTTGCCAAATATTCTCTAAGCCCCTCTAGATAGTAGGAGCTCTTCTGTGCGGTCACATGGTTCAGTCTGCTCTCACTCCCAAGCAGAGGGACTCCAGTGGGAGGGGCTGTTATTCCCCTCTCTCTCTCTCTCTCTCTCTCTCTCTCTCTCTCTCCTACCTTGTGAAAACTGGTTTCAGTTTCTTCTCATCAGCAAAGTCCACTATAAATTACAACTGCAAACAATCAAAAATTGATTAAAAAAAATAAAAATAAAAGTCTATCCACCAAATATTAATGACATTTTCAGATTCCTGGGTTCACCCTCAGCAGCGTGAATGATGGTGTAGGAAACACTCCAAATAAGCTTACCCTATCTGTAATGCTGGGCTATATACCCTATCTGTAATTCTGTGTTATATACCCTATATTTAATGTTGGGCTATATACTCTATCTGTAATGCTGGTCTATATACCCTATCTGTAATGCTGACCTATATACTCTATTTGTAATGCTGAGTTATATACCCTATCTGCAATGCTGGGCTATATACCCTATATGTAATGCTGGGCTATAAACCTTATCTGTAATGCTGGCCTATATACCCTGATCTGTGAGGCTGAGCTATATACTCTGTCCTGTGATGCTAAGCTGTATACTCCTTCCTGTGATTCTGGGGCTGTATACTCTGCCCTGTGATGCCGAGCTGTATACTCCTGACACTATGGGTGGAAGCAAGTGGAATACAGGGGATGGAGTGGGTGGATTCTATACGGAGTGGGGCTTATGAGAAGTGGGATGGGTCAAAAAGAAAGAGCGGAGTCTGGCACCCCCCATTTTAAAACTTCAACAGCCTCCACTGGCAGCCAAGTATTCCAAATGAATCATGTCGGAGAACACCTGAGCAAGTATTATTTGAGCTGCCTCTTTTATTAAGTTACATAACACAAGCCTGAACATTTTCTATACATTACAAATAAACAGCATCATCAACGTATTTATCATCACTGCAAAGTTCTCTCTGGCATCAAACCTAGGAAGTTCTAATGTACTTATACCACTTTACTTTGATTAGCCCTTCTTTGTACATGCCCTGGGTCACTGCTTTCAATATGCTTTCTTTGCCTCCTCTAGGAAGGTTATAGAACATTTGGTCTGTTTTTATAATATAGATAATGACAATGGCCTTTTACCCTTCCCACATGTTTATCCTGTATTTTTTTTCTTTCTTTATAATGTTTCCAAACGTTTTCTAAGTGTTTCTAGTCAGTGTTGTGACAAATCCTCCTTCTAGTTGTTATCCTATCTTTTCCTGTATTTCCTGCTCTTGCATTCTACCCATAACCTCTGTGTTTGTCATGTATGTTGGTTAGAGGCCAAGTGATGAGAGGACTTCCGTTGCAGCTCTGGTCCAAGCACCCCTGAATTTAGAAACAAGGGCACAAAATAGCACAGATGCTGATTGAGCAGGTGTCTGGTAAGCTACCCATGGAGCTGACCAGTATGAGTGTTGTTAGGGCTGTTGCCAGCAGTCTGCCTGCAGTTTTGCAGAGTAAAATCCATGAAGCAGATCTTGAATGCAGCAGTAAAGAGGCTGTAACTCAAAGAGAAAATATGAGCAGTAGTATGGAAGTCAAACCAGGAGCAAGCGCAGAAATTGTGGTCAAGCCAGGGTCATGCACTGATCAACAGCCAAAAAGAGAGAAGTGTTTGGGAGACGAGAAGGGGTAAAACACAGGTAAGCAGTAGGAACAAAATTAATAGCCAGGCTAAGGTCATACATGAATGAGTAGGTGGAAGTGTGGTCAACAGCAAGCCAAGGTTAAGATCAGGAATTCAGCAGAGCATGGTCAAGATCAAGCTGGGTAAGCAACGGGTAATCAGGCAACAGGGATTCAGAAATACTGGAGCACAGGTCACAGAGTACCTAAAGATCATCCAGTGGTTGTCAGTCACCAATCTCTCCTTTAAATAGGACATTTGGCACCAGTACTGAGATTGGGTATATGCATGCATGAGTGTGTGTCAGTGGGTGCGTGCAGACGTTCACGAGCCATACTAGGGATGAGCTTTGAGTTCGAGTCGAACTCACGTTCGACTTGAACAGCAAACAATTTGGGGTGTTTGCGGCAAATTCAAAAAGCCGCGGAACACCCTTTAAAAGTCTATGGGAGAAATCTAAAGTGCTAATTTTATAGGCTTATATGCAAGTTATTGTCATAAAAAGTGTTTGGGGCCCCGGTTCCTGCCCCGGGGGACATGTATTAATGCAAAAAAAAGTTTTAAAAACTGCAGTTTTTTCGGGAGCAGTGATTTTAATAATGCTTAAAGTGAAACAATAAAAGTGAAATATTTCTTAAAAATTCATACCTGGGGGGTGTATATAGTATGCCTGTAAAGCAGCCCATGCTTAGAACAGTCTCTGCACAAAATGTCATTTTTGAAGGAAAAAAACTCATTTAAAAGTACTCGCGGCTGTAATGAATTGCCGGCCCCGGCAATACAGAGAAAAGTAATTGAAAGTCATTGATAAAAAAAAAATGCGTGGGGGTCCTCCCAAATTCAATTACCAGGCCCTTCGGTCTGGTATGGATATTAAGGGGAACCCTGCGGCAAATTTTAAAAAAATGGCGTGGGGTTCCCCCCAAATATCCATACCAGACCCTTATCCGAGTACACAACCTGGCAGGCCGCAGGAAAAGAGGGGGGGATGAGAGAGTGCCCCCCTCCTCCTGAACCGTACCAGGCCACATGCCCTCAACATGGGGAGGATGTCCCCATGTTGATGGGGACACGGGCCTCATCCCCACAACCCTTGCCCGGAGGTTGTGGAGGTCAGCGGGTGAGGGGCTTATCAGAATCTGGAAGACCCCTTTAACAAAGGGGACCCCCCTCCAGGCCCCCCCTATGTGAATTGGTAACGAGGTACATTGTACCCCTACCATTTCACAAAGAAAGTGTAAAAAATTAAAAATAAACACACAGACACAGTTGGGATAAGTCCTTTATTAAAAATAAATAAAAAATAAATAAAAAAAAAGACTCCAGCAGTGGTAATCCACTCTCGATCTCCACTCCAGCGATGTCGATATCCTGCGATGGATGATCTCTCCAGGCTCCAGCAATGAGGAACCGCACACGATCCTCTCTTTACCGGAGCGGAGACACCCCGGGAATGACGCGGCTTCAGCCAGTGACAGCTCTTATGTAGCTAAAGGGCGGGGCCACCCGTCACGTGACCCCGTCCCCCTCTGACGCAAGGGGAAACCCGGGCTTTCCCAGTGACGTGGGGGTGACCCCGCCCCCCTCTGATGCAACGCAGGTTTCCCGTTGCATCAGAGGGGGGCGGGGTCACATGATGGGTGGCCCCGCCCTCAACTTCATAATAGCTGTCACTGGCTGAAGCCGCGTCATTCCCGGGGTGTCTTTGCTCCGGTGAAGAGAGGATCGTGTGCGGTTCCTCGTCGCTGGAGCCTGGAGAGATCATCCATCGCAGGATACCGACATTAAAGGTGTCTTCCAGATTCCGATAAGCCCGCTGCCCGCAGACCCCCACAACCACCGGGCAAGGGTTGTGGGGATGAGGCCCTTGTCCCCATCAACATGGGGACATCCTCCCCATGTTGAGGGCATGTGGCCTGGTACGGTTCAGGAAGGGGGGGCGCTCTCTCGTCCCCCCTCTTTTCCTGTGGCCTGCCAGGTTGCGTGCTCGGATAAGGGTCTGGTATGGATATTTGGGGGGAACCGCACGCCATAATATCCATACCAGACCTGAAGGGCCTGGTAATTGAATTTGGGGGGACCCCCACGCATTTTTCTTTTTTTTTATCAATGACTTTCAATGACTTTTCTCTGTATTGCCGGGACCGGCAATTCATTACAGCCGCAAGCACTTTTAAATGACTTTTTTTCCTTCAAAAATGACATTTTGTGCAGAGACTGTTCTTAGCACGGTAAACAAGCGATGCTTTAGAGGCACACTATATTCACACCCCAGGTACGAAATTTAAAGGAATATTTCACTTTTATTGTTTCACTTTAAGCATTATTAAAATCACTGCTCCCGAAAAAACTGTGGTTTTGAAAACTTTTTTTGCATTGATACATGTCCCCTGGGGCAGGACCCGGGTCCCCAAACACTTTTTATGACAATAACTTGCATACAGTATAAGCCTTTAAAATTAACACTTTTTATTTTTCATGTTCGTGTCCCATAGACTTTAACGGGGTTCGGATGTTCGAACAAATTTATTGCTCGGCTCATCCCTCATCCCTAGTCCATACATGCAGTAGATTTTTCCACACTAGTTACTGGCAGAAATTCCTTGTCTATACACTGGTGCATATGCACTTCTATTATCATCCTGACAGTGTTATTTTTTATGTTTGGTCCTCTGGTTATCATTTGTCAATATTTTTGCTGGCTCCTTGCCTCCACTTCTTGTGTAGTAAATGGCTCCCTTGTCTATTGCTCACATCTGATACATTTATCAGTCCTTCATTCCATCATTAGAATTCCCTGTTTTCCTGTTTACTCTTTTACACTGTATACCCTGTCAGCTGTCACCAGTAAGGCAATCTTGAGGGTTACAGCCTGAGAGTGAGTTAGTCGGTCACACAAGTCAGTGCTTAACTAGTATATTTTCTTGCTCATTATATGCTAAGATTTTCTAAACTATTGTCTGGATTTTTGCAAACAGTCTAGGGGTTTGCCTTGTATGTACTGGGGTTGATTGACTAAAGGCAAATATGATGTTCACTTTCACCTTGCCAGGGAATGTTCCCCTAGCCTAATGAATATGGCAAATGTTTTCATTTTCCAAAGACTAGAGATGGGCTAAAAAAAAACCTGTTCAGTTCGCAGCAGAACTCCCAAACAAGGGAAAAGTTCTGCCCCGAACCACAAACTCTATTGAAGTCTATGAGAGCCGAGCATTCGAAACCAAAAGTCCCCATTTTGAGGGCTTATATGCAAGTAATTGGCCATAAAGGGGTATGGGGGTCCGGGTACTGCCCCGGGGGACAGGAATCAATACAACAAAAAGTTTTTAAAAAAGATTTTTATTAAAAGAGCATTGATTTTAATGATGTTTAAAGTGAAACAATAAAAATGAAAAATCCCTTTAACCACTTGCCGACCGTCTTCCGCATATATACTGCAGTAAGTGACTCGGCTGTGCAAACCGTCACGTGCCGTAGGAGCTCCCCCTCAGGTCCGGCGGACTAGATGTCCGCCGGCCACCCACGATTGCAGTAAAGAGAGGCAGAACAGGAATCTGCCTATATAAACAAAGCGGATCCCCATTCTGACAGGGGACAATACTGAGATCTGCTGTTTCTAGTAATCAGGAACAGTGATCTCTATGTTGTCCCTGTAAGACCATCCCCCACACAGTTAGAACACACCCAGGGAACACAGTTAACTCCCTGATTGCCCCCCAGTGTTAACCCCTTCCCTGGCAGTGTCCTTTATACATTGATTAGCGCATTTTTTTAGCACTGATCACTTTAATAATGTCACTGATTCCCAAAAAGTGTCACTTGGGGTCAGATTTGTCCACCGCAAATTCGCAGTCCCACTAAAAATTACATATTGCCACCATTACCAGTTACAACAATAGAAATAAAATAAAAAGTCTGTAAATCTATCCCATAGTTTGAAGACTCTATAACTTTTGCGCAAACCAATCAATATATGCTTATTGGGATTTTTTTTACTATTTTTTATACCCGCCCCAAAGTACCTTGTCCCTATGTTGATGGAGACAAGGGTCTCTTCCCCAAAACCCTATGCTGTGGTTTTGGGGGTCTGCAGGCAGGGGGTTTATCAGAAGCTGGAAGCCCCCTTTACAAGAGGGCCCCCAGATCCCAGCCCTCCCTGTGTGAATGAGTATGGGGTACATTGTACCCCTACCCATTTACCAAAAAAGCGTAAAAAAAAAAAAAAAATGTAGACAGGTTTTTGACAATTCCTTTATTAAAAGAAATAAAGAAAACAATGTCCCTGATATAGATCCACTGCCCCGATGCCACTGCTGGATCCAAAAAAGAAAGAAAAACTCTCCGCCATCAGTGAAGGCTGACCGCCTACTGCAGGCTCCACTGTTTGACGGTTCTTATATAGGTAAGGGGTTGATCCACCTGGCAACATCACCTGGTGGCCCCATCCCCTTATGACGCCACCAATCAGTGCATGCTGGGTTGGTGAGTGGTGACATAACAAGTGTGGTGCCACCAGGTGGCTCTGCCCTTTACCTATATAAGAAATGTGAAATGGTGGAGCCTGCAGTAGACGGTCAGCCTTCATTGATGGCGGAACATTTTTTTCTCCGGGTCCTGCGGTGGCGGCAAGTATCGGATCTACATTGGGGGCATACAGATTCCAATAAGCCCACTGCCTGCAGACCCCCACATTCACAGCCCAGGGTTGTGGGATAGAGGCCCTTGTCCACATCAACATGGGGACAAGGTGCTTTTGGGGGAGCATAGCCTCCCCTGCCTCAAAGCACCCACAACCCCAATGCTGAGGGCATATGGCCTGGTATGGTTCAGGAGGGGGGCATTTGCTCCCCCCCTTTCCTGGCCTGCCAGGCTAAGTGCTCGGATAAGTGTCTGGTGTGGATTTTGGGGGGATCCCACTCTGTTTTTTTTATTTTGGCGTGAGGTTCCCCTTTAAATCTATACCAGACCCGAAGAGCCTGGTATGGACTGGGGGGACCCCATGGCATTTTTTTTCACTTTTTTATTTCCGGCAATGTTTTTTTTTTATTCAGTGGGGAAGCCCAGTGACAGCTGATGATTTATTGGTTGTTAAGGACATAGAAGCCCGATTCCTGGCCCCGCTCCTTAACAACCAGCTATTCACTGCACCCTGATCGGGCAAAACTTTGCCCAATTAGGGTTTAGAATGCACTGTGCAGTGCATTGCAGAGCGTTCGGCAGGGTGAACATCCACCAAATGGCCTGCAAATTTGGGTGTTCGTCGAACGGGCGAACAAGCAATGTTCGGGCCGAACTTTTGCGTGGCATGAACTTTTCACCTAACTTTACCAAAGACTACTCAATCATTGGCAAGGAACATTTAAAAAAATATATATTTTTGCTTTTTATTTGATATTGTAGTTTGTTAATAAATTATTTATTTTCTTAAAATGACATAATAGCGTTTAAGTGATACTTAAAACTACTTTTTTATTATACAAAAGAGGTAACACTTACCTGCTCTGTGAAAAAATAGTGCACTGTAAGGTCACTTTCCTCCTCTTCTGGCAGTCACCTGCCAGTGCTGTTAGCTTCCAGGTGCCTCCTAAAGCAAGCTGGGTGCTAAGAAGGCATCCATGCATGAATACGCCTGTGCATGAATGCTCCCAAGCCAGGCTATCTGCATCCATGGACACAAAGACATTGCAGGTAAGCCATGCTCCCACTCCCTCCCCACACAAGTTTGTCTGAATGCAGCAGAAGCCTATGGCTCTGCTACTCTCAACTTCTTCTGGGAAAGGAGGAAGTGATGCCAGAGTCGGAGTCAGTGCTGGAGTGATGACAAGGAGCTAGGTAAGTGTTTAGGGAAGGGGAATAGTACAGGTAGTGGGGAGTTGTTTTTCTTACTTTACTGCAGGGGTAAAAAAACATTTAAACTTTAGTCCCACTTTAAAGTATTGCAAAAATGCTTAATTAAAATACTTTCCCTGTAATTTGGGCACATAGTTTTCTGTTACTTCACCTTGTTAGTATCCACAACAGCCTCTAAAGATCCGTGAGAAATTTTATTGAAAAGAGCTCTGGTGCATTGGTTGGGGGAGGGTAAGAGTATGAATGGGTGGCGTTAGCAGGATGTATATGAGAGACTGAAGCCTCATACACACGGGCAGGAATCCTGTCAGGAAAAACATTTTTGGTTTTCACGACGGGATTCTCGGCAAGCTTGCCTTGCACGCCGAGTGTACACACGGCCATTCAAAAGAACCGCCGTTCTTTTGAATGGCAAGAACGCGGTGACGTCTTCAACTACGACGAGCATGCACTCGTCACATTCGATGCCGTTGCCGCCATCTTGCTACACCCTACACTGCCCTTGTGTGCTACCGCGAGTCTTTTCGAGCATGCGCGGGATTACCGTGGAACAGGTAAGCATACAGACGACCGGTTTTCTCCTGCCGAGAATCCCGACGAGAAAAATAGAGAGCAGGTTCTCTATTTTTCTCGTCGAGATTCCAGGGAGTTTTCCCGACGAGAAACCATACACACTACCAGTTTTCTCAGCAAACAGCTCTCCCAGCAGTTTTCTTGCCGAGAAAAGCGGTCGTGTGTACGAGGCTTAACTCAGAGTTGCTGTCACATACCTTCTGGTAAAGCCTGACGAGCAGTGGAAGGCCTCTCATACTGCCCCGGTTCAAGGACCACTGAAGTTGCAACAGCGGCCGCAAGAGCGCCGCGAGGTAGGAGTGCCTGTGATCTTCTCCGTTTGTTGGCAGATAAGAGAAGCCGTGGCAGCAGTGATAGAGGGTGATGATCTGCTGCTGGTGCAGGCACATTACGGATGCAGGTGTACTGCGGATGCAAGTACGCTGAAGATGCTGGAAGCTGTGGAGACTAGGTGCAGAGTCAGACAAGCCAGGTCATACATGGGAGATCAGAAATACCAGGGACAGCAAGCAACGAATGGTCAAGATTCAGGCAGAGGTCTGGCAACATAGAATCATGTAGATGCAGGTAAATCAAGGTCAAAAGGCAAGTGAAGGTCAGGATTGGAGAGAATTAGAATGGCCAGGAAGCCGGGTCAAAATGAGCTCAAGGACATGCACAGAAACAGGATACAGGGGAAAGCTGCAGATCAGACAGCACTGTCCTAGTGCAACTGTCATCCTTTTATGTGCTGAATGGTGCCAAGAACAATTAATGCACGCACATGCGTGCGCATCTGGCAAATATTCCTGTGCGTGCGCACATCTATGCACCTATGCCCATTCTGGTGGATAGCCCCGGGATTGGGTCTGTGCATGACATTCGCCCAAGCAACTGTCTGGTTACTGGGCATTTCTGACAGTTGCCCTTGAGACCATCCCATAAGGTAAATGAGTGAGATAGTGTTGGAGCTAGAATCAATGGGCGTTTTTTAGGGTGACACCACATCAGGTATACCAGTGTGAAATGTGGCACTACCTGTCTTTCCATGTGCACCCAATCAGGGTTTGGCCGAAATCTGGGCAAGCTTGGTGCCTTGGTAATACAAGAGCAGGTTAGGCAAGAGTGGTCAGTTTTAATATGTTGTGATGGCCAGGGACAGAGAAAGCATTTCAATGGATCATGGGCCTGATCAGGGGTTTGCACAGTACCTCTGTTATTCTAATTGAACAATAGAGGGGAAGAGGTAGAAAGTGGAAGAGGAAAAGGAGAAGTCATTACTGGAGGCAGAGTCTTCCACTAGTAAGACAAAACTCTGGTTTAGGCATTATTCTCAATATGAGGGCAAAACTGCGCTGGGAAACAGAAACACTAACTTAGCTTTTAAATTATTAAAGTTATTGTAAAGTCAGAAGGTTTTTTATCTTAATGCATTTTATGCATTAACCTCCCTGGCGGTATGATTCTGGCAGATTTTAGGTGCTGAAAGCGGTACCATTATTCTGCATGGAAATTTGGCGTTTTATATTGCAGGCCTGTAATTCTTAGGAATAACTCACTTAAATCTGTCCAAACCAGAGTCTAGTAGACATCCCGGGTATGAAGTTCAAAAAACAAAATTATACATTATAATAAAATATATAACTATAAAATAATTATAACAAATAATATAATAATAATAATAAAAGTGTTTTTCAGTGTTTGATGACGATTTTCGCCACAAATCGCTATCGCTTAATTCTGCGAGTGATTCTAATTTATTATCGCTGTTTTTTAGCTGGTATAAAACCACTTTTGACATAAAGGGACACTTTTTGGTTGCTTTGGACAATCTCCAGTTTCTAGGCAGAAATAAAAGTTTTTATTATATAAAAGTGCATGCAGGACACTGGGCAGACCACTAGGGACAATGGGGGTGTGTAATTATTACATACATTACTGTAATCAGTAAGATTACAGTGTACTGTATGTATACTGTGTTTTAACTTTTTTGAATTTGGCGCCGATCTCCGTCCCCGTGCGTCGTAACGTCGCAGGGAACGGAGCTCGACGGCACTCGGAAGTGTGTGAATCGAGCGAGGAGACAGCTCGATCACACAGCGGGGAGGCATCGCAGGATCCAGGGGACAAGGTAAGTAACTCTGCCTGGATCACTGCGATGCAGCCCGAGTCTGGCTCGGGGTTACCGCTTTTGGTGCTGAAATTTAACCCCGAGCCAGACTCGGGAATACCGCTAGGAAGGTTAAGATAAAAATCCTTCTGTGTGCAGCAGCCCCCCTAATACTTACCTAAACCCAATCTCTATTCAGTGATGTAGCAGGATTGTCTTGGCTAGCCGGGACTCCCCTCCTCATTGGCTGAAACAGCAGCGCAGCACCATAGGTTCCCGCTGCTGTCAATCAAAGTCAATCAGCCAATGAGAAGAGAAAGGGGACGGGGCAGGCCACAGCTCCATGCTGCAAGCTGCTTGCTGTGGGGGCACTCAACATGAAGGAGAGGCCAGGAGCATTGAAGAGGGACCCGAGAAGAGGAGGATCCAGGCTGCTCTGTGCAAAAACATTACACAGGGCAGGTAAGTATAACATGTTTTTCTTTATCGTACATCACGGGACACAGAGCAGCCATAGTAATTAATATGTGGGTAATAGGCCACCTTCACGTGATTGGACACTGGCATAATCAAAGACAGGAGGTTCCCCCTATATAACCCCTCCCATACCGGGAGCACCTCAGTTTTTTCGCCAGTGTCTAATGCCGCGTACACACGACCGTTATTCATGTCATGCAAAAAGACAAAGTTTTTCTCGTCGTGATTCCTCTCAAGCCTGCCTTGCATACACAAATTCATGAAAAAAAACGCTCTAGCAAAGCGCGGTGATGTACAACACGTACGACGGCACTATAAAGGGGAAGTTCCATTCGAATGACGCCACCCTTTGGGCTGCATTTGCTGATCCTTGTGTTAATAAAGTTTGGTGAGAGACGATTCGCGCTTTTCAGTCTTCGTGCTTTTCAGTCCGTTACAGCGTGATGGATGTGCTATATAGTTTTACCAGAACGAGCGCTCCTGTCTCATACTTGATTCTGAGCATGCACATTTTTTTCCCCTCGTAAAAGCATACACACGACCGCTTTTCACGACGTTAAAAAGAACGACGTGAAAAACTACGAGAAAAAATAGAGCAGGTTCTAAAAAAAATTTGGGCAGTTTAATCGTCGAGAAAACTGCTATGGGGCATACACACGACCGTTTTTCACGACCATTCTAAAAAAATGGCACTTTTCTCGTCATGAAAAACGGTCGTGTGTATGCAGCATAAGGTGTTGGTCACGGTTAAAGAAGTGCTAAGAGAGCTCCATAGGAAGATCCTTCACAGGATCAGTAGGGCTATGCAGACAGATCCATTCAAAATGCCAAATAGGCTAAAGTGGATGGTACCCGGGCCTCATGGAAGAAGAACACGTTTTTTGCCTATAATGCTTCTCTTTTGAGAGCTGGACTCTGGGATCCAGCAACCTTGGTTATAACAATAAACCAAAGGCTTGCTCTGGCAGGGTGCTATATAGGTCCAAGGCAGTGAGACTCTATACAGAGAGGACCCAGTCCTTGAAGGTCTATCATGACATGGCCCGCGGTGATGGGTGACGGTTGGGTCTGTCTGTGATATTCCAACAGCCCTGCGGCGGGGACTGGTAAGTGTAAGAAGATCCTTAAAGTTTTATTTTTGGACTTGTGTGAATAAAGATGTTGTCATACCTATTGTTCGCCACTAGAGGGTGTAAATTATGACAACCTTAGTATCAACATACCATGCTTCCCCAGGCTCAGTGACAACATTGCTTGTGGACAGCCTTGCTCTTCTCCACTCCTGTCAGTATTTAAATGTGGATTTTTTTGGGGGACCCTCACCACCTGGGCGCTGGGCATCTTGCTGGGGTGGATTCTCTATCCTCCTGTAAACCCCCCCCCCCTCCGGTCCCGTGGATTTCAGCGCGCTAAAAAAACCCCCAGAAGAGATAGGGGATGTGGCTACGTCACGGGGGCGTGGCTTAGCACTGCTGACACGCACAATGTATCCGGCACATGTGCGAGGCGGCAGCCTTCAAACACTCACTCTGTGGTGAACCTGACGGAAGGAGAGACACAGCAGCATATCTGGGCACGTAAGCGGTATATGGTATTGAATACAGGCATTATTAAGGCACATCTACTCAGCATCAGCCTGGGCACTGATAGCAGAAGATTAACCACTTCAATACCAGGCACTTTCGCCCCTTCCCGCCCAGGACAATTTTCAGCTTTCAGCTTTGTCGCACTTTGAATGACAATTGCGCGGTCATGCTACACTGTACCCAAACAACATTTTTAGCATTTTGTTCCCACAAATTTATTTTGGTGGTATTTGATCACCTCTACGGTTTTTATTTTTTGCTAAACAAACTAAAAAAGAACAACATTTTTGAAAAAAAAAGTTTTTCTTTGTTTCGGTTATAACATTTTGTTTTCTCCTTCACTGACGGGCACTGATGGACACTGATGAGGCGGCACTGATGAGTTGGCACTGATAAGGTGGCACTGGTGGGCACTGATGAGGATGCACTGATATGTAGATTTGATGGGCACTGATAGGCGGCACTGATATGCAGCACTGATGGGCACCAATAGGCGGCACTGATTTGCAGCACTGATGGGCACTGATAGACAGCACTGATGGGCACTGATAGGTGGCACTGATGGGCACTGACTGGCGGAACTGATGGGCAGTGACTGGCGGATGTGATGGGCACTGACAGGCGGCTGTGATGGGCACTAACAGGCGGCTGTGATGGGCACTGACAGGAGGCACTGATTGGCAGATAGGCGGTACTGACTGGCACTGCCAGGTGGCACTTATGGGCAGCACTGATGTTGAGGTACTGACAGGTTTTACTGCTGGGCACTGAGATGGGCACTGACTGGCACTGTGGGGGGCACTGATTAGCACTGATATGGGCACTGATTGGCACTTTCATGGGCACTGTGAGCTGTGTTTCAATGACTGACAGCTTATGGGCACATTTTAAAAGGTGTTGTGGCACATCTGAGGGGGCTGTGCTGATAATCAATGTGTTGATTGTCAGCACAGACCCCCCCTCTGACAGGGAGATCCACTGTATGGCTCTCACTGTCAGCGCGGACGAGAAATGCCGTTTACCGGCACTTCCTGTTCACGCGATGATCAGCTGTGATTGGTCACAGCTGATCATGTGGTAAGAAGCCTCTGACAGACAGACTGACACGCCGCACTCGTGATCGCCACGCTGCTCGCCCCCACAGGCGCGCGCCGGCATTTTATCCTGCTGGACATCATATGACACCCAGTCAGTATAACAGAACCACTTCCCGCCCGTCATTCTGCATACGGCGGGCGGGAAGTGGCTAAACAAGTGCTTGACTAAAGCTCAGCAGCAGATACATTTGATGGTAGTACCTCTGCTTTGTGCTTAGGGCTATGTATTCCCGAAAGAGGAATGGAAAATCAGTTAGGAGGAGCGCAAGGGCGCCGCGGTCAGGGTCGGTGGATCCTAGTCTCGCTTCCACTGTATCATCCTCCCCTGATAGATCTGGAGTGGCTGACTGGGCTGAGCCATTGTCGGCCTCAGGTATTGTAGCTACTTCAAACACTCCAGCCTCTGCATACATCACTAAGGACGATTTGGCTGCAGCATTAGCTGGTTTGGATGGTAAGATAGCTGATATGTTTGCATCCTCCTCCCAGGCTGGATAGAAACATGATAGGTCCCCCTCTCCTGTCCCAAGTCCCTCAGAGGAGCAGGAATGGGTAGAGGATGTTGAATCACTCCTAGGGGACCAAGGAGAGAGGGGAGAAGGCTCCTCTTTTGGGAGTTCAGCCTCAGAAGAACCCTCCTCAGTCTTGCAATCCCGGAGTTAGTCCATTCCGGATATAAGTTGCCCCTGGCAGAGACGGCTGAAGTTCCTTTTTCAGCTTTGGCTTCTTTGAAACCTCCTCAGGGTTCTCTATCCCATGGAGGAAAAATTCACTAAGAAGTGAAGTGTACCAGCAGTGGACACTGCTATTTCTTCTGTGAACAGGAGTCTCACTTGTCCAGTAGACAATGTCCAGGTGTTTAAAGATCCAGCAGATAAAAGATTGGAATATTTACTTAAAGCCTCCTTTGCTGTGGCTGGCACAGTAGTGCAGCTGTCAGTAGCAGCAATCGGAGTTTGTCAGGTTGTGCATGACAAGATTAAGCAGATCTGCTGAAAGAGAGGAGGCCCAGGAATTGGCTGAGCTACCAAGGGCCTTATGCTTTGCAATTGACGCTATTAAGGATTCTATTCACCAGGTGTCACGACTTACTCTCTTATTGGTGCATATGCGCAGGATTCTGTGGCTAAAACATTGGTCAGCTGACTTACCATGCAAGAAGCTGCTGGCTGGTTTCCCCTTTAATGAGGAACGGTTATTCGGGGATGATCTGGATAAATATATCCAAAATATTTCAGGTGGTAAGAGTACCCTTTTGCCGGTCAAGAAGAGGAATAGATGTCCCTCTTTCAAACATTCTGCCTCTCCAACTTCAGGGCCGACAGCTTTTAGGCCGTTGCGACGGCCTCCGCCGTCAGGTTCAAGAGCTAAGCCCAGGCTCAAAAGAAATCCTGGGGGCAGAAGTCAGCAAAGCAGAGTTCCAAGGCCTCCTTGTGAAGGGGTGCCCCCGCTCAATCGAGTGGGGGAAGGCTCCTGCAATATGCAGGAGCTTGGCAGGGAGAGATCCAGGACAGTTGTGTCATCTCCACTGTGTCTCTGGGGTACATACTAGAGTTCCGAGAGTTTCCACCATTTCGATTTCTAAGATCGAATGTTCCCAAGGACCCAGTCAAAAGAGGGTCCTTAATCCAGGCGCTGGACCCATTGATGTCTCAGGGTGTAATCATAGAAATCCCCTCAGAAGAGCAGGGAAGGGGATTTTATTCCAATCTCTTCACGGTACCAAAACCGAATGGTGATGTCAGACCCATTTTAGATCTCAGAGACCTGAATCGGTTCTTAAAGGTCCGCTCCTTTCGCATGGAGTCCATCCGGTCGGTAGTATCCACCCTACAGGGAGGAGAACTTCTAGTGTCAATAGACATCAAGGATGCATATCTACACGTGCCAATCTTTTCCACTCACCAGAAGTTCCTGCGGTTCGCAGTAGAACAGCGCCACTTTCAGTTTGAGGCCCCTCCCTTCGGGTTGGCAACAACACCCCTTGTGTTTACGAAGGTTTTGGCTCCACTTCTGGCAAGATTGAGGGCCAGGGGCATAGCGGTAATGGCATACCTAGACGACCTGTTGCTGATAGATCAATCTGTGGCACGGTTAAATCAGAATGTCGCCAGTACAGTCAAATATCTGGAACGCCTAGGTTGGAAACGCCTAGAGAAATCAGCCTTACAACCTGTAAAGAGGTTGGAATATTTGGGTCTGGTCATAGACACAGCCCAAAAAAGAGTGTTCTTACCTTAGATGAATATCAGCGCCTTAAAGAAGCTGGTTCAAGTAGTCAGAGTAAGGAAGAGTCCTTCCATTCGCCTTTTCATGAGGCTGCTAGGGAAGATGGTGGCTTCATTCGAAGACGGTCCCTATGCCCAGTTCCATTCAAGGCTGTTACAGAACAGTATTCTGTCTGCCTGGAACAAGAAAGTTCAGGCCTTGGATTATCCTATGCGCCTGCCTCCAAGGGTGCACCAGAGTTTCAGGTGGTGGTTGATAACCAAGAATCTTCAGAAGGGGAAATCCTTCCTACCTGTTACCTGGAAGATAGTAACGACGGATGCCAGCCTCTTGGGCTGGGGAACAGTCCTGGAAACAACCACTATCCAGGGGAAGTGGTCAGATTCCAAAAGAAGCTTGCCCATCAACAACTTGGCGATTTGGGCAGCACATCTGGCCTTAAAGGCCTGGACATTCAAACAACAGAATTGCCCTGTTAGGATTCAATCCGACAATGCCACAGCAGTGGCCTACATCAATTATCAGGGCAGCGCCAAAAGTCGCGCAGCCCAGGTAGAGGGGAACTATATTCTGACTTGGGAAGAGGAGCATGTTCCTTGCCCATCTGCAGTCTTCATTCCGGGAGTAGAGAATTGGCAGGCAGATTTCTTGAGCCGCCAACAGTTGCTCCCAGGAGAATGGTCTCTACATCCCGACATTTTTCAGGCCATCTGCCAGAGGTGGGGCACCCCAGACGTAGATCTGTTGGCATCCAGGTTCAATAGAAAGCTGGACAGCTTTGTGTCAAGGACAAGACATCCTCTCACATACGGGACAGATGCGTTAGTGATTCCATGTGATCAGTTTTCACTAATCTATGCGTTTCCCCCAGTGCCGCTACTACCGCAGCTCCTATGCCGGATAAAGAGGGAAGGAAGCCGGTGATCTTAGTGGCCCCAGCATGGCCCAGGTATGCGGAGATCGTGAGAATGGCAGTAGGGGTCCCATGGACGCTTCCATCTCATCCAGACCAGTTTTTGCATCCTGCCTTACAAACGCTAGATTTTACGGTTTCGCTGCTGAGACCCATATTCTAAAGAAACGGGGGCTTTCAGGTTCAGTGTTAATGACTCTGATTAATGCAAGAAAGCCGGCCTCTAGGGCCATTTATTATAGGGTTTGGAAGGCCTATGTTTCCTGGTCTGAAGCCAAAGGATGGCACCCTCGGAGGTATGTTATAGGTAGTATTCTGTCTTTCCTACAGTTAGGAGTAGAAATTAAGCTAGCCTTGAGTACTATCAAGGGTCAGATCTCGGCCTTATTGGTGTATTTTCAGAAGCCACTAGCTTCTCACTCTCTGGTCTGGGCATTTATACAAGGAGTAGGGATGAGCCGAACACCCCCGGGTTCGGTTCGCACCAGAACCTTCGAACGGACCGAAAGTTCGCGCGAATTTTCGAACCCTATTAGTTATAATGGACGTGAACGTTCGAAATCAAAATTGCTAATTACAACGGCCAATATGCATGTTAATGTCATAAAACAGGTTTGGGGACCCGGGTCCTGCCCCAGGGGACATATATCAATGCAAAAAGAAATTTTAAAAACTAAAGTTTTTTCGGGAGCAGTCATTTTAATGATGCATAAAGTGAAAAAAAAAAGTGAAATTTTCCTTTAAATATGGTACCTGGGGGGTGTCTAAAGTATGCCTGTGAAGTGGCATGTGTTTCCCGTGTTTAGAACTGTCCTTGCACAAAATGACATTTGTAAAGGAAAAAAAGAAGCCATTTAAAACCACTTGCGGCTTTAATGTCATGTCTTGTCCTGGCCGCCATATGGCTGAAAATCCTTGAGAAAAATGGCATGGCTACCCCATCACCCCCCCCCCCACCCCAGCCCCTTTGGGTCTTGTATGGATACTAAGGGGGACCCCGCACCCAAAATAAAACCCTATACCTACAACCCTATATACTCTGAACAGCAGTATATAGGTGGTGCAAACAAGACATGGACTGTAGGTTTGTTCTTAAGTAGAATCTGAACAGGTACATTATGAAGTGTAGCTACATCCCAAAAAAATCAATTTTTAAGCTTTTTGGAGAACATAGGGAGGGGTTATCACCCCTGTAACATTTGCTGTCTTTGCACATCTGTTCAGAACATGTCACCTCACTTTCCGTCCCAATGACAAATGTTTTTGGAAAAGTGGGGTTTTAATTGAAACAAGGATTGGTGATAAAGCATCAGTAGAGAGGAGATACCTTTTTCCCAAATTAAATCTAACAGGATAGAATTTTCCTTCCTAGGGGTAGATTTCCTCTCACTTCCTGTTTTCTCTTGCCGTTTGCAAGTAGGAGTCGTTTGTAAGTTGGATGTTTGAAAGTAGGGGCCTGCCGTATATACTCTGCAGAAATTTGCCCTATTAGATGTTGGTGTAGCCACAAGACTGGTGGGCACAGGAATGGGCCCTGCTGTGAGTTAATAGATCAAGATTTGTACTTGCATGCACCTGTTGAACCGGGCAGAAAAATTGGGCCTTTGGTGGTGGTGGTGGTGGTGGTGGACGGTGTTGCCACAAGACTGTAAGCCCTCACAGTTACTCTTTGTGGGTGCAGGAATGGGCCCTGCTGTGAGTTATTAGATCAAGATTTGTAATTGCATGCACCTGTTGAACAGGGCAGAAAAATTGGGCCTTTGGTGGTGGTGGTGGTGGTGGACGGTGTTGCCACAAGACTGTAGGCCCTCATAGTTACTCTTGGTGGGCGCAGGAATGGGCCCTGCTGTGAACTATTAGATCAAGATTTGTAATTACACGCCCCTGTTAAACAGGGGCTGAAAAATTGTGCCTTAGGCATTGGTGCTGGTGCCACAACACTGCAACCCCTCACAGATACTGTACTTGGAGCACAGCAGTCACACCTGTTGCGAAGCATCTTTTTAAAAAATTGTAATTACACGCCCCTGTTATACAGGGGCTGAAAAATTGTGCCTTAGGCACTGGTGCTGGTGCCACAACACTGCAACCCCTCACAGATACTGTACTCTGAGCACAGCAATGAGACCTGTTGCAAAGCATTGCCTAAAAATTGTAATTACACGCCCCAACAGGGGCTGAAAAATTGTGCCTTAGGCACTGGTGCTGGTGCCACAACACTGCAACCCCTCACAGATACTGTACTCTGAGCACAGCAGTCACACCTGTTGCGAAGCATCTTTTTAAAAAATTGTAATTACACGCCCCTGTTATACAGGGGCTGAAAAATTGTGCCTTAGGCACTGGTGTGGTGGCATGGATCATTGAGGAGGAGGAAGAGGATAGTCAGTGAACATAACAGGACAGTCACTCAGCATCAGCATAGGCAGTCTTGAAGGGATGTGACATTATAAATTATTCCGTTATATCCGCTTCAGGTGTCTGGTAGCTGGTGGTGATCCAAGACTGATTCATTTTTATGAAGGTCAGTCGATCAACCGAGTCGGTGGACAGGCGCACCCTATGATCGGTGACAAATCCTCCAGCAGCACTGAATGTGCGTTCGGAAAGAACGCTGGATGCAGGACAGGCCAGTAGCTCAATTGCATACTGTGCAAGCTCTGGCCAGTGATCCATCCTCAGGACCCAGTAAGCCAGAGGATTTTCGGTGGGAAAGGTGTCCAAGTCTGACCTTGCCCCTAGGTATTCCTGCACCATGTATATCAGACGCTGGCGATGGTTGCTGGAACCGATCATACCTTGGGGCTGCGGACTAAAAAATTGTCTGAACGCATCGGTCAGACGTCCACCTTCCCCACCGCTCCTTCTGCTACTGACCGAAGCTTTAGCAACTCGTCGTCCAGGACCAGGAGTTTGTAACCTCCCAGTTTCTGGGAACGCGTTGCACAGACCTTTCTGCAAGGCCTCCCTGAGATGTCTCATCCTCTGCTCCCTCTGCGACGGCAAGATAAGGTCCGCAACCTTACCCTTGTACCGTGGATCAAGGAGAGTGGCCAGCCAGTAATGGTCACTCTCCTTGATCCGAAGAACACGAGGATCCTTCCGCAGGCTTTGCAGGATCAGGGAGGCCATGCAGCGTAGGTTAGCTGAGGCATTCGGTCCGGAGTCTTCTGGGTCACTGAGGATGACATGATCGCCAGCCACCTCCTCCCAGCCACGTACAAGTCCACTGGTTTGTTGGGACTGTACATCATCCCTAAAAGACTGCTGCTGCTGATGCTGAGTGCCAGGCTCCACCTCCATGCTCACACAATCCTCCTCCTCCTCCTCCTCCTCCTCCTCTTCCTGTGTGATGGGTGGGACAGAAGGAACATTGTCTGGATAAAGGGGGCCTTGAGAGACAAGGAAGTCCTCCTCTTCCTGCCTCTGTTCTGCCTCAAGTGCCCTGTCCATTATCCCACGCAGCGTATGCTCCAACAGGTGGACAAGAGGTACAGTGTCACTGATGCATGCACTGTCACTGCTCACCATCCTCGTGGCCTCCTCAAATGGTGAGAGGACAGTGCATGCATCCCTGATCATGCTCCACTGGCGTGGGGAAAAAAAGCCAAGCTCCCCTGACCCTGTCCTGGTGCCGTAGTCGCAAAGGTACTCATTGATGGCCCTCTGCTGCGTGTGCAGTCGCTGCAGCATGGCCAACGTTGAGTTCCACCTGGTGGGCATGTCACATATTAGGCGGTTCTTGGGCAGGTTCAGCTCCTTTTGCAGCTCAGTCAGCCGAGCACTGGCATTATAAGATCGGCGGAAATGCACACAGACTTTCCTGGCCTGCCTCAGGACATCCTGTAAGCCTGGGAACCTGCCCAAGAACCGCTGCACCACCAGGTTGAGGACGTGAGCCATACAGGGCACATGGGTGAGCTGCCCCTGTCGCAGGGCGGAGAGGAGGTTGGTGCCATTATCAGAAACGACCATTCCTGGCTTAAGCTGGCGTGGCGTCAACCACCTCTCGGCCTGCCCCTGCAGAGCTGCCAGAACCTCTGGCCCAGTGTGGCTCCTGTCCCCCAAACACACCAGCGCAAGCACGGCATGGCATCTTTTTGCCTGCGTACTCGCGTAGCCCCTTGTACGCCTACGGAGCACCGCTGGTTCCAAGGACAGAGCACTCGAAGAGGACATGGAGGAAGAAGAAGAGGAGGGGGTGGAGGAGAGAGGTGTGTCACAACCAGTAGTAGCATTTTGGAGGCGTGGTGGCGGAACAACCTCCAACACTACTGCACCTTGTCCTGCATCCCTCCCAGCTGCCAATAGAGTGACCCAATGGGCCGTGAAAGAAAGATAACGTCCCTGTCCATGCCTGCTGGACCATGAGTCAGCGGTAATATGCACCTTACCGCTGACCGCCCTGTCCAGCGAGGCATGGACATTGCCTTCCACATGCCAGTAGAGAGACGGAATCGCCTTCCGTGAGAAAAAGTGGCGTTTGGGAACCTGCCACTGAGGAACCGCACATTGAACAAACTCACGGAAGGGGGCCGAGTCTATCAACTGAAAAGGCAGCAGTTGAAGTGCTAGCAATTTAGCCAAGCTAGCATTCAACCGCTGGGCATGTGGATGGCTGGGAGTATACTTCTTTCGACGGTCCAGCAGCTGGGGCAGGGAAATTTGCCTGCTACAATCGGACGTCGGTGTACTGCAAGTACTTGGTTGTGACACACCTAATTCTACACCTTCAGTCCTCTCAGAGCAGCTTTCAGAGAGGACTGAAGATATAGTGGGGATGGAGATCCCAGCTGATGAGGAGCAAGGAGAGGTCCGCTTTGTTCTTTGGTGTGGGTCTTTTATGTGTGCTTGCCAACGAGCTGCATGGCAGGTCGACATATGTCTGCTCATGCTTGTGGTGCCCAAGCGGCTGATGTTTTGGCCACGCGAGATACGCTTGAGACAAATATTGCAAATAGCAGTGGTGCGATCTGATGCACTCGTCTCAAAAAAGGCCCACACCAAAGAACTTTTGTGATAACGTGCAGAGGCAGCGCCCTGCACAGGCGGAGCTCTGCGGTGTGGTACAGTTGCTGTGCTGGCCTCTAGCTGGCCTCCAGGGGGCATCCTGCCTCGTTGGACATGTGACGCTGCATCCTCCTCCTCCTCCTCCTCTCTCCCTTCAGGCACCCACGTGGAGTCAGTGACCTCATCATCCCCTCCCTCTTCACCACTAGAGCAAACCTGGCAGTAAGCTGCAGCTGGTGGAACACTACTGCCAGATTGCTGTCCTTCAGCATCCCCTCTCTCTGCGCGCACACTACTGACTTCCTCAAGCTGGGTATCATCATCCGAGCCTTCGAATCGTTGGGCATCCTCCTGGAGCATGTACCCAACACTGTGCTCAAACAGTTCGGGGGACTCCTCAGGAGGACATGGTGGGTCTAGGGAAGGGGTGGCTGATGATGCCATTGAGTACGCGTTGGCAGCTGCTCTGCCAGTACCCTGAGCCTGGGTGAGAGAGGATGAGGAGGATGAGGAGGGCTTGGTCATCCATTCTACCAAGCCTTCGGCATGATGCGGCTCCACATGTCCAGCTGCCGAAAACAAAGACAAGCGTGTCCCATGGCCACGTGCTGATGACGATGCACGACCACGTCCACGGCCAGCACTGTTGTCTCTAGAAACAGAGCCTGCCTGCCCTGTGTTCTTGCCTCGGCACGCTCTGCCTCTCCTTGGCGGTCTTCCAGCCATTGTTGTCGGTAGTGTATATAGTATAAAAAATAGAACTCCTATGTGTGCTCACAACACACTGTAGGTCCTATGGGTGCTGACACTAACACACTATAGGTACTATGTGTGCTGCTGACAAGAAAATATAGGAGCTCTGTTTGCTGCCACTAACACACTAGAAGTCCTATGGGTGCTTCTGAGATGAAAATATAGGAGCTCTGTGTGATGCCACTAACACACTAGAAGTCCTATGGGTGCTTCTGAGATGAAAATATAGGAACTCTGTGTGATGCCACTAACACATTAGAAGTCCTATGGGTGCTGCTGAGAAGAAAATATAGGAGCTCTGTTTGCTGCCACTAACACACTAGAAGTCCTATGGGTGCTGCTGAGAAGAAAATATAGGAGCTCTGTTTGCTGCCACTAACACACTAGAAGTCCTATGGGTGCTTCTGAGATGAAAATATAGGAACTCTGTGTGATGCCACTAACACACTAGAAGTCCTATGGGTGCTGCTGAGAAGAAAATATAGGAGCTCTGTTTGCTGCCACTAACACACTAGAAGTCCTATGGGTGCTTCTGAGAAGAAAATATAGGAGCTCTGTGTGATGCCACTAACACACTAGAAGTCCTATGGGTGCTTCTGAGATGAAAATATAGGAACTCTGTGTGATGCCACTAACATATTAGAAGTCCTATGGGTGCTGCTGAGAAGAAAATATAGGAGCTCTGTTTGCTGCCACTAACACACTAGAAGTCCTATGGGTGCTTCTGAGATGAAAATATAGGAACTCTGTGTGATGCCACTAACACATTAGAAGTCCTATGGGTGCTGCTGAGAAGAAAATATAGGAGCTCTGTTTGCTGCCACTAACACACTAGAAGTCCTATGGGTGCTGCTGAGAAGAAAATATAGGAGCTCTGTTTGCTGCCACTAACACACTAGAAGTCCTATGGGTGCTTCTGAGATGAAAATATAGGAACTCTGTGTGATGCCACTAACACACTAGAAGTCCTATGGGTGCTGCTGAGAAGAAAATATAGGAGCTCTGTTTGCTGCCACTAACACACTAGAAGTCCTATGGGTGCTTCTGAGAAGAAAATATAGGAGCTCTGTGTGATGCCACTAACACACTAGAAGTCCTATGGGTGCTTCTGAGATGAAAATATAGGAACTCTGTGTGATGCCACTAACACATTAGAAGTCCTATGGGTGCTGCTGAGAAGAAAATATAGGAGCTCTGTTTGCTGCCACTAACACACTAGAAGTCCTATGGGTGCTTCTGAGATGAAAATATAGGAACTCTGTGTGATGCCACTAACACATTAGAAGTCCTATGGGTGCTGCTGAGAAGAAAATATAGGAGCTCTGTTTGCTGCCACTAACACACTAGAAGTCCTATGGGTGCTGCTGAGAAGAAAATATAGGAGCTCTGTTTGCTGCCACTAACACACTAGAAGTCCTATGGGTGCTTCTGAGATGAAAATATAGGAACTCTGTGTGATGCCACTAACACACTAGAAGTCCTATGGGTGCTGCTGAGAAGAAAATATAGGAGCTCTGTTTGCTGCCACTAACACACTAGAAGTCCTATGGGTGCTTCTGAGAAGAAAATATAGGAGCTCTGTGTGATGCCACTAACACACTAGAAGTCCTATGGGTGCTTCTGAGATGAAAATATAGGAACTCTGTGTGATGCCACTAACACATTAGAAGTCCTATGGGTGCTGCTGAGAAGAAAATATAGGAGCTCTGTTTGCTGCCACTAACACACTAGAAGTCCTATGGGTGCTTCTGAGATGAAAATATAGGAGCTCTGTGTGATGCCACTAACACACTAGAAGTCCTATGGGTGCTTCTGAGATGAAAATATAGGAACTCTGTGTGATGCCACTAACACATTAGAAGTCCTATGGGTGCTGCTGAGAAGAAAATATAGGAGCTGTTTGCTGCCACTAACACACTAGAAGTCCTATGGGTGCTGCTGAGAAGAAAATATAGGAGCTCTGTTTGCTGCCACTAACACACTAGAAGTCCTATGGGTGCTTCTGAGATGAAAATATAGGAACTCTGTGTGATGCCACTAACACATTAGAAGTCCTATGGGTGCTGCTGAGAAGAAAATATAGGAGCTCTGTTTGCTGCCACTAACACACTAGAAGTCCTATGGGTGCTTCTGAGATGAAAATATAGGAGCTCTGTGTGATGCCACTAACACACTAGAAGTCCTATGGGTGCTTCTGAGATGAAAATATAGGAACTCTGTGTGATGCCACTAACACATTAGAAGTCCTATGGGTGCTGCTGAGAAGAAAATATAGGAGCTCTGTTTGCTGCCACTAACACACTAGAAGTCCTATGGGTGCTTCTGAGATGAAAATATAGGAGCTCTGTGTGATGCCACTAACACACTAGAAGTCCTATGGGTGCTTCTGAGATGAAAATATAGGAACTCTGTGTGATGCCACTAACACATTAGAAGTCCTATGGGTGCTGCTGAGAAGAAAATATAGGAGCTCTGTTTGCTGCCACTAACACACTAGAAGTCCTATGGGTGCTGCTGAGAAGAAAATATAGGAGCTCTGTTTGCTGCCACTAACACACTAGAAGTCCTATGGGTGCTTCTGAGATGAAAATATAGGAACTCTGTGTGATGCCACTAACACATTAGAAATCCTATGGGTGCTGCTGAGAAGAAAATATAGGAGCTCTGTTTGCTGCCACTAACACACTAGAAGTCCTATGGGTGCTGCTGAGAAGAAAATATAGGAGCTCTGTGTGATGCCACTAACACACTAGAAGTCCTATGGGTGCTGCTGAGAAGAAAATATAGGAGCTCTGTTTGCTGCCACTAACACACTAGAAGTCCTATGGGTGCTGCTGAGAAGAAAATATAGGAGCTCTGTTTGCTGCCACTAACACACTAGAAGTCCTATGGGTGCTTCTGAGATGAAAATATAGGAACTCTGTGTGATGCCACTAACACATTAGAAGTCCTATGGGTGCTGCTGAGAAGAAAATATAGGAGCTCTGTTTGCTGCCACTAACACACTAGAAGTCCTATGGGTGCTTCTGAGATGAAAATATAGGAGCTCTGTGTGATGCCACTAACACACTAGAAGTCCTATGGGTGCTTCTGAGATGAAAATATAGGAACTCTGTGTGATGCCACTAACACATTAGAAGTCCTATGGGTGCTGCTGAGAAGAAAATATAGGAGCTCTGTTTGCTGCCACTAACACACTAGAAGTCCTATGGGTGCTGCTGAGAAGAAAATATAGGAGCTCTGTGTGATGCCACTAACACACTAGAAGTCCTATGGGTGCTGCTGAGAAGAAAATATAGGAGCTCTGTTTGCTGCCACTAACACACTAGAAGTCCTATGGGTGCTGCTGAGAAGAAAATATAGGAGCTCTGTGTGATGCCACTAACACACTAGAAGTCCTATGGGTGCTGCTGAGAAGAAAATATAGGAGCTCTGTTTGCTGCCACTAACACACTAGAAGTCCTATGGGTGCTGCTGAGAAGAAAATATAGGAGCTCTGTTTGCTGCCACTAACACACTAGAAGTCCTATGGGTGCTGTTGGGGTGCAATGCTGTGCTAACAGCACTGCGGTTGGTACTACTGCAATACTGTACTAACAGTAAGCACGCACCAGACTAATCCCCAGCAGCAGCTAATAAAACACTAACTGTGCAATCAGCAGCAATGAACGATCAATGACTTAGGTAGCAATGGTTTAGCAAAGAAATAGCCAATGGTTTAGCAAAGAAGAGCAAATCTTTCAGTATCAAGCAAAGACAGAATCAGCAGACTAATCTCTCCTAAAGCCGGAACTCATGTGACCGGGGCCGATGGCGTGGCGGCCTTTTAAATGGTGGGGCGTGTACTAAAGCCCCTGAGCTGTAATTGGGTACAGGCGTCCTGCCTGTAGCCAATTATTGCTCTCCGAGTTTCGGTCGCTGTGATTGGCCAAGCATGCGGGGTCACAGTGCATGCTTGGCCAATCATCAGCCAGCAATGCACTGCGCCGGCCGCGCCGGCCGCAATGCATTGCGGGGCCGCTCGCATCACACGAATGTGATGCGAACGGCCCAAATAGTTCTGGGCTCGACGAGCGAGCGAACGCCCGGTGCTCGATTCGAACATGGGTTCGAATCGAGCACCGGGCCCATCCCTAACAAGGAGTAACACGTATAAATCCCCCGGTTCGGTCACCCTTGTGCCCTTGGGATTTGAATCTGGTATTATCGGTTTTACAGGGACAATCCTTTGAACCAATGCGCCAAGTTCCCTTAACTCATTTGACAAGAAAGAGTTGGCAGCTTTCTCTTGTAAAGAGCCGTATCTGGTTATGCATAGGGATAGGGTGGTGTTGCGACCCCACCCATCCTTTTTGCCAAAGGTAGTATCTAATTTTCATCTGAATCAAGATGTTTCCCTTCCTTCCTTTTTTCCAAAACTGCGTTCTGTGGAGGAAAGGTCATTGCACTCCCTGGATGTAGTGAGAGCAGTGAAGGCCTATCTGAAGGCAAGGGCTCAGATTCGAAAGACTGATGCTTTGTTGGTGGGCCCAGGATGGGGCAGGCAGCGTCAAAATCCACTATTACAGGATGGATTCGTCAGACTGTTATTCAGGCTTATGGTTTGAAAGGAAAGGTTTTGCCTTTCCGAGTCAAGGCCCATTCTAATAAGGCAGTAAGTACCTCATGGGCAATGTATCACCAAGCCTCCATGACTCAGATTTTCAAAACCGCAACTTGATCATCAGTACATACATTCACCCGGTTTTATCAAGTGGATGTAGGACAACAGGAGGATACCGCCTTTGGGCGCAGTGTACTGCAGGCAGCAGTATAGGTCCTCGTGTCTGATGGCGGTTTACCAAATTTGTGTCTCCCTCCCCTCAAATAGCATTGCTCTGGAACATCCCACATAGTAATTACTATGGCTGCTCTGTGTCCCAAGATGTACGATAAAGAAAATAGGATTTTTATAACAGCTTACCTGTAAAATCCTTTTCTTAGAGTACATCACGGGACACAGAGGTCCCGCCCCTCTTAATGGGATATACACATATTTTAAACTAAAAAAAAAACGAGACTGTACAATCACTTTAAAGCGGAGTTCCACCCAAAAATGGAACTTCTGTTTTTCGGAAAACCCTCCCCCCCTCCGGTGTTTTGCGGCAGAAACCTCCGCTTTAAGGATAAGGATGGTAAAAACTGTTTTTTAAGAAACAATGATTTTCATCATTTATTTAACCTCCCTGGCGGTATGATTCTGTCTGGAATTTTGTACCAAAAGCGGTACAATTATTTTGCATGGAAATTTGGTGTTATGTATTGTAGGCCTGCAATTCTTAGTAATTACTTACTTAAACCTGACCAAACAAGAGTCTAGTAGACATCCCGGGCATAATAAAGTTTGAAACACAAAATCATAACTTATAATATAATAAATAAATATAAATAATTATAACAAATAATAATGTAATTATAATAAAAATTATTCAATAATGTAATCAAATCAAAAACACTGAAATATGCTCAGTTGCAGAATTGTCGCTGTCATTAGATTTAGTGTTTGATGACAAATTTCCCCACAAATCGCTATCGCTCAATTCTGCGAGTGATTCTAATTTATTATCACTGTTTTCTAGCTGGTCTTAAACCACTTTTGACATAAAGGGACACTTTTTGGTTGCTATGGACAATCTCCAGTTTGCAGGCAGAAAGAACAGTTTTTATAATATAAAACTTCATGAAGGACACTGGACAGACCACTAGGGACAAAGGGGGTGTGTTATTATTTGATACAGTACTGTAATCAGTAATATTAAAGTATACTGTATCTATACTATGTTTCTCACTTTTTGAATTTGGCGCCGAACTCCGTCTCCGTGCGCCGCAACGTTGCAGGGAACGGAGCTCGGCACTCGGCAGTGTGAATCGAGCGAGACACGGCTCGCACACACTGCGGGGAGACATCGCAGGATCCAGGGAACAAGGTAAGTAACTTCTCCTGGATACTGTGATGCAGCCCGAGTCTGGCTCGGGGTTACCGCTCTTAGCATGAAAAGCTCACCCCGACCCCGACTCAGGAATACCGCTAAGGGGGTTAAAGTATAACCAGGGGTGTTGCTAGGTCTACAAAAGATCTGGGGCTAGAGCCCATAGCAGCGAAGTAAAGAAAATCATACGCTTGGGCAGGCAGAGACATGTATATAATATAGATGTGTGTGTATATATAGATATAGATATATATATCAGTGTTTCTCAACTCCAGTCCTCAAGACGCCCCAACAGGTCATGTTTTCAGGATTTCCCTCAGATGAAACAGCTGTGGTAATTCCTAAGGCAGTGAAACTGATCAAATCACCTGTGCAAAATAATGGAAAGCCTGAAAACATGACCTGTTGGGGCGCCTTGAGGACTGGAGTTGAGAAACACTGATATATATATATATATATATATATATATATATATATATATATATATATATATATATATATATACATATATATATATATAGTATCTCACAAAAGTGCGATTTTTGTAAATATTTTATTATACCTTTTCATGTAACAACACTGAAGAAATTACACTTTTCTACAATGTAAAGTAGTGAGCGTACAGCATGTATAACAGTGTAAATTTGCTGTCCCCTCAAAATAACTCAACACAGCCATTAATGTCTAAACCGCTGGAAACAAAAGTGAGTCCTATTTGTCCTATTTACCATTATCATTAAAAGCAAAAGTAAAAGAAAGTCTCAAATTTTGGGTTGTCCCCAGAAAAGTAATACAGGGGAAATCTTCCAATTGGAACACTAGTTCTGGTGACCTGGGGGTCCCTAAGAAATCCCCTTAATTTTGCAGGGATTTCCTTTCACTTCCTGTTTGGCGATAAGAAAGGAAGCAAAATTAAATCTCAGCAATGGGATGGCGAAAAAAAAAAAACAGAAAGGGGTTATAACCCTTCTTTGCGCTATCCAAAATTAAAAAAAAAGTTTTGCCTATAGTTCTACTTTAACATTTACAAGGATATAAACTTATGTTTATACAATTTTAGTTATTTACCTTATACAACATTATTATTTTGCTAATGAACTGCTGCTTTTATGGTCAATTATATACAGTACGTGAGCTTGTTTTCAAGAACCCTTTTTGAAAAAAATGCATGCATGAGTTATATAAGATGGTATTAGAAGTGTCATTAAAATGAAAGAGACTCTTGAAAATCCCTTATGGCCATCATAATGTTGCTCTAAGCATCTTGTTTGATCAGGTTGATAGACAGGTAGACTGTGCATGACCTTTGGTGTATAAGCAAGGAAGGTGCAACTAGAGCTACATCTCTAGACAGTGAACTAGTCATCATAATTCTTCCACATATAATGTGTATGGTGTTTATTGCTGTAGAATTTAGTTTTTTCCCTGCTTTTAGCTGGGTAACAAAGAAAGAACAGTTGTTCCAAATCTATAAACAGAAAGTGCATCTATTCTGAGACATGATTACAGTCACATTTATGTGATACATGAGGCAGTAGGCAAACAAAGTGGATTTTTTCGTCAGAGCTCATATGGAGAAAGACACAGCTGTAGCAGTGCAAAATATCTCTATCTGATGCGAATAGAGGAAGATAAAGATTTTAGACTATATAGAATTATAATGATTTAGATTCAAGGTAGCAAGTAAGAGTATGTAGCTCATCAAAATACTGTATATGGAATTACATAATGAACTGAGGCTATTTTATAGTGCTTTCTAAAGGTCCTTATACTGTAGATTTTTATAAGTGTGACTTCTGACACTTTGCACTGCAAATATAGAATTAAAGTGATTGTAAAGGTTCATTTTTATTTTTTTTAATCACTTCAGCCCCGGAGAATTGGCTGCTCAATGACCAGGCCATTTTTTGCAATACGGCACTGCGTTGCTTTAACTGACAATTGCGCGGTCGTGGGACAATGTACCCAAACAAAACTTACGTCCTTTTTTTCCCATAAATTTAGCTTTCTTTTAGTGGTATTTGATTATCTCTGTGGTTTTTATTTTTTGCGCTATAAACAAAAAAAGAGTGTAAATTTTGAAAAAAAACACATTTTTTTTCTTAGTTTTCCCCATTACTGAAAATGTATACTTTGATATCACTGCTCACTGTGAGGTCCCCATAGTCAGTTAGATAGATCCCACCTCATTTTCTGTCTGAAGGACATTCAATATCATTTATCTCTTTGCACTCCAGCTTTGCTGTCCCTGGCCCATATTTTTCATTCATTGGACTTCTTTCAATTATGTGAAGAATTATCCTATGCCTTGGAATGCCCATTCCTTAACCTGTTCCTGCCCAGCCTATGGGCGGATGATGCCTGAACAAACTTCTCGTCGATCTGAGTGGACATCCTCCCAGATCGCACCACCCCACACGCGGCCACAGGGCCTGAGCAGCTGCGCGGTCTGTCACTGGCTGCATCCAATTATCCAATGACCACTGTACCGGCCCACTGCCAGTACCATGTGAGCACTGTAACCAATCACAGCAGGTCACATGACAGTTGTAAACAATGAATGGCTTCCTTTAAAGCCATATATTGTATACAATTGTGTTGCTAGCTGTGATTGGTCACAGTGATCACATGGTACAGACAGGGTCGATCACGGCCCATATGTGCCATGTGATTAGCTCTGACCAATAACAGCTAATCACAACAAAACAAACTGAAGAAATCAATTTCTTTCAATAAAATGCTTGCATATAGCAATAAAATTTATTTCTATATGCAAACAAAATGTGTAAAAAAAGAAAAATACTGATTACTTCCCCAGAGTAGTACAATATTACTATGGTAACATTATATTTCTCTGGTCAAAGTGTGTTTTTTTTTTGTTTGTTTTTTCCTACTGTCACCAGCCAGTGTCCCTGATCACCACCACACCCATTATATGATGACAATGTACTGAACTGGTGACAGGATGTAAAATAATAATAATAATAATATTTAACAAAAAATTACAACTTCAAAAAACTCACCATGCCTTTTACTAAATACCTTGGGCTGTCTAATTCCAAAAAGGGATCATTTGGGGGATATTTGTACTGTTCTGACATTTTTGGGCCTCAAGAAATGAGATAGGCCATAAGTACATTAGGATTGGTCAATTTTCAGATAAATACAGTAGCGTAACATAGTTTGTGGACTATATAACATTCCTACAGACTAAATAATATACACTGACTTGGGTTATTTTCACCCAAAAAATGTAGCAGAATACATTTTGGCCTAAATTCATGAAGAAATATTATTTATTTGCAAAATGTTATAACAGAAACAAAGAAAAACATGTTTTTTTCCCCAAAATTTTCGGTCTTTTTTCATTTATTTAGCAAAAAATAAAAAACCCAGTGGTGATTAAATACCACCAAAAGAGAGCTCTATTTGTGTGAACAAATTGATACAAATTTAGTTTGGGTATAGTGATGCATGACCACGCAATTGTCATTCAAAGTGCGATAGTGCTAAGCTGAAAATTGGCCTGGGCAGGAAGGGGGTAAAAGTGCCCATCAAGGCATTTTGATATTGTAGTTATATAACGTCTCCCAGAAGCCAGGCAACCACTTGCATCAGTGCTGAGGGCTCTTGAGAAGGAGTACTGGGGCAAGGTGATGTGAGGTTTTTAGGAAACTATTTAGAGCCCCCCCCCCCCCCGGCCTCTCCCAGCAGCCATTGACCTGCATTGAATATAGAGGCACAGAGAGCCAGCAATTACATCTAAAATAAGGTATGTGATGAAAATATAAATATTTATATTTAACTTTTTATTAGCATTCTAATGAAGGGGGAAACAAGGGACCAGGGAAGGCAAATACAGTTTAACCAGTTAACGACCAGCTGTTATACTGTGGCAGGTTGGCTCCTGGGCGAATCCCCGCAACTGTACGTCGGCTGCTTTAAGAGCTCTAGGGGGCGCGCGCCCACGGCGCAACGATGGAGCCGATGTGCATGCCTGGTGGCCGCGATCACTCCTGAGAGAGACAGAACAGAGATCTGTCAATGTAAACAGACAGATCTCCATTCTCTCAGGAGAGAGGAGACAGATCTGCTGTTCATACTGATTATGAACAGCGACCGGTCTCCTCCTCCAGACAGTCTCACCCCCCCACAGAAAGAAACACTCCCTAGGACAAAAATGTAACCCCTTGATCGCCCCCTAGTTTTAACCCCTTCCCTGCCAATGACATTTATACAGTAATCACTATTTTTAGCTCTGATCGCTGTATAAATGTCAATGGTCCCAAAAAAAGTGTCAAAAGTGTCTGATCTGTCAGCTGCAATGCCGCAGTCCTGCTAAAAATCGCTGATCATCACCATTACTAGTAAAAAATAATAATAATAATAAAAATGCCATAAATATATCCCCTATTTTGTAGACACTATAACTTTTGTGCAAATCAATCAATATACCCTTATTGTGATTTTTTGGCCAAAAATATGTAAAAGAATACATATCGGCATAAACTGAGGAAGAAATTTGTTATTTTTTACCCCCGAAGGAGCTGCTTAAATTGGTTCAGTCCACTACTCTGCCTCTCAGCCCCTCTGGCACACCTGGCAATGTGAATAATAGAATACCACAGTAATGACACACTGACACAGTTAAAAAGTATTAATGTTTTCTTTCTATTTACATAGGCAGCAAGAACTCAAAATGGTATTGGGCAGCCAGATCCCGGACAAACAACCAAGATTTGGTTGAAGTGATTTTTTTAGTGCTCAAACAAATATGCAAATAGACAGCATCAATACAGTCATTGACAGATAATCCGTAAATACCTTCTTCAAAACTATTTAGTACTTGTAGATATTAGCAATACTAAAGGGAAACCCCCAGGCCAAACTATTAACCGTTAACTCTAATAGGAGTTCTGACTTAATGGTATAAGGGCCCTTATAGCAGCAATGACAGTAATGTCCCAGTTGAAGATCTGATGGAGGAGCTCATTAACTTTTATCCAATAAGGTGTAGTAGCAAGCGATAGGTTTCTCAAAATGAGGAGAGCTAAAGGTGTCTCTGCACAGTGTTCAAAGTATTCAGTAGGTTCAGTAAAGTATTCCTAAGGTAGAGATGTCTGTGCAAAGTGTCCCAGTGAAACCGTGAGAAATGACTTGTAAAGGTGGGTGACTGCTCTTTCCCGAACAACCAGGCCGATTTGATGCCTTCCAGGCAGTAGCTCATGTAGCGACATTTGTGCAGCGCATCCGCCGTATTGATCTCCCAATGTGAAGCTCAGTACACAGGTTGACAGGCGACTCGAGTGGTGCTGGATGGATGTCAGATGAACAGCAAGCAGAGCCAGGCCCCTCTCATCCGGGTTTCAATGTGGTACACCGCGTGGTAGGCCGCAACCCCCCTATCACAGTGACAGGATGGTGTTCACATGAGAGGATCCAGGAAACAAAGAACCCTGGGCCTAGACTGCCCTGTACTGTACTTTTATAGTCTGTCCCACAATTGACTCTCTGCAATGCAGCCTGGGATTTGTGGTCCTGTCACCTTAAAAGTCAGTCAGGCTGCTTTGTGCTGGGACTTCATATCCCACAGTTCCTTTCTCCTCCTACAGTCTTCCCTTGATTGGCTGTCTTTCCTCTGCCAATGAAGAAGTAGGGGAAAGGGCAGAGTAGGCTGTCTTGCCTGTGAATCATCTCACAGTGAGAAGGAAATAAAATGGAGGGAGGATCCTACTCCAAAGGAACTGACAGATTGTGTCTCTTCATTGACAGTCCTGGCTAGCCTGGCAATACAGTAAAGCTGCTTTCACACTGTGGCGCAGGCGGCGGTAAAGCAGAGGTATTAGGCCGCTAGCGGGAGCTTTTAACCCCTGCTGGCGGTCGAAAAAGGGTTAAAACCACTGGCACAGCGCCGCTTTGTCGTGGTTTGGTAGCGGTGCTCATTCATTTCAATGGGAAAGAGTGGTGGACGAGCGGTATACACACTGCTCCTTCACCACTCCAAAGATCCTGCATTTTTTAACGTCCTGCCAGCGCACCCCTCCAGTGTGAAAGCCCTCGGACCCTCGGGCTTTCACACTGGAGTGAATGGAGCCGCTCTTTCAGGGCGCTTTGCAGGAGCTATTTTTAGCGTTATAGCGCCTGCAAAGCGCCTCAGTGTGAAAGCGGTCTTAGGATGTCAAATAGCCGCTACATTTAAAAAACAAAAAATTGGGATATTTATTAGCTTAAAAAGTAAAAAATATATTTTTTTTTCAGATTGTCTGTCTTTTTTTGTTTATAGAGCAAAAAAAAAATGCAGAGGTGATCAAATACCACCAAAAGAAAGCTCTATTTGTGGGAAAAAAGGACATCAATTTTTGTTTGGGTAAAGCGTCACACGACTGCACAATTGTCAGTTAAAGCGACAAAGTGCCGTATCGCAAAAAATGGCCTGGTCATTAAGGGGCAAAATCCTCCCGGTCCTTAACCACTTCAGCCACGGAAGATTTGGCTGCTCAATGACCAGGCCATTTTTTGTGATTCGATACTGCGTCACTTTAACTGACAATTAAGCGGTCATGCGACGCTGTACCCAGACAATTTTTTTCCCACAAATAGAGCTTTCTTTTGGTGGTATTTGATCACCTCTGCGGGTTTTATTTTTTGCACTATAAACAAAAGAAGAGCAACAATTTTGAAAAAAACACAATATCTTTTACTTTTTGCTATAATAAATATCCTACTTTTTTTAAAAAAAGGTTTAGGCCAATATGTATTCTTCTACATATTTTGGAAAAACGCAATAAGCGTATATTGATTGGTTTGCGCAAAAGTTATAGCGTCTACAAAATAGGGGATAGATATATGGCATTTTTATTATAATTTTTTTTAATAATAATGGCGTCGATCTGCGATTGTTTTATCGGGACTGCGATATTGCGGCCGACAGATTGGACACTTTTGACACATTTTTGGGACCATTGACAATTATACAGCGATTAGTGCTATAAAAATGCACTGATTACTGTATAAATGTCACTGGCAGGGAAGGGGTTATCTGTGTTCCCTAGGTGTGTTCTAACTGTAGGGCGGGTTTGGGACTGACTAGGGGAAGAGAGAGATCGGTGTTCATACATTCTATGAACACACGATCAGTCTCCTCTCCCATGAGAGAACCATGATCTGTGTGTTTACACGAGCGATCGCAGGTGCCCGGCTTTTGCCAAATCCAGATACACCACGTCTACAGGCCTTCCTTTATCTAGATGACAACTCAACTCCTCATAGAAGGTTAAAAGATTGGTTTGGCAAGAATGATTCTTCATGAATTTGTGGTAGCACAATTTTTATAAACTGGCCTCTTAGGGGATTATTTACTAACCAATCAGCATCCAGTTTTTGTCAAAGCTTAATTGAACAAACTGAAGTTAGAAGCTGATTGGCTCAGTCCAAACACAAAATAATAAGGTATAACATTGTAATATAGCCAAATTGTGTAAGTTCACCACCAGTGTCAATGGACCTCTTGTGTGGTAAAGGGTAACTGCACTTTCGTAGGGAAACAGCAAATTAAAAAAAATAAGATTACAGTGACACAAGTCATTTTGTAGATGAATGTTATTAAAAATTACCTTTCCTTTTCAATCTGCAGTGATGTAAATTTCTGTAAAATGCAGTGCAATATGGCAACCTGGAGGCCTTCTGTACACAGATGGTGCACAGAACATCCCCCAGAAATTTAATTTCCAGTTTGTGTGCTTGGTGATCCTGTGATTGTGTGATTTTCCCAGAAGTCTGCACTAAGATACAGGTCAGATTTTGGGCATCCCTGCAACATAAATGTCATTTTTGGTTAGATACTCCCAAAGGAAAATCACATCTACAGGGACACAGGCCCTGACACTTTCCTCAATAGAGCCCTACAGGTGCATCAGCTGATTGATTATTATAAAATAAATTCCATGCACACGGTCACAGACAAACAGCTATTTCTTTAGAATAACAAAAAGTGGGAATATGCCACAATTTGTTTTAAAATCCCTGCAATGTACAGTACATTGATCAACCAGAAGATAATGTTTCTTTCTCAATAAAAATGGAGTTACTCCTGAAACCCTACACCAACACTTCACAGAGTACAAAAAACTAACACTTTCTATGGGTTGCCTTATAGCAGTCCCAGACCACACACAGGCAGTATTTTGATTGTGAACAGCAACATAAAATAAAAAAAGACAGGAAAGTAATTTGTGGATGCATTATGCTTGTAAATCAGCCATTTAGTGTCACCTCTACCATTTATATATGTAGCACACAGATCCCTTCCTTGCTTACCTCCGCTAGCAGGTGGGACACACCATGCCACATGCCCCGTATCCTCCTTGTTGAAGAGGGTGAGCAGTGTTATCTAATTTGGGCCCTGCAGCGAGTTACCTCCTTCCGTTGGTTCTTCACCCTAGAGTGTAGGAAGAAGTCTATTCTCTCTCTTTGTAGGAAGGCCAATGTCCAGACAGTATTAAAACCCAATAAAAAGGTTTATTTTGCTTTGCTTGAGAACTTGACAGGAAAGCTGGAGATAAAGAGAAATGAACAGGGAGGCAGGTTCAGGCACACGGCACTTAACTATCATTTGTCGCCACTCAGGCCTGAGTGGGTTTTGCTCACCTGGATAGTCCCCTTAAGAGCGGTCCTAGCAGCCGATGTGGAGCACGGAACATTTCCTTGTAGTTTCCTAGGGATACGATCAGGAGATAATCTCTAAGTCCCGAACTTCCCAGTCTAGTAACATTTGAGTCCTTAGGTGCCAATGGGGCACGTTACTAGGCTTGTGGCGGACTATGGAATCCTTCCCTCTGATAGGTAACTAGGCCTCTCCAGAGACAGTGACTTCTCTCACCGATCCCCTTGGGTAGATCCTCCCCTGGTTGCCTCTCCTTCAGAGCGGGTCCACCCCTCAATTGGGTACCCTGGGATTCCTCTTCGGGTGTAGGCCTCAGCTAAAGGTGCTGGGCCTACTTACAGCAATGCAACCTCAGGCTAAAGGTGCCTGGGGCTGGTACACACACACACGCACCCCTGGCCTGGAGGGCCGTGAGGCGCGAACTGCTTCCCGAATAATGGCGTCTGCCCCTTATGTATCCTCTCCCAGAATGCACAGTGGGTAGACCACACCCACTGCATGGCTGCCGAGAGAGGACACCCAATGGCGTTGCAACGCTACCTGTGGTTAAACCTGAGCCTGGGGCCACAGTGCCACCCACAGGCCACAGGGAACTGTACTGCCAGACAACATTACCTCAGAGCAAAAGCCAGTTTTTGAAGAATTCAACAGCCTGAGTCCAACTATGGGCTCAGACTACCCCCTAAATTTAAGCATAGCGACCCCCAATTATTGGGGGGTCCGCTACATATAGCAGGTGAGCTGATATACATTTTAAATGCACTTTTCACTTGCTCACCAAAATACACAGAATAATAAGGTATTAGTTAGTATTTTGGTCAAAATGTGTGAGTTCACCACTTATGCCTAAAGTCCTTATGTTTGGGGTTTGCTAAATCATAACAATCAGCCAGTGTTTACTAGGCTTGTGCAATTAGTTTCGTAACGAATCAAAATTCGTCCGAATTTAGCAACTTTCGGACATTCGGAAGCATTCGAATTTCCGAACAAAGCAATTACGAATAAAACCGAATCCGAAATAAATGATATCGCAAATAGCGAATGCCCGAATGTCTTCGGCGTAATTTGTTATGAAAAAAGTTACGAATGTACGAATCTATTCGAAGCACAATAACACTCTGCTCTGCTCTCTGCTTCTCCCTCACCGTGCTGAACTCCCTCTCAAAATGGTGTACAGGGGCGGAGGCTATAGCCGCATGTAAAAAAACGAAAGTAAAATACGAGATTTCAAATCCATTCAAAGCACAATAACACCCTGCTCTGCTCTCTGCTTCTCCCTCACTGTGCTAAACTCCCTATCAAAATGGTGTACACGGGCAGAGGCTATAGCCGCATGTAAAAAATGAAAGTAAAATACGAGATTTCGAATCCATTCGAAGCACAATAACACTCTGCTCTGCTCTCTGCTTCTCCCTCACCGTGCTGAACTCCCTATCAAAATGGTGCACAGGGGCGGAGGCTATAGCCGCATGTAAAAAACAAAAGTAAAATACGAGATTTCAAATCGTTACAAATAACCGCTATGTATTTAGAAAAGTACAAATCCATTCAAAGCACATTAGGCATAATAGGCAGCGTCGTTGTGAGAGAGACACGGAAAATTACGAATCAACGAACCCAAAAAAAGTTACGAAAGTAGGAGTTTTGTCCAGAATCAACGAAAAACAATGTACTCTACCGAAAGTACGAATTAGTCCGAACACGAAAAATCCCGTCTAGCAAAATTACGAACGATTACGAATCAACAGGACCGAAAAGAAACAAACCGAAACTAAACAAATTTTTCTGTTGTGCACAAGAAACGAACCGAAACGAAACAAATTTTTCCGTTGTGCACAAGTCTAGTGTTTACCTTCACAGAAAGTGAATCCAGCATCAATCACCATTGGTAATCACTGGCCGTGCGGACAATTACAAATAGCTTTGGCCACTGGCAGCCTGTCATTATTGTGAATGGGCTCAGCAACCATACCGAGCCGCTCACAGGAGATTCCTGCAGCTGCAATTCACATCTGGCTAAATTACCAGTGTGTGGCTGGGTTCACACCAGTCCGGTGCGAATTCCAGCTCTGTTTTCCCTGCCAAGAGAAAAAGCAGCTGTTCAGCGGTTCCTCCCCGTTGTAGCTGCTGATCAGCTGAGCAGGGAGAGGGGGAGGTGTAGTGAGGAGGGGGAGAGAATTAATGTTCACAACGGAACGCATCTGTGAATCAGATACGTTCCCATAGAAGATAATGGTCTGAATTCACACCTGAGCCGGACTGCACTGCCTAGAAAACGCACACGTTTTCTGGGCAATGCGGAGTGCGAATGCACCACAGATATGTGAACCGGCCTCATTCAAATTAATGTATTTAAAATGTCCTGCGAATTGGATGCGGTGTAAGCCGCATCCAATTCGCATAGGTGTGAACCCAGCCTTAATGTAGCCTTATCAGGTATATTAGCATAGCTTCAGACCATGCCCAGGTAACCTTTTGATTATTAACATGAATTCTATGCTTTGTGTTCTATCAATCTTTTCTAGGGTCTGGACAGAACAGATACAACACAGCGTTATTTCTCAAGTCATTTTAAAACCTAGGTTCTACTGTGCTTTGGAGGAGTAGTTCAAAAATGAGAAAATTAGACAGTGGTAATGAGTGCCTAAGCAGTCCTGAGAAAATGCATGGTACTTCACAAATACTTTGAAAATAAATTATACTTTGTAATGCAGATGATAATGCAGAAAACACAGCTCTGCACTTTTCTAATCAAATTTACAGTAGATTCTTTATATTTCCTACAATAATATACTGTAAATGTATATAATGTACACATCTTAATTACAGAAGGCAATGCTGGGTTTGTTCTCTTTTGAGATGCCACAAAGCAAGACAAGTAGTTTTGCGACAAAAGTCAAATAGAGGACAGTGTCATTCAGTTCACAACATGCAAAACATGCATAACACACAAGCAAAGTCTTCTTTTTAAGCTTGAACTTTGCTTGCAGAAGCCTTCTGCATTTCAATCTAATGAGCTGAATGAACATCAGAAAAGCTTATTATGTTAAATACAAAAGTCCTTGTGTTCCATGTTTACCACCCAGTACACCCAAAATAGTAAGCAGTAAAGTACTGGGAGTTTTGTTAAACAGAACACTAGAGCTTTTTACTGGAAGGAGCATGGAGGATGTGGATTTTAACTAAACATCTACAGATTAAAAATGTGTAAGTATGCAATACTATTATATTCCTTCAAACACTCTGAACTACAAATCTAACATGTGCGTCTTTACGTAGAATTTTTAGGCTTATCTAACAACAATGTGTTACATTTAAGTTTATGCTGTATGTTGATGCTTGCATTAGTAATAATTTGCTATAACATCAAATTATATTAAGTTGTCATATTAGCAGTATACTTTTTTGTAAATACATTTATCATTCATACTTACATAAACTGAATAATGCTGAAGAGGAAAACAGTTATTTAAACAAGTATACAATAATGTAATAAATAAGGTTTGTCAATATAGAATATTATTTAAAGTCTGTTTACTCCCACAATTAAATTCTGTGATTGTTTTCCTAATTTCCAGTCACCCTTACATGAATAATGAACAGAACTGTCAGTTATTTATTAGAAAAAGCTACGTGATAAATTGTTTTTCTCATTATACAAACCCTTACTTCAATTTACAGTCAGAATTTAAACAATATGTATATATTCTTATGATAATACAGAATATGTTCAATACAAAACCTTAACACAAAGGTTTTGAAAATATATACCATTCCTTAAAGTAAATTTATTTTTAAACTTCATGACTATCTGCTGTTTTGATTTATAACAATTGCAATTATTATGAGAGTGAATTTAAACTTAAATTGTCACAAGTAAAAAAAATTGTGTGACATAATTGTGTTTTGTTAAACATGTAATTTACAAAACTGATGAATACGCTATTGTCCATTTTCCCATTACAATTATTAATACAATTTTTCCATGCTATGATTGAATTGAATTAATGTTCATGTTGAGATCATTAACTGAATATAATATAGTTCTATTGTTGCTAATATGATCTATATACATAGTTTCATAGTTAGGTTGAAATAAGACACATGTCCATATAGTTTAACTTATGGACAAAAATAAACAAAACCCTTGGCCACAAAACCCCAAACCCACATGTTTCTGTTTTTTACTGACAGTGCAATCCAAAACACTACTTCTACTATTTATATTCAAACTACTACTACTACTAATAATAATAATTATTATTGGATTTAGTTAGAGAAATTTCCCCTAACTTATTGTTCTGGTGGCAGTGGTCTCATCAGACAGGAAGTGAGGCAATGTCTGAAACAAAGACAGACACAAATAAAAAAATCTTTGTTTTAGGAAACTTATGGAAGGCATGAACCTCAAATTTCTATTGCTCTCTGTGTCTCTCTTGCAGACTAAAGCCTCCTACACATGGTACAATTGTTGGATGACCGAGCTTCAGATTTTTGTCAAAAGGGCGTGTGCCAGGATCCTGTCTTGCATACTAATAGTACGCAAATTGTTGTTTGACAAACACGAATGTAGTGACATACTATGAGTGTATAAAGAGGAAGTTCATTTCTCAAGCACCACTCTTTGGGCCCCTTCTGCAAATTTTGTGTTAGTAGAAGTTTGGTGAGCGTTGATTCGAGTTTTTCAGATCATACAAAACAAATTTTAAAAAACATTTGGCATAACTACATGCAAAACAGCTTCATTATTATCCCATTAACCACTTAAGCCCCGGACCATTTTGTAGCTAAAGAACCAGAGGTGATTTCAGAATTTTGCACTGCGCTGTTTTAACTGTAAATTGTGCGGACATGCAATGTTGTACCCAAACAAAATTTGCGTCCTTTTCTTCCCACAAATAGAGATTTCTTTTAATGGTATTTGATTGCCTCTGCGATTTTTATTTTTTGCGATATAAACGGAAATAGACCGAAAATTTTGAAAAAAAATGATATTTTCTACTTTTTGTTATAAGAAAAATCAAATAAACTCAATTTTAGTCATACATTTAGGCCAAAATGTATTCAGCCACATCTCTATAGTAAAAAAAATGTCAATAAGCGTATATTTATTGGTTTGCGCAAAAGTTATAGCGTCTAATAACTAGGGTACATTTTCTGGAATTTACACAGCTTTTAATTTATGACTGCCTATCTCATTTCTTGAGGTGCTAAAATGGCAGGGCAGTACAAAACCCCCCCAAATGACCCCATTTTGGAAAGTAGACATCCCAAGGAAATTGCTGAGAGGCATGTTGAGCCCATTGAATATTTTTTTTTTGTCTCAAGTGATTGAATAATGACTAAAAAAATAAATAAAAATTACAAAAAGTTGTCACTAAATGATATATTGCTCACACATGCCATGGTTATATGTGGAATTACACCCCAAAATACATTTTGCTTCTTCTCCTGAGTACGGGAATACCACATGTGTGGGACTTTTTAGGAGCCTAGCCGCGTACGGGACCCCGAAAACCAAGCACCGCCTTCAGGATTTCTAAGGGCGCAAATTTTTGATTTCACTCCTCACTACCTATCACAGTTTCAAAGGCCATAAAATGCCAAAATAGCACAAAACCCCCCCAAATGACCTCATTTTGGAAAGTAGACACCCCAATCTATTTGCTGAGAGGCATGGTGAGTATTTTACAGCTCTCATTTTGTTTTTAAAATTGAAGAAAGAAAATATAAATATTTTTTTTTTCAATTTTCAAAACTTTGTGACAAAAAGCGAGATCTGCAAAATACTCACAATACCTCTCAGCAAATAGCTTGGGGTGTCTACTTTCCAAAATGGGGTCATTTGGGGTGGTTTTGTGCCATCTGGGCATTCCATGGCCTCCGAAACTGTGATAGGCAGTGAGAAGTGAAATCAAAAATTTACACCCTTAGAAAGCCTGAAGGCGGTGCTTGGTTTTTGGGGTCCCGTACGTGGCTAGGCTCCCAAAAAGTCTCACACATGTGGTATCCCTGTACTCAGGAGAAGCAACAGAATGTATTTTGGGGTGTAATTCCACATATGCCCATGGCATGTTTGAGCAATATATCATTTAGTGACAACTTTGTGCAAAAAAAAAAACAATTGGCTTTTTTCCGCAACTTGTGTCAACATATAAAATATTCCATGGACTCGACATGCCTCTCAGTATATAGCTTTGGGTGTCTACTTTCCAAAATGGGGTCATTTGGGGGGGTTTTGAACTGTTCTGGCATTTTATACACAACATTAGGAAGCTAATATCCACTCTTCTAACCACTTGAAGACAAAGCCCTTTTTGACACTTTTTGTTTACATGAAAACATATTTTTTTTTGCAAGAAGATTATGTTAAACCCCCAAACATTATATATATTTTTAAAGCAAAGGCCCTACAGATTAAAATGGTGGGTGTTGCATTTTTTTTTTCTACACAGTATTTGCGCAGCGATTTTTCAAACACATTTTTGGGGGAAAAAATACACTTTTTTTATTTTAATGCACTAAAACACACTATATTGCCCAAATGTTTGATGAAATAAAAAAGATGATCTTAGGCCGAGTACATAGATACCAAACATGACATGCTTTAAAATTTCGCACAAACGCGCATTGGCGACAAACTACATACATTTTTAAAAGCCTTTAAAAGCCTTTACAGGTTACCCCGTTAGATTTACAGAGCAGGTCTACTGCTAAAATTACTGCCCTCGATCTGACCTTCACGGTGATACCTCACATGCATGGTGCAATTGCTGTTTACATATGACGCCAGAACGACGCTTGCGTTCGCCATTGGGCAAGAGCAGGGCAGGACAGGGGTGTTTTTTTTTTATTTATTATTATTTTTGCTTTTTTATTTTATTTTTAAATTGTTCCTTCCATATTTTTTTTTTATCATTTTTATTGTTATCTCAGGGAATGTAAATATCCCCTATGATAGCAATAGGTAGTGACAGGTACTATTTTTTTGAAAAAACTGGGGTCTTCTAGACCCTAGATCTTTCCTCTGCCCTCAAAGCATCTGACCACACCAAGATCGGTGTGATAAAATGCTTTCCCAATTTCCCAATGGCGCTTTTTATATCCGGGGGGGACATTCCCTCCCACTGCTTGTAAAAGCAGTCCAGGGGCTAATTAGCCACTAGGATTGCTTTTACATGAAAGCCGGCCGCTGGCTGAAAAGAATGATACCAAGATGATACCTAAACCCACAGGCATCATTCTGGTATAAACATTCAAAGTCCAGCAACATACCAGTACGTTGCTGGTCCTTGTTGGACATGTATTGTAATCTTTTTTTTTTCATGCAGCCAGTTGGCTGAACGAAAAAAGAGATTGATCGGTGGGTATGCCCACCATTAGAATACCGCCCTTCATCCACCCACTTCTAATGATGGGCATACATGCACCATTTATATATGCCGAAGCATGGGGGCATCCTCCCGCAAAAAAGTTATGCCGTACACACATGGTCGGACTTTTCCACGGGCAAGCCTCCGTCGGAATTTAGACCGTATGTACGCGGCATTAGAAGCAAAATCGCTCCTCCGCCCCTGCTGCCCCCATGCTTCGGCATATATGCTTTTTTTTTTTAACTGTGGTGGTGAAATCACCTCCTACAGCACTGGAGTCGCAGGGATCAGGCCTGTCTCTGCGAACGCTGCAGTTATGTGTGTTGTGTTTTGTAAGTGACAGTGATCGATCGATACTGCACTTGGGTGGCCTGGGCTGGACCGAGGGGCAAAACGCAGGTGCTAGCAGGTATCTGGGCTGATCCCGCTAACACTGTGTTTTTGGGAACCCTAAACTGCTGGGGACGCTAGTATAGATCTGATCAGATCAGATATTGATCTGATCAGATACTATACCACTAAGGGGGGTGTATGCTTCACGCGTGGGTGTTAGCATTACTGGCACTAACCTGACGCTGCCTGGGGTGTGCCCTGACACTATAAAAAGCAAACTAACTAACCAGCGTCACCCGTAATACTTATATGGTGATCACTGGTGAAAGGGTTAACTAGGGGCAATTAGGGGGTTAAAAACTTTATTAGATAATATATGGGGGTACCCGACGCTATAAAAACCTGCGGCGAACCTAAAAAAAATTACTGGCTACCGATCTGCATCACCGACGCTAAGACAGCGATCAGAAAAATGATCGCTTAGCGACATTGGTGATAGGGGGTGAAAGGGTTACCTGGGGGGCGATCAAGGGGTTAAACCTTTATTAGATAATTTATGGGGGTACGTGACGCTATAAAAACCTGCGGCGAACCTAAAAAAAATTACTGGCTACCGATCTGCATCACCGACACTAAGACAGCGATCAGAAAAATGATCGCTTAGCGACAGTGGTGATAGGGGGTGAAAGGGTTACCTGGGAGGCGATCAAGGGGGTTAAACATTTTTTAGATAATTTATGGGGGTACCTGACGCTATAAAAACCTGTAGCAAACCTAAAAAAAAATACTGGCTACCGATCTGCATCACCGACGCTAAGACAGTAATCAGAAAAATGATCGCTTAGGGACAGTCGTGATAGGGGGTGAAAGGGTTACCTGGGGGGCGATCAAGGGGGTTAAACCTTTATTAGATCATTTATGGGGGTACCCGACGCTATAAAAACCTGCGGCGAACCTAAAAATAATTACTGGCTACCGATCTGCATCACCGACGCTAAGACAGCGATCAGAAAAATGATCGCTTAGCGACGGCGGTGCTAGGGGGTGAAAGGGTTATCTGGGGGGTGATCAGGGGGTTAAACCTTTATTAGGGGGGGTTAGGGGGCTACACTGGACCTAAAACTATTTTTAGTGACACTTTTACAGTCACAAATGTCACTGATTGCAGTGATCAGTAAATAAATGGTCACTGCAATCAGTGACACTGTGACTGGGGGCTGGGGGTGATCTGGGGGGGCCTGGGGGGCGATTTGTGTGCCTATGTGTCCTGGTGTCAGTGTAGTGTTAGTGTACTGATCTGTGTGTCTTCTCTTGTACGGCGCTCGGTATATGTGAGCGCCGCATGAGAGATGACATCACTTCCTCCTGCTTACTCTGCCTGTGTAAACATTACACAGCAGAGGGAGCATTTTCATTCGACGGGAGCGATCGCGGGGGGGTGGCCGGAATCGAATGGCTGCCCCCTCATCTCGGATTGCTCCCCAACGAATACCGACCGCTCACTGTATAGGAGGGGGGTCCGATCGGACCCCCCAACTGTACAAAGGCAATCACGTACACTGTACGTGATTGTGCCTGTCGGTGCCATTCTGCCGACGTACATATACAGTGAGTGGTCGTTAAGTGGTTAAAGAAGATGAGAATTTTGACCTATCATCAATTTCTGTGTCACAAATGTTAATTCTAGATTACGAACGGTAGTTTACAAGACCAAACTCTTCCCAGTCGTTCCTTGATTCCACGCATGCGTGTTTGTACTTTCGACTTTTGTGTGCTGGATTTGAGTACTGACCATCTGAAAATCAGACTTGGAGCCGTCGTTCGCCAAAAGTTTACTAGCCTGTCATCCAACATTTGTTGGATGAAAATTGGAAAACATTTGTCTAAAGCAGCGTACTAATGGTAAGAATTTCGGACAACAGCCTGTCAAACGACAATCTCCTTCTGATTTTCGTACTGTGTGTACGAGGCTTTAGGTTCTCCATACTTGTTGCAGCAGAGTTGATTTACTAAAACTGGAGAGTAAAATAACTGGTGCAGCTGCGCCTGTTAACAAAAGCTTTTAACTTCAGCTTGTTCAATTAGGTTTTGACAAGAAACCTGGAAGCTGATTGGCTTCTTTACACAGCTGGACCAGATTTTGCACTCTCCAGTTTTAGTAAATCAACCCCTGTGTATCAAACTGCTGTTTCTGATTATTAAAGCTCTGTGCATGTCTGGGCAGGATGAGATAGCAGTACACAGCTTTTAGATGATTGTGTCTGTAGAGGGTCAGGCTATAGCAGGGACGTGCAGTCAGGGCATAATGAACCCCTGCCATGAACATAAAAAAAAAAAAACATACCAAAAAAATAAGAAAAAAAGATTGTACTTCGAGGGTCGTAGCTCGGCAACCTAGGGTCAAAGAGACCCCAAATTTGGGGAGTAGGTAGCAAAGTTCTACCCCACCACTGGTCAAAATTTGGGGCTACTGTTAGAAGCTACATACAGAGTGGCCAGTTTAAATACAAGCTTGCACACTCTGTTTGCAGCACACTGAGAGAATGAGCTCACAGTGCCTTCTTATCAGAGGCACTGAGCTTAATAGACAGCTTGGAGCCTTGGACCAATGATAAAGCACCATTGGAACAAGCTGTCTAATAAAAATGCTGCAGTGGACGCTGTCCTCTCACTGCAGTGTCATAGAAGGGGGCATGTGTCTAAAAGACAAATGCTTCCTTCCAGCCCAGCCCTATTAACTAGAAGTTAAAAAATGGGTTTATGGGTATAAGATTTACCCATAATCCCATGTTTTTCCCACACAGTTAAGAGGGGGAATATGCTGCCTGCTGAAAAGGTACTGTTTTAATCAATATAAAAAAAAAAATTGTAAATGACCTTAAAAACAATATATAATAATTATTTGTATATTACTTAGTTATGGTAATTAACCACTTGCCACCCAGGCCAATTCTGACACTTCTCTCCTACATGTAAAAATCATATTTTTTTTTTGCTAGAAATTTACCCAGAACTCATATATATATTTTAAGCAGACACCCTAGGGAATAAAATGGTGGTTGTTGCGACTTTTTATGTTACACGGCATTTGCGCAGCAATTTTTCAAACACTTTTTGGGGAAAAAAACAGTTTCATGAATTAAAAAAATTAAAAAACAAAAGTAGGCCTGATTATTTTGTATAATGTGAAAGATGATTTTACACCAAGTAAATAGATACCTAACATGTCATGCTTTAAAATTGCGCACACTCGTGGAATGGCGCCAAACTTCAGTACTTAAAATCTCCATAGGCGATGCTTTAAATATTTTTACAGGTTACATATTTAGAGTTACAGAGGAGGTATAGTGCTAGAATTATTGCTCTCACTCTAACTATCGCGGTATATAACCTGTGTGTATCTGGCTCTGATACTAGCCAGCGCCTCACCAGCCACTGACCTCACCGCACGTCCCTGGGTTAAAGATGCTGCTGATCACCATGCACTGCCCCTGCAAGGCAGGGCTGATGTAATTGGGTAAGCACTACATCCCCAGGTCTGCAGGGGCATGATTGGGCAGGGAGGTTCCTCCCAAAAAGCGCCATTGGTTACATATCTTGAAATATTTATGGACACAAACATATATGAGGATAAAAAAAATACCACATTGAGGTTTAACAACACATACAATCACTAAAGAACCAACTTTAGCTCTATCAAAAATGTAATATAAGGACCTACCTAAGCTATTCAATCAATCTGTATACAATCAGACAGGACATTACACTACATACATGTTGGTAGATTTATTGGAGATTGTACAATCAGATTGTAACAAGTGTGGTGAGATTTAGCCTCACTCACTGATTTTGAAACCAATAAGTGGGGAGGGGAGGGGGAATCTTTCTAATGATACCCCCGAATAGCAGTAAAAACACAACAAGTATTCCAATCTTTCAATACTTTAGCCCGTGTTCATCACTTGTGATAGCAATAAAGTTGATCACAAAAATAAATTAATAAAGGGAAAGTGTAAAAAATAATCAAATAATTAATCAAATCAAATTAAAAAATTTAAAAAAGTGTCCTCTTTTGCTTGTGCTCATGTGCAAATGCAAATGCACATGTTGGTCTTGCATGCGTATGTAAATGGTGATTGCACCACAAATGTGAGGTATCACCGTGAATGTCAGCGCAAGAACTATAAAAGGCCAAAAAAAATTTCCGGGAAAACCACCTTGGGATTTTGATGTAAGGTTCTTCTGTGATGTGAAGTTCTGGAATAGAAGAATAACGGAATTTAGGTGAGAGTTTATTCCTTAATAGTCCCAATTTTATCTTTCGGGGAGTAAAATTTATGGTTGTTCCAATGAAGGCTTTTTTCCAAATTTGTGCAGCCTTAACCACCTCAACACTGCCATACATTGTATATACAGTAATTATATATCTATATATATATATATATATATATATATATATATATATATATATATATATATATACAGTCAGGTCCATAAATATTGGGACATTGACACAATTCTAATCTTTTTGGCTCTATACACCACCACAATGGATTTGAAATTAAACGAACAAGATGTGCTTTAACTGCAGACTTTCAGCTTTAATTTGAAGGTATTTACATCCACATCAGGTGAACGGTATAGGAATTACAACAGTTTGAATATGTGCCTCCCACTTTTTAAGGGACCAAAAGTAATGGGACAGATTAACATTCATAAATAAAACTTTCACTTTTTAATACTTGATTGCAAATCCTTTGCAGTCAATTACAGTCTAAAGTCTGGAATGCATAGACATCACCAGACGCTGGGTTTCATCCCTGGTGATGCTCTGCCAGGCTTCTACTGCAACTGTCTTCAGTTCCTGCTTGTTCTTGGGGCATTTTCCCTTCAGTTTTGTCTTCAGCAAGTGAAATGCATGCTCAATCGGATTCAGGTCAGGTGATTGACTTGGCCATTGCATAACATTCCACTTCTTTCCCTTAAAAAACTCTTTGGTTGCTTTTGCAGTATGCTTTAGATATGTGCATTCGTTTTTGTCCGAATGCATTTTCGTCCGAATTTCAGGTATTTTCGTTATCGTTTTAACAAACGAAAATGCAGTATCCGAAAACTGAAAGATCCAACATAAACAAATGCTTAATTTTCATTTTCGTTGCAACAACAGTTCGATATAAATAGGAGATTCGACATGACGCTGACAATAACAATCTGTGTCCATCAAACCTGTGGTCGACTGTGCCTAACCTTAACTCTATTAGTCCAAGATTATTCTACATAGAGAGAAAAGATTCGACATTATAGAGAGAAAAGATTTGACATAGAGAGAAAAGATTCGACATTATAGAGAGAAAAGATTTGACATTATAGAGAGAAAAGATTCGACATTATAGAGAGAAAAGATTCAACATTATAGAGAGAAAAGATTTGACATAGAGAGAAAAGATCGTGGCTGGAATTGGGTGGGGGAAGTAAAATAAAAAAAATGATGATGATTAATGTTATTGGCTGATTGTAACCAAAGAGGAGGAGCAGTAAAATAGCTAGAACTAATTTGACAATTCAACATGAACGACGAAGATTCGACAAAGCATCGAAAAACATACAAACCTCGAATCTGTCTGTTGAAAGTTCTAAGAAGATTTGACGGAGCAGATAAACTGTACGACGCTGCAATCGTACATTTCGGGTCAAATGCTCGGCTCATAGGCTATAGAAGAATTCTAATGTTCGTTGACTAGTAATAATAATTAATAAATATAATTATTACTAGTCATACAACATTATAATTCTACTATAGCTAGCTTGTAGGCGGAACATTCGATCGGAAATGTATGATTGCAGCGTCGTACAGTTTTGCTGCTCCGTCTAATATTCTTTGAACATTTGACAGACACCATAAGCCTTCAATGACAGATTCGACCTTAATTAATTCAGATTTTCGGACGAATGCTATTTCTAATGAAAAACAAAATTAATAAAAACGAATTTCAGGAGTAACTAAATAAATTTATTTTTCTAACGAAAACGAAATTCCGAAACAAAATATTTCAGTGTGCACATGTCTAGTATGCTTCGGGTCATTGTCCATCTGCACTGTGAAGCGCCGTCCAATGAGTTCTGAAGCACTTGGCTGAATATGAGCAGATAATATTGCCCAAAACGCTTCAGAATTCATCCTGCTGCTTTTGTCAGCAGTCACATCATCAATAAATACAAGAGAACCAGTTCCATTGGCAGCCATACATGCCCACGCCATGACACTACCACCACCATGCTTCACCGATGAGGGGGTATGCTTTGGATCATGAGCAGTTCCTTTCCTTCTCCATACTCTTCTCTTCCATAGGATGTTGTTCCAGAACTGTGAAGGCTTTTTTAGATGTTGTTTGGCCAATTCTAATCTGGCCTTCCTGTTTTTGAGGCTCACCAATGGTTTACATCTTGTGGTGAACCCTCTGTATTCACTCTGGTGAAGTCTTCTCTTGATTGTTGACTTTGACACACATACACCTACCTCCTGGAGAGTGTTCTTGATCTGGCCAACTGTTGTGAAGGTTTTTATCTTCACCAGGGAAAGAATTCTTCGGTCGTCCACCACAGTTGTTTTCCGTGGTCTTCCGGGTCTTTTGGTGTTGCTGAGATCACCGGTGCGTTCTTTCTTTTTAACCACTTGAAGACAAGCGCGGTCATGTTATTCTGAGTGGACGTCCACTGGACGTCCTCACAGAATCTTGCTCCTGCGCACCCCCTGGGGCGCGCTCCCGGAAATATCCATGACTGCCGGGTCCAGAAGACCCGGCGCATCACAGATCACGGTAAAAGGCCGCTGATGGCGGTCGTTTACCATGTGATCGCGCCATCAAATGACGGCGCGATCACTTGTAAACAAACCGGCATCATGTGATAACGCCGGTTCCTCTCTCCTCTCTGTACCGATCGGTACATTGTGAGAGGAGAGGGGGAGGGATCGGATGGCAGCAGCGCTGCTCTGTGACAATTGTAGTCACAGATCCATCCCTCCCTGCTCAGCCATCCCTGTAATAATCTGCAATACCCTGCAATACCCTGCAATACTCTGCAATACTCTGCAATACCCTGCAATACTCTGCAATACCGTGCAATACTCTGAAATACCCTGCAATACCCTGCAATACTCTGCAATACCCTGCAATACCCTGCAATACTCTGCAATACCCTGCAATACCCTGCAATACTCTGCAATACCCTGCAATACTCTGAAATACCCTGCAATACTCTGCAATACCCTGCAATACCCTGCAATACTCTGCAACACTCTGCAATACCCTGCAACACTCTGCAATACCCTGCAATAATCTGCAATACCCTGCAATACCCTGAAATACGCAATACCCTGCCATACCCAGCCATACTCTGCCATACCTAGCCATACTCTGCCATACCCAGCCATACTCTGCCATATTCTGCCATACCCAGCCCTACTCTGCCATACTCAGTGATACCCAGTCATACTCGGCCATACTCGGCTGCTGTATGTGGCCGGGCTGTGGAAGTCTCACACATGTGGTATCGCCTTACTCAGGAGGAGTAGAAGAATCTCTTTTGGGGTGTCGTTTTTGGTATGTACATGCTATGTGTTAGAAATATTGTATAAATGGACAACTTTGTGTTAAAAAAAAATGCGTTTTAACCACTTCCCGCCCACCGGTCATCATATGACGTCCTTGACTTTGTGCGGGGATATCTGAATGATGTGTGCAGCTACCGGCATCATTCAGATATCATATTTTTCAGCCGGCGATTCCCTACATAATAAGAATGATCATAGCAGCTGTTCTGCCGCTTGATCGTTCTTACGGGAGGTGAGAGGGGACGTCCCCCCTCCGGCCACCCTCCGGTGCTTCTAACGACTCACCGCTACGATCAAAGTCAGGATCGTTTTTTTTTTTTTTTAACAGGCTTCCCAGCCTAGAGGTGAGATGTAAGGTCTTACTGACCCCATATCTCACTGTAAAGATGACCTGTCATGCCATATTTCTATTACAAGGGATGTTTACATTCCTTGTAATAGGAATAAAAGTGATCAAAAAATTTATTTATGGAGAAAAAAAGTGTCAAACTAAAATAAATAAAGTAAAATGAACAATAAAAAAATAAAATAAAATTAAAGCTCCCCTGTCCCCGGTAGCTCGCATGCAGATGCGAACGCACACATAAGTCCCACCCACATATGAAAATGGTGTTCAAACCACACATGTGAGGTATCTCTGCGAACGTTTGCATGAGAGCAATAATTTTGGCCCTAGACCTCCTCTGTAACTCAAAACATGTAACCAGTAAAAAAAAAATAAGCGTTGCCTATGGGGATTTTTAGGTACCAAAGTTTGGCGCCATTCCACGAGCGTGTGCAATTTTGAAGGGTGACATGTTAGGTATCTATTTTCTCGGCGTAACTTCATCTTTCACATTATGCAAAAACATTGGGCTAACTTTACCGTTTTGTTTTTTTTAAAGCACAAAACTGTTTTTTTCCCCAAAAAAACACATTAGAAAAATTGCTGCGCAAATACCGTGAGAGATAAAAATTTGCAACAACCGCCATTGTATTCTCTAGGGTCTTTGCTAAAAAAAACCATATATAACTTTTTGGGGTTCTATGTAATTTTCAAGCCAATAAATGATGATTTTTACATGTAGGAGAGAAATGTCAGAATTGACCTGGGTGCTCCAGAATGCCTGAAGGTGCTCCCTGCATGTTGGGCCTCTGTATGTGGCCACACTGTGTAAAAGTCTCACACATGTGGCATCACCATACTCAGGAGTAATAGCAGAATGGGTTTTGGGGTGTAATTTGTGGTATGCATGTGCTGTGTGTGAGAAATAACCTGCTAATATGACAATTTAGTGAAAAAAAAAAAGAAAAAAAATCTTTATTTTGCAAATAATTGTGGGAAAAAATTACAACTTCAAAAAACTCACCATGCCTCTTTCTAAATACATTGGAATGTCTTCTTTCCAAAAAGGGGTAATTTGGGGGGTATTTATACTTTTCTGGCATGTAATGCCGGGTTCACACTAGATCGACACGACAGCCGTCCTACTTTGGATCCAACTTTGCCCTGCGCCATGAAGCCGACATATGTCCGACTTTCAATGAACGGGGATCCGACTTGGATCCCCGCCAATACCAGGCACTGTGTTTGGTATGAATCTTGAGGGGGAACTCCACGCCAAATTTTAAATAAAAAACCAGCATGGGTTCCCCCTTCGGGAGCATACCAGGCCCTTGGGTCTGGTCTGGATTTTAAGGTGAACCCCTACGCCGAAAAAACGGCGTGGGGGTCCCCCCAAAATCCAAACCAGACCCTTATCCGAGCACGCAACCTGGCAGGCCGCAGGGGAAGAGGGGGGTCGAGAGAGCGCCCCCTCCCTCACTGAACCGTACCAGGCCGCATGTCCTCAACATGGGGGGTTTGGTGCTCTGGGGCAGGGGGGCGACCTGTGGCCCCCCACCCCAAAGCACCCTGTCCCCATGTTTATGAGGACAGGGCCTCTTCCCGACAACCCTGGCCGTTGGTTGTCGGGGTCTGGGGCGGGGGGGCTTATCGGAATCCGGGAGCCCCCTTTAATAAGGGGGCTTCCAGATCCTGGCCCCCCACCCTACGTGAATGAGTATGGGGTACATTGTACCCCTACCCATTCACCTGGTGGAAAAAAATGTCAAGAAAAAAACCGCAACACAGCTTTTTAAAGTAATTTATTGCACAGCTCCGGGGGTCTCCGGTGTCGTCTCCGCGATCACCGGTTCTTTCTTTCTTCCGCCGGGCCTCCGTTATCTTCTTCCAGCTCTCTTGCTAGCGGGGCCTGGTCTCCTCCGTCGCCTTCTTCTTCTCCCGCTCTCCGGTTCTTTCTTCCTTCCGCCGGGCCTCCGCTATCTTCTTCCAGCTCTTTTGCTAGCGGAGGCCCAGTATTCCCGTCGTCTCGTCCGGCTCTCCATTGTCCTTCTGCCGGCCCCTCCACTATCTTCTTCCAGCTCGTTTGCTAGTGGAGGGGCCGGTCTTCCCATCGTCGCCGTCTGCGTCTTCTTCCCTCTTCTCCTCCTCGATGTTGACTCATCGCTTCCTCCCGCTGTAATGCTGGTTTTTTGCGGTGCACGCCGATTTATATAGACTTCTCATGACGTCACAGTCACATGCTCCCATGACGTCACAGTTACATGCTCCGGGGCCACCCGGAGCTTGTGACTGTGACGTCATCAGAAGTCTATATAAATCGGCGCGCACCGCAACACCCAGCATTACAGCGGGAGGAAGCGACGAGTCAACATCGAGGAGGAGAAGAGGGAAGAAGATGCCGACAGCGACGACGGGAAGACCGGGCCCCTCCACTAGCAAAAGAGCTGGAAGAAGATAGTGGAGGGGCCAGCAGAAGGACAACGGAGAGCCGGACGAGACGACGGGAAGACCGGGCCTCCGATAGCAAAAGAGCTAGAAGAAGATAGCGGAGGCCCGGTGGAAGGAAGAAAGAACCGGAGAGCGCGGAGACAACACCGGAGACCCCCGGAGCTGTGCAATAAATTACTTTAAAAAGCTGTGTTGCGTTTTTTTCTTGACATTTTTTTCCACCAGGTGAATGGATAGGGGTACAATGTACACCATACTCATTCACATAGGGTGGGAGGCCGGGATCTGGGGGCCCTCTTATTAAAGGGGGCTCCCGGATTCCGATAAGCCCCCACCCGCAGACCCCGACAACCAACGGCCAGGGTTGTCGGGAAGAGGCTCTGTCCTCATCAACATGGGGACAGGGTGCTTTGGGGTGGGGGGGCCGCAGGTCGCCCCCCTGCCCCAGAGCACCAAACCCCCCATGTTGAGGGCATGCGGCCTGGTACGGTTCAGGAGGGAGAGGGGCCTCTCTCTCGACCCACCCTCTTCCCCTGCGGCCTGCCAGGTTGCGTGCTCGGATAAGGGTCTGGTTTGGATTTTGGGGGGACCCCCACGCCGTTTTTTTTGGCGTAGGGGTTCACCTTAAAATCCAGACCAGACCCAAGGGCCTGGTATGCTCCTGAAGGGGGAACCCACGCTGTTTTTTTATTTAAAATTTGGAGTTGAGTTCCCCCTCAAGATCAGCAGAGCAGAAGTCGCATGCCAAAGTCGGATCATGCAAGACTGCGGTCCGACTTTGATCCGACTTAAATGATAGTCAATGGGCTGAAGTCGGATCAAAGTCGGACCAAAGTAGTACAGGGAGCATTTTCAAAGTCGGACCGACATGTGTCGGTCCAGTTAAGAAGGCTCCCACATGTGGCATCACCATACTCAGGAGTAATAGCAGAATGGGTTTTGGGGTGTAATTTGTGGTATGCATGTGCTGTGTGTGAGAAATAACCTGCTAATATGACAATTTAGTGAAAAAAAAAGAAAAAAAATCTTTATTTTGCAAATAATTGTGGGAAAAAATTACAACTTCAAAAAACTCACCATGCCTCTTTCTAAATACATTGGAATGTCTTCTTTCCAAAAAGGGGTCATTTGGGGGGTATTTATACTTTTCTGGCATGTAATGCCGGGTTCACACTAGATCGACACGACAGCCGTCCTACTTTGGATCCAACTTTGCCCTGCGCCATGAAGCCGACATATGTCCGACTTTCAATGAACGGGGATCCGACTTGGATCCCCGCCAATACCAGGCACTGTGTTTGGTATGAATCTTGAGGGGGAACTCCACGCCAAATTTTAAATAAAAAACCAGCATGGGTTCCCCCTTTGGGAGCATACCAGGCCCTTGGGTCTGGTCTGGATTTTAAGGTGAACCCCTACGCCGAAAAAACGGCGTGGGGGTCCCCCCAAAATCCAAACCAGACCCTTATCCGAGCACGCAACCTGGCAGGCCGCAGGGGAAGAGGGGGGGTCGAGAGAGCGCCCCCTCCCTCACTGAACCGTACCAGGCCGCATGTCCTCAACATGGGGGGTTTGGTGCTCTGGGGCAGGGGGGCGACCTGTGGCCCCCCACCCCAAAGCACCCTGTCCCCATGTTTATGAGGACAGGGCCTCTTCCCGACAACCCTGGCCGTTGGTTGTCGGGGTCTGGGGCGGGGGGCTTATCGGAATCCGGGAGCCCCCTTTAATAAGGGGGCTTCCAGATCCTGGCCCCCCACCCTACGTGAATGAGTATGGGGTACATTGTACCCCTACCCATTCACCTGGTGGAAAAAAATGTCAAGAAAAAAACCTCAACACAGCTTTTTAAAGTAATTTATTGCACAGCTCCGGGGGTCTCCGGTGTCGTCTCCGCGATCACCGGTTCTTTCTTTCTTCCGCGGGCCTCCATTATCTTCTTCCAGCTCTCTTGCTAGCGGGGCCTGGTCTCCTCCGTCGCCTTCTTCTTCTCCCGCTCTCCGGTTCTTTCTTCCTTCCGCCGGGCCTCCGCTATCTTCTTCCAGCTCTTTTGCTAGCGGAGGCCCAGTATTCCCGTCGTCTCGTCCGGCTCTCCATTGTCCTTCTGCCGGCCCCTCCACTATCTTCTTCCAGCTCGTTTGCTAGTGGAGGGGCCGGTCTTCCCATCGTCGCCGTCTGCGTCTTCTTCCCTCTTCTCCTCCTCGATGTTGACTCATCGCTTCCTCCCGCTGTAATGCTGTTTTTTTGCGGCGCACGCCGATTTATATAGACTTCTCATGACGTCACAGTCACATGCTCCCATGACGTCACAGTCACATGCTCCGGGGCCACCCGGAGCTTGTGACTGTGACGTCATCAGAAGTCTATATAAATCGGCGCGCACCGCAACACCCAGCATTACAGCGGGAGGAAGCGACGAGTCAACATCGAGGAGGAGAAGAGGGAAGAAGATGCCGACAGCGACGACGGGAAGACCGGGCCCCTCCACTAGCAAAAGAGCTGGAAGAAGATAGTGGAGGGGCCGGCAGAAGGACAACGGAGAGCCGGACGAGACGACGGGAAGACCGGGCCTCCGATAGCAAAAGAGCTAGAAGAAGATAGCGGAGGCCCGGTGGAAGGAAGAAAGAACCGGAGAGCGCGGAGACAACACCGGAGACCCCCGGAGCTGTGCAATAAATTACTTTAAAAAGCTGTGTTGCGTTTTTTTCTTGACATTTTTTTCCACCAGGTGAATGGATAGGGGTACAATGTACACCATACTCATTCACATAGGGTGGGAGGCCGGGATCTGGGGGCCCTCTTATTAAAGGGGGCTCCCGGATTCCGATAAGCCCCCACCCGCAGACCCCGACAACCAACGGCCAGTGTTTTCGGGAAGAGGCTCTGTCCTCATCAACATGGGGACAGGGTGCTTTGGGGTGGGGGGGCCGCAGGATGCCCCCCTGCCCCAGAGCACCAAACCCCCCATGTTGAGGGCATGCGGCCTGGTACGGTTCAGGAGGGAGAGGGGCCTCTCTCTCGACCCACCCTCTTCCCCTGCGGCCTGCCAGGTTGCGTGCTCGGATAAGGGTCTGGTTTGGATTTTGGGGGGACCCCCACGCCGTTTTTTTTGGCGTAGGGGTTCACCTTAAAATCCAGACCAGACCCAAGGGCCTGGTATGCTCCTGAAGGGGGAACCCACGCTGGTTTTTTATTTAAAATTTGGAGTTGAGTTCCCCCTCAAGATCAGCAGAGCAGAAGTCGCATGCCAAAGTCGGATCATGCAAGACTGCGGTCCGACTTTGATCCGACTTAAATGATAGTCAATGGGCTGAAGTCGGATCAAAGTCGGACCAAAGTAGTACAGGGAGCATTTTCAAAGTCGGACCGACATGTGTCGGTCCAGTTAAGAAGGCTCCCATAGGGAAACATTGATTTTCACACAAGCTCCCAATGTCGGAGCGTTTGTCGCCCCAGTGTGAACCCGGCCTTAGGGTCTAAAGAAATGAGATAGGCCGTCAGTACTTCAGGTGTGATAAATTTTCAGAGATTGACACCATAGCTTGTGGACTCTATAACTTTCACAAAGACCAAATAATATACACCAATTTGTACTTCTTTTTACCAAAGATATGTAGCAGTATAAATTTTGGCCAAAATTTATGAAGAAAAATTACTAATTTGCTAAATTTCATAACAGAAACAAAGAAAAATGCTTTTTTTTTATACAGAATTTTCAGTCTTTTTTCTTTTATAGCGCAAAAAATAAAAACCCAACGGTGATTAAATACCACCAAAAGAAAGCTCAATGACTGAGTAATTGTCATTCAAAATGTGAGAGCACCGAAAGCTGAAAATTGGTCTGGTTAGGAAGGGGGTTTAAGTGCCCAGTTGTCAAGTGGTTAAGGATGTTCCAAAAGTTGATTTGGCCACACCTAATGTTTTTGCTATCTCTCTGATGGGTTTGTTTCGTTTTTTCAGCCTAATGATGGCTTGCTTCACTGATAGTAACAGCTCTTTGGATTTCATATTGAGAGTTGACAGCAAGATTCCAAATGCAAATAGCACACATGAAATGAACTCTGGACCTTTTATCTGCTCATTGTAAATGGGATAATGAGTGAATAACACACACCTGGCCATGGAACAGCTGAGCAGCCAATTGTCCCATTACTTTTGGTCCCATAAAAAGTGGGAGGCACATATACAAACTGTTGTAATTCCTACACCGTTCACCTGATTTGGATGTAAATACCCTCAAACTAAATCTGAAAGTCTGCAGTTAAAGCACATCTTGTTAGTTTCATTTCAAATCTGTTGTGGTGGTGTATAGAGCCAAAAAGATTAGAATTGTGTTGATGTCCCAATATTTATGGACCTGACTGTATATATATATATATATATATATATATATATATATATATATATACATATATATATATATGGCCTCATAGTGAGGTGGGTATACCAGGATTATGGTTAAAGCTACAACCACAGCCCTGTTACTGTTTCTTTCAGCAGCCTACATTGTAAAAGTGATCCAAGTGGCTATACAGCCGCTTGATTACCTTTACAGGTGGAAAAAGGGGTCCCCCCTCCTTCCCTGTCTTTACCAGGCTCTCACATCTCTCCCATATCTGTACAAAGAGTGAGAAGAACTTCTGTTGTTCCTCCCCCTCTGTGACATCAGAAACTAGAAGTGATGGGGACTTTGTTCCTTTTTTTTTTTTACAATCAATCTCAATTTAATCTGATGCTTTTTTATCTATTTACTTGACATAACATCATCTTTTATATTTTACCCAAAAATTTGGTTTTATATATTTTATATTTTAGATTGGCAGCACAAACAAAACATCAGTTTTCTGTATTTGAGCAGTAGCATCCAGATAGAATCTGACTGCTCTCACTACATCCAAAGAATGCAATAATACCTCTTCCGCAGAATGCGGATATGGGTAATAGGATGGCAGGATAACATCTTCATTCAGATGAAAGCCTGAGACAACCTTAGGCAAACAAAATTGATGAGGTCTCAACACCACCTTGTCCTTGTGAAGGATCAAATAAGGCTTTTTATAAGAAAAAGCTGCCAATTCCAATATCCTCTCCGCAGAGGATATAGCAACTAAAAAGACCAATTTTCTCATTAAGAGAGCCAAAGGCATACCAGACATTGGTTCAAAAGGTTGTCTCTGAAGAACTGATAAGACCAAATTTAAGTCCCAAGGACACAAAGGGGACCTGACTGGTGGCCGTAAATGCAACACACCCTGAATAAAAGCCCAAACCAGGGAGTGAGAGGCAAGAGGCCTTTGAAAAAACACTGATAAAGCTGAAATCTGACCCTTGATTGTGCTCAAGGCTATTTTCATTTCTACCCCCAATTGGAGAAAAGACAATACTCTACTAATGGCATATCTTCGAGGATTCCAAGCTCTGGATTCACACCAGGAAACATGCCTTCCAGATTCTATAATAGACAAGCCTGGAAGCCGGATTCCTGGCATTAATCATAGTAGAGAGAACTGGACCCGAGAGTCCACGACCCTTCAGGATGTAGGTTTCAATAGCCAAACCGTCAAATTTAGACTTCGTAAGGAAGGGTGGAATACTGGACCTTGCGAAAGCAGGTCTGGACGTAGTGGAAGGCGCCAAGGTCTTCCTACCACCATCTTCACGATGTCCATGTACCAGGGTCTTCTGGGCAAGGCTGGGGCCACTAGAATTACTGGCATCTTTTCCCTGCTGATCCTGTGCAGAAGCCGCAGTAGGAGTGGGAGCGGGGGAAACGCATAAATCAGAGAAAACTGATCCCAAGGGATAACCAACGCATCCGTCCCAAATGCTAGTGAATCCCTTGCTCTTAAGACAAACATGTCCAACTTTTTGTTGAACCTGGAGGCTAGCAGGTCCACATCCGGGGTACCTCACTTTTGGCATATCGCCAGAAACACGTTGGGGTGTAGAGACCACTATCCTGGGGCTAGCAGCTGGTGGCTCAAGTAATCCGGCTGCCAGTTTTCCACCCTGGGAATAAAAACTGCTGAGAGACAAGGCACATGTTTTTCTGCCCATACTAGAATGGGGTTTACTTCTCTCTGGGCATCCAGACTTCTGGTGCCCCCTTGGTGATTGATATAGGCCACTGCTGTGGTGTTGTCGGATTGTACCTGAACAGGGCAGCCCTGCAACCTGAGGGTCCAGGCTTCGAGAGCCAAACGGATTGCCAAACGGATCGCTCGGATCTCCAAGATGTTGATGGGCAGGAGCTTTTCTGCTCTGGCCCATCTCCCTTGGAGCGTAGCTCCCTCTAGAACTGTGCCCCAGCCTATAAGGCTGGCATCCGTAGTCACTACCTTCCAGGTGACTGGGGTGAAGAACTTTCCCTTCTGCAGATTTTTGGTTAGCAACCACCAACTGAGACTTTGCAGAGCTTCTGGCGACAGCCGCATTGGTAAGTCTAAGGCTGGAACTTTCTTGTTCCAGGCAGTCAGTGTGCAGTTTTGCAATGGCCTTGAGTTAAACTGAGCAAAAGGTATGGCCTTGAATGAGGCCACCATCTTTTCCAACAACCTCATACATAGGCGGATGGAAGGTTCCCTTTTTGCCTTGACCAGTCGGATCACCTCTCTTAAAGACCTGATCTTGGACTTGGGTAGGAATACTTTGTTTTGGGTTGTGTCTATGACCATGCCCAAATATTCAAGCCTTTTTAGGGGCCGCAATGATGATTTTTCCAAGTTGAGGACCAAGCCTAAGTGCTCTTAGTACTCTACTGTTTTGAGCACATTGTGGTTCAGACATGCCACCGATCGTTCTACCAAAAGTAGATTGTTTAGATATGCCATTATGGCAATGCCCTTTGCCCTCATATTTTCTAGGAGCGGGGCCAGAACTTTGGTGAAAACCCAAGGTGCAGTGGCCAGACCAAGGGGTAGAGCGACAAACTGAAAGTGGCGGCACTCCACCGCAAACCTTAGAAATCTTTGGTGAGCGGGGCAAATTGGCACATGTAGATATGTGTCTTTGATGTCTATTGACACCATGAATTCTCCGCCTTGAAGGGTGGAAACTACTGAGCGGATTGACTCCATGCGAAAAGAGCGAATGTTCAGGAAGTTATTCAGATCTTTTAGGTATAGAATAGGTCTGACATCTCTGTTTGGTTTTGGAACTGTGAAAAGGCTTGAATAGAACCCGGCGCCTTGCTCCTCTGGGGTAACCCCTATGATTACCCTTTGGGATAACAAGTGATCCAATGCTAGGAAACAAAGGTCCTTTTTTCTGGATTTTTTCCGGATTCTTGGAGATGTTTGACTTGAGGAAACGAGATGGCGGGGGCCCTCGTAATTCCAGTCTGTAACCTGTAGACACTGTGGAGATCACCCACTTGTCTCGAATCTGTCCCTGCAAAGTCTGAAAATCGTAAGAGCCTTCCCCCCACTCAGCCAAGTGGGGGGCGCCCCTTCATGAGGTTTTGGGGTTCTGCCTTGCAGAATTTTGGCTCCAGGATTTTTTATGGCCCTGGGCCTGGCTCTGGGTTTTCCCTCTTGTATTCGGCTGGGGAGGCCGCCGCCACTGCCTGGAGGCTGCAGCCGCTGGGGATGGGGAAATAGAACATTTAAAAGAGGGACGCTTACTCTTCTTTTTAGCTGGCAGCAAGGTAGTCTTACCGCTAGAAATCTTCTGGATATATTTTTCCAGATCATCCCCAAATAGGCATTCCCCATGAAAAGGGAAGCCAGCCAAATGTTTTTTGTATGGAGCTTCAGCTGATCAGTGCTTTAGCCAGAGAATCCTGGGCATGTGTAACAGCAGGAGTGTTAGGCAGGACGCTTGCTGAATTGAATCATTAATAGCATCCACCGCAAAACATAAGGCCTTTGGCAGGTCCAACTAATCTCTGGCCTGCTCAGCAGGGAGGATTTTAACCACCCGCTTCATCTGATCCTTTAGGAACTGACACATACCAATAGCTGCTACTGCAGGTTGAGTTCCAGCACCAGCCATAGAAAAGGAAGCTTTAAGCAGAGACTCCAGCTTTTTTTCAGTTGGGTCTCTAAATACCTGAGCATTGTCTACAGGACAAGTCAGGTTTTAATTCACAGAAGAAATGGCTGCATCTATTGCTGGCACACTCCATTTCTTGGTGAACTTTTCCTCCATAGGATAAAGAAGAGAAAATTTCTTAGGGGGAGTAAACAACTTATCTGGGTGACCCCAGTCAGCATACATCAGTTTATCCAGTAAATTATGGACCAGAAAGGTATATGCAGCCTGTGGAGATTTCAATGACCCCAAGGAAGGGACAGGGGATTCAGACAACTTAGAGGAGGGCAGGTTGTATGCCTCACGCAAAACCTCTGTATAGGTCTGTACCTGCAATCTGACGGCCTGAGAGGAGGACGGAATCCTTTCCTCATCTCCTGAATCCTCCGACTGCTCCAGATCCTGGTCCCCAAAAAGATCAACATCATCCTCATCTGATATTTGATCATCTGAAAGGGACCCCAAAACAGAGGAAGGGGATCTACCCCGCTTTCTGCTTCTCTGTGAGGGTGCTGAAATTAAATCAGTTAACCTCTTCTCTAGACCAACCAACGCTGCTGAAAAAGTCTCCTCAGTGACATACACAGGAGCTGCCAGGTTGGGAGAGGCTGCCAGGCCTGACAGGGGCAATGGCTCATACTGCGCGGCCGTCTCAGGTCTCTCAGGGGAGGCTGGTATCATGCAGGCCCGTCTAGACCCCGATCCAGATGGTGACACCTAAGTGGACCTTTTCGCTGTCCATGAAGCCCTTCTACGGGGAGACATAATCCTTAAGCAACAAAGCAGAGGTACTATTAGAAGTGCGTTAACTGCTAAGCCTAGACTGGCAAAATAAACAATGCCTGCTAATATGCACAGCCTAATGCTGAGTAGGTACCTTAGTATGCCTGTATTCAACCACACTTAGAGGTGCTTACGTGCCCAAAGCTCTCTCTGTGTCTTCACCTCTGGTTTACAGGCTCTTCAGCGTCTGTGGCTTTAAACTTGCCGCTTTGTGCCTGCGCACTAGCACGCCGTGCGTCACACGTGCACGCTCATGAAACCACGCCACCTCCCCTCTCTCCGCTGTTACAGGAAGTAAAGCATGTTCCCGGCGCGTGCGTGCCTATGGGGGTCCACGGCAGGCGGAGTTAGATGGGGAGAGAGGAGCTGAGTCGGGAGGACCGCCGTGGGACCTTTAGACAGCGCGGGACCCCCCTTGCATCAATTGTGGCAGAGCCTGCAATGGAAGGTGTAGGCTGATACACAGACCAGCTACACTGAGCCTTGTCCTGAATGGCATGTGAGTAAAGCATCAGGTATGTCAGTACACTCCCTCTAGTGGCAGAAACATAAAAGACATCCCACGCATAGAAGTGAACCCTGAGAGTTTCCTTACAGGATTGACTTCACTTACCTTATCCCTGTCGCAAGAATACTGCTAGAGACCAGACAGATCCAGCCTTCACCCATCATGGCGGGCTTTGTTGTGCCAACCTTCAGGGTTCTGGGTTCTTACTTACAGGAGCCTCTTCCCTGGGCCTATAGAGTACTCTGCCAGAAAACCTTTGGGCATTTTTAATATGTGCCACAAAGTGCTGGATCCCAGAGTCCAGTCCTCCAAAGAGAGACATTATAGGCAAAACCCCAATTGTTTTGTGGAGTTTGCGTACCATCCATTTTGGCATTGTGTTTGGCCTTATTGGATGGATCCGATTGCGTAGCTCCATAATCCCCGTAGGGGCCCTCAGTAGACCTTCTTCTTTAGCACATGTTTACCGTGACCAACACCTTAGACACTGGCGAAAAAAACTGAGGTACTCCCTGTATGGGAGGGATTATATAGAGGGGAACTTCCCTTGTAATTAGGGCGTGCCAGTTTCCAATCACCTGGTGGTGAACCATATAACCCATGAACAGAGCTCTGTGTCCCGTGATGTACGAGAAAGAAAGCCGATCAACAGCTCTTCCTGTTTACATCTTGATCAGCTGTGATTGGACACGGCTGTTCACGTGGTAAAAAGCCTCCGTCGGAGATCGGTGTAGCGGTGTGTCAGACTGACACACCTCACCACGATCGCCGCAATGCGTGCCCCCACGTGGCGGCTGTTATCCTGCTGGACGTCATATGACGTCCAGTCAGCATAGCGCAAACACCGCCCGGCCGTCATTTTGCTATAGGCCGGGTGGTAAGTGGTTAAATATAGTGCCTGGGGGGTGTGTCCTTAGTCTGCCTGTAAAGCGGTGCAACTGTAGCATGCATAGAACATGCTGCAGCAAAAACTACATTTCTAAAGAAAAAAAAAAGTCAAATGACATTTAATTTGACTTGCGTTTAAAATTCCCCACATCTGGCTATTTAAAGAAAAAAATTAAGAAAAAACAGCGTACCCCCCAAATCCATACCAGACCCTTATCCGATAATTCAGCCTGGCAGGTCAGCAAAGGGGGGGAGACGAGCGAGCACCCCCCTCCTGAACCATAACTGGCCACATGCCCTCAACAATTGGGGGTGCTTTGGGGCAGGAAGCTCTGCCCTCCCTACCCCAATGCACCTTGTTTTCATGTTGATGGGGACAAGCGTCTCTTTCCCACAACCCTAGGCTCTGGTTGTTGGGGCATGCGGACAGGGGGCTTATTGGAATCTGGTTACATAGTACTCCTACCCATTCACCAAAAAAGTGTCAAAAAGTAACAAAACACAGAGTCAGTTTTTGACAATTCATTTATTAAAAAATAAAAAAACAGTATCCCCAGATGTAAATTAATCGTTAATCACGCCGCACTCGAAAAATAAAAAAAAACACTACGCACTCTTTGACGGCCGACCGCCGAATGCCTCCATTGACAGTTCTTATGTTGATAAGGGCAGGGCTACCTAGCGATGTCACCTGGTGACACTGCACCCCTTGTGATGTCACGGACCGGTTCATGCGGGGTGCGGCATGATTGATGATCAATTTACATTGGGGGACACTGCTTTTTTAATAAATAAATTGTCACCCCCCTTGGATTAATTTTTTGTCATGTACAACTGTCATCCAATTACAGTACAATTTTTTTTAAAGAAAACATAAAACCACTTATGCACTGCCCAATATTTAAATATTGAAAAGAAAAAGCTGGCAACACTATAATGTGTCTCCACATAAATAAGTTTTAATGCTAAAAACTGTGGTGATAACTTAAATATATACAGTATGTGACAATAATAAATAAAAAATTAATGATCAATGCAATGGAAGGATTAGTGCAATAAATAAATGATAACCTAATTACTGAAAATGCAGTAAATCACCACAATACATAGAGTAAATTCATCAAAAAAGTAATGGAAGTAATTACAATGTAATGCCCTACTGGGCAGTGATCCCAAATAAAAGTGTTGCAAATATGTACTTGACAAAGTAACCCAACAATATAAACCATCTAAAATAAGAAACAGGGAATTTTACCCTATTGAGTGATAAACCAAATTCTAGTGCTGCAAATACCATAATAAAGTCTTGCAGATGTGTATGAATAAGCTGAACAGACTTAAAAGACAACTTTAACTACTTTAGTTCCTCTGCTGTAAACCTTTCACATAAATTGTTCCACAATGTTTGTAGCTGCAGGGGTCAGTGAGAGCTTGCTTTAAAGCAAGGTAATGTATTGTGTGTTTTTATGAATATGTAAATACTTGAATTTTCAAATCTTGACCAAATGTTTATTTTATAATGGTAAAAAATTGGAATGCATTGCAATATATTTTGTACTTCTTTATAAAACAGTCTGCTCTACAGTTGGTCTAAAATACTTGTATGTATATATATATATATATATATACACAGTATACAGTATATATATATATATATATATATATATATATATATATATATATATATATATATATATTACACCAAGGTGGGTGGGGAAGGTTAAGAGACATTCTACTTTGTTATGGGAGTGGGGAATATTCTTGCAAAGTGAAGCATATATACACTCTTCACTATTGTTTACTAGGCATTGAGAGTACAGCAAGCTCTTTTAATTGGAAAAATATAAAAATAAAAAATAAATAGCATTACTACCAATTTGCAAAACTGGAGGTGCTAAGCTTAGAGTTGCACTGTCACTCTGTCAGTCTCAGACACTATAAGACTTTTGGAAGTTGGACAAGCATGTCAGCTTGTTGCCAGGTCACATTTGCAAGTGACATAAAATACATACACTAACTTTAAGATGTATATTTAAAGCCTAGCTAGTGGCATTCTAGGCTTAGAGGAAGGTATTTGATGTCACTAGGGGTCATTCCACCTGACAGTTGGGCAGTGACCATGGTCAGGGGAGTACTCAAAGGGGAGAACAGGAAGATTTCTGGGAGGGGGGAGTATGGTGAGTTGAACTGCCTTAGAGAACAACTTGAACAAATGTAGTGCTTCTGCTGTGAACGTTGCACACGAATTGCTCCTCAGTGTCTGTAACTACAGAGGTCAGTAGCTTATTGAAAGCTAAGCTAATATTTTTTGCTTGTTATGAATTAGTAAATACTTGCATTTCCATAGATTGGCCAAATGTGTATATGTTTTATAACTCACTGTAACAAAAAACAAACAGTGGAATCCAATGCAATATATTTACTACTTCTTTATAAAACATGTTGCAACGCAGTTGTCCTAAAATACTTGTATTCATGTATTTAGTTATTATGCACCACAGGGAATGGGGAGGGTTAAGAAACATTATATTTATTCTTCTATATAGAAGCTTGATGTTATGGGAACAGGGAATATGCTGGTAAAATGAAAAAGAATATAAGCTAGTTTCACAACTTTTTAATGAGCTGTTAACAGAACAGCAAGCCCTTTTAATTGGAAAAAACCTTTAAAAAAAATAGTGTTGCTACCAATTTTGCGAAAATGTAGCTATACAGCCTATATAGGCACTGTCAGTCAAAGACAGTAAATATGTCAACTTATTGCCAGGTAATATTTGCAGCATACACATACACATTTGTACATCATACAAATGCATATACATACAATAAGATGCCAATTTAAACCTCCAGACATCTAATGCCTCGTACACACGACCGGTTTTTCCGTCGGATAAAAAAACAATGGTTTTTCCGACGGAATTCCTCTCAAGCCTGCCTTGCATACACACGGTCACACAAAAGTCCGGTGAACTTTTGATTGCCAAGAACGCGGTGACGTAAAAGACTACGACGAGCCGACAAAATGAAGTTCTATGCTTCCGAGCATGCGTCAAATTGTTCCCGAGCATGCACGTTTTTTCCCCGTCGGAAAAGCAAACAGACGAACGGTTTTCCCGCTAGGATTTTTTCCCGACGGGAAAAAAGAGATTCTGCTCTCTTTTTTTTCCGGCAGTTTTCCCATCGGAAAAACTGTGATGGAACATACACAAGGTCGGAATTCCCAACTAAAAGCTCTCATCGCAGTTTTTCCGACGGGAAAACCGGTCATGTGTACGAGGCATTGGGCTCACTGGTAGGTGTTGGATGACACTGAGCTTCATTCCACCCAAAAGTTGGGCAATGACCATGGTCAGAGGAGAGCACTGAAGTGTGAAGAAGGTTAGTAATACTTCTAATCAAAAAACTGGAGGTGAGATTTAAAGTCATACTAAAGTCAATTTTTTTTTTTATGTTAAAAATAACAAACATGTCATACTTACCTGCTCTGTGCAGTGGTTTTGCAATCTTCCTCTTCTCAGGTCCCTCTTCTGTGCTCCTGAACCCTCCCTCCTGTTGAGTGCCTCCACAGCAAGCAGCATGCTTGTTATACTAGCTGTGGATCCAAAGGGGTTAAACCTCTGCATTGTGTAAAAAGGCTGTTTGATCCTGACTTCTCTGATCCCCCCCTTCTTCCACAATCCCCAATCTATCTGCTGATAGAACAGATGCTAGGGGACAAGCTGCACATGCTCAGTTTGGTGTGCATTGCTAGAGAGTTGTTGTTTTTTTCCTGGGAGAGTGCATGTGATAAGCACAGCGCCAATCAGCACTGTCCAGACAGAGGTTCAGGGGTCCTGCAGCCTGATAAGACAGTCAGAGCAGAATGAAAACTCCTCCTACAAGCTTTACGCAGACACTGATATAAGTCACTAGACTGCTCTAACTGCTGATGAGAAAAGGTATTTAGCAGTTTATATTTACTAAAGCTATTGCATTTCCATGTTCTGTGTACTGTGGGAGACCAGATATAGTGAATACAGGGTCCTGGGTTTAGTAACACTTTAAAAGACCAAGCTATCTGGACAAAGTAATAGTTAGAGAGTTGACACAAACCACTTAACACTGACATGGGGTTCTTACAATGGTCAGCTTTCATTAATGTTTTTAAAGACGTTATCCCAAAAGGAAAATAAAAATGGTTTGCTTTAGCTGCTTTTAAAGTGTTAGCTGGAGTTCAGCTTTGGTTTGTTAGTCCAGTCCTTTTAAATGTGCTAGACTACCCTCCCCCTAGACTGACAATGCTGTTGTCCAAAGGTGTCTGCTTTATTACTTCATTCAGTATGCAGACACCCTAAGACATAAAGTGAGTATTGGCTGAATTGTCGGGTGAAAAAAAAGCATAAAAAAAGAAAACAAATGCAGCCACCACATCTAAGGATTGGTAAGGTAATATAGTAAGCAGATTTTAGTTTTTTGGTTCAACTCTGATAATTATAAATACAGTATATATATATATATATATATATATATATATATATATATATATATATATATATATATATGAGAGAGAGAGAGATAGAGAGAGAAACACACAGACACAAATAGAGCACCAAGATGTTCTTTGTATCCAGACCCTTATCATGCACAATATCTGGCATAAGGATTTTAAAGAAAACATTTTATCACTTAAAGAGGAAAATACTTTAGACATGCACTAAAGTCTAATAGAGTTTACATCCTGTACACTTTATATAAGACAGTGGAGGATTAGGACAGTTTTAAAGCCACAGGGATGGCATAATGTTCCATATTTTCTCTTACTATATTATTTATCAGGATTTAAACTGACAGATGTAGATATATCTTGGAATGAGATCTGTATTTGCAAAGAGAATAGAGCAGTAAAGTGATAAGGCTTGTGCAACAGGGAAATAGAAATTTAAGATCCCTATTCAAACCTTATAAAGATATTCAGCTGTTTAAACAGATAATGTCTTCAGTAAATGTTTGCTGCTGCATCAAATATATTGAGGATTAATAACTAGAGGAGAGTTTCTCAGTGTGATTGTGTTTATCATGTGCCGTTTACTAGTAAAAGTTCAAGACATGACATTGAAGCGTACATTCTTTAAAGCCAAATTATTTTCACATCCCTGATTTATTAAAAGTTGATAGACAGCATAAATATAAATCGGGATTGTTTGAAAAACTCATAGCTGAGAACATTTTCACATAGTTTACCTGATTTGGGGAGCATTTTACACATAATGTAACAGGTCACAATTCTGAACAGAAAAACCCATTAAAATTGATTTTGGCATGAGGCTATCTGACAGTCTGACACCAATACATTTCAGTGTTGGATGTTAGTGGTCTATATAATCAATTTTTCACTCAAGCTTCACTCAACTTTCACCCAACATTTACACATTTTCACATAAGATTTAATTTAAAAGAAATGTGAATCTTGGATAAAAGTTGTATGAATCTTAATCTAAATAGACCCCCCAGTGGTCAGCGTCCATATTTTCAGCAACAATAAAGTAAGTAAACATTAGGGAATGCAGATCAGGACTTGTGATTTTTCTCTAATGTTCCCAATTTGCATACATACCAGAACAGTGATCCAAAATGTTTTCAAGGTGAGTCAATATAAAAGCCAGGCAACTGACATTAATAGTTGGAAATCAACAATGGCCTATTTCACTCATGACAGGCTTTATTTTAACCAATTGACCTCTGAAAGGTTTGATCCCCTTCATGACCAAAGCATGTATTGCTATTTAGCACTGCACTGATGTAACTGACAATTGCATGATTATGTAGCACTACCCCCTGTAGGAGCTGCTGGTTTTTGGGTCAATGCACGTTACCCCACCATTCGTTGTCTAGGGGATGAGAGTCTATACACTTCAGGAGAAACCTCAATGTCCACACAAGTTGTAAATCCTTTTTCTTTGCTTTTATTTCACACCAACTTGCAGGGAAAAAGGACGGAGGGTTAGGGGAAGTTCAGGCACGGGATGCAGACCACTGAGGAACTTTAGGTTTCAAAACGACACTAAACAAAGTACACATACCACTTTCCTTCAAGTGGAAGTTGCTCACCCGGATAGACCTGTCTCACCGGCCTAGCAGCCGGGGTGGAGCATGGACCCAAAGTCTCTGCCACAGACTTTTTTTTTTTATAATTGTAATTTTTATTAGTTCAAAAGAAAAAAAAGTTACAGTACGTAATAAACATAAACATCTCAAGGCAATTATCTGAGAGACACTAGTACATTTGAAAGGCAGTTGGTACATATTTAAGAGTACACTCAAGATAATATAAAAACCATACCAGTACGAATTGCATACATGTCATTAACAAATAGAAATTGCAGAGGACATTATGAACGATTACAGGTTACAGAGACAGTGTAAGGCAACTCGCAACGAAGGGATCCGTACAGAAAGTCTAATCTTAAATCTCCTGTTCCCCATAACTTGAGGAGTCCCAAAGTTCCCAAACCCTGTCAAATTGAATCACTGTGTCATGTACTCTAGCCGTAAGAGATTCCATTCTCCGAATCTCTGCAATTAATTGCAGAAACTGCAGGTGAGAGGGGGGGTGGTGGACAACCAACACATCGGTATAGCCCTTTTAGCAGCCAAAAGTATATATGAGATTAAACGTTTAACAGATTTTGGGACCCCCGGAAAGGGAAGTCCAAGCAAATAGTGAATAGGGTCTAGAGGGAGAGATAGACTTGTTACAGACTGAAGAGTTTGCATAACCTCCATCCAGAATGACCGTATAAGTGTACAGGACCAAAATATGTGAAAGTGTGAACCTATCTCAATTTTTCATCTCCAGCATGTAGGGGGGAGGGTAGGGTTAACTCGATGAAGTCTATCAGGGGTTTTATACCAAAACATCAGAACCTTCACTGCTGTTTCCCTCTGAGTTACACATTTAGAGGATTTAAAAGTTGAAGACCATATTGCGGTCCACATTTGCAAAGGGATAGGGCGCTCCATTAGCAGATTCCATTTGCGCATGTATAGGTGCGTGTCAGCCGTTAAATCTTTAGATTCGTGTAAAATGTGATATATGGATGATATAAGATGTAATTGATGAGGGCCTTCCGCACACACACGTTCAAAAGGAGTCGGCCTTTCTAGGGTAAGATTAGGGGACAGGGACTGAAAAAAGTGCCTAACCTGAAGATAGAAATAAAATAACTTTTGGGGGATATAGTATTTGTTTTGAAGGGTTGCGAAATCAAGAAATTTGCGAGTGACCGGGTTAACCAAATTTCGCAACTGAAACAATGGAGACTGCATCCATGGTAACAGATGGCCATAGACCAAACTATCAGGCAATACTGGATTCAGTAGTACGTTAGTAAGAGGAGGGCACAATGATGCAAGCGGAAATTTTGATTTGCATTTATTCCAAATGGAAATGGTGAATAGCATAGGTGCAAGACACATTCTCTTCAGTATGGGGTCGCCATGTAAGGGTCTAGACCACACTAAAGAGCACAAATGTACCGGATAGATGGCACCTTTCTCTATCTCTGACCACCTATTAGGGCTGCTCTGACATGACCAGGATACAACCGCCCTTAAATGAGTGGCTAGGTAATATCTAATGATGTCAGGTGCTCCCATTCCCCCCTGTGACTGTAAGGAAAATACCACCGAGCTGGCTATCCGATGTGTGCTATTATTCCATATGAACTTCAAAAACCCTCTCTGAAGAGCTTTAAGCTGACTGGTAGGAATGGCTACAGGGAGCGTATCAAAAAGATAGAGAAGTCTAGGCAATACAGACATATTTAGTACATTAATTCTGCCCAGCATAGTAATAGGGTATGCAGCCCACTGACGTAAATTTTTATAGATGTCCTGGAACAGAGGGGGAAAATTTGCAGCGTATATTGTACTGTACGAGGGGGTAATCTTCACGCCCAAATATGTCAAGGCATGAGAACACCACCTATAAGGGTATGTGTTTTGTAATTGTAACAACAGATCTGGCGGGACATGTATGGGGAGTACTTCCGTTTTAGTCGTGTTTATTTTGTAGCCTGATATAGACCCAAAATTCTGAAGGAGTGCATGTAGAGAGGGGAGTGACGTAATAGGGCTCGTTATTGTCAAGAGGATGTCGTCCGCAAAAAGGGATAATTTATATTCTCTATGTCTCATCAGTACCCCCTTAATATCTAGGTGACATCTAATAGCCTCTGCCAATGGCTCCAAACAAAGAATAAAAAGGAGGGGGGACAACGGGCACCCCTGTTTAGTACCATTGGACATAGGTATATATGGGGACAGAAAAGAGGCCATTTGTACCTGAGCAGACGTGCCTGTGTACAAGGCCTGTATAGCTTTAAAGAAAGGACCGTCAAACCCAAATCTCCGCAGTACAGAAAACATATAGGGCCAGCTTAAGCGATCAAACGCCTTTTGTGCATCCAAGCTCAGTATAAGCGTTGGGTGGGGAAATTTGTTTATCATGTCAATCAAGTCCACAGTACGTCTTGTGTTGTCTCCAGCGTGTCGGGAAGGAACAAATCCTACTTGATCTTTGTTAATTAATTTGGGAATGAACTGGGACAATCTAGATGAGAGAAGTTTCGTGAAAATTTTATAGTCCGAATTTAATAGGGCTATAGGCCTATAGTTGTCCGGTAAGGAATGATCCTTCCCCGGCTTTGGAATCACTGAAATATATGAATGTGTAAACTGGCTATGTGGAATTTCTCCTCGTAAAAGTGATGTATACAAATTTATCATATGTGGCAATAGGGTAGGTAAAAAGGTCTTGTAGTATAGGTAGGTGAGGCCGTCGGGTCCCGGAGATTTAAGCGTGGGTAGGTCTTTGATAATTTTTGTAAGCTCCTCAGGGGTGATGGGGGCATTAAGCTTTTCTAGATCTGAGGAGGACAACTTCGGCAAGGGGAGAGTCTGAACGAACTGGTCAAACCTATCCTGAGTAAAATGAAAATTATTTTCGGGGGTAAGACAATTGTATAATTCTTTGTAAAAGTTACCAAAAACTTTGGTCATAGTTTGGGGACAATGAGTGGGGGTGCCATCTCTTTGGATCAACAATTCAGGGAAGGAATGGAATGGACGTGGTCTAAGTTTGTTCACTAGCATCCTATGTGGCTTGTTAGAATACTCGTAGAATTTTTGTTTCACCCACATAAGAGATTTTGTTGCCTTACTATACTCTAACGTTTTCAGTTGGTTGCGAAGAGCTACAACCCTACGGAGAGCCTCAACTGTTGGGGATCCCAGCAGAACCCGCTCCGCCCACTTCAAGTCAGCTAATAGGGAGATCCGACGACTCTCGCCATCCTTCTTCAGACGAGAGCCCTCGGCAATACATGTACCACGGAAACAAGCCTTGTGAGCCTCCCAAAGGGTAGAAACCTTATGTACGGAACCCACATTTAGTTCAAAATATTCATTCAAGCTTTTGGTCAGTCTATCCCTAATGGGGGGTGACCTGAGTAAGTGTTCATTAAGTCTCCAGTGGCAAGTCCTAGAGGGCGAGTCATGCAATAGTAGTTCTAGTGAAATAGGAGCATGGTCCGACCATGTAATAGGAGAAATGTTGGAGTCTACTAGGAGAGGGAGTAAAGGGGACGTAATAAAGAAATGATCCAGTCTTGAGTAGATCTTATGCGCCATAGAATAGAAGATGTACTGTCTTTGGATCGGATGTCTGATTCTCCATGAATCCAGCAGTCTGTGTGCTCTGACCAGTTTCCTAAAGGAGGCGGATTGAGAAATCACCCGTTGGGAAGGGGTGTCCCCAAAGAGCGTATGACGATCGCGCCTGTGGGACATAATCAGATTGAAATATCCCCCTAATATCATGAATGGATTAGAGTACCTTTGAAGCCTATCAAAAAAATCGTTCAGAAATACCATTTGGCCCGAATTGGGCGCATATACATTGACCAAAGTAAATGTAGACGACATGTATTCACAAATCAGGATGACAAACCTCCCCTGGGGGTCGATGTATTTTTCTCTGACCTTTACCGGGCATGATTTTTTTATCAAAATAGCCACTCCAGCTTTGCCAGAAGGAGCAGATGCAACATAGGATGTGGGATAGAATTTAGATGCAAATTTCATCGAACCCCCAGTACGGAAGTGAGTTTCCTGAACTAATATTATGTCCGCCCCTGACCGTCGAAAATCTTTAAGAGCAATCCAACGTTTTGAAATTGAGTTCAGTCCCTTAACGTTGTGAGATACTATCTTCAAAGCCATAATGAATCATTAAAACTACTGCATTGTAAACCTTGAAAACATATCACCTGTATAACACTTGAACATAAAGTTGCCCTATACCTTAACAAGCAATCAGCACTGGTATGTAGTAGTAGAGATGTATTGGAAGAAAACAAAATAAAAATATTAACGAATGAACCCAGGGGGGGTTCTGAACAAAAAAAAACATAAGAGTCAAAGTTGTTACACCTGAGTAGTAGAAAACACTCAGGATTCCCATACCGAAGCCTGGGACCAATTGGGGCCACTTGGCAACTCCCATCACATGGAGACGTGAAGAGGGGGATCCCCCCGCTCTCCAGCAAAAAGAAAACAAAAAGGAAACTCTCATGAAAGTAAGATTAATAGGGCTATCAAACCCACTAGTGTCATCTCAATAAAGATAGAAAGAGACTTTCAAAAACTTCCAAAAAAGAAAAAAAAAAAAAAAAAAACTTTACCCCATGGGTAAGCAGAGTTGGAACTCCAAATGTCGGGTATCTTGACCACTGGTTGTTCAGATTGGTGGCTGCAACACAAAAAAAAAAAAAAAAACAGCAAATAGAACACAGGTCAATTATCTGACACCAGGGTATAGGCTATTTCAGCCACAAAAAGATTAGAGCCAGCCTTGACTTCTTGACCTTTCAAGGGGGGCGTCTGGAGCCACGATGTGGAGTGGAGAAGGATTTCATCTGCTTTCTGCGGACTGGGGTCCATTCTCTGGAAGGCGTATTTGGTGCAATTCGATTTTGCTGGGTTGCTGGAATCGGCATCAGCTCTTCAGGCAAGGGAGGTAGGCCTAGACTTTTAATGAATGCTTCACCCTCATGCATATCACGGAGACAGTGTTGATTTCCATCTCGGGGTACAATCAAACGAAAGGGGAAACCCCAGAAGTATGGGACGCGCAGGTTTTGCAGATGGGATGTGATGGGGCGCAGGTTCCTACGTTTCGCCAGGGTCACTGGAGACAGATCGTTGTAGATCTGTATTTTAGCCCCATTATTCAGTTGCTGATTTGTTACGTGTAGCAAGGGTCAGTGCCTCCTTGCTCTCATAGTAATGAAAACGTACTATGACATCCCTTGGCCTGTTACCAACGGGCGGTTTGGGACCCAGGGATCGATGTGCTCGGTCCATGCGCCAATCAATATCTGCAATTCTGGGGGCTAAGGTGTTAAACAACCCCAGCAAGTACTGGCGAAGATTGTTGTCTCCCACTGACTCCGGTATTCCCCGGAATCTCAGGTTCTGTCTCCTCTCCCTATTCTCCTGGTCCTCCTGTTGCAGTTGGAGTTGTGAGAAAGAGTTTTTCAATGTGGAAGTTTCCTCCTCCAATTCCTGCACATAATTGACCAAGTCGTCAAATTTATACTCAAGAGCGTCAGTTCTGTCCCCAATTTGAGCTATTTCACTCCTTAACTCCTGTGAGAGTTTTCCCATTTCAGCAGCCATATTGCGTGTCATCTGCATGAGGAGAGCCTGGAGCTTTTCATCCATGAGTTCTGGGGTTAGAATGTTCTGAACAGTATGGGAAGACACTACGGGGGTGTCCGAGTGCCCCCAGACTGTGAGCTTTGTGCAGCATGACTCTCCATGTCCTCTATCCCCCGCGAGAGATCCGTGGCCGCGAGCGGTTCCGCTAGTGCAGGCAAGGCCGGGGATTGCGGCCTAGTGACAAATCTGTCCATCGCGGTCAGCGTGTGTGGGTCTGTTTGCGGTTTGTAAAACTGTTTTTGCTGCCCGATTTTACCCATGGGGTGCTATAAGCTTACCGGATGGAAATGCGCTTACCCCCGTGGCGATCGTTGTTTCGTGGAAGCTTTACAGGGGTCAGGAGTGCGGGCGGGATCCGAAGCTCAGCCTCTACACATCCGCCATGTCCAAGAGCCGCGCATGCGCCTCCCTCTGCCACAGACTTGATGAAAGTAGAACAGGTAGACAATCCTCTGCCACAGGATTGGGCGATGTGGACAAATTATAACTTGGTCCTCCACCAAAGAACTTAGCAAGTGTTCAGCTGAGCAGTATCAGAGCCTTTAAGCCGGACCGGCGATACTGCAGGGTAGCATTCGGCTAGGGTGCATCCTCCAATAGAGTCACCAGGCCTCCTCCCAGGATACCAGCCTTCCGCTGGGTTCTGTCCAGGACGGGTCCTCCCATGGTTCCCCCATTTAGTGGCTTCCTCCCTCAGGATGGACAGCACAGGATCACCCCAGAGCCATAGGCCCCAGACAGGACATCTGGGCCTACTTTGCAGGTGCACAGCCTTGGGCCAGCAGGCCCCGAGGAAGGAAAACGAGACAGCAGCGACACACGCCATGGGCCAGGAGGGCCGCACGGCAAAATGAGCCCAGAACAATGGCGTCTGCCCCTTGAATACCCTTCCCCAGAATGCTCAGCGGGGAACCACTCCCACTGAGCTGTTCCCGGAGAAAGATACCCAATCCGCTCTGGCTTGGTTGTGTTCCAACACTGGCCTGTGGTGGTAACGCAACCTACCGGCGAACATTGGGAAATCCTTCCAACACAGCCACAGTGGAAACAGAGGCCAATTTAGCCTTTACAATCAGATCTGAGCCAGTAAGTGGCTCAGATACCCACTAAATTTTAATATAGCACCTGATCATCAGGAGCAGGGCGCTACATACACAAATGAAATTTATATAATTTTTTCACACAAATAGAGATTTATTTTGGTGGTATTTGATCACTACTAGGTTTTTTTATTTTTTATTATATAAATGAAAAGAGGCAAAAAATATTTGAGTAAAAACCCTAATATATTCTATTTTCTGTTGCAAAACATATCCAATAAAAACATCAAAAAAAGATTTACTTTCATATATTTAGGCCAAAATGTATTCTGCTACTTGTTATTGGTAAACAAAAAATAAAAATCCTAGTAAGTTGGTTTGTGCTAAATGTATAATGTCTACAAACTATGGTATATAGACTGGAATTTAAACAGCTATCCTGGTAAAGACGGTGATCAGCGACTTATAGTGGGACAATGATAGGGTGACAGGAAATCTTCCGCTAACAGACTCTATCTGGGAGGGTCGCTAACTGACACTGATATCTTTGAGGACACTCAAACAGTGATCATTGATAATACTGTAACACAAACACTGTACTAATGACACTGGCTAAAAAGGGGTTAACATCTAGAGGCAATAAAGGGGTTAACTGTGCCTAGCAATATGTGATATTTATAATGTGTGCTGCTTTTACTTTACTATCTGTCGGTTTTTTCTCCCTGCTTTTTGGGGATAAGAAACAGCCAGATCGCTGTTCACAGTACACAGAGCTCTGTATTTTTGCAAATACAGAACTCTGCGTGTGATTGGACACAGCCGATCAGCTGATTTCAGCCAAAATCATTGGCTGAAATCAGCTGTCAAACTCATGCTGTGTCCAATCACAGTACGGGTCGGCAGGGGGCATGCATGCCCCAAACCTAGAAGAAGGCCAATCACATACATGTACAGTATGTCATGGTGCCTGTACCTGACACCTCCTCGCAGTATATTTACTGTGAGCGGTTGACAGATAATTAAAGTGGACCTTGCAATAAAAAGCAGGAGATGCTTAATATATTTCAGTCCCCTCCTTTATACTAAAAAGCAGCATGAAAGTATTAAAAAAAAAAAAAGTATTTTTTTTTACTTTAATACTTCTATTTTAGACAGTATATGGAAGTGGGACAGATGTTCTAATTAGATATTGCTTTCAATGTAAGTTTTGATTTAATAGAAAATTGTCAAGAGGCACATTAAAGCTGAAGTTTACATATAGATATTTTTGCATAGTTGCATTGTTCCATCTTGTAAACCAATGTAAATATGAATGTGTCATACCTTGCCAATCTCCATGTAAGCTGGAAATCACCATGTAGAGATCATGGCTTCTCCACCTCCTCTATTCAGAGAATGTGTTGCAATATAAAGCATTCTCTGAATGGTTCTTGTGTTGAGAGAGAAACCTCTTGGTGTTCACTAAGCAGCAGGATGGTCACTTGGCACAGGACCCAGCAGCTAGTGGTGATCACTGTAGTTGCAGTGCTAACTACAATTATTTCCAGCTTGGAATGGGAACATACATACATTAATTGGCCAAAGCTACAAAAATATCCATACCTAAACTTAAAACCATTGATTGTAAAGACCATTCACAAACTTATTGGCTGTAACTCCAAGGTGATATTGCTTTCAGTGCAGCTGATCATTCGTAAGCTATGCTTAGACTGGCTTTGATAAGTAATGTACACGCTTAAAAGAAGATTTATTAAAGTGGTTGTAAACCCCTATAAATTTTTTTTAAACCACCTGTAAGAGCATGGCATAATGAGCTAATATGACTAGCATAATAGCTAATTATGCATCACTTACCTTAGATCGGGGTCCCAGAAGCCGTCTTCATCTCCCTCTTCAGCCGCAGCCATCGCTGCGGCGATACCCAGAATGTTACTTCCGGGTATCGCCGCTCCAGCCAATCACAGCGCCGCTCCGGCGCTGTGATTGGCCTAAGCGGCGAAGACGTCACTCCGCGCATGCGCGCGGGAGCCGTCAAATTCGGCTAAGCCCAAGCATTGCTGGGACTTAGCCGAATTTGTGAATGGGATTAACCCCATGAATGTGCCGTTGTCTACATAGCGCATGCGCCGTAGACACGGAGCAATGTCCCTTTTAGCAAATATCTCCTAAACCGTTTAGGAGATATTTCTTGCACCTACAGGTAAGCCTTAATCTAGGCTTACCTGTAGGTGCAAGTTGCAAAAGTGGGTTTACAACCACTTTAAGATATTGACACTTATTGTAGCCATTTCTTTTCTAAAACTGTGGAAAAGTATGATGTCATTAGGTACAAATAAATTAACTAGTAATTATTAATAATTAATTAGTAATAATAATAATTAAGTAATAATAGTAATAGTAATAGTAATAATTAATTAAGTAATTAGGTACATAAAGCAATCTTTAAAGCAAAAAGAGACCATTTCGCTAACACCATCGCAAAAGCCCTAAACCGCCCCCGCGAACTCTTCAAACTAGTAGCTCAGACCATGAATCCCACCTGTTTGGAGTCTTCAGCAAACGAAACACAGGAATTCTGCAATGAACTATCCAATTTTTTTATCGACAAAATTGATAACATTAGGAAAATAATTCAGCAGGAAAAATCAAACAACCCCACACAGCCAAAGGAAGAAAAGAACCAGATAAATATTCTGCAATCAAAGAAATTTACTCTGGTCCCAATTACAATCGACACTACTAAAAACATCATCAGAAGCCTCCGAGATAGCACTTCACCGAACGACATCATTCCGGCAAAACTGCTGAAAGAATGTACCGACATCTTGGCACCCCACATAACACACTTCATCAACCAATCGTTCAAAGAAGGTATTGTGCCGACTTCCCTTAAACAAGGAATAATCAAACCCCTATTAAAGAAACCCAACCTCGACCCGAATGACCCAAATTTTAGAAGACCGGTAACAAGCCTGACCACCATCTCCAAGATTATTGAGAAAGTTGTAACACAACAGCTACAACTTCATTTGGATACCCACAATCTCTTGGACCCACTTCAATCGGGGTTCCGCCATGGGACGGAAACGGCACTTCTCAAAATATGGGACGACGTACTAGAAGCAGCAGATGACGGAGAATCATGTCTCCTGGTGCTGCTGGACCTCAGTGCAGCCTTTGACACAGTAGATCACAAAATCCTACTTACGCGTCTCACCGAAGTAGCAGGAGTCGCAGACACGGACCTACCATGGTTTGCATCCTTCTTAGAAAACCGATCCCAGACAGTGAAACTGGGAGCCTTTACCTCGGTACCACGCACAAATACATGCAGAGTCCCTCAAGGATCACCCCTGTCACCGGTACTCTTCAACATCTACCTTCGGCCACTCCTCAAAATCATCAGTGAACAGGACATGCGTTATCACTCCTATGCAGATGACACTCAACTATACTTTCGCATCAACAACAAAAAAGATCAATATTAAGGACTGGAAAAATGCCTTACATTGATCAACAATTGGATGACAGAGAGCTCCCTCAAGCTTAATGGATCCAAAACAGAACTGCTCATTTTCCAAGCTAACCGAAAGAAAAACGCCAGGACCACATGGACGCCGCCCACCATCCTGGGACAAAACATAAGCCCAAGCACCAAAGTTAAAAGCCTGGGAGTTATCTTTGACTCAGACATGACTATGGACGCACAAATAGGATCAGTAGTCAGTGGATCCCACCACCTTCTCCGCCTGCTACGAAGACTCATCCCGTTCATCCCGGAAAAAGACAGAGCAGTAGTAGTATCAATTCACGGCTTGACTACGCTAACTCACTTTACCTAGGACTACCCAAATACCAAGTTGCACGTCTGCAAGTCATCCAAAACACAGCGGCCAGACTGGTAACAGGGAAAAAACCCTGGGAATCAATCGCACCGTCCCTGAAAAGCCTCCATTGGCTAGCCGTAAAGGATCGGATCACATTCAAGACCCTCTGCCTCACCCACAAATGCGCACAAGGAAACGCTCCTGAATACTTATGCGAGAAAATAAAACACTACACCACTACTCGTGACCTTCGATCAACTAACCAAAACCTCCTCCACATCCCCAAGACCCGCTACAAAGCCAAGGGAGAATGAAGGTTTGCTGTCCAAGGACCAAGGCTATGGAATGCGCTACCCACGAATATCCGCATGGAAGAAAACCATCGGGCCTTCCGGAAAATACTAAAGACCCATCTCTTCTAACGATCTCAACGACACTGGATGCAAAGCGCCTTGAGGCGATTTAGTTCGCAATTGCAGCGCTATACAAGTTACTCACTCACTCACTTACTCACAAATATTTTCAAAATTGTGTGAATGTGCACTGCTAGCCCCAATAAATCAGTGAAATGGACAAGATGTATTCAATCAGCTGAGTAAAAAAGATTTTAAAACTTCCTAATTGTATAACATTGTTTTATATAACTCTTTTATCATATCCAACAAAATATGCAATATATTTATTGACAACATTTTCCCAGAATTATTATGAAACATATTTGTTACATTCTTTATTAGACATTCCACAACTATTTTCCACATTATTAGATTGAAATATTTTTTGAACATGCTTACGCTAAGAAATGTTTAACATTTTTCATTAATTATATTTGATTTAATTTTGTTGTTAATGAACCCACCTTGCTATGTAAACTACTTTTCTGAGACTATCCACTTTAATGATTCCATATCAATGCATATTGCTCATCTGTGTTTGTTGCACACATGAGTGTGCAGATACACAACAAAAGTCCATGATTTACACAGCAAGGGCACATAAACACAGCTTGTCTTTGCTGGAAGCTCATCTTTAGTCATCAATCAATTTGTTTTTAGATGTGTAAGGAACAATAGTATGTGTATTTATTATTTTAACCACTTCAATTTTGATTGATGGGCACTAATGGTTGGCACTGACAGATTCCACTGATAGGCATCACTGGTGGCACTGGCACTGGCAGGAATTTTTCTTTGGCACTGACTGGCAGCTGCCTGGGCACTGATTGGCATTTCCCTGGTGGTCTAGGGTGGCATACCTGGTGGTCCAGTGTGGTGGCCATCCCTGGTGGTCCTGGCAGCATCCTGGTGGTCCTGGGCGAGCGTCCGAGGGGGGGCTGTGCTGATAAATAATCAGCGCAGACCACCCCTGTCATGAGAGCAGCCGATCGGCTCTCCTCTACTAACGTCCAACAGACGCAAAAAACGAAAAGCCAATAAACGGCTCTTCCTGTTTACATCGTGATCAGCTGTGATTGGACACGGCTGATCACGTGGTAAAAAGTCTCTGTCAGAGACTCTTTACCTAAATCGGAGTTGCAGTGTGTCAGATTGACATGCTGCTGTTTCGTTAGAAATGGCGTCCCGCCAGAAAGTGTAACGGAAGTGACGTTTTGCCGCCACCATCTTGCTACACCCCGCACTCTTCCATAGTAAGCATACACTGAGAAGGGGGTAAGTGGACATCTTGTTACACCCATCTGAGTTTTGCATTTTACACTTATTTTAACAGTAAAGTGAGTTTACATAGTGAAATACAATACTTACAACTCCGTTTTACTGTTTAGATGTTGAATTTTAAAAGCTGCGGCAAGCGTGCGGATCTTACAGGTTTGTAAAATTCAACATGTAAACATTCAGAGTTCTAAGTACTGTATATCATTATATAACCTCAGTTTACTGTTACAAAAAACGTGTAAAATGCAAAACTCCGGTGGGTGTAATAAGATGTCCGCTTACCCCCTTCTCAGTGTATCCTTACTATGGACGAGTGCGGGGTGCAGCAATATGGTGGCGACAAAACGTCACTTCTGTTACACATTCTGACGGGTCGTCTAATCTGATGAAACACTGCAACAACAATCGTCGCGATGTGCGCCCCCGGGGGCATGCAGCGGCTTGGTATCCTGACCACGTCATATGACGTCCGGTCAGGGTAACATAATCACTTTGCCGACGTCATATTGCTATATGGCAGGCGGCAAGTGGTTAAGTAAAACTGTACTTTGTGCCGTGAAATCAGTTTTTACTCCTGTCTGTTTGCAGGCTGCAAAATAATTGCATGGGACCCTTGCCTCATCTAGAAACATACTCTTCTCATCAATTTATATGAACTGCTAATGTGGGGTGCATCAAATTGCTAATAAAAATACCACTATTGGCCTCTAACACCCACACCTCTCACATAAACCTTCTATAAAAAAATATTACTATTGCAATATATATATTGTATTTATACAGAGAAATATCTATAAAATACATATTAACCAAGTATCATGCTCAGTATTTAAATCAAAAGACTTTCAGAACATATTTAAGGCATACAAGTTTCCAATCTCTCAAGGTGCAACTATAATACTAATATAAGCAGATAAATTAAATGTTAATCCACTTGATATTTACTATCAAATTGTATCCTAATCTTGGCACTTGAATAAAGGCACTTAAAGTAATGTTGATCCATTTGGTATTCACATTCCTATTTAATCTCAATTTGTGCACATCAGGAATTACCACATATAATGCTGAATTAAATAGATCAACTTGTGATACATGGTATACACAAGGCTGTTTTATCCCAATCTCCAGTGGATTACCATCTCATTTTCATTTTTATATTAACATTCTAGTTACACCTTGAGAGGTTGAACATTTGTATGCCCTACATGGTCAGAAAGTCTTGAATTTTTCAATACTGAACTATAGTGATGCGCTGAATGTACCTGTATTTGGCTTGGGGTATGTTCTGTGAAATTAAATTCAGCTGTCAAATCTGAACCCTATTGAAATAAATGGGCGCTAAATCTTGAAAATCAGCAATGGCCATTTCCAAGCTAATAGGAAAGAGATTGTCAAATAAAGCGGAGCTAGGGAACGGCCCTGGGGGGCATGTACCATTTTTTTTGATCTGGTAAATGTCCCTGTTATGTTTTGGCAGAAAGCAGCAATATTAATATTGCTTAACCACTTAAGCCCCGGACCATTTTGTAGCTAAAGGACTAGAGGTGTTTTCAGAATTTGGCACTGCGCTGCTTTAACTGGAAATTGTGCGGACATGCAATGTTGTACCCAAACGAAATTTGGGTCCTTTTCTTCCCACAAATAGAGCTTTCTTTTAATGGTATTTGATTGCCTCTGCGATTTTTATTTTTTGCGATATAAGCGGAAAAATACAGAAAATTTTGAAAAAAAAGTAGGATTTTTAAAACAGCTTACCTGTAAAATCCTTTTCTTGGAGTACATCACGGGACACAGAGCAGCATAGTCATTACTATGTGGGTTATATAGAATTACCTTCAGGTGCTGGCACTGGCAACTTCCAAAACAGGAAGTACCCTCCCCTATATAAGCCCCTCCCATCCGGGAGTACCTCAGTTTTGTAGCAAAGCAATACGTGTCCCCAAAAGAGGGGTGGGAGCTCTGTGTCCCATGATGTACTCCAAGAAAAGGATTTTACAGGTAAGCTGTTTTAAAAATCCTACTTTCTTGTTCATACATCACGGGACACAGAGCAGCATAGTCATTACTATGTGGGACATCCCAAAGCAATGCCACATGAGGGGGGGGATACACCATACATAAGCTGGGCGCCATCAGGCATGAGGATCTTTTGCGGCCTGCAACACACTGCGCCCAAAGGCGACATCCTCCTGACTTCTCACGTCCACCTGGTAGAACCTAGTAAACGTGTGTACTGAAGACCATGTTGCGGCCTTACAAATTTGTGCCAGGGAGGCCTGGTGATGCACTGCCCATGAAGTTCCAACTGCTCTCGTGGAGTGCGCCCTAACTTTGAACGGAGGCGGTCTACTTTTCAAGCCATAGGCTTGTATTATGACCTGTCGAATCCACTTGGCTAAAGTAGATTTTGATGCTGCCTGACCCTTTCTGGGGCCTTCCGGCAGAACAAACAGAGAATCCGTTCTACGAATCTGAGCAGAGGCTTTTAGATAAGCTTTAACTGCTCTTACTACATCCAAAGAATGCAATAACTTTTCCTCTACCGAGCTTGGTTTGGGGAAAAAAGAAGGAAGAACCACATCCTGGTTCAAGTGAAACCTCGATACCACCTTAGGAAGAAAGGCTGGGTGAGGACGTAATACTACTCTGTCCTTATGGATAACCAGATATGGCTCTTTACAGGACATGGCGGATAATTCCGACACTCTTCTAGCCGAGCATATGGCTACTAAAAATATCAATTTCCTGGTGAGTAGAACCAAGGAAATGTGCCGCAAAGGTTCAAATGGCTGCTTCTGCAGAACCGACAGAACCAAATTTAGATCCCATGGGCATATGGGAGCCTTAATCGGTGGAATAATACGAGTCACACCTTGCATAAAGGATTTGACAAGTGAATGCATAGCCAGGGGCCTTTGAAATAGTATTGACAAGGCCGAAACCTGGCCCTTGATAGTACTTAAGGCAAACTTCCTGTCTACAGCCCACTGCAGGAAGTCCAGAATTCTGCCTATAACGTACTTACGTGGATGCCATTTTCTGGCCTCGCACCAAGTGATGTACGCCTTCCAAACTCTATAGTAGATCTGCCTGGATACAGGCTTCCTGGCATTGATTATAGTTGATACCACAGAGTTAGAGAGACCTCTCTTCTTTAGGATGTGGGACTCAATAGCCAGGCCGTTAAACTTAGAGTTAGTAAGGAAGGGTGGTATATCGGTCCTTGAGAAAGCAGGTCCGGACGACGTGGAAGGGTCCAAGGACTCCCCACAGACATTTTGATGATCTCCGCGTACCAGGCCCTTCGGGGCCACGCTGGAGCCACCAGGATCACCGGCTTCTTCTCCAACCTGACTCTGCGAAGGAGTCGAGGCAACAATTGTAGCGGAGGGAATGCATATATCAGTCTGAACTGATCCCAAGGGAACACCAGAGCATCCGAGCCGCAAGCGAGGGGATCCCTTGTCCGGGAGACAAATCTGTCCACCTTTGCGTTGAATCTGGATGCTAGCAGATCTACATCCGGTGTTCCCCACCGCTGACATATTGCTCGGAAGACCTCGGGATGAAGGGACCATTCCCCTGGGCATAACTGTTGGCGACTCAGAAAGTCCGCCTTCCAATTCTCCACCCCTGGAATGAAGACAGCTGATATACATGGGACATGCTTTTCTGCCCATTCCAGGATGTGACTTACTTCCCTCTGGGCTGCACGACTCCTGGTGCCTCCCTGATGATTGATATATGCCACTGCTGTGGCATTGTCTGATTGAATTCTGACAGGGGACCCTTGGAGTCTGGATGTCCAGGCTACTAGGGCGTACCGGGCTGCTCGTATCTCTAAGAGATTGATGGGCAGGGTTTTTACTACATTTGACCATCTGCCCTGGAGAGACCATTGCTCCAGTACTGCCCCCCAGCCTGTAAGGCTGGCATCTGTAGTGACCACCTTCCAAGATATCGGGCTGAAGGGTTTTCCCTTCTGGAGATTCTGGGGGATCAACCACCAGCAGAGACTCTTCCGAACGGAAGGGGACAAAGCCATCGGGAAGTCTAGAGCCTGAACTTTTCCGTTCCAGGCTGACAATATGGCCCTTTGTAAATTCCTTGAGTGGAATTGGGCGTATGGCACAGCTTCGAATGATGCTACCATCTTTCCTAGCAGCCTCATGCACAGGCGTATGGACGGCTGTCTTTTTGCACAAAGCAGACGGACCAAGCCCCTCAAAGAGGATACCTTGTCTAGAGGTAAGAAAATCTTCCTCTGGTCTGAATCCAGCCGTAGCCCTAGATATACCAGGTTTTTCACTGGCTGTAGGGCTGACTTGTCCAGGTTGATGACCCAACCGTGAGATTCTAGATACTTGATTGTATCGATAATTACCACTTCTAGCTTGGCAACTGAGTGGTCCATCAACAACAGGTCGTCTAGGTATGCCATTATCGTTACACCCCGTGTTCTTAGATCGGCCAACAGTGGGGCCAGAATTTTTGTGAACACTCGTGGTGCTGTAGCCAGACCGAATGGTAAGGCTCTGAACTGAAAATGGCGCCCTTCTACTGCAAAGCGTAGGAATTTTTGATGACCTGGAAAGATGGGAACATGCAAGTAAGCATCTTTGATGTCGATCGAGGCTAACCATTCCTCCCCTTGTAGGGCAGCGGTGACCGATCGGATCGACTCCATCCGGAAAGACCGGACGTTTAGAAATTTGTTTAGACTCTTTAGGTCCAATATGGGTCTTATGTCCCCGTTTGGCTTCGGGACTGTGAAAAGGTTTGAGTAGAAACCCAACCCCCACTCTTCCATAGGAACCTCCATAATTACTCCTTGGAGCAATAGTTGTTCTAACGCCAATAGGAGAGACCGTCTTTTCAGAGGGTCTCTTGGCATGCCTGACCACATAAAATGGGACGGAGGAGACTCTTTTAACTCCAACTTGTATCCCAGAGTTACTGCGGAGAGCACCCATCTGTCTTTGATCGTCTCCCGCCAGGTCTCTGCGAACAACTGAAGTCTTCCCCCCACCCGTTTGAGTGGGGGCAGCCCTTCATAGGCTTGACTTGGAGGCTGGTTTAGTACCTCTTCGGATCCAGGGCTTTTTATTACCCTGTGGCTGTCCCTGATTTTTACCTCCTGAGTTTGACCGAGGAGGCCGTCGGAACTGCTTAGTAGCAGACGTCGCAGGGATAGGAGAGGTAGTCCTCTTAAAAGATGGACCCCTAGACCTCTTCTTACTCGGTAAGAGAGTACTTTTACCACTGGAAATCTTCTGGATATACTTATCCAGGTCTTCGCCAAAAAGGCGTTCCCCATGAAATGGGAAGCTAACTAAGAGCTTCTTACAGGGAGCTTCAGCAGACCAGTTTTTGAGCCACAGAAGCCTACGCATATGTACCAAAGACAGCGTGAGGCGGGAGGCCTGATGGATAGAATCCTTGATGGCGTCAACCGTAAAGCATAATGCTCTAGGCAGATCAGCCAGAGCCTGGGCCTGTTGGTCTGGCAAATCCCTCAGGACCATTTTCATTTGATCCTTTAAAGCTTGGCAGACTCCAATAGCTGCCACTGCTGGCTGTGTAACAGCCCCTGCTGTGGAAAAAGCAGATTTTAATAAAGATTCCAATTTTTTATCCACTGGATCTTTGAACATTTGAACATTATCTACTGGACATGTCAGTGATTTGTTCACAGAAGAAATGGCTGCGTCCACCGTAGGAACATTCCATCTCTGGGTGAACTTTTCCTCCATGGGATAGATCACCGGAAACCTTTTAGGCGGAACAAATAGTTTATCAGGATGTTCCCAATCCTCGTATATAAGTCCTTCCAATAATGGATGTATTGGAAAGGAGCAATTAACCTGGGGAGCTTTTAGCGACCCCAATGAGGAGACAGCAGTAGTTGATGGTTCAACAAGAGGCATTTTAAATGCAGATCGAACCATGTCAGTTAGGGTCTGGACCCACAATCTTTCAGTCTGTGATGCTGAAAATGGTTCATCTACTGTCGATTCCTCAAAAACAGAGCTAACCTCCTCCTGATCCCCTTCAGGTAGGTCGGTCCCTTCCTGGGACTGTTGCTCTGCCAACAGGCACTCTAATGGAGGTGATGGAGATCTGGCGCGCTTTCTTTCCTGTAGAGAAGAAGCGATCAATGCAGCCAATCTCTGCTCCAATCCCTCCAGAGTTGAGGAAAAAACCTCCTCTGTTATATATGCAGGAGCAGGTGGACTGAGGACAGCTGCAGTACCTGGCACTCCCGGGGGTTCCTTATGGGTATTAACCTCTGATTTCTCAGGGGAGGAGGGTGCAGATGACTGCTCCAGATCCTCAGAGCCCGATGGAGACCCCCTACACTTCCTGAGAGGTATATCTCGGAGTTTTTTTAGGCGGCATATCCCTTAGTTCAAAGCTGAGGTATTCCAGCCGCAATACACCCCTTACTGAAATAGTCTAATGCAATTTGCTGCTATGTACATCAGTGGGTGTCTACTAATGCGTCTTTCTGGGGATGCCTGTATCAACCGCCCGCTGTAAGCCCCTATACCATGCTACCAGCTCCTTTTCATGCTATCATGCTCTGTGTCCATAGCAAGCAGCATGGACTGAGTCCTTTTATCTTGCTGGGACGCTCGCGCATGCGCAGAAGCGCTGGGCGCACAGAGCGCGTCATCCGCCAGGCTCCGCCCCCTTTTTTGAAGCTAAACCTTATAAAAAGAAAGCATGTGTGCGCGCGTGCACGTGTGCGCTCTTGGCGCCATGTAGGGAGAGGAGCCAGGGTCCCTGTTTTACCAGGACTCGGGGATGGAAGGAAACTACTTGGCAGCATGACAGAGGAATGCAGCTTCCCTGATAGAGAGCTCACTCATCTGCCTGGACTTTCACCATGGAAGGAATAGTCCCAAGAAAAAAGACGTTCCACAGCGGCCTCTAGTGGACAAACACAGGTACCGCACTTTTGTCTTTTTTTTTTTTTTTTAAAACCTCCTTTATGAAAAACATTTCCAGGTTTACAGTTTTAAAACTTCCCTTATGAAAAAACATTTCTAGGATTTCTTAGGCATATACAGCTATTAGCGGGAATACCCTTTAGGTAACAGGCAGAAAGACATATTAGGCTTGGGGGTCCCCTCAATAGAACCAAGTTCCTGAGGGGCCCCCACTTACCTTTTCCCCGCCGCAGGACTTTGTTTGGTCCACAGAAGCCCAAACTTCACCTCTCACGGCAGGCATTGTACTAGACCTTCAGGGACCGGGTTCCCAAGGATTCCACTCCCCTGGACCTGTATAGCACCCTGCACAGATAGCCTCTTGGTTTTGGGTATGACCAGAGCTCTGGATCCCAGGGTCCAGCCCTCCTAAGAGAGGCATTACAGGCAAAACCCTGCTCTTCTCTGCAAGGCCCGGGTACCAACCGTTTAGCTATGAAGCTTTTTTGGTCGGATCCGGAATAGCTTGCTAAGGCCCAGAGAACCTGTACACAAGCCCAGATGAATACATGTTAACCTTGGCCAACACCTTAGACACTGGCAAAAAACTGAGGTACTCCCGGATGGGAGGGGCTTATATAGGGGAGGGTACTTCCTGTTTTGGAAGTTGCCAGTGCCAGCACCTGAAGGTAATTCTATATAACCCACATAGTAATGACTATGCTGCTCTGTGTCCCGTGATGTATGAACAAGAAATGATATTTTCTACTTTTTGTTATAAGAAAAATCGAATAAACTCAATTTTAGTCATACATTTAGGCCAAAATGTATTCAGCCCCATGTCTTTAGTAAAAAAAATGTCAATAAGCGTATATTTATTGGTTTGCGCAAAAGTTATAGCGTCTACAAACTAGGGTACATTTTCTGGAATTTACACAGCTTTTAATTTATGACTGCCTATCTCATTTCTTGAGATGCTAAAATGGCAGGGCAGTACAAAAACTTACCCAAATGACCCCATTTTGTAAAGTAGACATCCCAAGGAAATTGCTGAGAGGCATGTTGAGCCCATTGAATATTTTTTTTTGTCTCAAGTGATTGAATAATGACAAAAAAAAAAAAAAAGGTAAAAAAGTTGTCACTAAATGATATATTGCTCACACATGCCATGGTTATATGTGGAATTGCACCCCAAAATACATTTTGCTGCTTCTCCCGAGAACGGGGATACCACATGTGTGGGACTTTTTGGGAGCCTAGCTGCGTACGGGCCCCCGAAACCAAGCACCGCCTTCAGGATTTCTAAGGGCGCAAATTTTTGATTTCACTCCTCACTACAGTACCTATCACAGTTTCAAAGGCCATAAAATGCCAAAATAGCACAAAACGCTTGCGTTTGCCATTGCGCAAGAGCAGGGCAGGACAGGGGTGCTTTTATTTTTTTATTTTTTTATTATTAATTTTGCTTTTTTATTTTATTTTTAAACTGTTCCTTCCATATATATATATTTTTTTAATCATTTTTATTGCTATCTCAGGGAATGTAAATATCCCCTATGATAGCAATAGGTAGTGACAGGTACTCTTTTTTTGAAAAAACTGGGGTCTATTAGACCCTAGATCTTTCCTCTGCCCTTAAAGCATCTGACCACACCAAGATCTGTGTGATAAAATGCTTTCCCAATTTTCCAATGGCGCTTGTAAAAGCAGTCCAGAGGCTAATTAGCCACTAGGATTGCTTTTACATGAAAGCCGGCCGCTGGCTGAAAAGAATGATACCAAGATGATACCTAAACCCGCAGGCATCAATCTGGTATAACCATTCAAAGTCCAGCAACATACCAGTACATTGCTGGTCCTTGTTGGACATGTATTGTAATCTTTTTTTTCATGCAGCCTGTTGGCTGAACAAAAAAAGAGATTGATCGGTGGGTATGCCCACCATTAGAATACCTCCCTTCATTCACCCACTTTTAATGATGTACAAACATGCACCATTTATATATGCCGAAGCATGGGGGCATCCTCCCGCAAAAGTTATGCCGCACACACATGGTCGGACTTTTCCACAGGCAAGCCTCTGTCGGAATTTCGACCGTATGTACGCGGCATTAGGAGCAAAATCGCTCCTCCGCTCCTCCGCCCCTGCTGCCCCAATGCTTCGGCATATATGCTTTTTTTTTTTAACTGTGGTGGTGAAATCACCTCCTACAGCACTGGAGTCGCAGGGATCAGGCCTGTCTCTGTGAATGCTGCAGTTATGTGTGTTGTGTTTTGTAAGTGACAGTGATCGATCGATACTGCACTTGGGTGGGCTGGGCTGGACGGAGGGGCAACACGCAGGTGCTAGCAGGTATCTGGGCTGATCCCGCTAACACTGAGTTTTTGGGAACCCTAAACTGCTGAGGACGCTAGTATAGATCTGATCAGATCAGATATTGATCTGTTCAGATACTATACCACTAAGGGAGGTGTATGCTTCACGCGTGGGTGTTAGCGTTACTGGCACTAACCTGACGCTGCCTGGGGTGTGACGTAGACCCTCTCTGACGCTAAAACCTAATTGATATCACCCGCCGGGCGATCGGGGGGTTAAACCTTTATTGGGTTATATACGGCGGGTGCCCTGACACTATAAAAAGCAAACTAACTAACCAGCGTCAACCGTAACACTTATATGGTGATCACTGGTGAAAGGGTTAACTAGGGGCAATTAGGGGGTTAAAACCTTTATTAGATAATATATGGGGGCACCTGACGCTATAAAAACCTGACAGGGAACCTAAATAACAAAATAACTAACTGGCTAACCAGTGTCACCAGTAACACTTATACGGTGATCACTGGTGAAAGGGTTAACTAGGGGCAATTAGGGGGTTAAAACCTTTATTAGATAATATATGGGGGCACCTGACGCTATAAAAACCTGCGGCGAACCTAAAAAAAATAACTGGCTACCTATCGGCACCAGCATAACTAATACAGCGATCAGAAAAACGATTGCTTAGTGACACTGGCAAAAGGGGGTGAAAGGGTTACCTGGGGGGGGCGATCAAGGGGTTAAACCTTTATTAGGTAATATATGAGGGTACCTGACGCTATAAAAACCTGGGGCAAACCTAAAAAAAATAACTGGCTACCGTTCGGCATCACCGACACTAATACAGCGATCAGAAAAACGATCGCTTAGCGACAGTGGTGATAGGGGGTGAAAGGGTTACCTGGGGGGCGATCAAGGGGTTAAACCTTTATTAGGTAATATATGGGGGTACCTGACGCTATAAAAACCTGCGGCGAACCTAAATAAAATAACTGGCTACCGATCGGCATCACCGACACTAATACAACGATCAGAAAAACGATCGCTTAGTGACAGTGGTGATAGGGGGTGAAAGGGTTACCTGGGGGGCGATCAAGGGGTTAAACCTTTATTAGGTAATATATGGGGGTACCTGACGCTATAAAAACCTGCGGCAAACCTAAAAAAAATTACTGGCTACCGATCGGCATCACCGACACTAATACAGCGATCAGAAAAACGATCGCTTAGTGACAGTGGTGCTAGGGGGTGAAAGGGTTACCTGGGGGGGCGATCAAGGGGTTAAACCTTTATTAGGTAATATATGGGGGTACCTGACGCTATAAAAACCTGCGGTGAACCTAAAAAAAATAACTGGCTACCGATCGGCATCACCGACACTAATACAGCGATCAGAAAAACAATCGATTAGTGACAGTGGTGCTAGGGGGTGAAAGCGTTACCTGGGGGGCGATCAAGGGGTTAAACCTTTATTAGGGGGGGTTAGGGGGCTACACTGGACCTAAAACACTCTGCCCTGACACTTTTACAGTCACAAATGTCACTGATTGCAGTGATCAGTAAATAAATGGTCACTGCAATCAGTGACACTGTGACTGGGGGCTGGGGGGTGATCTGGGGGGTGATCTGGGGGGGCCTTGGGGGGCGATTTATGTGCCTATGTGTCCTGGTGTCAGTGTAGTGTTAGTGCACTAACCTGTGTGTCTTCTCTCGTACGACGCTCGGGATATGTGAGCACCGCATCAAAGATGACATCACTTCCTCTGCCTGTGTTTACATTACACAGGCAGAGGAAGCTTTCTCATTCGCCGGGAGCGATCGCGAGGGGGTGGCCGGAATCGAACGGCCGTCCCCTCATCCCGGATCGCTCCTGAACAACTAACGACCGCTCACTGTATAGAAGGGGGGTCCGATGGGACCCCCCAACTATACAAAGGCAGTCACGTACAGGTACGTGACTTTGCCTGTCGGTGCCATTCTGCCGTCGTATATATACAGTGAGCGGTCGTTAAGTGGTTAAGGTAAAATATTACAAATGCCAAATTCCTTAACATGCTTGGGGATGCGCTAAACCTGCATGTGAAGGGCACATCTGTACAATGCACACAACAGTACAACAGTGACAGTTACAAATAAAATGTGGTTTAAATTTCTGGTAAATTACAGTTCCTCTGTGTTTCATTTTGTTTTGTTTTTTAAATGCCAGGGATTGGTATGGTATGGATGTTATTAGGAGACACCAATAAATAAAGGATGTTGGGTTCTTCTTAAAATCCATACTGGACCTTTATCCAAGCATGCAGCTGTCATGAATGTCACGTCTACCCCAACGCAGGTGAAGCAGACACTATAGCTGGCTACTGTCTGCTTCACCTATAGCAGCCCCCTTTACCTTAAGACAAGCAGGCATACCGGTACTTGTTTGCCCCAGGACATATAAACAATGCTATAGTGTCTAGCTACCATGCCAGGTCAGACGCTAACTGAGCTAAGCAAACAGGTACTTGAAATTTAGCAGACAGATAGCGTGGTTCAAAGGCAGTTCAGGTAATAAGTCTGTCTCTATCACAAGCGAGGGAAAGGGTGTTCGGTTTGCTTATATCAGATGACTGACCAGATCAATCAGCTAACAGGTGAACACAGACAGGGGAAAAGCAACAGCCAACACCCGGGTGCTGGAATGAGGAAAAGGGGCACTAAGTGATCATGACAGCAGTCTGGCAGATGAGCCCTCTTGTTCCCCTTATGGGATTCTGCACCGCACACCGCCTTCCCATATGTGCACTCATGACGTGATGTATCTACTTTTTACCCTGATTTCCTGAAGAAGCTATTTTTTGCAAAATTCATTCAGAGAAGTAGCCTCCCACCTGCCATTACTTTCAACCTGTACTTCTGAGGTAATCATTCTTAACCACTTGTCGGCCATCCACAATGAAATGACAAAGGATGGTGTGGCTCTCGTTCTGGGACAATATCATATGACGTTGTCCCAGACCAGCCGCTCTCAGGCACCCGTGGGGGCGCACAACACGGAAATCGCTGCCGTGTTGCTAGGACACGGAGTGACCCCAATCTCTGTAAAGAGCCGTGGACGCTGCTCTTTAACCATGTGATCGGCTGTGTCCAATCACAGCCATCACATGTAAATGTGGAAATGCCGGTAATCGGCTCTCATCGCCTCACACTGGCAGAGTGTGTGGCGATGAGAGCCGATCAGCGTCATCTCTTCGCAGGGGACATCCAGACATATAATCAGGGCACTGATCATCAGTGCCCTGATTACAATACAGTGCCACTAGTGCCAGCAATCAGTGCCCACCAGTGCCAGAAATCAATGCCCACCAGTGCCAGCAATCAGTGCCCACAAGTGCCATTAATCAGTGCCCATTAGTGAGTCCAGTCAATGCTGGCTATCAGTGCTGCCTATCAGAGCTGCCCATCAATGCCCATCATTGCTGCCCATCAAAGCCCATCATTGCTGCCCATCAATGCCCATCAGTGTCATCCATCAGTGCCCGTCAATGCCGTCCATCAGTGCCCATCAGTGTCGCCTATCCATGCCGCCTATCAGTGCCCACCAGTGCTGCCAATCAGTGCCCAGCAGTGTCACCTATCAGTGCCCACCAGTGCCACCCATCAGTGTTGCCTATCGGTGCTCGTCAGTGCCACATATCAGTGCCGCCTATCAGTGCCACCTATCAGTGCCCATAAATGTGGCATATTAGTGCCTCTTCATCAGTGCCACCTAATCAGTGTCCATAAATGCCACCTCATCAGTGCCCATAAGTGCCACCTCATCAGTTCCCATCAGTGCTGCCTATCAGTGCCCATCAGTGCCGCCTCACCAGCGCACATCATTGAAGGAGAAAAATTACTTATTTACAAAATTTACTGACAGAAACTAAGGAAACTTTTTTTTTTTTTAACATTTTGGTCTTTTTTTTTAAGTAAAGACAAAAAATCCAGCAGTGATTAAATACCACCAAAAGAAAGCTCTATTTGTGTGAAGAAAATGATAAACATTTCACATGGTTACAGTGTAGCATGACCACACAATTGTCATTCAAAATGTGAAAACACTGAAAGCTGAAAATTGGACTGTGCAGGAAGGGGGTGAAAGTGCCTTGTAGGCAAGTGGTTAATGGATGTTCTTACATTATCTTATCCTATCAGATAGTGTGCTATTTATGTATACATGTAGATGCTAAATGTTTTTATGTGCCATATTGAGGAGTACATTTGATTTTTAAACATTATAGAATAAATGGATGTGCTTTTATTGAATCTTATTTTTTTATGAAAAGTGTTTAGCACGTTTAAAGTCTCCCTTTGCTCAATACCAACATAATTTTTGATTTGATAGGATCAGAGGCATTATGCTAATTTTCATATCCCATTTTTTTTTACAATAAAAAAATGCATCTGATGATCCTGCCTTTCCCCTGAATCTCTCCTGATTTCCTGTCCATGGCTGACAATGCTTTTTCCTGTCCAGGGCTGACAACAGGCTTATTTTCCCCAGTGTTGGCACCCAGAAGCAGTGCTAACAACATTCCTGTTCGGTTCCCATTGAAATCAATAGGAGCCGAACAGGAAAAATCAAAAGTGCCCATTTTGAAGGCTTATACACAAGTAACTGGCCATAAAAGGGGTATTGGGAATCCTAGTACTTCCCTGGGGGACATGTATCAATGCAATTTTTTTTTAAAAAACAATTGTTTTTTAAGAAGCAGTGATTTTAACCATGCTTAAAGTGCAACAATAAAAATGAAAAATTCCTTTAAATATAGTGCCTGGGGGGTCCTCTTAGTCTTCCTGTAAAGTGGCACATCTGTAGCATGCATAGAACATGCTGCAGCAAAAAAATTATTTCTAAAGAAAAACACAAGTCAAATCACATTTAAAATGACTTGCGGTTGCAATTTCCGGCACCCGGCTACAGGAAAAAAATAAAGAATAAAACGCCAAAATAAAAAAAAAAATATGCCCCCCCAAAATCCATAACAGACCTCTATCCGTGCAAGCAGCCTGGCAGGTCAGGAAAGATGGGGGGGTGAGCGAGCGCCCCCCTCCTGAACCATACCATGCCCTCAACATGTGGGGGTGGATGCTTTGGTACAGGGGGGGTGGGGCAGAGCCACCAGGTAATGAAGTCAGGTGGCCCTGCCCCTTACCTATATAGGAACTGTCAAAAGGCTTAGCCTGCAGTAGGTGGCCAGCTCTCATGAATGGCGGGAGCGCTTTTTTTGTTGTTTGTTTTTCGAGTGGGGCGGGCGGCATGATTAACGATGGATTTACATCGGGTGACACTGTTTTTTTTTTTTTTTTCATAAAGGAATTATCAAAAACTGTCTCTGTGTTTTATGACTTTTTGTCACTTTTTTGATGAATGGGTACCCAGATAGCAAGTAATTGATCTGCAAGTTATAAAATTACTTGCTAAGCTATTGCTAGACTTGCTAAGCTTCACAAGTTTGTTGCACAATTGCAGCAAGTCCACATTGCATGACTCAAGATCAACTTTCTTTGCAAACATTCTGCAAGTCTCCTGTTCTGATTCAGTTATGTTGTGCAATAGTCATCCCACCACATGGATCACTGTGACTTGCAGAGCTCTTGCAACTTTGCTCTTGTTAGACTCACCACTGCAACTTTGCTCTTGTTAGAGACTTTCCATGCAAATTTGCTACAGATTGGAAAAGTGTAAATTAAAGCGTGTGCTTCAAGTACTCTGCAAGTGTACAACTTTGTGAAAATGTGCAGCAAGTTAACAAAACTTACAATTCAACACTTCTACAAATTTGTGGCAAGTTTTCCTTGCTATCTGGGTAGGGGTACCATATAAACCACACTCATACACATGGGGGTACCAGAATCTGCCCACAGACCCCCACAACCCCCGCCCCAAAGCACCCACCCCTCCCCCCATATTGAGGGCATGGGGCCTGTTATGGTTCAGGAGGGGCACTCGCTTTTCCTGACCTGCCATGTGCTCAGATAAGGGTCTGTTAGGAATTTGGGGGGGGGCACAGTGGGTTTTTGTTTTCTTAAAAAAATTCCATAGCCGGCTTCTCGGCCACACTCCTGTCAGAAACCATGAATCAGACCGAGAAAGAAGTACAGTTAAATCACACTTGTTTAACCACTTCCCTACCCAGCCATAGACAAATGACGTCCACAGATGGGATCTCCCATCCTGGGTGGACGTCATATGACGTCCTCGGCTTTGTAGGGGGATATCTGAATGATGCCTGCAGCTAGAGGCATCATTCAGATATCCTTTTGAAGTGCCGGAGATTCTGTGCACCATAAGAATGATCATAGCGGCGGTTCCGCCGCTTGATCGTTCTTATAGGTGGCGGGAGGGGACACCCCCCCTCCCGCCGCCATCCGGTGCTTCTCCGGGCTCCCCCGTGCGATCGGGGACCCGGAGCGAATCTTCCGGCATCGTTGGTGGAGTCACGTGATGAGCATAGAGATGACTGGTGACCAGATGGTCACCAGTCATCTCTATGATCGTCGGAGGCCCGGGCGCGATGTGATGACGTCATGCCCGGGTCTCAAATGTAAACAAAGCCGCCATTGCGGCTGTAAGTATGAAATCAGTGAAAAAAATTTCACTGATCTCATGCTTTCCAGCCTGGAGGAGAGATGTGGGGTCTTATTGACCCCGCATCTCTCAATAAAGAGAACCTGTCACACACATTCCTATTACAAGGGATGTTTACATTCCTTGTAATAGGAATAAAAGTGATCAAAAAAATAAAAAAAATAAAATCATTGTAAAAAAATAAATAAATAAGTAAACAAAATAAATAAATAATAATAATAAAAAATTAAAACGCCCCTGTCCCCAGTAGCTCGCGATCAGAAGCGAATGCACATGTAAGTCGCCCACATATGTAAACACAGTTCAAACCACGCATGTGAGGTATCGCCACGTGCGTTAGAGCGCGTGCAACAATTCTAGAACTAGACCTCCTCTGTAATTCTAACCTGGTAACCTGTAAAAAAAATTAAAGCGTCGCCTATGGAGATTTTTAAGTACCGAAGTTTGGCGCCATTCCATGAGTGTGCGCAATTTTAAAGCGTGACATGTTAGGTATCTATTTACTCGGCGTAACATTATCTTTCATATTTTCCCAAAAAATTGGGCTAACTTTACTGTTTTGTTATTTTTTAATTCATGAAACCATTTTTTTTTTTAAAAAAGGCGTTTGAAAAATTATTGCGCAAATATTGTGCAAGAATTTTTTTTGCAATGACCGTCATTTTATTCCCTAGGGTGTCTGCTAAAAAAAACATGTATAATGTTTGGGGGTTCTGAGTAATTTTCTAGCAAAAGAATGATGATTTGTACATGTAGGAGAGAAGTGACAAAATAGGCCCGGTATTGAATAGGTACAAAAAGCCCTGTATTGAAGTGGTTAATAATAAAAATAAAAAGGTAAACAGAGTAAGCGTAGTCAAAACATAGCCAGAGTTCAGAAACCGGATCAGGTAGTCGGCCAAGCCAATGTCCAAGACCCAGCGATAAAAGATATGACAGCAAGCAGGATCTGTAGCCAGAGGGAACGTCAGATAAGCAGGTCTTCAACTGGAACGCAGGAGAAAGTCTCTTGTGATGTTAACACAGGCGAAGGCAAAGAGCAAATGAACTGGAAGTCCTTAAGTAGGCAAAGCTGACGAGCAGGATCATCAACAAGTGGATCACTGTGGAGAGATGGGAGCTGGCAATTAGCTAACAGCTGAGCTGCCAGCACAGAGAAGGAAGGGCTGAACCCAGCCCTGACAACTCCTTAACAACCAGCTTATACTGCACCCTGATTGGGAAAAGCTTTGTAGTGTGCTGTACTGTACAGCGTGCAGTGCACTGCAGGGCATTCAGTGGGGCGATCGCCCTGCTATTTTTTTTTTAACATAATGTTACCAGCGCATTACAGTGTCATATTATAACTGGTAAGGGGTGATCAGGGACAGTAGGAAAAAAACAAACAAAAAAATGAATAATTGTTAATTAATTATTAATTGTTTTAAACTTTTTCCTTTTTATATATTTTTTTATTTTTTAATGATTTTTTTAGCACACTGTGACCAGAATAATATAATGTTACCATAGTAATGTTGTGCTACTCTGGGGAAGTGATCGGTATTTTTTTTCGTATACATTGTGATTGCTCATAGCAATAAATTTCATTGTTATAAACAAGCATTTCACTGAATGAAATTGACTCAGTTTGTTATATTGTGATTAGCTGTGACTGGCCACAGGTAATCACATGGTACTGATGGGCTGTGATTGGCCCTATCTGTACCATGTGATCAGTGTTATCAATCACAGCTAGCAACACAATTGTACACAATGGCTGAAAGGAAGCCATACATTGCTTACAATTGTCAATTGAAACTAAAGAAATGGGAAGAGTAGATCTCTCCCATACACTAGAGAGGGCTTTAAAGGATAGTGACAATTGTCATGTGATCTGCTGTATTTTTTAAATATTCCTTTCCATTAGCATGTAATGTAGTGGAATTTGACAAGGTATATAGTTGTATTTTTAATATAATTTTCCAATTTTTTTCAGAATTATGAAGAAAATGCAATCCCCCATTTATTGGAACAAAAGACCACAAATATGTGAATTGTGCATCATCAAATAACACATAACAAATTTGCACTGAAGGTACAATATGAGGAACCTGTTCATATGGCTGAATATTCTCTTGGAAGTTTCTTTTCTGTGGTCTTGTGCCATATGTATGAATTTTTTAAAATTTGTAACTCAGCAAAATAAAGTTTTAAATCATGCAAGAGTTAAACGAGGATGGCAATGGGAACCTTTAATTTTAATTGAGGAGCAACCAGTCACAAACCTATCCCGTTATGTAGGACAGGTAAGCAGTACAAACCCATATTGTAACACTAATCATAATGATTTTTCTAAAAGTGTTTTTATAATAAGTATTCATGGTTTCATACTGAATTAAAATTTTGTTATCAAGTACATACTGTAAATATTAACTATTACTTAAAGTGGAACTCCAGGCAATCAACTAAATACACAAATTAAATGCTGTACATACATTTTTCCAGTTTTTTCATACTAAAAGATTTTTAATATAGGCCAACCATTGTTATTATTCATAAACCATGCCAGACAGAAATATCACTCTGCTATTTCCTGGCCTAGCATTATTACTTGTTGAGTCAAGGCTGGTGTTTTCAAGGTCTGCTCACTGGACAGAGGTGACGATGCTGAGTAACAGATGGAATGTAGACATAGAAAGATGCTGAACCACAAAGATAAATGTCTTTATTAAGAACTGTGTGTGTCACCTGCTTGGCTGTGCAGTGTGAAATAAATGGATACATTACAAAACTGGTTGCACAAAATTATAAATAAAAGAATAAGCATAAGTGTATTTAAACTGGAATTGCTGCCTGATGTTTAGCCATGCACAGTGGGAAACAAATAAATTAAACTAGTCACCTTGCAAAAAATGCTATTGCTGTAGGTAGAACGTGGAAAACCCCCTGTCAATATTTCTAAGGTAAGAGATGTCATACTTGCATGAAAACCATACAACTTGATATCCAGTACCCATTCACTAAAATCTAATAAAAACTTTAACTTGTGATTGTAATTTCAAAAGTATTTTTTTTCTAAAGGTACAATTTACATTAAAATAATACTCAATAATGTCCTTGTTCGGGTGCTTCCTGTTACTGGGTGACAACTATCTTCTAACTGTGCGTTTGCCTCACTGCCCTGCTCCACACTCCTCTTGTTGGAGGCCATTCAGCTATGCTTACACATACACACCATAGGCATTGTCCATAAGTGTTACTATCAGCAAATTGCTGATAGAAGATTAGTCACAATGAGGCTCAGCACAATAAAAATTTAAAAATTAATAAGTATTATTAAAAAAATAAAAACCATCCCAGTTGCCAAAGATATACAGTGCTTTAGCAAAATAAGAAATTCCCACAAATATGAGATACTGTTCATTTTATGTCTGTGGACAGTGGCAGACATGCCTGTTGAATTGTATTTAGTTTTTTTTTTTATCCACTTCTGTTTCATTCAATATAAATCTATCAGCTTTCCTTCCACTTCTTTATTGGAATTAACATTAATTAATTAAATATCCATTAAAACTAAACTCCAGGCATATATGAAAGGCACAAATCAACCACTTGTTTACCAGTGTCATTTGCAAATGGTGGTTGATAGCAAAAGATTTTAAACACACTACATGCTGGGAATGTGTTTATAACTGTCAAGCCAATGGTTGGATTTCTGCAGAAAGTGATTTGGATGGTTGTAAAACTGCCCAAACACGTCCACTCCCCCCAAAATTTTAGCCTCCCTATACAACTACCCCCATCATTTATCTCAGGCTCCCTGTTCCACGTGTGGGCCCAGGACCAAAGTGTGTGGTGTTGGCGGATCAGCTGTTTGTTGATCTCCCCACCTGTGAATGAACCTGGAAGCACTGAGAATTTAGTCACTTCCAAGTTCAGAGCTGTCATTCATTGGCTACTGTCGCCATAGAAGTATCTGATCAAACATTGTGCTGCTCCAGTGGCCAGGTAAGTAGCTGATCTAGTAGACCACAGCTGATCTTATAGACCACTAATGTCTTATTAAAGATGAACTGTCTTTTCTACTATGCTATCATCTAGGGGACTTTATTTTTTCATCATATTATATTAGAGGGAATTCAATAGAGCTACTGCGCAACTTTTCTGGCATTATTCCCTCTTGTTAATGTATTGCACCAAATTCATGAAGCATCTACAGCACTTTTGGTTCTGAATGCAATTCGTGTGTCAATTTCTGGTAGTTCTAAAATGCACCATTTTGAAAATGTGATACAATGTCTATATCACATTTTGAAATAAAATATTGACAGTTTATATCTTAAATAATGCTAATTAACACCAACTCTCTTTTGGGCATACAACGCAACCCTGGAGCAGACAGATTTTGCAAAAGTGTCTTGCGTGCATTTTTAAAATGGCACATTCCCCATCAGTGCCCCCCTTACATCAGAATCCCCCTTATATCAGAGTACTTCAACACTGGTGTCCCCATCAGAGTTCCCCTTACATCAGCGTCCCACCCTACATTAAAGTCCCCATCAGAGTCTCATTTGCATCAGGGTCCCTATTAGAGTTCCTCCCTTCATTAAGTTCCCCATATTTGTTCTCCCTTACAACAGGGGCCCATCAGAGATCTTTTTTTTTATCAGGATCCCCATCAGAGTCCCCCCTTGCATCAGAGTTTACATTAGAAATCCTCAGTTCATCGGGGTCCCCATCAGAGTCCCCCTTACATTACGGTAACATCAGAGCCCATCATTGCCCCTTACATCAGAATCCCTCATACAGCAGGGTCCCCATCAGAGCCCCCTTACATCAGAGTTCCCATTAGAGTTCCTCATTTCATCAGGGTCCCCATCAAAGTCCCCTTTACATAAGGGTAACATCAGAGCCCACCTTCAGATCCACCCTTACATCAGAGTCCATGCTTAAAGTTCCTATTCGAGTCCCTCTTACATCAAGGTCTCAATTAGATTCCTCTTTTACATCAGGGACCCTATCAGTGTCTCTCCTCACATCAGGGTCCTCATCCAAGTCCCTCCCTACATCAGGGTCCCAATCAGAGTAATTTTTTATTCATCAGGGCCACCATCAGATCCCCCTTACATCAGGGCCCCTATTAGAGTACATCCTTTCATCAGTGTCCTGATCAGAGTCTGTTCTTATATTAGAGTTTCCATCAGAGTCTCCCATCAATCAGGGTTTCCATAAGAGTCATCATTACATAAGAGTCCCCCCTTACAATAGGGTTACTATCAGAGCACACCTTCAAAGTCACCCTTACATCAGAATCCCCACTTACATCAGGGTCTCCATCAGATTCATCCTTTACATCAGGGTCCCCATCAGAGTCCCTCCTTACATTAGGGTCTTCATCAGAGTCCCCCTTACATCAGGCATCAGGGTCTCCATCAGAGTCCATCCTTACACCAGAGTCCCCCCATACATCAGGATTCCAATCATCGTTCCTCTTACATCAGAGTCGCCCTGACATTAGGGTCCCCATCAGAGCACCCTTACATCAGAGCCCACCTTGGGAGCACCCCCTATATATTAGAGTTTGCATCAGCGTACTCCCTTACATCAAGGTACCCATCAGAAGCCCCTTACATTAGTGTTCTCATATGTGTCACCTTTACCACTGTAAACTGTAAACATGGCTGTAGCAGCCAAAATGAAATTGTGTAGGAGATAGTGGACCCTCTTTGCCATAATAAGGTTCTGAAGTGAAGACAGATTCAAATACCTCTTGTGCTTTGTGCTCTGTTTCTGGATCATTCTTGTGCTTTTGACTGGTAGTGATTCAGTAAAGGAGAAATTTTACTCTTAATGAACTTTGCTTATTTTAAAAACCCATTTATGACAGGAAATGTCCTGTTTGTTTAATTTCCTTGCACATAAATGTGTGCCTGAAGTAAGCAGAGGTTAATTTGATCAACAATGAACATTGCTTGTTTAGTAAATTAGGCCCTTTGTGCCCAGCAAGTTGCTGAATACAGTCTATACTGACTCTTACAGTAAAGTTTGATAATATCAAGAGCTACGCAAAGCCACCCATAGCAATACAGGGAAACAATGGCATACAGTATACAGTACGTACACAGTGACAGAAAGTATTCTGTAAATAATATTTATATTAATGGTGTAATACAAGCAAAGATCTATTTTTTTGCTATTAAAATTTTATAATATTCCAAAAAATGGCTTATACATTGCAGTCGGTGTTATTACCATAATTATCATTCTCAGATACACATTTAAAGGTGAACATATTCATCATTTTACAAGAGCTATCTTAATTAGGTATTTTTTTTAAGATGCTTATAATCTGCTCTTGGTAGTGTGCCCTTTAATTGTCCTGTCCTGTTTACAAGCCTAAAATTAACCAGGTTTAAGTTCTAACTAAGTGGAAGATTTAATTAGACCCAGAGGGTACTGGAAACAATTAGCAGTTTTGTTATGGTCTGTTCTAAAGAGACACTCTTTGTTCTACACAATTAAATAGATGCCGACACATTTCCCCCTTTTTACATATATATCAAGGCTAACAACTTTTAATGCATTAAGATAACAAAAAACCTTCTTACTTTACAACCCCTTTAAATTCTGGTTTAGTGCATTAGAGATAAGACATAAACATTTTTAAATATTTTAATAAATAAAAGAGAAAATGATACAAGCATATTTATATACAGTATATATACAGTATATAAATACACAAAATAGACAATAACAGCAACAGCCTAAACAAATGGGGATAACGCAGAAAGGTGCTTTACAATGATTTGCCTGGTCTGTGGTTTCAGAGTTGCACAGAATGACTTCTGGCATATGTGAATAATTTTTAAGGAAAATGGAGAGCTGATGAGCTGCCTCTGCACCAGCTATTTGTGGCTCTGGAGGAGAGTGGTTGCAGAAATTGCTTAACCAATTCAAGGGTCTAAAGCCTCATACACACGATCGGACTTACAGCAGACAAATCCGTGGATTTTTGTCCAAAGGGGCGTTGGCCGTGAAATTGGTCTGCATACACACGGCAGAACATTTTCAGCCAACAAACACCAAACCACATGGTTTTTCCGCTCTTTACCGCCACCATTTGGGCAACTTCTGCTATTGTTGTCTGATGTTTAGCATTGGTTTGTAGCATGCGTGTTTGTACTTTGGATTTTAGTCCGACTGATTTGTGCACACACGATCGGATGATCCGACGGAACACATGTTTTGTCGGACAATTAGAGAGCATGCACAGCCAAGATTTTGTTGTCGGAAATTCCGACAACAATTATCCGATGGAGCATACAGACGGTCGGATTGTCCGACAAAACACGTCCGTCGGACAATTGTTGTCGGAATATCCGATCGTGTGTACGGGCCTTAAGAAGTGATTGAGGGAGTATCAAACTCTTTATGATTATTCAGCTGCCACTAAATGCATCCATTTTTTAATATGTTCAGAAGTTACAATCTGGTAATAAATATATTATTGTACAGAATGGAAGTACCTTTTGTATGCATCTATACTGTTATGTATCAGATGAGATGGAATGTGTATTATTTGCCTCCAGAACCTCATAATGTAGGAGTATAGATAATTACTGACCCCTTTGTTCTGTCCTGAATTGTGTTAAAGTAATTTACAAGGACCTTTTCTGTATCGCTGTGCTACTTAACTGAGCCTTTGACAGCTAAATATGAATGTTGACTACGACTCCCCATTCTTCCGACCTATCATATCATCTGGAATTGATTTTGGGGGACCTCATGTTTTTGTTTGTTTGTTTGTGTTTACCACTTGAGCTGTTACATCCTTCATGTGAAAAAAATAGTTTTGCGCTGTCAGGAAAACTTCAAATTCAATATAAAATATATCACAAGCAAAATAAAAAAATAAAAAAGTCCTATAAGCGAAATATCAAAGTCCACCAAAAGTGTGCAAAACCTTTATGCAGTTGCTGTGCACCAACCACCTAGTGATTATAATGCTGCTTACCAAATCCTTAGACCCCACAACTTACAAGGTCTAAATAAATGACAGATCCCGCATGGATGGATGGATGGCTCCAGATCTCTTCCTCTCACATCTCAGCAAGCCTCAGGCCTCACTCTCTCATGAATGGCATGCCCTAAAAGTGGTCAATGGATCGTTTCTCATATACCGGTCTCAGCAGCAAAAACACATACCAAAGAAAGAGCAAGGAAATCACATAGTGAAGTACCATTTAAAAAAACATTTATTAATGAACCAAGTGGGTGCTCGCAAAAAGATAGTATGACAAGCGTATTGCACAGCCTTCATGCCTAGAGCATTTTGTGCTATTCAGCACTGCACTAATTTAACTGGCAATTGTGCGGTCATGCAACACTGTATACCAATGAAATTTGTATCTTTTTTTTCCACAAATAGAGCTTTCTTTTGGTGTAATTTTATTACCACTGGGTTTTAAATTTGTTGCGATATGAACGAATAAAAGAAATTAACATTTTGAAAAAATATATATATTTTCTACTTTCTGTTACAAAACATATCCAATTAAATCAAATGTCTTCATAAATTTAGGCCAAAATGTATTATGCTACATGTCTTTGGTAAAAAAAAAATCCAATAATTGTATATTAATTGGTTTGGATTAAAGTTACAGCATCTACAAACTATGGTACATACTGTATACTGGAATTTAGACAGCTTTTATGTTCTAACTGCCTATCACATTTCTTGAGATGCTAAAATGCCAGGGTGGTACAAACACACTCAAATTACCCCTTTTTGGAAAGTAGACACCCCAAGGTATTTTCTGAGAAGCATGTTGAATATTTTATGTTTTTTCACAAGTTTCTGGAAGATGACAAAACATATATCAATATATTTTTTAGACAAAGTTGTCACCTAAATGATATATTGCTCACACATGCCATGGGTATATGTGGAATTATACCCCAAAATACATTCTGCTGCTTCTCCTGAGTATGGGGATGCCACATGTGAGAGACTTTTTGGCAGTCTAGCCGTGTACAGGACCCCGAAAACCAATTGTCACAAGGTTTGGAAAGTCGAAGAAAGAAAATAAAAAAAAAAAATTGTTTTCCTTCATAATTTTTCAAAAAATTGTGGCAACACGAGTCCATGGTAGAATTATTTTTTTGCCACAGGGTTTTGGAAAATTAAAAAAAAAAGTTTTTCATTAACACAAAGTTGTCACTTTAATGGGACATTTCGGGGGTGGAGCTAGCCGGAGACCGGGATGGACATGCTGTAGCTGAGCTCCGGATCCAGCGGTATCTCAGCGGCTCACTGTGGCTCACCTAGGCAGTTAAAAATTGTAAAAACACGGCGATCTACCTCCACAACACCCGCGGAGTCGATGGCCAGCATGACCAGGCGCAAGAAGGAGGGGAACCGGCCTACCAAGCTCACGGAGTTCTTCACCCTGGAGGCCAAACAAGATGGCGCCAGCACATCATCCACGCCACTACCCAGTGCCTCTCAGCATCCATCGCAGAAGGGAAAAACAATGAAAAGGAGCAGTTCTCCTAAAAGCACTCACTCCTCACCTGCAACTACATCGTCTGGAAGCCCGGAGAAGGCAAGATTCCGGATGGATGCCGCGGATGCTGTAACAGAGGTGAGCTCTCCCATAGAATCACGGGATAACACTAGGGAGCTGCCTGACTCTATAGACCTTTTTCCCACTAACAACAAACCTGTGTTTGACACAGTACTGAAGGAGATGCTAGTGTCACTCAGAAGTTCTCTTCACTCTGACGTGGTTTCATGTGTACATAGATTTAGCACAGACTTGAGGAATGTTGCTGATAGAGTTTCACACGTAGAGAACAAGATGGGGGAGTATGCATCCACAATCAACGCTTTAGTTGATGCTAATAAAAATACAGAGGATGACATTGAAACTCTCAAAGCTAAAATGGCAGAAATGGAGGACAGGTCCAAGAGGAACAACGTCAAGATCAGGGGATCCCTGAATCTTTAAAACAACAAGACTTGCGCAATTTTGTTGCCCAACTGTTTGCTGCAGTATTGCCTGACCTGTCCGAACTGGACTTTACTGTAGACAGGATACACAGACTTCCTAAGCCCGCCTATCTATCTGACAACATTCCTAGGGATGTCATCTTCAGGCTGCATTTCTATCATACTAAGGAGAAATTAATGGCTGTATCAAGACAAAAAGATCAGATCCCAGCGCCATACTCCAATCTCCAATTCTATGCGGACCTGTCGCAATACACCCTCCAAAAACGCAGAAACCTCAAATTGAGTTACAAATGGGGCTTCCCTACAAAGCTGATAGTCACGAAAGATGACAAGGAGTATGTGATGGACTCTCTTGCTAAGGGAATGGCACTACTGAAATCATGGGGGATAGTTCCCGACCCTCCAACACAATTGCACCAGAGGAGCGACAACAAGAGTCCGGAACCTGAATGGCACACAGTTCACGCAAAAATGCTTGTTCTCACAACTGACCTAGATTGAGTCATTATTTCTACTCAGGATTACCCGCTGGGAAAAAATTCTTCTCTGTTCCAAGTTTTTTTTCCCTACTTCCCCACCTACCTTTTGAGTGACTATGTGTCACACCCAATTAAGTTTTATTACTAGGCTTCTAGCCACTGTTTTGTTTTGTTATGTTTCTTGTGAACTACTTCTTTTTGCCCTGTCAGCCAGATACACCATTACATCTTCCAGGATGATGAACACAAGTGTTGGGACATACACAGAACCCTTGAGACCTAGCCGACAGTCCCCGTACGTCCTTCAATGGGATCTACCACCACTACATGTAAGTGCCAAGTTACACCACTGCAACCTCAAACATAACTTTAACATGCACACATGGCGGTGAACTTTCTAACTTTGAACACTAAAGGCCTCAACCATCTGACCAAGTGGAGATCTCTCTGGAAAGAGGCATTGCAACAAAAATGTGACGTTTTATGCATTCAAGAGACAGACTTCATACAAAGTTCACCTCCTAGATGTACACACCCAAAATTTCCCCACATAAATCAAGCAAATGCTGACGCAAAAAGAAAGGGGGTGATGGTGGCGATTAAGGAACTCTGTAGTTTTCCACCTCCATGAAGTTGTCTCTGACCAACAAGGTCGCTTTCTTATTCTAGTTTGTGACATAAACTCCACCACATATACTGTGGTGAATATATATGCCCCTAACGTCAGGCAGATCAGATTTTTTCACAGGATTATGAAAAAAGTGCGGTCAGTGCATAAAGGGATGTTGGTGATTTGCGGAGACTTCAATATTACGCCGGACCCAACTATAGACTCAACCTCGTCCCCAAAAAGATCTCCACAAACTTGATGACTCCTAGAGATGCTTGAATGCTAATGAAAGAGATTATACCTTTTTTTCAAATTGTCATAGATCTTACAGCAGAATTGACTTATTCCTGGTTGATAGATTTTTACTGTTCAAATGTAAATCAGCCACAATTAATGGTATTACATGGTCGGACCACGCCCCGGTGAGACTAACCATGGGAGACTCCTCCCTCCAGAACCCCGCATTTTTGTGGAGAGCCAATCCCCGTCTCTTCCAGGCGGGTCCGTCCAAGTCCTACATTGAACAGCGGCTACTAGAGTTTTTTGACACCAATCAAGGGTCAGTGTCAGACCCATTTGTAGTATGGAATGCCCACAAGGCAATCAGTGAGGGGTATTATGATCCAACAAGGGGCAAGAAATAAGAGGGAAAGGCAGCAGCAGACCGTGCAACTAATTTCCCAAATAGAAAAGTTAGACAGACAAAATATGACTAACCCTTCTCGCCTATTGACTGATAAGATAACACATCTGCGCACGGAGCTCAGACTCAAATTTCTACAGGACTTTGAAAAAGCCTCCAGGAGATTAAAACTAGCCTATTATACAAGTGGCAACAAAACAGGGAAACTCCTGGCCAATAAGATAAAAGGACATAGAACCAAGACTCAAATTTCACATATATTACAGCCTAAAACTCAGATTAAACAAACTCACCCTCAGGCGATAGCCGATGCATTCAGCCAGTACTACGGCTCACTTTATAACCTTAAAGATGACACTTCCATACCACAAATAAATGACAGACAACATCAACGCCTTTCTAGACAAGATTCATTTTCCCAAACTCACACATGGCCACCTTCAGTGCCTCAACTCCCCTATCACTGAACTGAAGGTGAAAAGGGTTATACATTGTCTTCCACTCAATAAGTCCCCGGGCCCCGACGGTTATACAGGGGAGTATTACAAGACCTTCTAAGACATTCGTTGCCCATACCTAATCAAGGTTTTCGGCTCTGCTGCTGCGTCTTCCTCATTTCCCCCAGAAATGCTTAAAGCAACAATTATAGCTCTACCAAAGCCAGGGAAGCCACCGGACGCACCGCAAAACTTTAGACCTATCTCATTGTTAAACAATGATGTTAAGATCTATTCTAAGCTTCTGGCTACAAAACTGGTGGACATCCTGCCTGACATTGTGGATATGGATCAGTCTGGGTTCACCAAGAGGAGGCAGACAGCTGATGCCACTAGACGCCTAATAAACATCATCCACATAGCTAGACGGAGGGGAGCGCCTTCTCTGCTCCTTTCATTGGACGCAGGGAAGGCATTCGACAGGATACACTGGGGGTTCTTGGCAGTGGTCCTACACAGGTTTGGATTTAGCGGTCTCATATTCACAGCCATTATGGCATTATGCACCCAACCGTCGGCTCAGGTTTTTATAGCAGGAGCACTATCAACCCCATTTTCGATCACAAATGGTACGCACCAAGGGTGTCCCCTCTCACTGCTTATTTTTAACTTACTGATGGAACCACTGGCCACATACCTGAGAACACACCCCCAAATCACAGGGTTAGAGGTGGGCTCTTGACGCCACATCATTAGCTTATTTGCTGATGATATAATCTTAATATTTACTAAAGCAGACAAGTCCTTGGCAGCAGTTTATGATGCACTACAAACTTTTACTGCAATCTCGTACTATAAAGTGAATGAGACGAAATACTACATACTAAATCTGGGTATAGATGCAGAAACCAGGAAAATCCTACAAAGCAAATTCCCTTACATATGGAAAAAAGAGGGTATAAATTACTTAGGTATCACACTGACTTCCAATCCAGATGACTTATTTGCTGCCAACTATACACCATTCCTGAACGCGTTACACAAACTAGCACAATCTGAGTTGTCCTGGCTAGGTAGATTAGCGGTTTTTAAGATGCTAATACTGCCTCAACTATTGTACATCTTCAGAACCCTTCCAATCCCTTTACCCAACATCTACTTTAATTCTCTACAATCCATTCTTAACAGTTTCCTGTGGCAGGGGAAAAAAGCCAAATGTGCCTTCAGCAAACTAATTAAGAGCAGGTCAGCGGGAGGGATAGGCCATGTACACTTGCAAGATTACTACTTTGCGACTATCCTGACTCAGCTCAAACACTGGGTGGGAACCAACTCTAATGCATTATGGAAGGAATTAGAACAAAATCAATTACCAAAGGGGAATCTTAGGGACTTTTTAATGACAGCACATCATAATAAGTGACTAGATAAGAAATTAGCACCACCTATCCTTGCTTCACTGAGAGCTTGGGTTCATCTATGCACAGCACACAAGTGGGAGGGAAAGACAGTGTATTTTAATCTTTCTATAACAGCAGTCCAATATAAAATCCCAGACATCAATCTTACTCTTTGGAAGGAGAAAGGAATAAACTACCTAGAAGATGTACTTGTAGACTCCCAATTACAACCATTTCACACTTTGCAACAAATGTACCAACTGACAACAAGTGAACAATACAAATATATGAAATGAAAATTGAAGCAACGCTAAGTGTCAGTGAATACGATAACCGTGTTATAACTGATATGAAACCAGCAAAAAACTGATAAACGTGCTATTTAGACCAATACTAAACACTAATAATGTCTAACTGTAGGTAATATAGTGCAAAACATGCAATTCAAAGTCTTCATAAGTCCCCAGAGGGATAAAGTGCAAAAAAAGTCCAAAACGCTAAAAAAGATAAAGTGCTAATTAATTCAAAGTCATCGGCGGCCAAAAGCAGGTACGGAGTAAAAAGACAGGTGTGGAAATCCAGCTTAATGCATCAGGGATATCAAGGGTCAGTAGGGAATCACTAGGCATACACTATCCTCCACCGTAGACACCAGCCTCTCACCTTAATGATGGACCCCAAGGGGTCAGACACAGCCTCAAACAATCTCCACTGCTCCAGATAGTCACATCCAACCCTTTTGTATGGATAGGGATCACTGCAAGGCTCTCCACCATTTCCCGTAGTTGCTTCTTGGGTTAAATCTTGCTCCACAATTTTAGAAACAAAACAAAGGGGACTCCATGGTGAAGTAAGTATAAGTAGCCCAAAAAAACTGCGTTTATTGTGGTAAAACAGCATCAAAACATATAAAACCATAAAGTGGATAAAAAACGCCCAAAAAAAGTTCAGAAAATACCCACTTCCGGTCCGCGGCCGCAAACCGGAAGTACATCACTAGGCTCCTCCTCCCGACGCATTGCGTCACTACACACGTGACTTTATTGCATACAAATATATGCAATTAGCACAACTGTTAGGAAAGAACCCCTGAACTTATACACACCTTCCGATGAAAATAGCCCAATTCTATCAACAAACCACAAACAAGTCCAAAGGTATATCAATTATCTATAGGGGGCTTCAGGAAAAGGACACATTGGTTAAAACTCAAAATATTCTAGCATGGAAACAAGAACTAGGGACAGAATACGCAGTTACACACTGGGAGAAATCAGACTTCAGCTCACTTCTACCAAAAGTACCAACTTGTGGGAAATGCACCAGAAGATACTCCTTCAATGGTATCTCACCCGCATCATCTGTCAAAGATATTCCCAATCCGAACACCTCCCCAGGGTGATGGAGACTATGTGGGGGAGAGGCACATTGATCCACATACTATGGGATTGCCCAAGGATTAAACCTTTGTGGTCCCAGGTGGAGAGTCTAATAGCAGACATCTCACCTCTCAACCAACCATTGCAGCCTAGTATGGCCATACTCTCCCTAGAACTAGGTTTGATTCCTACACCTTATACAACTGTAGTCTCACATATATTGATGGCAACTCGCCTATCTATTCTTAGACACTGGAAAGACATTGATGCTCCATCAATCTCAGAAGTTATAAATATAGTACAAACACATAGTACATATGAGATACTCCATGCATCCGCAATGGGAAAATTTGAGAATATTTCAAAGCTGTGGGCACCCTGGCACAACTGGAGGTCAGATAGGAGGGTTAGTTGATTATTGATAACCAAGGAAAACTATATTGGCTGAACAGGGCATAGGTTAATATATCTTACTGTTATTTTACGTTACTTGTTATGTTTGTTCCTTTTTACGATATTTGGATACATCGGATATATCAGAGTACAAAGTATGATAATTAGAGTTGAGCGGGTAGCTGGATATTCGGGTCCGGTGGGTTCGGCCGAACTTCGGAAAAAAGTTCGGATTCGGGACCGAACTTTAACGCGAACCCGGACCCGGACCCCATTGAAGTCAATGGTGACCCGGACTTCTGATGACTAAAAAGGCTCTAAAAAAGTAATGGAAAAGGCTAGAGGGCTGCAAATGGCAGCAAAATGTTGTTAAGAACATGGCAAGTGCTCTGCAAACAAATGTGGATAGGAAATAACTTAAAAGAACATAAAAAAAATAAAAAAATAAAAAAATATGCTGGAGGCCCCCTTTTCAGCAGAAGAGGTACAGGAAGTCATTAAGAACCTCAGAAACTCAACGGCACGATGCGACACATATGGTGGGAATGCCCCAGAATACGCCCTTTCTGGAATAAATTATTTAATTTAATGGATAAGCTAGTGGGAAAATAAAATACTTTGAAATAAAAATGTAGCGGGGTGCTAAATTTAAGGAAAGTGTTTGAGTGGTAAATAGGCTCAAATACCCTAATTCTGTAGGATTCATGGACCATTTTGTCCTCGGGGGACAGTATTGGTGTGCAGTTCCCTGCGGCCTACAGGTGGCGCCTTTTGTGTCCCCTCTTGGCAGTAGTACAGCGGGGCGGGGAACCTGCTGTGCATGCCGGGAGAGCATATAAAAGGGGCAGACCTTTGGCCTGGGGGCTGATGTCCAGTGGGGTCCGCACCCAGGTGCCTTCGGCCTGGGTGCATGTGTTCCTGTTCCATCTCGGGCACCTTTAGCCCGGGGTGAGGTACTATCCTGGAGTTCTTGCTGCCCTGGGTATGGAGGCCTAGGGGCGGGAGTAAAGCCTGGAGTCCAGAGCCGCCTCGTGTAGGGGACCCTGTTCCAGGGAAGGGAGGATCATTCTGATGGACCGATGCGGGAGTCACGGTGAAGGAATGGTCTGTTGACTCCCTGGAGAGATGTCTTCCCCTTGATATGGGCTAGGTTCGTAGAAGGAGAAGCTCAAGGTCACCTTGACTGTATCAGAGGCCTTATTCAACCGGCCCGTGGCAGGGGCCTTATACACCCTGGTCTGTGGCTGAGACCAAAGTTCTCCAGGCCCGTGGCAGGGGCCTTGTACACCCGGTCTGTGGCAGAGACCAACCTCAATGTCTGTGGCAGAGACCGTGCGCCAAAAACTGTTTGAGAAACCTAAGCAGTGAACTGAATGTGCTACGTTTGTGCCTGGACCTCCTCCACACCTTAAGCTGTCCTGTTTCTTTGCTCTAACCTTTTCTATCTGAGTACAGTTTATTTTGCCATTTGAGAATAAGAGTTGGAGTTTCAGCTGGTGTGGACATTGACTTTACTGGCAATTAAAGGACTTGCCTCTACCTACAGTAGAGGTGAGAATCATCCTCTGGAGGAGTTTTGACTCCGGCTGTGGACGCGGCCCGTCAAGTACACCGCTCAACCTCTTTATATAGGAGGATACGGGCTGGTAGTGCGGTGTGCCTTTCTCCCTCCTGCGAAGAGCCAACAACATAAAGGCAGGTAAGGGGGAAAGGATCTGTGCGCTACAAAAAAATAAAATAAAAATTTTAATCTTGGCCTAGCAGGACGAGGTCCATATGGAGTAGGAGGTTGAGGTGGCGGTGGATGTGGCTGTTATGGTGGAATCGGCGGTGGAGGAGGACGAGGTAGCCAACACTGGTTCAAAAATACAACAATGGCTGGGTAAGGCCGGTGATGTGTCGAATTCTGTCCCCTGTCGAATAGTGTCCGCCCTGTACTGCGCTTGCTGAGTATGTAGGACAAGGGGATTTCAAAAATCTCCCAAGACTAACGGCGCCTGCGTGTTGAGTTCAGGTGAAGGCCACACCATCCGTGGTTCAAGCCGAGCCAAGCAAGGCCGCGATCGAAGCGAGCCCGTGAGGGGCCCTGTTACTATGTGCTACCGTATGTCCTCTTGGATGGTGGGGCTTGAACCTGCACTCACAGCGCAGGCGCCGTTCATCTTCGGAGATTTTGTGAATCTCCTTGTCCTCTGTACTGCGCAAGCGCTGCGCCTGCGCAGTACGGGCCGGGCACAATCCGATGGCCGGACAGTTTGTCACAACACCGGTATACATGTCTATTCTGCACAAGGTATGGACAAGTCCTGTGGGATCCATGCCTGGTTCATTTTAATGAATGTGAGCTTGTCCACATTGGCTCTGGACAGGCGGCTGCGCTTGTCTGTGATAACGCCCCCTGCCGTGCTAAATACACGTTCAGATAATACACTGGCTGCAGGGCAGGCCAGCACCTCCAAGGCATAAACGGCAAGCTCAGGCCATGTGCCCAATTTGGAGACCCAGAAGTTAAAGGGGGCAGACCCGTCATCCAGTACGTGTAGGCCTGTGGACACATACTGCTCAACCATGTTGGTGAAATGCTGCCTCCTGCTAAGACGTTCCATCTCAGCTGGTGGTGCTGGTTGTTGTGGCGTGCTGACAAAGCTTTTCCACATTTCGGCCATGCTAACCCTGCCTTCTGAGGTGCTGCCGGTGCCCCGGCTGCGTTGGCGACCTCTTCCTCCTCCTCTGCCTTCGCCTTGTGCTTCCACCGTACGCCCGCTGTCAGGTGGGAATGCCACCAGCAGCGCGTCTACCAGCGTGCGCTTGTACTCGCGCATCTTACAATCCCGCTCCAGTGAGGGAATTAAGGACGGTACGTTGTCCTTGTAACGGGGATCCAGCAGGGTGGCCACCCAGTAATCAGCACCAGTTAAAATGTGGGCAACTCGGCTGTCGTTGCGGAAACACTGCAGCATGTAATCGCTCATGTGTGCCAGGCTGCCCAGAGGCAAAGAAATGCTGTCCTCTGTGGGAGGTGTATCGTCTGTGTCCTCTGTATCCCCCCAGCCACGCACCAGTAATGGCCACGAGCTGGTCTGAGTGCCACCCTGCTGTGAACATGGCTCCTCCTCCTCCTCCTCCTCCTCCTCCATCTCCTCCTCCACCTCGTCATCCTCCAGAACTGTGCCCTTTCTGCCGGACAATTGTGTACCTGGCGTTTGTTGGTGCAGGAACCCACCCTCGTAGCCACTTGTGAAAGACTGCCCTGAAAGCCTTTGAAATGATCCCGCTTCCTCCTCCTCCTCCTCATCTTCCTGTGCCACATCCTCTTCCATCATCGCACGAAGCGTTTTTTCAAGGAGGCATAGAACTGGGATAGTAACGCTGAGAACGGCGTCATTGGCACTGGCCATGTTGGTGGAGTACTCGAAACAGCGCAACAAGGCACACAGGTCTCGCATGGAGGCCCAGTTATTGGTGGTGAAGTGGTGCTGTTCCGCAGAGCGACTCACGCGTGATTGCTGCAGCTGAAACTCCACTATTGCCTGCTGCTGCTCGCACAGTCTGGCCAGCATGTGCAAGGTGGAGTTCCACCTTGTGGGCACGTCACATATGAGGCGGTGAGCGGGAAGGCCGAAGTTACGCTGCAGCGCTGACAGGCGAGCAGCAGCAGGGTGAGAACGCCAAAAGTGCGCACAGACAGCCCGCACTTTCTGCAGCAGCTCTGGCATATTGGGGTAATTTTTAAGGAACCTCTGGACCACCAAGTTCAGCACATGCGCCAGGCAAGGGATGTGCGTCAAACCGGCTAGACCCAGAGCTGCTACGAGATTTCGCCCATTATCGCACACCACCAGGCCGGGCTTGAGGCTCACTGACAGCAACCACTCATCGGTCTGTTGTTCCATGTCCCTCCACAACTCCTGCGCGGTGTGGGGATTTTCCCCCAAACAGGAAAGTTTTAAAACTGCCTGCTGTCGTTTACCCCTGGCTGTGCTGAAGTTGGTGGTGAAGATGTTACGCTGAATGGATGAGGAGGCGGTAGAGGATGAGGAAGCGGAGAAGGAGGCGTTAGCAACAGGAGGCAAACTGAAGCGCCCTGCAATCCTCGGTGGTGGAAGGACATGCGCCAAACCGCTATCTGCCTCAGGCCCAGCCGCCACTGCATTTACCCAGTGTGCTGTTAGGGAGATATAACGTCCCTGACCGTGCTTACTGGTCCACGCATCCGTAGTTAGGTGGACCTTGCCACAGATGGCGTTGCGCAGTGCACACCTGATTTTGTCCCCCACCTGGTTGTGCAGGGAAGGGATGGCTCGCCTGGAAAAGTAGTGGCGGCTGGGCACGACGTACTGCGGGACAGCCAATGCCATCAGGCTTTTAAAACTCTGCGTCTCCACCAGACGGAATGACAGCATTTCAAAGGCCAGGAATTTTGAAATGCTGGCATTCAGGACCAGGGATCGCGGGTGGCTAGGGGGGTACTTCCTCTTCCGCTCCAATGTTTGGGAGATAGAGAGCTGAACGCTTCCATGGGACATTGTGGAGATGGTTGGTGACCCAGGTGGTAGTGTTGCTGGCAGATCCTCTGTTTGCGGGGTGACAGGTGCCACTGTCACTACAGAGGTGGATGAAGAGGCCGAGACTGCAGCAGAAGAGGAAGCAGGAGGAGCCAGAGACCTTTCTTGGTTTTTGAGGTGTCTACTCCACTGCAGCTCGTGCTTTGCACTTAGATGCCTGGTCATGCAGCTTGTGCTCAGGTTGAGAACGTTTATGCCTCGCTTCAGGCTCTGATTGCACAGCGTGCAAACCACTCGTGTCTTGTCATCAACACACTGTGTGAAGAACTGCCACGCTAGGGAAGTCCTTGGACCTGGCTTTGGTGTGCTCGGTCCCTTGCTGCGTTGGGCAGTAGCAGATGTACTGTCTAGGGGACGAATGCTCCGTTTTTGCACCCTGCTCCCTCTTCTGCTGTGCTGGTGGCTCTGTGCGACCACCGCCTCTTTCTCCGAACTACACTGGTCACCTGCATAACGTTGATTCCATGTGGGGTCGAGGACCTCATCGTCCTCCACATCATCTTCCACCCAGTCTTCACCCCTGCCCTCCATGTCTGTCTGCACAATTGCGAAAGCAGCAGCAGTTGGCACCTGTCTTTCGTCATCATCCGAGACGTGCTGCGATGGTCCTCCCATGTACCCATCATGAAACATAAGTGGTTGGGCATCGGTGCACTCAATCTCTTCCACTTCTGGGGCAGGGCTAGGTGGATGGGCCTGGGAAACCCTGCTAACAGAGTCATCGAAAAGCAGAAGAGACTGATGCATGATTTGGGGCTCAGACTGCTTTGCTGATTTGCAAGGGGGTGAGGTGAAAGACTGATGGACATGGGCTTCAGGTGCCAACTCTGATCTTTCATCAGAAGAGTGGGTGGGAGACAATGTGAAGGAACCCGAGGCACTGTCAGCAACCCAATCTACTATCGCCTGTACTTGTCCTGGCCTAAACATTGGTACAGCCTCATTAGGCGCGACAAAATACCGCCGCAGGCTCGGTCGCCTACTCGCACCTGAGGAAGGTGTTTCACTTGTGCGTGTAGCTGGCACAGATCCACCACGTCCTCTCCCTGCAACAGGAGCTCCACCAGCAGCACCACGATCGGGGCCACCACGTCCCTTTGACCTTCCCCTCATATTTTCCAAATTTAGGATCTTGCCCTAAATGGCGTTTTTTGGAAGACCACAACACACCCACAGTATTTAACCGCTGAAACGCACAGCTACAGAACTGCAGAAAATGCTATTCAAAAAAAAAAAGGTTGTTTTTTTTTAGTATAGCACAGTACAAGGAAAATATATAGAAATTGTTTATTTCACACACCTCCAGATGTGTATTTCACACTGCAAAATATTTTCTGTGGCCCTAAATGGCGTTTTTTGCCAGACCACAACACACCCACAGCACGTAACCGCTGAATCGCACAGCTACAGAAAATGCTATTAAAAAAAAGGTTGTTTTTTTTAGTATAGCACTGTACAAGAAGAATATATAGAAATTGTTTATTTTACACACCTCCAAGATGTGTATTTCACACTGCAAAATATTTTCTGTGGCCCTAAATGGCGTTTTTTGGAAGAGCACAACACAACCACAGTATTTAACCACTGAATCGCACAGCTATAGAAGTGCAGAGAATGCTATTCAAAAAAAATGTTGTTTTTTTAGTATAGCACTGTACAATATATAGAAATTGTTTATTTTACACACCTCCACATGTGTATTTCACACTGCAAAATATTTTCTGTGGCCCTAAATGGCGTTTTTTGCCAGACCACAACACACCCACAGCACGTAACCGCTGAATCGCACAGCTACAGAAAATGCTATTAAAAAAAAGGTTGTTTTTTTTAGTATAGCACTGTACAAGAAGAATATATAGAAATTGTTTATTTTACACACCTCCAAGATGTGTATTTCACACTGCAAAATATTTTCTGTGGCCCTAAATGGCGTTTTTTGGAAGAGCACAACACAACCACAGTATTTAACCACTGAATCGCACAGCTATAGAAGTGCAGAGAATGCTATTCAAAAAAAATGTTTTTTTTTTTAGTATAGCACTGTACAATATATAGAAATTGTTTATTTCACACACCTCCAGATGTGTATTTCACACTGCAAAATATTTTCTGTGGCCCTAAATGGCGTTTTTTGCAAGAGCACAACAACCCCAACAGTATATAACCGCTGAATCGCACAGCTGCAGAGGCCAGAGAATGCTTTTTAAAAATAATGTTGTTTTTTCACACACCTCCAGATGTGTATTTCACACTGCAAAATATTTTCTGTGGCCCTAAATGGCGTTTTTTGGAAGAGCACAACACAACCACAGTATTTAACCACTGAATCGCACAGCTATAGAAGTGCAGAGAATGCTATTCAAAAAAAATGTTTTTTTTTTAGTATAGCACTGTACAATATATAGAAATTGTTTATTTTACACACCTCCACATGTGTATTTCACACTGCAATTTATTTTCTGTGGCCCTAAATGGCGTTTTTTGGAAGAGCACAACAACCCCAGCAGTATATAACCGCTGAATCGCACAGCTGCAGAGGCCAGAGAATGCTATTCAAAAATAATGTTGTTTTTTCACACACCTCCAGATGTGTATTTCACACTGCAAAATATTTTCTGTGGCCCTAAATGGCGTTTTTTGCAAGAGCACAACAACCCCAACAGTATATAACCGCTGAATCGCACAGCTGCAGAGGCCAGAGAATGCTTTTTAAAAATAATGTTGTTTTTTCACACACCTCCAGATGTGTATTTCACACTGCAAAATATTTTCTGTGGCCCTAAATGGCGTTTTTTGGAAGAGCACAACACAACCACAGTATTTAACCACTGAATCGCACAGCTATAGAAGTGCAGAGAATGCTATTCAAAAAAAATGTTTTTTTTTTTTAGTATAGCACTGTACAATATATAGAAATTGTTTATTTTACACACCTCCACATGTGTATTTCACACTGCAATTTATTTTCTGTGGCCCTAAATGGCGTTTTTTGGAAGAGCACAACAACCCCAACAGTATATAACCGCTGAATCGCACAGCTGCAGAGGCCAGAGAATGCTATTCAAAAATAATGTTGTTTTTTCACACACCTCCAGATGTGTATTTCACACTGCAAAATATTTTCTGTGGCCCTAAATGGCGTTTTTTGGAAGAGCACAACACAACCACAGTATTTAACCACTGAATCGCACAGCTATAGAAGTGCAGAGAATGCTATTCAAAAAAAATGTTTTTTTTTTTAGTATAGCACTGTACAATATATAGAAATTGTTTATTTTACACACCTCCAGATGTGTATTTCACACTGCAAAATATTTTCTGTGGCCCTAAATGGCGTTTTTTGGAAGAGCACAACACAACCACAGTATTTAACCACTGAATCGCACAGCTATAGAAGTGCAGAGAATGCTATTCAAAAAAAATGTTGTTTTTTTTAGTATAGCACTGTACAATATATAGAAATTGTTTATTTCACACACCTCCAGATGTGTATTTCACACTGCAAAATATTTTCTGTGGCCCTAAATGGCATTTTTTGCAAGAGCACAACAACCCCAACAGTATATAACCGCTGAATCGCACAGCTGCAGAGGCCAGAGAATGCTTTTTAAAAATAGTGTTGTTTTTTCACACACCTCCAGATGTGTATTTCACACTGCAAAATATTTTCTGTGGCCCTAAATGGCGTTTTTTGGAAGAGCACAACACAACCACAGTATTTAACCACTGAATCGCACAGCTATAGAAGTGCAGAGAATGCTATTCAAAAAAAATGTTTTTTTTTTAGTATAGCACTGTACAATATATAGAAATTGTTTATTTTACACACCTCCACATGTGTATTTCACACTGCAATTTATTTTCTGTGGCCCTAAATGGCGTTTTTTGGAAGAGCACAACAACCCCAACAGTATATAACCGCTGAATCGCACAGCTGCAGAGGCCAGAGAATGCTATTCAAAAATAATGTTGTTTTTTCACACACCTCCAGATGTGTATTTCACACTGCAAAATATTTTCTGTGGCCCTAAATGGCGTTTTTTGGAAGAGCACAACACAACCACAGTATTTAACCACTGAATCGCACAGCTATAGAAGTGCAGAGAATGCTATTCAAAAAAAATGTTTTTTTTTTAGTATAGCACTGTACAATATATAGAAATTGTTTATTTTACACACCTCCACATGTGTATTTCACACTGCAATTTATTTTCTGTGGCCCTAAATGGCGTTTTTTGGAAGAGCACAACAACCCCAACAGTATATAACCGCTGAATCGCACAGCTGCAGAGGCCAGAGAATGCTTTTTAAAAATAATGTTGTTTTTTCACACACCTCCAGATGTGTATTTCACACTGCAAAATATTTTCTGTGGCCCTAAATGGCGTTTTTTGGAAGAGCACAACACAACCACAGTATTTAACCACTGAATCGCACAGCTATAGAAGTGCAGAGAATGCTATTCAAAAAAAATGTTTTTTTTTTTTAGTATAGCACTGTACAATATATAGAAATTGTTTATTTTACACACCTCCACATGTGTATTTCACACTGCAATTTATTTTCTGTGGCCCTAAATGGCGTTTTTTGGAAGAGCACAACAACCCCAACAGTATATAACCGCTGAATCGCACAGCTGCAGAGGCCAGAGAATGCTATTCAAAAATAATGTTGTTTTTTCACACACCTCCAGATGTGTATTTCACACTGCAAAATATTTTCTGTGGCCCTAAATGGCGTTTTTTGGAAGAGCACAACACAACCACAGTATTTAACCACTGAATCGCACAGCTATAGAAGTGCAGAGAATGCTATTCAAAAAAAATGTTTTTTTTTTTAGTATAGCACTGTACAATATATAGAAATTGTTTATTTTACACACCTCCAGATGTGTATTTCACACTGCAAAATATTTTCTGTGGCCCTAAATGGCGTTTTTTGGAAGAGCACAACACAACCACAGTATTTAACCACTGAATCGCACAGCTATAGAAGTGCAGAGAATGCTATTCAAAAAAAATGTTGTTTTTTTTAGTATAGCACTGTACAATATATAGAAATTGTTTATTTCACACACCTCCAGATGTGTATTTCACACTGCAAAATATTTTCTGTGGCCCTAAATGGCATTTTTTGCAAGAGCACAACAACCCCAACAGTATATAACCGCTGAATCGCACAGCTGCAGAGGCCAGAGAATGCTTTTTAAAAATAATGTTGTTTTTTCACACACCTCCAGATGTGTATTTCACACTGCAAAATATTTTCTGTGGCCCTAAATGGCGTTTTTTGGAAGAGCACAACACAACCACAGTATTTAACCACTGAATCGCACAGCTATAGAAGTGCAGAGAATGCTATTCAAAAAAAATGTTTTTTTTTTAGTATAGCACTGTACAATATATAGAAATTGTTTATTTTACACACCTCCACATGTGTATTTCACACTGCAATTTATTTTCTGTGGCCCTAAATGGCGTTTTTTGGAAGAGCACAACAACCCCAACAGTATATAACCGCTGAATCGCACAGCTGCAGAGGCCAGAGAATGCTATTCAAAAATAATGTTGTTTTTTCACACACCTCCAGATGTGTATTTCACACTGCAAAATATTTTCTGTGGCCCTAAATGGCGTTTTTTGGAAGAGCACAACACAACCACAGTATTTAACCACTGAATCGCACAGCTATAGAAGTGCAGAGAATGCTATTCAAAAAAAATGTTTTTTTTTTTAGTATAGCACTGTACAATATATAGAAATTGTTTATTTTACACACCTCCACATGTGTATTTCACACTGCAATTTATTTTCTGTGGCCCTAAATGGCGTTTTTTGGAAGAGCACAACAACCCCAACAGTATATAACCGCTGAATCGCACAGCTGCAGAGGCCAGAGAATGCTTTTTAAAAATAATGTTGTTTTTTCACACACCTCCAGATGTGTATTTCACACTGCAAAATATTTTCTGTGGCCCTAAATGGCGTTTTTTGGAAGAGCACAACACAACCACAGTATTTAACCACTGAATCGCACAGCTATAGAAGTGCAGAGAATGCTATTCAAAAAAAATGTTGTTTTTTTTAGTATAGCACTGTACAATATATAGAAATTGTTTATTTTACACACCTCCAGATGTGTATTTCACACTGCAATTTATTTTCTGTGGCCCTAAATGGCGTTTTTTTGAAGAGCACAACAACCCCAACAGTATATAACCGCTGAATCGCACAGCTGCAGAGGCCAGAGAATGCTATTCAAAAATAATGTTGTTTTTTCACACACCTCCAGATGTGTATTTCACACTGCAAAATATTTTCTGTGGCCCTAAATGGCGTTTTTTGGAAGAGCACAACACACCCACAGTATATAACAGCTGAATCGCACAGCTGCAGAGAATGCTATTCAAAAAAAAGTTTTTTTTTTTTTTTTAGTATAGCATAGTACAAGAAAAATATATAGAAATTGGTTATTTCACACAACTAGAGATATACACTGCAAAATATTTTTTTTGCCCAAAAATAGGTCTTTTTTGCGCACAACAAAGTGCCTTTTTTTTTTTTTGCAACAGCACAATAAAGTGCCTTTTTTTTTTTTGGGGCCCAAAAATGGGTCTTTTTAGCAAAAGCACAATAAAGTGCCTTTTTTTTTTTTCTGCCCGAAATGGGTCTTTTAGCAAGAGCACAATACAGCCACAGTATGGAATAGGTGTATCACTCAACGTAATGCAGTGCTGGTGCACTGAGCTTGCAACACAAACAGATAAACCTATGCAGATCGCTGAGCTATTATATCTCTCAATCTGGACTCCTATCTAAATCTCTCTCCCTGAAAGCACAAACAGGATCCTGCCCCTACACTACACTACACTACACTGTCTCTCTATCTTTTCTATCAGTAGATTGCAGAATCAGGACTAACTCCTATCATATAATTCTCTCCCTCACAGCAACAGCAGCCAGGATCCTTTCCCTACACTGTCTAAAAGCAGAGTGACGATCTGTGCTGTGTGCCTCTTGCTTATATAGAAGCTGGTCACATGCTGGGTCACATGTTGCACTGACCAATCACAGCCATGCCATTAGTAGGCATGGCTATGATGGCTTCTAAGGGCACACCAGCTAATCAAATGGTGATTGGCTGGCCCCTGAAGCATTTCTAACTGCGCCATTAAATTCCCGAATCCGAACCCGAACCCGGACTTTAGCGCAAAATCCGGGTCCGGGGTCGGGAAAACGCCAAAATTCGGTACGGACCCGAACTTTACAGTTCGGGTCCGCTCAACACTAATGATAATATATGACTTCAGGGACATACATTTCCTTATCTGCAGTTGACCACTGTGACCAATTAGAGAGATCGTATGTGGTTGACCATAACTAGTACCCAAATAGGGGAGACGCCCGTTATCCCAACAAATGTTTTTCTTTTGGTAAGTGATACTAGAATTGTAAAACATTGTTACTGGACAATCTATTGTATCAAAGGAACATGTTCTTCATTTTATTTTATCCTACTTCATTTTATTTTGCTTTATGTATAATGGAAAATTCAATAAAAAACTATTGAAACTAATGAGACATTTCTCACACATGCCATGGGTATATGTGGAAAATGTGGAATTACAACCAAAACACATTCTGCTACTTCTCTTGTAGATATAGGGATATCATATGTGTGAGACTTTTTGTGAGCCTAGCTGCAATGACCACCTTCCTTTTTGGAAAGTAGACACCCCAAGGTATTTGCAGAGAGGCATGTGGAGTCTATGGTAGATTTTGTTCTTTGCCACAAATTTTTAGGAAAAGTTGTTATTTTAATTACCGTATTTATCAGCGTATAACACGCACAGGCGTATAACACGCACCCTAACTTTAAGAGGGAAGTTTTGGGAAAAAACTTTCCACAGCCCCCTGCGTATAACACGCAGGCACAGTTTACCCTCTATTTTCAGGGTAAAAAAGTGAGTGTTATACGCCAATAAATACAGTAGATATTTCTCACATATGCCATGGGTATACAGTATGTGGTATTACAATCCAAAACACATTCTGTCACTTCTGCCGAGTATGAGGATACCACATGTGTGAGACTTTTTGGGAGCCTAGCAGTGTACAGGGGCCCAAAACTAATGACAACCTTCAGGTTTTCAAAGGGCGTAATTCCCTCATTTTTGACTACCCATTATAACAGTTTTGGAGGCCCTAAAATGCAAAGATGGATAATTTTTTTTGTCACAAGCTTTTGAAAAATGAAAAAAAAATACATTTTAGTTTATTTCTTCCTTTTCCAAAAGATTGTGGCAACAAATGAGATCTGCAAAACGCCCCCCATGACTCCTATCAAATAAATTGGAGTATCTACTTTACAAAAATGGTCATTTGGGGGGAGTTCGTACTATCCTGGCATTTTAGGGCCTCCAAAATTGTGGTAAGTAGTTCAGGAAATAAAATACGCGAGTTACACCTTTTGAAAGCCTGAAGGTGGTCCTTGGATATTGGCCCCGTACATGGTTAGTATCCCAAAAACACTTACACATGTGATAACCCCATACTTGGGGAAAGCATCAGAATAGGTTTTAGGGTGTAATTTCATGTATACCCATGACATGTGTGAGAAACATCTCAGTACAACTTTTAGCAAGGTCTCCAGCCTCCTTCAGTCTAATGAGAACCTCCAGGGCCAGAGATAGCTGACATCCTTCCATATATGGTGGCTTGTGAGGCATAGTGGGTGCAAGGTGGATAAAGTTATTGGGCGCCAAACACTTCTTGCATGCAAAAGAGATGTTTATTTCAAACTTTTATGGGGGAAAGAGGGATAGGGCCAGAGAAAAGGAAAAGGGACTGTGGCAACAGTCTTTAACAGTTCCTAACACAAAGCATAATGCCGCGTACACACGACCATTTTTCATGACGAGAAAAATGCAATTTTTTTAGATTGGTCGTGAAAAACGTTTGTGTGTATGCTCCATAGCATTTTTCTCAACGAGAAAAGTGCCCGAAAAAAAATTAGAACCTGCTCTATTTTTTCTCGTCGTTTTTCACGTCGTGAAAAACGGTTGTGTGTATGCTTTTACGAGGGGGAAAAAAAACGCGCATGCTCACAATCAAGTATGAGACGGGAGTGCTCGTTCTGGGAAAACTAGCGTTCAGAATGCAGATAGCACATTCGTCACGCTGTAATGGACTGAAGAGCACGAGGCTGAAAAGCGCGTATCGTCTCTCACCAAACTTTACTAACACGAGGATCAGCAAATGCAGCCCAAAAGGTGGCGCCATTCGAATGGAACTTCCCCTTTATAGTGGCGTCATACGTGTTGTACGTCACCGCGATTTGCTCACGTTTTTTTTTAATGAACGTGTGTATGCAAGGCAGGCTTGGGAGGAATCACAACGAGAAAAACATAGTTTTTTTGCATGACATGAATAATGGTCGTGTGTACGCGGCATAACAGTTCTTTCACCTCCGCTACAACTTCTCCTTGTAGTTCTTCAGCCTACTGATTCTAACTAATGCCTGAATTTCTGGTTTTCTGTTTTTCAGCCACTGGCTGTCTCAGTCACTGCCTCCAGCCTGTTGAGCTTGCTGGTGTTCATGTCAGCTGTTGTTTTAGGCTACTCCTCTGTGGTATTTGTACTGGGTTCCCAAGTGAACTCATCAGCTGTGGTCTTCTGTAGACTGGAGTCTCATCTTCATCATCACTTTGTGCCTTTTAACCCCCTGTCACTCTTCCGGGGGATTTTTGGACCAGAGCTGTAAGGAAGGAGTCTCTCTCATAATTTTTAACCTTTAGCTAGCTACAGTGCCATGAAAAAGTATTCACACCCCTTGACATTTTCCACATTTTGGCATGTTACAACCAAAAACGTAAATGTATTTTATTGGGGCTTTATGTGATAGGAAAGGATAGGAAAATTATATATGGTTTTCACAATTTCTTACAAATAAATACCTGAAAAGTGTGGTGTGCATTTGTTATCAGCCTCTCTAACCCATAACTAAAATCTAGTGGAACCAATTGCCTTCAGAAGTCACCTAATTAGTAAATAGAGTTCACTTGTGTGTAGTTTAATCTCAGTATAAATACAGCTTTTCTGTGAAGCCCTCAGAAGTTTTTTAGAGAACCTTTGTGAACAAACAGCATCATGAAGGCCAATGCACACACCAGACAGGTCAGGGATAAAATTGTGGAAAATTTTAAAGCAGGGTTAGGTTATAAAAAAATATCCAAAGCTTTGAACATCTCATGGAGCACTGTTCAATCCATCATCCAAAAATGGAAAGAGTATGGCATAACTGCAAACCTACCACGACACGGTCGTTCACCTAAACTTACAGGCCGGGCAAGGAGAGCATTAATCAAAGAAGCAGCCAAGGGGCTCATGGTAACTCTGGAGGAGCTGCAGGTGGGAGAATCTGTCCACAGGACAACTATTAGTTGTACACTCCACAAATCTGGCCCTTATGAAAGAGTGGCAAGAAGAAAGCCATTGTTGAAAGAAAGCCATAAGAAGTCCTGTTTGCAGTTTGCGAGAAGCCATGTGGGGGGCACGGCAAATGTGTGGAAGAAAGTGCTCTAGTCAGATGGGACAAAAACTTTACTTTTTAACCTAAAAGCAAAACGCTATGTGTGGCAGAAAACTAACACTTTACATCACCCTGAACACACCATTCCCATTGTGAAACATAGTGGGGGCAGCATTGTTGTGGAGATGCTTTTCAGCAGAGACAGGGAAGCTGGTCAAAGTTGATGGGAAGATGGATGGAGCCAAATGCAGGGCAATCTTAGAAGAAAACCTGTCAAGCCCCGTACACACGATCGGTTTGACTGATGAAAACCATCCGATGGATGGTTTTCATCAGACCAACCGATCGTGTATGGTACCCATCGGTCTTTTTTCCATTGGTTGTAAAAAATAGAACTTGTTTTAAAATTTTCCGATGGATAAAAAACGATCGAAAACTCTGATCGTCTATGGGCAAGTCCATCGGATCAAAAACCCACGCATGCTCAGAATCAAGTCGACGCATGCTCACAAGCATTAAACTTCGGTTTTTTGACTGATGGTGTATGGGCAAGACTGATGGAAAACAGTTTCATCGGATATCCGATGGACAAATCCATCGGACGAAAATCCATAGGTTATCCGATCGTGTGTACGGGGCTTTAGAGTCTGCAAAAGACTTGAGACTGGGGCGGAGGTTCACTCTCCAGCAAGACAATGACCTTAAACATATAGCCAGAGCTAAAATGGATTTTTTTTTTTTTTTTTCAAAAGATTTTATTGAATTTTTTTTCATACAGATTAAAAAACAGTATATGAAGATCATATCACAAGTCAGTATAAGGGTAGAAAATAACTGTTGTATAATGGATAGCAGGAAGGAGTCTGTAGTGGATATGTCCGGAGATTACAAGGTAAAAAATGTTAGGAGGGAAAGGAAGGGAAGAGAGAACCAAGTTCTTGATGTGTCGGAGGGGGGGGGAGGTGGCACCAAGGCATTTGCTGAGACCTGAGATAGTCAATCGCAGTTATTAGGGTAGTGGAAGATGAATCGGTGATGACGTAGTGGACGTCCTGGTGGACGATCGGAGATGGTTAGGGTCCAGCGTACATTGGATGGTTAATTAGCAGGGGGGGGTCTGACCCCTGAGGAGTTGGGGGGAGGGCCCCAAAGTATGAGTATGAGAACTTGTCAAAGTTGTTATGTTCCTCCAAGGGTAATGTCAAGTCCATGAAAGCTTGCCATTTGGAGAAGAAGCGATCTTTGGATCCTTTGTGTTTGAAGTCGGTGTTAAGTCTCTTTGTATAGTAGCTGCAGGAGTTCACGTTTGACTTGAGAGGTGTGTGGACAAAGGGGGATGGTCCAATTTTTCAATATGGATCTTCTTGCTATTAAGAGGCAGATCAGAGACCAGTCCCGGCATGGAGGGTAGGTGTTGGGTGACCAGGGTAGCAGCAGAGGATCCCGATGCCCGAAGATGAGGAGATGAGGAGCAAAGGGTCCTTGGGCAGTTTCAGCAAGGTTACATCAAAGATATAGGATATGACCTGGTCCCAGAAGGTGGATATGTATGAGCATGTCCACAAACGATGAGATAGGGTGGGTCTTGGGAGTTGGCAGAGAGGGCAATTGGCACTGCCCGGGTCCTTTTTGTCTGAAAGAAAAGGTATGTAAGCACGGTGGAGGATTTTTAGTTGGGTTTCTCTCCATGTTTCATTAGGAATCAGTTGGTGGACTTTATTGAGTCCTTGTAGAAGTTTGTCTACCAGCTCCGCATCTGGGAAATCCTTATTCCAGTTAGCTGCTGAGGAAGATGCCAGTGTAGGGGTGGTCTTTTGGAGAAAGGGTTTGTAAATATCTGAGATGGTATAGGAAGTATCCAGGAGCAGTTGGTCCGTGAAGGCTAGTTTAAATTGTTTACTCTCCTCTCTGTATGAGTCCTTCAGAAAACTGATGCATTGCCCAAAACGAAAAGCGTGGGATTGGGGGAGTGAGAAGGTCTTGGCTATGGTTGAGAAATTTAGAGGGCGCCCTGTTTCCACATCGCATAGAGTAGAGAACTTTGTGAGGCCTTTGCCAGATGGAAAAGGCTTTGTGTTCCAATCTGGGGGGGAAGCTGGGTTTCCCTTGTATCGGTAGGTATCTGGACATGAAAGGGGAAAGTTTGAGGCTCTTTCTAAACTCTCGCCATGCTATAGCAGTGTCCCGCAGCAGGAGATTATGTTGGAGTAGAGGTGGGACAGATTTCCATTTGCAGTGGAGTAGTGCCGCCAGGGAAAAGGGTTGAGCCATTACAGATTCTAAGGAGTAGTTCGAGTACCAGGAGCACTGGGATATCCAGTCGAGGCCTATCCTCAGTAGGCAAGCCAGATTATAAGCTCTGATATTTGGAAGGCTGATACCCCCTTTGTGTCTGGGAAGATATAGTTTTACGAATGCTATGCTCGGTCGTTTATTTTGCCAGATGAATTTAGATATGGCCTTGTTGAGGGTTTTCATATCTTTGTGTCGGAGGAGTAATGGTATAGTTTAGAGTGGGTATAGTAATTGCGCAAAACTGACCATTTTCACCAGGTGGCATCTTCCCAGGAGTGAGAGGGGCAGGTCCGCCCAATTCGTGAGTAATTTTTGTGATCATGGGTGGATATTTGAGGTGGTATATGGAGGAGGGTAGTTTCCTGTTTTGATTCCTAAGTAGGTAATGTGGGATTTTGCGACCGTGAAGGGTGAGTGGAGGGCCCAGGGTGGGTTAGATAGAGTGCCTATGGGGAGGATTTCACTCTTACCATAATTTATACAGAGGCCCGAACACAACCTGAATTTGTTGAAAATCGTTTTGATCGTGGACATGTCGGAGGAGGGCTTCGCTGAGAATATCAGTGAAGAGTGATGTGCGCAATTCGTGGGAGCCCACCTTGATGCCATGAAGAGGGGCATTTTGGATTAAGTGCCTGGACAGAGGTTCCAAGGCAATGTTAAAAAGAAGTGGGGATAGGGGACAGCCTTGTCTGGTGCCCTTGTGGAGGCATAAATCGTCCAAGAGGAGACCCGCTGCCACCAGCCTGGCCGCAGAAGAGGCGTACATGGCGTCAATGAGATGGGAGAAGGGCCCAGTAAACCCTATTTTCGACATGGCCAGGGATAGCCATTCAATGCTGACATTATCAAAGGCTTTCTCCGCGTCCAGAGTGATGATAGCGTGGTCCCCCCGGATTAGATTTGGCATATTCTTGGGCCATCATTACCTTTCGAATATTTAGGGTGGCTGTTCTACCTCTTACAAAGCCTGATTGGGCAGGGTGGATTAGAGAGGGCAAGATGACGGCTAGTCTGTTGGCTATGATTTTAGAGAGGTCTTTGACATCCAGATTCAGCAGTGATATGGGTCGGTAAGAGCCTGGTTCTTGGGGGTCTTTACCCTTCTTGGATAGTAATTTGATGATGGCGTGATTTCCCGTGGGTAGATAAGCGCTGCCAGACCAAATGCCACAATATACCATGTGGAGAGTGGGTTCTAAAATCGTTTTTAAGGTCTTATAGAATTCTCATGTGAAGCCATCGGGACCTGGGGCTTTAGAGGGTGCTAGATTGTTGATGGTAGTAGATATTTCGGAGAGGGTTATGGGTGCGTTCAGGGTCTCAAGTTGGGAAGGGGTGACCTTGGGCATGTCAACATTCTCGAGGAAGGATTGGGCTTTTAGTTTGTCTATGGGGTCTAGAGCATACAATGAGGAGTAATATTGTAACATGACTCTATTAATGTCCTGCTGCGTGGAGTGGGCAATGCCCGAGGCGTCTCGTAAGGAGGTTATGTGGGTCGGGCAGAAGGGACCTTTGCAGAGCCTAGCTAACAGTTTTCCTGCTTTGTTGCCATATTTATGGAGGGTGCCATCCATATGAGCCTTTATTGTCAGTTCAAGGGTGTCGGCCCATGTGTCAAAGGCCCTCTTAGCTGAGTGCGACTCTTTCCTATTGTCTGGTGAGTCCGTGGAGTATAAAGAGCGTTGTGCCTGGTGTAGTCTAGAACTGGCCAACTTGTAGTTTGCCAGAGTGTTTCTCTTGAAGGAAGCCGCATAGGAAATTACTCGACCCCTAAGAAAAGCTTTGCCAGATTCTCAAAGGAGATTTGGGTCTTCAGGGTGTGGTGCATTGGCAGTGGAGAATTCCAACCAAGCCTTCCCCATGTGCTGCTGGAAGTCAGTATTATTTTGGAGGTAGGAAGGGAAACGCCAGATTTTGGGGTTAGGGTGAATGTCAGGGTTGGAGAAAACAGAGATTTTTCCCTTGGGATTTTTTAGCAGCAAATAGTCAAACAAAGTATCTTTATAAATAAAATAATTTTATTCAATGATTTCGTTTTGGTTTAAAAAGGCAGCTGCACAATTGTTTAGATTTTTATGAGCTCCAGTAGTACAATGGCCAAATGCACACATGCAAGGGTATACCATATAATATACTATGAACAGAACAGAACAGAAGTAATGCATGTATATACGTATGTTTAAACAGAGGGAAGGCCCCGATGCATTTCGACCTATGTTGCAGGTCTTCCTCAGGGGGATTTTTTCTTAAATTCTGAAGAATATAGATTAGTAAATTCATTAGTAACATGGTAATCGCCAAATTATCTCCTAACCATTATCAATCAAATGTTTAGTAAGTTCATTTATTTATAATAATTCTATTCAAGAAAGTAGTTGCATCAACATCTATCAAAGAAAAGGGGTAACTTAGGAGAAATGGCAGTCATGTAATACACATATTTACCCTCTTGGTTGTGTGGATGGGCCCAAACCGGAGAAAAGAAATCCTAACTTGTCTGAATCTCTCCAATCCCCTCACAGACAAAGGCTCCCAACGTAGTGCTTATGGCGTCCTCCCCCCCCCCCCCCCCGCACAGGGACGGCTTCAATCCACAGATAGAGGCTGCTCTCAGGACGCCACATTTATGTGGAGGCAAAAAAATATGGACTGGTGGATAGGCGGGAGCCTGATCCAAGCACCTGAGGGTGATGGGGATACGCATTAGTCTTTTTTCAAAAGATATGAAGATTTTGGACATTACAAAATAGTCTTATTGGCTGTATATCTGTATAGGGGTGGTGGGAGATCGGAATGTGTACACCTGACTCTGATAGGGATCGGGAGAAAGATATTAAATAGACAGTGGTCTATATAGATAATGATAATGATTACATTGTCATAATATATTAAACGAAATGATGTATTAAAGTCAAACCAGGGGGTCTATTCTAAATTGATGTGAAAATGTGAGTGTGAGAGATAATGGAGTGTTTGAAAGTTAATAAAAGCGAGAAAGAGTGGAAAGAGGGGGAGGGAGGGGAAGGGAAGGGGCAGGGAAGGGAAAAGAAAAAAGGGGAGCAAAGGGGGGGGGGAAAGAAGAAAGAGAGGAAAGGAAAGGAGAGGGGAAAGAAGGGGAAAAGGATAAAGGGAAATAATTGAAAATAAGAGATGAAAGAAAAGAAAGCAATGATGGAGTGGAGGATGTGAGCAGTGCTAGTGAGTGCAGGTGAGGGCGTGAGAGGAAAGGGCTAAGTGTGTGCTTGTAAGTAAAATATAAAAACAAGTGAGTGTATTTGAATGAAGTGCGGAAAGGTGTGTGTGGATGGTGTAAGGGAAGAAGAGCCTATAGACAAGACATTGTACTTACTTAACAGCAGTGTATTGGCATTGTGACAGCAGGAAGGTAAAGTCACCTGGTTGCATCCAGGGGGGTAGATATATTTCGCCCAGATTCAGGCTTTACGCCGACTTATACAACTAGGTGGAGTGTTGTATAAGCCCAGCTGAGGCTAGTGGGCTCATGGATGACTCATACCTCTAGGGAGAGTGTGGGGCGTCGTGCAGACAGGGAGTTGATGAGACCAGCTGAAGCTTGTCAGCTCATTTAGGCCTCTATAAAAACTCCCAGCTTCATTAGATGTTAGCTCATGCCTGGAACCAGACCTGTGTGGACTGTCTAGGGAGAGTGAACCCCTGTGCGGTGAGACAAAGCCTGTGTGGCTATTTGCTTGGACATTTAAAACCAGGGACTTAGGGACTAGGACAGCACTAGGCTGATCCCAGTTGTTAGTTAGGAAACCTGTATGTTTAGTCAGAGGTCAAGTTGACCAGGATTTATTTTGTTTATGTTTCTTTTGGCTTTGCTGTGTTTTGTCACTGTAAATAGAAAATAAACCGCACCTTTTTTTTGATTTTTGAAAACCACAACCTCCGTTTGCTGGGCCTGTTTTTGTGTGGGGAGCCCATCCCGGGGGTCACCCACACCCGCTGCCGAGCTAACCCCCTCACAGTTGGTGGAGAACCAGTGGCAGTTTTTTTTTAAGCCAGCATGGAGGAGATACTGAAGCAGCTGGCTCTAGCAAATGCCAATCAACAGCAGACAAATGCAGGTTTGCAAAAGAGCCTTGCAGCTCATCAACAGAGCCTTGCAGCTCAACAACAGAACTTCGCAGCCCAGCAGCAAGCTCATCAACAGAGCCTTGCAGCCCAGCAGCAAGCTCACCAACAGAGTCTGGAAGCTCAGCAACAAGCCCAGCAGCAATCTGAGGCCCGCTTCATAGACCTGTTACAGAAGCAAGAGCAGAGACTACAACAAATGGAAGCAGTAATGCAGCAACGTCCGCAGACCAGTGAGGAAAGCCATCCCACTAATACCGCGTCCTTTGGGGTGAATCGTTTATTGACAAAAATGACTGGAGAGGATGATCCAGAGGTATTTTTGACCACATTTGAAAGGACTGCTGAAAGAGAAAAGTGGCCTGAGGAGCAGTGGGCTGGACTGGTGGCTCCTCTGTTAACTGGTGAATCGCAGAAGGCTTACAATGACCTAGAGCCTGACCAAGCAAAAGACTATGTGATGCTAAAAGCTGAAATATTGGCAAGGCTGGGTGTCACCCAGGCTGTCCGGGCTCAGCGTGTGCATAACTGGACTTTCCAGCTTGGAAAACCCCCCAGGTCTCAAATGTATGATCTCATTCACCTGAGCAGAAAGTGGCTACAGCCAGAGACTTTGTCCGCACCAAAGATTGTGGAACGTGTTGTAATGGATCGGTTTTTGAGAGCTCTTCCTACTGCCATCCAAAAGTGGGTAAGCCATGGAGACCCAGAGACGGCCGATGGTCTTGTGGATCGTGTGGAGAAATACTTGGCTACAGAGAACCTGACGGCCTCTTCCAGAGACACTCGGACTTTCCACCCTAAGACCAGACCATCCCCAGGGGCGGATAAGAGGATTCCAAGGGGTGAGGGTGGAGAGAGTGAGAGGGTGGGAGCTCTACCCCAAGTTTGGCGAGAACAGCCTGGGAAATCAGCGGCTCAAGAGGCGGCAAGAAGGATCGTTTGCTACCGCTGCCGGCAAGCGGGACATATTGCAGCCAATTGCCCGGTTGTGGAGGAACCCATGCAGTGTGACTTTCTGACGGGCAGACGTCAGTCGCTGTGTGCGACAGTCGCATGCACTGCCATTCGAGGAACTGAGAAACATTTATGCAAAATGTGTGTTAATGGTAGAAATGTTGTGGTATTGCTGGATTCAGGTAGCCTTGTGACCCTGATAAAGGCTGAGTTAGTTAAAACAGAGGTCTCTGGGAATAGCAAGGTAGCTGTTATTTGTGTGCATGGGGACACCCGAGAGTATCCAGTGACTACAGTGTGTTTCGAGACCCCCAAAGGTACCCTCTCTCATCCAGTGGGCTTAGTATCTCAGTTACCGCATGACGCCATTGTGGGAAGGGATTTTCCGAAGTTCTGGGAACTGTGGGATGATCCTGAGCCCCCCACTGGTGCCCCTATGTACCAGGAATGGGATAGCCAGAACTCCCCTGAGAGTGGTGAGGACTCTCCGGAATTTCCCTTATCAGTATTGGCAGGGGAGACTCAAGAAACTGGAGAGGAGCCCACCTCCTCAGACGAAAACCTACCGTCTGTGGAGTTTTCTGATCTTGAGGTTCACAGGGAAAACTTTGCCACAGAACAGTTGAAAGACCCCGCCCTAATAAAGGCACGGGAAAACGTAGTGAAAATAGATGGCGAGTTAGTGAACCCAGATAATACCTGCACTTACCCATACTTCAGCGTAGAGAAGGACCTACTGTATCGGGTGGCAAAAAGGGCAGAAGAAACCGTTGAGCAGCTTGTGGTGCCCAAACCTTACAGGAAGTTGGTGTTGGAGTTGGCCCATGGGCACATTCTTGGAGGTCATCTGGGGACAGAGAAAACCCGAGAGAGGGTATTACAGAGATTCTATTGGCCGGGGGTGATGAAGGACATAGAAAATTATTGTTCCTCCTGCCCTGTGTGTCAGAGGTCGGCCCCGATGCCACATTTCCGTAGCCCGCTGGTCCCTCTACCCATCATTGAGGTCCCGTTTGAGAGGATCGCCATGGATTTGGTAGGTCCTATAATCAAGTCCGCTAGGGGGCACCAGTACATATTAGTTATAATGGACTATGCCACCCGTTATCCAGAAGCGATCCCTCTCCGAAATACCTCGGCCAAAACCATAGCCAAAGAGCTATCTCTTGTGTTTAGCCGGGTGGGTATTTGTAAAGAACTGCTTACGGACCAAGGTACACCCTTTATGTCCTGGGTTATGAAGGAGCTGTGTAAATTGTTCAAAGTGACGCAATTACGTACATCTGTGTATCACCCCCAAACCGATGGGCTGGTTGAAAGATTCAACAAAACCCTAAAACAAATGTTGAAGAAAGTGGTGGATAGAGATGGAAAGGATTGGGACTGTCTACTTCCTTATCTGATGTTTGCTATTAGGGAGGTGCCCCAATCCTCTACGGGATTCTCCCCCTTTGAGTTACTGTATGGGAGACACCCAAGAGGGCTGTTGGATATTGCCAAGGAAACTTGGGAAAGTGAGAGTTCTCCCCACAGGAGTGTGATTGAGCATGTCGCCCTGATGCAAGACCGAATTGCACAGGTAATGCCCATCGTGAAGGAACATTTGGCCCAAGCGCAGTTAGCACAGCAGAGAGTGTACAACCGTGGAGCCAAGACCCGTACCTTTTCCCCGGGGGATAGGATACTGGTACTTGTCCCTACGGTTGAAAGTAAATTCCTTGCCAAATGGCAAGGCCCCTACGAGATAATGGAAAAAGTGAGCGAAGTGAATTACAAGGTCAGACAACCAGGAAGGCGAAAGCCCGAACAGATCTATCACGTTAATCTGTTGAAAGCCTGGAGGGATAGAGAGTCCCTAGTCGCAGACACTTGGTCACCAGCTCAAACTGGTTGCGTGATTCCTGAGGTTGGAATAGCAGCCACCTTGTCACAACCCCAACAACAGGAGGTTAAGGAGTTTGTGCTTCGCAACAAGGAGGTATTCTCTGAGCTGCCGGGACAAACATCTGGGGTAGAGCATGACATCATTACCCCGCCCGGTGAAAGGGTGAAGTTAAAACCCTATCGGATCCCAGAGGCCCGACGGGAGGCAATACGGGAGGAAGTACAGAAAATGCTGAACTTAGGGGTGATAGAGGAGTCCCAAAGTGATTGGTCTAGTCCCATTGTGTTGGTGCCTAAACCGGATGGGAGCTGGCGATTTTGTAACGATTTTCGTCAGTTGAACAAAGTTACAAAATTTGACACCTACCCCATGCCACGTATAGATGAGTTGATCGACCGGCTGGGAACAGCCCGATACATGACGACTCTTGACCTCACAAAAGGGTATTGGCAAATCCCCCTGGCCAAATTGGCCAAAGAGAAAACCGCATTTGTAACCCCAGACGGGGCGTTCCAATATAAAAGAATGCCGTTCGGGTTACAGAATGTGCCGGCCACATTCCAGCGGAAAATGGACCAGATGCTGAGGCCCCATCGGAAGTATGCTGCGGCTTACCTGGATGACGTAATTGTCCATAGCACAGATTGGGCCTCACATCTGCCAAAAGTGCAAGCAGTCCTGGACTCTGTTCGGGAAGCGGGGTTTACGGCTAACCCCAAGAAGTGTACCATTGGGCAGGAGGAGGCCAAATATCTTGGGTACACCATTGGGAGGGGAGTAATAAAACCCCAACTCAACAAAGTCGAGGCCATCCAGAGTTGGCCACGTCCCAACAGCAAGAAGCAGGTACGAGCCTTTCTGGGAATCGCTGGGTATTATCGGCGATTCATTCCCCACTTTGCCTCTAAGGCTGTGCCCCTAACCAACCTAACGAAGGGGAAAGGGTCGGTCATGATTAAATGGACCCCCGAGGCTGAGGCAGCATTCCAATTCTTGAAACAAGCCTTATGTAGCCAGCCAGTGTTGTACTCACCCGACTTCTCTAAAGACTTTGTCGTACAAAGTGATGCGTCAGATGTGGGGTTAGGAGCAGTATTGTCCCAGGTCTGGAACGGGGAAGAGCACCCAGTCATTTACCTCAGCAGGAAGTTGAAGTCCCATGAGGTAAATTACGCCACCGTTGAAAAGGAGTGTTTAGCGGTGAAGTGGGCTCTAGATTCCCTTCGGTACTACCTGCTAGGTAGGCACTTTGACATGGTTACGGATCACGCTCCGTTAAAGTGGATGGCTCAAAACAAGGAAACAAATAGAAGAGTGAATAGGTGGTTCCTGGCCCTCCAGGAATTCAACTTCACAGTAAAGCATCGCCCTGGCGTTCAAATGGGGAATGTGGATGCTTTGTCTCGAGTACATGAATGCCTGATTGCTGGTGTTCCAACCCCGAGGTTAAAACAAGAGGGGGGGGATGTGACAGCAGGAAGGTAAAGTCACCTGGTTGCATCCAGGGGGGTAGATATATTTCGCCCAGATTCAGGCTTTACGCCGACTTATACAACTAGGTGGAGTGTTGTATAAGCCCAGCTGAGGCTAGTGGGCTCATGGATGACTCATACCTCTAGGGAGAGTGTGGGGCGTCGTGCAGACAGGGAGTTGATGAGACCAGCTGAAGCTTGTCAGCTCATTTAGGCCTCTATAAAAACTCCCAGCTTCATTAGATGTTAGCTCATGCCTGGAACCAGACCTGTGTGGACTGTCTAGGGAGAGTGAACCCCTGTGCGGTGAGACAAAGCCTGTGTGGCTATTTTCTTGGACATTTAAAACCAGGGACTTAGGGACTAGGACAGCACTAGGCTGATCCCAGTTGTTAGTTAGGAAACCTGTATGTTTAGTCAGAGGTCAAGTTGACCAGGATTTATTTTGTTTATGTTTCTTTTGGCTTTGCTGTGTTTTGTCACTGTAAATAGAAAATAAACCGCACCTTTTTTTTTGATTTTTGAAAACCACAACCTCCGTTTGCTGGGCCTGTTTTTGTGTGGGGAGCCCATCCCGGGGGTCACCCACACCCGCTGCCGAGCTAACCCCCTCACAGCATATACACACACTGATGAAAACAGTGTGAGAAAGACCTTAGAAATAGAAAAGAAAAAAGCACTTTAAGAAATGTAAGCTCCCTGATGGAACGTTCAATCGGCTAGCATGACCGTTGTGAGAAGTCCCCTTACCTCACTATGGAAGTAACTGCATGTGCTGTGTTTCCAGGGAATAAGACTGTTGTCCAGACATAGGAGGTATTATATACCTTCACCCACCTACCTTAGCTAATTAGCAATTGCCCATTATAACCCACAGGTGCCCAGCTCCTCCCTCCACCGTCCATGCATTGCCGCCAAATGTGGCCCCCTCGTCGTCCCAGCAGACAAGTCCCGGGAAACCACCACCATCGCCGTGTGCAATAAGCAGCGTCCACAAACGCTCCGCGCGCACGCGCGGGGGAGCAGCGGCCACACACCCGCAACGTCCCCGCAAGAAGCAGGCGCCCGGCGATAGGCATGGGACGACATGGCACTGAGTCAGCGCCATCTAGTGGTACTTCTACCAACTACTGGCGCTAGAACGAGGGACACTGAAACATCCCTCCCTTAGTGCCGAAGAGCAGCATGCCTGAAGGATCGAGTAGTCCGCCCATAGCAGAGAGAAGGAGATCCAGCACCAGACGGGAGATGTCCTGTGGGGCAAGAGGAGAGAAGGATTGAGTTTTTGTTCAATTTTGGACATATGTTGGATTTATTTCTATTCCATTTATTATATACAAAAATACAATAAAGCATTAATGCTATTCAATATTGTCTTAAAGAGCGGCACTTTGAGAAACAGACATAAAGAAACATAGACAAAAATATGGCAAGAGCACAAGCTAAAATATGTAGAAAATAATTCTTAAAGTTTATTAACCATTGTATTGATTGTAGTTTTTAAAGGCTGTTTAGATGAGTTATATAAATAAATCTCAGGAAAACAAATACAGCCAGAGGAAATGACAGTTAACCGTGCTTGTTACTTTGTTTAATATAGTAAGTGTCTCATCAATTTGATGAATCGATCACCATGATCGCTCATTGTGTGTCATACTAATTGTATGAACTAATCAAAAACAAAATTGGTGATCAAACCAAAATCGTGTTAATATTAGCAAGAAACCGTTCCTGTCTCCTCTAGCTGGTTTTTCCTGAGGAAAAGCCCTTAAGAAAGGGAACAAAAGAAATCGCCTCATTGAGGCCTGGGTAGGTAGTAGCCTTTAATCTATAAATCCACTTCTGTTCAATCTGGAGCAGTTTTTTATTCCAATCGCCGCCTCGACTGGGTATGTGCATCCGGTCGAGTGCGACGAAGTTCACTTGTGGCATTTTATAATGATGTTGGTCGACTACATGTCGTCCTAAAGGTAGATATATGTTGCCAATACTCATGTTGTAAACGTGTTTAGAGGTTCTGCACCAGAACCGTTGACGAGTTTTGCCTACGTAGAATGCTGAGCATTCACAGGTCATCAGGTAAACTACCCCTTGTGTTTGACAATTAACATAATGTTGTGGTTTGAAGGTCTTGCCATCTGGCAAAGTAAGGGTTTTATCCTTATGGATAAAGGGACAATGGGCGCAATGTCCACATGGGAAGGTCCCAAGTGTAGAACAGTGTTTTTTATAAGTTCTAGAATATTCACTTGTCACTAATTTATCTTTGAGAGATCTTACTCGTCTGAAGGTAATGGAGGGAATAGGTGAAATGAAGGAGTTTACTACATCGTCATCAGTCAAAATTGACCAGTGACGTGCTAAAATGTTTCTAATTTGTTGATGCTGTACTGAGTAGCGCATATTAATGCATGAGTGGTCATTTTGTTTGGTATTTATTTGATGAAATCCTGAGATTAAGTCTATGCGATTTTGTCAGAAGGCCCGATTATAGGCCTTCCGTAATCGTCAACGACTATAGCCCCGTTCCAAAAGGCGAGTTTGAAGCTGTCCTGCTTCTGTTTTAAACAGCGTATCATCAGAACAGTTTCTCCGTAACCGGAGGTACTGTCCATAGGGAATTGAGTTCTTTAAAGGAATCGGACGAAAGCTGGCCACATGCAGGACTGTATTGCCTGCAGTGTCTTTGCGGTGTAAGGTACTTGTGATGTTACCTACGCTGTTGATGTTTAGTTTGACATCCAGAAAAGTTGCTGATCCTACATTATGCGTCATTGTGAACTCCAAGTTGTAATTGTTGCAGTTCAAAAGATCAAAAAAACGTACAAGTTCAGACTCCGTCCCACTCCAGATGACGAAAACGTCATCGATGTACCTGAGCCATGTGTGGACATGGCTCAGGTACTCCGCGAGGCCCTCATCACCGGAGAGTGACCGCTCCCACTCCCCTAGGTACAGGTTGGCGTACGATGGGGCACAACAAGTCCCCATCGCCACCCCCTGCACCTGGAGGTAGTGGGAGCCGTCAAAGGAGAAATAATTGTTGTTCAAAATATGGTCCAAACCATCAATAATTAAGTCATTTGTAGCCCTGTCATAACATGAGCTCCTTTGCAGTGCATTCCTAATCATTAGTAATCCTTTTTGATGTGGTATCGAAGAGTATAATGCCTCCACATCAATTGTAACCCAGATCGACTGGGTAGGTAGTTGAAGTTTTTCATTTTTCTCTAAGAAATGAATAGTATCTTTTAGGAATGTGGGTAATCGGACCACAAGGGGTTGAAGATGTGCATCTATTACTCTACTAAGATTCTCGGATATTCCCCCATTGCCAGAGACTATTGGGCGGCCGGTGGGATCTGAAAGGCTCTTATGAATTTTTGGCAAGCTGTAAAAAGTAGGTGTGCGGGGGTGCTTAGTCCGTACAAAGGAAGGGAAACACCAGATTTTGGGGTTAGGGTAAATGTCAGGGTTGTCTAGTGTCACCGAGATGGGGCGTGATCAGAAATGGCGATATCGTGGACGTCAGCATTGGATATCATCGGGACCAGATTGTCTGAGCAGAAGATGTAATCGATTCTAGTGAAAATGTTGTGTGGGTTAGAGTACAAAGTGAATTCCCTATCAGCCGGTCTGTAGGAGGCGTCATACGTCTTGGAGGCAAAGGGTGTCGGATCACCGGAAGCATATGTGTTTTGTAGGCGTTTGGGAGAGGATCTGTCATCTATCGAGTGTAGAATGGTGTTGAAATCTCCGCCATATATGTGTGGAAGGTGCGGGTGCCGGAGTAGCCAGGTAGATAGTTCTCCAAAGAACTGCCTACCTGGGCTGTTAGGAGCGTTAATATTGGAGACCATAAGATCCCTTGTCCCTATTTGAAGGTGTGCGGAGAGAAGACGGCCTTGACTGTCAGAATCGACAGCTACGACCGTATAAGGGAGGGTTTTACATATCAAGATGAGGACCCCTGCTTTGCATCCAACGTCTTCAGAGCCGAGAACCGTGCCCACCCAAAGCTTTTTCATACAATGGAAATCGGGGGTGGATAGGTGAGTTTCCTGGAGTTGAGCAATGTCAGTTTTAAGCCTTTGGAGGTGCCGAAGGATCTTTATTCTCTTATTAGGGGACCTGAGCCCCTTTACGTTCCAGGAAACAATTTTCATAGTGAGGGAATCGTTGAGGGGGCTTGGGCCGTTGGTGTATGATTATCTCTGGGTATAGTGTGGTGAGATGCTGCCGCTAAGATTTGGGATAGTGTATAGTACTCATGGTAGATGGTTGGTGTCTGAGTGCCTGGTGGTGTGTGTGCGCCAGGGGAAAGGGGTGAGAGGGAGGAGGGGGGAGGTGCGGAGGGGTACAAACAGGAAGCAAAAACAACAATGCAAATTGGAATAACTTCACTTTTTTCCGCATGGAGTCACTGTGTAAGCCAGCTCCCAATGCAGACCCATGTAGAACGGCATATTTGAGCCCATGCATCTATGAAATAACTGGAGCAGCCGGGACAGGTATGGGAGGAGATGAAGGCAATAGACAGTGAAATCATTTGGGGCAATGTCTGAGAACCATAGGGCTCAAAAAAAAAAAAAAAAAAGATCAGAGCATAATATAATAACATAAACAACATGAATTGGCCTACCATAAAGTTGGCAGTTGTAACAGCAAAAGGAGGTAAAAATTGGTTAGAAAAGATGCTGCCTGAGATAACTTGTGGGGTAGCTTAGTGTGCCCAAAGAGGATAAAGACCTGAGTTTGCGTTGACTGTCAGTGCAGAGAAGGGGGCTGATGATCCGTGCCGGATCGCCTGAAGCGTTTAGGAGAGTCTTTACGTGGGCTCCTTTGGTCCAAAGGGCGGTTAAGTGGTGCAGACCTTGAAGTGGGGCTCGTGTGTGGACGTGTACGTATGAATGCCGCTGCATCGGAGGGATCCTGGATGGAGAGCTGATCGCCGTTGGGGGCCTTGAGACGAAGGGCATGTGGCCTGGTACGGTTCAGGAGGGGAGGGACGCTCTCTCGTCCCCCCTCTTTTCCTGCAGCCTGCCAGGTTGTGTGCTCGGATAAAGGGTCTGGTATGTATTTTTGGGGGAACTCCACGTAATTTTTTTTTTTATTTGGGGTGGAATTCCCCTTAAAATCCATACCAGACCTGAAGGGCCTGGTATGGATATTTGGGGGAACTCCACGCATTTTATTTTTTTAAAATTTGCGGCAGGGTTCCCCTTAATATCCATACCAGACCAGAAGGGCCTGGTAATTGAATTTGGGGGGACCCCCACGCTTTTTTTTTTTTTTTTATCAATGACTTTTCTATGTATTGCCGGGAGCCGACAATTCATTATAGCCGCGAGTGAGTTTTAAATGACTTTTTTTCCTTCAGAAATGACACTTTGTGCAGGGACAGTTCTAAGCACTGGAAACAAGCGCGAATTTACATGCATACCATACACACACCCTAGGTACGAAATTTAACGGAATATTTTATTTTTATTGTTTCACTTTAAGCATTATTAAAATCACTGCTCCTGAAAAAACAGCCATTTTTAAAACTTTTTTTTGCATTGATACATGTCCCCTGGGGCAGGACCCGGGTCCCCAAACACTTTTTAGGACAATAACTTGCATATTAGCCTTTATAATTAGCACTTTTGATTTTGAACGTTCGAGTCCATTGTATTTTTTTTATTTTTTATTTGTTTATTTGTAACAGAGAGGTCGGCCCGCAGGGACCAATACAGCATAATACAACATAATACACAGCACACACGACACATATTAGTACAGGCACGGGTATTTTGTTCAATCATATATACATATATATATACACATATAGACGAAGCCTGCTGTAGGTGTCTATATGTGGTCCTTTGTCAAGCACCCCCAAAAAAGGGGGGGTCAGCATACCTGTGTGGTAACGTGTGCATCAAAAGGACAGAATGCGCGGATAACCCACACCATGACCCCGGATGCAATCCCTGCCGCCCCCCACCCCGAGGGCAACCGGGAGTCCCACACCGGGAGATTCCTCGATGCTGCCCGGTACTACAGGACCAACCCCTCAACTTTTTTTTTTCCCAGAATAGTAGAGAGGAAAAATAAGAGATTAGAAAAACAAGGAGTAGGAGAAAAGATAAAGAAAGACGGGAGAATAAGGGGGGGGGAGAATGGGAAAGGGGAAGGGAGCTGTGAGCGCGAACAAGGACATGGTAGAGGGAGGGGGGCGGGGGGAGCCCACCCCTCTGCAAGGGATCTCCATCAGATCGTCAGCCTCCCCAGCAAGTCATCGATAGAGTCAGCAGGTCTGAACGGTTAGCCGTATGTTAATCTAAGTGTCCTCCCCGTCTACGCCTCTAAGTCGCTGACCCTCTGCGGAGTATTTAAAAACATTCCATAGCTGCCAGGTCTTCTTAAAAGTCTCCTGTCTCTCTTGGTTGGTGAGAATCAGGTCCTCCAGCTGACATATGTCGACTACTTTTTTAAGCCAAAGGGAAATGGACGGCGGGTGGGGTGACTTCCATTGAAGTGGTATGCAGGCCTTAGCAGCGTCCAACAAATGTCGCACAACTGATTTTTGGTAGATTCGCGACGGTGTATCTGTTGCGTGAAGTAGAAAGTAGGCTGGGTCGTCCGGCACCTCACGGTCAGTAAAGTCCTGTGTAATCCGTCGGACGTCCATTGTATTTAATAGGGTTCTAAAGTTCACACGAACTTTCTGGCTGCTCGCAGGTTCTGGTGCGAACCGAACAGGGGGGGTGTTCTGCTCATCCCTACTCTGGACCCTCCTTCTTAACCTGTTTCGCCACTGAGGATTTTTGACTCAGATATACTGTAGGCTCCTCCTTACTCATTCAGCTGGGGGCAGATTTATTCTAAACTGGGCTTTAGGATTCAGATATGTGTTGCTCCTCAGACCCCCACATCCTGCCAAGGATCACCATGATACAGATCATCATGTTACTGGGGAGTTTCTTTGTGGGAGAGGATGTGGTGATGAGGCTCTTGCCCCCATGCATTTATTTTTTCTTACAATTGTTAAAAAAATTAAACAAACAAAAAACTGTGTGGAGTCCTACTCATACAAACCTCTTATTCAGACATGCAGCCTGGCTGTCTAGGAAATTTGTCATCTATGCCAATTTCTACATTGTACTACTTTGCAACTTCATGTGCATTTTAACCACTTAAGGACCTTGCCTGTTTTTCCGACTCCGACTGTGTTTACAAGTTTAAAACAGGTTTTTTTGCTAGAAAATTACTTAGAACACCCAAACATTATATATATATTTTTTCTGACACCCTAGAGAATAAAATGGTGGTCATTGCAATACATTTTGTCACACCGTATTTGCGCAGCGGTCTTACAAGCGCACTTTTTTGGGAAAAAAAACACTTTTTTGAATTAAAACAGTAAGTTAGCCCAATTGTTTTTTAAATTGTGAAAGATAATGTCACGCCGAGTAAATTGATACCCAACATGTCACACTTCAAAATTGCGCCCGCTCGTGGAATGGCGTCAAACTTTTACCCTTAAAAATCTCCATAGGCGACTTTTAAAAAATTCTATAGGTTGCATATTTTGAGTTACAGAGGAGGTCTAGGGCTAGAATTATTGCTCTTGCTCTAATGATTGCGGCAATACCTCAATTGTGTGGTTTGAACACCGTTTTTATATGCGGGCGCTACTCACGTATGCGTTCGCTTCTGCTCGCAAGCTCGTCGGGAACAGGGTGCTTTAAACATTTTTTTTTTGCTTTTCTTATTTATTTTACTTGATTTTATTTATTTTTACACTGTTTTTTTTTTTGATTTTATTTAAATGGGTCACTTTTATTCCTATTACAAGGAATGTAAACATCCCTTGTAATAGAAAAAAAGCATGACAGGTTCCCTTAAATATGAGATCTGGGGTCAAAAAGACCTCAGATCTCATATTTAGACTAAAATGCAATAAAAAAATAAAAAAATAAATTGTCATTTAAAAAAAAATGCCAAAAAAAATGTCCCTTTAAGTCGTATGGGCAGAGCTGACGTTTTAAAGTCACTTCCGCCCTGCTATGGTATGGAGATGGGTGGGGGCCACCTTCACCTTACTCGTATCTATGCCACAGAGGTTACCGAGATATCCATCTTTAAAGTGCCGACGTATATGTACATGAGCTGGTCGGCAAGTGGTTAAGATATCCCCAAAGCATGTTATTTAAAAATATTTGTGTGTTTTTGATGATGCACTTTAAGCAACATTAAAAGAACCTCTTCCATTTAAAGTGATCATAAAGTCAGAAGGTTTTTTATCTTAATGCATTCTATGCATTAAGATAAACGGCCTTCTGTGTGCAGCAGCCAGCCTCAAGCCCCTAATACTTTCCTGAGCCCCTCTAGATCCAGCGATGTTGCACGAGACACTCAGCTGGCTGGAAAATTCCCTCCTCATTGGCTAAGACAGCAGCACAGTGCCATTGGTTCCCACTGCTGTCAATAAAAGCCAGTCAGCCAATGAGGAGAGAAATGGGGTGGGGCCAGGCCATGGTTCCTTGTCTGAATGGACACAGGAAGCTGTGGCTTGGCTTGAGTGCCCCCATAGCAAACTGCTTGCTGTAGGTGCACTCAACAGGAGGAAGGGGTCAGGAGCACCAAAAAGGTACCTGAGAAGAGGAGGATCTTGGCTGCTCTGTGCAAAACCACTGCACAGGGCAGGTAAGTATAGGCAGGTTTTTTATTTTTACCAAACATCATGTGAACCAAACTTTGCTTGGTCTGCTCATACTAAATTCCCTACAGTTGTGTTTCTCTAGGCTAGTACACTTATTTCTCCAGTTTAGAGCAGCTCTGCTCTTTTAAAAAAATATTAGCCAAGCTGGATATTTTTATGTCCTAGTATAATGTTTCCATAAATAGATTTATTTTTGATATGTTAAATAGACTTACAGTAGTTAATATATAAGCAAAAAATACCTTGTGTAAATTTGCCAATTCAAACATACATTTTATTACATGAGCACATTCTAATATTCTACAGTGGTCAGATGTATTTATTAATTTGTGCAGTTTGTGCATTCGCTCCCTTGCATTTTGTTTATTTGCACTAAATAACTAAAGGCAGGTAAGACATTAGACAGAAGACAAAGGTGAGCGCTTAATAAGCACACTTACCTGTCTAGGGTGCCCGCGATGTCGGCCGCCCGAGGCTGATCCGCCCTTCGCGTGCCGGCGCCACCAACCTCACTAAGGGTTTCCTACTGCGCATGCGTGAGTCGCGCGGCGCTTTGTGAATGGGCGGCTGTGTTTTGGGACACACACAGGTCCCAGAAGACAGTGCGCCCCATTTCCCAGGAGGCAACGCGAGGAGGAGAAGAGAGAAGATCACTGCGGAATAGGAAGAGGCAGATTAGGACGATAAGCCTAGCAACAGCCATTTCTGGTAAGTATAAAAAAAAAAAAAATTTCACATTTTTTGGAGCCTTTTTGGCTGTTTTTTTTTCTTTTTAGGGTGGACCTCCGCTTTAATGCCTTGGTGAATGCTAATTAGTAGACTTTTTTGGTAATTTACATTTTAAAAATTGTATTTAACTAACAGTGAAAATGTGCATTTGTATTTTTTCTGATATTATTTTTACTAGACTTGGAAATATAACTTATATACTCTGGCAACTGCTAATTTATGTTTTAGTTGTGGTAACTATGAGTGACACAACAGTGGTTCTCTGTCCAAGAAAATGTCAAAAGCAGCTTACACAAAGGAATTAACTTGTCAATACTTCCATTGGCCTAACATCTATTTATGCTAAGATAACCTTTGGCTCCAGCCCTTAAACTGTAGCTATTTACAGTCCAACTTCTACATGACACAGGTAGAATTTTAGCTTTAACAGCTTACAATACTGTATTTCTATTTATGGTTTTCCTCTTTTAGCAAGACAGACGTAATTTTTAATAACATTTAGATTTTTACCTGCTAAGGGCCTATTTACATTTGTGTGGTGAGCTAATGCACATGCCTCAACACATTTTGTAACACATTAACATGCATTGCATTAAAGGATAAGTTCATCTTTGTTCGCATTTTGTTTTCTAAATTCCAGCTCCCCTATGTACCAATATAGCATTAATGTACTTATTTTACAAAAATATCAATGCTTTCCATTAAATCTACAGACACTTACTTCACTTGTCCTCATCCTTGTTTCCAAACGTATCCATTAGTAATGTCTTACTTCCTGGACAAGGAAAAGAAACACAGTGCCTCTAAATACAGTATGGGTAAACCATTTAATGATTAGGCAAAAGTAAAACTACTCACAAAAGGAGCATAAATACAAGAAATGTATTAGTAATCCTGCAGCAGGGTCAGGGTGTGGTTTTCTCCTGAAAGTATGTGTCTCTGGAATGCAGCAGCTCAATTTTTATCTATCTTTATTCACTGCTTTTATTCATTTTTATTATACATTTTTATTCATTGGCTCACATTTTTATTCTAATCACTTTCCCTCCACCTTCCACCCCCACTCCATCCAAGCGTTGTATGTATCTTAAAGAGTTAGAGTGCCATCTTAATGAATCCTGTGTCTGGGCGGGCTTATCTCCCCAGTACACATACCAGTACACATATAGCACAACCAAGATGGCATTTTGCATGGCCTGAGAAAGGAGCACACATGCTCCGAACACAAAGCCGCCTCCTCTCATCCTGTTACCAGAAGTGACATCATCTCTGATCTACCCTTTGTTCCCTGCTGTTCCCAGAGGCTGTGAATGCTGGATTCCACCTGCACAAGCTGTCAGCTGCACTCCAGAGACACAGATTTTCAGGAGAAAAACACACCTGGACCCTGCTGCAGGATTACTACTACAATGCTTGTATTTATGCTCCTTTTGTAAGTAGTTTTATATTTGCCTTATCATTAGATGGTTTACCCATACTGCACTTAGGGGCGCTGTGTTTCTTTTCCTTGTTTCATTGCAGAGACTACTTCTAGCTCTTTACACTGGCTGCCCTTAGTGCTGGAGCATGGATTTCTCTCCCCTTTCATCTTAAAAACTTTTGCCATGGACTTTATCCCTTTTATTCAGAGACGTTTTTAATCATACTCTTTTGATCTGTGTACATCTCCAGGGTTTTTCCTCATACGAGCGCTGAGTTCATTTTTTGTCTGTTTACTTCTTGGACAAACTAGAGGTCATGACACAGAAAGGGGTTGACCAGCTGACCTCATTAGCATACACCCTGCATAATCCACCCTCCTACCTACCTATTCCCAGCTGCACATTTTTTAAATGAAATGCAATCAATCAGTGATCACCCTTCTCACTAAATACACAATATACAATCAGATTGCATAGTGTATAGTCATCTTTATGCAAGTACATAGGAGGGAGTGGACAGAAACATTCAGCTGTCAAGCCCAGTTCACATCTTTGCATAGTGGGACTTCCCATACTGTATGTGTTTGTTTTTTTTTGCGGATGGGGGGTTGGAGCATTTTCACTCATCACACATAGGGCAGCCCATCCACCTGAATGGGCTGCCCTACATGCAACAATCACCCCAAAGAAGCTTCAGAACTTTTTTTAGAGAGTAACTTGGTGCAATTTTTTACTGTGATTTTTAGTGCACTCCCTCCTATGTACATGCATAAAGATGGCCATACACAAAGCAATCTGATTGCATATTGTGTGTTTAGTGAGAAGTTTAATCAGTGATTGATTGCATTTCATTAAAAAAACCTACAGCTAAGAATGAGTGGGTAGGTAAGAGGGTAGATAATGAAGGGTGTATGCTAATGAGGTCAGCTGGTCAACTCCTTCCTGTGTCATGAACTGTAGTCGGTCCAGGAAGTAAGACATTACTAATGGATACGTTTAGAAACATGGATGAGGACAAGTGAAGTAAGTGTCTGCAGATTTAATGGAAAGCTTTGATATTTTTGCAAAATAAGTACATTAATGCTATATTGGTACAAAGGGGGCTGGAATTTAGAAAAAAATGTGAACAAAGGTGTACAGCCCATTAAAATCAATGGGCTTTTGACACACCAAAACATCCCAAAAATGTGATATGTCACAAATTTTTTGCTGCATGGTAAAATGATGTGTTGCCATGCGTTGTGGCATGTTGCAACACATGAATGACTCCAAAATCTGTCAACACATAAAAATGTGTGTTGACATTCATTGCAATAAAGCACATTTCACTGATATGTATATCAGCCATAAATGTTGTTAATCTTCACTGTAAAAATACATATGGTGCAAGTACACAATGGAGTCTTCACCTGCTTACCCCATTTGAATGCACCTTTCCTGTGCTAGATATTAATAGATCTGGGTAGCTACCACTTTTTGCCTGAACATTCAAGCATTCACATATTTTTAAAAAGCAGTAAATTATTTTTATTATTATTATACAGGATCTATATATTGCTAGCAGTTTGTGCAGTGCTTAACAAAATGAAGACAGACATTGCAGTTACATTACAATTTGGTACAAGAGGAATCAGAGGGCCCTGCTCATTAGAGCTTACAATTTAAAAAGAGGGGGGTCAATTGATAAAAAAGGTAAAAGCTGTGGGGGATGAGCTGATTGAGGAAGTAAAACAGTGTATTAGTTAGAAGCAGGATAGGCTTCTTTAAAGAGAAGGGTTTTCAGGGATCGCCAATGAGCTTTACCATAAGCTTGTATTGATATCTGTAGCTGCAGACACTGTGGAGTAATTAATCCTCAAAATTTACAGCAGAAGCACTAAAGTCATTCTCACAGAAGCTCAGCTCATGCTCCCAGTAGCAACTTTGCCACATGAAGTAGATGCTCTAAGAAAGGTAAGCAGAATGAGTTGAGCTGCTAAATGAACTGACTGTAATGATTTCCATGCTAATTTGAATTTGATGATGAATATGGATATGTAGCTTGTAGCTACATATCCCAGTGGGAGACTGACTTAAAACTAACTTATAGGTCTTAAGAATATATCACTCAGCATTAGAATGTCTATAGCCTAGCCAGAGGTTCACTTTAAGGAGGACAAGGCTTGTAAAATAAGCTGCTCCTAGTGAACTAATCTCGACATCTGTTAAATCCAAAAGCGAAAACTAGGTGTAAAACCCTGAAAAAAATATGAATTAATTGTTGAATTTGCTTTCTGCCTAGCTTCTAATACATTGTATTTTATGATATGAATTGTTTGACATATTAAAACATAATGGAAAGCTAAATATGATATGATTCTGGAGTAACTGTTTACTGCCTCTACATGACTCACACTTCTCTAGTATGCAATATCTTTCTTTCAGCCTACTTATTAATATGTTAGAATGTGTCATTGCCAAGAGCAAAGTGAATGTGTGTGAACCAGGGACTTATAGGTACAAAGAGCTTTGAAAGCATTTTAAAAATGGTCAGTAATGATTTAAAAAAATCTTTTGATATAATGTTAACCCTTAGAAAACTCAGAATGGTCTATTTATATTGTCCTCTTCAACACATATTTTTTTTTCCTCAACAGCTTAAGTCTGATTCTGATAAGAAAGATGGGGCAATTAAATACATTTTATCTGGAGAAGGAGCTGGAAACATATTCACTATGGAAGAAAATTCAGGAAAAATATTTGTTCTTAAAAAACTAGACCGGGAAGAAAAATCATTTTATACTCTTAGAGCACAGGCCATAAACAGATTAACAGGAGTCCCTATTGAAACAGAATCTGAATTTGTTATTAAAATTCAGGATATCAATGACAATAAGCCAAAGTTTATCCGTGGACCTTATATCGCTGAAGTACCTGAAATGTCTCCCATAGGTACAGTATTCTGAACAGGTATTTGAAAATGCCTGCTATGTGAAATATTGCTTATTTGTATAACCTAAAGCCAAGTGACTCCATGGCCTGCAATCAAGTTCACTTTTGAAGGAATTGTGGTGGCGTGATTTAAAAAAAATATTGCTTTTTACCCTCACAATGTGGCTAAAACCCATCATTAATGGGTTAAGCTTATGTAGATAGTAATATTAAACTGCAGTAGGCAGGTGTTTGCTAGCAATTGAGTGGGTTGAATTTATGTGATCTATCCCAAAAGAGGTAAGCAAAGATAACTCATCTTTGAAACCAAGCTTCAAACACTCAGGAAAAATAATAGGTATAACCTAATTGGTAATAATGATGAACATTAATTTCAATTACAAAAAATTATTCTAAATATCTGATTTCAGTTGTTACAAATTGGCTCTTGTGATTATTTTGTTTATGACTTGTTTGGCAGTGGGACCCTGTGCTACTTGGAAGATTGCTGGTTTACATCAGATTTTGGAGAGGCGGGCACGCTGATTTTACAGCTGTGTGCTGGGCTATTTAGCTGTGACCTGACTATGGCTCAGGGCCCCACCCAACAGACAGGAAGTCTGTGCATGGGAGTCAGATGGACTCCCATTCCTCTGCAGGAGTCAGAGGCTGCATGGGGCAGCCAGAGCATGCATGTCTACAGAAGGCAGATGTAGTCTGTGACAGAGCGGCAAGGAGCTGATCGTGGGCAATCTATAAGAGAGCTTGACTCCAATGAACTCTTTTGGTCTGAGGAGCAGACCTAAGGCCTAGGCTGGAGGCCTGAAGCAGCCGCCGTGTGGCAAGAAATTAAGCCAGGTGGCTCAAGTGTTCTGATTTTGCAAGATACAGTAATGGGCTACTGATGTCTTTGTGAACTTTTTCATTCTTTTAAATAAAAGTGGGCTACCATGCCCTTAAAAATACAGTTTTGGACCGGCACACTGATTTAAAACGCAGCTACCGCTTGAATTTGGTCACCCCAATCTTACACTTGCTTATAAAAATGTATGTGATCTATTCTAACAGAGGTCAGCAAAGATAACTCAATCTTGATCTTCAAACACTAAGGAAAAATAATAGGTATAACCTAATTGGTAATATTGATGAATAATAATTTCAATTACAAAAATGATTCTAAATATCTGATTTCAGTTGTTACAAATTGGCTCTTGTGATTACTTTGTTTATGACTTTCTTAAAAAAAAGCACCACCTTCAGAAATGGATGATTACCCTGAACAAATGCACTGCTGCACAAGTTGCTCATAATAATAATCATTCCATGTACAGTATGCTGGGATAAATGTAATTGCAGGAAATATGTGCTCATTGAGCCTGCACTTTGAATTGGAACTTACTTCCACTTTTTTTTTCCGTCCTGGACAGCATGGGGAAGAGCTAGCTTTTTTTAACCACTTAAGAACCAGAAGGATCTGCCCTCTAAATGACCAGGCCATTTTTTGCAATACGGCACTGCGTTGCTTTAACTGACAATTGCGCAGGCGCGCAACGCTGTACCCATACAACATTTACGTCCTTTTCCTGCCAAAAATAGAGCTTTCTTTTGGTGGTATTTGATCACCTCTGCAGAGACAATTAAAAAAAAAAAAACATATTTTTTTTTACTGTTTGCGATAATACATATCCAAAAAATATATAAAAAAACGAATTTATTCATCAGTTTAGGCCGATATTTATTCTTCTACATATTTTTGGTAACAAAAATCTCAATAGGCGTATATTGATTGGTTTGCGCAAAAGTTATTGCCTCTACAAACTATGGGATAGATTTAGAGACTTTTATTTATTTTTTATTGTTTTTACTAGTAATGGCGGTGATCTGCGATTTTTAGCGGGACTGCGACACTGCAGCGGACAAATCTGACTTGGGGACCAGTAACATTATATTGATCAGTGCTAAAAAAAAATGCACTGATCAATGTAAAAATGACACTGGCAGAGAAGGGGTTAACACTAGGGGGCGATCAAGGGGTTAACCGTGTTCCCTAGGTCTGTTTTAACTGTGGGGGGGGATGGGCTTCCTGGGACATGACAGTGATCACTGTTCCCGATCACTGGGAACAGTAGATCTCTGACATGTCCCCTGTCAGAATGGGGATCCGCCTTGTTTACAAAGGCAGATACCTATTCTGCCTCTGTATTAGGCGATCACGGGCCGCCAGGGGACATCGAGTCTGCCCGACACGTGGCGTGCAGCAGGCATGAGAGCGCGCCGCTGGCGCAGCGCCCGCCTGCAACTGCACCTGCGTGAGCTGCCATACAATGCCGGCGATTCGCGCAGGGGAGCCAACCTGCCGCAGTATAACTGCGGCGGCTGGTCCTTAAGCGATTAATTTTGTGTTTCACAAACAGGAAGATGTATCTTTAGTTTCTGTCCCAGACACCAGTTGGGCATTGCTGTGAGGAGATCTTTCTACTGCTTTGCCCTGGAGTGCATTCTACATTAGGGGAGTTCCATAATAGATTTTTATTAGATATACCGTATATACTCGAGTATAAGCCGACTCGAGTATAAGCCGAGGTACCTACTTTTACCACAAAAAACTGGGAAAATTTATTGACTCGAGTATAAGCCGAGGGGGGGGGGGGGGGGGGTGTGTGCCCATTGCCCAACCTTACTGTGCCCATTGCCATCTCACTCTGCCACCTCACTGCCCATTGTCACCTCACTGTGCCCATTGTTGTCTCATTGTGCCCCCTTACTGTGCCCATTGCCATCTCACTGCCCACTGTCACCTCACTGTGCCCCCTTACTGTGTCCATTGCAGCCTCCCTGTGCCCGAGTCAGTACCTCAAAATCTTGTAATTCCGCGGCCGGCGTCCATTGTTCAAATCTCGCGCCGTTCTCCCTGTCCCTTCCATGATAGGCGTTTCCAGCAAACACTGTGTTGAGTGTTTGCGCCTATCACGGAGGTCCTCTCATTCGCCGACTTCGTTTCCCAGCAGGCACTGTGTTCAGTGCTCGGCCAATCACGGACGTCGGACAAGAGGACCTCCGTGATAGGCGCAAACACTCATCACAGTGTTTTCTGGAAACGCCTATCGCCGAAGGGACAGGGAGAACGGCGCGAGATTTGAACAATGGACGCCGGCCGCGGAATTTCACGATTTTGAGGTACTGACTCGAGTATAAGCCGAGGGGTATACTTTCAGCCCTAAAAAAAGGGCTGAAAAACTTGGCTTATACTCGAGTATATACGGTATATACACTTCAGTTAACTAACAAGAGAGATTGCCCAGCATGCAAAATAATTTGAAAATAAAATATGTTTTTTTTTTTAGGTAAAAATACATTTATTTGTCTTAAGGTATATTGTTCAGGATTCGTAAAATAGTACCGTCCATATTAAATACAATGTTTATAAGGGAAACGTTCCCAAACATGGATTCTCTGTAAACATCATTTTAATATATGTATTTAAGATTTATTGGTCCAGTAATCTAACCTAAGTCAAAGAGTTACCAAAATTGACCTTTGTTATGTAGGGTTGTTGTACAGAGAAGACATATGGTGAGAGAAGTATGATATCATAATAGCTCATTACCAAAATCACCAAAATCACTGCTTGATCATGAGTTTTAACCATACTGTTTCCAGTTCACTAAATGGCCAGACTAAATGTGGCCAGTTTGCCCATGGCAACCCCCTGGCTACTGCAGTTTTGGACCGTCATCCCTTATCAGACAGGGCTTTAAGCACCAGTACCACCTGGTACAGCCTTCAGCCACAGTCAGCCTTAGGCCCCTTTCACACTTATACAACTTGTCCCACTATTTGTGATGGCAAAGTAGCATGACAGGTCGTTTCCCATGATTTCCAATGACAACTATTCATATTAGTACGACTTCAAGTCGTTCCGAATTCAAAGTAGTCTCTGCACTATTTGGTCCGATTTTGATGCCACTTACACAAGCATTCCCTGAAATTGCGGCCACAAAATCGTGGTAAAATCACGCGACTTTGAAGTCGCAGTAGTGTGAAAGGGGCCTAAAGCCCTGTACACACGATCGGATTTCCTATGGATTCTAATCCGATGGATTTTTCCATCGGAAATCCAATGAAGCTGACTTCCATCAGTCTTGCCTACACACTATCAGTCAAAAATCAGAGCGTCCCAAACGCTGTGACGTAAAACACTCAGACAAGCCGAGAAAAATGAAGTTCAATGCTTCTGAGCATGTGTCGACTTGATTCTGAGCATGCGTGGGTTTTTTCTCCGATGGAGTTCCACACGGACGATCGGATTTTGCTATCGTTTTTTTCCCATTGGATAAATTTAAAACATGTTCTATTTTTTTCACACCGATGGAAAAAAGACAGATGGGGCCCATACACGATCGGTTTGTCCGATGAAAACAGTCCATCGGACTGTTTTCATCGGTAAAACCGATTGTGTGTACACGGCTTTAGACTTTGACAGGCCAGCTGCAGCTGTGTTGGATGCTGCACCTGTCCTCCCCAGGTACACTGAAATGCCAGGAGGGATTAACTACAGCTGGACAGACCCGTGTGCTAGGGGCCTAACACATTACAAGCCCAGCACAGCACAATGGTAGCGCAAAACCTCCAATGCATCCCCATGCTAAATCCAGCAATCTAAACAAAAATGGCAACAGTTCCATTTCATACCTAGCTTTCTAAAATTATGTGCACATGGAACGGCTTTACACATAAGGCCCTTTGCACATGGGGCTGTTTAGCCGCTGTCCATTCCTCCCAGTGTTTTAGTGCACCCAGGACAGACAGGTCCAGTCCGATCCCTCAAGGGTGCATTTTAGTCCTGTTGTATTTTAGTGCACCCAGGACAGACAGGTCCAGTCGGGTCCCTCAAGGGTGCATCTTAGTCCTGTTGTATTTTAGTGTGCCCAGGAGGGACAATGCAGTGTCCATCCCTGCTGCCTGTCAAAGCCTGTGGGAGGCTGTAGCTGGATGAGGATAAACGCTGTATGAAATAGTAATTATGTTTAGGGCCCTATGTGTTATGGGATAAATGCCAAGCATGCAGAAGACCTTGAATGCATGGAGCCCTAAATGGAACACTACTCAGTACAGCATTCAGCCCAATCCATACAAAGCCTGCCATAGGCTTTGACAAGCCTCAGGCAGCAGGGCTGGATGCTGTACCTGTACAATCCTAGGTGCACTAAAATGCCAAGAGGGATGCATAGCAGCTAGATGCCCCTCTATGCAAAGGGCCAAACAAACATTATAAAAAGTACCAGGACACACTTCACAGCTATCCAGGAAAAACATTTTACATCATTTAACAATATGCTTTAAAAAGAGTGTTTTTTTATTTTATTTGGAACATTTGCAAATATATATAGCCACACTGCTTTATTAAAGACAGGTATACATAGAGATAGCCCATTACTCCTTAAAGGCAAAGACATATCCTGCACCCATGGTATTCCCTCCATTTATTGAATAACCCACGTAATGAAACAAGGAAACAAAAAAAATTTTGTCATAGTGATTAATAATATTGTTATTATTTTCCAGAACAGTTTAATAAAATCCTAAGCTGTTGGTTTATTTTTCACCCTTGCATTTAAAAACAAAACACAAAAAAATGTGCAATTATAACTCCCAATTTGAATAAAATAAGTAAATCTGCTTCCTATAGAATATTACTCAATACCTAAAATGCAAGTGTGAAAGTAACCATTTGCATGAATTTCATTGTTATTTTTCTCTGAAACTTCTTTGTATTTTACAAAATATTATCTTATGCTTTCTCTACATACCTAACTCCTTAATTTCAGCATTTGTAAGACCAAAGTCACTCATTTTAGAATCATGCATTAAAAAGTAACTGCACGTTTTAGTAGAACTCCTTTTATAACACTGTTACCTTGGATATTCACACTGTTTCAGAATATCTTATTTATCTTTATTTCTATATTTTAATATTTATAAACTTTGGAATTTTGATATCCTTAGTGAAAAGGTTTCCTTTCTTATGTGCAATATACTTGAAGAAATCTGAACGCCTTTACTGAAAATAAATCTAGCAATACTATTTTCTCAAGAAAGGTCAGCGAGGGCTTATTGTATTTTAAGCCAAGGGATTTTGATTTTGAACCACAAAAATCTTCAAATATTAGATTTTGTACTTTGGGTTCAAGATGAGTTTGAGGAAAAGAGTCACATAAAAATCCAACCATCATAGGGCAGTCACGAAAGCTATTTCTTCTGTATGTGGCTGTGTTCCTGCATTTATTAGGCACAATCCTAGAAAGCAGCACATTACAGAGCTTTTACATTTCTGTTTTGCTTTGTGTCAGAGATGTCATCAGTCATATATAATTGGATTGAGATTACGTACAGAGGCAGATTGCATTTATCTACCAGTTTGTTAGTATTAGTATTCCAATTGCACTAAACATCTCAATATGTTTAAAGTGATTATTTTTATGTTCTATATGTAGTTAATTAAAATAGATCACAGAATATTCAATCAGCTTTTTCATATATTGTTCTGGCATTTGCATATAATTGTGGTTTGTTCTGGAAGATTTAATTTACAAGTATATGATTGTTATAATAGATAGATAGATAGATAGATACAAGATGGTTCAATAAAAAGTGTTAAATATCCCCCCCCCCCCCCAGGGAAGCTGTATTTATTTCTATCATCCAATTGTGCAAAGGATTTTTTTATTTTTATTTTTGGTTATTTTTTTTTTCTTTGCACATGATTGGTTATTTGATGTGAGCAAGAGGTGAACTTTCTACTTCTTTAGTAAATTACCCCAATAGAAAGTACTGTATACGGAAAGCTATAGTATACAAGATTTACATGATATGATTTCTCTTAAATATTCCAGCTTCTAGCCTGAAATATAATTTTTTCTGTTTCAGATTTTTTTTTTTGTTTTGTTATCTGAATCCTCCAATTTAGTGATAGGTGTAGAGGAATATACATTTAGTCCTATTTAAAGCTGAACCCCAAAGTCAACTACTTCCACATTGCAGAATTCCTCAAATGTCACTAGTAAAATAAATACATTTTTCCTTTTTTTTTAAACTATCAAAATAACAAGAGTTTATCTTAAAGCGGAGGTTCACCCAAAAGTGAACCTCCGCTTTTCGGAACCCTCCCCCCTCCAGTGTCACATTTGGCACCTTTCAGGGGGAAGGGGGTGCAGATACCTGTATAAAACAGGTATTTGCACCACTTCCAGGTATAGACTACCGCGGGTGTCCCACCCCTTCGCGTCACCCCTCCCCCGTTGTGTTCTGGGAAACACACGGCTCCCAGAACACAGCAGGGACCAGTGAGGACAGCGAAGCGCGACTACCGCATGCACAGTAAGGAACCGGGCAGTGAATCTGCAGCGCTTTACTTCCCGATTCCCTTACAGATGATGGCGGCGGGGGAAGCCGAGAGCAGAGCGGTAGCTCGGCTTCGGCTGCCGACGTCGCGGGTGACCTGCAGTATTTGTAGCTGCTGGCTTTAAAAAAAAATCTGGTGAACCTCCGCTTTTACAAGACTTTACAGGCTCCATAGGCCTGTACATAATGCTAGGTTATAGACAAATTCCTCCTGGCGTGCCCATATTATTTTCTGTTCATGTTGGAATGCTGGAAAAACTATATCTTTCATGGTTACTTTTAGAATTGCATTCATTGTCACATGTGTATATTGCAGAAATCCAGCAACAGGCATGGGTGAACATGTACTTTTACTCAGATCAACACAGAACTACTCAAAAATTTTGAGTATACCCCTAATGCAATACAAATTAATATTATTTGTTTTTTCTGGTCACTTTCTGAGCCTAAAATACAGTTCCGATTGCAAATGAAAAAAAAAAAATATATATATATATATATAGTAATTTAATGTTAATAACGACAGTTTTTTTTTTGTAAAATTCAATACAATATGGCAACCTAGAGGTGTTCTGTACACAATTGGTGCATGGAGCGCCCCCAGAAATTACATTTTCTACTTGTGTGATTGGTTCACTGATTTTCTCAGGAAGAACTAACATACAAGCCAAATTTTAGGCGTCCCCTGCAGCAGAAATTTCCAATTTGACGTTGGAGGAAAGGAGGTTTTATATGAAATTGTGAAAGGGGCAACAAAAATGTTAATCTATCTTTCTCATGTAGTGATATCAGCTGGGAATACTGAACCTATATCGATGTCTTCTTCAATAAACACAATAAACAGGGATATACTGTATAAAGTTTTAGAATCCATAACTTGAAATAACACACTTAGGTTGGAATTGATAGACTTTTTGTTTTTCCCCATGTGATCGAATGGCTTCTGCCAGAGGCTCCATGTCTAATACAAAAATGAGTGGAGAGAGAGGGCATCCCTGTCAGGTACCATTAGAAATCCGAAAGGTTTCCGATAGCCATCCAGAAGTCCACATTCTGGCAGAAGGTGTGGAATATAATCCTAAAATGGCCAATAAGATAATTCCAGAAAGGCCAGATCTCTGCTCTAAAATACTTACCAGTGCACTCGGTCAAACGCCTTCTTTGCATCTAAGAATAGAAGCAGAGAGGGCATTCTGTGATGTTCTCCCCATTGTAAAGTATAAGGTCAATAAACCTCCTAGTATCATCACTGGCCTGTCGATTAGGTATAAATCCAACTTGGTCAGGATGCACCAGGTTGGAGATGTATCAGGAAAGCCGGTTAGCTAGGAAAGTCGCATAAAGCTTTAGATCTGTGTTTAGAAGGGATATGGGTCTATAATTGGTTTGATCAACCGGTTGTTTGCCTGATTTAGGGATAGCGATTATGAGGGCCTCAAAGGACTCTCAAGGAATCTCTCCAATGGCTGCAAAATGGTTAAAAGACTTGCAAAGATAAGAGGCAAGGAGGGTGTGGAAGAGCTTATAGTATTCATTACCAAAGCTATATAGGCCTGGGGCTTTATGGAGGGGAAAGAGTAGATATGGCTCTGAGTATCTCTTTCTCAGAGGTTGGTCGGGATAGATCCTCAAGCTCTTCTGGTGTAATAGTTGGAAGGTGAATGAAGTCTAGGAATTAATTGATCTCTTCAGAATGGGGTACAGGTTCTATGGTCAATGAATTGAGAATATACAGTTTAGAACAGAGATCACTAAAACAGCTAGCTATATCTTTGTGGTTTCTGACTAGGTGGCTTGGGAAGTTTTCATATTTTATTCTGGAAAGTGCAAATTTGCATTTTAGTTGTTTGGACAGCTCTGAGCCAGGTTTATTACCATAGACATATCAGTTAAGGCGGAGTCATTTTATATGGAAGTCAAAACCTTTTTATAGATGCATACAAAGTTCCTCCCTAAGCTTATGGAGTTCTGCCAAGTCTCGATCATTGGGGATAGACTTGTTGTTCTGCTCCATGGCATAGGCTTGATCAAGAATGAAGTGATCTCAGCTCGTATCTTTTTTTGTCATGGGCACATTTTAATAAAAAAGCCTCTCATAGCATTTGTTAGGGTTCCATAGTACAGTGTCACCTAGAATAGAATTAGTGTTCATGTGGAAATAAGTCTCAATCTCAGATTTTATCTGTCCTTGATACTTTGGGTGGTTAAGAAAAGAGGTATTTAAATGGTATAAAGTAGTGGGTTTCAATGCAGGATTAGTAGACAAAGTGATAGACACTGGGGCGTGGTCTGACCAATTAACCATGGGCAATATTGGTCATGGAAATGGACTGCAAGGTAGATTTGTAAGTCAAGAAAATATCTATCCTGGAATAAGACCTTTGTGCATTTAAAAAGAAGGTGTAGTCCTTCTCTGAGTCATGCAGACACCACCAGGGGTCATATATTTCTTCACATTGGATGAGTGAGGCTAAGGCGGTAGACTTTGTATCTTTTTCAACCTTATTTACTATGTTACTAAGGTGAAGTGGTCCTTTAAAATGATCCAAGCTAAGTAAGATTGCTCACCAAGAAACACAGTTGCTAGCAATAAAGACATGTTTTTCTAATCTTTCTTTTAGGTACATCTGTAATTCAAGTAACAGCTGTAGATTTTGATGATCCAGCAACCGGAAATAATGCCAGATTGGTATATAGCATTCTTCAGGGACAGCCACAGTTTTCAATTGAAATAAAATCAGGTAACAAACTTTGTACATTTATATTGATTCCCATAAAAATGTATTGATTTTTTCAGGTTCAATACCCGCATTCATACATGTAATTTTAAAAGTTAACACATAAGTATCAGTATTCAATGTGTTTTATGAAGGTATCTGTGTTACTATTTCTTTAAAGTGTATCCAAAGAGTATTGATTTTTGTTTGTGGGGAGAGGTTAGAACCTTTGTCAGGTTTTTGTTTCTGTCTGTGTGCCTGGTATTATACATTGTCCCCACAACAGAAATTAGGGAAACATTTTGATAACAATTGGCAATTGGCAGTTGTGTAAATGGAAATGATAAGCAAAGGGCGAATAGAAACCTTACAGGGATTTTATCTCTTACCTGCTCTATTTTTAAAAACTGTTTTGACTTTCGATATACTTTAATCATTGGATATTCCAAATAACTTCCAAACAAATTGCATTACATGATAACAAGCTCAGGATTGTAATAATGTTGTTCCTTTCAGTATGACTTATTGCAATTAACTACACATAAAAGTATCATAATACTAGAGATGTGAAACTATGAAATGAGCTGGGTTACTTGGGTTTGGTTTGTGGATGGTTTGCTGAAGTACTGAATATTAATGCAACACCGTTGAAGTAAATAGGAACGGAATCTTAAAATCAGTTTTGGCCATTTTCAAGGCAAATGAGCAAAAAGATTGTCAGAAAATGGTATGGGGTGGTGTTGTTGGCACTGCCATAGGATAGATGTATTACTGAAAAAAAAGTATAACAAGTACCATTGAGAGTCTGGTATATATTTTGAAGGGTTGTCTATGACTATTTATTTTTAAAGAGTGCCAACAGGGAAATGTAAATCACATGAAATAATTTTGTATCTAAAATGTCACTTATGCTGTAGAACATCCCACCAGAACCTTTATCCTTAAAAAACAAATAAAAGGGGGCACACACTGGCCTCCTGAACAATACCAGGCCACAAGACCTCAAAATGGGGAGGGTACCTTGACAAAGCAGAACCCCAGATAATAGCACATTGTCCTTATGTTGATGAGGACAAGGGCCTTTAAACAAAACCCTGGCTGGGAGGCTGTAGGGATCTGCGAGCAAGGTGTTTATCAAAACCAGATACCAACCCCTGCAACGTGAATGAGTAAGGGGTATATTGTACCCCTACTCATTCATAAAGACATGAAAACAATAAATAAACACACATTTGGCAAGTTCTTTATTAAAAAACAAAAAAGCTCCACAATGTAAATGTCCAGAAACATAATCAAACACAATTAAACACAATGAACATTGTCAAACACAATGAACAGCAGCATTTGAAAGAAAAAACATGCCAACTTCTGAGACATTTTTGCTCAGGTTACTACTCTTCACTCAATAACAAGGTGAAGGGGATGGTGGATAATGTCATTGACCAAATATGGCCATGGTCAGTTATTATTTTATTACATTTACATCTGATAGCCAGGGAAATCATTGTACTACTGTCACCGTTTAATATGCAGTTTTCTGCTTTTGAAATTCTTACCTCCTTGATGCAGTGGTTCTGCTAGACCTGTGGTTCTACTCACATGTGCTCAGGGATAAGCGGAACACCCCCCTGTTCGGTTCGCACCAGAACCTGCGAACAGACAGAATGTTTGTGTGAACTTTAGAACCCTATTAAATACAATGGACTCGAACGTTCAAAATCTAAAGTGCTAATTATAAAGGCTAATATGCAATTTATTGCCCTAAAAAGTGTTTGGGGACCCGGGTCCTGCCCCAGGGGACATGTATCAATGCAAAAAAAGGTTTAAAAAATTGAAGTTTTTACGGGAGCTGTGATTTTAATAATGCTTAAAGTGAAACAATAAAAGTGAAATATTCCTTAAGATTTCGTACCTGGGGGGTGTGTATGATATGCATGTAAAGTGGCGCATGTTTCCCGTGCTTAGAACTGTCCCTGCACAAAGTGTCATTTTTTTAAGGGAAAAAAGTCATTTAAAACTCACTCGCGGCTATTAATGAATTGTCGGCTTTTATCTAAACATATAAAAGTCATTGATAAAAAAAAAAAATGTGGGGGTTCCCCCAAATTCAATTACCAGGCCCTTCAGGTCTGGAATGGATATTAAGGGGAACCCCGCCGCAAATAAAAAAAAAATGGCGTGCGGTTCCCCCTAAATATCCATACAGGCCCTTCAGATCTGGCATGGATTTTAAGGGGAACTCCACCCCAAATTTTAAAAAAAAATGGCGTGGAGTCCCCCCAAAAATCCATACCAGACCCTTATCCGAGCACGCAACCTGGCCGGCCGCAGGGGAAGAGGGGGGACGAGAGAGCGCCCCCCCTCCTTCCTGGACCGTACCAGGCCGCATGCCCTCAACATGGGGAGGATGTCCCCATATTGATGGGGACAAGGGCCTCATCCCCACAACCCTTGCCCGGTGGTTGTGGGGGTCTGCGGGTTCATAGGAAGGAATTCTCACACCTAAAGAGAAATTTTATTTGGTGCCTAAGGCTCCGCGTACACCAACTATATATTACCTACCTAAATTACATAAAGATCCTGTGGGGAGATATATTGATTTCTACTTACAACTGCTCGTGCGGAAAATTCCTTCCTATGTCAAAGACTCAAGGCACATTATCAACCTTTTGGCTGGGCTGGTTCCTAAGGAAGGGGTCTGGATAGTAACGGTGGACGTTACGTCACTGTATACTATCATTCCCCATGAGTTGGGATTCGAAACAACTCGTTGTTACTTAGAATGTGATTCTGGTCTCTTGTGTAAACAAATTGATTTCCTCATGTCCCTTTTAAGGTTTGCTGCAGCTTCCAATTATTTTTGGTTTGATGGGAACTTCTATAGGCAGGACACGGGAGTTGCCATGGGGGCCAAATATGCCCCAAGCCTGGCCAAACTTTTTATGGCCAGGTGGGAGGAGGATGTCATCTATTCGAGGGATATACCCCAGGTGGTCTTATGGGCCAGGTATATTGATGACATCCTCCTTCTATGGGATGGTCAACATCAGGACCTAATTCATTTCATGGTATCCTTGAATCACAACCAAAGGGGGATACAGCTTAAATATGAGGCCAGCCAGTCAGAGATACATTATTTGGATTTAAAAATTTCCATCAAGAATAACCGTTTTTCAACTGCCACTTTTTTTAAGGAGACAGACAGAAATTCCTTTATATCAGTTGATAGCTGTCACCATGACTCCTGGCTCAGGGCGGTTCCAAAGAGCCAATACCTTAGGCTCCAAAGGAATTGCTCTGACACTCAGGAGTTTTTGGTGCAGGCTGAAGTTCTCACTGGACGTTTCCTTGAAAAAGGTTACAAAAGAGAGGCCCTGCAAGAATCCTTGGATGTGGTTAGAACCACGGATAGGGAGGAACTTCTGGTTGAAAGGGTACGCCCCGAGGGAGACCGGTTCCCAATGGATGTGCCTTATATAACATCCTATTCGGTACAACATAAGGGTATAAAACAGCTTATCAACAAACACTGGCACATTGCCACTAATGATAGTATTCTTAGGGATATTTTACCCAAAAAACCTAGGGGGATTTTCAGGGGTGTTCAATCTTTACGAAATCAGGTAGCCCAAAATGTTTTGAATCTCCCGGTTAATGGTAGAGTGTGCTCTTTGAATTCATGCCTTCAGAGACGTATCACATCCTTTACATCTACAGCCACAGGGCAGGGGCACACGATTAAACCCTGCATTACTTGTGCCACTACCAGGGTAGTTTATTTCTTGCAATGCCCATGCGGCTTGCAATATGTGGGCCGTACTGAGCGCCGACTGCAAGTCCGTCTTAATGAGCATGTTACTAACATCTTAGTGGGCTTTAAAAATCATTCTGTTTCCAAACATTACCTCCTGAAACACAATAGAGACCCTTCAAACACTCTTTTTTTGGGGATTGATAAGTTCAAACCCAATTGGAGGGGGAGCCTTTTGGTTAGGGAGATTTCAAGGTTAGAGATGGCCTGGATCTACTGTTTAAAAACCTATGCCCCCTATGGGTTGAACATCGAAACAGAAGTCAATGCTTTTATAAACAATGCCTAATTGAGCTATAATGTATGTAGGTCAATAGGTTAGAGGTCCGGGGCTTGCTATTTGGAATGGAATCAGTTGTTAATCCTAGCTGTTCCGTATTGAGGGATTTTAGTATAAGTATTGGCATCTTTGCCCTAAACCAAGATGGTGCCGATGGCCTTTCTCTCGCATCTCACAATGAGGTCTGGCTCTATTTAATGTGGTGGTTCACTGTGGCGCCCTATTCCCATTGAGAACGTCTGTTGATGACGAAACGCGTATTGGAGGACGCGCAGTGACGTCACCACGCTGATGTGAGAAGGAAGGGTTCCTTGTATGCCGGCCGGCAATCTTTTTTACAATGCTGTTTTTATCTGTTACACTGTAAGTACAATCTTACTTTTTTAATAAATGCTACATATGACGGAGTTACACTATGGTCCCTCTTCTTCTCTGCACATATATGTCTCATGATGAAATGAGCACAGAAGGCGATTGAGACCCGGAGCTTCCACCCCACAGATAATCATCCCGGTGCTTCTTTCCTTGGAGGTGAAAGGCCGCGGCTGGGGCATAGCCGATTGCATAATTGAGTTTGCCCTCTGGTAAGCGGCCATTTATATTGGTGGTGAGCTCTGCACTGGCATGGACTGTCTATTGAGTCACTGTGGTGATGTTATATTAATATTCTAGCAACCAGGATACGACCATAGACTGTTTATGTCCCATCATTTGGAACTTTTTTCATTCGTTTTTTTTTGTCTAAGGACACTTTACTCTCATTGTTTGGCGCAGCTTTATAATCTATTCTACTGCTTTTTGTGTTTATCCCACTCAAGCTGCTGCCTTAATACTTCATCTTATTCAGAATCAGCGCAGTTTTTTTCTGTTTGTATCAAACTCATTACCCCTTGTAGGGTGCACTCGAGAAGACAACTTCTTAGACTCTGTGTCTTGGCCCTCTCACATTTACTGAATGAGCAGGCTTCCTGAACTCTGCTAGCAGATATCTTGCTTATCTACTTCTGTTGCCATTCCAATATACCACAACGCTTACACCACGGCTGCTATAACCAAGTCCTCATTAGCAAGTTCATAGGAAAGGACTCCCATCCATAACAAGTGGTTGCTGGAAAATTCATGATAAAAGTAGGGTTGGGTAAACGGTATTCGGCAAACACCCAAATTTGCAGGGCGTTCAACGGTTGTTCGCCCTGCTGCACAGTGCATTCTGAGCCCTGACTGGCCAAAGCTTTGACCAATCAGGGAGAAGTGAATAGCTGGTTGTTAAGAAGTGGGCCGGGAAGCTGGCCGCAGCATCCTTAACAACCAATGAGTCATCAGCTGTGAATAGGCTTCCCCGCTGACAATAGAAAAAAAAACATTGCTGACAATTTAAAAAAACAACAAAAAAATGGTATGGATTTTAGGGGAACCCCCATGCCAAAAAAAAAATCAAAACTGTGTTGGGTCCCCCCAAAATCCATACCAGATCCATATCCGAGCATGCAGCCTGGCAGGCCAGGAAAAGGGGGGACGACCAGCACCCCCCTCCTGAACCATACCAGGCCACATGTCTTTAACATGGCGGGTGTAAGAGAACCATTTGTTTTCGTCCAATGCGCACTCATGCTCATGCGCAACGGACTGCGTGCACGCGCAGGAGCGGGTCCCTAATGCCAATTGGCGCCAGATGGCCTATTTAAGGAAGTGCCCTGACCCCAGACCCTTGCTGACTGGTCTTCAGATGTACCTGATATCCTGAACCCTGTTGTGATCCTGCTTTATACCTGTTGCTGAACCTGGCTTGCCTTGACCCTGCTTCTGGACTCTACTTCTGTTCGGACTACTGGTTCCTGATCCTGGCTACCCATTTGACCCTGCTTCTGCCTGCTGCCTTGTACCTTGCTGCTCGCCTGTTACCAGATCTGGCTTGCCTCGTGATCCTGCTTCTGCTTGCTGCCTTTTACCTTGCTGCCCGCCTGTTACCAGACCCGGCTACCCTTGTCACCCTGCATCTGCTTCCTGTGTGACTCCTCATCAACCTCTGAGTGTCTGCGACTTCAGTCTTGCAACTCTCTGCGACTTCCTGCTGCAAGTCTTCCAGGGACTTAACATCATCTGACGTCCCAGTGCCACTGATCCAGTGGAGTGCCTCTTTAACCCCGGCTAATCCTTGGTGCACAGCTGCCTTCCGTGATCTGATGGTCCTCCTACTTGTCCAGGCTCGCACCCTCTGCTACAGGTTTCCGGGTCTACATCTGCAGGCACTCATTTTCCTCTTGTCCCTCGGTTCCCTTTGTTCCACCTCCAGTAGGACCAGGGCTGGAGATAAAAGAGAGGCTGACCTTGTCACTTTAGTCTCCTTTCGGGTACGTGACAGGGGGTGGGCGCTTTGGGGCAGGGGGTTTACCCCAAAGGCCCTTGTCCCCACAACCCTGGGCTGTGGTTGTGGGGGTCTGTGGGTAGGGGGCTTATCAAAAACTGGAAGCCCCCTTTAGGAAGCTGGACCCTAGATTCCCCCTTATGTGAATGAGTATACCCTACCCATTCACCAAAAAAGGGGCAAAAAGTAATAAAAACACAGAGCCAGTTTGAGATCCACCCGAAATGTGGTATGGTTCAGGAGGGGAAGGCACTCATTTGTCCCCCCCTTTCCTGGCCTGCCAGGCTGTGTGCTCGGATAAAGGGTCTGGTATGGATTTTGGAGGGGGGCCCCACACCGTTTTTTGTTTTTCATTCTTCTATTGCCAGCAATGGTATTGTAATTTCATGCATTTTTTTCTTTAGAAATTTCATTTTTGCTGCAGCATGTTCTTTACATGCTACAGATGTGCCACTTTACAGGCAGACTAAGGGACCCCCCCCCCAGGTACTATATTTAAAGGAATTTTTATTGTTGCACTTTAAGCATCATTAAAATTACTGCTCCCTTCTTTAAAAAAAAAAATGCATTGATTGAAAATGGGGACTTTTGATTTCTCAAGTTCGGGTCCCATAGACTAATAGAGTTCGCCATTGGGGTCAGAACTTTTTCTCTGTTCGGGAGTTCTGGTGCAAACCAAACTGGGGGGGTGTTCGGCCCATCTAGTTAAAAGTTAATTCCCTGCATTCTTTCCTGTCAACTTTTGTCCACAGCACTGGTCCATAGAAGTGTGCTGACTATGTTGCCAGCTCTTTTGCTACCCCATAATTTGTAGTTATACCTCTGTGCATTTGGTTTATAATGACTGGTTGACCAAAATTTCAATTATTTCGGAAGGTAATATGGTAAACATAAATGTATTTAGCTGTATATTCAGCTGTTTCTCTGGAATATCACTTAAAATTATGTAATTACACTATATACACATCTCCTCTACAAGAAATACAGATCTACATTTTTTTAAGACATCTACCTTTATTTCAATGCTGATTAAATGAAGATGAGCTAAGCTAACCTACATACAAAACAGTTTTGTTCTCTTCATTTGCATGTTATGACCTGTAACAATGTCTTTCAGAATTTCTATTCACTTGGATATTTTGGATAATGTTCCAGTTCCTAACTTACACACAAGGTGTAGCGCTTTTAAATGCTTGTATGAATATTTGAAGCAAGATAATTTACTTAAAGCGGAGTTCCAGGCTTTTTATGTTTATTAAAAGTCAGCAGCTACAAAAAGTGTAGCTGCTGACTTTTAATAAACAGACACTTACCTGTTCCACGGTCCAGCGATGCGGCCGAATGGAGTGTCGCCCCTCTCCCCCTCCTCTCCGCCGGATCCTCTATTGCCACTCTGGGCACCCGGCCGTTACAGCTTTCAGCTTCATGGCTGGGCACGCACGGCGCATGCGCTAGTCGCGCTGCGCTCCTGGAGTGGACAGGTGATCTCCTGAGACATGTCACGTGTCCCAGGAGATCGCCTAGAGGGTGGGACAGCCTAAGGCAAGAGGAGGAGTTGCCTAGGTGGTCCTTGGGCAGAAGAAGGAAGTGGGACAGGAAGTCCCACTCCTAACGAAGCCCCACTCCCCCCCAAAAAAAAATACAGGCCAAATGTGGCATGTAAGGGGGCGAGGAGTGCTTAAAGCGGAAGTTCCACTTTTGGGTTGAACTCCGCTTTAGTGAGCATTGGGTGAAATAATAGGAATAGGGAAAGTACAACCAATCTGAAAATCATTTGTTTAAATTTAATAATAAAATGAACAGCTGAGGTGACATCTGTTAATATTCTGACAGTATTTAAGAGGAATTGAAATGCTACAATGAAGTGCTGCCTACACCAGGAGGAAAAAGAAAAAACTATACCTGTCACAACAAATATTCAGCAATTTCAAAAATGTTTGTTTTTTAATACTTTTTGGTGCTACTTATATCTACTGTACTGAGGAGTAGTCTGTTTTACGTTAATGCAACTACAAGTAACATGAGGTTATAATTTGTATGTATAGCCAACCTGTTTTAGGAGAAATGTGTAAGCTGTATATTGTCTGCACATTCTGAAAATGCATGCTTCCTATTTTTTAGCCTTCAGCACCCCCTGGTCACTGACTAAAATCATGTATGTATTATATAAAGTCAGAGTAATATCAAAACTGGTTTGTAAAATTGTTCTTGGTCAATGACTCATAAAAAATTGAAATTGGATAAAAATTACAGCCAGGCAACTAGTATCATTAAGGCTCGGTTCACACCATTGCCGCATGCGGCTCACACAGGGGTCCGGTGTGTGCTGGTTCAACATTTCAGGTCCAATTTCAGCCCGAATTTTGGGCTGAAATAGAACCTGAAACGCACCAAAAAAGGCATGCTTTTTCCGGCACACCGCACCGGACCCGCTGCAGAGATATGTGAACCGGCTCCATAGAGAGCCAGTCACATTCTCCTGCTATGCGAATGGAATGCGGGGAAACACGCATTCAATTCGCATAGGTGTGAACCCAGCCTTAAAGTAGAAGTCTCTTCATCATTTGTGAGACCTCACCTCATATAGTGCTGCACATTTAGGTGCAAACAGCATGAGGCTGATCTATCAAAGGAATTGAGAACAAGGGATGAGCTCTTTCTTTGTTTTGAACATAGTTTCAGTACTTTGTTTATTAAGGCTTTTGACAGAATGCCAAACTTTCAGCCTATTTGGCAAGAAATAATATATGGTAGTGGGTTTTTTCTCCCACCAATATATATATAACAGCTTTCTTCTTCTGCTGTCAAAGCTGTTAATGAAGTACTGGATTCTGTCACTCACCATGTCCTTCATTACCAATGACATTAGCCAGCCCTATTCACTTTGTTTACAATCCCAAGATATAAGCCTGTATAGTTTAAAAAAATTATGTGGGGTTCCACTTAAAATTCATACCAGGCCCCTTACTCATTCACATGGGGGCTGCCATCTCTCCCCCTTTTTGCCAAAGAGACTTCCAGATTCCAATAAATCCCTCAACTGCAGATTCCTAAAACTACCAAACTAGAGTTGTTGGGAAGAGGCCCCTACCCTTATCAACTTTGGGACAAGGTATGGGTCTTGTTTAGATGGTTTAGCCATTTGTTTATGTAGCGCTACCCCCAGTTAAGAGTGCCGCTGGTTTGTTTTCTCGGGCCCTGTATACAGCACCGCCAACCCCCGGCAATCTGACTCGACCCACTCTGGCACAGTTAGTCTAGGAATAGCTTCCTATCACTCTCAGTTGTATGATACTTAACAGTTCCTAAATAGACAAACAACACTCTGAGGCAGGAATATGAATAAGTAATAGCTTTACTATAAAATGGTGACATAAAACATGGCATGCAACACTTACATGGGTCTGCAGAACCCAGTATCAACCAATGCTACAGAGGCAGCACTATAATATGGCGCCGCGCAGTATCCACCACACGGAGCTATTATGGCGTGCGCGCCCTATGACACAGCAACACAAACTTTATAACTTTCCCCACCTATGTCAGGCCTGACAGTGTATGAAATAGTCCCCTTTCCCTAAGGGAGTAAGATTTTCTTCACCGGCCAGCTTTCGTTGGTGCACTTGAAGAAATGAACAAATTGTAATCCAAAAAGGTGGTAACTCATAGCAGCAGTATGCAAACAGGGGGGGGGTAGGCACTTCAACTCTGTCCCAACTACCAGACCCCCAAGGAGCACTGGTGAGCGAACAGTGGGCCTAGGCAGTCTATAGGCCTGAATATAACTCAGTCTATGGATATGGGCAGGTGCCCGCTCACCGTTCCAGACGCGATCCCAGCCTGGGTCTTCCACCGCGTGTGTCCGTTGCACACAGCGTCTACAACCGATCGGGTCCCCGATCCAACTGGAGTCCTACACTGACGGTCCAGGATCCACCCAGGCTCCGCAGGACGGTGAAAGGCTCTTCGGACTTCGGGTAAGGCCTTAGGCTTCAGGCCTTACCCCGCAGCAGATCCGCGCAGGATGACTTGTTGCTTGAAGCGCGTTGTCCCAAGAGAGTGAGCTTCCCCCCGCCTCTCTCTTAAGTAACCTCTCCCATGGGTCTCTGCGGCGGAACCTCCGCCCTGAGGCCGAATGGGGCTCTGGGTACTGTAGTCCCGGGGCCTTAAAGGAGACCCCGCTACATTTAAAAACAGGAAATTGCCAGTAATTCCATTTTTTTTTTTGTAAAGTTCAATTTTGCTTTAGTAGATTGTATAGTTTGTACAGATGTGCCACTTCAGGTTAGGGGCATCTCCCAGGCATGTTATTTACAAAAATGTTAAATTTTTTATGTTTTACTATAAGCAATATTAAAATCATTGCTACCTGCCAAATTGAATAAAAAAAAATCAATCCCTTGTCTGTTGACCCAGAAAATGAACAGAAATGATTTTAAACATTTGGCTCCAGTTGACTTCAATAGGGTTCAGAATCAGCATCTGAACTTTTGCAATGTTTCTCTGCCTCAAACCAAACACGGGTACGTTCAGCTCATTCCTTTTGAGAACTGCCAATCTGAGAAAATGCAGACATGTTCTCTTCACTTATATAATTATGTAAAAAGCATCTGCACATTAATGGGTATTCAAAGTAAACTTTTTTTTGTGCTAATTGGGCTCCAGAGAGTATTGTAAGGTCCCCAACCCCTTACATCTCTGATGTTACTCAGAAGTTATCAATGAATGTAAAACTGTGGTAGTAACAAACAGTGATGAAGTATTTGTGTTGTAGAGCTTTATTCTTACAAAACAAACGAAATACTGAGGAATAAGTGCATTATAAACACCATGGTCATGTGTGCACATTTACAGATGATTCAACTAGTTTGGTTGGAATCCAACCATTTCTCCTCTTACAGAAACTGAATACCTTGTGTAGATACATTTTTGTTAGTTCTGGCTTTGAGTATGTAGCCCCTGAAACACACAAAAGTGCTAAAAAATTAAAGCACATGATTTTTAAATGTAACACTTCAATAAAGAGTCTTAAAGGTCAAAACAAGCTTTCCATGTTCAGTGGAAAAGAAGGCATATTTATGAAAGCTGTTTTATTTATTGTATTGCATTCAATTATTACATTAATATTGGCTAATAAGAATCATGTAACATTGCTTAATGCAAAAACAGTATTTGCATTTAAAATGATAGAACTTTACTTTTAAATTCAAATGAAAATGCATGAGTAGATAGTGACGCTTTGCTGGCACTATTTAACGTGTACTTAAATCAGTTACCATATGTGCAAATGCTAAAAAACAGGCTAAAAATTGCATTTGAGTTGTTAAAAAGCTATTTTTTAAATAACTAAAGAACATATTTGATAAAACCACAAGCAACTATAAAAACAGATATTTTATTTCCATGAATATATCACAAGTAAATCTCAAAATATAATACTATTTTGTAGCTTCTATAATGCATTTTCTTATATAATACTTATGTGAAAACTTAGAAAGAAAGAGCTAAATTATACCAGATTACTGGCTAAACATTTTGTTTGAAACTTTTGATCATATCAGATATTTAAATTTAAATTAATAATAGTTTTGTATTAAATAACTTCTATTCTTCTCAAGAACAAAATGCAAGTTATTCATAAAACTGTTTCTAATTACTTATAAAGTCACTTTTAGGTTTACTGTATTTTTTAACACAGCATTTCTTTTTCGACTAACATAGAATGGACATTTTTTAAATTATAGTTGACTGGCTTAAAATCGAAAAAAATACTATCATCTTAACCACTTCAGCCCCGGAAGATTTGGCTGCTCAATGACCAGGCCATTTTTTGCGATACGGCACTGTGTCACTTTAACTGACAATTGCACGGTCGTGAGACACTGTACCCAAAACAAAATTTATGTCCTTTTTTTCCCACAAATAGAGCTTTTTTTTGGTGGTATTTGATCACCTGTGCGGTTTTAATTTTTTGTGCTATAAACAAAAGAGCGACAATTTTGAGAAAAACACAATATCTTTTACTTTTTGCTATAATAAATACCCCAATTAAAAAAAAAACGAAAACATTTTTTTTCCTCAGTTTAGACCGATATATATTCTTCTACATATTTTTGGTAAAAAAATTGCAATAAGCATATATTGATTGGTTTGCACAAAAGTTATAGTGTCTACAAATTAGGAGATAGATTTATGGCATTTTTATTATTATTTTTTTTTACTATTAATTGTGGTGATCAGCGATTTTTATCCGGACTGCGATATTGCGGTGGACAGATCGGACACGTTTGACACATTTTTGGGACCAGTGATAATTATACAGCTATCAGTACTATAAAAATGGACTGATTACTGTATAAATGTCACTGGCAGGAAAGGGGTTAACACTAGGGGGCGATCAAGGGCTTAACTGTGTTCCCTATGTGTATTCTAACTGTGGGGGGGGGTGGGACTGACTAGGGTTGGAGAGAGATTGGTGTTCATACTTTGTATGAACACAAAATCTCTCTCCTCTCTCCTGAGAGAACAGGGATCTGTGTGTTTAGACACACAGATCCCAGTTCTCGCTCTGTTACGAGTGATCACGGGTGCCTGGCAGTCATCGTGCCCGCCGGGCATTCTCATCGGCTCCGGCGGCACTCGCGCGCCCCCTAGTAGTCAAAAGGCGAACCGACGTAAAGTTACGTTGGTTCGCCCAGGGGAGCCAACCTGCCCTTGTACAACTGCGGCGGCTTGGCGGGGAAAGGGGTTAATAAAATCCACAAATACTTTACATTTAGGCTTGGCAGGATCAATATTTAATAATGTGAATGATCTAAGAATGAGCTGCTTTATTTAGCAACAACTTACTTATTACTGCAGATATGCCCAAAAACGTATGCAAAGTGTAATAGGCATAAACTTTGGGAAAGACCATATTGAATTCATTTGTCAGCACATCATTAATAGCCAGTAGGGACTGGTTTAACACAGTTTTTGAATCTGAAAAATAGGTTTATGCACTGTGTAGTAACTAGTGATTAAGTCAAATGTACCAGAGTTGGGTTTGATCAGGGTTAAGCAACCAAAGTTTGTGTTTTGAATCCAAACCAATTGAAGTCAATGGAAGCCAAATGTTAAAAATCAGGTCTGGCCATTTCTAGCCTAATAGGCATGGGATTGTCAAACAAATGGCATGAGTGTCCAGAGACTGCCCTAGTGAACCAAATAAAAAATAAAAAAAAACTTCTATTTGGCAGCGAGCAAAGATTTTATTAATGCTTAAAGTGAGGCAATGAAATGCAAAACGCCATAAAATAACATTCCTAGGGATCCCCTCACCCTGCCTATGAAGTGGTGACTCTGTGTTACACTAACATACTACAGCAAAAGAGAAAATTGAGTACTGTCCATGATACAGCTACAACCACCTCAAGTATACTACAGCAACATTTACAAAGAATGTTGTAAATTGTAATGTTGTAAATTGCCAGTAAAATGACAGCTCCTGGCTATTTTGTTCTGGCTATTGTGAACACAATGCAAAAAGTAAGAAACAAAAGAGTGAGATTCCCAAAAAAATCCATACCAGATTGTTATTTGAGCATGTAGCCTGGCAGGCTAAGAAAGGAAGTAGAGGAGCCTGCAGCCCCCTTTTCTGAATCATACCAGGCCACATGACCTCAGTATGAAGGAAGATGTCCCTTTGACCGCACATTCATATCATCCTAAAGTATGGTAGTAAGTGGCAAGCTCAGACTGGACTCAACATGGGGACGGGGTCCCTAGACAGGAGCTTCCCTTGTGGGGATCTGTGGGTGGAAGGATTATACGAATCTGTAATTCCCTTTTAACAATAAGGGGACATTGAGATACCAGCCCCACATGTGAATGCGTAAGGGTACATAGTAACTCTACTCAATCACAAAAAAATAAACAGTAAATAAAAAAAATGTTTTTGACATATACAAATAATAAATAAAGAATACAAAATATATAAAATATATACATGGTACCCTTCTCTTTTACAAACAAATGTAAAGTGTAAATAAAAACACACATATTAAAAAAAAATACATCATCCAGCAATGTAGATCCATGTCAATCAAGATGCCCAACTTCCAATGACCCACTGAAATAATAAAAAAAATCCCAACCAGCTAATGCATGTTCCTGTTGCTTCTTTCACACTGAATGACAGTTTGGGTGGATGACAGCTGTTATTAACAAAGGGGTCGGATCTCCCATGACATAGATGACCAAATATGAGCATGCCCAAATATGGTCAATGACATCACTGGGATCACAGGGCTCCTATGTTGAGGGCACGTGGCCTGGTATGTTTCAGAAAGGGGCTTGTCCTCCCGTTTTCTAGCATGCTAGGCTGCATGCTCAGATAAAGGTCTGTTATGGATTTTTTGGGGGTACTCACCCTTATTTTACATTTTAGATTTTTACATTTGAATGCGATTCCCCCTTAAAATCTATACCCGACCCCCTGCACCTGCCGTGGTCCTTATCAACAACTGACAGCAGGAAGCTGTCATGCATAATAGTGGATCTTCTACCAAATAGGTAAATGTTCAGACAAGTTTAGACCAAACCTCATCCCTAGTAGTTGGAAGAGAGCGGAAGAAACCATAGAGAATAGCAGATGACTAGGAAACACTTTCTGACGCAGAGAGAGAATTCTCCTCACTACTGCAGTGGTTAGCAGAGTGCACATCAGGGGAGTATGTAACTTTTTTAGCAGTATACCTAGGCAATATGCAAAGAAATAAAAAACAAAAAAACATTCAGTACATCCTAAGCAGTGCTATCTGCTCTACCAGAGCTCTCCTCTGCTGTACTACAGAACATTTTCAACTTATGTTATAAAGAGAAATAGAAGGAAAGGCAGGTCTATCCTATAGTCCAGCCAGGGTAGAACTGGACAAGGCAGACAATGCTACTGGTTTTATAATGCAACGGAAGTGGAATATTGTCACCTCAGGAAGTTATGAGCACATTTGATTTCTAGACGATCCACAGGTAGTTTTCTGTATTTACAGAATAATTAAAGGAATAAAACATGGGGTAAAGTGTCCATGTCACAGATATATAATAAATGTTTTATTATTATTATTATTATTAATATTATTATTATTATTGTTGTTTTGACCAGGCATCATGCTGTAGAATGACTGTACACTTTAGAAGATAGTTTTATTTTTGTTTTTTATTTAGGAATCATTCGTGTTGCTTCACAAATTGATCGAGAAACCAAGGATCAATACAATGTTATAGTACAAGTTCAGGATATGATTGGTAATGCTGGTGCACTTTCGGCCACAGCAACTGTAACAATTCTTGTGTCTGATATAAATGACAATGCCCCAAAATTTCAACAAAGTAAGTAAATTATGCAGATGTGTCTATTATTTGTGGGACATTTGGACTTGAACCTAATAAAATTGGAATCCATTAATTAGACTAGTACTTTAATCTGATCCACATTTAAATTTAGAAGAATAAAAGAGGAAGTATTGTGAGGAAGTATTGTTCACATGAAGTCCTGCATATCCAAAGTCATATAAGGCCATCAAAATGTCAGAAGTAAATCTTACTGTCCTATTGATTTTTCACCCCCCACCTTTCAGGTTTTTTTTTTAAATGGTACATGTTATACTTCAAGATTTGGAGGAAGGGCAAATGCTGTAGATGTGAAGTGCAGGCACCTAGAGGATACGTGTTCCTTCATTTATATTGCATCCAAGGACTCTGGGAGTCTCTCACAGCTTTCTTGTTATTTTCAAACATGAACTGCAATTTTATATTTTACCTGCATAGCAGGCTGTTATCAAATGCGTATTGTGGATATGCAAGTATCAAACTTCTTTCAGATAGGGAATTACTTTTGTTCTCTAAGTGTAAAGTCATGTACCTGAATAAAGAACCCGAGATGATGAGGGCAGCCTCTCTTACTTCTCCTGTCCAAACACCCCTGATAGGGAGACAAGGTGTGTAGGGATGATGAAAAGGCATGAGTGCAAGTGGGGGATGTTGGCAAAGTATAGTCATCAAAGGGTTCAAAGTGACAAGGAGATGTAGTGGTTAAATGAGGTCAATAAACAAGCAGAGGTCAGCAACAGAAAGACAGTGGGTAGAAACAGAACAAAAACAACTTACAACCACTCACAATTCTGTGTGCAAAACCATCCACATCCACACATGCATATGTAGGTGAACGAGTTCGATATCAGTTATATAGATTGGCATTATCTTTTAGACATAAAAATCAGTCCCATTATTGGTAAAATCAGGAGCTGCAAGAGAGTGATTGTATATACTGGATAGATACAGTAGATAGATAGATAGATAGATAGATAGATAGATAGATAGATAGATAGATAGATAGATAGATAGATAGATAACATAAATGTGTACAATTATATTTTATCTAGTTTTATTTTAAAGCATTTCATTTTTGCAGAATCATATGACATGTCCGTCATAGAATCAGCCTCCATTGGCGAAATTGTTGGAGTGGTTTTGGCTGATGACATTGATGTTGGAAAGAATGCAGAAATAACATACTCTATTGAAGAAAGGGGAGGTCATTTTAGCATGTTTAATATAATCACTGATAATATAACACAAGAGGGCATTGTAACACTAAACAAGGTAAGTGTTTCTCTAAATGTTTTTTGCCAGTTTGCATGTAAACCCACTGCTATGCTTATACCATCTTGAGTACTAATCAATATTGGGTTGACCCTGAAAACCTGCATGCATGTCCTCTTACAGCAAGTAGCCGCTGCCCTTTACAGCATGTATGTTCCTTACAGGAGTCATCTTAGTGATGATTGATAAAGAACTGTAACAAGGGAAGGAAACATTTCCCTTGGTATATTGTACATGGAAAGATCTTTTCAGGATATGAATGGAATATATGTCAAATGCTTATTTTGAGTACTTTTAAATATACTGATGGTGCACATACATGGGCCGTCTATATATTGTTATACTCCATATTGCCTTGTAGCTGCTGACTATAAAATACAATGTAATATTACGAATGCCATCTTGCTTGTGGAAATATTTTGCAGTAATAGAAGTATATTTCATGAGACATTATTGAACACAGAAAACATTCCTTATCAGATCTGATATTATTGCAAATTCATTGCAACTTAACCATACTTAACTCTATATACTAAGGGAAGATATTTCCCTTCTTCGATTGGATAATTCTTTGTTTGTTGAATAACATATGGTAAACTGATATGAAGCGTAAACAGTACCTCTTTCCTCTACATAGGAACTGCATCTCTAAGATGGATTATTTTTTTCTATATGCATCTCAGTTCTACATTTATATCTCTTAATGTGGTTTGCTATTCCTAGGGATAGCATTAAGGTTTGTTGATGCTTATTGCAGATGACTTGATTCCACACAGCTTGATTAGGGCAAGGAGGGTTTTTTAGTGCTAGGAGAACAAAGTCAAAATGATGGCAGACATGATTTTTTTTTTTTTATATCTTGTCATAAAAAAATCTAAATTTTAAAGGGGCTATGTTATCTGTATGTATTTTTTTACTATTTTTTTTTCTTTAGTATGTTATTATTGTTTGGTGTAAATAATGGGATACATCTGAAGAATTTATCACAGCACTTCTCAATTACTCTTTTTTTTTAATTTTTGTGTTGAAGGGCAATATTTTGCCTGCAACATTGTACATGGTTTAAACCTATAATTGTATAACAAAATTATAAACTCCTGTTTGCATATTTATGGACCTGGATATTTAAATTGCGTGCTGCTTAATAAGGCTGAGACGTGGAACCTCTGTGTACTTTATGAGCACCTGCACATAATTCACATAATTCAATGCACATAATTCAATGCTATTTTTGATACATAGTGCAAGACCTTGGTTTCTAAGGCAAGGCCCAATACCCTACCAACATGTTCTCCAATTTTCATTTAAAAATAATAAAATAATACACAAGATTATGGCCACTGTATTCAAACAGTGCCAAAATTATCTGGGTGCTGGTTAGTTTCTCTTAACCACTTGCTGTCCACTAACAGTACATATACAGCTAGCAGGTGGCACAGCCAGGCCAGGTGACGTACTAGTAAATTGCTTGGTACCCACTCATTAACACACATGTGTGTCGGGGATATCATAGGATCACTATGATTGGTCCCAGTGATCACATGGTTACAATATAAACAAACAATCATGAATGGTTTTCCGTCATGACTGCTTGCTTAGTATTGTGAAGCTTTGATTGGTCCACAGCTATCACATGGTACCTGACACCCTGTACCATGTGATTGCAGCATGTCAACAGAAAGCAAGTTATCATAAATGGAAAGCCATTCATGACAGTTACCTTTTGCTTATAACATTGAACATCACTGAGTACCTCCAGAGAGGTGCAGTTTCAGCACAATGACATTTAAGTACCCTGGTAAAGGCATGTAAAGAAAAAAAAATCACTGTACTGAAGACAGTGTGCAAAAACAATTTCCTTATTTTACAAAAGATTGTGATGAAAAATTACTTCAAAAACTGCCTACTACTAAATACCTTGGACTAGCTGCTTTCCAAAAAGGGTCATTTGGGGGGGGGGGGGCGGGGGATATGTGTACTGTCCTGGCATTTTTAATAGACTCTATAACTTTCAGACAGAATAAATAATATGCACCAATTTGGGTTATTTTTACCAAAGAAATGTAGTAAAATTCATTTTGGGCTAACTGTATTAAGAAAGAATATTTATTTGCAAAATTTTACAATAGACACTAAGAAAATGTGTTCTTTTTGTTTTCATTTTGGTATTTTTTCATTTATATAGCAAAAAATGTAAAAAATCCGTGGTGATTAAATACCACCAAAAGAAAGCTCCATTTACATGAAACAAATGATATAAACTTCATTTATGTACAGTGTTGCATGGCCGGGCAATTGCCAGCTAATGTAGCACAGTGCTGAATAGCAAAAAATGCTATGAAGGGGTAAATCCTTCCTTAGGTCAAGTGGTTAAACTACCCATTACAGCAGGGGTAAGCAACCACAGCACTCCAGCTGTGGTGAAACTACAAATCCCATCATGCCTCTGCCTCTGGGAGTCATGCCTGTGATTTTCAGGGTCTTGCAATGTCTCATGCGACTTGTAGTAGTTTCACCACAGCTGGAGGGCCGAGGTTGCCTACCCCTGAATTACAGGGACTGACACATCTATACCTACTGCATCCCAGTGCTGGATGGGAGCTTTCAGCAGGAGATCACAATATTGTTTTGGACTCTTTTAAAAATAATAATCAAAGGTTTCCCTTCCATGTATTGTCACATAAAAAAAAATAAAAAAACTGATTAAAAGATGTAGCAGTTTTTGGGAAAATTCTCACAATCCACATGAGCCATCTGTGTGGAATCAAACTTTGACAAATTGGTTTTTCTCAGTAAGATTAAATTATGACTAAAATATGCAGTATTTGTCTGAATAAAAGTGTTGTCTGCTATGTAGACTATGTTCAGTATAGTGTATTGGAAAAAAAAGAACAGATGAAAATTGAACAGTTGCTCAAACTGAAGGTTAGCAGTACTTCACTTAAATAGTCTTTTTATGTCAATTAAGATATATTGCATTAAAATCCAATTAGGCAATTTATTGAATAATCTAATCAGCCTACTGAAGCTTCCCCATGATCAAATTAACCTAAATAAGTCAAAGTACATTATGTAAGTGTCTGATTTTTGTAAGTATAATATTGTTGTAGAAAAATGTGGAAAATGTCTGAACTCAAACAAGATTAAATTACTTATTAAAAAATAGAACTTTGCTTATGTAAATTATTTATGAGAGGCAGCTTAGTCTATTCATTTGTGAGAGAAAACTATACAGAGAGTCTCTTAGCTGGAAATGGAGCCCAGGATCGAAATCTGCAAGACAAGAGTACTGGTCACTTAGCCATCTTAATGTTCACCTGTGCTCAGGAAAAGTTTAATAACTCAAATTTGAATAGTGTATAACAGTAGCTTATAATGCTCTTTTCTTAGCAAAACAGTCTAACAAAGTGGACTTTAATCAACTTTAGTAATTTTATTCAACAGACGATTGCTGTATAAAGCACAGAGAGGTTCTCAACAGCTGCTCCATTATCACAATGCACACTCCCTCACCCCTCCTAGGATCAACAGCAGAAAACAGGAGATTGCAGTCTAGGAACAAGAGTGTGCTGCAACTTGTGATCTTCTTTGCTCCCCTACTGTTTACCAGGGTGTGGGTAAGAGATAAGTGAGTGCTGCTGAGTTGGTCTGTGTTTTGCGCAGTAGCCAACAGCACACACAAAGCTGGTTTCTGGATGAAACTACTAAATTTGATTACCATAGAATTCCACACTATTTAGCTATGAACAGAACATGAATATTGGACTTTTTTTTGCTATGAAGAGGACATGAATAGTGAGCTGTTTTTATCAAATTAAAATTACCTTTAGTTTGCCTGGACAAGGTTCAAATTTAATTCCCACTTCAAGTAAATTTATGCTACTGAAACTACATTTACCAACTATGATTTATATAATAAATATACCCCACTTGCTGTCACGGGTGGGGGATCAGGCATGTGGCGTGCAGATGCTGGAACGTGTTACCTGTCCGACCCTAAAAACAGTGAACTTACCCTTTAAGTCCAATGCATTTTGCCCAATGGCAATATTTCATCAAGATATCCAGATTTTCACTGCATTTTCAACAAAGTAAGAAGTCACAATTCTGCTCATACCTATTTTGTATTAAAATTGTATCCATGTACACCTTTTTATCTATAAGCTTTAGCCCGTAGTTTTATAGTGGATGTCCACTGCCTTGGAGATTTCCCATATTATGTATACCTTGAACGTATTGTTTATTAAGGCATTGTTTTATTTTAAAATCAATGTTGAAAGAAACTGCAAAAACATGTCTTTTTGTATTATTTTTTCTATTTAGCTTGTGGATTTTGAAAGGGGAATCCGAAGATATCATATTCAAGTAAGAGCAGAAAATAAATACAAATCTGAATTAAATGATACAGCCACCATAAGAGTTTATGTTGTAGATGTTGATGAACCTCCAGTGTATCTCAGAAAAGAATATTACATGGAAATCCTTGAAAATGCTACAGTTGGTTCATATGTTGGTACAGTGACTGCAAAAGACCCTGACATCACCAACAACATAATTAGGTACAATTTGTTTTATAATTTCATGCGCAGCAGACATGGGAAAAACATCCAATATATACAGTGATATATTTATGTCCAATAGGTATGGAATTCTTCCAAATGAGTATTCAAGATCCTTTGAAATTTATTCAAACAATGGATCCATAATCACAAGTAAACCTCTGGATAGGGAAACTGAACCTTGGCATAATTTTACCATAACAGCAACTGAGGCACGTGAGTGATGTTTTTTTTTCCCACTATTACATTGTTGTTGATGTATGAGAAATCCAGGTTAAAGGGCATAACCACAAACAAAAGCCACCAAATTACATTCTAGGGGTCCATATGATAAAGTTAACCCCTAATATCATCTTAAGAAGTTGACACTTCTGGGAGTGTCAATCTCGTGGTCGTCCCCTGCACTCAGTGTTTCCTCTTGCTGATTTCCTTGTTGCTACAAGATAGAATAGTGACGTGGAGGTATGTGTGAGGAACCACTGAGCAGTGTAGGTTAATGAAATCAACAGTACCAGAAGTGCTATTTTCTGAAGAGTATTTCTGGTAATAATTCCTCTTGATTAGAGACAGCGCTTGGTGGTTCAGTTAATAGGGGAGGTTAGTATTGCAGGTATGGCTTTGATTGCACTTTTATATAAACAACAGAGTTACTTTAACCACTTCCCGCCGACCCCATTGCGGATTAACATTCGCAATGTGGCTCCATTATCCCGACTTGGCTTCAAGTGACATCCAGTAGGATAGGCCGCTCATGTGCGCCCCACAGGCTCTTTACCATGTGATCAGCTGTGACCAATCACAGCTGATCACAGTGGTAACCAGGAAGTGACGGTAATCGGCTTTCCTCGGTTCCCACTAACAGGGAGAGACGATCGGCGGCTCTCCTGTCAGAGGGGGTGTGCACTAATAATCAGCGCATTGATTATCAGCACAGCCCCCATAAGAGGTGCTCACCACAATGCCAATTAGTGCCCACCAAAATGACAATCAGTGCCCACCAAAGTCCCAATCAGTGCCCATCAGTAATGCCTGTCAGTTCCCTCCACAAATGCCAATCAGTGCCCATCAGTAATGACTGTCAGTACCTCCTCATCAGTGCTGCCTATCAGTACCATATTTTAGTGCCCATCAGTGCCACCTATCAGTGCCACCTATTAGTGTTCATCAGTGCCGCCTATTAGTGTTCATCAGTGCCACCCATCAGTGCCACCTATCAGTGCCCATTAGTGCTGCATATCATTGCCACCTATCGGTGCCGCCTATCAGTGCCCATCAATTCTACATATTAGTGCCTCTTTATCAGTGCCCATCAGTGCCACCATCAATGCCACCTCATCAATGCCCATCAGTGCCACTTCATCAGTGCCCATTAGTGCAGCCTCATCAGTGCCTGTCAGTGAAGGAGAAAACAAAATTTTATAACAGAAACAAAAAAAACTTTTGTTTAGCAAAAAATCTAAAAACCCAGTGGTGATCAAATACCACCAAAAGAAAGCTCTACTTGTGGGAAGAAAAATATAAAAATTTAGTTTGGGTACAGTGTTGCATGACCATGCAATTGTCATTTTAAAGTGTGACAGTACTGAAGCTAAAACTTGTGAATTCCTTATTTATAAAAAAACAAAACGATTTATTGTATTTTTTATTTTTTTTTGCAGAAAACCTTGCCCTTGTATCAGTGGTAGACGTGTATATCCGAGTTATTGATGTAAACGATCATCCTCCAGAGCTTCAAAATGAGTATGATATATATGTTTGTGAGAAAACAAAAGCAGGGGAGGTGAGGCTTGCAACCTTTCTTCATATATGTTACATAATGTTTAAATTTGGAGTACAAAATAAGTGCTGGTTAAAGTTTGTTATCCTTACTCTTAAGCCCTGTACACACGATCGGTTTTCCTATGGATTCCTACTGACTTCCATCAGTCCATCAGTCTTGCCTACACACCATCAGTCAAAAATCCGACCGCCCCAAACGCCATGACGTAAAACACTCAGACAAGCCGAGAAAAATTAAGTTCACTCACTGCTTTTGAGCATGCGTCGACTTGATTCTGAGCATGCGTGGGTTTTTTGTCCGATGGAGTTCCACACAGACGATCGGAATTTGCTATCGTTTTTTTTCCCATCGGATAAATTTAAAATATGTTCAATTTTTTCTCACCGATGGAAAAAAGACCGATGGGGCCCATACACGATCGGTTTGTCCGATGAGAAAAGTCCATCGGACTGTTTTCATCGGTAAAACCGATCGTGTGTACACGGCTTTACTCTTATTTAACAAAGAGTGGAAAAATATAGCAAATAAAAAAAAATAGCATAAACAATTCCTACACAAGCCATGTTGTAATTTAATGTTATTAAAAATCACCTGTCCCTTTCAATCTGTAGCATTGTAATTTTCTGTAAAATTCAATGCAATATGGCAACCTGTGTACAGAACGCCTCCAAAAATTTAATTTCCTGGGATTTTTCCAGAAGTTTGCACTAAGATAAAAGTCAGATTTTAGGCACCCCTGCAATAGAAATGTAATTTTGGTAAACTGCTCTTCAAGAGTTAATCAATTCTAAAGGGATGCAGCATTCCTCATTAGAGCAAAGAAAGTGCATCAGTTGATCAATAATGAACCAGACCCCACAATTCAAAATGAGTATGTGATAAGTCTGGTAAAAAAAAAAAAAAGCTACTTCTTTACAGCAACAAAAGGTAAGAATGTGCTACCAAGTTTAATTAAATCCCTGCAATGTACATTGAGGACCAAGGGGGGTTTATTTTTACTCAACAAACGTGGAGCTACCCTTTAAAAATGTTGAAGGAAAAATGTTTAAACTTGCAGTTAAATGTAAACTTTATTTTTCTTCATAATTTCTTTGGACTTTCTAATATTTTGGTGAAGCTGATCTGGATGAGCTTAATTATTATTAATAATAACAGGGTATTGTTACCGACTTGCCATCACAAAAAATCCTATGGCAATTCTTGACGATGTGCAAATCATTGCCTTGATACAATTATGTATTGAATAATGATTCTAAATTGTAAACCATATACATTTGTCACAAAGATTATAATATGTTTGTGGATAATAATTTCCATCTTACATAACTTTTTGCCTGTGATTTTGGATTTGCAGATCTGTAAATCTTTGAGTAGACCCTGCATACCTGTTTTCTCATAAAAAATACTTTGATGTTTATTTTATTATTTTGAATGACTAGGGGTTATTACCATTGTTTGAAAATAATTATTTCTTTGTTACCCAGAGGAAACATAAGTTCAAAATAAAACCATGATTTAAAATCACTAAAGGGAGTGGGATAAACAGTGATTACAGGTTGGGCTCTTTTATCCTTTACATGTGTTTATGTACACAGATTTATGTATGTTTGTGTGTTATATATACTATATACACACACATTATGCATATTATGTGTGTGTGCATGTGTGTAAAAATTATCAGCCTTGAATCGTTGTTATCTGCTCATCATTTTATTGAAGCTCAGGTCTTTGCAGTGCACACCTATACCCCAATTAAGAATGGTCAAATAGACTGTTCAACATGCAGCCTTGGATAGAAGTCGGCCTGTCTTTTTCCTTTCTATCTAACTGATCATTCCTTGGATTATTTCTGTAAATTCTTTGACGGTGTGTATGATCAGCTTGTCTGTCGTATAAATCTTTGGCCTGTTATTTTTGTTTATGTCAGTTATTGCTTTGTTTACCTCTCTAGAACCTGGACTCGCTTGAGCTTGAGATCTTTATGTCTGTGTCTATTCTAACCATTTGCCTGTTAACCCTGTCACTGTATGCTTTTTGCCCCGACCATATATCTGGGAACTTCCACCATTTAATATCTGTTCTGCCTGTTAGTCCTCTGAACTCCATGAGGATAGATAAAAACAGTTGGTGGTTACCTTCTGTAAAACTGCACCACCAGTAGGCCCAGCAACTCCTATTAAAATGATGTGCAATTATTACATTTTTGAGCAAAAGCCTAGTTTGACATCACCCCATAAAATTCCCATGCTTCTCTATTGGTCCTGTAAATGTTATCAACAGCCTTAAAGGAGTTGTAAAGGCAGAAGTTTTTTTTATCTTAATGAATTCTATGCATTAAGATAAAAAGCCTTCTGTGTGTAGCAGCCACGCCAGCAACCCCCTAATACTTACCCGAGTCCCATCTCTCTCCAGCGATGTCCACCAGTCCCTTGGCTGTCTGGGACTCTCCCTCCTGATTGGCTGAGACAAAGCAGTGGTGCCATTGGCTCCCATTGCTGTCAATCAAAGTAAGTTAGCCAATCAGGAGAGAGAGGGGGATAATTTTACACACAGAGCTGCAGCTGGGCTTGGGTGCCCCATAGCAAGCTGCTTGCTGTGGGGACACTCGACAGGAGGGAGGGGCCATGAGCTGGGAAGAGGGACCCAAGAAGAGTAGAATCCAGGCTGCTCTATGAAAATCCACTGCACAGAGGCGATAAGTATAACATGTTTTGTTTTTGTTTTTTTTAAAACTGACTTTACAATTACTTTTTTTTTTGAAAAGTTTTATTTATTGCTTTTGACACAAGACCCAATGGGCCACACACAAAAATAAACTATTTACATTTCATCAGCAATGGCTCTCTCCCCCTCCTTCCAGGCCCTCACTCAATGATAGGAATAATACAATTATAAGGCCACCTTTTCTTAGTAACAGTCAATATTTTGTTTAGATATGTCAAACAGTTACATACATATTAACTCCTGCTGCAGGTGCATTCTATTAGGTGCCACTCTATCCGCCACCGTAATTTCACTGTTCATCCAACTGCCCCACACTTTATCAAATTTCTGTAGTATGCCCCTGCTAATGTATGTAGCTTTGTATAAAGGTGCAGCCCTATTAACCACGTCCTTCCACGCTGATACAGATGGAGGATTGGGCTTTTTCCATGATAACACTATCATTTTCCTGGCGTAATAGATTAGAATCTTAAGCAGAGTACGAGTCACTCTTTTTGGGGCTAGATTGTCTTTTTACAATCACTTTAATGATCAATTAAGAGGCTCAGGCAGTGGAAAAAGGGCAGGATCTAGTTTGACTTTGACAGAGTTTTGTGATTGTCACGTACCTAGCGGTGATGAGCCCGGACTTGCAGAGGAAGGCCTCCCTTACGGCTCCCACCAGCGGCCCCTGGTAAGGTAACAGCAGACGTGGAGGTAGGAGGGGTACGAGTGCCTGGCAGGATCAACCAAGGTGAAGGTAGGTATGCAGACTTGGTAGGCACACTGGAACACAGCAGGTCGAACTGGAATCAGGAACACTCAGCAAACTGGAATCGTTCAGCAGACTGGACCGGAACCAGGAACACAGGAACTCAGCAGACTGGATCAGCTTAGCAGACTGGACTGGAACCAGGAACTCAGAAAACTGGATCAGCTTAGCAGACTGGACCGGAACTAGGAACACAGGAACTCAGCAGACTGGATCAGCTTAGCAGACTGGACTGGAACCAGGAACACAGGAACTCAGCAAACTGGATCAGCTTAGCAGACTGGACCGGAACTAGGAACAGTGAGCTTGGTCAGACAAGCCGGGTCGGTTAACTGGCTGGCAGCAAGGTACAGAGGGATCAGACAGAGTAGAGGTCACAACAAGCCAGGGGTCGGATACAGGCAGAAAACTGGAGAAGTCACAGGCAGGCCAGGTCAAACACAGGTAAGTCTTCAGATCAGTTTTTCAGGTACTCAACGCTGTAGAGCAGACAGCAGGGACTGTCTGCGATTGACAGGTTTAAATAGCCCCTCTGGCGCCACCTGCAGGGCAGAGCATGCGCAACCGAGAATCAGGAAGACCAGGACGCCTGCTTCTGGCAGGACCTCCATGACATTGCCCCCCCCAAGGGGCAGCCTCCGGATGCCCATCCGGGCAAACTTCTCAGGGTGAGATCTCTTGAAGGACTGCACCAGGCTTCTAGCATGGATGTTCTCCTCAGGCTCCCAAGAGTTTTCTTCGGGTCCGTAGCCCTTCCACTTAATCAGGAATTGGTTCTGGTTATTCCTTCTTCTAAAATCCATAATGGCTTCCACTTCGAATTCCTCCTCCCCGTCTACAATGACAGGATCAGGGAGAGCCGGACTTCGGCCTGGAAATGGGTTGGGAACCGAAGGCTTCAGCAGAGATACATGGAAGACCGGATGGATCTTGAGGGAGTCAGGGAGCTCCAGTTCATAAGCCACTTCATTGATTTTCCTTTTGACTGGAAACGGCCCTAAGAATTTGGGGCCCAGTTTCTTAGAGGGACATGCCATCCTCAAGTTTAAAGTGGATAACCATACTTGGTCGCCGGGTGCCAGCATTAATTCACCCCGTCTCTTCCTGTCAAAAATTGTTTTGTTGTGTTCCTGAGTCTTGGTCATGGTTTCCTGCAGAAGTTGGTTGTTGGATGAAAAGAAGTTCAACTTTTCCTGGACTGCGGGCACCGTACATTCAGGAAGGGAATTGGGCAGGAATGTAGGATGGAAACCGTAGTTTGCGAAGAATGGGGACTGCTTGGTAGCGGAATGCGTAGAGTTGTTATAGGCAAACTCGGCCAATGGGAGCAGGGAAACCCAGTCATTCTGAGCGAATGAAGAGAAGCAGCGCAGGTACTGCTCAAGGGTCTGGTTAGTCCTCTCAGTCTGTCCATTGGTCTGGGGATGGTAAGCAGAGGAAAGTGACAATTCTATCTCCAGAGCCTTGCAGAGGGATCTCCAAAACCGGGAGGTAAATTGTACCCCTCGGTCGGAGACAATATTGGCTGGTACCCCGTGGAGTCTGACGACCTCTCTGATGAACACCTGTGCAGTTTCGGGAGCTGAGGGAGTCCCCTTCATGGGAATGAAATGTGCCATCTTGGATAGACGGTCTACTATCACGAAGATAGTGGTGTGACTCTCAGCCGGAGGCAACTCGACGATAAAGTCGATGGACAGCATTTTCCAGGGTCTGTCTGGGACGGGTAGGGGTCTCAGTAGTCCCCAGGCCTTGGATTTGTAACCCTTGTTTCGGGTACAAACTATGCAGGACTCCACAAACTTCCTACAGTTCTTGCGGAGCCGAGGCCACCAAAAGGTACGCTGTACCAAGTCGGTGGTCTTGGCAACGCCAAAGTGCCCGGCAAGGGCATGGTCGTGGCAGAGTTCCAGTACGGTTATTCTCAGCTCTTCAGGTACGTAGATCCTGTTCTGGTACCAAAACAGCCCATCTTTGGCCTGCAATTCCGGTTCGGAGGGGAGTCTCTGCCCAGTGGAGGCTTGCTTGATCCGGGAGACTAGGTCTTCCTGAAGCAGAAGGAAGTTTCCAGGAGCAAGAATGGTGTCTGGAGGAGAGGTTTCCTTAGACTTATGGAACATCCGAGAGAGGGCATCGGGCTTAATGTTCTTGGAACCGGGACGGTAAGTGACATGGAAGGAGAACCGGGAGAAGAAGAGCGCCCACCTGGCTTGTCGTGGTTTTAGCCTTTTCGCCGCCTTCAGGTACTCCAGGTTCTTGTGGTCGGTGAATATCAGAATCGGGTGGGCAGCCCCCTCCAACAGATAACGCCACTCCTCTAATGCGGACTTGATCGCCAGCAATTCCCGATCCCCCACGTCGTAGTTCCTCTCTGCCGCAGATAACTTGCGAGAGAAAAAAGCTACTGGGTGGAGCAAGGCTCTGGTCCCCTGTCTTTGGGACAGTATTGCTCCTACCGCAATTTCCAAGGCGTCTACCTCCAGGACGAACGGTAATGAGGAATCTGGGTGCTTCAAGATAGAGGCAGAGGTAAAGAGACCCTTCAGGGCCTCAAAGGCCTTTTGGGCCTCAGGGGACCAGTGGAAACGGATCCCTTGTTTGGTCAGCTGGGTGATGGGTGCGATGATGGCTGAGAACCCTCTGATGAATTTGCGGTAGAAGTTGGCGAATCCAACGAAACGTTGGATCCCCTTCTTGTCCGCCGGGACTGGCCAGTCCAGGATTGCAGCAATCTTTTGAGGGTCCATCTTGATGCCCTCGCTGGAGATAATTAGTCCCAAGAACGATATACTTTCCAGCTCAAATTCACACTTCTCGGCCTTCGCATACAGGCCGTGCTGGCGAAGCCGAGCCAACACACTTCTGACGTGCCTGCGGTGGGAATCAAGGGAGGAAGAAAAAATTAGTATATCGTCTAGGTAGACAATGACAAAGAGATCTAGGAAGTCCCGGAGCACATCGTTAATGAAATACTGGAAAGTGGCAGGGGCGTTGCACAACCCGAAGGGCATTACCCGGTACTCGAAATGTCCGAATCGGGTGCGGAAAGCGGTCTTCCACTCATCCCCCTCCTTGATGCGGACCAGATTGTAGGCTCCGCGGAGATCAAGTTTGGTAAAAATGATGGCTGTTCCCAGTCTCTGAAATAGTTCCGGTACCAAGGGGAGAGGGTAGCGTTTTTTTTACTGTGATTTTATTTAATTCACGATAGTCCACACAGGGTCGAAGGGTATGATCCTTCTTCTCTACGAAAAAGATGCCTGCACCGGCTGGAGATGTAGACGGACGAATGAACCCTTTCTGTAGGTTTTCATCGATATAGTCTTTTAGTGCCCCCTGTTCTACCTCTGTTAACGGGAAAATCCTGCCAAACGGAATTGCCGCTCCGGGAAGTAGGTCAATGGGGCAATCATAGGCCCGATGAGGTGGTAGAGTCTCTGCCCCTTGTTTGCTAAACACATCAAGAAAGTCATGGTAGACCTCAGGGATGGATTGCCGTATTCCAGCCTCCGTATTGATACATAAGAGGGTGGCCGGCCCAGGGGTTTTGAGTGTCCCGCAGGATTGCTGGCAGTAAGGAGAAGAAAAGGTCACCAACCCCGTGGCCCAGTTGATGGTAGGGTTGTGGACCTGTAGCCAAGGTATACCAAGGATCACAGGGAACAATGGGGAAGAGATAATGTCCAGGCGTAAGTATTCTTGGTGGGTTCCGGAGATGGTGGAGATGGTAGCGGGTAAAGGGGCGGTCTCTTGGACCACTGGTCCAGACTTAATGATGGACCCATCAGCCAAATGCACACATAGTCCATGGGTCTTGGTGACAAGAGGGATCTGGTGCTTGATGGCAAAGGCTGAGTCCATAAAGCAGCTGCAAGCCCCGGAATCAATAATAGCGGGCACTTGCAGAGTCCTTCCTGGGAGCTGTAACGAGACAGAGAGAGCAAGGTGAGATGTGGACTTGGCCTGTGGGTTGGTAGTGTCAGAAGATACTGAAAGACACTTACGAAGTTTCAGGGGACAATTTATAACGAAGTGTCCGGGTTCCCCGCAGTACAGGCACAGATTGTTCACTTGGCGACGTTGGCGTTCCTGTTGGGAGAGGGGAGGACGAAGCACTCCGAGCTGCATGGGCTCGGGTATGTCAGATGTAGCGGCTGGAGGTGCAACAGGTGCTGGGTGCAGATGGCTGGGAGCCCGGGGAAGCATCCAGGTCGGGCAGGAGAAGCCCGTGGACCTCTCAGCCCTTTGTTCCCTGAGACGTCGGTCGATCTGGATTGTTAAGTCAATTAGTGAATTCAGGGTTGGTGGTATGCCAACCCTAGCGAGCTTGTCCTTCAGAGGGTCGGACAGACCTATGCGGAACTGATGGCGGAGGGCGGCGTCATTCCAACTGGTATCTGCGCTCCACCGTCTAAATTCCGCTACGTTGTCCTCTGCTGCTCTGCGCCCCTGCTGAAGGGTGCGCAAGGCGGTCTCTGCGGTTACTGAGAGCTGGGAATCTTCATATAGCTGAGCCATGGCGTCGAAGAAGGCAGTAAGGTTGTTTAACGCCATATCTTTCCGTTCCAAGAGACGGTGGGCCCAGCTCTGAGGGTCTCCGGAAAGCAGGGACATCACAAAGCCCACCTTGGTGGCTTCCAAGGAGAAGGTGCGAGGCTGCAGGGCGAAGTAGAGTTCGCAGGAATTACGAAAAGCCCTAAACTTGCTTCGATCCCCGGAGAATCTTTCGGGTGTAGGGACCCTGGGCTCCGGAGGAAGCATGACAACTGTGGGTGAGGATCCTGCCCCAGCAGTGGAGGTAGAGGTATGGGATCCCCCTTGGGCTCCAGAGGGGTTGGAGAGGACCTGCACTTGTTCTTCCAGATGGGTGTAGCCTTGCTGGAGGTTCTTGACCGCTTCAGCCAATCCTGCCAGGTGCTGACATAGTTCCTCCATAGGTGAGGCTCCCTGCTCGGGCTCAGACATGGCTGTCTGCTACTGTCACGTACCTAGCGGTGATGAGCCCGGACTTGCAGAGGAAGGCCTCCCTTACGGCTCCCACCAGCGGCCCCTGGTAAGGTAACAGCAGGCGCGGAGGTAGGAGGGGTACGAGTGCCTGGCAGGATCAACCAAGGTGAAGGTAGGTATGCAGACTTGGTAGGCACACTGGAACACAGCAGGTCGAACTGGAATCAGGAACACTCAGCAAACTGGAATCGTTCAGCAGACTGGTCCGGAACCAGGAACACAGGAACTCAGCAGACTGGATCAGCTTAGCAGACTGGACTGGAACCAGGAACTCAGCAAACTGGATCAGCTTAGCAGACTGGACCGGAACTAGGAACACAGGAACTCAGCAGACTGGATCAGCTTAGCAGACTGGACTGGAACCAGGAACACAGGAACTCAGCAAACTGGATCAGCTTAGCAGACTGGACCGGAACTAGGAACAGTGAGCTTGGTCAGACAAGCCGGGTCGGTTAACTGGCTGGCAGCAAGGTACAGAGGGATCAGACAGAGGAGAGGTCACAACAAGCCAGGGGTCGGATGCAGGCAGAAAACTGGAGAAGTCACAGGCAGGCCGGGTCAAACACAGGTAAGTCTTCAGATCAGGTTTTCAGGTACTCAACGCTGTAGAGCAGACAGCAGGGACTGTCTGCGATTGACAGGTTTAAATAGCCCCTCTGGTGCCACCTGCAGGGCGGAGCATGCGCAACCGAGAATCAGGAAGACCAGGACGCCTGCTTCTGGCAGGACCTCCATGACAGCGATCTTTAGACTGGTCTCAGGGTTCATAGATCCAGTTATTTTTTTTAGAAGGGCCTCCATGTGGTTTTACCCAATGGACCATACTAAAAACTTCCCTATAAGACATTACACTTTAGTCCAGAATTGGCTGTTCATAAGCAGGAGTGTACCTGGAGCATTTGGCACCCAGAGCAGATCCTATATCTGGCACCCCCCACACACCCCCAACTAGCACAGCCCCCCCCATCTGACATCCCCCCACATCCCCCATCTGGCAATAATCTAAGTGAAATACCGCTGTGCGCACACTTACCAAAGGGGTTCTTGTTTTCAGGACAAGTAGGTGTGGTATGATGCACTTGGTGACAGTGGAATCAGAATGTAAATGTTTCTGGAGTGTTCGTTGGGGTGCAAAGCATGAAGAAAAGCATGGTTCTGCAATGTGGAACACACGCCAACCACAGGGACCAGGAAATGGGGCTATAAATGTGTTTCAGCGGGCAATTCCTGCCGCCATATATGTAATTTCCCCTCCGCGAGGGCCGCTGCCATCTTTGTGGACACCGCTACTTGAGGTCAAACCTCCCGATGCTCAAAAAGGGAAGCAGAATCGCTGAATAAGCGGCACCGGCCTAACACCCCTAAGCAGTGATGGCCTGACACAACCCAATGTGTGACACCCGGGATGGACCGCCCCCCTCGTTGGTACTCCAATGCTCATAAGACAATTCCAGCACTTATGCAGGGATATGCTAGCAACTGGCATCCCTGAAAGCAGGTGAATGGATAACCACGTATAGAGTGAGATATGTGCATAGGGACATGGTATCATCTTATCAATTCTTATTCCTTGGTCAGTACATTTGGGCATTCGGGAGAAACAGATTGAAGCCAAGTCATTGCCTGCATTTGGCATAGCAAGTTCTTTTTCCCAATTAGAAACATAGGTAGGAGAAGAAAAGAACATGATGGATATGTTGTTCAGCTGTAGATCAAGAAGATAACATGAGAGGAATTTGGGTTTTTCTTTCATATTGTTTCAAAGGGGATGTAGTTCAAAGGGGAGCTGGTGTGTTTTGACAGACACACAACATAAGTTTTGAGCTACAAATATCTTAAGATTTCCATGTAGGGGACCTTGTATAAGTCTTTCAGGAATTTATAGGTCTTCACTCAACTGGCCATAGATCATAGGCATCAGGGAAAAGTACCTAGGACTCAAGTGACAGACAAACGGATAAGGGGGAAGGAGGCATCTTTTTAAATGTCCCAAACTTTTAGGTTGAGGATAAAACCAGATTAGAAGAATATTTTCTCAGGGTTGAAGGGAGCACAACATATTTTTTTATTGGTGTGGTTACATAGATTTCTAAGCCCAGTGTGGGACATTTGAAGTCGAGTAATATAAGGTTAATAGGGAGCTTTGCACAGCATGGTAAAAGCTGGAAAATGCTCAGACCCCATTGCAGTTTCATTTTGTAGAGAGTCTGTTGGGCAACTCTAGGTTTTCCATATAGGTGGGAAGGAATTCTGACTGGGATGTCAAAGAAGAAATAAAAACAATGTACCATATTTTTTGCTCCATAAGACACACCTGACCATAAGACGCACCTAGGTTTTAGAGGAGGAAAACAAGAAAAAAAATATTCTGAACCAAATGGTGTACTAAAATATTTTATATTATACTATTACTATAGGTGGGTGGTGGACACACAGCAATACCAGCCCCCCTATCAAATCAGCTCCAGCTACACTATATCTGGTGGTGGACACAGCAACCTCCCCCCCCCTTCCCAGATCAGCTCAGGGTGGCAGCGCAGACACAAACACCCCTTAAGCCAATTCTATCACAACAGCTCAGGTGACTGGGCTGTGGATACCATGCCAGCTTACACCTCCCACCCCCTTATCAACAGCTCACCTCAGGCAGCGGAGGACACTGCCATTACAATCCACAACCCCCTCTTGTGCTGGCTGGCTGGCTCTCAGCCTCAGATGTACACAGGAAGCAGCTAGAAATGAGGACTGGGGACATCGTTTACAGCAGCAGATGCTGAGGGAAGGAGCAGGAAGTCAGACTGGACCAGACCACGGCGCCGGGGGGGTTCCGGCTGCAAAAAAAAACAGCAAGGGCTCTCACTGCTTTCGGGATGGTGTCACCTCTGGTGGATGACACCCGACCTGGGTGCGGAACACACCCCCATAGCAATGCTACTGACACCCTCTATGTTTTGACACCCGGGGCAAAACGCCTCCCCCCGCTCCCCCTTGGTATGCCCCTGCCAGGATGCGCCTCACATCCTGTCCTCTCTCCTTCACAGAGAAGCCGAGTGCTGGGATTCTGACGCGGCGGCGGCGACGGGGGGGCAGTGCCTGGTCAGTATTCGCTCCATAAGACGCAGGGACATTTCCCCCTATTTTTTTGGGGGGAAAAAATGCGTCTTATGGTGTGAAAAATACGGTAAGTAGGAATGTTTTTTATTAAACCACTAAAATCCCCTCACAAAAGAAATCAGCCACAAATCTATTGAAAACAACAGTGATAAATTATTAACATCATTACTCCTATAACAATTAAAAACACCACATACTTTATTAAGAATTCCTCTGAAATATGAATACTAGTCAATAATGGTGTATGAACTGACAAGCATAGTTGCAATAATTTAAATTGATCGCACTTGTGAACAACAGAAGAAGCTCTGCAAGGGCACCTATTTGGGGAGAACCCAAGTGTTGTAATATTATATATAATAATATATATGTAATATTATATAGGTGTATGTATTATATATTGTGTTATATGCATGGCACAATATATTTGTGTTACATACAGGCATTCTAGTTATGCACATCAAAGGGTGTTTTGTTGACCAAAAGGGGTTAGTGGCCAAACAAGGTTGACAGATAATGACTCTGATGTGCTAATCTTATGCAAGTCTACCTAGGTGTGTGATGTGGCCTGTTAACCTAATTGAACATTTCAAAGGGTATATTGTTTAGGACCAACGAAAAGGTATTTATTGATGGTAATTAGACTTGAGGGGGTATTTATGGGAAACCCCCCCTCCAGGGTCAGACCAGTATTTGAGACATTCAAGCTGGCAGTCAGTCGGTCAGTCTTGTCACTCTGCATGGTTAGGAAAGCACAGGTCTAGAATATGATCTAGGAGACATGGGACTCTGAAATATATATATATACTCTGATTGGATTTGTTGTCATCTGTGCAAGTATTGGACTTTGTTCTGTATTGGAAGTCAATAAAAGGCATTCTCTGGAGAACTTGGGTGTGATGCTGCGGGAATAACATAACTTATATCATCATTACTAATACTTAAACATCAATTATCTACTGGAAACCACTATACTATATCACTACACCAAGTTCTATAAATTCAATGTGAAGCATATAAAAGTACTAGCATCAATGATCACAAGGATAAACAAACATAAATATTGATAAAGTGTGCACTAACCCTCTACAGTATATACTAAACATTTTTGTACATCCTATCTAGTATTGTGAAATTATTATAGCAAACTAAACATCAAACATAACTGGGAACACCCTTAACCAACATACTCAAAACCTATAATAATAACAAAAAGGCAAAAAGTAAAACAATACAAAAGAGTTGAAAAATAACAACTTAAAGGGGTTGTAAAGGTTTGTTTTTTATTTTCTAAATAGGTTCCTTTAACCACTTCAATACAGGGCTTTTATACACCCTTCCTTACCAGACCAATTTGTAGCTTTCAGCGCTCTCACACTTTGAATGACAATTACTCAGTCATGCTACACTGTACCCAAACCAAATTTTTATCATTTTTTTTCTCACAAACAGAGCTTTCTTTTGGTGGTATTTAATCACCGCTAGGTTTTTTATTTTTTGCAATATAAGCGAAAAAATTTAGATTTTTTAAAAAAAAAAACACTTTTTTTTTGTTTTTATTGTAAAATTTTGCAAATAAGTAATTTTTCTTCATAAAATTGGGCCAAAATGTATACTGCTACATATCTTTAGTAAAAATAACCAAAAAAGTGTATATTATTTGGTCTCTGTGAAAGGTATAGAGTCTACAAGCTATGGGGCAAATCATTGAAAAATTATCACATCTGATCACACCTGATGTACTGAAGGCCTATTTCATTTCTTGAGACCCTAACAAGCCAGGAAAGTACAACTACCCCCCAAATTACCCCTTTTTGGAAAGCAGACATTCCAATGTATTTAGTAAGAGTCATTGTGAGTTTTTTGAAGTTGTACTTTTTTCCCACAATTCTTGGGAAATTTTTTAAATTTTTTTAAATTTTTATTTTTTTGCACAAAATTGTCATAATAACAAGTTATTTCTCTCACACAGCACATGCATACTTGCAATGACACCCCAAAATACATTCTGCTACTCCTCCTGAGTATGGCGATACCAAATGTGTGAGACTTTTACACAGCCTGTCCAAATACAGAGGCCCAACATTGAAATAGCACCTTCAGGCATTCTAGGAGCATAAATTGCACATCTCATTTCTCAACCACCTATTACAGTTTTGAAGACCCTGGAGCACCAGGACAATGGAAACTCCCATAAAATGACCCCATTTTGGAAAGCTAACACCCCAACGTATAATCTATGAGGCATAATGAGTCTTTTGAACGGTTCATTTTTTTCCAGAAGTTTTTGGAATATGTGGGAAAAAAATGAAAACGCATTTTTTTTATACAAAGTTGTCCATTTATAAGATATTACCAACACATAGCATGTACATAGCAAAAATTACACCCCAAAATACATTCTGCTACTCCTCCTGAGTATGGCGATACCAAATGTGTGAGACTTTTACACAGCCTGGCCAAATACAGAGGCCCAACATTGAAATAGCCCCTTTAGGCATTCTAGGAGCATAAATTACACATCTCATTTCTCAACCACCTATTACAGTTTTGAAGGCCCTGGAGCACCAGGACAATAGAAACGCACATAAAATGACCCCATTTTGGAAAGCTAACACCCCAACGTATAATCTATGAGGCATAATGAGTCTTTTGAACGGTTCATTTTTTTCCAGAAGTTTTTGGAATATGTGGGAAAAGAATGAAACCGCATTTTTTTTATACAAAGTTGTCCATTTATAAGATATTACCAACACATAGCATGTATATAGCAAGAATGACACCCCAAAATACATTCTGCTACTCCTCCTGAGTATGGCGATACCAAATGTGTGAGACTTTTACACAGCCTGGCCAAATACAGAGGCCCAACATTGAAATAGCACCTTCAGGCATTCTAGGAGCATAAATTACACATCTCATTTCTCAACCACCTATTACAGTTTTGAAGACCCTGGAGCACCAGGACAATGGAAACTCCCATAAAATGACCCCATTTTGGAAAGCTAACACCCCAACGTATAATCTATGAGGCATAATGAGTCTTTTGAACGGTTCATTTTTTTCCAGAAGTTTTTGGAATATGTGGGAAAAAAATGAAAACGCATTTTTTTTATACAAAGTTGTCCATTTATAAGATATTACCAACACATAGCATGTACATAGCAAAAATTACACCCCAAAATACATTCTGCTACTCCTCCTGAGTATGGCGATACCAAATGTGTGAGACTTTTACACAGCCTGGCCAAATACAGAGGCCCAACATTGAAATAGCCCCTTTAGGCATTCTAGGAGCATAAATTACACATCTAATTTCTCAACCACCTATTACAGTTTTGAAGGCCCTGGAGCACCAGGACAATGGAAACGCCCATAAAATGACCCCATTTTGGAAAGCTAACACCCCAACGTATAATCTATGAGGCATAATGAGTCTTTTGAACGGTTCATTTTTTTCCAGAAGTTTTTGGAATATGTGGGAAAAAAATGAAACCGCATTTTTTTTATACAAAGTTGTCCATTTATAAGATATTACCAACACATAGCATGTACATAGCAAGAATGACACCCCAAAATACATTCTGCTACTCCTCCTGAGTATGGCGATACCAAATGTGTGAGACTTTTACACAGCCTGGCCAAATACAGAGGCCCAACATTGAAATAGCACCTTCAGGCATTCTAGGAGCATAAATTACACATCTCATTTCTCAACCACCTATTACAGTTTTGAAGACCCTGGAGCACCAGGACAATGGAAACTCCCATAAAATGACCCCATTTTGGAAAGCTAACACCCCAACGTATAATCTATGAGGCATAATGAGTCTTTTGAACGGTTCATTTTTTTCCAGAAGTTTTTGGAATATGTGGGAAAAAAATGAAAACGCATTTTTTTTATACAAAGTTGTCCATTTATAAGATATTACCAACACATAGCATGTACATAGCAAAAGTGACACCCCAAAATACATTCTGCTACTCCTCCTGAGTATGGCGATACCAAATGTGTGAGACTTTTACACAGCCTGGCCAAATACAGAGGCCTAACATCTAAGTAGCACCGTCATGTGTTCTAGGAGCATAAATTACACACATAAATTCCTGACAACCTATCACATTGTTGAAGGCCCTTCATATTTCTAAAACATAGCATGTACTGTACATACCAATTATAAACCAAAATACATTCTTCTGAGAAAAAGGGTAAAGAAAAGATTACCTGCGGTTTTAGTAGTGCAGTGGTCCAAAGAGGAGAGCATCGGTCCAGGCAGCAGGCAGGAACGTGGACAGCGACAGCAAAACAGGCAGCAGGCAGGAATAGTCAGTACAGGTAGAGATGATGTCAGCACAGCCAAAGCATTGGTCCAGATAGCAGGCAGAGATGTGGTCAGCAGTAGCAAAAGGAACAAAGGATCGTCCATGCAGCAGGCAGGAATACTGTCCATAGTTAGTACATGCAGCAGGCAGAGGTATGGTCAGCACAGCCAGAGTATTTGTCCAGGGAGCAGGCAGGACCATCAAGCTTAGGGCAACGGTCAGGAAAGAATGGGGACAGGGGTAGAGGCTTCTCCCACCCAAATCGCTTTGAAGCCTCCGGACAACCAGACCCTGTTCTGGGAACACAGAAAACCAAAAACTGGTTTTCTGAACTCAGAACACTATTCTGGAGCCCCTCACATATGTGAGACCCCTGTGTAGCAGGGTGAAAGATCAGTCCAAGGGGGCAGGCAAAAACATGGTCAACAGGCCGAGGTCAGTGCAGGTAAAAGGCAGAAATAAACGGTAGGCAGAGGCATAATCCATACAGTCCAGGGTCAGTTCACGTGAAAGGCAGAAACATGGCGGATAAACAATGCAGACGGTAGGCAGAGACATAGTCGAGAAACAGGCCAGGGTCAGTTCACATGGAAGACAATGATATGGTTGGTTGAGGCAGGGAAATATTCAGGACATATTGAAAACAGGGAAATGGCAGTATTAGAAATATGGGCTAATAGTTTTCGAGAGTGTGATATCGCTTGAAGCATTTTCCGATGCAAAGGCCAGGTTGGGAGGGACAGTCGGGACAATGGAAGCTGGTGTCTTTCCTAATTCCTCTTCTGGTGCACACCCGACATTTTTTTTGCCGTCGTCTTCCGGGTCGTGATGGTGGAATATGGTCTGAAAAATGGCGCTCATGTAGTCTGCTGACACAATCTGAGTGAATGCTTTCTGGGGGGGATGTTTGTTGGTAGATCAGGGCAGTGACAATGTCTTCAATAAATCTCATGAAGGTGGTGGGTCTATGTGTGGATTTTTGGTAGACTATGAAAGAATTTAACAGGGCCAAATGAAAAAAGTAAATTGCGATTTTTTTATACCAGAAGAGGGATTTTCGGGTTGAAAGATAGGGCTGCAACATTTGATCATTTAAATCCACACCCCCCATGAATTTATTGTACTCATTGATGCAGGAAGGCTTGCGAACGGTACTGCGTCTTCTGTGAAGTTCCACCGAGGTGTCATCGTGGATGGTGGACATGATGTACACATCTTTCCTATCCCTCCACTTCACAGCCAACACTTCCTCGTTCCTCAAGCTTGCCGATTCCCCCTTTTGAATGGTTGTGGTGACAAGACGCTGTGGGAAGCCCTTTCTGTTTATTCTTGTTGTACCACACGCCAGAGTTTTTTTTAGGTAGAGGTGGCGGAGAAGGGGCAGGCTGGTATAATAGTTGTCCATATAAATATGATACCCCTTTTGGAGGAGTGGAAATACCAACTCCCAAACAATTTTTCCACTTATTCCCATGTACGATGGACACTCAGGGGGCTCGAGCTGGGAATCTTTGCCTTCGTACGTGCGGAATGAGTGCACATAACCAGTGGCGCTTTCACAGAGCTTGTTGAGCTTCAAGCCGTACCTCGCCCGCTTACTGGGGATATATTGCTTGATTCCCAGCCGGCCTGTGAAATGCACCAGGGATTCGTCCACAGAAATGTTTTGGTCAGGGACATAAAGTTCGGCAAACTTCTTGGAAAAAAAATTAATTAGGGGGCGAATTTTATATAATTTGTCAAAGTTTGGGTGATCTCGGGGGGGGCACTGTGAGTTGTCACTGAAATGCAGGAACCGCATTATAAGTTCGTATCGGGACCTGGACATGGCCGATGTAAAAATTGGCATATGGTGGATGGGTTTCTTCGACCAATACCTATTCATTTCATTTTTTTTTGTAAGCCCCGTGTTAAACGTTAGGCCTAAAAACAATCTAAGCTCCACCACTGTTAGGGGTCTCCATTCAAAAGGGCGGGCATAGCTGGAGCTGGGGTTGTTTTCAATGAATTGTTGAGCAAAAAGATTAGTTTGCTCCACAATGCCTTGAACCAATTCATCAGGGAAAAATAAATTAAAAAAATCAAGTTTGGAAAAACCCTCAGTGTTGACCTGCACACCTGGCTGTGCTGTAAAAGGGGGGATCGTGGCTGACCCTGAGGTAGAAGGCAGCCACAATGGGTTTGCCAAGCCATCTGGAAGCTGGGTTCGGGTCCTACTTCTTTGGCGTGTACTTGCACTGGGCCTTTCCTCCTGGGGTCTAGCAGCGCTTGCACTGGGCCTTTCCTCCTGGGGTCTAGCAGCGCTTGCACTGGACCTCGCCTCCTGGGGTCTACCGCCGTTGGCACTGCTGGTCGCTGCCTGGTGTTCAGACCGTCTTCTTTTTGGACGGACTGTGTCCTCCTCTAATTCGGATCCGGATGTGCTGCCTTCGGGGGGTTCATATTCCGAACCAGAATCGGAATCAGAACTGAGCGGTGAGAGCTCCCCGTTGCTCTCATCGGTCAGACTGAGTATTTGATATGCTTCTTCTGGGGTGTACACCTTTCTGGACATAGTGGGTACGCTGGTGAGGTGGCAGGTACTCTGGTGGCAGGTTCTCTGGTGAGGTGGCGGGTACTCTAATGGACAGGTACTCCTGATGGATTGGTGGTGGGTACTCTGGTGAGGTGGCGGGTACTCTGGTGAGGTGGTGGGTACTCCTGATGGATGGGTACTCCTGATGGACTGGTGGCGGGTACTCCTGGTGAGGTGGCGGGTACTCCTGGTGAGGTGGCGGGTACACCTGAATGAAAGGTACTCCTGATGGACAGGTACTTCTGATGGACTGGTGGCGGGTACTCTGAGGTGGCGGGTACTCAGGTGAGGTGGCGGGTACTGCTGATGGACAGGTACTCCTGATGGACTGGTGGCGGGTACTCAGGTGAGGTGGCGGGTACTCCTGATGGACAGGTACTCCTGATGGACTGGTGGCGGGTACTCTGAGGTGGCGGGTACTGCTGATGGACAGGTACTCCTGATGGACAGGTACTCCTGATGGACTGGTGGCGGGTACTCTGAGGTGGCGGGTACTCAGGTGAGGTGGCGGGTACTCCTGATGGACAGGTACTCCTGATGGACTGGTGGCGGGTACTCTGAGGTGGCGGGTACTCAGGTGAGGTGGCGGGTACTGCTGATGGACAGGTACTCCTGATGGACAGGTACTCCTGATGGACTGGTGGCGGGTACTCTGAGGTGGCGGGTACTCAGGTGAGGTGGCGGGTACTCCTGATGGACAGGTACTCCTGATGGACTGGTGGCGGGTACTCTGAGGTGGCGGGTACTCAGGTGAGGTGGCGGGTACTGCTGATGGACAGGTACTCCTGATGGACAGGTACTCCTGATGGACTGGTGGCGGGTACTCTGAGGTGGCGGGTACTCAGGTGAGGTGGCGGGTACTGCTGATAGACAGTTACTCCTGATGGACTGGTGGCGGGTACTCAGGTGAGGTGGCGGGTACTCCTGATGGACAGGTACTCCTGATGGACAGGTACTCCTGATGGACTGGTGACGGGTACTCTGAGGTGGCGGGTACTCAGGTGAGGTGGCGGGTACTCCTGATGGACAGGTACTCCTGATGGACTGATGGCGGGTACTCTGAGGTGGCGGGTACTCAGGTGAGGTGGCGGGTACTGCTGATGGACAGGTACTCCTGATGGACAGGTACTCCTGATGGACTGGTGGCGGGTACTCTGAGGTGGCGGGTACTCAGGTGAGGTGGCGGGTACTCCTGATGGACAGTTACTCCTGATGGACAGGTACTCCTGATGGACTGGTGGCGGGTACTCTGAGGTGGCGGGTACTCAGGTGAGGTGGCGGGTACTCCTGATGGACAGGTACTCCTGATGGACAGGTGGGTGGCTGGTGATCTGGTGGCAGGTACTAGATGACAGGTACTCTTTATTTAGGGGGGCAATCTGGGCACAGTAGTACATATGTATATGTGTATAACATATGTGTAACTCACTGTTAGCTGATCTCCTCCTCACAGGTGTGTGAAGAGGAGAACCAGGCAACAGTGAGTTACACACAATTGTGTGTTTTGTTTACATTTAGTGACCTGCTGTGATTGGACACAGCCGGTCACGTGGTAAAGAGCCAATTTCATTGGCTCTTTACCCTGATCGAGGCTGGGCTGTATCCAAGGGTAAAACCTCAGCCCCGATCGCCGCGCTGCGCGCCCCCGGGGGGCGCGCGGGCGCCGTGCACGCCGCTGCGCAGCTCTGCATCATCAATTCCGGTAAGTTTATACCGGAATCTCCGCCGCCCGCCGCCACATTACTTGAATCGGTGTGTCCAGAGGGACACACCGGATCCCAGATCGCCGCGCTGCGCGCCCCCGGGGGCTCGCGCGGGCGCCGTGCACGCCGCTGCTGCAGCTCTGCATATGGGAGCCGGTAAGCCGCTCCGCTGCCCGCCGCTGCTGCTCCGCCGCCACTCATTTACCCCCATCAGGGAACTGCTGTGTCCTAAGGAACACAACGGTACCTGGGAGAGCCGGCGAAGCACTGGATGGCGGCGGGAGGGGGGGTGCCCCCTCCCGCCGCCTATAAGAACGATCAAGCGGCGGAACCGCCGCTATGATCGTTCTTATGGTGCAGAGAATCGCTGGCAGAACAAAAGGATATCTGAATGATGCCTCTAGCTGCAGGCATCATTCAGATATTCCCCTACAAAGCAGAGGATGTCATATGACGTCCACCCAGGATGGGAGATCCCATCTGTGGACGTCATATTACTATGGCTGGGTAGGGAAGTGGTTAAGCTAGTGCATTGTTGGTTCACTTACCTTTTCCTTCTATTTCCCTTCTAAATGTTTTTTTATTTGTTTTCTTTGTCTGAATATGTCACTTCCTGTTCCTCCTCCGTAAGCTGTTCAGTAAGCTGTTCTGGCTGACTCAACACCACTCGGATGATGGTGTGAAGTTTATTGAGGAGAAACAGGAAGTGAGAAATTCAGACAAAGAAAAAAAATTTAGAAGATAAATCGAAGGAAAAGGTAAGTGAACCAACAATGCACTAGCTTAAAGGAACCTATTTAGAAAATAAAAAAACAAACCTTTACAACCCCTTTAAGTTTTTTGTAATGCCAGCATTTACTGCCCTTGTGCTAGTAATTTCTAAATGTTCCCATTCAGTCAGTAGGGTAGTGGGATGCTATGTTGGGGAGGGGTGGGTTAATTCATGTGGTATTGTATGTCAATGGAGTAAGTAAGTGTCAGTCTGGGGAAAGGAGCAGCTATTTCTTCCCAACAAAAGGTCTGCCTATTGATTACCCATAATCGGGAGAATCGGGGAAAGAGTGTTTTTGCAGTGCTGTGTGCTGGTTCCATATCTTGCTGGTCCATCAACTCAAGGCCGCGGCTGGGTCACAGTCGAATGTTATTCATGGGCTTATAATTGGTAAGCTGACAATTTATGTGGTGGAGGGCACTGTCAGTCTGCTGTGATCACCGGGTGCTGTTGTCATCTACCATCTGTGTTTAACCCTTCACCGGATATCCTCTAGCTGCTTATGGGACTTTTATTAATTTAAGGTCTTGATTTATAAGCCAACCTTTGGATTTTCATACAACTTTTTGGTCTGCCAGTGGCTGTAATCGGTGTGCTGCGTGGTGCTTTACACAGATCAGCCCCTGGATATTATCATTTGGTTTTATTATTGGCGCAATTTTTTCAGTTTTATTTCTGTTTGTGTTTATACCACCATCATTGCTGCCTGTTTTGTATATTTAATTTATTAGCACAGTTTTTTTCTGTTTATATAGTTAGTAAGCGTGCTACCTAGATATGGGAGGGTAAAATTCCAAACTGTACAATTGTCACCAGAAAAAAAGGTGAGGGTAAATTTTACAATGGGCACACCTATTCCAGTGACAAGTGTCTAAGAGGAGAATTTCCCTATTTCATTTTAGAGAATTCATCTCTCTACCCTTTGTTTCTTCGTAAAGGTAGTGAGGATTTAACTTCCCTAACTAGACATAGCAATACAACAGCAACTGGTAGGGGTTTTAAGCCTTTTCTACTTTATGCAAAACTAAGGGAAATGTCAATGAAAGTCTATGCAATGGTCAACTTGTCTACATTTTGAATGATGCAACATTACTTTTGTTTCTACTACACCCACTGTATGTAATAAATACAATGAAGCAATAAAAAAAAAAAGACTTGAGCTATTTTAACTTTTTCTAGCACTTAACAGTTTGAAAAAAGCCTCATAATTATTAAGGGGTTAAAAGTAATATGAAATAACTGTAAAATACCCAGTAGATCATCAATCTTGGATAAAAAAAAAAGTGTTTGTCCTTAAAAAAAATAATAATAAAATAAATTAATTAAATTAAAAAAAAAACCAACTGACTGACCTTTTGTCCAAAGGGATTCTTATTGTTACCCATAGATGTAACAATTTCCCACACTGGATGGCATAGGATGGGTATCTAAAGTGCACATCAGACCCTTTCTATTAATTTTTAAGGAATTTGTAAAATGTTTCTAAGTTACCCAGAAATATCTACAGAAGATATTGTACTATATTTTTAGCTTAATATGAATATTGGAACATTAAAGTAATAGCTATTAAAAATTCAGAATCTTTATATTTTACTTTGAAAAGCTGTATTTTATTCACTTTTTATTTCTCGGAAGAAGCTTGATTTTAAAATTCTCTTTCCAATGCTTCCAGTTTAATGAGTCCTGAAATAACACAATTCATGGCAATTAGATTGTGATCCAATCAATAACACAGCTGCTGAAGTTTTCTAAAAGCCGAACCTAACCTTGTTATCTTTGTCTAAACATCAAACGTCAACTTTCGTATCGAAATTCACAAACAACTTACTGGAAGCTTTTGTGGTTAGGCTGCTCTTTAATAATAGCTACTTTTATATAGATATTTATATGCAGTCTTTATAAGCAAATTCAGAACTTTTGTCGATTATTTGAAGTGTGCATCTCTCTAAAAACATATGTGCAATGATACTATTGACAAGTAAAATGTTGAAAAGTTTTTTTTTTTTATTATTATTTTTCCCCATCACTTTAACTACTTCAGCACCGGAAGGTTTTCCCCTCTTAATGACCAGGCCATTTTTTTTGCGATACGGCACGGCGTCGCTTTAACTGACAATTGCGCGTTCATTCAACGTTGTACCCAAACCAAATTTTTTTTGTTTAATATATTTTTATTGAGAAGCTATGTAGATACAACAATAGAAACAGATACAAAGTAAATGGTACGTCGGGTTAGCAAACAAAGAAGAGTCAGCCCGTTTTAGAATGAAAAACATCTTGAGTAACCCGAGTACAATGAAATGAACAATAGCTTGATTAACAGATAGGAACAAGAGGGGGAAGAGGAAGAAGAAAAAGGAAGGTAGGAGGGGGCTAGGAGAGAGGGGGGGGTAAGGGAGGAGGGAGCAGGAAGGGGAGAGGGGAAACTGGCATACCTGGCAGTAACAATGAGCAGATATCAAATGCGTTTAGAGTAGGGAGGTCTTAGAGGGAGGATAGTGCCTCCACAGTCAATATAGATGTAACATAAATGGTACCAGGAATAGCGGTCAAGTTATGCAAGAAGCTTGGGTAGCTTAAGTGGACGAGGAGATAATGTCTTTGTAGCATTGGGTGGAGAGGAAGGAGGACCAAGGTGCCCAGGTTAGGGTATGTTGTTTAGTAGTGTCTCTCGCAATGTTCCTCCATGAGACATACTTCCGAAACTTTTTGTATCCAGGACTTTATGGTTGGAGTTGTGGGTTGGCCCCAGAGGGTAGGTATGAGGGCTTTAGCAGTATTAAGGAGATGTGGCGTGAGTGAACGTTTATATCTACCTATGGACATCAAGGTAGCGTGAAAGAGGACTACCCACGGATCCATAGGCAATCTAACATTGGTGACTTGGTGAATCAGGTCTAGCACTTTAGACCAGTAAGGGCGAATAAGGGGGCAAGACCACCATATGTGGGCATGAGTGGCATTTTGACCACAATTCCTCCAGCATAGCGGGGAGTTAACAGGGAACATGCAGTGAAGTTTGACAGGCGTGTGGTGCCATCTAGTAAGATGTTTAAAGTTAGACTCAGCCATGGAAGATGCCAAGGAGGAGACATGAGTAAGTTGGAGAATTTTGTCTTTTGTCTTGTCCGTGATAGTAACATCCAGATCGGTCTCCCATCTGGGCAGGTAGTTTGGGTACGCAGGACTCTGAAAATTTGTGATCGCTTTGTAGAACTGGGAGATACTGTGTAGAGGGGGGTCTTTATGGAGAAAGAGCTGTTCAATACCATTTAGATCTTGAAGTCCCCGTAATGGCTGGGGGAGAGTCTGAAGGAAGCGTTTCAGTTGGTTATATCTCCATGTGTCCATAAATGTAATTGGTTTATGGCCCAAAATTTCTGGCATAGGTTTAAGGGCATTGGGGGATAGGACATGGTGTAGCAGGAGAGGGCCACCGGGTGACCAGGATTGAAATCCTGGGTCAATGGAGCCTGGCATGAAGTATTTATGCTGCAGCAGGGGGGTCAGTGGAGAGTCATAAGACCATGCAAATTTTCTATGGAGACCATCACATACGCCCAATGAGGATGTGGTGAGAGGCAAGGTGTTGTGGGAGAGTTTTCTAGAAGAACGTGGAATCCACGGGGCCTTGGAGAGATCTGAGCCGCTTAAGGAGTATTCTAATTGTACCCAGAGTTTAGTAGCAACGGCATACTTCCAGTCTGCTATGCGTCATAGAATAACAGCGTTATAGTAGGCTTTAAAGTTAGGAAGAGACAGTCCCCCAGAACGCTTGGCTCGATAGAGGACTTCCCGAGAGATCCTGGGGTGGCCGTCCCTCAAAACAAAGCGGGTGATCATGGTCTGCAGTAGAGTAAAGAAGCCTATGGGGACCTTCAAGGGGATCATTTGAAGAATAAAGAGGATAAGGCGGAGTATGTTCATTTTGATTATAATAACCTTGCCTAGCCATGAATGTGAGAGGGAAGACCAATTCCTGAGATCAGCTCTGATATTATTGAGGAGAGGGATGTAATTATGCCTAAAAAGGGAATGCAGGCGAGGGGTAAGGTACATGCCCAGATATTTCATTCGTGAGGATTCCCAACGGAAGGGGAATAAGGGTTTCAATTGATCAGCTTTTGATTGGGGTACTGTGATGTTTAAAATTTCAGACTTAGCTAGATTGATTTTAAAGTTAGATAAGGTTTGGAAGGTGTAGAATTCAGACATTAAATTCGGCAGTGAAATGCGTGGTTGTTGAATGTAAAACAAAAATATCGTCAGCGTATGCTGCATATTTATGAAGTCTATTACCGACTTGGATGCCATGAATATTCCTATTGTGCCTAATAGTAGCTAGAAAGGGTTCAAGGGAAATGGCAAATAAGAGAGGAGATAAAGGGCAGCCCTGACTGGTTCCGTTATGTAATGTGAAGGGGTCGCTCAAGAAGCCGTTTTATGCGTATTTGTGCGGTGGGGTTATAGTAGAGAGAGGAAATACGGTGGAACATTTTAGGACCAAGGCCAAAATACCTAAGGGTAGTTTTAAGGTAGTCCCAGTCCACCCTATCAAACGCCTTCTCCGCATCAGTAGAGAGAAGGAGGGTGGACTGGGAGCACCTGCGAACATAGTGGATCAAGGACAGAGTGCGGAGAGAATTATTTCTGGCCTCTCTATTAGGAATGAACCCAGTTTGGTCAGCCGAGACCCATTTAGGTAAAAGGGGGAGCAGTCTATTTGCCATTACCTTGGCATATAATTTGGTGTCGACGTTTAGGAGAGATATGGGTCTATAGCTACCACAAAGTGTGGGGTCCTTGTCGGGTTTGGGAATAACGGTAATGTGGGCAGATAAGGATTCCGGACGGAGGCCAGATTTGTGGGAGATTGAATTAGCATAAGTTGTGAGATGGGGGAGTAAAATGTCGCTGAAGGTTTTATAATATAAAAGGGTGAAACCGTCCGGGCCAGAAGCCTTACCGGAAGGAGAGGATTTTAGCGCACATTGGAATTCTTCTACGGAGAAATCTGCTTCTAGGTCATTAAGGGCCGATTTTGACAGTTTTGGGAGGCCAGCGTCTCTAAGATATTTGAGGATACGCTTACGTTTTTCTGGTACTGATAGAGAAGCCAAACCTCCCTCCACATTATATAAATCAGCATAAAATTCCCTGAAGGCCTTTGAGATTTGCGGGGTAGTGTGCACTAGGTCCCCTGATGGCAATTTGATTTTGGGTATAAAGGATAACGTTTTCTTAGCAGTAAGGGATCTAGCCAATTGTTTACCCGGTTTGTTACCCCATTCATACACTTTCTGAGATACGTAGTGAAATTTCCGCTTAGTTTCTAGGGCGAGGAGAGTTTTAAGTTCTTCTCTTTTAAGAGTGAGCGCTTCGAGGTGAGAAACGTGCAACGAGAGCTTGTGCTTTTTATCTAATTCAGCAATTTGTTGTAGGACCTGTTTAAGCTGCTGACCATGTTTTCTCTTTCTCCTTGCACCCAATTCGATAAGGCTACCTCTCATAAAGCCCTTATGTGCCTCCCATAGAACAGAGGGGGAGGTGTCCGAGGCAGAGTTTTCTTTAAAGTATTGGGATAAGGTAGTAGAGAGGATGGAAACCTCTGTTGGGTTAGTGATGAGAGAGTCATTAAGCTTCCAGCTGTTGGGGCGGGGAAATAAATCGGGCACGGTCAAGCTGACAGAAACAGGTGCATGGTCAGAGAGAGTAGCCTTCCCTATGTTGGCTGAGCTCAGGAGAGGAAGGTGGAAGTGATCTAGGAAAATATTGTCTATTCTGGAGTATGAGTTGTGCGTTTTTGAAAAGTGGGAGTAGTCTCTTCCTTTAGGGTGTAGGAGACGCCAAGCGTCCATAAGTTTTAGATCTAGTAGTTTTTTTTTTCACTTGTGCTAATCTTTTAAATGGGATACTGGAGCGGCCGTGGGAAGTATCTATAGTGGGATCTAGAGGCATATTTATGTCCCCCGCAAGGACTAACATTCCCTCAGCGAATTGTGAAAGTTTTGTGAGGGTTTGAGTAAAAAAAGTAGGCTGATTACGATTGGGACAGTAAACATTAGCTAGGGTGCAACAAGTATTGCCAATATATCCTTTAACAAAAATAAAGCGACCATGATCATCCGCTAACATGTCAGTAAAACGGAATGACGTACCTCTGCTGAATCCAATGGCCACTCCCTTGGCCTTGTTAGTGTCCGATAGACTATAGTACCATTGAGGAAAGTGTTGCGAGTATAATTTCACTGAAGTAGTATGAGTCAAATAGGTTTCCTGAAGGAAAGCAATAGAACATGCGGAGTCCCTTAATTCTCGCAACACTTGATGTCTCTTTGCGGATACACTGAGGCCTCTTACATTATAAGAAAGGAGCTTTAGGTTAGCCATGTCATCAGCGAGAGGTAGACCACTACTTCATATAACCTTGTATGCCAGTAATACAAAGGGGGAGGGGAGAGAGGGACCAGAGGAGGGGGTTGAGGAGAATCCAGGAGGGAAGGAGAAAGGGAAAAGAAAGAAGAGAGAGACATATGAAAAACATTAGAACAATCTATAGAACGAATGGGATTGAAAAAAGAGTCACGCAGAAGTCTGCGGTGTTCCCAGTGGGGATGAGGGGAGCAGGCAGCCAAAAAGGTTTCCCAGAGGGAAGTAACAAGGAGAAAATAAAGACTGCCAACTCCCATCAACCCCAAAAGAATAGGGGCAGGGAGCACACGCCTTTGTGGGGGCATCAATGTGGAGCATTAAGCTCCGTCAGCTATCGGCCTGGAAAAAAAAAGGGAATTAACATTTGTAAAGACAAGCAATGGTCAAAGCATGAATGCAACGCTCTCCAAACATCAGGTCAACTAACAGACCCAATGTGAGCATAATAACAGTACTGTAGGAGTATAACTAAGAGAGTTTAGTAAGGCAAGTCAAACTTTTCGTATGGGAGAGAAATAATTGAAATTGAAGTGTAGGTTGTCATCCAGATAAGGAGGAAAACTATCAAGAGGGATGATTGTGTTCAGCAGAGTACCTCAACCATTCTTCTGAGATGAACATGGAGTTGAAACACGCCTTTGCTTGGCTGGGGTTTTCCGCCACTGGGAGGATTGGAGAGCAGAGAAAGTGGGTAAGGGGTTCTGCCAGCCTGGCAGCTCCACGTGCGGCAGGTTTAGGTCTCGAAGGAAGGTGGGGAGATCCTCAGGGAACCGCAACGTGGAGGAGCGGCCATTCTTAGTAGCAATTAAGCATGCAGGAAAACCCCAACGGTAGTTAGTTCCATCACCCCTTAGTTGCTCCAAGAGGGGCTTTCAAGCCCTGCGGCGGTCAAGAGTCTCCTTAGATAGATCTGGAAAGATGTTAAGAATAGCACCATCAAAGTCAATGTTGGGGGTGTTCCGCATTTTGGTCATGATGGCGTTTTTGTCTTCGAAATAATGGAGACGGCAAATAACATCTCTAGGTTGATCAGACGAGAAGTTGCGAGGTCTCAGAGCGCGGTGCACTCTGTCGAATCGCAAAGGATCCGTAGCAGGATTGCCCAGGATAGTATTAAAGATACCTCGAACCGAGGGTTCTAGATCATTATCTCTGGTTGCTTCTGGCAGTCCGCGTATACGCAAATTGTTTCTGCGGTTGTGATTCTCGAGATCTTTGAGTTTGTATAGTGAGGCCCTATTTGCATACGCTAATTGAGTGACGGTATCCTGCAATTCTTTAATGGCAACCTCATGTGAGTCTTGACGCTGTTCTGTTTCCTCTATTCTGACGAGTAAGTGCGCCACATCCGCTCTAACCGCGGAAATCTCCTTTTTGATGGATTTTTCCATACTGTGAAACATACTCGCCATCTCCTTTTTAAGTTCATTCATCAGGGAAGACATGTCGGAACCCGTGGGGGACCCGGGCTCCTCCATTAATTCCGAGCCGCAGGAAGAGGCCAGAGAGCTCTCGCGGGCAGAAGCGGCGTGTGAAGCTGGGGAGATAAGTGATCTCGAGGCTCTGGTTTTGTTGATCCTAGTACTGGGGCTTTCTCGTTCCGCGGCTAGGAATCTTTTAATGGTCCCCGCACTGGTTTGATGCAGTTTTGAGGTTTTTGCAGAACGCTTTCCTAATGTTGAACGGGAGGAAGAGCCTTTGGAAGGAATTGCTTGTTGCTGTAAGGCCGACAGCTAGACGGAGAGCATTTCAAGTGCTGCTTTTTAGTGCCATGCGTAGGCTAGCTGCCCTGGGGGGGACGTGTAGATGGCGTAAATGTAGTGGGGGGAATTGCCCTTTGAGCCAAGGCACCCCGGCACCAAGGAAGTTGTGGAGGTTAAACAGTGGAGAGGTATAGGGGCTGTGAATAAATTTCAGGGTGTAGCAAAATGTCCGCTGATCACTTGCTATGTTCTCTTGCCTATTGAGAAGGGCACCTCTATAATGTCCGTGGGGAGGAGATAAAAGAGCAGGCCACTGTGATTTGAAAGAATGGAGCTGGGATGCAGGAGAGCTGTAATTGTGGGGAGTTTGAGCTCCTGGGTGTACTAAGATGGCCGCCATGCTCCGGGAGTAGGCCGAAGCCGCGGACTTTCCTGAGAGCGGCGTGGACGCTCCGCTCCGCTCGGGCCGCAGTTTCACTGCAAAAGATAGGGGACAGTTCCCAGCAGGCAGGGTGGAGGTGGCAGCACCGGGGTTAGCTCGGGGGTGAGGGCGAGGGACGGTGAGGCAGCCAAGGAGTCACAGTACCTGAGGGGGGCGGCTTCAGCCGGGTCCGCTTTCCTCCATTGATCGCTCCCGCTGTATCACTGCTGTATCACTGCCCAGTGTCCTCCGTGTATACAGCGGCCGTTAAACAGGCCTGGGGAGTGCGATCCCCTCGTAGTATACAGCACGCTGGCTCCGGGGTATAGGAGGCTTCACAGGCCTCAAGATGGCGGCAGGCCTCAGCAGTGTGGAGCTAGACGCAGGCCAAATGCAATAACAGCCGGGCAACCTCGACGATATCAGCAGGCACTGCAACAGTACGTGTCCATGGATGGATATAGGGAGTTCAAGGTGTCTCCGGGCAAAAATAGTGAGATGATGGGGAAGGATTGTCTTTGGACATGTGAAGCCCAGCATCAACACGTCCTCTCAGCTTCACGCCCGGACACGCCCCCCTACCCAAACCAAATTGATGCCCTTTTTTTCCCACAAATAGAGTTTTCTTTTGGTGGTATTTGATCAACTCTGCGGTTTTTATTTTTGGCTATAAACAAAAAAAGAGTGTCAATTTTGAAAAAAAAAAACATTTTTTTTTTACTTTCTGCTATACTACATATCCCCCAAAAATATATATAAAAAAATGTACCGTATTTATCGGCGTATAACACGTGGCGGCGTATAACACGCACCCCAAGTTTAGGAGGGAATTTTAAGGAAAAAAACTTTTAGGAGGGAAATTCAAGGAAAAAAACTTACATTTAAATGTAGCCTTGTCCATCATTGCAGCCTTGCCAAGTGTCCATCTGCAGCCTTGCCCAGTGTCCATCTGCAGCCTTGCCCAGTGTCCATCATTGCAGCCTTGCCCAGTGTCCATCTGCAGCCTTGCCCAGTGCCTTTTCAGCCTTGCCCAGTGCCTTTGCAGCCTTGCCAGTCTGTGTGATTTTTTAAATTGGCGCCGATTTCTGTGTGGAGAGGAGCGAGTGGGGCCGAGTGTACTTAGGCTAGACTCGGCTCCTCTCGCAGTCCCGCCTATCTCCACTGACTGCGCCGGCTGACATACAGAAAGCCGAGTGTACTTCTGCTAGACTCGGCTCTGCTCACAGTCAGGGGTGGGACTGCGAGAGGAGCCGAGACTAGCCAAAGTACACTCGGCTTTCTGTATGTCAGCTGCGCAGTCAGAGATGGGCGGGACTGCGAGAGGAGCCGAGTAAAGCCAAGTGTACTTCGGCTTCGTGTATCTCGGCTCCTCTCGCTCGTTTCAGCGAGGGGATCAGCGGAGGATCGGCGTATAACACGCACCCACGATTTTACCCTAATTTTAAGGGGAAAAAAGTGCGTGTTATACACAGATAAATACAGTATTTATCGGTTTAGGCCAATATGTATTCTTCTACATATTTTTGGTACTAAAAATTGTAATAGGCATATATTTATTGGTTTGCGCAAAAGTTATTGCGTCTACAAACTATGGGATAGATGTATTGTTTTTACTGGTAATGGCGGCGATCTGTGATTTCTAGCAGGACTGCATCAAATCTGACCCTAAATTACCCTTTTGTGGGGACCGGTGACATTATTACATTGATCAGTGCTTTAAAAATTTACTGATCAATGTATAAATGACACTGACACTAGGGGGCAATCAAGGGGTTAAATGTATTCCCTCAACGTGTTCTAACTGTAGGGGGGATGGCCTGCCTGGCACATGATAGAGATCGTGGTTCCAGATCTCTGGGGACAGCAGTTTCTGGCATGTCCCCTGCCAGAACGGGGATCCACCTTGTTTACAAAGGCAGATCCCTGTTCTGCCTCTGTGTACGGCGATCGCGGGCATCCGGCAGACATCGAGTCCGCCGGACCCTTGTGCACAGGTACGTCGGTTTGCGCAGGAGAGCCGACCTGCCGCAGTATATGTGCGGCGGCTGGTCGGCAAGTGGTTAAAGTTATTGGAAAGTTAATTAAAACTTGACAGCATCTGGAAGAAAGTTGCCTAAATCTTCACAAACTTTATTTTTACTCAAACAGCAAATTGATTTAATTTACACAAATCTTGCACTATATCCCAAGTAGTACTGAGTCAGTGGTTATGTAAATATATGAACATTGTTTCATCAATAGTGTAGAAATTTGGCATATGCAGAAAATTCAGCTTAATGGTGAGCTCCATTTATTTTAAATGCAACCAATGTAAATAGTTGAATTTGATTTGGTATCGGCCTCTTGTAAACACATATACAGCAGCACATGGAGAGCAGCATTGGGAACCAATCAGGAGGGCTGCTTATAAATATAATAATAAGGAACATGACGATAGGAAGAAATAGCAACGTAAACCTTGCCGTACATGTTTTTTGTTTTCTTTAACTCAATCATTGGGCTGAACAAAAAAAATCTGATTCCTCCATCCTCACAAACAAGGTGGATGGAGGATAAACCGCCAAAACATTGTATTCTGACAGCTGCACCTGCCACTGTCAGAATACATCAGTGATCAGTGGCTGCAGCCACTAATTCGAGAAAAAAATTTTCATCATGTCCTTTCCCTTCAAGAGAAGTCAATCAACATTTCGACATTTGTCAAGCGGGGGTGGTTGCACTCTGATCGAAATTCAGGTGGTCTATACTAAAATGGCCAAATTGTGTTCAGTGTATGGCCAGCCTAAAGTGGATGTAAACCCGATTTTTATTTCTTTGCTGTCACAATGTAGAGTATAAAGAAAGAGGGATACTCCTCAATAATTGGGACTTTAGGGGAAACACAATTTAAATAAATAGATATTTATTCACAAAATACAATTATACATAAATGACATTAAAACCATTATGATATGCAGGTATATGGATTCCCAAGCAGAGGTCCAGAAGGCCAGACGCGTTTCGAGTAGGGATGAGCTTCGTGTTCGAGTCGAACATACGTTTGACTCGAACATCGGCTGTTCGATCGTTCGACGAAGATCGAACGATTTGGGCCGTTCGCGCCAAATTCGAGTGACGCGAACGGCCCACAATGCACTACGCCATCGCAGTGTCATCCAGGCGCTGTGATTGGCCAAGCATGCACTGTGACCCCGCATGCTTGGCCAATCACAGCGCCGGCAGCGAGGAGAGCAATGATTGGCCACAGGCAGGATGCCTGTGGCCAATTATTGCTGAGGGTGTTTAGTACACGCCCCACACTATAAAAGGCCGCCAGCACGGCGGCCTAGTGTAGTGTGTTCCGGAGCAGGGATAGAGCAGCATAGGCAGGGACAGTGACTGTTATTTCTTTCTTGCTTAACCTGGATTCCTTTAGTTTAGGGAAAGAGAAGGATAGGTAGGGAGAGTGTCAGTGTGTTTTGTGCTTGTGCTATAGTGTGCTTAAAAAAAACATTTATTCTAGGGACAGAAAACTGTAGGTAGGGACAGTGTCAGTTTCTTTCACTCTGCAAGTCCTTGTTTCCAGGGACCTGGAAGGACAGTGAGTGAATTGTCCTTGTGCTATATTGTGCTTAAAAAAAACATTTATTCTAGGGACAGAAAACTGTAGGTAGGGAGAGTGTCAGTTTATTTCACTCTGCAAGTCCTTGTTTCCAGGGACCTGTAAGGACAGTGAGTGAATTGTCCTTGTGCTATATTGTGATTAAAAAAAACATTTTTTCTAGGGACAGAAAACTGTAGGTAGGGAGAGTGTTTTTTTTCTTTCACTCTGCAAGTCCTTGTTTCCAGGGACCTGGAAGGACAGTGAGTGAATTCTCCTTGTGCTATATTGTGCTTAAAAAAAACATTAATTCTAGGGACAGAAAACTGTAGGTAGGGAGAGTGTCAGTTTATTTCACTCTGCAAGTCCTTGTTTCCAGGGACCTGTAAGGACAGTGAGTGAATTGTCCTTGTGCTATATTGTGCTTAAAAAAAACATTTATTCTAGGGACAGAAAACTGTAGGTAGGGAGAGTGTTTATTTTCTTTCACTCTGCAAGTCCTTGTTTCCAGGGACCTGTAAGGACAGTGAGTGAATTGTCCTTGTGCTATATTGTGATTAAAAAAAACATTTATTCTAGGGACAGAAAACTGTAGGTAGGGAGAGTGTCAGTTTATTTCACTCTGCAAGTCCTTGTTTCCAGGGACCTGTAAGGACAGTGAGTGAATTGTCCTTGTGCTATATTGTGATTAAAAAAAACATTTTTTCTAGGGACAGAAAACTGTAGGTAGGGAGAGTGTTTTTTTTCTTTCACTCTGCAAGTCCTTGTTTCCAGGGACCTGTAAGGACAGTGAGTGAATTGTCCTTGTGCTATATTGTGCTTAAAAAAAACATTTATTCTAGGGACAGAAAACTGTAGGTAGGGAGAGTGTCAGTTTATTTCACTCTGCAAGTCCTTGTTTCCAGGGACCTGTAAGGACAGTGAGTGAATTGTCCTTGTGCTATATTGTGATTAAAAAAAACATTTTTTCTAGGGACAGAAAACTGTAGGTAGGGAGAGTGTTTTTTTTCTTTCACTCTGCAAGTCCTTGTTTCCAGGGACCTGTAAGGACAGTGAGTGAATTGTCCTTGTGCTATATTGTGATTAAAAAAAACATTTTTTCTAGGGACAGAAAACTGTAGGTAGGGAGAGTGTTTTTTTTCTTTCACTCTGCAAGTCCTTGTTTCCAGGGACCTGGAAGGACAGTGAGTGAATTGTCCTTGTGCTATATTGTGCTTAAAAAAAACATTTATTCTAGGGACAGAAAACTGTAGGTAGGGAGAGTGTCAGTTTATTTCACTCTGCAAGTCCTTGTTTCCAGGGACCTGTAAGGACAGTGAGTGAATTGTCCTTGTGCTATATTGTGATTAAAAAAAACATTTTTTCTAGGGACAGAAAACTGTAGGTAGGGAGAGTGTTTTTTTTCTTTCACTCTGCAAGTCCTTGTTTCCAGGGACCTGGAAGGACAGTGAGTGAATTGTCCTTGTGCTATATTGTGCTTAAAAAAAACATTTATTCTAGGGACAGAAAACTGTAGGTAGGGAGAGTGTCAGTTTATTTCACTCTGCAAGTCCTTGTTTCCAGGGACCTGTAAGGACAGTGAGTGAATTGTCCTTGTGCTATATTGTGATTAAAAAAAACATTTTTTCTAGGGACAGAAAACTGTAGGTAGGGAGAGTGTTTTTTTTCTTTCACTCTGCAAGTCCTTGTTTCCAGGGACCTGGAAGGACAGTGAGTGAATTCTCCTTGTGCTATATTGTGCTTAAAAAAAACATTAATTCTAGGGACAGAAAACTGTAGGTAGGGAGAGTGTCAGTTTATTTCACTCTGCAAGTCCTTGTTTCCAGGGACCTGTAAGGACAGTGAGTGAATTGTCCTTGTGCTATATTGTGCTTAAAAAAAACATTTATTCTAGGGACAGAAAACTGTAGGTAGGGAGAGTGTCAGTTTATTTCACTCTGCAAGTCCTTGTTTCCAGGGACCTGTAAGGACAGTGAGTGAATTGTCCTTGTGCTATATTGTGCTTAAAAAAAACATTTATTCTAGGGACAGAAAACTGTAGGTAGGGAGAGTGTTTATTTTCTTTCACTCTGCAAGTCCTTGTTTCCAGGGACCTGTAAGGACAGTGAGTGAATTGTCCTTGTGCTATATTGTGATTAAAAAAAACATTTATTCTAGGGACAGAAAACTGTAGGTAGGGAGAGTGTCAGTTTATTTCACTCTGCAAGTCCTTGTTTCCAGGGACCTGTAAGGACAGTGAGTGAATTGTCCTTGTGCTATATTGTGCTTAAAAAAAACATTTATTCTAGGGACAGAAAACTGTAGGTAGGGAGAGTGTCAGTTTCTTTCACTGTGAAAGTCCTTGTTTCAAGGGACAGAGAAGGACACCTGAAGGTAGCCCTTATTGCTTTTTTCCCATCTCCCTGCAGGCCATCTATTAGAATGTCTGGAAGGCAAACAAGGAGAGGCAGACAGTCAGGAGGCAATAAAAGAGGGCAAGCAGGCTCTGTGTCTGGGGGCAACAGTGCTGGTCGTGGACGCGGTGCATTGTCATCAGCACATGGCCATGGGACACGCTTGTCCTTCTTTTCGGCAGCTGGACATGTTGAGCCACATCATGCCGAAGACTTGGTAGAGTGGATGACCAAGCCCTCCTCCTCCTCCTCATCCTCTCTCACCCAGGCTCAGGGTACTGGAAAAGCAGCTGCCAAAGCGTCGTCTTCCCTGGTATCAATGTCAGACAAATCATCAGTCACTCCTTCCCTAGACCCACCATGTCCTCCTCCTGAGGAGTCCCCCGAACTGTTTCAGCACAGTGTTGGGTACATGCTCCAGGAGGATGCCCAGCGTTTCGAAGGGTCTGATGATGAAACCCAGCTAGAGGAAGGCAGTAGCGTGAGAGCAGACAGAGGGGATGCTCAAGAAGGACACCAATCTGGCAGTCATGTTCCAGCAGCTGCAGCATACTGCCAGATTGGCTCCAGTGATGAGGAGGGAGGGGATGATGAGGTCACTGACTCCACGTGGGTGCCTAATAGGAGAGAGGAGGAGGAGGAGGATGAGGAGGAGGCACATCTCCAACGAGGCAGGATGCCCTTTGGTGGCCAGCGTAAGGGCAGTACACCGACGGAATCACACCGCAGAGCTCCGCCTGTGCAGGGCGCTGCCTCTGCCCGTCATTCAAAAAGTTCTTTGGTGTGGGCCTTTTTTGAGGCTAGTGCATCAGATCGCACAGCTGCTGTTTGCAACATATGTCTCAAGCGTATATCGCGTGGCCAAAACATCAGCCGCTTGGGTACCACATGCCTGACCAGACATATGTTGACCTGCCATGCAGCTCGTTGGCAAGCCTACCTCAAAGACCCACACCAAAGAACAAAGCGGACCTCTCCTTGCACCGCATCAGCTGGGATCTCCAACCCCACTATAACTTCAGTCCTCTCTGAAACATGCACTGAGAGGAATGAAGGTGTAGAATTAGGTGTGTCACAGCCAAGTACTTGCGGCCACTCTGCTAGCAGTACACCGACGTCCGATTCTAGCAGGCAAATTTCCCTGCCCCAGCTGCTGGACCGTCGAAAGAAGTTCACTCCCAGCCATCCACATGCCCAGCGGTTGAATGCTAGCTTGGCTAAATTGCTAGCGCTTCAACTGCTGCCTTTTCAGTTGGTAGACTCGGCCCCCTTCCGTGAGTTTGTGCAATGTGCGGTTCCTCAGTGGCAGGTTCCCAAACGCCACTTTTTCTCACGGAAGGCTATTCCGGCTCTCTACCGGCATGTGGAAGGCAATGTCTTGGCCTCGCTGGACAGGGCGGTCAGCGGTAAGGTGCATATTACCGCTGACTCATGGTCCAGCAGGCATGGACAGGGACGTTACCTTTCTTTCACGGCCCATTGGGTCACTCTTTTGGCAGCTGGGAAGGATGCAGGACAAGGTGCAGTAGTGTTGGAGGTTGTCCCACCGCCACGCCTCCAAAATGCTACTACTGGTTGTGACACACCTCTCTCCTCCACCCCCTCCTCTTCTTCTTCCTCCATGGCCTCTTCCTGTGGTTTGTCCTATGAACCAGCGGTGCTCCGTAGCCGTTCACGGGGCTACGCAAGTACGCAGGCAAAAAGATGCCATGCCGTGCTTGCGCTGGTGTGTTTGGGGGACAGAAGCCACACTGGGGCAGAGGTCCTGTCTGCTCTGCAGGGCCAGGCCGAGAGGTGGTTGACGCCACGCCAGCTTAAGCCAGGAATGGTGGTTTGCGACAATGGCACCAACCTCCTCTCCGCCCTCCGACAGGGACAACTGACCCATGTGCCCTGTGTGGCTCACGTCCTTAACCTGGTGGTGCAGCGGTTCTTGGGCAGGTACCCGGGCTTACAGGATGTCCTGAGGCAGGCCAGGAAAGTCTGTGTGCATTTCCGCAGATCTTATAATGCCAGTGCTCGCCTGGCTGAGCTGCAAAAGGAGTTGAACCTGCCCAAGAACCGCCTTATATGTGACATGCCCACCAGGTGGAACTCAACGTTGGCCATGCTGCAGCGGCTGCACACGCAGCAGAGGGCCATCAATGAGTACCTGTGCGACTACGGCACCAGGACAGGGTCAGGGGAGCTTGGTTTTTTTTCTCCACGCCAGTGGGGCATGATCAGGGATGCATGCACTGTCCTGGCACCATTTGAGGAGGCCACGAGGATGGTGAGCAGTGACAGTGCATGCATCAGTGACACTGTACCTCTTGTCCACCTGTTGGAGCACACGCTGCGTGGAATAATGGACAGGGCACTTGAGGCAGAACAGAGGCAGGAAGAGGAGGACTTCCTTGCCTCTCAAGGCCCCCTTTACCCAGACAGTGTTCCTTCTGTCCCACCCATCGCACAGGAAGAGGAGGAGGAGGAGGAGGAGGAGGAGGAGGATTGTGTCAGCATGGAGGTGGAGGCTGGCACTCAGCATCATCAGCAGCAGTCTTTTAGGGATGATTTACAGTCCCAAGAAACCAGTGGACTTGTACGTGGCTGGGAGGAGGTGGCTGCGGATCATGTCGTCCTTAGTGACCCAGAGGACTCCGGAGCGAATGCCTCAGCAAACCTACGCTGCATGGCCTCCCTGATCCTGCAAAGTCTGCGGAAGGATCCTCGTATTCTTCGGATCAAGGAGAGGGACCATTACTGGCTGGCCACTCTCCTTGATCCACGGTACAAGGGTAAGGTTGCGGACCTTATGTTACCGTCGCAGAGGGAGCAGAGGATGAGACAACTCCGGGAGGCCTTGCAGAAAGGTCTGTGCAACGCGTTCCCAGAGACTGGGAGGTTACAAACTCCTGGTCCTGGACAACGAGTTGCTGAGGCTTCGGCCAGTCAAAGAAGGAGCGGTGGGGAAGGTGGCCGTCTGACCGATGCGTTCAGACAATTCTTTAGTCCGCAGCCCCAAAGTATGATCGGTTCCAGCAACCATCGCCAGCGTCTGATAAACATGGTGCAGGAATATCTAGGGGCAAGCTCACACTTGGACACCTTTCCCACCGAAAATCCTCTGGCTTACTGGGTCTTGAGGATGGATCACTGGCCAGAGCTTGCACAGTATGCAATTGAGCTACTGGCCTGTCCTGCATCCAGCGTTCTTTCGGAACGCACATTCAGTGCTGCTGGAGGATTTGTCACGGATCACAGGGTGCGCCTGTCCACCGACTCGGTTGATCGACTGACTTTCATCAAGATGAACCAGTCTTGGATCACCACCAGCTACCACACACCTGATGCTGATATAACAGACTAATTGATTTTAACATGTCACATCCCTTCAAGACTGATGCTGATGCTGAGTGCCTGTGCTGTTATGTTGACTGGCTATCCTCCTCCTCCGAGTCCTCAATGATACGATTGATGATGATAGCTTGGAAGATCATTTTTGTTTATGGGTGCCGCCACCAGTGGCTAAGGCCCAATTTTTCAGCCCCTGTTTTACAGGGGCGTGTAATTACAATTTTTTTAGCAATAATTTGCCATAGGGCTCATTGCTGTGCTCCAAGTACAGTATCTGTGAGGGGTTGGAGTGTTGTGGCACCAGTGCCTAAGGCCCAATTTTTCAGCCCCTGTTTAACAGGGGCGTGTCATTACAATTTTTGAAGCAATACTTTGCAACAGGGCTCATTGCTGTGCTCCAAGTACAGTATCTGTGAGGGGTTGTAGTGTTGTGCCACCAGTGCCTAAGGCCCAATTTTTCAGCCCCTGTTCAACAGGGGCATGCAATTACAATTCTTGATCTAATAATTCACAGCAGGGTCCATTGCTGCACCCACCAAGAGTAACTCTGAGGGCTTACAGTCTTGTGGCAACGCCACCACCACCACCACCACGAAAGGCCCAATTTTTCAGCCCCTGTTCAAAAGGGGCATGTAATTACAATTCTTGATCTAATAATTCACAGCAGGGCCCATTGCTGCACCCACCAAGAGTAACTGTCAGGGCTTACAGTGTTGTGGCACCAGCACCACCATCAAAGCCCCAATTTTTACTACCACTGTTCAACAATTATATGTAATTAAAATTCCTGATATAATAGTTGACAGCAGGGCGTTCCAGCACCAACCAAGAGTAACTGAGTGCTTACAGTGTTGTGCCAACACCAACAACTAAGGGGCCTATTTCTGCAGAGTATATACGGCAGGTCCCTACTTTCAAACATCCAACTTACAAACGACTCCTACTTGCAAACGAAAGAAGACAACAGGAAGTGAGAGGAAATCTACCCCTAGAAAGGAAAATTCTCTCCTGTAAGAATAAATATGGGAGAAAGGGGTCTCATCTGTACTGATGCTTTATCAGCAATCCTTGTTTCAAGAAAAACACCACATTTCAAAAACAGTTGTCATTGGGACGGAAAGTGAGGTGAAATGTTCTGAACAGGGGCACAGACAGCAAAACAAATGTTACAGGGGTGATAACCCTTACCTATGTTTCCCAAAAAGTTTAAAAATAGATTTTTGGGCTGGAGCTACACTTCAACAATGTACCTGTTCAAAATTACAAACACATTCTACATAAGAACAAACCTACAGTCCCTGTCTTGTATGCACCGCCTGTATACGGCTGTTCAGAGTATATAGGGCCTTTTTTATTTTATGTGCGGGGTTCCCCTTAATATCCATACAAGACCCAAAGGGGCTGGTAATGGGCTGGGGTAGGGGGGGGGGGGTCATGGGGTAGCTATGCCATTTTTCTTAAAGAATTTCATCCATATTACCGGGACCAGACATTACATTAAAGCCGCAAGCAGTTTTAAATGGCTTTTTTTTCCTTTAGAAGTGTCATTTTGTGCAGGGACAGTTCTAAACACGGGAAACACGTGGCACTTCACAGGCATACTTTAGACACCCCCCAGGTACGATATTTAAAGGAATATTTGACTTTTTTTTTTTCACTTTATGCATCATTAAAATGACTGCTCCCGAAAAACGACCGTTTTTAAAACTTCTTTTTGCATTGATACATGTCCCCTGGTGCACAACCCGGGTTCCCAAACCCTATTTATGACAATAACATGCATAATAGTTGTTATAATTAGCACTTTAGAATTCGAACGTTCGCATCCATTGTATTTAATAGGGTTCTAATGTTCGTTCGAACTTTCGGTCCGTTCGCGGGTTCTGGTGCGAACCGAACCCGGGGGTGTTCGGCTCATCACTAGTTTCGAGACGCTGTATGTCCCTTTGTCAGGGGCTTGTTTCCGGACGGTATCACACTGTACAATAAAAGTACAACATTTGGAAAAAATATATCCATTAATTACATTTGATTGTCTGTGCAAAAAGAGTGATAATGACTAGACATGTGCACAACATAAAAATTTATTTTGTTTGGTTTCGTTTCTGTTAGTTTCCGTTGATTCGTAAGATTCGTAATTTCGTAAGATGTGGGTTATCGTATTCGGACTCTTTCGTATTTCCGTAAGGGTTATTTTTCCGCTGATTCGTTTTTCCATTAGTCTAATTTTCGTTGATTTGAAATTCGTAATTTTTTGTTATATTTTATATTCGGCCGCGTTTGTATTTTCGTAAGAACTATATTTCCGTTGATTTGCAATGATTCGTATTTCCGTGTCTATTTTTCATTGATTGGAAAATTGTACTTTTGTCGATTTAATTACATTCGTACTTTCGTTAGAATAAATTTTCAGTTTATTCGAAACACTACTTGTCGGAATTTTGTAACTCCTACTTTCGTGAGATTGACCGGCTCATTTATTCGTACTTTCATATCATTGTTTTCATAGATTCGTAATCGGGGCATAATTCGTAATATAGAAACTAGATTCTAGACAGAGTATGCTTAAGAAACAAAGAACTTCTCTCTCACGAGTCACAACTTAACTCACAAATCCACCAAAACAGTGCCACCTACCCAACCACACCCTATCTGGACTCTGGATGGAATGCACTGCAGTCTAACACAGAAAAACACACAAGGAAATAAGAAACAAGCTCATTGGGGGAAGGGACAACCTCTTCAGGGGAAGGGACAAGCTTATTGGCCAACGTCCAGAAATATTTCAGAACTAACGAATTTGTTGTTTTGATTTCCGTTTTCCGAATATTCGTAATTTAGTTGTTTTTTTTTTTTCGTTCATTTTGATTTTAGTTATTTTGAATCTTTGTTCGGTATTTTCGTTGTTTTGATTTCCGTTTTCCGATTATTCGTAATTTCGAGTTTTCATTATTTTGATTTTCGTTATTTTGAATCTTTGTCCGGTATTTTCGTTGTTTCTATGTTTTTGTTTTTTCACTCTTTCGTATTTTCGCTGTTTCTAATTTAATAATTTTGTATTTTCGTTGTTTTCCATATTTGTTCTTTTCGATAATTCGTTTTTCGTTGGTAATTTTAGTAAACCATTTGTTCATTGGTATGTTTACGAATTAACAAATATAACAAATTCATAACTAAACGAATTGCACATGTCTAATAATGACATGGTAATTGCATATAACAGGAGACATACCCAAGCATATCATGTAATTAGGAAAACACGGTTGGGCAGGCGTATCCCCAAGAGAAGCCCAGATGCATCCCCAGCATCAAAGGACACAGGTGGGAAGGGTCCCCAACTCTCCCAACAGATCCAAAGTGACATATAGTTTTATTCTTATACACATACACATGTTTTTTGAATTTAAAGCTCTAAGGACGGCTACTAGTGTGGCTACGCTGTTCGGTCTTTGTCGGTGTGTCATTTTGGATCTGTTGGGAGTGTTGGGGACCCTTCCCACCTGTGTCCTTTGATGCTCGGTATGCATCTGGGCTTCTCTTGGGGATTCGCCTGTCCAACCGGGGTTTCCTAATTACATGATATGCTTGGGTATGTCCCCTGTTATATGCAATTACCATGTCATTATCACTCTTTTTGCACAGACAACCAAATGTAATGAATGTATATATTGTTTTCCAAATGTTGTATTTTTATTGTACAGTGTGATCCCGTCCAGAAACAAGCCCCCGACGAAGGGACATACAGCGTCCTGAAACACGTCGGCCTTCTGGACCTCTGCTTGGGAATCCACATACCTGCATATCATAATGGTTTTAATGTCATTTATGTATAATTGTATTTTGTGAATAAATACCTATTTATTTAAATTGTGGTTGCCCTTAAAGTCCCGATTCTTGGGGTGTATCCCTCTCTTTCTATATATTCTAGGGATGTTGGAAACTTAAATTAGGTCCAAAGTGATGTTCTATTTATCTTCTCAATGTAGAGTATAAGATTTCCTATCATTTGTGCCAGGTCTTGCCACAAAGAGTTAATCCAGCTCTGAGCAATCCTCTTTTATTGTTCAGTGAGATAAAACGGATAAACAGAGAAAAACCTTTGTCCGTTCCACCTCCTTGCTTTGAGTGACAGGTTATTTACATATCTTGTGCACTAGCTTAAGACAGGCATTATTTTTTAATTCCCACCCCCACTCCTTTTCTGAAGTCATGTGGTTACTTTTCTGGATTTTGACTGGATATTAGTGATCATAGCAGAAGGAATACACAGGAGAAAATGCATGTTGACAAGGGGAGTGTAGAGGTGGGCGGGGAGTCTACTGACATCACGACTCCACCCACCGAGCTCCAGACAACAGATCCACCCACAGAATCTGCAGTTTTTCAGTTCTTATAACAGACAGAGGGGAGACATTTGACAGATAAGGATACATGCAGGAGGCATGTATATCCTTATAGATCAGCACTATGGCAGTAGTTTAGAAAGGATGAGAGTGGGTTTACATCCACTTTAATTGAGGGAAGATCTCTCCAGCTTCTTGCTGTTATTTTACTGTCCAATAAGCAGACTGGCGGTGGAGAGAGAGGACACCCTGTATTCTTTAATTGTAACAGAGAAAGGAATGTCAAACTGGCTGAATTGTGTTGCAGGACTGTGTAAATCGCAATAGTGGATGGACTGAAATACAAATAGTTTGGTAGGTAAAAATGCCCATATAGTAATGTAATAACTCATATGTCCATTTAGCTGTTTACTTGGAATTTAGCTTTAAAATCTTTCCTCCCCTAAAGCAGGCAAATATTTTGACCTCTGGTATTCTTTTATGTCACTGGCCAATACTGCTTCTTGTACCATTTGACAAGGCACAAACTTCAGTATTGCATACAGATGAATGAATCCAAAACCTCTTGTTTATATTCCTTGATTCTCAAGACAATAATCCACTATGTACAATAAATAGGGAAGCACTAATAAATCTATGTGATAACAATTTTGTGCAACATCAAAAAATCATCAATAAAGTGTCCTTGTGCATTAATAAACTACAATAAAATCAAAGTCAATAAAATATAATCTCCAAGAGTTTCAGGATGTGCTCCACTAGAAAATGACATTTTCAATTAGTACTCCATCTGCCATTATGCTATAATTTGTAAAAATCCACAAATTTCAGTGAAAAAAAATCTATGTTGCTCCACCCAAAATTGAACTTTCAAATAGCCCTCCATCTAAAAACCCAAAATTTGGTGCTCAAGTGTAAGGGCACCGATCTGGATAAATTCAACTCACTAAAGGAGATGGACCCTCAAATTAATAAAGGTCAAACAAGACCTCAAAATGACGTCAGTAATGCATTACAATCCTTCCTTCCCCGCAGACCCGGGAAAACTCCACTCAAACATACAGAAAAAAAGAGAGGGGGGACTCATCGCATAAAATCATCAATGTGATTTTATTAAATAAAAACAATAAAATTACACACTCACATATGGTGGTGCCTCGGACATTTGCACAAACATGTAGGCATAAACTCTTTGGGGAAATAATTATGGTTGTTCCACACTGGCTCCAGACAGAAACTCAGACATCAGATATAACATACCTATGTGAAGGACATGCCCAAACGTGTTTTGTTTTTTGGAACTGCCTTCAGTCACCTATAAAAAAACATGAAATACAGAGGTATGAGCACAACAAATATAAAATGCATAAAAATATATATATATAAAAGGAATAGGAAATATACAAGACCTAAAAATTGGATATAAAACAGTTTATGTCAATATCTATATTAAAGGAGCACTAAAGCTTCCCTTTTTTTTGCCTAAAAATAACAAACATGTTATACTTACCTCCACTGTGCAGCTCTTTTTGCACACAGTGGCCCCGATCCTGGTCTTCTGGGGTCCCTCGGCGGCTGTCTTGGCTCCTCCCCGCAAGGACTCCACACCATAATGCGAGTGAGCTCGCATGGTGTGGAGTGATTGCGGGCGCGCTCCCGTGATACAGCGGCGGCCATAGCCGCCGACTGTATCACTCGGCCCCGCCCCCCGCGTGCCGCGTCATTGGATGTGATTGACAGCAGCGCCAGCCAATGGCTGCGCTGCTTTCAATCCATCCAGTGTAGCCAATCGGCGGCCAGGCTGAAAAACGAAGAGGATGACGGGGACGAGCATGGGACTTTCGAGGGGCCAGGTAAGAAAAACGGGGGCTCGGGGGGGGGGCGGTATTGTCGAATGTTTTTTCACCTTAATGCATAGGATGCATTAAGGTGAAAAAACATGTAACTTTACTACTCCTTTAAGACGGTTATAAGGTTTTTATTTCAAAAATCCATCGGGTTACATTTTGGGAGATAATTTTTTTATAATTTATATTTCTTCAGTTTGCTTCCACTTTATCATTGTCATAAAAGATTAACACTCGTGGGTCTCTGTGGTGATGAATCGTAAAATGCTTGGATAAGCTGTTTTTTTTTATTAAAAAAAAATATATACCGTATTTATCGGCGTATAACACGCACTTTTTTCCCCTTAAAATCAGGGGAAAATCGTGGGTGCGTGTTATACGCCGATACTCCGTCGAATTCCCCTGCTGAAAACGAGCGAGAGGAGCGAGCGGAGCCGAAGCCGAAGTACAATCGGCTTTACTCGGCTCCTCTCGCAGTCCCGCCCATCTCTGACTGCGTCGCTGACATAGAGAAAGCCGAGTGTACTTCGGCTAGTCTCGGCTCCTCTCGCAGTCCTGCCTGTGACTGTGAGCAGAGCCGAGTCTAGCCGAAGTACACTCGGCTTTCTCCGTCAGCGGCGCAGTCAGTGGAGATGGGCGGAACTGCGAGAGGAGCCGAGTCTAGCCGAAGTACACTCGGCCCCGCTCGCTCCTCTCCACAGAAATCGGCGCCAAATTTTAAAAACCGCCGGGACTGACACGATCGCAAAGGCACTGGGCAAGGCTGCAGATGGACAGATGGACACTGGGCACGACTGCAGATGGACAGATGGACACTGGGCATGGCTGCAGATGGACAGATGGACACTGGGCAAGGCTGCAGATGGACAGATGGACACTGGGCACGGCTGCAGATGGACAGATGGACACTGGGCAAGGCTGCAGATGGACAGATGGACACTGGACACGGCTGCAGATGGACAGATGGACACTGGGCAAGGCTGCAGATGGACACTGGGCAAGGCTGCATGCTGCATTTAAATGCAAGTTTTTTTTCCTTGAATTTCCCTCCTAAAAGTTTTTTTCCTTAAAATTCCCTCCTAAACTTGGGGTGCGTGTTATACGCCGGTGCGCGTTATACGCCGATAAATACGGTATTATTAATAAGCCCTCCTAACGTCACAGATAATTTTCTAGTGGTCCGACCCACATATTGGTAACCACAAGGACATTGTAACAAATAAGTGACATGCATTGTGTCACATGAAATAAACTTCCCTGTTTTATAAAACGGGGTTTGTATCAGGAGTTGTAAAGCTTATGGCATAAGGATGTATATTTTGTGTGGGGCGTATCCTTCACAAAGGTAGTTTCACATCTGATTTCTGAGTTTCTGGCTAGAACCAGTGTGGAGCATATGCTGGCTCTGATACTCGCAGAGGTGAGTGGCGGCATTTCCCTAAAGGATTTATGCCTGCATGTTTGTGCAGATGTCCTATGCACCACAATATGTAAGTGTAATTGTATTGGTTTCAATAATAAAAGCACATTTATGGTTTTATGCGATGAGTCCCTCCTCTGTTTTTCTGTATGTGTGAGTTGAGCTTTCCTAGGTTTGCAGAGAAGGAAGGAGTGTAATGCACTACTAAAGTCATTGAGCTCTTGTTTGACCTTTATTAATTTATAGGTCCATCTCGTTTAGTGAGCTGAATCTGTTCAGAGGGGTGCCCTTACACTTGAGCACCAAAGTTTGGGTTTTTGGATGAAGCACTATTTGAAAGTTAAATTCTGGGTGGAGCAACATTGATTTTTAACTGAAATTAATGGATGTTTACAAGTTAAAGCATAACAGTGGATGGAATATAATTAAAAATATAAATTTGAGTGGAACACATCCTGAAACTCATTTTCAGTGCACATGAAATTGTGATTGCACTTTATTATTATGTACTTATATGGCTTTTGTGCACATTTCTTTAAAAAATATATTTTATTAACTTTTTTTGTAATACATTAATGCACATAGACACTTCTAATGGGTGTTTAGCACTTTAGCACTTTATTGATAATTCTTTGATGTTGCACAAAGTTGTTATCACATAGATTTATTAGCGCTGCCTTATTTATTGTACTTTTTGTTTGCGATTTCACAGAGAAGGGTAGCTGCTCATGATAATTTTATTTATAGATATTTTTTTTTCCAGTGCAGGTGTCTAATACATTGAGAACCCAATATGGATAGAATACATTTTTCCTTTATTGTATTTTGTGATTTGCTTTATGATTTTTTTTTATACAGCTATGCATGTGTAATTGAATATGATTTTTGTATATCCAGTCATGGGTTTTGTTCAGCCTTGTTTGTGTCACCTTTGCAGCACAGAGGCAATGGTATAATAATAGTAATATATTTGCTAGAAGTTATTTAGCTCTCACTTTAGCCCTATTCTTACAGTAACCACAAAGGCAGCAAACATACAAAGATGCTGCTCTTCAAGGGTTTTATATTTATTATTCATTTTAAAAAAGACGAACTGGTAAGAAAAACTGCATTCAAAATAGATTCTTATAAAAAAGGATACAATGATGTTATGATGGAGATTAGGGATGAGCCGAAAACCCCCCGGTTCAGTTCGCACCAGAACCTGCGAACAGACCGAAAGTTTGCGTGAACTTTAGAGCCCTATTAAATACAATGGACTCGAACGTTCAAAATCAAAAGTGCTAATTATCAAGGCTAATTTGCAAGTTAGTGTCCTAAAAAGGGTTTGGGGACCGGGTCCTGCCCCAGGGGACATGTATCAATGCAAAAAAAAGTTTTAAAAACGTCATTTTTTTTGGGAGCAGTGATTTTAATGATTCTTAACCCCTTCCACACCGGGCCATTGTAAAATGATGGCGGCATGAACCCTTTCTCCCTCCGGGCGGGCGTCATATGACGTCCAGCCCTTCTCGCCGCTACTGCGGCAAACGGTGACGAGGCGTGTCCCTTGGACACAGCCTATCCCTGATCAGGGTAAACAGCCAATAAAATTGTCTCTTTACCACGTAACCGGCTGTTTCCAATCACAGCCGGTCACTTTGCATAGGTTTGACGTACACGCCGCTCGTGCGCGCCCCCGGGCGCACGCAGCGCAGCGATCGGGGACAAGGCTCATCCCTTGGACAAAGCCCAGCCCCGTTTAGGGTAAAGAGCCAATGAAATTTGGCTCTTTACCACGTGACCGGCTGTGTCCAATCACAGCCGGTCACAAGTGTAAACAAAGAAGACTGTAACGGCTGTCTCTGGGTTCTCCTCCTCACACACCGATCATGTGTGAGAAGGAGAAATCAGAACAGTGAGTTACAGTGTCAGTTACAGTATCTGTCAGTACTTTGCCCAGATTGCCCCCCCTCGAAGAAAGAGTACCTGTCACCCCCCATCAAAAGTACCTAAGTACCTGTCATCCCCATCAAGAGTACCGGTCACCCCCCCATCAAGAGTACCTGTCACCCCCCATCAAAAGTACCTGAGTACCTGTCACCCCATCAAGAGTACCTGTCACCCCCTATCAAAAGTACCTGAGTACCTGTCACCCCCCATCAAGAGTACCTGAATACCTGTCACCCCCCATCAAAAGTACCTGAGTACCTGTAACCCCCCATCAAGAGTACCTGAGTACCCGTCACCCCCATCAAGAGTACCTGAGTACCCGTCACCCCCATCAGGAGTACCTGTCGCCTCCATCAGGAGTACCTGAGTACTCATCACCTCCATCAGGAGTACCCGTCACCCCCATCAGGAGTACCTGTCACCTCCATCAGGAGTACCTGAGTACCCGTCACCCCCCATCAAGAGTACCTGAGTATCCGTCACCCCCATCAGGAGTACCTGTCGCCTCCATCAGGAGTACCTGAGTACCCGTCACCCCCCATCAAGAGTACCTGAGTATCCGTCACCCCCATCAGGAGTACCTGTCGCCTCCATCAGGAGTACCTGAGTACCCGTCACGATAAAACAACAAAGATCACAAGCGCTAAAATAGGTGGAAAAAAATAAATAAATAAATATTTTATAGACTCAGAAGGAACTGCACCAGAAATGAAGACTATGTGGAACAGAGCAGTCTGATGTCAAAGAAATTTGAGGACAAGGGCTATCCCTGTGAGCTTATCAGGGAAGCCTTTTCATCCTTTGTGGGTTCCGAACAGACTAAGAAAGTACAGAAAGACTTATGTTATAATACCAAAACGGTAAGATTTGTATCTACCTACAATGACAAATATAAGTCAATATCTAGGATAATTAAGAAACATTTTAATATCCTTCAGTTGGATCAGAGACTAGCTCCGGTATTACCTCCGGTTCCACATATAACTTTTCGTAGGGCAAGAACCATCAAAAACATACTGGCCCCTAGTAAAATGCAAGCAAAACCCACAAGATCTCCTTTGGACATTAGGTCCTATTTTAACGACAGAAAAGGCATTTTTCAGTGCAAAAAAAGAGCATGCCTAAAATGCCAGTTTATTGTGCATGGTACTGACAGAATTAGGGTAAATCCAAGTAAAGAATTTAGAATAAGACAATTTGTTACCTGTTCCACTGACTTTGTCATTTACGTCTTGCGGTGCCCCTGCGGTTTATTTTACGTAGGACGCACCATACGCGCACTGCGCGCAAGAGTCGGAGATCATCGCCGACTCATTAAGAAGGGATGTAACGATCACAGCGTACCTCGTCACTTTGACCGTGCACACAATAGGGATTTCAAATGCCTAGAGGTATTTGTAATCGAATCCATCCCTAAGGGAACACTAACTAGTAACGAAAGATTTTCCCTCTTATGCAGAAGGGAGGTCTTTTGGATTTTTACGTTCGATTCATTGGCCCCCAAGGGGTTAAACAAGGGAATTGAGACATGTAGTTTTATATAAATAGTTTAATATAAATACTTTTTAATATATTTTTAAAAAATATATATTATTTTTATAAAAAATACTATTTTTAATAAGATACTATTTTATAGAAGTTAATTCGTAATGATCCATTGTGTTTTGTTGTCTGTTTTTTGTATTTTAATGTTTATGTTATATTCTTATCTGGCGAGCAAGGTAGGGGTTAAAAATAAAAGTACTATCACATCCCCCTGCCATTGTAGGCCACACAAACCCCTCCCCTTATCCCTATTTAATTACCAGAGGTGCCTCTATGCCTTGACTTTGATAAAGCGCTCAGGGAAGCGTGAAACGTTAGTCGAGGCACTATCCCCTTCCCTCTTCAAGATATTACATCTTTCATATATTTCTATTATTCAGGAATGGCTCTGCATTGGAACCTCCCTGGCTATTGTGCTCATGTGTTGATTTAAACATTTTTTATTTCCTGAAGTGGTCATTCCTCTATTACTCCACTAGAGAGCAGTGACGCTGAGAGTAGAGCAGAGAGCAGTGACGCTGATATCCTCGTAGGAGAGGAACCCGCAGGACAGCACTTCTTGTCTCACCACACTGTCTGCTCCCTGACACATCAGCTGGCGTCGCAGCCGGGTGACGTCATAGATCCGGAGGAACGCAGTGAGTGATTCCTCTTGTCCCAGCTGCACTACGAACCTGGTTCTGTATCCCTCGCTGGAGGGTCCTCCACACGCCGCTCGGTCAGATCATATCATCCAAGGTACTGTACCCACAGAGGGATCAGATTAAAGACTTTGTGCTGACTTTCTTTTAACCCCTCCTTGCTCCACGGATTTTTTTTTGCAAGTTTAATAAGGGGCATATCAATGGCGGCTAGAGAGTAAAGTTTTACCTGCTTTCTGTACATTTGGGAGTGGATTCCCTCTTTCTATTGTCACTAATAAACGGACAAAGTTTTTTCATCATTACTCCCAAAGTCTTCACTAGTTATTGGGACTTTCCATGAGCGCTGGATAATAGTGTGTGTATGAGTACCCGTCACATCCATCAGGAGTACCCGTCACCTCTATCAGGAGTACCCGTCACCTCCATCAGGAGTACCCGTCACCTCCATCAGGAGTACCTGTCACCTCCATCAGGAGTACCTGTCCCGTGAGCCCAGCAGTGCCAATTTCTAGCTGATGTACAGCCAATTAGTCCCTGTTGTGCAGCCCTGTCATACAGCCACCATGTCCAGAAGATTATACACCCCAGAAGAGGCATACCAAATGCTAACCCAGAGCAATGAGAGCAGTGGGGAGCTCTCACCTCCCCAGTACAGTTCTGATTCCGATTTTGGTTCGCAATACGAGCCCCCCGAAAGCAGTACATCCGAATCGGAGGAGGAAGTAGTCCGGCCAAAAAGAAGACGGTCTGAACTCCAGGCAGCTACCAGCAGCGCCGGACACCCCAATGGTCAATCAGCAAATGCCAATGGTGCTATACCCCAGGAGGAGAGGCCCAGTACAAGCTCTGGAATTCCACGCAGAGGAAGTAGGGCCCAAACCCATCTTCCGGATGGCTTGGCAAACCCATTGTGGCTGCCTTCTAGCACAGGGTCAGCCACAATCCCCCCTTTCACAGCACAGCCAGGTGTGCAGGCCAACACAGAAGGTTTCACTGAAATCATTTTTTTTATTTTTTTTCCCCTGATGAGTTACTTCAAAGCATCTTAGACCAAACAAATCTTTTTGCCCGTCATTACATACAAAACAACCCCAACTCATGCTATGCCCACCCTTTTGAATGGAGACCACTAACAATGGAGGAGCTTAGATAGTTTTTAGGCCTTACGCTGAACATGGGGCTTACAAAAAAAAAATAACTTTATTCATATTGGTCTAAAAAGCCCATCCTCCATATGCCAATTTTTTCAGCTGTGATTTCCCGGTCCCGCTATGACATGATCATGCGGTTCCTGCATTTCATTGACAACTGGCTGTGCCCCCCCCCCCAAAATCATCCGGACTTTGATAAATTGTATAAAATTCGCCTCTAATTGATTTTTTTAATAAGAGGTTTGCCGAAGGTTACATCCCGGAACAGAACATCTCTCTGGACGAATCCCTGGTCCATTTCACAGGCCGGCTGGGAATCAAGCAGTATATTCCCAGTAAGAGGGCGATGTACGGCTTGAAGCTCAACAAGCTCTGTGAGAGCTCCTTCGGATATGTGAATGCCTTTTGTGTGTGCGAAGGCAAAGACTCCCAGCTCCAGCCCCCTGAGTGTCCATCATAGATGAGAATAAGCGGGAAAATTGTATGGGAGTTGGCATTCCCACTCCTCCAAAAGGGGTATCATATATACATGGACAATTACTACACTAGTTTGCCCCTTTTTCGCCACCTATTCCTGAAGGACTCTTTGGCCTGTGGTACTTCAAGAAAAAAACGGAAAGGCTTCCCACAGAGTTTAGTCACCACAAGGCTACAAAGGGGGGAATCGGCAAGCCTGAGGAACGAGGAAGTGTTGGCCGTGAAGTGGAGGCATAAGAAAGATGTTTACATCATGTCCACTATCCACAATGACACCTCGGTGGAACTTCACAGAAGACGCGGTACCGTTCAAAAGCCTTGCTGTATCAACGAATACAATAAGTTCATGGGGGGGGTGGATTTAAACGATCAAATTCTGCAGTCCTATCTTTCAACAGGAAAGTCTGTCTTCTGGTACAAAAAGTTGCACTATACTTCTTCCATTAGGCCATTTATAATGCATACGTCACTTATCAAAAAACAACGGAAATGCCCATCCCCTTTATCAGATTTATCGAAAATATTGTCGCTGCCCTGAACTATCAGCAAGGCTCCGCCCCACAAAGCATTCACTCCGATTGTGTTAGCAGACTGCATTAGCGCCATTTTCTTGACCATATTCCACCATCAGCAACCGGAAGAAGATGGAAAAAAAATGTCGGGTGTGCAGCAAAAGTGGAATTAGGAAAGACACCAGTTACCATTGTCCCGACTGTCCCTCCCAACCACTCTCGAAAATTATTAGCCCAAATTTTTATAAGACTGCCACTTCCCTGGTTTAAATTTCTGTGCTGATTATTTCCCTGCTGCCTCAACCAACCAACCTAGTGCCTCAACTCAACTGACCCTGGCCTGTTTATCGACTATGCCTCTGCCTGCCGTCTGCATTGTTTATCCGCCATGTTTCTGCCTTTCACGTGAACTGACCCTGGACTGTATCGACTATGCCTTTGCCTGCCGTCTGCATTGTTTATCCGCGATGTTTCTGCCTTTCACATGAACTGACCCTGGACTGTATCGACTATGCCTCTGCCTACCGTCTATTTCTGCCTTTTACATGCACTGACCTCGGCTTGTTGACCATGTTTTTGCCTGCCTCTTGGACTGATCTTTCACTCTGATACACAGGGGTCTCACATATGTGAGGGGCTCCAGAATAGTGTTCTGAGTTGAGAAAACCAATTTTTGGTTTTCTGTGTTCCCAGAACAGGGTCTGGTTGCCCAGAGGCTTCAAAGCGATTTGGGTGGGAGAAGCCTCTACCCCTGTCCCCATTCTTTCCTGACCAAGGCCCTAAACTTGATGGTCCTGCCTGCTGCCTGGACCAATACTTTGGCTGCACTAACCATATCTCTGCCTGCTGCATGTACTATGTATTTCTGCCTGCTATATGGACAATAGTGATGAGCCGAACACCCCCGGGTTCGGTTCGCACCAGAACCCGCGAACGGACCGAAAGTTCGTACGAACATTAGAACCCTATTAAATACAATGGATGCGAACGTTCGAATTCTAAAGTGCTAATTATAACAACTATTATGCATGTTATTGTCCTAAAAAGGGTTTGGGAACCCGGGTTCTGCACCAGGGGACATGTATCAATGCAAAAAGAAGTTTTAAAAACGGTCGTTTTTCGGGAGCAGTCATTTTAATGATGCATAAAGTGAAAAAAAAAAGTCAAATATTCCTTTAAATATCATACCTGGGGGGTGTCTAAAGTATGCCTGTGAAGTGCCACGTGTTTCCCGTGTTTAGAACTGTCCCTGCACAAAATGACACTTCTAAAGGAAAAAAAAGTCATTTAAAACTTCTTGCGGCTTTAATGTAATGTCTGGTCCCGGTAATATGGATGAAAATCTTTAAGAAAAATGGCATAGCTACCCCATGACCCCCCCCCCTACCCCAGCCCATTACCAGCCCCTTTGGGTCTTGTATGGATATTAAGGGGAACCCCGCACATAAAATAAAAAAGGCCCTATATACTCTGAACAGCCGTATACAGGCGGTGCATACAAGACAGGGACTGTAGGTTTGTTCTTATGTAGAATGTGTTTGTAATTTTGAACAGGTACATTGTTGAAGTGTAGCTCCAGCCCAAAAATCTATTTTTAAACTTTTTGGGAAACATAGGTAAGGGTTATCACCCCTGTAACATTTGTTTTGCTGTCTGTGCCCCTGTTCAGAACATTTCACCTCACTTTCCGTCCCAATGACAACTGTTTTTGAAATGTGGTGTTTTTCTTGAAACAAGGATTGCTGATAAAGCATCAGTACAGAGGAGACACCTTTCTCCCATATTTATTCTTACAGGAGAGAATTTTCCTTCCTAGGGGTAGATTTCCTCTCACTTCCTGTTGTCTTCTTTCGTTTGCAAGTAGGAGTCGTTTGTAAGTTGGATGTTTGAAAGTAGGGACCTGCCGTATATACTCTGCAGAAATAGGCCCCTTAGTTGTTGGTGTTGGCACAACACTGTAAGCACTCACAGTTACTCTTGGTTGGTGCTGGAACGCCCTGCTGTCAACTATTATATCAGGAATTTTAATTACATATAATTGTTGAACAGTGGTAGTAAAAATTGGGCCTTTGATGGTGGTGCTGGTGCCACAACACTGTAAGCCCTGACAGTTACTCTTGGTGGGTGCAGCAATGGGCCCTGCTGTGAATTATTAGATCAAGAATTGTAATTGCATGCCCCTGTTGAACAGGGGCTGAAAAATTGGGCTTTTCGTGGTGGTGGTGGTGGTGGTGGTGGTGTTGCCACAACACTGTAAGCCCTCAGAGTTACTCTTGGTGGGTGCAGGAATGGGCCCTGCTGTGAATTATTAGATCAAGAATTGTAATTACATGCCCCTTTTGAACAGGGGCTGAAAAATTGGGCCTTTCGTGGTGGTGGTGGTGGTGGCGTTGCCACAACACTGTAAGCCCTCAGACTTACTCTTGGTGGGTGCAGGAATGGGCCCTGCTGTGAATTATTACATCAAGAATTGTAATTGCATGCCCCTGTTGAACAGGGGCTGAAAAATTGGGCCTTAGGCACTGGTGGCACAACACTACAACCCCTCACAGATACTGTACTTGGAGCACAGCAATGAGCCCTATGGCAAATTATTGCTAAAAAAATTGTAAGTACACGCCCCTGTAAAACAGGGGCTGAAAAATTGGGCCTTAGCCACTGGTGGCGGCACCCATAAACAAAAATGATCTTCCAAGCTATCATCATCAATCGTATCATTGAGGACTCGGAGGAGGAGGATAGCCAGTCAACATAACAGCACAGGCACTCAGCATCAGCATCAGTCTTGAAGGGACGTGACATGTTAAAATCAATTAGTCTGTTATATCAGCATCAGGTGTGTGGTAGCTGGTGGTGATCCAAGACTGGTTCATCTTGATGAAAGTCAGTCGATCAACCGAGTCGGTGGACAGGCGCACCCTGTGATCCGTGACAAATCCTCCAGCAGCACTGAATGTGCGTTCCAAAAGAACGCTGGATGCAGGACAGGCCAGTAGCTCAATTGCATACTGTGCAAGCTCTGGCCAGTGATCCATCCTCAAGACCCAGTAAGCCAGAGGATTTTCGGTGGGGAAGGTGTCCAAGTCTGACCTTGCCCCTAGATATTCCTGCACCATGTTTATCAGACGCTGGCGATGGTTGCTGGAACCAATCATACTTTGGGGCTGCGGACTAAAGAATTGTCTGAACGCATCGGTCAGACGGCCACCTTCCCCACCGCTCCTTCTTTGACTGGCCGAAGCCTCAGCAACTCGTTGTCCTGGACCAGGAGTTTGTAACCTCCCAGTCTCTGGGAACGCGTTGCACAGATCTTTCTGCAAGGCCTCCCGGAGTTGTCTCATCCTCTGCTCCCTCTGCGACGGTAACATAAGGTCTGCAACCTTACCCTTGTACCGTGGATCAAGGAGAGTGGCCAGCCAGTAATGGTCCCTCTCCTTGATCCGAAGAATACGAGGATCCTTCCGCAGACTTTGCAGGATCAGGGAGGCCATGCAGCGTAGGTTTGCTGAGGCATTCGCTCCGGAGTCCTCTGGGTCACTAAGGACTAGGGATGAGCTTCGTGTTCGAGTCGAACATACGTTCGACTCAAACATCGGCTGTTCGATCGTTCGACGAAGATCGAACGATTTGGGCCGTTCGCGCCAAATTCGAGTGACGCGAACGGCCCACAATGCACTACGCCATCGCAGTGTCATCCAGGCGCTGTTATTGGCCAAGCATGCACTGTGACCCCGCATGCTTGGCCAATCACAGCGCCGGCAGCGAGGAGAGCAATGATTGGCCACAGGCAGGATGCCTGTGGCCAATTATTGCTGAGGGTGTTTAGTACACGCCCCACACTATAAAAGGCCGCCAGCACGGCGGCCTAGTGTAGTGTGTTCCGGAGCAGGGATAGAGCAGCATAGGCAGGGACAGTGACTTTTATTTCTTTCTTGCTTAACCTGGATTCCTTTAGTTTAGGGAAAGAGAAGGATAGGTAGGGAGAGTGTCAGTGTGTTTTGTGCTTGTGCTATATTGTGCTTAAAAAAAACATTTTTTCTAGGGACAGAAAACTGTAGGTAGGGAGAGTGTGTCAGTTTCTTTCACTGTCAAAGTCCTTGTTTCCAGGGACCTGGAAGGACAGTGAGTGAATTCTCCTTGTGCTAAATTGTGCTTAAAAAAAACATTTTTTCTAGGGACAGAAAACTGTAGGTAGGGAGAGTGTGTCAGTTTCTTTCACTGTCAAAGTCCTTGTTTCCAGGGACCTGGAAGGACAGTGAGTGAATTCTCCTTGTGCTAAATTGTGCTTAAAAAAAACATTTTTTCTAGGGACAGAAAACTGTAGGTAGGGAGAGTGTGTCAGTTTCTTTCACTGTCAAAGTCCTTGTTTCCAGGGACCTGGAAGGACAGTGAGTGAATTCTCCTTGTGCTAAATTGTGCTTAAAAAAAACATTTTTTCTAGGGACAGAAAACTGTAGGTAGGGAGAGTGTGTCAGTTTCTTTCACTGTCAAAGTCCTTGTTTCCAGGGACCTGGAAGGACAGTGAGTGAATTCTCCTTGTGCTAAATTGTGCTTAAAAAAAACATTTTTTCTAGGGACAGAAAACTGTAGGTAGGGAGAGTGTGTCAGTTTCTTTCACTGTCAAAGTCCTTGTTTCCAGGGACCTGGAAGGACAGTGAGTGAATTCTCCTTGTGCTAAATTGTGCTTAAAAAAAACATTTTTTCTAGGGACAGAAAACTGTAGGTAGGGAGAGTGTGTCAGTTTCTTTCACTGTCAAAGTCCTTGTTTCCAGGGACCTGGAAGGACAGTGAGTGAATTCTCCTTGTGCTAAATTGTGCTTAAAAAAAACATTTTTTCTAGGGACAGAAAACTGTAGGTAGGGAGAGTGTGTCAGTTTCTTTCACTGTCAAAGTCCTTGTTTCCAGGGACCTGGAAGGACAGTGAGTGAATTCTCCTTGTGCTAAATTGTGCTTAAAAAAAACATTTTTTCTAGGGACAGAAAACTGTAGGTAGGGAGAGTGTGTCAGTTTCTTTCACTGTCAAAGTCCTTGTTTCCAGGGACCTGGAAGGACAGTGAGTGAATTCTCCTTGTGCTAAATTGTGCTTAAAAAAAACATTTTTTCTAGGGACAGAAAACTGTAGGTAGGGAGAGTGTGTCAGTTTCTTTCACTGTCAAAGTCCTTGTTTCCAGGGACCTGGAAGGACAGTGAGTGAATTCTCCTTGTGCTAAATTGTGCTTAAAAAAAACATTTTTTCTAGGGACAGAAAACTGTAGGTAGGGAGAGTGTGTCAGTTTCTTTCACTGTCAAAGTCCTTGTTTCCAGGGACCTGGAAGGACAGTGAGTGAATTCTCCTTGTGCTAAATTGTGCTTAAAAAAACATTTTTTCTAGGGACAGAAAACTGAAGGTAGGGAGAGTGTGTCAGTTTCTTTCACTGTCAAAGTCCTTGTTTCCAGGGACCTGGAAGGACAGTGAGTGAATTCTCCTTGTGCTAAATTGTGCTTAAAAAAAACATTTTTTCTAGGGACAGAAAACTGTAGGTAGGGAGAGTGTGTCAGTTTCTTTCACTGTCAAAGTCCTTGTTTCCAGGGACCTGGAAGGACAGTGAGTGAATTCTCCTTGTGCTAAATTGTGCTTAAAAAAAACATTTTTTCTAGGGACAGAAAACTGTAGGTAGGGAGAGTGTGTCAGTTTCTTTCACTGTCAAAGTCCTTGTTTCCAGGGACCTGGAAGGACAGTGAGTGAATTCTCCTTGTGCTAAATTGTGCTTAAAAAAAACATTTTTTCTAGGGACAGAAAACTGTAGGTAGGGAGAGTGTGTCAGTTTCTTTCACTGTCAAAGTCCTTGTTTCCAGGGACCTGGAAGGACAGTGAGTGAATTCTCCTTGTGCTAAATTGTGCTTAAAAAAAACATTTTTTCTAGGGACAGAAAACTGTAGGTAGGGAGAGTGTGTCAGTTTCTTTCACTGTCAAAGTCCTTGTTTCCAGGGACCTGGAAGGACAGTGAGTGAATTCTCCTTGTGCTAAATTGTGCTTAAAAAAAACATTTTTTCTAGGGACAGAAAACTGTAGGTAGGGAGAGTGTGTCAGTTTCTTTCACTGTCAAAGTCCTTGTTTCCAGGGACCTGGAAGGACAGTGAGTGAATTCTCCTTGTGCTAAATTGTGCTTAAAAAAAACATTTTTTCTAGGGACAGAAAACTGTAGGTAGGGAGAGTGTGTCAGTTTCTTTCACTGTCAAAGTCCTTGTTTCCAGGGACCTGGAAGGACAGTGAGTGAATTCTCCTTGTGCTAAATTGTGCTTAAAAAAAACATTTTTTCTAGGGACAGAAAACTGTAGGTAGGGAGAGTGTGTCAGTTTCTTTCACTGTCAAAGTCCTTGTTTCCAGGGACCTGGAAGGACAGTGAGTGAATTCTTCTTGTGCTAAATTGTGCTTAAAAAAAAAAAAAATTCTAGGGACAGAAAACTGTAGGTAGGGAGAGTGTGTCAGTTTCTTTCACTGTCAAAGTCCTTGTTTCCAGGGACCTGGAAGGACAGTGAGTGAATTCTCCTTGTGCTAAATTGTGCTTAAAAAAAACATTTTTTCTAGGGACAGAAAACTGTAGGTAGGGAGAGTGTGTCAGTTTCTTTCACTGTCAAAGTCCTTGTTTCCAGGGACCTGGAAGGACAGTGAGTGAATTCTCCTTGTGCTAAATTGTGCTTAAAAAAAACATTTTTTCTAGGGACAGAAAACTGTAGGTAGGGAGAGTGTGTCAGTTTCTTTCACTGTCAAAGTCCTTGTTTCCAGGGACCTGGAAGGACAGTGAGTGAATTCTCCTTGTGCTAAATTGTGCTTAAAAAAAACATTTTTTCTAGGGACAGAAAACTGTAGGTAGGGAGAGTGTGTCAGTTTCTTTCACTGTCAAAGTCCTTGTTTCCAGGGACCTGGAAGGACAGTGAGTGAATTCTCCTTGTGCTAAATTGTGCTTAAAAAAAACATTTTTTCTAGGGACAGAAAACTGTAGGTAGGGAGAGTGTGTCAGTTTCTTTCACTGTCAAAGTCCTTGTTTCCAGGGACCTGGAAGGACAGTGAGTGAATTCTCCTTGTGCTAAATTGTGCTTAAAAAAAACATTTTTTTCTAGGGACAGAAAACTGTAGGTAGGGAGAGTGTGTCAGTTTCTTTCACTGTCAAAGTCCTTGTTTCCAGGGACCTGGAAGGACAGTGAGTGAATTCTCCTTGTGCTAAATTGTGCTTAAAAAAAACATTTTTTCTAGGGACAGAAAACTGTAGGTAGGGAGAGTGTGTCAGTTTCTTTCACTGTCAAAGTCCTTGTTTCCAGGGACCTGGAAGGACAGTGAGTGAATTCTCCTTGTGCTAAATTGTGCTTAAAAAAAACATTTTTTCTAGGGACAGAAAACTGTAGGTAGGGAGAGTGTGTCAGTTTCTTTCACTGTCAAAGTCCTTGTTTCCAGGGACCTGGAAGGACAGTGAGTGAATTCTCCTTGTGCTAAATTGTGCTTAAAAAAAAAAAAATTTCTAGGGACAGAAAACTGTAGGTAGGGAGAGTGTGTCAGTTTCTTTCACTGTCAAAGTCCTTGTTTCCAGGGACCTGGAAGGACAGTGAGTGAATTCTCCTTGTGCTAAATTGTGCTTAAAAAAAACATTTTTTCTAGGGACAGAAAACTGTAGGTAGGGAGAGTGTGTCAGTTTCTTTCACTGTCAAAGTCCTTGTTTCCAGGGACCTGGAAGGACAGTGAGTGAATTCTCCTTGTGCTAAATTGTGCTTAAAAAAAACATTTTTTCTAGGGACAGAAAACTGTAGGTAGGGAGAGTGTGTCAGTTTCTTTCACTGTCAAAGTCCTTGTTTCCAGGGACCTGGAAGGACAGTGAGTGAATTCTCCTTGTGCTAAATTGTGCTTAAAAAAAACATTTTTTCTAGGGACAGAAAACTGTAGGTAGGGAGAGTGTGTCAGTTTCTTTCACTGTCAAAGTCCTGTTTCCAGGGACCTGGAAGGACAGTGAGTGAATTCTCCTTATGCTAAATTGTGCTTAAAAAAAACATTTTTTCTAGGGACAGAAAACTGTAGGTAGGGAGAGTGTGTCAGTTTCTTTCACTGTCAAAGTCCTTGTTTCAAGGGACAGAGAAGGACACCTGAAGGTAGCCTTTATTGCTTTTTTCCCATCTCCCTGCAGGCCATCTATTAGAATGTCTGGAAGGCAAACAAGGAGAGGCAGACAGTCAGGAGGCAATAAAAGAGGGCAAGCAGGCTCTGTGTCTGGGGGCAACAGTGCTGGTCGTGGACGCGGTGCATTGTCATCAGCACATGGCCATGGGACACGCTTGTCCTTCTTTTCGGCAGCTGGACATGTTGAGCCACATCATGCCGAAGACTTGGTAGAGTGGATGACCAAGCCCTCCTCCTCCTCCTCATCCTCTCTCACCCAGGCTCAGGGTACTGGAAAAGCAGCTGCCAAAGCGTCCTCTTCCCTGGTATCAATGTCAGACTCATCATCAGTCACTCCTTCCCTAGACCCACCATGTCCTCCTCCTGAGGAGTCCCCCGAACTGTTTGAGCACAGTGTTGGGTACATGCTCCAGGAGGATGCCCAGCGTTTCGAAGGGTCTGATGATGAAACCCAGCTAGAGGAAGGCAGTAGCGTGAGAGCAGACAGAGGGGATGCTCAAGAAGGACACCAATCTGGCAGTCATGTTCCAGCAGCTGCAGCATACTGCCAGATTGGCTCCAGTGATGAGGAGGGAGGTGATGATGAGGTCACTGACTCCACGTGGGTGCCTAATAGGAGAGAGGAGGAGGAGGAGGATGAGGAGGAGGCACATCTCCAACGAGGCAGGATGCCCTTTGGTGGCCAGCGTAAGGGCAGTACACCGACGGAATCACACCGCAGAGCTCCGCCTGTGCAGGGCGCTGCCTCTGCCCGTCATTCAAAAAGTTCTTTGGTGTGGGCCTTTTTTGAGGCTAGTGCATCAGATCGCACAGCTGCTGTTTGCAACATATGTCTCAAGCGTATATCGCGTGGCCAAAACATCAGCCGCTTGGGTACCACATGCCTGACCAGACATATGTTGACCTGCCATGCAGCTCGTTGGCAAGCCTACCTGAAAGACCCACACCAAAGAACAAAGCGGACCTCTCCTTGCACCGCATCAGCTGGGATCTCCAACCCCACTATAACTTCAGTCCTCTCTGAAACATGCACTGAGGGGAATGAAGGTGTAGAATTAGGTGTGTCACAGCCAAGTACTTGCGGCCACTCTGCTAGCAGTACACCGACGTCCGATTCTAGCAGGCAAATTTCCCTGCCCCAGCTGCTGGACCGTCGAAAGAAGTTCACTCCCAGCCATCCACATGCCCAGCGGTTGAATGCTAGCTTGGCTAAATTGCTAGCGCTTCAACTGCTGCCTTTTCAGTTGGTAGACTCGGCCCCCTTCCGTGAGTTTGTGCAATGTGCGGTTCCTCAGTGGCAGGTTCCCAAACGCCACTTTTTCTCACGGAAGGCTATTCCGGCTCTCTACCGGCATGTGGAAGGCAATGTCTTGGCCTCGCTGGACAGGGCGGTCAGCGGTAAGGTGCATATTACCGCTGACTCATGGTCCAGCAGGCATGGACAGGGACGTTACCTTTCTTTCACGGCCCATTGGGTCACTCTTTTGGCAGCTGGGAAGGATGCAGGACAAGGTGCAGTAGTGTTGGAGGTTGTCCCACCGCCACGCCTCCAAAATGCTACTACTGGTTGTGACACACCTCTCTCCTCCACCCCCTCCTCTTCTTCTTCCTCCATGGCCTCTTCCTGTGGTTTGTCCTATGAACCAGCGGTGCTCCGTAGCCGTTCACGGGGCTACGCAAGTACGCAGGCAAAAAGATGCCATGCCGTGCTTGCGCTGGTGTGTTTGGGGGACAGAAGCCACACTGAGGCAGAGGTCCTGTCTGCTCTGCAGGGCCAGGCCGAGAGGTGGTGGACGCCACGCCAGCTTAAGCCAGGAATGGTGGTTTGCGACAATGGCACCAACCTCCTCTCCGCCCTCCGACAGGGACAACTGACCCATGTGCCCTGTGTGGCTCACGTCCTTAACCTGGTGGTGCAGCGGTTCTTGGGCAGGTACCCGGGCTTACAGGATGTCCTGAGGCAGGCCAGGAAAGTCTGTGTGCATTTCCGCAGATCTTATAATGCCAGTGCTCGCCTGGCTGAGCTGCAAAAGGAGTTGAACCTGCCCAAGAACCGCCTTATATGTGACATGCCCACCAGGTGGAACTCAACGTTGGCCATGCTGCAGCGGCTGCACACGCAGCAGAGGGCCATCAATGAGTACCTGTGCGACTACGGCACCAGGACAGGGTCAGGGGAGCTTGGTTTTTTTTCTCCACGCCAGTGGGGCATGATCAGGGATGCATGCACTGTCCTGGCACCATTTGAGGAGGTCACAAGGATGGTGAGCTGTGACAGTGCATGCATCAGTGACACTGTACCTCTTGTCCACCTGTTGGAGCACACGCTGCGTGGAATAATGGACAGGGCACTTGAGGCAGAACAGAGGCAGGAAGAGGAGGACTTCCTTGCCTCTCAAGGCCCCCTTTACCCAGACAGTGTTCCTTCTGTCCCACCCATCGCACAGGAAGAGGAAGAGGAGGAGGAGGAGGAGGAGGAGGAGGATTGTGTCAGCATGGAGGTGGAGGCTGGCACTCAGCATCATAAGCAGCATTATTTTAGGCATTATAAGATCTGCGGAAATGCACACAGACTTTCCTGGCCTGCCTCAGGACATCCTGTAAGCCCGGGTACCTGCCCAAGAACCGCTGCACCACCAGGTTAAGGACGTGAGCCACACAGGGCACATGGGTCAGTTGTCCCTGTCGGAGGGCGGAGAGGAGGTTGGTGCCATTGTCGCAAACCACCATTCCTGGCTTAAGCTGGCGTGGCGTCAACCACCTCTCGGCCTGGCCCTGCAGAGCAGACAGGACCTCTGCCCCAGTGTGGCTTCTGTCCCCCAAACACACCAGCGCAAGCACGGCATGGCATCTTTTTGCCTGCGTACTTGCGTAGCCCCGTGAACGGCTACGGAGCACCGCTGGTTCATAGGACAAACCACAGGAAGAGGCCATGGAGGAAGAAGAAGAGGAGGGGGTGGAGGAGAGAGGTGTGTCACAACCAGTAGTAGCATTTTGGAGGCGTGGCGGTGGGACAACCTCCAACACTACTGCACCTTGTCCTGCATCCTTCCCAGCTGCCAAAAGAGTGACCCAATGGGCCGTGAAAGAAAGGTAACGTCCCTGTCCATGCCTGCTGGACCATGAGTCAGCGGTAATATGCACCTTACCGCTGACCGCCCTGTCCAGCGAGGCCAAGACATTGCCTTCCACATGCCGGTAGAGAGCCGGAATAGCCTTCCGTGAGAAAAAGTGGCGTTTGGGAACCTGCCACTGAGGAACCGCACATTGCACAAACTCACGGAAGGGGGCCGAGTCTACCAACTGAAAAGGCAGCAGTTGAAGCGCTAGCAATTTAGCCAAGCTAGCATTCAACCGCTGGGCATGTGGATGGCTGGGAGTGAATTTCTTTCGACGGTCCAGCAGCTGGGGCAGGGAAATTTGCCTGCTAGAATCGGACGTCGGTGTACTGCTAGCAGAGTGGCCGCAAGTACTTGGCTGTGACACACCTAATTCTACACCTTCATTCCTCTCAGTGCATGTTTCTGAGAGGACTGAAGTTATAGTGGGGTTGGAGATCCCAGCTGATGCGGTGCAAGGAGAGGTCCGCTTTGTTCTTTGGTGTGGGTCTTTGAGGTAGGCTTGCCAACGAGCTGCATGGCAGGTCAACATATGTCTGGTCAGGCATGTGGTACCCAAGCGGCTGATGTTTTGGCCACGCGATATACGCTTGAGACATATGTTGCAAACAGCAGCTGTGCGATCTGATGCACTAGCCTCAAAAAAGGCCCACACCAAGGAACTTTTTGAATGACGGGCAGAGGCAGCGCCCTGCACAGGCGGAGCTCTGCGGTGTGATTCCGTCGGTGTACTGCCCTTACGCTGGCCACCAAAGGGCATCATGTCTCGTTGGAGATGTGCCTCCTCCTCATCCTCCTCCTCCTCTCTCCTATTAGGCACCCACGTGGAGTCCGTGACCTCATCATCCCCTCCCTCCTCATCACTGGAGCCAATCTGGCAGTATGCTGCAGCTGCTGGAACATGACTGCCAGATTGGTGTCCTTCTTGAGCATCCCCTCTGTCTGCTCTCACCCTACTGCCTTCCTGTAGCTGGGTTTCATCATCAGACCCTTCAAAACGCTGGGCATCCTCCTGGAGCATGTACCCAACACTGTGCTCAAACAGTTCGGGGAACTCCTCAGGAGGAGGACATGGTGGGTCTAGGGAAGGAGTGACTGATGATGAGTCTGACATTGATACCAGGGAAGAGGACGCTTTGGCAGCTGCTTTGCCAGTACCCTGAGCCTGGGTGAGAGAGGATGAGGAGGAGGAGGAGGGCTTGGTCATCCACTCTACCAAGTCTTCGGCATGATGTGGCTCAACATGTCCAGCTGCCGAAAAGAAGGACAAGCGTGTCCCATGGCCATGTGCTGATGACAATGCACCGCGTCCATGACCAGCACTGTTGCCCCCAGACACAGAGCCTGCTTGCCCTCTTTTATTGCCTCCTGACTGTCTGCCTCTCCTTGTTTGCCTTCCAGACATTCTAATAGATGGCCTGCAGGGAGATGGGAAAAAAGCAATAAGGGCTACCTTCAGGTGTCCTTCTCTGTCCCTTGAAACAAGGACTTGCACAGTGAAAGAAACTGACACTCTCCCTACCTACAGTTTTCTGTCCCTAGAAAAAATGTTTTTTTTTAAGCACAATATAGCACAAGGAGAATTCACTCACTGTCCTTCCAGGTCCCTGGAAACAAGGACTTGCACAGTGAAAAAAACTGACACTCTCCCTACCTACAGTTTTCTGTCCCTAGAAAAAATGTTTTTTTTAAGCACAATATAGCACAAGGAGAATTCACTCACTGTCCTTCCAGGTCCCTAGAAACAAGGACTTGCACAGTGAAAGAAACTGACACTCTCCCTACCTACAGTTTTCTGTCCCTAGAAAAAATGTTTTTTTTAAGCACAATATAGCACAAGGAGAATTCACTCACTGTCCTTCCAGGTCCCTGGAAACAAGGACTTGCACAGTGAAAGAAACTGACACTCTCCCTACCTACAGTTTTCTGTCCCTAGAAAAAATGTTTTTTTTAAGCACAATATAGCACAAGGAGAATTCACTCACTGTCCTTCCAGGTCCCTGGAAACAAGGACTTGCACAGTGAAAGAAACTGACACTCTCCCTACCTACAGTTTTCTGTCCCTAGAAAAAATGTTTTTTTAAGCACAATATAGCACAAGGAGAATTCACTCACTGTCCTTCCAGGTCCCTAGAAACAAGGACTTGCACAGTGAAAGAAACTGACACTCTCCCTACCTACAGTTTTCTGTCCCTAGAAAAAATGTTTTTTTTAAGCACACTATAGCACAAGGAGAATTCACTCACTGTCCTTCCAGGTCCCTGGAAACAAGGACTTGCACAGTGAAAGAAACTGACACTCTCCCTACCTACAGTTTTCTGTCCCTAGAAAAAATGTTTTTTTTTAAGCACAATATAGCACAAGGAGAATTCACTCACTGTCCTTCCAGGTCCCTGGAAACAAGGACTTGCACAGTGAAAGAAACTGACACTCTCCCTACCTACAGTTTTCTGTCCCTAGAAAAAATGTTTTTTTTAAGCACAATATAGCACAAGGAGAATTCACTCACTGTCCTTCCAGGTCCCTGGAAACAAGGACTTGCACAGTGAAAGAAACTGACACTCTCCCTACCTACAGTTTTCTGTCCCTAGAAAAAATGTTTTTTTTAAGCACAATATAGCACAAGGAGAATTCACTCACTGTCCTTCCAGGTCCCTGGAAACAAGGACTTGCACAGTGAAAGAAACTGACACTCTCCCTACCTACAGTTTTCTGTCCCTAGAAAAAATGTTTTTTTTAAGCACAATATAGCACAAGGAGAATTCACTCACTGTCCTTCCAGGTCCCTAGAAACAAGGACTTGCACAGTGAAAGAAACTGACACTCTCCCTACCTACAGTTTTCTGTCCCTAGAAAAAATGTTTTTTTTAAGCACAATATAGCACAAGGAGAATTCACTCACTGTCCTTCCAGGTCCCTGGAAACAAGGACTTGCACAGTGAAAGAAACTGACACTCTCCCTACCTACAGTTTTCTGTCCCTAGAAAAAATGTTTTTTTTAAGCACAATATAGCACAAGGAGAATTCACTCACTGTCCTTCCAGGTCCCTGGAAACAAGGACTTGCACAGTGAAAGAAACTGACACTCTCCCTACCTACAGTTTTCTGTCCCTAGAAAAAATGTTTTTTTTAAGCACAATATAGCACAAGGAGAATTCACTCACTGTCCTTCCAGGTCCCTGGAAACAAGGACTTGCACAGTGAAAGAAACTGACACTCTCCCTACCTACAGTTTTCTGTCCCTAGAAAAAATGTTTTTTTTAAGCACAATATAGCACAAGGAGAATTCACTCACTGTCCTTCCAGGTCCCTAGAAACAAGGACTTGCACAGTGAAAGAAACTGACACTCTCCCTACCTACAGTTTTCTGTCCCTAGAAAAAATGTTTTTTTTAAGCACACTATAGCACAAGGAGAATTCACTCACTGTCCTTCCAGGTCCCTGGAAACAAGGACTTGCACAGTGAAAGAAACTGACACTCTCCCTACCTACAGTTTTCTGTCCCTAGAAAAAATGTTTTTTTTAAGCACACTATAGCACAAGGAGAATTCACTCACTGTCCTTCCAGGTCCCTGGAAACAAGGACTTGCACAGTGAAAGAAACTGACACTCTCCCTACCTACAGTTTTCTGTCCCTAGAAAAAATGTTTTTTTTAAGCACAATATAGCACAAGGAGAATTCACTCACTATCCTTCCAGGTCCCTGGAAACAAGGACTTGCACAGTGAAAGAAACTGACACTCTCCCTACCTACAGTTTTCTGTCCCTAGAAAAAATGTTTTTTTTAAGCACAATATAGCACAAGGAGAATTCACTCACTGTCCTTCCAGGTCCCTGGAAACAAGGACTTGCACAGTGAAAGAAACTGACACTCTCCCTACCTACAGTTTTCTGTCCCTAGAAAAAATGTTTTTTTTTAAGCACAATATAGCACAAGGAGAATTCACTCACTGTCCTTCCAGGTCCCTAGAAACAAGGACTTGCACAGTGAAAGAAACTGACACTCTCCCTACCTACAGTTTTCTGTCCCTAGAAAAAATGTTTTTTTTAAGCACAATATAGCACAAGGAGAATTCACTCACTGTCCTTCCAGGTCCCTGGAAACAAGGACTTGCACAGTGAAAGAAACTGACACTCTCCCTACCTACAGTTTTCTGTCCCTAGAAAAAATGTTTTTTTTAAGCACAATATAGCACAAGGAGAATTCACTCACTTTCCTTCCAGGTCCCTAGAAACAAGGACTTGCACAGTGAAAGAAACTGACACTCTCCCTACCTACAGTTTTCTGTCCCTAGAAAAAATGTTTTTTTTAAGCACACTATAGCACAAGGAGAATTCACTCACTGTCCTTCCAGGTCCCTAGAAACATGGACTTGCACAGTGAAAGAAACTGACACTCTCCCTACCTACAGTTTTCTGTCCCTAGAAAAAATGTTTTTTTTAAGCACACTATAGCACAAGGAGAATTCACTCACTGTCCTTCCAGGTCCCTGGAAACAAGGACTTGCACAGTGAAAGAAACTGACACTCTCCCTACCTACAGTTTTCTGTCCCTAGAAAAAATGTTTTTTTTAAGCACAATATAGCACAAGGAGAATTCACTCACTGTCCTTCCAGGTCCCTAGAAACAAGGACTTGCACAGTGAAAGAAACTGACACTCTCCCTACCTACAGTTTTCTGTCCCTAGAAAAAATGTTTTTTTTAAGCACACTATAGCACAAGGAGAATTCACTCACTGTCCTTCCAGGTCCCTGGAAACAAGGACTTGCACAGTGAAAGAAACTGACACTCTCCCTACCTACAGTTTTCTGTCCCTAGAAAAAATGTTTTTTTTAAGCACAATATAGCACAAGGAGAATTCACTCACTGTCCTTCCAGGTCCCTAGAAACAAGGACTTGCACAGTGAAAGAAACTGACACTCTCCCTACCTACAGTTTTCTGTCCCTAGAAAAAATGTTTTTTTTAAGCACACTATAGCACAAGGAGAATTCACTCACTGTCCTTCCAGGTCCCTGGAAACAAGGACTTGCACAGTGAAAGAAACTGACACTCTCCCTACCTACAGTTTTCTGTCCCTAGAAAAAAAGTTTTTTTTAAGCACAATATAGCACAAGGAGAATTCACTCACTGTCCTTCCAGGTCCCTAGAAACAAGGACTTGCACAGTGAAAGAAACTGACACTCTCCCTACCTACAGTTTTCTGTCCCTAGAAAAAATGTTTTTTTAAGCACAATATAGCACAAGGAGAATTCACTCACTGTCCTTCCAGGTCCCTGGAAACAAGGACTTGCACAGTGAAAGAAACTGACACTCTCCCTACCTACAGTTTTCTGTCCCTAGAAAAAATGTTTTTTTTAAGCACAATATAGCACAAGGAGAATTCACTCACTGTCCTTCCAGGTCCCTAGAAACAAGGACTTGCACAGTGAAAGAAACTGACACTCTCCCTACCTACAGTTTTCTGTCCCTAGAAAAAATGTTTTTTTTAAGCACAATATAGCACAAGGAGAATTCACTCACTGTCCTTCCAGGTCCCTGGAAACAAGGACTTGCACAGTGAAAGAAACTGACACTCTCCCTACCTACAGTTTTCTGTCCCTAGAAAAAATGTTTTTTTTAAGCACAATATAGCACAAGGAGAATTCACTCACTGTCCTTCCAGGTCCCTGGAAACAAGGACTTGCACAGTGAAAGAAACTGACACTCTCCCTACCTACAGTTTTCTGTCCCTAGAAAAAAATGTTTTTTTTAAGCACAATATAGCACAAGGAGAATTCACTCACTGTCCTTCCAGGTCCCTAGAAACAAGGACTTGCACAGTGAAAGAAACTGACACTCTCCCTACCTACAGTTTTCTGTCCCTAGAAAAAATGTTTTTTTTAAGCACAATATAGCACAAGGAGAATTCACTCACTGTCCTTCCAGGTCCCTGGAAACAAGGACTTGCACAGTGAAAGAAACTGACACTCTCCCTACCTACAGTTTTCTGTCCCTAGAAAAAATGTTTTTTTTAAGCACAATATAGCACAAGGAGAATTCACTCACTGTCCTTCCAGGTCCCTAGAAACAAGGACTTGCACAGTGAAAGAAACTGACACTCTCCCTACCTACAGTTTTCTGTCCCTAGAAAAAATGTTTTTTTTAAGCACACTATAGCACAAGGAGAATTCACTCACTGTCCTTCCAGGTCCCTGGAAACAAGGACTTGCACAGTGAAAGAAACTGACACTCTCCCTACCTACAGTTTTCTGTCCCTAGAAAAAATGTTTTTTTTTAAGCACAATATAGCACAAGGAGAATTCACTCACTGTCCTTCCAGGTCCCTAGAAACAAGGACTTGCACAGTGAAAGAAACTGACACTCTCCCTACCTACAGTTTTCTGTCCCTAGAAAAAATGTTTTTTTTAAGCACAATATAGCACAAGGAGAATTCACTCACTGTCCTTCCAGGTCCCTAGAAACAAGGACTTGCACAGTGAAAGAAACTGACACTCTCCCTACCTACAGTTTTCTGTCCCTAGAAAAAATGTTTTTTTTAAGCACACTATAGCACAAGCACAAAACACACTGACACTCTCCCTACCTATCCTTCTCTTTCCCTAAACTAAAGGAATCCAGGTTAAGCAAGAAAGAAATAAAAGTCACTGTCCCTGCCTATGCTGCTCTATCCCTGCTCCGGAACACACTACACTAGGCCGCCGTGCTGGCGGCCTTTTATAGTGTGGGGCGTGTACTAAACACCCTCAGCAATAATTGGCCACAGGCATCCTGCCTGTGGCCAATCATTGCTCTCCTCGCTGCCGGCGCTGTGATTGGCCAAGCATGCGGGGTCACAGTGCATGCTTGGCCAATCACAGCGCCTGGATGACACTGCAATGGCGTAGTGCATTGTGGGCCGTTCGCGTCACTCGAATTTGGCGCGAACGGCCCAAATCGTTCGATCTTCGTCGAACGATCGAACAGCCGATGTTCGAGTCGAACGTATGTTCGACTCGAACACGAAGCTCATCCCTAATGGACAATTGTTTCGCTGCTGCTGACCACATACGCCTGCTACCTGGACCGATGCTCTCCTCTGTGGACCACTGCATTACTAAAACCGCAGGTAATCTTTTCTTTACGCTTTGCTCAGAAGAATGTATTTTGGTTTGTAATTGGTATGTACAGTGCATGTTATGTTGAATGTGAATATAATGTGCATCCTTAATTGAAACAATGAAGTGTATAAGACAATATGTCACTAATGACATATGATGTGAAAAAGTGAATGAACACCTTTGGGATACAGTGTACCAAAATATACACAAGCACATAAATAATACAAGACAAAAAAGTCCGAAAATTTTGTGTAAAATGAAATGTTCACAAAAGTCCATAGGAGCAGTGAAAAAAAGCAGTACAAAAAATGAATGAAAAATTAAAGGATTGAAGAAAAACGAATCTTCTTGAAACTTTTCCTTCCAGCAAGTAAAGAACAATGCTTATCAGATAACAGATGTCTCCTTACCAAAATGGATGGACCCCCGTGACAGAGGTCATACGAGCTCAACACATAGGATTCACTCCAAAGATCATCCTCCAAGTTCCTCCTTCCATAAGAATGCGGCAGATGCAGTCTTTCCAAGGTATAAAAACCATATATCACCGCTCACACATTCAAGGAATTGGTTGGGGAAAAAGTAATAGAAAACTTCATGGTGCAGCAAGTTTCATGTAAAAGGAAACTATTTATTGATAGCTGACATCCGAAGATAAAAGACAAAGTGCCGTTTGTTTGCTAAAGCAATATAACAAACTGCATGAATAAAATAAACAGTCAGCTGCGACTCACGCCAGCCAGCTGAAGTGTGGTGACGTCAGAATCCTTTAGCTCCACCTGACGCTGCGTTTCTCCTTACAAGGCGTCCACTGGGAAAGGAGGCTAAGAAGGAGACGTCACTCACCACATTATATAGCCCATGTTATGGGTTAGAAATATGAAGGGCCTTCAACAATGTGATAGGTTGGCAGGAATTTGCGTGTGTAATTTATGCTCCTAGAACGCCTGGAGGTGCTACTTGGATGTTGGACTTCTGTATGTGGCCAGGCTATGTAAAAGTCTCACACATGTGGTATTGCCATACTCAGGAGGAGTAGCAGATTGTATTTTGGGGTGTCATTTTTGCTATGTACATGCTATGTGTTAGAAATATCTTATAAATGGACAACTTTGTGTAAAAAAAAATGTGTTTTCATTTTTTTTACACACTTTCCAAAAACTTCTGGAAAAAAATTAACCATTCAAAAGACTAATTTTTCCTCATAGATTATACGTTGGGGTGTTAGCTTTCGAAAATTGGGGTCATTTTGTGGGCGTTTCCATTGTCCAGGGCCTTCAAAAGTGTGATAGGTTGTCATCTAATGAGTTGTGTAATTTCTGCTCCTGGAACGCCTGGAGGTGCTACTTACATGTTGGGCCTCTGTATGTGGCCAGGCTGTGTAAAAGTCTCACACATGTGGTATCCAATGCTGTATCCTGGCCTAGGCCAACAAGGCCCAGGCCTAAGGCAGCACTTTGCAGGGGGGCAGCACGGAAATTGTCCCCACCGCCTTGCGCTACATTGTTAGTGTAGCGCCAGTCTTATGGGGCGGACTGGGCTGAGAGGCAAATTAGTCTAGCGCCCCCATAAAGCGGCCACACTGCTTACATTTTTTGCGGGCGGCCGGCATTCCGCAACTGTGTGTGTGTGTGTGTGTGGGGGGGGTGCTTCTAATTTTGACTGTCCCATCATCCTGGACCACAAACCTTCCTCACTGTTCTATATGTTTTCTGCTGCACCATTGGCATGGTTATATCTTCTTAGTCCTCTCCATAAAATTATCAGAAATTTGTGCTTAAAGCAGAACTATAGACAACACTTTTTTTTTCACTTTGTATAGAGTAATGGAGGGTTATAGCCCCTGACAGTTTATTTTTTACCATCCCTGTCCCATTGCAGAGATTTCCCTTCACTTCCTGCCCTATAGCCAGACAGGAAGTGAGAGGAAATCTATGCAAATTTAGGGAATTCATTGCCCCCCCCAGGCCCTAAGAACTAGTGTCCCCACTCAAAAAAATTGGGGCGGGTCTTAAACAGCAAGGGGTGTGGCCTTGACTGAAAGGGGTGGGTCATATTTAAATTAGGGGGTGCACAAGTTTAGTCAGGCCTAGGGCAGCACAAAACCTAAATACATTACTGGTGGTATCGCCATACTCAGGAGGAGCAGAATAATGTATTTTGGGGTGTCATTGTAAGTATGCATGTGCTGTGTGAGAGAACTAACTTGTTATTATGACAATTTTGTGTAAAAAGAAAAAAAAAGAAACAAATCTTAATTTTCCCAAGAATTGTGGGAAAAAATTACAACTTCCAAAAATTCACTATGCCTCTTACTAAATACCTTGGAATGTCTACTTTCCAAAAAGGGGTCATTTGGGGGGTATTTGTACTTTCCTGGCTTGTTAGGGTCTCAAGAATTGAGATAGGCCGTCAGTACATCAGGTGTGATCAGATGTGATCAATTTTCAATGATTGGCACCATAGACTGTAGACTCAATAACGTTCACAGAGACCAAATAATATACACTAATTTTGGTTATTTTTACTAAAGATATGTAGCAGTATACATGTTGACCCAAATTTATGAAGAAAAATAATTTCTTTGCAAAATTTTAAGATAGAAACTAAAAAAAAAGTGTTTTTTTTTTTCAAAATGTTCTCTCTTTTTTGCTTATATTGCAAAAAATAAAAAACCTAGCGGTGACTAAATACCACCAAAAGAAAGCTCTGCTTGTGAGAACAAAATAAAAAAAAATGTGTTTGGATACAATGTAGCATGACTGAGTAATTGTCATTCAAAATGTGAGAGCGCTGGAAGCTGAAAATTGGTCTGGGCAGGAAGGGCCCTGTATTGAAGTGGTTAAAGTGAAAAAAAAATTGAAATATTCCTTTAAATATCGTACCTGGGGGGTGTGTAGAGTATGCCTGTGAAGTGGCACATGTTTCCAGTGTTTAGAACTGTCCCTGCACAAAATGACATTTGTAAAGGAAAAAAAGTAATTTAAAACTGCTTGCGGCTTTAATGTAATGTCTGGTCCCGGCAATATGGGTGAAAATCATTGAGAAAAAAGGCATGGGTACCTCACTTTCCATCCCAATGACAAATGTTTTTAGAAAATGTGTTTTTTTTATTGAAACAAGGATTGGTGATAAAGCATCAGTGGAGTGGAGACACTTTTTTCCATATTAACTCTTATGCGGCGTACACACGTACGTTTTTAATGCCATTTTTTTAACCAACGTTTTTCTCGTCGTTTTTTTTCATGTTTCCTCTCAAGCCTGTCTTGGATCCACACGGTCATTAAAAAAACAGCTCGAGCAAAACGCAGTGACGTACAACACGTACGACGGCACTATAAAGGGGAAGTTCCGTTCGAATGGCGCCGCCCTTCATGTTAGTAAAGTTTGTTGAGCGATGATTTACACTTTTCAGCCTCGTTCTTTTCAGTCCGTTACAGCGTGACGAATGTGCTATCTCCATTACGAACGCTAGTTTTACCAGAACGAGCGCTCCCGTCTCATACTTGATTCTGAGCATGCGCGTTTTTTTTCCCCTCGTAAAAGCATACACACTATCGTTTTTCACGTCGTAAAAAAAAACAACGTGAAAAACGACGTGAAAAAATAGAGCATGTTTGAAATTTTCAATGGCCGTTTTTCACGCCGTTAAAAATGCTCTGGAGCATACACACGATTGGTTTTAATGTCCATTTTTAAAAATGGCATTTTTAACGGCATGAAAAACGATCGTGCGTATGGGGCATTACAGGAGAGAATTTCCCTTCCTAGGGGTAGATTTCCTCTCACTTCCTGTTGTCTCCTTCCATTTGCAAGTAGAAGTCGTTTGTAAGTTGGATGTTTGAAAGTAGGGGCCTGCCGTATATACTCTGCAGAAATTTTGCCCTTAGGTGTTGGTGTTGCCACAACACTGTAAGCCCTCACTGTTACTCTTGGTGGGAGCTGGAACGCCCTGCTGTGAACTATTATATCAAGAATTGTAATTACATGCCATTGTTGAACAGTGGTAGGAAAAATTGGACCTTTGGTGGTGGTGCTGGTGCTGGTGCCACAACACTGTAAGTCCTCACAGTTACTCTTGGTGGGCTCAGGAATGGGCCCTGCTGTGAATTATTAGATCAAGAATTGTAATTACATGCCCCTGTTAAACATGGGCATAAAAATTGGGCCTTAGGCACTGGTGCCACAACACTGCAACCCCTCACAGATACTGTACTTGGAGCGCAGCAATGAGCCCTGCTGCAAAGTATTGCATCAAAAATTGTAATTACATGCCCCTGTTAAACAGGGGCAGAAAAATTGGGCCTTAGGCACTGGTGCCACAACACTGCAACCCCTCCCAGATACTGTACTTGGAGCGCAGCAATGAGCCCTGCTGCAAAGTATTGCATCAAAAATTGTAATTACATGCCCCTGTTGAACAGGGGCAGAAAACTGGTGCTGGTGCCACAACACTGCAACCTCTCACAGATACTGTAGTTGGAGCGCAGCAATGAGCCCTGCTGCAAAGTATTGCATCAAAAATTGTAAATACACGCCCCTGTTAAACAGGGGCTGAAAAATTGGGACTTAGCCACTGGTGGCCGTGCCCAGAACCAAAAATGTTCTTACAAGCTATCAGCATGATCATTGAGGAGGAAGAGGATAGTCACTCAGCATAACATGATAGTCACTCAGCATCAGCATAGCCAGTCTTGAAGGGATGTGACATTTCAATTCTTCGGTTACATCAGCATCAGGTGCTTGGTAGCTGGTGGTGATCCAAGACTGATTCATTTTTATGAAGGTCAGTCGATCGACCGAGTCGGTGGACAGGTGACTGTGATTGGTTACAAAGCCTCCAGCAGCACTGAATGTGCGTTCCGAAAGAACGCTGGATGCAGGACAGGCCAGTAGCTCAATTGCATACTGTGCAAGCTCTGGCCAGTGATCCATCCTCAAGACCCAGTAACCCAGAGGATTTTCGGTGGGAAAGGTGTTCAAGTTTTATCTTGCCCCTAGGTATTCCTGCACCATGTAAACCAGACGCTGGCGATGGTTGCTGGAACCGATCATACCTTGGGGCTGCATACTAAAAAACTGTCTGAACGCATCAGTCAGACGGCCACCTTCTTCCATCCCTCTCCTTAATCGCACAAATACGAGGATCCCTCCGCAGGCTTTGCAGGATCAGGGAGGCCATGCAGCATAGGTTTGCTGAGGCATTTGGTCCGGAGTCCTCTGGGTCACTCAGGACGACATGATCCGCAGCCACCTCCTCCCAGCCACGTACAAGTCCATGGGTGTCTTGGGACTGTAATTGATCCCTTGAAGACTGCTGCTGATGCTGAGTGCTAGGCTCCACCTCCATGCTGACACAATCCTCCTCCTCTTCCTGTGTGCTAGGCGGGCCAGCAGGAACACTGTCTGGATAAAGGGGGTTTTGAGAGGTACGTAAGTTCTCCTCTTCCTGCCTCTGTTCTGCCTCAAGTGCCCTGTCCATTATTCCATGCAGCGTGTGCTCCAACAGGTGGACAAGAGGGACACTGTCACTGATGCATGCACTGTCACTGCTCACCATTCTCGTGGCCTCCTCAAAATGGTGACAGGACAGTGCATGCATCCCTGATCATGGCCCACTGGCATGGGGGAAAAATCCAAGCTCCCCTGACCCTGTCCTGGTGCAATATTGCAACAGATACTCATTGATGCCCTCTGCTGCGTGTGCAGCCGCTGCAGCATCACCAACGTAGAGTTCCACCTGGTGGGCATGTCTCAGATTAGGCAGTTCTTGAGCAGGTTGTATTCCTTTTGCAGGTAAGCCAGCCGAGCACTGGCATTATATGACCGGCGGAAATGCCCACAGAGTTTCCTGGCCTGCTTCAGGACCTCCTGTAAGCCCGGGTACCTGCCCAAGAACTGCTGCACCACCAAGTTAAGGACGTGAGCCAAACAGGGCACATGGGTCAGTTGTCCCTGTCGGAGGGCAGAGAGGAGGTTGGTGCTATTGTCGCAAACCACCTTTCCTGGCTTAAGCTGGCGTGGCGTCAACCACCTCTGAGCCTGCCCCTGCAGAGCTGACAGAATCTCTGCCCCAGTGTGGCTCCTGTCCCCCAAGCACACCAGCTCAAGCACTGCATGGCATCTTCTTGCCTGCGTACTTGCGTAGCCCCTTGAACGCCTACGGAGCACCCCTGGTTCCGAGAACAAAGCACAGGTAGGGGCCATGGAGGAAGAAGAAGAGGAGGGGGTGGAGGAGAGAGGTGTGTCAGAATCACCAGTAGTAACATTTTGGAGGCGTGGTGGCAGAACAACCTCCAACACTACTGTACCTTGTCCTACATCCTTCCCAGCTGCCAGCAGAGTCACCCAATGCGCCGTGAAAGATAGGTAACATCCCTGTCCATGCCTGCTGGACCATGAGTCAGCGGTAATATGCACCTTACCGATGACCGCCCTGTCCAGTGAGACCAAGACATTGTCTTCCACATACCAGTAGAGAGCCGGAATCGCCTTCCGTGAGAAAAAGTGGCGTTTGGGAACCTGCCACTGAGGAACCGCACATTCCACAAACTCGAGAAAGGGGGCAGAGTCTACCAACTAAAAAGGCAGCAGTTGAAGTGCTAGCAATTTAGCCAAGCTAGCATTCAACCGCTGGGCATGTGAATAGCTGGGAGCGAACTTCTTTTGGCGGTGCAGCAGCTGGGGCAGGGAAATTTGCCTGGTACAAATCGGATGTCAGTGTACCGATAGCAGATTGCCCACAAGTACTTGGCTGTGACACACCTAATTCTACACCTTCATTCCTCTCAGTGCAGGTTTCAGAGAAGACTCAAAGGCATAGTGTGGTTGGAGATCCCAGCTGATGAGGTGCAAGGAGAGGTCTGCTTTGTTCTTTGGTGTGGGTCTTTTAGGTACGCTTGCCAACGAACTGCATGGCAGGTCGACATATGTCTGGTCAAGCACGTGGTGCCCAAGTGGCTGATGTTTTGGTCACGCGAGATACCTTTCAGACATATGTTGCAAATGGCAACGGTGCGATCTGCTGCACACGTCTGAAAACGGCCCACACCAAAGAACTTTTGGAATAAAGCGCAGAGACAGCAGCGCCCTGCACATGCGGAGCTCTGCGGTGTGATGCAGTCGGTGTGCTGCCCTTAGTCTGGCCCTTGGAGGGCATCCTGCCTTGTTGGAGATGTCTCCTCCTCCTCCTCCTCCTCTCTCCTATCAGGCACCCACGTGGAGTCAGTGACCTCATCACCCCCTCCCTCCTCATCACTGGAGCAAGTCTGGCAGTATGGTGGTCCTTGTTGGGCACCCCCTCTCTCTGGGCTCACGTTACTACCCCCTCTCTCTGGGCTCATGTTACTGCCTTCCTCTAGCTGGGTTCCATCATCGGAGCCATCAAAACGCTGGGCATCCTCCTGGAGCATGTACCCAACACTGTGGTCAAACAGTTCGGGGGACTCCTCAGGAGGACATGGTGGGGCTAGGGAAGGAGTGACTGATGCCATTGAGCTGAGGGAAGAGGCTGCTTTGGCAGCTGCTTTGCCAGACAAAGTACCCTGAGCCTGGGTGAAAAAGGATGAGGAGGATGAGGACGGCTTGGTCATCCACTCTACCTAGTCTTGGGCATGTTGTGGCTCAACATGGCCAGCTGACGAAAAGAAGGACAAGCATGTCCCACGGCCACTTGCTGATGAGGATGCACCGTGTCCACAACCAGCACCGTTGCCTCTAGACACAGAGCCTGCTTGCCCTCTTTTATTGCCTCGTAACTGTCTGCCTCTCCTTGTTTGCCTTCCAGACATACTAATGGCCTGCAGTGAGATGTAGCTGCACAAAGGTGGTATGTATTGTGACAGCAGGAAGGTAAAGTCACCTGGTTGCATCCAGGGGGGTAGATATATTTCGCCCAGATTCAGGCTTTACGCGGACTTATACAACTAGGTGGAGAGTTGTATAAGCCCAGCTAAGGCTAGTGGGCTCATGGATGACTCATACCTCTAGGGAGAGGGCTGGGCGTCGTGCAGGCAGGGAGTTGATGAGGCCAGCTGAAGCTTGTCAGCTCATTTAGGCCTCTATAAGAACTCCCAGCTTCATTAGATGTTAGCTCATGCCTGGAACCAGACCTGTGTGGACTGTCTAGGGAGAGTGAACCCCTGTGCGGTGAGAAAAAGCCTGTGTGGCTATTTGCTTGGACATTTAAAACCAGGGACTTAGGGACTAGGACAGCACTAGGCTGATCCCAGTTGTTAGTTAGGAAACCTGTATGTTTAGTCAGAGGTCAAGTTGACCAGGATTTATTTTGTTTATATGTTTCTTTTGGCTTTGCTGTGTTTTGTCACTGTAAATAGAAAATAAACCGCACCTTTTTTTTGATTTTGAAAACCACAACCTCCGTTTGCTGGGCCTGTTTTTGTGTGGGGAGCCCATCCCGGGGGTCACACACACCCGCTGCCGAGCTAACCCCCTCACAGTTGGTGGAGAATGCAGGCAGTTTTTTTTAAGCCAGCATGGAGGAGATACTGAAGCAGCTGGCTCTAGCAAATGCCAATCAACAGCAGACAAATGCAGGTTTGCAAAAGAGCCTTGCAGCCCAGCAGCAAGCTCACCAACAGAGTCTGGAAGCTCAGCAACAAGCCCAGCAGCAATCTGAGGCCCGCTTCATAGACCTGTTACAGAAGCAAGAGCAGAGACTACAACAAATGGAAGCAGTAATGCAGCAACGTCCGCAGACCAGTGAGGAAAGCCGTCCCACTAATACCGCGTCCTTTGGGGTGAGTCGTTTATTGACAAAAATGACTGGAGAGGATGATCCAGAGGTATTTTTGACCACATTTGAAAGGACTGCTGAAAGAGAAAAGTGGCCTGAGGAGCAGTGGGCTGGACTGGTGGCTCCTCTGTTAACTGGTGAATCGCAGAAGGCTTACTATGACCTAGAGCCTGACCAAGCAAAAGACTATGTGATGCTAAAAGCTGAGATATTGGCAAGGCTGGGTGTCACCCAGGCTGTCCGGGCTCAGCGTGTGCATAACTGGACTTTCCAGCTTGGAAAACCCCCCAGGTCTCAAATGTATGATCTCATTCACCTGAGCAGAAAGTGGCTACAGCCAGAGACTTTGTCCGCACCAAAGATTGTGGAACGTGTTGTAATGGATCGGTTTTTGAGAGCTCTTCCTACTGCCATCCAAAACTGGGTAAGCCATGGAGACCCAGAGACGGCCGATGGTCTTGTGGATCGTGTGGAGAAATACTTGGCTACAGAGAACCTGACGGCCTCTTCCAGAGACACTCGGACTTTCCACCCTAAGACCAGACCATCCCCAGGGGCGGATAAGAGGATTCCAAGGGGTAAGGGTGGAGAGAGTGAGAGGGTGGGAGCTCTACCCCAAGTTTGGCGAGAACAGCCTGGGAAATCAGCGGCTCAAGAGGCGGCAAGAAGGATCGTTTGCTACCGCTGCCGGCAAGCGGGACATATTGCAGCCAATTGCCCGGTTGTGGAGGAACCCATGCAGTGTGACTTTCTGACGGGCAGACGTCAGTCGCTGTGTGCGACAGTCGCATGCACTGCCATTCGAGGAATTGAGAAACATTTATGCAAAATGTGTGTTAATGGTAGAAATGTTGTGGTATTGCTGGATTCAGGTAGCCTTGTGACCCTGATAAAGGCTGAGTTAGTTAAAACAGAGGTCTCTGGGAATAGCAAGGTAGCTGTTATTTGTGTGCATGGGGACACCCGAGAGTATCCAGTGACTACAGTGTGTTTCGAGACCCCCAAAGGTACCCTCTCTCATCCAGTGGGCTTAGTATCTCAGTTACCGTATGACGCCATTGTGGGAAGGGATTTTCCGAAGTTCTGGGAACTGTGGGATGATCCTGAGCCCCCCCACTGGTGCCCCTATGTACCAGGAATGTGATAGCCAGAACTCCCCTGAAAGTGGTGAGGACTCTCCGGAATTTCCCTTATCAGTATTGGCAGGGGAGACTCAAGAAACTGGAGAGGAGCCCACCTCCTCAGACGAAAACCTACCGTCTGTGGAGTTTTCTGATCTTGAGGTTCACAGGGAAAACTTTGCCACAGAACAGTTGAAAGACCCCGCCCTAATAAAGGCACGCGAAAACGTAGTGAAAATAGATGGCGAGTTAGTGAACCCAGATAATACCTGCACTTACCCATACTTCAGCGTAGAGAAGGACCTACTGTATCGGGTGGCAAAAAGGGCAGAAGAAACCGTTGAGCAGCTTGTGGTGCCCAAACCTTACAGGAAGTTGGTGTTGGAGTTGGCCCATGGGCACATTCTTGGAGGTCATCTGGGGACAGAGAAAACCCGAGAGAGGGTATTACAGAGATTCTATTGGCCGGGGGTGATGAAGGACATAGAAAATTATTGTTCCTCCTGCCCTGTGTGTCAGAGGTCGGCCCCGATGCCACATTTCCGTAGCCCGCTGGTCCCTCTACCCATCATTGAGGTCCCGTTTGAGAGGATCGCCATGGATTTGGTAGGTCCTATAATCAAGTCCGCTAGGGGGCACCAGTACATATTAGTTATAATGGACTATGCCACCCGTTATCCAGAAGCGATCCCTCTCCGAAATACCTCGGCCAAAACCATAGCCAAAGAGCTATCTCTTGTGTTTAGCCGGGTGGGTATTTGTAAAGAACTGCTTACGGACCAAGGTACACCCTTTATGTCCCGGGTTATGAAGGAGCTGTGTAAATTGTTCAAAGTGACGCAATTACGTACATCTGTGTATCACCCCCAAACCGATGGGCTGGTTGAAAGATTCAACAAAACCCTAAAACAAATGTTGAAGAAAGTGGTGGATAGAGATGGAAAGGATTGGGACTGTCTACTTCCTTATCTGATGTTTGCTATTAGGGAGGTGCCCCAATCCTCTACGGGATTCTCCCCCTTTGAGTTACTGTATGGGAGACACCCAAGAGGGCTGTTGGATATTGCCAAGGAATCTTGGGAAAGTGAGAGTTCTCCCCACAGGAGTGTGATTGAGCATGTCGCCCTGATGCAAGACCGAATTGCACAGGTAATGCCCATCGTGAAGGAACATTTGGCCCAAGCGCAGTTAGCACAGCAGAGAGTGTACAACCGTGGAGCCAAGACCCGTACCTTTTCCCCGGGGGATAGGATACTGGTACTTGTCCCTACGGTTGAAAGTAAATTCCTTGCCAAATGGCAAGGCCCCTACGAGATAATAGAAAAAGTGAGTGAAGTGAATTACAAGGTCAGACAACCAGGAAGGCGAAAGCCCGAACAGATCTATCACGTTAATCTGTTGAAAGCCTGGAGGGATAGAGAGTCCCTAGTCGCAGACACTTGGTCACCAGCTCAAACTGGTTGCGTGATTCCTGAGGTTGGAATAGCAGCCACCTTGTCACAACCCCAACAACAGGAGGTTAAGGAGTTTGTGCTTCGCAACAAGGAGGTATTCTCTGAGCTGCCGGGACAAACATTTGGGGTAGAGCATGACATCATTACCCCGCCCGGTGAAAGGGTGAAGTTAAAACCCTATCGGATCCCAGAGGCCCGACGGGAGGCAATACGGGAGGAAGTACAGAAAATGCTGAACTTAGGGGTGATAGAGGAGTCCCAAAGTGATTGGTCTAGTCCCATTGTGTTGGTGCCTAAACCGGATGGGAGCTGGCGATTTTGTAACGATTTTCGTCAGTTGAACAAAGTTACAAAATTTGACACCTACCCCATGCCACGTATAGATGAGTTGATCGACCGGCTGGGAACAGCCCGATACATGACGACTCTTGACCTCACAAAAGGGTATTGGCAAATCCCCCTGGCCAAATTGGCCAAAGAGAAAACCGCATTTGTAACCCCAGACGGGGCGTTCCAATATAAAAGAATGCCGTTCGGGTTACAGAATGCGCCGGCCACATTCCAGCGGAAAATGGACCAGATGCTGAGGCCCCATCGGAAGTATGCTGCGGCTTACCTGGATGACGTAATTGTCCATAGCACAGATTGGGCCTCACATCTGCCAAAAGTGCAAGCAGTCCTGGACTCTGTTCGGGAAGCGGGGTTTACGGCTAACCCCAAGAAGTGTACCATTGGGCAGGGGGAGGCCAAATATCTTGGGTACACCATTGGGAGGGGAGTAATAAAACCCCAACTCAACAAAGTCGAGGCCATCCAGAGTTGGCCACGTCCCAACAGCAAGAAGCAGGTACGAGCCTTTCTGGGAATCGCTGGGTATTATCGGCGATTCATTCCCCACTTTGCTTCTAAGGCTGTGCCCCTAACCAACCTAACGAAGGGGAAAGGGTCGGTCATGATTAAATGGACCCCCGAGGCTGAGGCAGCATTCCAATTCTTGAAACAAGCCTTATGTAGCCAGCCAGTGTTGTACTCACCCGACTTCTCTAAAGACTTTGTCGTACAAAGTGATGCGTCAGATGTGGGGTTAGGAGCAGTATTGTCCCAGGTCTGGAACGGGGAAGAGCACCCAGTCATTTACCTCAGCAGGAAGTTGAAGTCCCATGAGGTAAATTACGCCACCGTTGAAAAGGAGTGTTTAGCGGTGAAGTGGGCTCTAGATTCCCTTCGGTACTACCTGCTAGGTAGGCACTTTGACATGGTTACGGATCACGCTCCGTTAAAGTGGATGGCTCAAAACAAGGAAACAAATAGAAGAGTGAATAGGTGGTTCCTGGCCCTCCAGGAATTCAACTTCACAGTAAAGCATCGCCCTGGCGTTCAAATGGGGAATGTGGATGCTTTGTCTCGAGTACATGAATGCCTGATTGCTGGTGTTCCAACCCCGAGGTTAAAACAAGAGGGGGGGGTATGTGACAGCAGGAAGGTAAAGTCACCTGGTTGCATCCAGGGGGGGTAGATATATTTCGCCCAGATTCAGGCTTTACGCCGACTTATACAACTAGGTGGAGAGTTGTATAAGCCCAGCTAAGGCTAGTGGGCTCATGGATGACTCATACCTCTAGGGAGAGGGCTGGGCGTCGTGCAGGCAGGGAGTTGATGAGGCCAGCTGAAGCTTGTCAGCTCATTTAGGCCTCTATAAGAACTCCCAGCTTCATTAGATGTTAGCTCATGCCTGGAACCAGACCTGTGTGGACTGTCTAGGGAGAGTGAACCCCTGTGCGGTGAGAAAAAGCCTGTGTGGCTATTTGCTTGGACATTTAAAACCAGGGACTTAGGGACTAGGACAGCACTAGGCTGATCCCAGTTGTTAGTTAGGAAACCTGTATGTTTAGTCAGAGGTCAAGTTGACCAGGATTTATTTTGTTTATATGTTTCTTTTGGCTTTGCTGTGTTTTGTCACTGTAAATAGAAAATAAACCGCACCTTTTTTTTGCTTTTGAAAACCACAACCTCCGTTTGCTGGGCCTGTTTTTGTGTGGGGAGCCCATCCCGGGGGTCACACACACCCGCTGCCGAGCTAACCCCCTCACAGTATATATATATATATATATATATATATATATATATATATATATATACTGGTTATAATGCAGCTATCAGAATCAACTGCCTGCTGTGGTATTAGTATGAGAAAAGCAGCAATTGTCTTCAGTTAGTTTTAGGTGAACACTGTGCAGAGGACACAGTACACTAACTGAAAATACTTGCAGCTCTCTACCTGTGGTTTTATTATGAGAACACCACTAATTGTATTCAGGTAAGCTTTAGGTGAACACTATACAAAGCACACAGTACACTAAGTGCAGCTAGCACAACCACCTGCCTGCCTGTCACAGTATAGAGAATAACAGGAACGGATCTAGCTAAACTGAATACAGTGTATAAATATATATACAACACCTACGATGCATATATATCATCTACACACTGTAACTGCAGCTAACTGACTCGCCTGCCTGCTCTATCTAACTCAATATAAATGACACTGTCTCTCTCTCTCTGTAAGCTCTCTATTTAACCACCGCAATACACTACACAAGGACGCCACGGAGGTGGCCTTATATAGGGTGGGGCGTGTACTAAACCCCCTAAAACATAATTGGCCAAAGCCACCATGGCTTTGGCCAATTATGGCTCTCCGTTTTTTGCGCGCTGTGATTGGCCAAAGCAGGCGGGTCTTAGTGCATGCTTGGCCAATCATCAGCCAGCAATGCACTGCGATGCCGCAGTGAATTATGGGCCGTGACGCACCACTCAAATTTGCTGCGAATGGCCCATAAAGTTCGCAATTCGGCGAACAGCCGAACAGCCGACGTTCGAGTCCAACATGGGTTCGATTCGAACATGAAGCTTGTCCCTAATGAAGAATAAGTATTTTGTTTCTACTAAAATGAGTATAAGCAATGGTACTGACACATTACTGTTAAACTGTCTGTAGAAATAGTTGCAGAGATAGCTTACAAACTGGTTATGACCGTGAGAAGAGCAGTAAACATAGGTAACTGTGGTTGATGAGAGAAAATCCAAGTAGTCTATGACATCTAAGCCTATAATCAGGGTTATACTGTGTAAGTTCATTTAATTTTTTTAAAAGTAGCTTAGGGTATTAAGGTTTTTATTTCTTATCTCATAGTATATATAATACCAATTGAAGACAAGGATGTTTGCTTGTCTATGTTACTGAGATACATTTTATATACAATTAACAAAATCATAGCTTAGATGCAGTTAGGGAAAGGCTATAATGGGACCATAGCAGGATAAATCAAAATACATTTGTGTCATCATGGCAAATAACATGATTACTAAACTGAGATTAGGGCCTGAGGAACAGAGATAAATACCTTTATAAAGGGGTTACATAGGGTTCTTAAACACTCAGGGTATCCCTGGGCATCTACATAAGAAAAGGTGGGTAAAGTTGTTTTTGTTCCCCATGTTCTCTTTTTTTTTTCTCTTTTCTGTCTTACTTCTTCTAGGACTCTTTTCCCTTTCCTGCTGCATCCATTAGGCTTGAGCCATTGCTGTATTTTTGCTGAAAATTATCCTGTGCAGGAAAACTGTGGTACACAAAAAGACTTACAAAAGTACCTAGGAATGCCACAATTTTATCATGCCTTTGTCATGCGCTAAATCATATTCATTTCCTAAATACACAGATCAAACAATATGAATACAGACTAAATATGGAATATTTATTCACTAGATATGTATTAACAATAAATAGTTAGATTATGGATATACATACATAAAATACAAAATTGTTAGGCAACACTTGCTAATGGGTTTTGATACAATATTAATGGAACAAAAGGCTCAATTTCTCCCTGTTGACACAATAACTATATATATATATATATATATATATATATATATATATATATAATTATCAGACAAAAAGTCTGCGATTTATGCGGCCAACAGTTACTCCTCTGCAGCAGGAGTAAGAGTTAAACTATGTAAAGACAGTACGCGACTATAGCATAAAACAAGAAATGATCAAATTGAAAAAACAAAAATAAAGTTAAAGAAAAATCCAAAGTGGTTATTCTATCAGGGAAATAATAATCTAAATATCATGAAAAATTAATCATAAGTATTCTCAAATAATCAATTAATCAGGGAAGATCAATGCACAATATTTAGACTTCCAAAATTACTGCTGGCTTACAATGGTCGTTACCAAAGTCCCCAAGATGGCTGCCTTTCCCAAAATGGTGTCTTAACAAGTTGGAGCTGCATTTTGGCATCCTCAAAGTGTCAAATGATGAGGCGTGATGATAAGCGTATGAGGTGTGTATCAATTGTGATGGAGTGAGGTCTGAGGGTGTCCTGAAGTGTTCTGTTGTGAATGAAGTGAAGTGTATGGTCTCAATGGCTTCCTCTCCTGGTCCTATATACCATTCTGGACAATAACCTCATAAAAATTTTAATAAGCCTAGCCCAGAAGGGGGAACTTATTATTATTGGTTCATGTGGCTAACTAGTAATTCTGTTATTTGATTAGTCATTCTAAGACAAGGGATATATTTGTTCTAAATAACTTGTTGTAGGACTGTACACTTTCTCATGATTATAATGTGGCCATGTAATATTTCTAATATATAAATATATGTAATGTTAGGAGATCTGGTAACAATGTCAGATGAGTATACATTTCTAATGCAGCATAATTTCAAACACAATTATTTTGAATAAGAAAATATGTATATACATATATATATATATATATTTATGGTTGAAGCCCTATATCCGATACGGATATGAATAAGATAGATAGACTTAACATAAGACTTACAACATGAAATGGACCTGAAGTGTGCCCTGATCTGATGGACGGTATGCCAAAATAAGGGGGCATACCCAAGATTAGAATGAATATTTTGTGGAGAGAAATGAATTTTGAGAAATGCCCTAAAAAAGGGAATGGGAGGGTGGGTATCACTCACAGGAAACCAACGAAGACTGCAGGTGAGTGGGCTGGTTAAATAGCCCCCCGGGCTCCTCCCATAAATTCAGGCCAGCATACTGGCCTTCTAACTTATGGTTGAAGCCCTATATCCGATACGGATATGAATAAGATAGATAGACTTAACATAAGACTTACAACATGAAATGGACCTGATTACCTGAAGTGTGCCCTGATCTGATGGACGGTATGCCAAAATAAGGGGGCAAAAATATTCAGGTAGGGATGTAGTTTTATTGGTTTTAGCTTTGTTCATTGAGCAAGTTTGGTGAATGCTTGTGCCATTTCCACCTGAGGATTGGAGGATGTGCTGGACGAAGCAGGCAGACTTCCACCTGTCAAGTCTCTTAATTGTCGTGATCTGGGACCCCACACCGGGATGTGGCCGAGGCCGCTCCAATTACGATAAGAGCGACTGGAGCACTGACTGGGGTTGAGGTGTGGTAGCGTGGAAGAGTGAGTGAGTGAGTGTGAAGGTGACAGGACCCAAATTTACCTAACCGCCCCACCGTTGATCCAGAGGAAGGCGAAAACCCCAGCCGAGCCTAGGCCAATTGCTACAGCAGGGGAGAAAATTCCTTCCTGATCCCCCGAGAGGCGACCGGATTAACCCTGGATCAACTTACTATGGTTAGTTGTGCCCCGATGAATTCTCATGTGTTTGATGAACTGGCAGGCACTCAAGGGTTTGATCGGGAAAGGTAGTAGGGGACAAGAGTTTGACTGTTCAGGTAGGAGTGACAAAAGGCAATCGAGTAAGGTTTCTGCATACCAGAGATTGTTTGTTTTTAGAGTTAAATGTGTAACCCGGTGCCTGATCGCTGGGTTTTGGATAGTGCCAGGTGGAGGATGAAACGATCTTGGTAGCGAGCCAAGTGAGGTCTACGTAGAACTTGGCCGGCGGGGTAGCTGCGGGTGAACTCGCTAGGCCGCAAGAACCCGTGGTAGGCCGAGTCGAAGGCTGCTTGAATGACCAGGCTGGGGAGAAGGCCAAATGGGGAACTAGCTAGGGTAGTGGACATTAACTGGTGCTGAGGGCATAGTTGTACAGGCCTGCGTAGGAAGGACATGACTTGGACTTGCCTTTACTAATAATATCGGCCGTGGCCTGGTTGTCGGTGGTGAAGGCCACGGTTTGTCCTGTCCAGATATGACCCCCAGAGCTGAGCGGCTGCCACGATTTGGTATTGTTCGAACAGGGAGGAAGTCCGGGTAAACCCTGGGATTAGGAGTGTCTCTGGAGGCCATGGTCCTGCAAACCAATAGTGGCCAAAAATTGCAGCGAAGCCTGTGGAGGCTGCGGCATCTGTCACTACCAGCGGTGATGGGGGCGATATTGATGGTATAACTTTGATACTGTTTCACGTAGTAAGGAACTCCTCCCATAATGACAGGTCCGCTACTGCCGTGGTGTCTAAGTTAAGGATCTGTTCGGGCTCCTGTGTCTGGGAGAGGAAGACCAGGAGGCGTGATACAAAAGATCGACCCTGGGGAATGATCCTTGCTGCAAATTGAGCATTCCCGGGAGAGACTTAAGCTGCTCCTTAGTACACCCCCGTGTACGGGTGAAGTCTTGGAGAACTGACCTGATGCGGGTCGGCTTTAAGGAACGACAAACGTAGTGAAAGCTAGTTTGCGTGTTTAGCACGACAGAGAATAGGTGAGCAGCCAAGTTGCTACTGGAGATGAGTGACCGATTTGAGTCGTTTGCAGAAATGCTTGCAGCGACTGCAATTAAGCCGCTTTATTGGAAAAATGAAAACAAAGGTAGCGGAAATTTTGAGTATGTAGGAACGACCGTGCGCAACATTGTATATGCAGATGGAGTGATATGTAAAGGTTTATGCTTGATAACGGACGTAAGGCCAGGGATCTGAATTGTAAGTACCACTTTATTGGTATCACTGATGCGAATAGTTCGAATCGGGCTGAGGTGTGAGCACCGGTGGGGTTTGGTTTGTAAAGGATCTTAAACCTTGAGCCAGTGCTGCGACTGGACTCAGATCGGTCGGTGAAGTTTGTATTGCCGAGGATCCGAATCGTTGCGCCGATGATGCGACTAGATTTGGAACGGCTGTAGATGTAAGGTGACGAGGGAGCTCATGTTCTGGATCCGCGTCGTTGCACTGATGATATGACTAGACTCAGATCGGCTGATGGTGTTAGTGGTTGAAGGGGTTTGTGATTGCTGAGGATCCGAATCATAGGGCCGACGTTGCGACTAGATTCAGATCGGCTGTTGGTAAGTGCTTGGTACACATACATACATATATTATTTATTTTTTTTTTTATAGTTTTTTTTATTTTTTGGGGGGGGAAATTACGTCCAACCTGGTGCAGGGTGGACCTACTTGACTGACCTGGAGGAGAAATGACAGGTGATGAGTGGAGAGGGGTTTGACTAGCTGATTTGAACACGACAGACTGCATCTGTTGTTTCATACACGCTGTTACACTCGGCACTGGTTTAGTGCCTTTTACATGTAAGTGCATTTCTTTTTATTAAATATCCTTTTATATGCGGAGAACACTATGGTCTGCCTTTCTTTTATATATATATATATTTATATACACACCTCATTGGAGTCATTTGTGATCCGGTCCATCTGCTGTTGTCATCCAACCATCCCGGAGCTGCAATACATGCCTGAGACGTACATACCCATATGGGAAAGTATCTGTGACCCTCTATAACCAAAGGGTCCACTTTGGGAGGTGAGCAGCCATTCTTATTACTGGTGGAGGTCTCTCACTGTGTTCACATCATCTGCATGTTTCCGATTCTATAAATCACTCTAGAAGATCACTGGGATTGTCTTTTGATTCATGGACTTGTTCAGTGCTGCACTGCCTTTTTATATAAGTGAGCAGATCGGATAGTGGAGCGTGTCGGAGAAATTAGTGACAAAAATGTCCCATGACAGAGGCATGAATCGGTGCGCCGCAGATGCGACTGACAACGACCGGGCTCTGAAGCATGTACTGAATTGAGGCCAACTACAACTGGGGCACTCTTAAGACGAGCCTGCACACGAGAATGCAAGTGGGTTTGAATCAGATGCATGACAGTGAAACGAGTGACAGAAATTTCCCATGACAGACACGAATCGGTGCTGCGCTGTGCGAGGAACAGCAAGCAAACTCTGGCGCATGTACTGAAATGGGGCCAACAGCGACTGGGGCACGCTTGAGACGAAGCTGCACCTAAGGATGGGTGTGGATTTGAATCAGATGTGTTACAGTGGAACGAGTGACAAAAATGTCCCATGACAGAGGCATGAATCAGTGTGCCGCAGGTGCGACTGATGATGACCGGGCTCTGGAGCATGTACTGAAATGAGGCCAACAACAACTGGGGCACGCTTAAGACAAGTCTGCACACGAAAATGCACGTGGATTCAAATCAGATGCGTGATAGTGAAATGAGTGACAGAAATTTCCCATGACAGACACGAATCGGTGCTGCGCTGTGCGAGGAACAGCAAGCAAACTCTGGCGCATGTACTGAAATGGGGCCAAGAACAACTGGGGCACACTTGAGACAAAGCTGCACCTAAGAATGCGTGTGGATTCAAATCAGATGTGTTACAGTGCAATGAGTGACAAAAATGTCCCATGGCAGAGGCATGAATCGGTGCACCGCAGATGCGACTGACAACGACCAGGCTCTGGAGCATGTTTTGAGATGAGGCCAGCAATTGGGGCACGCTTGGCGAACCTGCACACGAAAATGCGCGTGGATTCAAATCAGATGCGTGACATGAGTGACAGAAATTTTCCATGACAGAGGCATGAATCGGTGCTGCGCTGTGCGACTATCAGCAAGCAAACTCTGGAGCATGTACTGAAATGAGGCCAGCAACTGGGACACATATGGGACAAACCTGCACATAAGAATGCGTGTGGATTCAACTCAGATGCGTGATGGTGACGTGAATGACAGAATTCTCCCATGATCTAGGCATGAGACGGTGCACCGCATGTGCGGCTGACAACGAGCGGACTCTGGAGCATGTACTAAAATGAGGCCAGCAACTAGGGCCCGCCGGGACGAATCAGTGCATTGTGGATGCGACTTGGATTCATATCAGAATGATGCAGAGGAAATCACTATCGATGCAAGACAAATCAGTAGCTATGTGCAGGGTTTCATGAGGAGAGAGAAGGGTGTGCGAGATGAGACAAGTGAAATTACTATCAGTGGAATGAGATGACAAACTAGCGGGGACGAACCAGTGAGTCGCTGATGCGACTAGATTCGACCGGAGGGTAATTCTAAGTGACATGGGCCTACTACTTGGCGTGAAACAACAAGAAAGAGAAAAAAAAAAAAGCACAAAACTAAACTGATAAACAGCTCTGCGTTTGTGTTCACGAATTGCACGACAAGACTGTAGTCTTGCACGAGGCTGAAATAAGGCTGCATATGGAGACTTGACTAATGACTCGCAAGTTCCACAGCGGGGTTTTGATGACATGGTTTACCTGGCAAACAGTGCGTGAAGCAAAGAAATTGCACAAATCCTACCTGCGACAGTTTGAAAACTTGATGTACGAAAAGCATGGTGGGTGTCCAAGACATCCAAAAAGTGTGGTGTTACGCCATGCATGACGCACAAAAAATTACTTTTGTTTGGTAAACGAGTGAGAGGAAAAAACGTGTACAAATGATACGCAAGTTCCGCTGCAGGAACTAAAACACACGGCATGAAGGCAACAACAACAAATGGCAATGATGGAAAGTATGCAACGTATGTGACCCGAATCAGTTCGTAAATATACGAAAGGAATCCGATACGAATCGGTAGTGAGGAGTATAGAATTAATGTAATACGAATTGGTTGTATAGCGTATGCCGCCCTTTACTCTAAAACTGAACACCAATCAATCACCCCTCCCCCCAGTTATATAGAGTTATATATAGTTATATATAGTTATAAAATATATCTCTAAACACAATAATTTGTATTTTTAAGCCATTTATACTCATGGAATATTTCTAGTCAGACTAATACATATTACATACTAGATGATTTTTATGCCAGCAGACAATAATAATACGTGAGGTTATAGTCCTATAATCATACACTCATATATATATATATATATATATATATATATATATATATATGCAAAGGTGCTATGGTTCTTCAAATATTACAGTAAATACATAAACAAAAATTCCATAGTTCCTTTTTGGCTTATTATGGACCGTGGAGGTTATACATCAATATTCATGGTAATAATCATAGTGGGATTTATAGTATCCACATATTTTAAATGATGTCTGAGAGGTTTGAAATTGTTACAATAGAGGGAATTTTTTTTTTCCATGAGACGGTTTTGCTCTGTGTTTATCTTTTTCAGAGCTGAGCCAATAGCTGGTCTTTGGATAACTAGCCTTGTTTATCCTTTCTGTCCATAAGCCTACCTGAATATACATAGGGTCCTGGAAAGTCAGTTGATGTTTACTGTTTTTAGAGTTCTTTCACCGGTGCAAGGATCCTCCAATAAATTCTGTTTAGCAAAAATAAAATATATTTATCCTTGGTTTTTGTATTCCCAGTCCCGCAAACAGCCTGTTTACATACCTCCAACACAGAGAGAAAAACACAGGATATATTTGGTTAAAGCTTAGGTGACGTGTCCTGAATCTGACCTTTGTTCTGGGGCTTATTCAATCTTAAACCTCCATATGAAATTCATGAAAATATGTATATTTCTTCACAATAGTTCTGACACCTTGTGTCGAATTTTCCTAATTATATGTTCCATAAATGGTATTAACAAATAGGTAACCTCTGAATGGCTGAGGTGGAGATTGTTATATAATTTGCTCAACTACTCACCTCAGCCAATCAGAAGAAGCGTTGTATGCATTCATAAAAATACAAGGCTTTCTGTAAATGGCTGAGAAGCTCTCAGCCCAACTCAATTTTGTTTCAAGAAAGGGACAGGAAGTCTCGATACCAGTGCCAGAACACAGCGCTGTATACAGTATGTAGCTTATGCACAGCAGTCACATCTTGGTAATGGAAATAGTTAATTTGGTCTATTTTGGCCCAAACAAACTTTATTAACGTAACACAAAATTTTAGAGGCTTTTCTTCTGTGTGTCCATCTTTATTGTAGTTTAAATCAAAAGTTATTCTATTTGAAGAACAAAGAATTGGAGCACAGCAATTCCAAAATTTAATAAGCATATGTACACATGGAAACTTGTAAAATAAATGGCCCTTTCACATGAGAAAATGTTGCAGTTTGTCAAGACATTTATTGAAGGACAGGGATGAGCCAAACACCCCCCTGTTCGGTTCGCACCAGAACCTGCGAACAGACAGAATGTTCCGTGAACTTTAGAACCCTATAAAATACAATGGACTTGAACGTTCGAAATCTAAAGTGCTAATTATAAAGGCTAATATGCAAGTTATTGTCCTAAAAAGTGTTTGGGGACCCGGGTCCTGCCCCAGGGGACATGTATCAATGCAATTTTTTTTTTTTAAATTGACGTTTTTACGGGAGCAGTGATTTTAATAATGCTTAAAATTAAAAAATAAAAGTGAAATTTTCCTTTAAATTTCGTACCTGGGGGGTGTGTATGATATGCATGTAAAGTCGCGCATGTTTCCCATGCTTAGAACTGTCCCTGCACAAAATGTCATTTTTGAAGGAAAAAAAGTCATTTAAAACTCACTCGCGGGTATTAATGAATTTTCGGCTCCCGGCAATACATAGAAAAGTCATTGTTAAAAAAAAAAAAACGTGGGGGTCCCCCCAAATTCAATTACCAGGCCCTTCAGGTCTGGTATAGATATTAAGGGGAACCCCGCCGCAAATAAAAAAAATATGCATGCGGCTCCCCCCAAATATCCATACCAGGCCCTTCAGATCTGGCAAGGGCCTCATCCCCACAACCCTTGCCCGGTGGTTGTGGGGGTCTGCGGGCAGGGGGCTTATCGGAATCTGGAAGACCCCTTTAACAAAGGGGACCCCCAGGTCCCGGACCCCCCTATGTGAATTGGTAAGGGGTACATTGTACCCCTACCATTTCACAAAGAATGTGTAAAAAAATGTAAAAAAAACCACACAAACACCTTGGAAAAGTCCTTTATTAAAAAAATAACACATTGTAACCTTGGTTGTTCCCACCTAGATAGTGGGATAAAGTGTTAAAAGTTAAATTTTGGTATATTTATTAAAAATAGTAGGTACATGTTCACTTCTATTTAATATTATAAAGAAATGATGCATATATACATATTTTCTTCCATGTTTTAGACTAATTTACAATGTATTAATATACTAATAATGGGAGGATAAATGTCTTCCATATTCACTGAGTAGAGTGCAGGGTGTCTATTGGTGTATACTGCATTATAATGCGTTATGTAATTTTATAAGAAGCAGGTCATGTTTCCTATAGTTGCAACAATGTGTGTAATTCTGTTCAATTCCCCTGGATGTTAAAACTCCATTTTGTTGTGCTGTCAGTCAGTTTTTTCATAAATCCTTCAATAAAAGAGCTATTTTCAAACCACAATTTAAGTCTTTCCTCTTGACTGAACAACCAGAACCCATATACTTAAAAGATCCCGCAAAGCCTTCATGGAGATACCATACACATTCTTTAAAAATACACAAAACAAGGGCAACAGAACATGATGAAAGAAGGGGAATTAACCCTGCAAGCAAAAATCTGCAAACAAAATGCACAAACATAGGAAGCAACAATAAAAGAGTAAACTCTTAAATGACATGTACATTTACCAAATCAAGTGAAAATGAACAAAGAAAAGCAAACTACACCCTCTGTTTTTTCACTTGGAGAGCCAACAGCCACATCATGCTTGGAATATAGATGTAACTACTGGATAGACCATAGTTAAGCTTCATACTGGAGAGGAGGTTGATGTGATGCCTGTTACAAAGGTATTCTTCTCATACCTGTTACTAGAATGGTAGGGGATCATTTACTAAAGGCAAATATTCTGTTCACTTTGTAAGGGGATTTTCCCTTTGTAAGGGAAATGTCTTTAACTTAGTGGATGTGCTGAAAGTCCACCAAAGAATACCAATAAAAAATACATACATTTTTGCATGCATATGATTAGATGATGTAAGCCAGCAAAGCTTTGCCTCGTTCACTATGCTAAGGAAAAAATCCTCTGCAAAGTGAAAATTTTATTGCAAAGTGAACTGCCTATTTTCCTTTAATAAATGTACAAGTCTGGTAAAAACAGTTTCCTATACTCATCCTGAATTACAGATTATGTTAAATTTTTAACCACATTTCCTGTATTTGATGGCCAAATCCACATTTCACTTTCTTTTTGTGGTTCAGATTTCCGAAATCCAGGATAGCAAGAGCTTCCTAAAGAATTCTGCGTGATGTTGCACCCTTTTCTTCTCTCTAAAGTACACTTTTTTGGAGCCTGATTTGGACTTCTATTGCCTTCAATAACATTTTAAATCGTATTTCTTGTATTAGTAATTTTGCCTATATCGTTCTTTAGCTTTAATAAAAAATACAGATTTCTGACAATATTTCAACTTTAAAGACACAATAATTGGTATAATAAAATGCAAATATTTTATAAAATTGGTTGTGTTTTTATAAATGATTAAAATTAGTTAATTTTGCTAGCGGCTGCATGATTATTCAGTTTCTGAAGGTGAATATAATAAGACACAGGATTAGGTCTGTCAAGCTGACTTTGATTGTCACAAGCATTAAAACTGCAATCAGCTTGTAAGTAAAGTTGTCATGTACAAAATAATAAGCTTTTATGGTTTTAGAGGTATAGGGAATGCATCTTCAAACTTTTTGATCATATCATATCTTCACTTGGCAGCTTTCTACCTGTCTTACCATCTATGGCTAGATTCCCTGGTATATTCTTTGGTTTAAGGTACATATACATAGCCTTACAGCCTGATGAATAATTAATTAAATTGATTGTGCAAACATGTGTCCTAATCTGAAGAAAATCTTGCCTACATGAGGACTAAACATTAGTGGGAACCACTCCGCTACCAGTTCAGTTGCCACTCCACTACCAGTTCTGCTACCAGTTCAGGCCTGCAGCAGTTCTTTCATGCTATTCCTATGTATGGTAAGGTCCTAAATACCCAAATGTGTTTTATGCATTGACACAATATGTGATCCCTAAAATGAGAATAGCTTGCAAGAGTTGCAGATAATGTAATTTCTTTGTGCAAGAAATTTAGACCCATTTCACATATGCAATTCTGGATGCAGATTACTCATCCAGTAATTTTTATCACAAGGAGTGTCATGAGGACATATGATTTTGCATATGGTAGGACTATTATTATTGTCTACTCTACTATCTAGATGTTATGTTGCTGTGCTGAGCATCTGCTTCTTAGCCCTTCCTGCCATTCCATCCCTGAATTTATAAACTAGCCCCCCTCTTCCTACGTCCTGTACAGGAATATGTAGGGACAGGGATAAACTAGAACCTCCTACACTACTAAGAAGTTTAAAAGCTTTTGATTGTAAAAATGGTCAAGCATTCACACATGACTGGAAGGTTTAAAAGATTGCTTTTTGGCATGTTCAAGCACATCTGCTGCAGTATTCCCCCTACCTCCTTTATGGCGGAGCCTCTTTAAGAAAACAGGAAAACCTTACAGGACTTACAGAATAAGTAAGGTGTTTTATAGTGAATTTCCAGTAAGGAACACAAGAATGCTGATTTCAAAAACATGGTCTCATGTTTTATAATTCCCTTCACATTTGACTGCAGACCTTGATTTATGTATAAAATTGTATATTTTGTAAATACACTTCTCTGCATAGAGAAATGTAAATAAACTGACATTTTTTTTTTTTTAAACTTTGCTATCAATAAAATCTTACACAGTGCAAAACTAAATGAACTGACCAAACTAAAGTGTATATTTCTTGTTGTGGATGCAGCATGATATGTCCATTTGATTTTCCATTATGCATATATTTTAACTGAAATGTAAATTGCACATTTTATGATCAATTTGCCAAAGCACTCAAATGATTTTTAAACATTAGATTACAAACATGTGGCTTTAACTGTCAATTTATGGATTTCAATACACATCTTCTTTTCAGTAAATCAAAATAATTTTTGTACTTTGCTTATTGTTGAAAGAGATATATAATGGAGGCATTGATGTTATTTTACCTGGTAAATACATCTTTTCAATCAGCTTTTTTTAATTGCCTCTCAGGGTACATTAGGGTTTTGAGAGTATCCAAACTGCCCGTATTGTGTTCATTTCATCATATTTCTGCACTCACAGTATTAACCAACTTATTTATTTTTCTAGCTTGTGCAAACCATAAGTGCCTTTGATAAAGATCCTGTAATCGACCACCAGTTCTATTATATGATACCTCCTGAAGAAATCAGCGATGCAAATTTTACTCTCATGGATAACACAGGTAATGACTGCCATCTACTCAATTATGTGTGTGCCCATTTACATATGAATGTATTGCAATACAGTATACTGGGGATATAAAGCTTCTATCTTTCAAGTTACACCAGTTAATACCTCTTAGAATTTTCAGAAAATTAAATCCAGTTGCATAGCAGAATATGAATGATTTATTTTAGTTTTAAGGCTTACTGACATACTTCAATGTGTGTGATGTGTGTGGCGGCAAAAGGGTTGCTGGTTCAAATCCCAACCACAGCATGATCTGCCTGGAGTTTGCATGTTCTCCCCGTGCCTGTGTGGGTTTACTCCAGGTACTCCGGTTTCCTCCCACACTGCAAAGAAATACTGGTAGGGTAATTGGATCCTTTCGAAAATTGGCCCTAGTGATTTATTAGGGACCTTAGATTGTAAGCTCCTCGAGGACAGGCACTGATGTGAATGTACAATGTATATGTCAAGCGCTGCGTAAATTGACAGTGCTATACAAGATATTTAAGATAGTTCTGGGAGAAAAAAAATGTTAATGCATCTTCATTTTAAATTGACACATTGGATCAAAATGGGTAGGTTTGAGAGTCAGACTTAAGGCCCCTTTCACACTGAGGCGTTTTTACAGCAGTTTCGCGTTAAAAATAGCGCTGTAAAGATGCCTGAAATAATCCTGCCCCAGAATTCTCAATGTGAAAGCCCTGAGGGCTTTCACACTGAGGCGTTTTTCTGGCTGTGCGTTGGAAAAAATCCTGCAAACAGCTTCTTTGGAGCATCTTTGGGGCGCATAAAATAGCGCTGTAAAAACGCCTATCCCCATTGAAATGAATGAGTACCGCTGTAAAAACGCGGTAAAAACACGGTAAAAACGCGGTAAAAACCACCCAGAAGGTCACATGACCGCAGTAGAGTGGAGGATTGTGGGATACCAAATAATCCTTTTACCGCAAAAACGCGGCAAAAACGCGGTAAAAACGCATATGTGTTAGCGCTATTTTTACCGTGAACGCGGTAAAAACGCGGAAAAATCGCGGTAAAAAAAACGTATGATTTTTTTGCGTTTTTTCAACGCCTCAGTGTGAAAGGGGCCTAAGAGTTCATTTTGATTTTTTTTGGTGGCCAGTTTTTCTGCCATTTTTCAAATGTAGATTTGAATCTACAGCAATCTGGCATAAACCCACTAATACAATCTTATGCCTCGTACACATGGCTGGGATTTCTGATGGGAAAAAGTCTGTCGGGAATCCCAACGGGAAAAAAGAGACCCAGTTCTCTTTTTTTTGCCTGCCGTTTTTGCCAGTTTTCCCATCGGAAAGACTGCGATGGAGCATACACAAGGTCGGGATTCCCGTCCGAAAGCTCTTATCACAGTTTTTTTGACGGGAAAACTGGCCGTGTGTATGAGGCATTAGGCAAAAGCTTAGATATATTTTTTCAGACACATCAGGAAGCCTCCGCCATATGTTGCCTAATTTACCAGGTTAACTACCGCACTAACATTGGTGGATGGCTAGAGGTATTTCCACTCAAAACACCAAAGTTTATTTTTGACAACCAATTCATTGCGACCTCACATAGACTTAGTGGAGAGCCATTCCAAGCACCACATGCCGTTGCTCAAATATTCCACTGTAAGAAAGGGTGCTGGCGGGAGTATGTTCATCCAGGAAGCTCTATGAATCTATATTGGTTCAAGGCTGCAGCTCCAGGTTACAGGAATTAAGGAGCAGCCTCAGCCCCAGCTCCTTAGGAGGCATATCAGGAGGAGCTGGGGCCGCTCTTCACTTTCTATACCTTGGAGCTGATCGGTGTGTGGGGTTGAATCACTAACAAGCCAATTCATTGTTAACATTTAAAGGAACAACAAATTGAGATACTGAATAGGCAAATAAATTATTTTGTTTATAGAAATGGGAGAAACAGTTATATTTACTTTTACATGAAAACTACTTTATGATCTTTTTATGCACCATGAGCAACAAACTCTAAGGAGCATATTTATAAAGCAGTAAATAAAGACATTTATCAAACATTCACTGCAGTCAAACCAGTCATTTTAATTTCATCAGGTTGTCTGCAGTTCTTTGCTTCGATACTTTAACGAAACAAACCCCCTAAGGTTCACCTCTGTTGAGAAAGCTAACTGCTTTTTGAATTGAATAGAAGGCATTTATACCTCTTAACTATCCCATGTTCAGTATAAAGTATCCATGAAAGAGAGACAGTCCAAGAGCAACATCTACTGCTGGACTGTCTTATTGGAAATCCTAGTAAGCGCCAAAAACACATTGTCATTGAAGAACCCTGTAATAATGCTTATTTTTAAACATCAAGTAATGAAAAAAGTGACATCATGGTTCCAATTTTTTACTTATAAACAATCCAAAAATAAAATTATTCTACTTCAGTTAGCACAAAGATCAAAACAAAAATATCACGTGCATCTTACATCTGTCTATATGTATGTCTTTCTTATATTTAGTCGGCTATGTACCAAATTTATGTTCTTTGAAGGCTCATGAAAATATAATCTAAGCACTATTAATTTTATTAAATATAAATATATAAAGCATTGAGAATGGTCCCACTCTTTCTAGTTTTCTTGTCAGTAGCAATCAAAGCTAAAAGTCTTGCATGTTAACATGGATGCAATCATACATCTAAGTTCTGCTAATTCTGTTTGATCTGTCCCCCGTGAACCCATTGACGTATCCAATTTTAATTTAAGGAGACAATTATAGCTTCCGGGGAAAATAAATATGTTCACAATGTATGATGGACAGCATAGAATCGTAGAATCGTTTAGATTAAAATAACGATGAGCTCAAATAAAATCCTCCAGATTTTTGGTTGCTGAATACATGTAAATGTGTAAATGTAAACCAGGAAGAAAAGAGTTTCATATTACAGTTCCTACCGGATTAATTGCTGTTACAACGATACCCAGTTCTTGCTAATGTCTTAACATAACTTAAGATGGATTTATATTTTATAAAATATTAAATAATATATAAATGTGCAGCAAGGCCACAACTAACTAAAATTACCTGGTCAGGAAGGGGGGTAAATCTTTTGGAGCTAATGTTGATAATGAAGAAAAAACAATCACTGTTTTCCCTCTATCATTATGATTAAAGTGGAGCTTTTATACTCACCTTACTCCTGTCTTACACCCATGGTGACTAACAAGGGTGATATCACGGTCCTTCTAGTTATATCCTGGGGATTACATAGCAGCCAATATGTCATGAGCAGATGCTCTTGCAATAGACTGGAGTATCTTCTCATGAGATTTGGGCTGCTCTGCATTGCACAGGAACTTCCTGAAAAAACATTGGTATCATGCCCATAAATGTAACATAAGATGGAGATAAATTAAAGACTCTGACCCTCTGAGTATGGGGGAGCATTCAGTTAACTCCTTTTCCCTCACATTTCGGAAAAAGGAATAAGCTTCCAGTTCTGTTCAAACACAGTTTTTGAATATTGCTTATGTGGGCAATTGTCCGAACACCAGACTTTCAGCCCTTTCAGCAGGTGCCAACCATCTTATACAGGTGAAACTCGAAAAATTTGAATATCGTGCAAACGTTCATTTATTTCACTAATGCAACTTAAAAGGTGAAACTAATATTTGAGATATACTCATTACATGCAAAGCAAGATAGTTCATGCCGTGATTTGTCATAATTGTGATGATTATGGCTTACAGCTCATGAAAGCCCCAAATCCACAATATCAGAAAACTTGAATATTGTGAAAAGGTGCAATATTCTAGTCTCAAAGTGTCCCACTCTAATCAGCTAATTAAGCCATAACACCTGCAAAGGGTTCCTGAGCCTTTAAATTGTCTCTCAGTCTGGTTCAGTAGGAATCACAATCATGGGAAAGACTGCTGACCTGACTGTTGTGCAGAAAACCATCATTGACACCCTCTATAAGGAGGGAAAGCCACAAATGATAATTGCAAAAGAAGTTGGATGTTCCCAAAGTGCTGTATCAAAGCACATTAATAGAAAGTTATGTGGAAGGGAAAAGTGTGGAAGAAAAGGGTGCACAAGCAGCAGGGATGACCGCAGCCTGGAGAGGATTGTCAGGAATAGGCCATTCAAAAGTGTTGGGAACTTTCACAAGGATGGACTGAGGCTGGAGTCAGTGCATCAAGAGCCACCACACACAGACGGATCCTGGACATGGGCTTCAAATGTTGTAATCCTCTTGTCAAGCCACTCCTGAACAACAAACAACGTCAGAAGCGTATTACCTGGGCTAAAGAAAAACAGACTTGGTCTGTTGCTCAGTGGTCCAAAGTCCTCTTTTCTGATGAGAGCAAATTTTGCATCTCATTTGGAAACCAAGGACCCAGAGTATGGAGGAAGAATGGAGAGGCACACACTGCAAGATGCTTGAAGTCCAGTGTGAAGTTTCCACAGTCTGTGTTGATTTGGGGAGCCATGTCATCTGCTGGTGTTGGTCCACTGTGCTTCATTAAGTCCAGGGTCAACGCAGCCGTCTACCAGGAGATTTTGGAGCACTTCATGCTTCCTTCCGTAGACAAGCTCTATGGGGATGCTGACTCAATTATCCAGCAGGAATTGGCACCTGCCCACACTGCCAAAAGCACCAAAACCTGGTTCAATGACCGTGGGATTACTGTGCTTAATTGGCCAGCAAACTCGCCTGACCTGAACCCCATAGAGAATCTATGGGGCATTGCCAAGAGAAAGATGAGAGACATGAGACCGAACAATGCAGAAGAGCTGAAGGCTGCTATTGAAGCATTCTGGTCTTCCATAACACCTCAGCAGTGCCACAGGCTAATAGCTTCCATGCCACGCCGCATTGAGGCAGTAATTACTGCAAAAGGGGACCAAACCAAGTACTGAGTACATATGCATGCTTATACTTTTCAGAGGTCCGATATTGTTCTATGTACGATCCTTGTTTTATTGATTGCATGTAATATTCAAATTTTCTGAGATTGTGGATTTGGAGTTTTCATGAGCTGTAAGCCACAATTATCACAATTATGACAAATCACGGCTTGAACTATCTTGCTTTGCATGTAATGAGTCTATCTCATATATTAGCTTCACCTTTTAAGTTGCATTAGTGAAATAAATGAACTTTTGCACGATATTCAAATTTTTCGAGTTTCACCTGTATAGTAGTGTTTTTTTTCTCCCACTACTATATATGACAGCTTCCGTCTTCCTCTGTCAAGGTTGTCAAGGAATTGGTGGGTGCTGGCACCTGCTGAGTTCTTAGCAACAAACATCATCCGGCCCCATTCATTTTCTTGGCCAGAAATCCCCAACCATGTAAAAAAGGCAGCAGGAAAAGTTTAAAAAAATGAAGTGGGGTTACCTCAATAATTCATACCAGGCCCTTATTCGAGCATGCAGTAAAGGGGGATGAGCATGCACCCCCTCCTAAACTGTACCAGACCACATGCCCCCAATATGCGGGGGTACGTTTCTGAAGGATTAAAAAGGGAGCACCCTATTCTTTTTTTTATAATTTTTGTGGGCGGATTCTCCCCAAAATTCATACCAGATCCCAATGGGCTTTCATGCTCTATTACTGCTAAGGATATGGCCTTAAACTTGACCTATTGGGGGTACTTGAGGACTGGAGTTGAGAAACATTGCACTAAAGGACCTAACTAACTGTGAATGTACTATTTGGTAAATACGTGGAGTTATGGTCTTATGACACCATGATGATGGACCAAATGCCACAAAACTGATGACAACACTTATGTCTGACTAAATATACCTCAGATTAGGGGTCTTGTATATTTGACGAAACATGTTCACAAGTTGTGAAGACTGAAACATCAGATCTTATGAAACCTCTACTGGAATGGCAGATTGTTTTGACCCGGGTATGAAAGAAGATTTTATCAGTACATGTAATGTGCCACAGTGACTCTGACTACCAGAGTAATAGTCAATTAGTGGTTATGAACTTTATGGTTTGATTGGACATTTACATTATTATGTATGTTTCCTGGGTTAGAAAAAACAAATAGTTCAGCATCATTATCTGGCAACAGTGCTTCTGCATTAATTTGGTCTTTTTGGATGCAGTTTGTGATTTCGTACATAATGGATAGACTGTAAGGCAGGGCCCTGTGGTTTTTTTAAATGTTTTAGGGAATTGTGCCTTCATGGAAAATACTTATTTTTCCTAGCTTTTGCTTTTTACGGTATGTGTTCATTTTTTAATAGAATGTGGCTGTCCCTACCTGTGCGATACAGTATGCAACTATGGGAAAAGTCCTTAAAATAATTTGATTATTCAAAGAAAAGTTTAAATGCTTTGATATGTTGCATTCTGTGCTCAGCAATATAAGACTACTGTTTAGGCAGTGGGGAAAATGTACCTTTAAAGGACTGCATGTGTAGAAAGCTCAACTTACAAGAATATCCATCTCACTCTAAACCAGCAGAGCTGTATTTTGTCATTATGTTAACCATGCCTGACTGATGATGCTCTTTTGTGAAAGCGCTGTCCCTTGTGCTATGTAATTATATTAAACAATTGCACTAGAATGAAACAATGGAAACAAATAAATTAGGGCTGTGGAAATTAACTATTAATTCCTCGATTAATCGATTAATTGTTTTGATCGATTAAAATTCTTTTGATCAATCAAAATTCTTTGGGCTTGCCGTGTCCATCTGAAGGGCTCCTTTGCTGTGTCTTCATATCTGCATGCCGGCGGGACCTTACTATCTGCCACACGCAAGGGCTGTTACACTTCCCTCTATCACTTCCCTCTATCAACCTGGGATTCTACAGCCATCCACTGGGAGTTGTGATCGTTCCCTTCACGGGACATCTACATGCCGACGGACTGATGTTAGCCCCTTCTCATCTGGATTCAGCAGTGGTATCGTTGTACACATTTTTATACCAGTATCATACTTAGCTACATGTTTTTATGACTGCTTTTGCTACCGTTTGGTATTACTCGCACCATTTTTACAGTTTATGTAGCTACATCGATTTTATCTCCAGTGCAATATTTATTTTGTTACCTACTTGAAGACTATAAAAGTTTTAATGCTATTCCCATCGAGTGCTGTCTTTGTGTGTTTTTTGCATCCTGCTATCGATTTTTCCAGTGGTTGGTAGCTGCACTGGGAATCAGCCTGCAAGGAGATCAGCTAAAAGTAGTTGGATCTATGTGCGTTATAATTAATCGAAATTAGTCGATTAAATTTTTTTTAAATCAGTAACAGCCCTAAAATAAATAAAAAAGACAAGTACTTTAAAACTCTATGTTGTTTTTAAAATAAAAATATATATAGTTGAATGTTTTCTAAACAATACAGTCTTCTGACTCCTTTAACATCTCGCACACCTATCCCCATAAAATTGTCTTGTTACATTCAACCACATATGTCCAGGGGTGGGGGGCGCATGCACGGCATGTAAGATGGTGAACGCGGGAGAGCCGTGCCCTGGTCCCCATCTCCTTATCAGCGGCTCCTGCACCACTAATATAGCATTCTAAGCCTCAGGAGCAACCCCACCAGCAGCCAGTGGCCCCCAGGCATCCTATGGGAAAGATAGGATACCAAAAAAGTATATACTGCGGATTTATCCCACCATCACAGTTCCAGGCCAGCCACCTCATGGAGCTCTTCCTTCATAGACCACAATCCCCGGCCTCGAGTAGCCCAGCCGATCCGCCGGACCATGCTGATCTTCACCTAGCGGCGGAAAACACGCTTCAAGAAGACCACAGGTCCCAGCAACCCCAGCCACCTTAATCTACAGCAGTTTTGAAAGTAGCTGTGCTGGATTTAAAGTTGCAATCCCTACTCCAGGACCTGACACAAAAAATAGCCAAAGAGGTGGGTAAAATTGCGCATGAGCTCAGAGAGGAGATAGATCTACTTGGGGAACGCACCTATACCCTAGAAAACAAATTTGATGAACTGACACAGTATGTACATGTTTTAGAAGAAGACAATGCTGCCATGAAACACTCGGTCTCACAACTTCAATTACAACAAGAGGATTTGGAGAATAGGGAACGCTGTCAAAACGTAAAGATCTGAGGGGTCCCTGAGTCTGTTAGTGACAAAAAACTGTATTCATACTGTACCTTCTGTGCCTGTTTGTCACCCTACATCCTGGACATAGATTGGTGCCTTAATAGGGCCCACAGATCTCTGGCCCCCAAACCCCCCCCTGGCTCCAACACTAGAGACATTAGTGTTCGCTTTCACTACTAGGAGAGCAAGGAAGCTCTCACCTTCGCGACCCGCAATAAATCCCCCATAGACTTTAAACACGCTAAGATTAACATTTTCAGTGACCTTTCCCCCATCACATTGGCTAAAAGGCACAGTCTACGTTCTTTCACCACTCATTTACAGAACCATCAAGTACCCTACTGATGGGGTTTCCCCTTCCGCCTCTCTGCCTCTAAAGATGGTGTCCAGTTCTTGTTAAGGGACCTCTATGAAAAGATGAACTCCAACCTCTTGTCCCAAACCCCAAACCACTCATGACAAAAGCCAAGATCTGGACCCCAGTTCGTCGGAGAACGCAGAAGGCCTCTTCAACCCCTCAACGAGCTAACCCTTCCAGATTCCCAATCTGAGGACCTACAACCTCCAGCAGATCTCTTTCATTATCATAGACAGATGGCGATTAGTTTGTCTATGCCATTGACTCCATTACGGGAGTCAAATACCTCTACCTAGGGGCTGGCTTTTCCAGCTGTTTTGAAGTTTTCACAGTTTTTTTTTTTTTTTTTAAGTTTCTTAAGTTTTTACTATACCTTTAGTTATGCCGGATGCCTCCCACTGAATTTTATTATCTACTATCTCAGAGGAGACGGGACCCCACTGTCGGATTTTGCAGGCAGCCATGAACCTCACCAATGTCCTAGGCCCTTGCCTTGTATTCCTGAAGACATTTTCCCTTTAGGCCTCTCAAAAAAATGTTTCTATATGATTTTTTAAATTTTCGTTTTTTTTGTCGTTTTTTTTTTTACTTAATTTTTCAGGTCTTTTTTTGACCTTCTTTTGGTTTTTAGTGCTGTTTTTTTTTCAACATAATTTTTCTGTGTTTGTTGCACCATGGATCAGTATTTGTTTGCTTGCAGTCTGTATTCCACTAGCTATATGTCTCTATTAGATATATCATGGCTCTTAAGATATATTCTTGCAATGTGAAGGGCCTGAATTCCATCCATAAAAGATGGATAGCTTTGAAGGAATTCAGGTCCTCCAGAGCGGATGTGATTATGATTCAGGAGACCCATTTTAGACCTGGCGGTTCCTTTAAGTTTGCCTCCAAATATTTCCCTACTACCTTTATAGCTTCTTATCCCTCTGGGAAAGCTGGAGTTGCATTTCTAATTAAACGTGCCACCCCAATACGTGTCCTTTCTTCCTATCTGGATCCCCATGGTCAATTTGTTCTCTTGAATTGTATTCACCAAAATACACCATTTACTTTGGCTAATATTTATGCCCCGAATGTGGGACAGATTGGCTTCCTTACAAAGGTGTTTGAGAAGCTGCAACCCTTTTCACAGCCCTTTGTGATTATAGGAGGAGACTTCAATGTTTGCATGACCCCGACCAAGGATAGATATGCTCTGTTTCAAGACACCACACGTATCCAAACTCAGAAACTGTCCGCCTCCTTCCGTAAACGGACTAGATCTCATAACCTTTATGATACGTGGAGAGTGAAACACCCTACTCAGAAGGGATACACATTCTATTCCCCTCCACACAAGCTATATTCTAGGCTAGACCATTTCTTTGTATCCACCCATTTACTATCTTATGTAGTCTCATCAGAGATAAATCCTATTACTTGGTCGGACCATGCACCCATTATCCTTTATATTGTTTTATCCGCTACAACGCCCAAAACTTGTCATTGGCATCTTAATGAATCCTTAATACGAAATCCTGAGATCCAACCTCAACTGCAACAAAAATTGTCTGAGTTTTTCCAATTAAATGAAGGTTCGTGTTGGAGATTTCCACTCCATATCTGCTATCTCTCCTCTAAAATGAGACTCCACTAAACTAAAAGCTGAACTCATCTCCCAGCTGAGAGCCGCAGAGATGCACCTACTTGAATCCCCCACAGTGGAACAATTGAGAGTTGTTGTCTCGATCCGCAACCACATAAATCATTTGACATGAGCAGAATATCCAAATCTTTACTCTGGTCCAGACAAAAATACTACGAGTATGCCAACAAACCATATAGGATGCTTGTTAATAGACTTAAACCATGTCCTTTCCTATCAATCCCTGACCATCTAATGCAGCCAGATGGTACTCCCACCTATTATCCCAGGGCCATGTCTAAGGTGTTTGGTGACTTTTACCAGGGACTATATAATTGTTTGAGCTCCGAATCTACTTCCCATTTCACACAGACAAAGTTTGACGACTTTATGGCCTCCCTAAACTTACCTGAGATTTCCCCCGAACAAATATCTATGCTTAACGCACCTATCACTGCAGAGGAAATAACAGAGGTGTTTAAAGGTTTGCCATCCCACAAATCCCCAGGACCAGATGGGCTCCCGTATATCTGCTATAAAACATTCTCCCCAATTTTAAGCCCATAACTATTGACCTTGTTTTCCTCCTTGCTTAAAGGCACCATCCCACACTCACAGTTTCTGCATGCATTTATAACTGTCATTCCTAAACCAGGTAAAGACCCCTCGTTGCCAGAAAATGAATGACCCATCGCTTTACTAAATTCAGATTACAAAATATTCACTATAATTTTAGCCAATAGACTCTCACCGTTGTTGACATCATTAATACACAGAGATCAAGTAGGTTTTGTCCTGACAAGACATGCAAGAGACAACACAAGACGGACAATAGACCTGATAGACCTCCTGACTAAGACTAAACATCCTTCCATTGTTCTAAGTTTATATGCATAAAAAGCCTTTGACTGCCTATGCTGGCCATTTTTGTTTGCAGTCCTCTCCAGATACGAAATCTCGGGCCCATTCATTCAGGCCTTACAGGCTCTGTACTCTAACCCTTCATCCCAAGTACAGCTGTCTTCTCATCTGTTGCAGACGTTCCCCCTAAGTAATAGTACAAGACAAGGCTGCCCTTTGTCACCGCTGTTCTTTATTTTAAGTTTGGATGTCCCATCAGAACATTCGGAGGGTGACGCTGTGACAGTGGGAATATAAGCTATCACTCTTTGCCGATGACATTTTGCTGACTCTCACCCACCCCCATATATCTTTACCTTCCCTACACAGCACCTTGGCCTCCTTTGGATCCTTATCAGGGTTTAAAATTAATCCTTCAAAAACCGAGGCTCTACCCATTAATATCCCACCGGACCAACTCAATAGTTTCCTATACAACTTCAAATATCATTGGTGCACCTCCACGCTTAAATACTTGGGCATCCATATCACACCCTCTTACTCTTCCCTATATCAAGCCAACTTTCCTCCTATGCTCACGGAAATAATCCGTCTTTTAAATCAATGGACCTCTCTCCCTATAGCTCTCCTTGGAAGAATTAACGTTCTCAAGATGTCGATTCTTCCCAATCTACTATACCTATTTGAGACGCTCCAAGTCTGAGTTCCAATGTCGCAATTGAATGCTCTCCAAAGGAAATGTCTCCACTTTGTATGGAATAACGCCTCCCATAGGATCGCAAGATTAGTAGTTCTAGCCTTAAAAAACAGGGGGAATCTGGCCACTTCAGACATCATTAACCACTTGCTGCCCGCCCACCATCAAATGATGGCTGGGTGGTGCGGCTCTCGTTCTGGGTGTACGTCATATAACGGCCGCCCAGAATGACCGCTCTTAATTGTAATTAATAAAGTGACTGTGCTCCTTTAGAAGTAGTGAAATTTAGCAGAATGCACAAACCAAAAACAAATAGCATAAAAAAACAATAATATCAATAAAAAAGAAAAAAGTAATCTCCAAAAGCCACTAGTATGTGCCACTAATTTTTGGTTTATGCATTCTGCTGAATTGCACTACTTCTAAAGGAGCATCGTCACTTTATTAATTACAATTAGCTCACTTTTAGGCAACTAAGCACACTAGTGGCACATACTAGTGGTTTTTGTGCAGCTAGTTAATTTGGGTCACTTTGAATTATCAGGTTTACTTATTGATGATATTTACATGAGTACCCTCACCAGGGTAGAGTGACCTAATAGATCGCTTATTAGCTCTTAGGTAGCGCCAATACCCCCTTCCCCCCTACACACAATTAATTATATTAGAGCCCCACCTGCAGAGCCCTGTTAGGGAAGGCTGCAACTGAGCTTATACCTAAGCGCGGAATCCTTATTATCGTAAATTATAAATTAATTTGTTGTACTGTGCACTTTATTTATTGGTTATTCATTTATGCCATTTATATGCACAACCAAGTTTGTATTTGCCCAGTCATATGTTTATTGCTTGCATATTTGCAAATTTGTTTGCATGTTTACACATGCATTATTAGCACTGCACTTTATTTTGATTTTTTTTTTTTTTTAAACTGATACATGGGGCTATGGCAAACTAAATATCATTCATTTTACATGCAAGTTAGGATACTTACAGCCCTGTATATCATACATTTAAAAAAAGCAGCATACATCTGAACATGAAAATAGGGAATGAAAAACAGCAAACTGGAACAAGTGAACAGATAAGTAAAGTCAGAAGTCCTTATCTGCATAGTCATTCTAGCGTCAGTAACTCAAACCTCTTAAGTTAGAGGATCACAATGACATTAGTCAACTAGTATTTTCTGTAAAAACTGTCCATAGTTACAGCCCCAATATTTCTCTAATGATGACAGGTTTACTTTAGCTGTTTTACCTTTTGATTTAACAATATTTTCCACTATTGCACTGTCATTTATGTTTTTTAAAAAAAGTTATGCTTGTATAAGTTGTAAAAAGTAGTAATACATTTTCAGGGACATGTGTAGAGTGATTAAAGTAAGAACACTTACAGATGCACCTTGAAAGTCCCATGGATTCTACAGGCATTCCTCTATGTGTGCAACTAAGACTCCAACTTTTATTATTTTTTCAGATGTTAGTTTTAGATTTAGAAGTTTCTATTGGTAACATGCAGGGCAGAGTGCTGTGTGTTTTTGCATTTATAGTGAATTTTCCACCTATGCATTGTCTCCTATTTATAATTTGTTTTAGTAGCATCTCACTCTTTCTATTTATATTTTGAAAATATGCTAAATTATTCTTGCTTAGCAAAATATATGGAGGTTGGTTTACTAAAGAGGTAGAGTGTTAAATTAGCATAGTAAAAAAAAAAAAAAAAAATTGTTTTCACTTCATTCATCCAATCATGCTCAAATTATATTTTTTTCATTGCTTAATGTAATAACCAAGAATACAAGTAACAAAACTTAGGCCACAACATTTGGCCAATTTAAAAGTCTGAGATTTACATTCTTAGATCAAATGACTGTGAAAAGACCACAACATTTAGCCAATAAGAGATTTAAGGTTACAGTTACATTGCTGCATAAACAAAAGGTCATAGGAAAAAATGTGCTCCTCTAAATAATCAAGTAGGTAGACAGTCTTTTAAATAGTTAGCAGAACAGATATCGTCAGGTGCAGGGGTAGAGGTCAGCTGAGTACTACATTTCCAAGGAGAAGGAAAATTAACATGCCTTGTCAGCACAGGGACTAGAGCATCCACTGAGGGATCACTGGCAAGTAATCTAGTTAAAACCTAAATGCAACTAATATTAAAAAAAAAAAACATATAAATCAGTCAGTCGGATGTTTCCCTTGTGGTGATGGCACTTCTGTTAGCTGTAATACTCTTCCGTCCATGCGCCCCCCCCACACTCCTGCCACTGTATTATTCCCCAGCAGGGGATTAAAAGAATTAAGGGGCTGTCACAGGCTTTCATTAAGAGACCCTACCATGCCCTTACTTTACCCCTAGCTGCTTCATTCATAGAAGCCTTACTACAGCTTCTATGAATGAAACAAGATCTATGGATGGAAGGGGCAGACCTCTCATCCATCTATCCTACATTTATAGAGCCTGTTTCTCTTACAGAAGCTGTAGTAACAGCTTTTATGAATGGAATAATTTGGTGGAAAGGATGGACATAGTTGGGCACTCTTGATGTGAGCCTGTAACAGCCCCTTAACTCTATTAACCCTCTCCACACCAAAAGATTAGAGTAGTGAGGGGGATGGATGGAGGAGGATTTCAGCTAACAGAAGAGACATCAGCACAAGGGACACATCTTGTTGACTGTAAGGTATCTCCCTTGTTTTGATTTTTGTGTTTTATTTTTAATTTTTTGGCTGCACTTAGGCTTTAAGTACCTATGAGTATGGTAAAAGCATTGGCCTATTACCTATTGTATATCAGCAGACAATGTTTGTATAACAGATTCCCATATGTTAAAGAACTTTTGGAACTGAATATCTTTGTTCAAAGAGGCCTTCACCCACTCCATGAGGAATTAATATAGCAATTTTTTGGTAAATAAAGAAATTGAAGGTTGGTCAGGGTAGATCTACTTATGCAAAATAGTATTTTGGCTACTAAGAAAACAATGGTAACAAGTTGTTTACAACCCCTGGAATTTGAATTCCTGGAATATCTACTATGCCAAAAATGCCCACTCCAGAGCTAAAGGTAGGTAATTAACGAGATAAAAAGTGGGGTACTAATGCGCTTACCAAAAAGTGTTAAAAAAATAAAGTATAAAGTGCTTAATCATAAAGTGCTAAGTGAAAATAACAAAGGGGCTGAACTTCTGTAGTGTTGCCAGCACAGCTGAATGTATAAATAAGTATGTATAATAGGTGTTCAACATCAAGAACGGTTGTTTCCAGCTCCTTAGCGTGTCCAAGACAGGGGATCACTGCAGCCTCTTTACCGATCTCCACAGTTTGTTCCTAAGGGCTAATCTCTCCAAATCCACAAAATAAGATATAAGTGGGAGTCATGCTCATCATAAGTAAGTAGTCCTGGCTGTTCTACTGCGTCCCACAGGCTCCTCGTACGATCCGGGTAGCTGGGAAAAGTTCTGGTGTGATGTTGTGCTGAATAGCTCTGCATTCAGGAAAACCAGGCGGTAGTCAGCTCAGAAAGCTGACTACCACCTGGTTTTCCTGAATGCACAGCTATTCAGCACAATATCACACTCCCACTTATATCTTATTTCGTGGATTTGGAGACATTGGCCCTTATGAGCAAACTGTGGAGATCGGTATCCATATAAGAGATTAACTTTCTCTCTGAATCATCAGATTATTCTGAATGCACTTTATTTATGGACTAGTTTAGTTGAACTCACTATCATGATGCACCTTATGTTTGGATGTTTTAAATGTTTATAATTATTTGGTTACCTATTTATTGTGAGACACTTGAGAAGATTATATATTGTCCATTAGCACTTTATTTTGATTAATTAGTACTGTTCACTTTAATAATTAGTGCTGCTTCACTACTTATTTATACAATTAACTAGATAAGCAGTGGCATACCATGCCACAGAAGTTCAAAATTGCTTGATTTTGGGATGGGCCCAAAACTCATGGTACACATATGCATCCTGAAGTCCACATTTTAAAGAACAAGAAGCTTAGACCCATAAGGTTATAGTTGCATGGGAATATACTGTATAAGCACGATGAAAGAGTCTGAACATAATTTCTCAATACATCATAGCTTTGATTGTTTTCCAGGATTACTGTAGTAAATTTAAGGGTGCATCGGTGGAGGGGTAGGAAAGGCATGGGTCCATTTTCTGAGGCCAATCCCTGCTACTGTTAAGGCATTCAATAAAAAGCATAAAGATGTGAAAATGCTCACCATTTAGGATTATGGTAATTCAAGAAAGTGTCTAACCAGAGATGACAACCATCCATAATCACAGTGATTTTTGCAGCTGTTTTTCAATGTCTGTTACGGTCATAATATGTCCATAACAACACTGCACTGTATCCAGGGATGGCATTAGGAGATACATGAGTCCACTTCATTTTCTAACACCAGATGATTCATTTTTTCTTGCCTCATCTGCAGTGCCACCTCCTGCCTGCTGCTGCCAGCTCTAGTACTTGCTCCATCCCCAACATTCAGGGGAAGGGAATGGAACTTCCTCCTCTAGAGTCTGGACCCACTTCAAGGCAGTGCCCCACCTCCCAGGTTTCACGCTAGGCTGCAGTGCACTAATAGAGCAGACTGGACTCTGATGCAACATGCAAGGAGGTAGGCAACCCCTGCAGAGGGGAGACCCTGATCCAATGTTGGAGGAGGGGCACCACTGGGGACCCTGATGTGAGAAGAGGAATGACTCTGGGGACCATGATGTAAGGAGGGGGCCCTGGGGACACTAATGTAAGGGGGTGACACATTTGGGAACCTAATGTAAGGGGGTGACTCTGGGAATCTTGCTATAAGGTGATGGCTCTCTGGGGACACAAATATAAGGTAGTGGCACTCTGGGGGCACTGATGTAAGATGGTAGAGCTCTGGGAACACTGATGTAAAGTGGTGGCACTCCAGGGAAACTGATGTAAGGTGGTGGCTCTCTGGGGTCACTGAAGTGTGGAGTGGCATTGATATAAGATAGTAGAACTCTAGGTGTACTTATGTAAGATGGAGGAACTCTGGGGTACTGATGTAAAGTGGTGGTACTCTGGGGACACTGATGTAAGGTGGTGGCACTCTAGGGATATTTATTTAAGGGAGGAATCTGATGTGAATGTGGCACTCATCCTGACTGCTGCACTACATACAGTATGTTACATAGTTACATATAGTTACATAGTAGGTGAGGTTGAAAAAAGACACAAGTCCATCAAGACCAACCTATGTGTGTCATTATATGTCAGTATTACTTTGTATATCCCTGTATGTTGTGGTCGTTCAGGTGCTTAACTAATAGTTTTTTTTAAACTATCGATGCTCCCCGCTAAAACCACCGCCTGTGGAAGGGAATTCCACATCCTTGCCTCTCTTACAGTAAAGAACCCTCTATGCAGTTTAAGGTTAAAACTCTTTTCTTCTAATTTTAATGAGTGGCCACATGTCTTATTAAACTCCCTTTTCATGGAAAAGTTTTATCCCTATTGTGGGGTCACCAGTATGGTATTTGTAAATTGAAATCATATCCCCTCTCAAGCATCTCTTCTCCAGAGAGAATAAGTTCAGTGATTGTAACCTTTCTTCATAACTAATGTCCTCCAGTCCCTTTATTCGTTTTGTTGCCCTTCTCTGTACTCGCTCCATTTCCAGCACATCCTTCCTGAGGACTGGTTCCCAGAACTGGACAGCATACTCCAGGTGTGGCCAGACCAGAGTCTTGTAGACTGGGAGAGTTATCGCTTTATAATTTGAGTTAATCCCCCTTTTAATGCATGCCAATATTCTATTTGCTTTGTTTGCAGTAGCTTGGCAATGCATGCCATTGCTGAGCCTGTCATCTACTAGGACCCCCAGGTCCTTTTCCATCCTAGATTCCCCCAGAGGTTCTATCCCCAGTGAGTAGATTACATTTATATTTTTGACACCCAAATGCATTATTTTAAATTTTTCCACATTAAACCTCATTTGCCATGTAGTTGCCCACCCCATTAATTTGTTCAGATCTTTTTGCAAGGTTTCCATATCCTGTGGAGAAGTTATTGCCTGCTTAGCTTAGTATCGTCCGCAAATACAGAGATTGACCTGTTTACCCCATCCTCCAGGTCGTTTATGAACAAATTAAATAGGATTGGTCCCAGGATCAGAACCCTAGTGGACCCCACTTTCCACCCCTGTCCATTCCGAGTACTCCCCATTTATCATTACCCTCTGAACTCATCCTTGTAGTCAGTTTTTAATGCATGTACCCACCCTATGGTCCATGCCAACGGACTTGACTTTGTACAGTAAACATTTATGGGGAACTATATCAAATGATGTTTGTTACTTACTCCCCTGCTCTCTGTACATTGTTGTACATAGATCTGATCAAACTGTTCATTACCTAAACATTTGCTTGTTTTAATGAAGTTCTTCTTTAATCACTTGTCTACTTAGCACTTTCACCCCCTTCCTGCCTAGGCTACTTTTCAGCTTTCAGCGCTGTCAGAATTTGAATAACAATTGCGCGGCCATGCAACACTGTACCTAAATTACATTTTTATTATTTTTTTCACACAAATAGTGCTTTCTTTTGGTGGTATTTAATCACTGCTGTTTTTTTTTTTTTTTGCTAAAAAAATTATGAAAAAAGGCTGAAATTTTGAGAAAAAAAACAAGCTTTTCTTAGTTTCTGTCAGTAAGTTTTGTAAATACGTAAATTTTCTCCTTCACTGATGTGCGCTGATGAGGCAGCACTGATGAGCACTGATAGGCTGCACTGATGGGCACTGTTGAGTGGCACTTATGGGCACTGATTAGGTGGCACTGATGAGGAGGCACTAATATGCCACACTAATGGGCACTAATAGGTGGCACTGATATTCGGCACTGATGGGCACTCATAGGCAGCACTGGTGGGCAATGACAGGTGGAACGGATAGGTGGCACTGATGGGTGGCACTGATGGCCACTGAAAGGCAGCACTGACCAACATCACTAATGGGCACTGATTGGTGTCACTGATGGGCCCTGCTGAGGCTGCATTGATAATAAGGGAACTGATGCTCAGTGCCCTGATTACCTGTACAGTATCCCCTACCAGGAGATGCCATTGATTGGCTCTCCTCGCCACACACTCTGTCAGTGTGAGCCGAGGAGAGCGATAAACGGCACTTCCTTGTTTACATGTGACCGGCTGTGATTGGACACAGCCAATCACATGGGTAAAGAGCTGTGTCATTGGCTCTTTACCAAGATCGGGGGTCACACCGTGTCCTAGAAACATGGTGCGACTGTGATCGCTACGCTGCATGCACCCACAGGCACGCAAGAGCGGCGGTTTTGTGGCGCCATCATGTGATGTCGTCCCAGAACAAGAGTGCATCCCACCCTCCATCATTTTATTATACGCTGGGTGGGAAGTTGTTAAGGTAGGCCCAGTAAGACAAAAATATAAATTTTGTGTGCATAAAAACATATGTAATTAAACCGTTTTATTTAGAAAAAAAACCTTTGTCCTGAGATTTATTTGTGTCTGTGAAACTGTCAGTTTGGGCACAAAATGTAATTAGTATTTTGTGGGTATAAGGACTGTGGTATATGTGTGTCTTGTATACAGCAAGCACAGCCTATGTTCAATCTCCCTTTAAGACTCTCCCATTGTTCATGCACATTTCTCACCATGGCACGCAATGTCACAAAACCTAAATTTTCTATTTTTTTCTAAGGAGCCCCATATATTTTAAAGTCCTAGTCTTGCTCAGATTTTGTCACATAGTTTTCACTTTTTAATTGTAAAGCCAGACAAACTACTAGTTATGATTATTGTTAATGTTGATATGTTAGTTTGTACTGTTTTAAAAGGCTATCTTTAGGAATATGTTACACACTTATTTAGGGTGTAACATGTTGCTAAAGCACCCCAAATCCCATCCCTTGACCCCCCTATGACAGCTGGTGGGGGTTCCTTTCCCTTGCAACAGCAGTCACATTTAAAATTGGTGCGACTATGTGGGGCTCCGTCCACACAGCCACATCATTCATTCACAGGGATCTGTGAATGAATACATTACAGGTCCCATCTCCCATTGTGACAGATGGCTTGTAGCTCTCTTGAACTAAGAGTGCGCTAATCGGCGCAATTGTTTTTAATCAACACTTCTTCCAGCTTTCTACCTGAAAGCCAGTATGGAGGTATGGGCAGAAAGCTGGATTAAATATCTGCTAGAGCCTTACACTGCACCCAGAATACACTGATTGTGGGTGCAATGCTCTGCAGGCTCCTGTGGAAAAAATAAAAGTGCATATTTTTTTCCAGCAAAAATATGTGCAAATTTTTTTTTTTCCTTAAAGGTGAATTTAGCCTTTAAATATTGATGGTTTTAGTTGATATTAGGATTTTCTTCCATGTTTCAGGGTGTCAGTAAAAATGTGCTCCATCAGTAATTTTTCTATGTTTTGTCAGTAAAAAAAAGATTTGGGGATGGCAACCCTGTGTATAACTGATCTGACCAATCCTTTTGATAACATTTTTCTACTGTGGAAGTGACATGGAATCTCACTTAAAAAAAAAACAAAGGGGGAATTGGTTAGGATTGGAACTTTTTCCTGATCAACATTCAAAGAGTGTGGTTGTTGGTAGCATTAAATACAGTAGGTTCTACATATATTGGAGGGAAAAAAGCAAGGAGCGCCAGACTAAGTGCAGTATTAAAAGTATTTATTGACTTCCGGCGCCGCATGAGGTAGCTGTGCCTCCTTCAGCTCCCGCATCAGGACCCACTAAATCTGCCTAAAAACTCGGCCTGAGAGCCCCCCTCAATACCGGCACCATCTCCGGGAGCCCCCCCCTCGCTGTCCAGCCTAGGATGGACCGTTTTGTCGAAAAAACGGGCGTCCGCTCGTTCGTGGCCACGGCGGCGCCGTCGGCCAAGCCGCAAATCGAGGCCCCGGCTTCGGCCTACTCCCACGCCACGGCGGTGTCTCAGGCGGCCGACATGGAGGTGAGTGAGCATCCCTCCCAGCACTCCAACACTCCTGAGACTTCCTCCCAGGGGATAGCTCCACCACACACCTCACCTGCCACACCAGGGGGACTGGCAATATCCTCACCCCCAGGGGATGCAGACCACACACACCGCATTGCCAATGCAGTGGCAGCCCTTCTCTCCCCTATGATCTCCTCCTCCGTGGAACAGGCAGTTAATGCGGGCATGAAACAAATCAAAGCCCAACTCACTGAACATTCCCATAGATTAAATGAGGTGGAACACTGCCTATCAGAAGTGGAGGACAAACTTTACCAAGCGCAGGCCACGGAACAGTCGCAGGACAAGACTAATCATTTTATCATTCAAAAATTGGAAGATTTGGAGAATAGATCCAGGAGGAGCAACTTGCGTTTTATAGGTGTCCCCGAATCGCTCCCCCTGCAGCTCTGGTGGAATTCTGCTCAAAACGCATCCCGGAAGCCATGGGCCTTTCAGGATTGTTCGCGGTGGAACGCGCACACCGTATGGGCTCCTTCAATACTGAACGCAAAACACCCCGTCCCATCATTGCCAAGTACCTCAACTATGCTGACAAATCTCTTATCTTACAGTCATTCCGACAATCCCCATCTCTCCAAATTGACGGGGTAAAAATCCTCATTTTCGCCGACTACTCGATTGAGGTTTCCAAGAAGAGAAAAGCTTTTCAACTGATCTGCTCTGAACTATTTAAGCAACAAATAAAATTTACCCTGGCTTTTCCTGCAACTCTACGCCTCAAATCACCAAAAGGGGAACAACTGTCCTTCCAGGACCCCTTGGAGGCAGAATCCTTTCTCCGTTCCCTACGGGGTGATGCTCTTCCTCACACGCCTTCCAAGGCATCTTCGAGTCTCCGATCCCTGGAACAAAGAAGCCCTCGCAAGGACTCTCCGAAACGTTTTAAGCCTACTGCTCCGGATCAACGCAACCGTAACTCTCCGCGGTAAAATACCCTGCACAGCCAAGGACTTTCGTTATCCCGATCCAGGTTGTATGGTCTCTCTCTTTTGAACCTGATGATTGTGATGTTTTGCCCCATTTATATGTTCCCTTCTGCAGTCACCCAGAGTTCACCTCAGGGCAATGACCCCTGAATGGTCACCCAGGGCTTATCCTCTCTCGTTTGTCTTGGACACACTTATTGTTCTTTCATATGCATTCTACTATACTGTTGGTTATATTAGAGCTCGTTGTTTCTTTTTTTCCTATGTGTTAGGTCAACACTGTATTCATGCCACTCTGAACGCAATCTTGTCCACGTTTAGATGTCCGTCATGCCTTCGCTGTGTGACGTACCTGGCCCCTTTTATTATAGTTGAAATCCAGGGGCCCCTCGTGCATCGCTGATGCTCCTGGGGCGCTCAGGCATGTTTGATGCTCTCCCCTTTCCATGCTGGGTCCTGCATGGGGAACTATCTCACACAGCGTACTCATGCGGAAAAAAGTGAAGTTCATTCTGATGTTTATTTTAGTTAGTCATTTTGTTACTCCTTGTTCTCTCTTCTCCTCCCTCCCTTTTCCCCCTAACACCCCAGTCCACATTCTTATCTACGCACACTACTCAAGGGCTCCACTTATAGATGTTCCTGATTCTCCAGTGCCTACAGTATGCCTCCAAACCCCCACATACTCTCCTACAGGTACTAATCCTACGTTCATACCCCTCCTTATTCGAGACGTCTTAGGGTAATCTCATGGAATGTGAGGGGTCTTCGTTCTCCTAACAAGAGAATGAGGATTCTTTGCCACCTCAAAAGGCTAAAGGCCGACATAGCACTACTGCAGGAATCTCATCTTACGGCATCTGACTTTGGTCGTATGCAGAAACTCTGGGTTGGTACGGTTTTAGGGGCAGAATCAGTTGGATGGAAGGCTGGCGTCCTCCTTCTGATTCACAAAAACCTCCCATGTACAGTTATATCCACGCAAACAGATGACCAAGGGCGTTTCATTTCTACCAGGGTCAAAATAGGCACCAAAGAACTAGTCATTTCTAATAAAAAGAAGAAGAGATTTTTGGGACTTTGAATGAGGTTCAGGGGCCGTTCAGATCCCCTCCTCCATCCCAGGTTTGGTATTCAAAAAAGAAGGTAGAAGGCGGGACTTTATATGAGGCACACGGACACAAAGAAATAAGTTTGATGGGGGACAGCTTTTAATTGGTTCAAAATCGCAATACAATTTCATATTTAAATTTTATGCATTTTGCTATATATCAATACTTTTTTATATTTCATCCGAACCAAATATTACACAGTAATAAATATTCCATCAAGGATATTTCATATATTTACAGATACAACAGTACATATCCTTCAAACATTGAAGTCGCTACCTATGCAACTTGGTAAACCACTGAATTATTTTTTAAAAATTAATTAAAGGGGGGGGGGATTTTGTATATATTGGAAGGAACGTCCATAAAAAGTTGATGAGTATATACACTTATCGGTAGATATTAGCTCTATGCATTTCGGGCCTTTCAGGCCGCTCATCTGGAGCAAAAACCGAAGTGGTCATCTGGGGATGAAAAAGACAGATACATTTTAATAATCTAAAGGAATGCTAGAGAGCTAGTGGGCAAACTTAGAATAGGAGAGAAATCCCCCACCCATACATTTAACCCACAGAACTTACGGATGCGTCTGCATAGCGGTGGTGTGTCCACGAAAGTCGCAGACCAGCCAGGGGGCGTCACAACCGGGAGCTGGGGAGGCATGGCAGGGCGACAACGACCCACAGAGACAACGCCCCGTGGGGGTGGGAAAAATATTGTGAGGTATGTGGGGTAACCTCAATTGTGGGGACCTCTGTGAAAAAAGAGAAAATGAGAATGATAGCATGAAAAATGTCAAGTTGAAAAATGTTGTTACACTAAAGAGTTAAGTGTAGGGGCGTGGCTTGCCAGCAGCACAGATGGCTGCCTGATCTGTATTCTCCGCACTAAACCCGGCTTTTAGCAACTCCACAGCGCGAGGAACGGGTTAAAACACACCCGATTATCCCCACAGTGACGCCCAGGAACGATGCTGAAGAGGAGAAAGCAGCTGAACATGCCACAAAAGCTGACAGACTTTTTTCAGCTGGCCGGAGCGGGCCGCGAGCAAGATGGCGCTGGCTACACACACAGCCCTGCAGATCAGCTCTCTCCTCACGCTGGCGGCGGCGGACCACAACGCCCAGGACTACCCACACTGACAAACTGTGAGTACTACCCACCCCGCTCACCTTCCTCAGCCTCTCCAGTCAAGTCTAAGCCCAGACGAGAATATGACATCCCAGGACAAAGCCCCAGTATACCCTTCACCTTGCCTCCTCCTAATACACAGCACCCATCAGCCATAGATAATTTCCCTGCCTCAGACCAGCCCATTTCTGAGCAATCAATGAAGAACATGCTAATCTCCCTTAAACAGACACTGTATTCTGACCTATCAGCTGCAGTGTCCTCGCTGGCTACTGTAGTGCACCATCAGGATCAGCGTCTCCACCACGTTGAAAACAAAATGTCTGATCTCCTCACTGCCCATAATGATATAGTGGAAGTATGCACTGTACATGAAGATGAGATGCAGATGATCAACCTTAAACTCGCAGATCTCGAAGATCGTTCTCGCAGGAACAATATTAAATTCCGCAACATACCTGAATCGGTTCAACAACCTGAACTGGTGCGATTCCTGCAATCCCTAATGCGAGCGCTGGTACCTGAGCTGACCGACAGAGATCTAGAAATAGATAGAGCCCATAGGCTGCCAAAACCGTCTCATCTCCCAGCAGAAAAACCTAGAGATGTGTTAGCGCGCATTCATTTCTACAATGCTAAAGAAAGAGTGATGTTCGCCGCAAAGCGAGCCTCAAACCTCCCTGACCCTTTCACTGCTATTGCGCTATACACCGACCTCTCCAAAACCACGATGGAGAATCGTCGGCAACTATCCACGATCACAAAAGCACTCCAGAACCACCACATACCCTGCAAGTGGGGGTTTCCCACAAAGTTGATGATTACGTTCCAGAGTAAAACCCATACTGTGCGCACTCTCCAGGCTGTCCTCCAACTACTGAGGCTATGGCGCATAATTCCTGAGGAAAGTCCACGACCACCTCCATCTCCTCCTTCCCAAATGGAAGCTGACTGGTCACTTCAAGACGCCTGATATACCCTGTCTTTGCACATGACCCCAATCTACTCATAGCCGGACTATAGTGGATCACCGCCTATTCCAAGCCTTCCTTTCGATCCACTGGTTCCAAGTTCCTGGACACCACTGGAGGAAATCCCCCCTGTTTGGAAATTGTCAGCAGTAACTCTGCACATTGAACCCGTATTGTTCACGGGATCACTCTTTTTACTTCCCCCTCCCTGCCCTCCACCAGCCTCCAACTGAACCAGATCCCGTCTCCTCAGCTCACTTCTCTACTGAACAGTCTGATCTGATCACCTACGTCCAAAATCTTCTGTTCTTTGCCACTCCCAGCAGGAGTCTTCCCACGCTCACCACCACTGACTTGTCATTCAAAGTCACTCCAACTGCCTTGACATGCCTATAAAGCTTACCTCCTTAAACGTGAAGGGCCTGAACAGCCCGCACAAACGTGCTAACTTACAAAGGGAAATATCCAAACAGAAAGCGGACATTGTATTCATACAGGAGACACACTTTGCAGAATCAAAAACCCCTAAGTTCAAAATCAAAGGGTATAGCACTGTATATCTTGCATCCGGCCCACAGAAGAAGAATGGAATATTGACGGCCATTCGTGATACCCTTCAGTTCCAACATCTCCACACCTATGCTGATCCACAGGGCAGATACCTTATAACCATTTGCACCATCGCGTGCACCACATACACCCTGGTGAATACCGATGGCCCAAACTCCAGGCAACTCCGCTTTTTTTGACGCCTCTACAAGAAGGTTGAAAGCCTGCGTCAAGGAAATGTGGTCCTGGGTGGCGACCTTAATATTGTTAGCGATCCACACATGGACACCTCCACTAATAAAAGTCAACACCGACAGGCTCTGAACCCACTACTCCATGACATAGATCTCTTTGACGTATGGAGAGCACAACATGGCTCGGAACGAGACTACACATACTTCTCACACTCACAGCTATCCTATTCACGCATTGATTCCTTCCTGGTGGATAAATGGACCCTTCAAAACGTCGTGCAATCTGACATTGGTCTCATCTCGTGGTCAGACCACGCCCCAATCTCCATAACCCTGGGAGACCTACGACCTGGCCCTCCGAGACTATGGAGACTAGACTCCTCCTTGTTGGATGACCCCAAAGTCCAAAGGGAAATTGAAACTGAGCACCAATCCTTGTTTGATAATAATGAACTGCCTGATACTAATAAATTTACACTCTGGTCTACTTACAAAGCTTACCTAAGAGGAATTTTCATAAAGCTGAGTAAAAGAGCGAGGCGCCAGAGGACCCAGCAGATTGATGAGGTTATGTCCCAAATATCCTCCTTAGAACAACTAAACAAATCCTCTCCCTCTCCTGCACAAACCATCCAACTCCTAGAGCTGAGACAGAAATTACGTACCCTCCTGCTCCACAAATTCGAACGTAACTTTAAATTCTCCAAGGCCTCTTTTTATGCGTTGGGCAACAGAGCCGGGTCACTTTTAGCAAAACAAGTCAAAGCCCAACGCACAAAAACAAAAATTCTATCTCTCCACCACCCGATTTCACAACAACTCTTAACCAACCCTCAAGAAATTGCTAATGCATTTAGTGATTACTATGCATCCCTTTATAACCTCAAACGCGACCCTCTCACTCCCCAGCCTACAGCAGAGCAGATACATAGCTTTCTTACCCCAATTAACCTGCCCAAAATCTCAGAGATCCAATTTGACTGTATATCTAAACCATTCACAAAGGAAGAAATCCTCAGAGCAATTAAAGCTCTCCCACTGCATAAGTCCCCAGGAGAAGATGGCTTCTCTAATGGGTTTTACAAAAAATTTGCTGATATTTTAGCCCCTAGACTGACGGACCTCTTCAATGCTGCTGGCTCCTCGGGCTCCTTGCCTACAGATATGTTACGCTCTATCATAACTACCATCCCAAAACCTGGAAAGGATGCCTCTGTTGCCTCTAACTACAGGCCAATCTCTCTCTTGAACACTGACATCAAGCTACTTGCCAAAGTTATTGCTAACAGATTGATGATGTTTTTACCTGAGTTAATACACCCGGACCAGGTTGGATTTGTCCCAGGTAGACAAGCCCCAGACGCAACCAGAAGAGTACTCAACCTCATCCACCATGCTGTGCGCTCACAAACGCCTTCTCTGCTACTATCCCTTGACGCAGAGAAGGCGTTTGATAGAGTCCACTGGTCATTTCTTCAAGAAGTGCTGACTAAATTTGGTATTACGGGGTGGTTCCAAGATGTAATTCTCTCCTTATACTCCAACCCATCAGCTAAGGTACTCTCGGGAGGGACCCTTTCCACCCCTTTCGAGATCTCTAACGGTACTCGACAGGGATGCCCCCTATCCCCGCTCATCTTTGCCCTCTTGATGGAACTTTTGGCCTCTAAAATCAGATCAGACCCATGCATATCAGGCATTCCCTGCAATGGTGTAGACCACAAAATTAGCCTATTTGCTGACGACGTGGTTCTGATGGTCACCAACCCCGCCCAATCCCTGCAAGCCATTCAGGATACCCTACACCAATTTAGCTCTGTATCTTACTATAAACTGAATACCACAAAATCCACAATCCTTCCCATACATCTCCCCCCAAAAATGGCAGCTCAGCTGAAATTCGAAATACCCTACATGTGGGCGAATACATCTATCCCTTACTTGGGAGTTCAGATTACCCCCAACACAAAACGACTGATTGACTTGAATTACCTAACCTTCTCCCGAAATTTACCCACCCTACTGAAATCTCTACGCAGCACAAGCCTCTCTACTCTTGGCCGTATTGCTACCGTCAAAATGATAGTACTACCTAAGCTCCTATACCTCCCTCGGTCCCTCCTTACCTCTATTCAGAGACAAATAACTAACTATATTTGGAACTCTAAACCACCTAGATGTGCTAGCTACATACTCACTAGGCCCCACAGACACGGCGGAGTAGGATTGCCCCATATAGGCAACTACTACTACGCCTCAATTTTGGACCAACTTTACTTTTGGTGGCACCCTACACAGGAAAAAATATGGTCCACCATAGAAGCCTCATACCCACAGCCTGCCACCCTACTGGACCACCTCTTACTAACAACTGCAGGAGGCTCTCCATCCCTGCCAAAGCATAACCCCATGATCTCAGCCTCAATATTGGCATGGAAAAAAATTCTAAGTTTATATCCCCAAAACTCACCTAGTAGGTCGATACCGATACCTCTGAGAGCTCTATCATCCTGCATTCCTGATTTGAACCTCTCTCAATGGCACTCCGCAGGTATCTTAACCTTTGATGACATGAAGAACCAAGACCAGATGCACACATTTAAATATCTCCAAAATAAGTTTAAACTTCCATGTTCAGAGATCTTCACTTACACGAGAATCTCCCACTTCTTCAGAGCATCTACACTGCCCTCCAGAGTAAAAATCCCTGTACCGATATACCAATACTACTCCTCTACCCCCTACCCTTATAGGGGTATCTCTCTGATGTACGCATGCCTTAGCGACACTCGACCCTGCTCCCAAGTACACTCCTTAGCTAAGTGGACTGAAGAATTGAATGCTCCCTTCACCCAAACCCAATGGCAACGGGCATTTACGGAAACCTTTAAAGCTTCTCACTGCTCCAACCACTGGGAATCCTACCAAAAGACTATCCATAGATGGTACTTAACACCCTATCGCTTATCTAAAATGTACCCGGGTCACTCACCATCCTGCTGGAGAAGCTGCGGCAGTATTGGCTCCATCGCACATACCCTTTGGTACTGCAAATCCTTGACTTCCTTCTGGAAACAAGTATTCGCTCTGATCTCATCTATTGCTGGGGCGCCATGGTCCCCGAATCCTGCATTGGCCCTGCTACATATTGGCATAGAAAAAATTCCACCCCAATCTAGATATGCAGTCCTGAAAACTACTACAATCCCCTCCATTTCAAGCACTGTCGCTGATCTCAATATCCAGTGTGAAATGGAACGAATTGTAGCTAAGAAAAACCTGCACTTAGAGAAATTTATGGTTATGTGGTCGACATGGTTACACCACCCAAAATGCACTGTTCAAGTATAACTATACTGAAATGTTAATTGCTCACCTTGCTCCCTATCTCAGGCTCGCTGGTGCCCTCTTTGTCATCCTTCCTTCTACCCCTACCCCTTACCCCCTCCTTCCCGCCCTTTCTCCATCTAGGACCTCTTTTCAATCGGCTATCCAAGTTTACTCACCCTCATTAGCATTTCATTGTTTACTGTAATAAGATAATGCTTATCAAAAGAGCTTGTCTCTAGTTGGAACATCTGTTAATGTTCGTATTGATGTTATGGCTATAACATGTATGTATCTTTGAAACTCTAATAAAGAACAAATTATAAAAAAAAAGAGTTAAGTGTATCTGTATGTGAGAAGGTAGTGTGTGTGAGGGTGTGGGGAAGGATAGTGTGAAGTGAGAGGACATTAATTAGGCAAGGAAAGAGAAAAGTAGGCAGAGAAAAGGCTGGGAAAAAAAAAGGAGCAACAAAAGAGATTGAAGATAAAAAAGCCAAATAGTGTGAGCATAGTGAAAAAACGAAAATGCTTGTTGCAGTGTGGAAAAAGACATAAAAATAGAAAAGCCAGATAGTGTGTGGATATTGGGAAGAAAGGAAATACCTGTTGTATGGTGAAGAGGGCAAGTTGTGCAATGTAAATGCTGATCCAAACTTGAAGGTGATGTGTATAATCCTGAGTGTAGGGCCCAGTAGAGGGAGAGGCTTATATGGGAAGTGCCGCCATAGCCACGCCACAGAGGTCCCCACAATTGGGGTTACCCCACATACCTCACAATATTTTTCCCACCCTCACGGGGCGTTGTCTCTGTGGGTCGTTGTCGCCCTGCCATGCCTCCCCAGCTCCCGGTTGTGACGCCCCCTGGCTGGTCTGCGACTTTCGTGGACACACCACCGCTATGCAGACGCATCCGTAAGTTCTGTGGGTTAAATGTATGGGTGGGGGATTTCTCTCCTATTCTAAGTTTGCCCACTAGCTCTCTAGCATTCCTTTAGATTATTAAAATATATCTGTCTTTTTCATCCCCAGATGACCACTTCGGTTTTTGCTCCAGATGAGCGGCCTGAAAGGCCCGAAATGCATAGAGCTAATATCTACCGATAAGTGTATATACTCATCAACTTTTTATGGATGTTCCTTCCAATATATACAAAATCCCCCCCCACTTTAACTTTTAAAAAATAATTCAGTGGTTTACCAAGTTGCATAGGTAGCGACTGCAATGTTTGAAGGATATGTACTGTTGTATCTGTAAATATATGAAATATCCTTGATGGAATATTTATTACTGTGTAATATTTGGTTCGGATGAAATATAAAAAAGTATTGATATATAGCAAAATGCATAAAATTTCAATATGAAATTGTATTGCGATTTTGAACCAATTAAAAGCTGTCCCCCATCAAACTTATTTCTTTGTGTCCGTGTGCCTCATATAAAGTCCTGCCTTCTACCTTCTTTTTTGAATAGTCATTTCTAATGTTTACAGCCCCACAAAGACCTTTTATTCCCAACTCTCCTCTTGGCTCCTCACTGTCCCTCACTTGCCCCACTTGGTTGGGGGAGACTTCAATGACCTCATGTATCCTCCAGACGATAGGTCCACACCGAGGCAATCCACCCGGGCACCTACTACGTCCGCTCCCACCCTATTTGCCTCAACTATGGACTCCCTACATCTCACTGACATTTGGCGTTTATCACACCCGGTAGGCAGAGAGTATACTTTTTACTCTAACCCCTACAAGATCCTCACTAGGATCGACTACTTTTTTGGACCTGACAACCTTATTCCTCTAGTCTCGGACTCTGAGGTTGGAGACATAGCCATTTCAGACCATGCCCCGATAACCCTCACTCTGGAAAAGCTAGATCTCCCACCTCATCCTAACATTTGGCGCTTCCCATCCTTCTTCCACGATAATGCTGACTTCAAAACATACATGGAACGATCATGGGCGGAGTTTTCCTCCGCTAATGCTCCACTTGCAGGGTATCCGAACCTTCTATGGGATGCTGGTAAAGCATACCTAAGGGGTCGGATCATATCATACACCACTTCCTTCAAAAGAAATGCTTTATCGAAATACAGACTGGCCAGCGATAGACTTCACCTTGCGCAACGTAACCTCGCTACCTCGACCTCACCGGCTAACAGGGCTGAATGGTCGGTGGCTGAAACCGCTTTTGACACCTGGGCTGATACTCTGGAACTCACAAAAAGAGCACACCTAGATGCCACTCTACATAAATATGGCAATAAGGCTGGCAAACTCCTCTCCAGACTATGTAATGGCACATTCCGTCCGACACACATCACTTCACTGCGGGACCACACTGGATCTGTACATTCTACCCCACTGCATATAAATAAAACCATGCTAGACTATTACACGGCCTTCTATGCTCCCGATCCTATTGACCATAAGCTAGCCCATGCCTTTCTTGAAAAAATTAATCTACCGACTATCTCTCACACTCAACTGGACACCTTGAACGCCTCCATCTCCCTTGACAAAATAGACCGCACCATTCGCAATCTCCGCCCTTCGAAGGCCCGGACGGCTTCACAAGTGAATTCTATAACACCCTCCCGAATATCACGGCACCCATACTTCACTTGGTTTATTCCAACATATGGGCGGGTGGCCCCTATCTACCGACGGGTAACCAGGCTATCATCAAGCTACTTTCAAAAAAGGGCAAAGACCCCCTAGAACCGGGCTCATACAGGCCCATTTCACTACTCAACCTGGATGTCAAAATTTTATCCAAGATAGTGGCCTCCAGGCTGGCTGCCATCCTCCCTGACCTCATACACCCGGCCCAATCAGGCTTTGTGAAAGGGAGGACGGCTACTCTTAACATTCGTAAGGTACTCTTGGCCCTCGAACAAGTCAAACAGGACCCCTCGGGGGATTATGCCATCATCACTCTAGATGCAGAAAAAGCTTTCGACAATGTTAGTTTTGACTGGCTATCTCTTACACTCTCTAAAATGGGATTTTCAGGCCCATTTTGCCACCTTATCAATTCTATGTATACAGCGCCCTCAGCTAGACTTGTTGCGGCAGAACTTCTCTCAGATGACTTCCGCCTTCACAAAGGGACAAGACAGGGCTGCCCTCTTTCCCCCCTCCTGTTCAACATAGCATTAGAACCTCTCTCCAGATATCTATCCCAGATAGCCCCCCTACGAGGTATCAAAATAGGTGACACTAAACTCCGCACTTCATTATTCGCCGACGACGTCCTTATATTCACGGCCAATCCCCGAGATGACATCCTGACCATTAAAAGCACCTTTGATGACTTTCGACTGTGCTCTGGCCTCCGTATTAATTACTCCAAGAGTGAAATCCTACCTATTGGCATGCACTCCCCACCCCCATGGGCCAAACACTCCCTGTTCAAAGTCACCACATCTCACATTACTTATCTAGGAATAAAGATTGAGAGACTACCCTCCTCTATTTATCACCTCAACTATCCCCCTCTTTTTACCAAACTTTTTCAGGAACTGTCTAACTGGATGGATCTCCCCCTCTCACTCCTGGGAAGGTGCGACCTTGTCAAAATGATTAGCTTCCCTAGACTGCTTTATCCTTTGCAAACCATACCTTTGCTCTTAAAACACAAAGATGTCAAATCTCTCAATTCCAAAATTTCGCGATTCATCTGGCACGGCAAAAGACCTCGGATAGCCTTTAAAAAATTACACCTTCCCAGACGTGATGGGGGTATCAGTCTACCTCATATCAGATTGTACAATTTAGCATGTCTGTTTAGGACCAGTCTAGACTGGATAGCCCACTCTTCCCAACACTCTAACTACGCCCTAGAATCCGAAATGGCTCGCCCCTACTCATTGGTAGCTCTCCTACACTGCAGATGGAAAACGGTTCCCCCCCATATCAACACAATCTCCTTTTACGGGATACAGCTCTAGCTTGGAGAGAAATCAGGAAGACCTCCAAGTTATCTCCCTTCATATCTCCCCATTTACCGATCCAGGGGAATCCTGGCTTCCTCCCTGGTCTTCAATGTAAAGCGTTCTCGGTCTGGCAGGATCGAGAACTGTCAAATTTTTCTTCCTTGTGTGATGGCGCCACTGGAAAACCTCTCCCTTTTTCCACCATATCCTCAGCATTTTCTCTGCCTCCTTCTCACATTTTTCACTTCCACCAATGCATCAGTTTCCTATCTACCGCCTGCAAAGACGCACACCAGAAGTTTCAAACCAGCTTTTCTGAACTCCTATTACAAAATGGTCATTACAAGATTTCGGATATCTACAAACCTCTCTTGCGAGACTCATCCCCGTCCTTGCCTTCCTCATCTGTTGCTAACTGGGCTGCGGACTTCCCAGATCCCTACATAACGAACAAGATCCTGGCTGGGCTGCAAAAAACTCTTCAACTGACACCCAACGAAATTTGGAGAGAAACCCAACTCAAGATCGCCCACCGGGCCTACATCCCATTCCTTTCCCCCAAATCCAATAAGGATGGAGCCTCATGTCCGTTATGCAAGATACCTAAACCTCCCCTCTCTCACCGGTTTTGGTCCTGCTCATACATCTCCTCATTTTGGAATCAAGTCCTATCTTACGTTTTCAAAACCACTTTATTGAAACTGCCTAAAGACCCTTTACTCCTAATATTCAGGTATTGGGACCCTCTACTTCTGCCCTGGTCTCTGTCCCCTGCTGCATCAACCTCCTCTGGATCCACCAATCATTCTTCCTCTAAGGATTGGATTTTGCTTTGCCTTCTCATCGCTAGGAGACTCATTCTTAGGCACTGGATCTCTCCTCAAAGCCCTTCACTCATCCAACTCGAGAAGGAATGCCTTACTCTTTTCTATAAAGAACGTTTTCTAACGGACTTCAAGGAACCCAGGTCTAGAGATCGCTTTCTCGGTAGATGGCGATCCTTCATCACTTCAACCCTCTCATCAACTGACCAGGCGGCTCTGGACCAACTCTCCTTCTCCTATGATGACCCGATCCCAAAAGGACCATAAGAACTTTCTTGGCACAACTCAATCTATGCTTCCCTCTGGGTCCTATCATGACTTTTCGCTCTTGACATCCCCCATGTTTTTTTTTTTTTTTTTGGAACAAATAACCAGCCACTATTTCTGGACTCTCTCCCCTTCCCCCCCCCCCCATTCCACTTATTATTTTCTGTTGTGTTCCCTCCCCTATTTTTCTACTTTAATCATAGGGGCGTGTAGAAACAACAATCCATCCAGTATGTATCTCCAGGACATATATCAGTATTGGTAACTATCTTGATATTTATCTAGGGTGACTTTATACATTCTCACTAGGTGAGATTAGTGTCTACGCAACTTTCTACTACCCCTCAATGTCAATCTTCGAGTGTCAAATTTTATCTTTCATCTACGTTCTCTTTGATCTTTACAACTCGCTAAATCTTTGTCTATGCGAAACATTGTTTGTAATCGATTGCCGATTTTCTTGTACAATTGTCTTTTATTTCCCAATAAAAACTTATTTAAAAAAAAAAAAAAGTATTTATTATAGCAACACAAACAGCCAAATGGCTACTCACAGGATGATGGTATGAATGGGCATGTAAATATGTGAGGATCCGTTGTCACTCAGCAGTCCGTGAGGTTGATAGCTGGATCCCAGATGGTAAAGCGCTGGAGGATGAAGCAGCGATGGGGTGTCTGCAGAGAAATCTTGGGGCAGGTACACACGCAAGCCGTATATTAGTCGCGACCTCCAGGGAGCCAGGACCGGGACCGGAAGTGCGCCTCAGCGTGGAGCGCAGCGTGGACCGGAAGTGACGTGGAAGAGAATCGGACCAATAAGATGACGCGTTTCACAGCATCCGCCGTTTCATCAGATCTCTGGGATCTTCCATTGCTGCTTCATCCTCCAGCGCTTTACCAAATGGGATCCAGCTATCCACCTCACAGACTGCTGAGTGACAATGGACCACCACATATTTACATGCCCATTCATACCATCATCCTGTGAGTAGCCATTTGGCTGTTTGTGTTGCTATAATAAATACTTTTAATACTGCACTTAGTCTGGCGCTCCTTGCTTTTTTCCCTTGCATCTTCCAGAGCTTGCTTCTGCTTTCATGGTAGCTGCCGCCAGTGCATATCTATATTGACTGTACCACCTGCCCTGCGTATAACATTGGACTTTTTTCTTACATAGAGACTATGCCCGATTGATCTTTGCGCCATCTTAGCTTTTCTCTGTCTACATATATTGGATACCATTGTTATGACATATTTTAGGAATGGGTAGTCTTGTGATTTTGAGAACATTAATTTTTCTTAATAAACATTCAGAAATATTTACAGCAATGCCATATCAGGATACTTTCCATTGTAATGTAAATTACAATTTTCCCTATTAATTAAAACATCATGTTTTTTGTGTCCGGTCTACAGTATAAAGGGATTTTGGTATTCTTCCTGCATAGTTATTTCAGTACTGTATATTGCTTTGATCTCTTGAGAGATCTCCCTCCCGATGTGTCTACATCACTAATACATAAGTTTGTGCTTTGACTTACCTTGCGACTCAGATATAATCTTTGCCATGAAGTGTGAAACAACAAGTAGTTATTGAAAATAAAATGTGTGACTTGGTTGTTCACTTAAAAAAAAAGGCATAAAAGCATTGTTTCTAATAGTTTATTTTTTCTTTTATAGATAACACAGCTACAATTCTGGCATTGCGAGATGGATATAGTTTACAAGAAAATCCAATATATTACTTAACGGTTATAATAAGTGATAATGAAATTCCCTCACTCAGTAGTACCACCACACTAGCAATTCAAGTTTGTGATTGTGGCACTAATAATGATAAAGAGTCTTGCAGAAAAAAAAGTTTTTTTTGGATTTTTTTCAATTCCGGGGCCTTCATTGCAATTTCTGTCTTATCAATTGTACTTCTAGGTAAGCAGAAACACTCTTAGATGCAAATGTTATACCTTGTATGTTTCCTCGACACCATTTGATATAATTATTATTATTTTTTTCTGAAAAACTGTGGGGCAGATTTGCGAAAGGTGTGTGAGTATCAATACATTCAATTGTCTAGCTGTGTTTGCATTTAGTTCATATTAAAATTAGTAGAATAAACTGTGAGTAAATGTTGTACCCAACAAATGTCAATAAAAAGGGCTTGTTTACACTTCTGTTTTGTGGTAAAGCACACATTGTGTGTGTTGCTGCGTTGCTGCACCAATTGTTTTGAATGGCACCTCAATGCACTAAAGTAGCCCACCTACATTGCAGCATGCCAAAACACATGGTAATGTGTTATGGCACATTGTGTTGAATAAATATGATGCATATTTAATTTTTAACATGTTAGGGTGGGTTGGCATCCCATTTAATGTGCTGCCTTAAAGCAAAACACAATAACATGTGTGCACTGACGCATCAAAATACGTAAATAAAAATAGAGGCGAATTGGTTAGTAGTTATCTTGGGGCTACAAAATCATTAGTATTGTGGAGAATGGGATAGGGGGAGAGATTTGAGTAGTTTAGCAACCCAAGAATGTTGGTTGTTATTCCAGTATATACAGTGATTTACTTTTTGTTTGATGAATGTACCAACGATTGTATTTTTTTATTGTGATTCTAAAAAAAAAAACTAAAAAAAAAAGATTTACTATATACTATAAGAAAGACAGAACCATTAAGGATATATTATTTGTTTACACAATACAAACTTGATCTTTATCTTCTTGTGTATTCCAATAGCATTGGCTGTAATTGTTCACATAAAGTGCAAGAAAAGTCCTACACATTTCAATGAGAAAGGAGAAGACTTAAAGGAAAATATTGTCAAGTACGATGATGAAGGTGGGGGAGAAGAAGATACAGAAGCATTTGATATCACAGGACTCAGACATCAAACAGTGATGAGAGAACATAAGAGGAAAAGAACTATAAGAACTGATATTCAAAGTATGTATAGGTTGTCCTTGGGACTTGGGCCTGATGTCACTATTTTTAGGGAATACCTTTCAGAGAAGTTGGAAGAAGCTGATAAAGACCCATATAGTTTCCCACCTGACTCCCTTCATACCTATGCTTACGAAGGCACAGGTTCAACAGCAGGATCACTAAGCTCCTTGGAATCAAGTGCACTGGATTCTAATCAATGCTTGGAATTTGATCAGGGATGAGCTCATAAATAGGTTACATGTTCTAAATAAGGGATTACATGGGGATAATGAGTTCTCTACAAAAATGATTGTTCAGCCTTATTTATTAAAGGTTCATGCCACCATTAATTGAAATTACAGTTTTTTGGCCGATGCCGAGGTTATCCACTTTAGTGGTGAAATCCTATTACCAAAGATCAAAATTTTACTCACCTTCATTAGCCACTGCAGGGGGGGACTCACTCTAACTACTTCTCATTTTATTAAACATAGTTAAAGAAACAATAATGATGCCTAACCTTTAAAAGCAGAATTTAAAAATAGTGAGATACCCTCTGTTTGGTTAATAAAAAGACTTTCAGCACAGAGCCAATAGGTTTGCATTTACATAAAATACATGCATCTTTTATTGCTGGGTAATATAGAATATGATTTATGCTTAAAGGGATTGTTATAATGTATATATATATAGAATGTATTATTCAATGATTATATTATGGAAAACTATTTACCTTTTAATACCAAAGGTTTATAAAGCATCATACGTACAAAGTGCCTTTTATTTCCGAAAAAAAGTTAGATGCATAAACAAAAAGTATTTAGCATTTTTTTTTTTTTTTTTTGCATTTTGCCAATTTCAGCTGACAACCAAGGGACCTTTTTCCAAATGTGAAATTGAAGTGTTGCATCTTTTTTCAAAAAGATTGATTGTAATTGCTTTCCACAAAAAAAGTAATGATCTTAAATTTGTAGTTGTATTGCAATTCTAAGAGTATCATATTTCTATTTAAAATGTTTATGGTTTTAGTGATTAATAAAAACATTTCTCAATATTTATAAAGATTGGAAGTGTAATTTCATTAGGTTGTAAAATAACCACTTGCAGACCGCCTACCATACATATACATAGTACGTGATCTGACACTTTCTGGTCTGGGATGTGCACGCACTTTGCTAGTGACCCGCTCCCGCTGGCATCCGCCGATTGTTCGGTACACGTGCAGAACGGCGATCTGCCTATGTAAACAAGGTAGATTGCTGTTCTGTGAGGAGGAAAGTCATTGATCCTGTGTTCCTGCAAAGCAGGGACATGGATCTTTACCTTCCCTTAGTAAAAGCACCTCCCTCACAGTACACAAACACTGGCTAGGAACACATTTAACCCTTTGGTTGCCCCCTGATGTTAACCCCTTCCCTGTCAGTGTCATTAGTATAGTGACAATGCATTTTTTTAGCACTGATCATTGTATTAGCATCACTGGTCCCCAAAAAGTGTCAAAAGTGTCAGTTAGTGTACGATTTTTCCGCCGCAAATTGATTACTAGTAAAAAATAAATAAATAAATAAAAATATCCCATAGTTGTGCACGCTATAACTTTTGTGCAAACCAATCAATATACGCTTATTGTGATTCTTTACCAAAAATATGTAGCAGAACACATATTGGCCTAAATTCATGAAGACATTTTATGTTTTCAATGTTTTTATTGGATTTGTTTTAAAGCAGAAAGTAAAAACATATTGTTTATTTTTTTCAAAATCGTCAGTCATTTTTTTGTTTATAGCGCAAAAAATAAAAACCACAGAGGTGATCAAATAACAGCAAAAGAAAGCTCTATTTGTGGGGAAAAATAAAACACAAATTGTATTTGGGTACACCGTTGCAGGACCGTGCAATTGTCAGTTAAAGTAACGCAGTGCCGTATCGCAAAAAATGGCCTGGTCATGAAGGGGGGTAAATCTTCCAGAGGGGAAAGTGGTTAAACACTGCTTCACTCTGTTCACTAACATTCACTTTACTAGATGATCATCCTTTATTCCTTTATTCATTCAACCCCCACAATCTCATTAGTCATTTGTCAAGTTTTTATTGCTTTCTGTAGCACCATTGGGGAGATTTCCCAGACAAATTTCCTCCTTATTGACAACCTTGTCACTGTGACAGGAAGCAAGTAGAGATCTCTCTTTTAGAGAAATAACAGCAAAATAGACATGTGTTTGGCAGTTGAAAGGTTAGAACCTCTGCAAGCTTAGTATTTTTGTCTGTTTGCTCCATGACGTTTTCTCTTCACTTCCTGTTCCATCGATAACATTGTTACAGGGACACAGCCATCAATAAAAATTACAGCAGTTCTAATCCCTGCCTACTCTATCCAAGACTTTAACAGATATTTTACCTGGAATTACACATGTATTGTTAAGAAACTGGGGTTCATTTTCAAATGGATTAGAGTATTTATTTAACTCTGTAAAGCTGTGCTTACTTCCAAGTCTGTGGCAATGAAATCCCTATTATTTTCAATGACCCTGCATATGATGAGGTTAATAAAATTAACACAGGTTTGGGGGGGCGTGTCTAGCCAGCGGAGCGGATGGCTGCTTTCTAATACAGCTCCTCTCCACAACGGGCCAACAGAGACTTTTAGAGCAACTAGAAGCCTTCTTTCAGCACACCGGAGGCACTACAAGGCACAGAGGACCTCCGTGATGACATCTCGCAAGAGAAAAGAAGTGAAACAACCGGGAAACATGCCCGATTTCTTTGCTCTGCAGCGCCGGTACACAGACCAAGATGGCGGCGACAGGCAGTGGGGGAACACACGCGGCTCCTACTCACAGCGCGGCGCGCCTTCAGGCTCTCATCCCGGCCGCAACAACAACAAGCAGGGAAAGGAGATCTTCTCACCACCTCCATCAGCATCATCTAGCCCAGCTAAAAGTAAGCAGAAGATGCATGTTACACCAGAGGTGGACGGCCTGGAGGTAAGCCTGGATTCATCCCTGGATGATACCAGGGAACTACAAGACTCCATATCTGACTTCCCCACTGCTAACAGGCCTGTCATGGACAACACATTAAAAGACATGCTAGTTTCATTAAGATCTACTCTGCATGCTGATATTATTGCACTGGCCAGCCGATTTAAATCAGAAATCTCTGCGGTTAACAAGCGGGTCTCCCATGTGGAAACAAAAATGGGCGAATTCGCCTCCACATTTAATGAACTGGTCGATGCCCACAACGATAGAGATGACAAGTTATTACAGATACAACAAAAACTGGCAAATTTAGAAGACAGATCAAGGAGGAATAATATTAAAATACGGGGATACCTGAGACAATCAAACCTCCTGACCTAAAAGAGTACTTTGTTAATGTCATGAAAGCAGTACTCCCTGATGCACCTCTGGAAGATCTCATTGTGGATCATATTCACAGGCTTCCCAAGCCCAAACATATTGCCTCACACTTGCCCAGGGACAGTATAGTCAGAATCCATTTTTTTCATACCAAGGATCACTTCATGGCTGCTGTTAGACACCGTGACAATTTGCCTTCTGACCTGCAGGATCTTTAATTTTTTACTGACCTATCGCTATTCACTATGCAACAACGCAGACAACTGGCTAGCATTACAAAACCTCTGAATAACCACAAGATTGTGTACAGATGGATTTATCCAGCGAAGCTGTTGATAACTAAAGATGACACCAATCACATAATTGCTAGTGTCAAAGAGGATATGCGACTCATGCGAGAATGGTAAATCATTCCTCCTGGAGATACAGAAGGGAACCGTGCTGGAACACCTGTATCAACTCGAGATGATTCAGATGCGAAGACAGGGTAATACTTGGGCTTACACGCCACAATCACTCTTATCTCTGTTGGCCCAGGGGATGGCCGTGTTGATTTATCCCTTCACCTGAACCCCTAAGCCGAGCGGTTGTTCTACCACACAGATTCTAACCAGAATCGCAATCTGTTCTTCTGTTGTGTTATTGCTATTTTTTTTCTCTTCTTCTTCTTTTTTTATGACTATTTTCAACAAGGTTGTTCCAACAGAAACATCAGTATTCTTTATCGGATTCAGCAGACTGCAACTCAGCACCTACCAGAACCCTACCTTCTGTGAAAAACCCAGCAAATCGTTTTGTGACAGGTAACTCACACCACATAATCTTACTCACTGCAAGTTCAGTCTCATACACTGATTCAGGATGCCCATCATAATATCCTCTCTCAATGTTAAGGGACTGAACAGCCCTCAAGAAAGACAGATGGCATGGAAGGAAGCTATCAGACCCCGCAGCGATGTCTTTTGCATCCAGGAGACACATTTTAGTTCTCTCAAGCCTCCTACCTTTCGGCACCGCAAATTCTCTCATGTCTATACAGTAAATGGTCCCACATAAAAACAGGGAGTGGCAATAGCTATTAAAGACTCTATCCAATTTAAAGAAATGGATGTTCACTTGGACAGCACGGGCAGATATACAATCTTAGTATGTGAACTTGAGAATACCATATATACTGTGGTCAACATATATCTTCCCAACACAAAACAACTAACATTTTTGAACAAGATTTGGAAAAAAGTATCCTCAATGATACAAGGAGCTACTATTTTATGTGGAGACTTTAACACGATTCCTGACAGGGATATGGACTTATTCAGTGGGACCATGTCCCGACATCGAAGAGCCTCATTGGACCATTTCATCTCCTTGTCAGGCCTATATGATGTGTGGAGATATCAGCACTCATCAGAAAAGGACTTTACATTCTTTTCCAATGTACGTAACTCATATTCTCGCATTGATTTGTTTTTAGTGGACAAATTTCTCTTACAGAAAATTGTCAAATCAGACATACATTGTATTACGTGGTCTGACCACGCACCAATTTCCATAGATGTGGGGGATCGTCGCACCAAAACTAGGGCAAACAGATGGCGTAATGATATTTACACACTGTCCCAACCTAAAAATTCTAGAAACAATACGTTCAGCACTTATGGAGTTTTTTGCTATTAACGCCCCTTCGGTCGACGATCCCTTCACGCTGTGGAATGCTCATAAAGTGTACATTAGGGGACTACTCATACAGATGAGCGCTAAACTTAACCGCTTAAGGACCCCTTCACACCGATATACGTTGGCAGAATGGCACGGCTGGGCACAAGCACGTACCTGTACGTCGCCTTTAAGAGCCCAGCCGTGGGTCGCGAGCGCCCCGGCGGCGGCGGCGCACATGCGAACTGGTCCTGTGCTCCGAGACCGTGCCCTCGGGACCTGATCGCCACTGTTGTCCCACGATCGGGTCACAGAGCTGAAGAACGGGGAGAGGTAAGTGTAAACAAACCTTTCCCTGTTCTTCCTAATGTGACTGCCACTGATCGTCTGTTCCCTGTCATAGGGAACGACGATCAGTGACATCACACAAAAAGCCACGCCCCCTAACAGTAGTAATCACTCCCTAGAAAACACTTAACCCCTTCAGCGCCCCCTACAGGTTAACCCCTTCACTGCCAGTGTCATTTTCACAGTAATCAGTGCATTTTTATAGCACTTTTCGCTGATGTCCGATGTGTCGGCCATAATGTCGCAGTCACAATAAAAATCGCTGATCGACGCCATATCTAGTAAAAAAATAATTATTAATAAAAATGCCATAAAACGACTCCCTATTTTGTAGACGCTATAACTTTCGCGCAAACCAATCAATAAACGCTTATTGCCATTTTTTTTACCAAAAATATGTAGAAGAATACGTATCAGCCTGAACTGAGGAAAAAATATGTTTTTTTTATATATTTTTGGGGGATATTTATTATAGCAAAAAGTAAAAAATATTGAATTTTTTTTAAAATTGGCGCTCTATTTTTGTATATAGCGCAAAAAATAAAAACTGCAGAGGTGATCAAATACCACCAAAAGAAAGCTCTATTTATGGGAAAAAAAGGACGTCAATTTTGTTTGGGAGCCACGTCGCACGACCGCGCAATTGTCAGTTAAATTGTCGCAGTGCAGAATCGCAAAAAGTGGCCTGGTCGTTAACCAGCCAAAATGGTTCGGGGCTTAAGTGGTAAAAAACAGAAATCGAAAAAGCTTTACGATTTACTGGCTAAAATAAGTCAAATTAGAAATTCTCAATAAGCAAAATACCACCCAAAAAACAAGAGATGCTCTATTCATCACTAGACAAGACCTAAGAACCCACCTAATAGCCCAACACGACTACCAGCTGCGTTCCTTAAAACCCCAATTTTACAGATGTGGGAATAAGGCCGGGAAAATATTAGCCAATCAACTAAAAGAAAAAGTAGTTAAACAGAAAATATCTCACATCTTGAACCCAAAAAACTAAAGTGAAAGTCACAAATCCTAAAGAAATTGCGGACGCTTTTAGTGACTATTACAAAGCACTCTACAACCTCAAAAACGACCCAGACACTTTCCAACCCAATGATGACATAATAACAGACTTCCTCGCATCCGTGAACCTACCCACTATTCCACAAACAGATCTAGACCGACTGAACCAACCAATAACAACTCAGGAAATAGAACAAATAATAAAGACTCTTCCCCAAAACAAGTCCCCAGGTCCAGATGGTTATTCATCAGAATACTATCAATTATTTAGCACTATCTTGTCACCACATCTACAACGAGTATTTGATATTGCAACAGCTGAAGTTGGTTTTCCTCCGGAAATGCTTACCGCTGCAATAATCACCCTACCTAAGCCAGGAAAAGAGCCTAACTTACCTCAAAACTTTAGGCCCATTTTGTTATTGAATGTGGATGTGAAGCTGTACGCCAAGTTATTGGCATACAGGCTGACAAATCTATTGCCCCAATTGATAAACTATGACCAGGTAGGTTTTGTATCGGGCCGACAGACAACAGACGCTACTAGAAGAATGATCAATCTTTTACATATAGTGGAAAAAAGGGGAGAGCCTTCTCTGCTTCTCACGTTGGATGCAGAGAAGGCTTTCGATAGAGTTCATTGGGGGTACCTCAGTGGGGTACTGGATAAATTTGGATTCTCCGGCCCGATACAAAATGCGATATTGGCATTATACTCCTCTCCGTCAGTTCATGTATTTACAGAGGGGATGTTCTCCAAGAAATTTCATATTACGAATGGAACAAGACAGGTATGCCCCATGTCTCCACTAATTTTTGCACTAATTATGGAACCCCTAGTGGAGAGAATCAGACCTGACTCAACCATACAAGGCATCACATCACAAACACACCAGCATAAAATTTCACTGTTTGCTGACAATGTCATTTTATCTCTTTCCAACCCGGCCATGTCCCTGCCTGCTGCCCACAACTTTCTCCAATTATTTAGTAGAGCGTCCTACTACAAGGTTAACGCAACAAAATCAAATATACTGGGCTTCGCAATAGCCAAAAAAGTAGAAAAGAAATTACAAAGAGTACTCCCATACCCATGGACCACAAAGTCCATCACGTATTTGGGTATCAAACTCACCTCTCCTCTTTCAAATCTATACCACGTAAACTATGTCCCACTCATTGATAACTTTCAAAAAGAACTTTCAAGAATCCCAAAGTTTTGTTTATCTTGGTCTGGATGTTTAGCAGCGTACAAAATGCTAATATTGCCAAAATGTATTTATGTTTTCAGAGCACTACCAATACGAATACCCATCATTTTCTTCACAATGCAAAAACAACTGTCGAGATTTGTGTGGGCGGGGAGCAGAGCAAGATGCTCTCCTCTCATACAAAATAAACATAAATCTGCAGGGGGTATGGGCCTACCGATACTAAAGGACTAATCTACAGCAGCAGTCATTGACCAGATTAAAAACTGGTTCATAAAACCAGTTACTAAACCCTGGTGCCAACTGGAACTTGCTAGATTTCGTACACTTTCACCACTTTCCCTCCTTATAGCTTCTGCCATTCCTGTAGATAGTCAATTTGAGGATCATCCTACAATCCAAGCAGCATGTAGGGCCTGGCTTAAGCTCGAAGGGTAGTGCATATTACCCAACAGTTAATGTCCCCATCCCCTTGGAGTCTATTTAGTGGATAATCCCCAACATGAGGTTAAATAAATGGCTTGAGAGTAAGATACTAAATTTAGTAGATATAACCACAAGAAACAAAATTATACCCTTTGCATCCATTCAGCAAAAACATCAAGTCCCAAAAACAGAAGGCTTCACATATAAACAGATAGCATCCTTTTTCCAAAATGCGAAAGTTACACATCTCCCTATCGTAGAAAAAGTCTGGAATTTTCTTCAGTCTTGCAACCCCAAGTCAAAAGGTATCACTCTAATATACAATTCTCTGAATTCTAAAGACGTCTTTAATAAATATAACCCCTTACTAAAATGGGAAAAACTCAGAACTTCAATGGAAAATTGCAATTAAATGCAATTATAAGTTCTCCAGATGCTCGAACTATGAGGAACTCAATCAGAAACTCATCTTGAGGTGGTATTTCACTCCTTACATTGTCGCCAAATTTTCTGGAGATAATTCCAATTCATGCTGGAGGGGCTGTGGGCAGGTGGGCACATCACATATGGTTTGGGCCTGCCCTCTGCTTCGTAAATTCTGGTCAGATGTATTTCATCTGATATCAAAAGTGACAGGTGTCTTCATTAGACCAAATATAAAACAGGCCATTTTAAGTTTAAATATAGTGGACCATCCCCGCTCCATTAGGTCTATAACTACTCATATTCTATTAGCAGCACGATCAGCAATAGTAGGCAGATGGAAATCCAGTGAAATCCCCAGACTGATTGATGTAGCAGTTAAAGTGAACATGATCGCTGAGTATGAGAACATCCTAGCTAATAGAGACGGCACTTACCTAGCGTATGAGTCCAATTGGTCTACGTGGAACACCTTCTCCAAGGCCCAGTAAGGGCCCGATTAGAAGCAAACTATGTTGAGTTTTGTTTTTTCTTTCTTCCCTTTCTATTTTTCTTTTTTGGTGCTATCCTCAACCATCAGAACCGGGTTTGTTTATTCTTATGTTGTCTTTTTGTTGTTATAACATTGCTTTAATGAGAAGTGTGGCGGGAGAGGGGAACTCTCCTCCAAGGACACAGTGTGCTCCCAAGGGGGTGTCTGGGGGGGGAGTTTCTCCATCCTTGGGTCACTAGACGTAGTATTGGTCATCTCTAAAGCAGTTGAACCCATGGTGGAATGATGGCATCTTACATGCATTTTAATTTTGTCAATGACAATTTATAATATGCTATGTTATAATTTGCTCTATTCCTTTTTCCGACAAGATTGTGAATGGAATTCGTATATAAATATGTAAATCTCTAATAAAAATGATTGAAACAAAAATGAACACAGGTTCACTGGGAAAATTGAATTTCATGGGGCAAGGAGTTTAGCATTGTGTAGACTCCAAAGTTCAAGTTTGAGCTAACACAGGGCTAGTTATTACTGACTATAGTGTGGAAGCTCAGAAAAAGTAATTTTTTACTGCTGATCAAATCCTGATTCCTTAAAAATTACTACATGAATGCCACATGATGTTTTTGTGGTGTTGGTGATCACACGTGGGAAATTATGGTTGGAAATTAAAAATGTTTCTGACACCATCTTATTCAAAAGAGAGCATCCAAACAAATTTAACAATGTATCCAGAGATTGCAAAGACTTTTTTTTTCTTTTAAATAGAAGTATATTATGTTTTTTTTTTGTAGCAACTCAATCCCTGGTGAAGTGGTGTCTTTGAAATATACATTATAATCAATAATTTAACAGGGTGAATATCCAAAGAAATATTAATACAAAAACTGTTTAAATTTTTTGTTTTGTTTTTATATGTTAAAGTAACATTATCAAAACATGTACCGTATAATTTTGAAGAGAGGACATTGAACAGCTTAAATCACACTGCAGTGCCTTAAATGGCCTCTTAATTATTATGGAAATATTCAGATTGAAAAAAAATTAAATCCTTATGAAATGTGCTATTATGAAGCTTTTCTGCTATGATTATTATTCGTATAATATTCTCCATATCTAATGAATTTATATTAGTAAAATTTTACATATTTATATAATTGCTTAGTTCATTTTTTACAGGCAAAAATAGTTTGACAATAAAACGAACATTAAAATTGTTTACTATAATTAATTTTCAAAACAGCAAAGTAATTTTGTATTTAGCTGCATGAATAAGTAAGCAAATGATGCTAAGATATTTGAAACTCAGCTGTAGAGTTATAAGGATAACATCAGTGAACTTGGCAAAAAAAAATAATAATAATTTAATATAATTAAAGAATTGCTTTACTTCCAAGTGTTTTTTTTAATGACAGATTGCTTTCTTTTTTTTTTTAAAGTAAGTGTGGGACCTTGAAGGTTTAGTCTACCTAATAGGGATGAGCCGAACACCCCCGGGTTCGGTTCGCACCAGAACCTTCGAACGGACCGAAAGTTCGCGCGAATTTTCGAACCCTATTCGTTATAATGGACGCGAACGTTCGAAATCAAAATTGCTAATTACAACGGCCAATATGCATGTTAATGTCATAAAACAGGTTTGGGGACCCGGGTCCTGCCCCAGGGGACATATATCAATGCAAAAATAAATTTTAAAAACTAAAGTTTTTTCGGGAGCAGTCATTTTAATGATGCATAAAGTGAAAAAAAAAAAAGTGAAATTTTCCTTTAAATATGGTACCTGGGGGGTGTCTAAAGTATGCCTGTGAAGTGGCATGTGTTTCCCGTGTTTAGAACTGTCCTTGCACAAAATGACATTTGTAAAGGAAAAAAAGAAGCCATTTAAAACCACTTGCGGCTTTAATGTCATGTCTTGTCCTGGCCGCCATATGGCTGAAAATCCTTGAGAAAAATGGCATGGCTACCCCATCACCCCCCCCCCACCCCAGCCCCTTTGGGTCTTGTATGGATACTAAGGGGGACCCCGCACCCAAAATAAAACTCTATACCTACAACCCTATATACTCTGAACAGCAGTATATAGGTGGTGCAAACAAGACATGGACTGTAGGTTTGTTCTTAAGTAGAATCTGAACAGGTACATTATGAAGTGTAGCTACATCCCAAAAAAATCAATTTTTAAGCTTTTTGGAGAACATAGGGAGGGGTTATCACCCCTGTAACATTTGCTGTCTTTGCACATCTGTTCAGAACATGTCACCTCACTTTCCGTCCCAATGACAAATGTTTTTGGAAAAGTGGGGTTTTAATTGAAACAAGGATTGGTGATAAAGCATCAGTAGAGAGGAGATACCTTTTTCCCAAATTAAATCTAACAGGATAGAATTTTCCTTCCTAGGGGTAGATTTCCTCTCACTTCCTGTTTTCTCTTGCCGTTTGCAAGTAGGAGTCGTTTGTAAGTTGGATGTTTGAAAGTAGGGGCCTGCCGTATATACTCTGCAGAAATTTGCCCTATTAGATGTTGGTGTAGCCACAAGACTGGTGGGCACAGGAATGGGCCCTGCTGTGAGTTAATAGATCAAGATTTGTACTTGCATGCACCTGTTGAACCGGGCAGAAAAATTGGGCCTTTGGTGGTGGTGGTGGTGGTGGTGGACGGTGTTGCCACAAGACTGTAAGCCCTCACAGTTACTCTTGGTGGGTGCAGGAATGGGCCCTGCTGTGAGTTATTAGATCAAGATTTGTAATTGCATGCACCTGTTGAACAGGGCAGAAAAATTGGGCCTTTGGTGGTGGTGGTGGTGGTGGACGGTGTTGCCACAAGACTGTAGGCCCTCATAGTTACTCTTGGTGGGCGCAGGAATGGGCCCTGCTGTGAACTATTAGATCAAGATTTGTAATTACACGCCCCTGTTAAACAGGGGCTGAAAAATTGTGCCTTAGGCATTGGTGCTGGTGCCACAACACTGCAACCCCTCACAGATACTGTACTTGGAGCACAGCAGTCACACCTGTTGCGAAGCATCTTTTTAAAAAATTGTAATTACACGCCCCTGTTATACAGGGGCTGAAAAATTGTGCCTTAGGCACTGGTGCTGGTGCCACAACACTGCAACCCCTCACAGATACTGTACTCTGAGCACAGCAATGAGACCTGTTGCAAAGCATTGCCTAAAAATTGTAATTACACGCCCCAACAGGGGCTGAAAAATTGTGCCTTAGGCACTGGTGCTGGTGCCACAACACTGCAACCCCTCACAGATACTGTACTCTGAGCACAGCAGTCACACCTGTTGCGAAGCATCTTTTTAAAAAATTGTAATTACACGCCCCTGTTATACAGGGGCTGAAAAATTGTGCCTTAGGCACTGGTGTGGTGGCATGGATCATTGAGGAGGAGGAAGAGGATAGTCAGTGAACATAACAGGACAGTCACTCAGCATCAGCATAGGCAGTCTTGAAGGGATGTGACATTATAAATTATTCCGTTATATCCGCTTCAGGTGTCTGGTAGCTGGTGGTGATCCAAGACTGATTCATTTTTATGAAGGTCAGTCGATCAACCGAGTCGGTGGACAGGCGCACCCTATGATCGGTGACAAATCCTCCAGCAGCACTGAATGTGCGTTCGGAAAGAACGCTGGATGCAGGACAGGCCAGTAGCTCAATTGCATACTGTGCAAGCTCTGGCCAGTGATCCATCCTCAGGACCCAGTAAGCCAGAGGATTTTCGGTGGGAAAGGTGTCCAAGTCTGACCTTGCCCCTAGGTATTCCTGCACCATGTATATCAGACGCTGGCGATGGTTGCTGGAACCGATCATACCTTGGGGCTGCGGACTAAAAAATTGTCTGAACGCATCGGTCAGACGTCCACCTTCCCCACCGCTCCTTCTGCTACTGACTGAAGCCTCAGCAACTCGTCGTCCAGGACCAGGAGTTTGTAACCTCCCAGTTTCTGGGAACGCGTTGCACAGACCTTTCTGCAAGGCCTCCCTGAGATGTCTCATCCTCTGCTCCCTCTGCGACGGCAAGATAAGGTCCGCAACCTTACCCTTGTACCGTGGATCAAGGAGAGTGGCCAGCCAGTAATGGTCACTCTCCTTGATCCGAAGAACACGAGGATCCTTCCGCAGGCTTTGCAGGATCAGGGAGGCCATGCAGCGTAGGTTAGCTGAGGCATTCGGTCCGGAGTCTTCTGGGTCACTGAGGATGACATGATCGCCAGCCACCTCCTCCCAGCCACGTACAAGTCCACTGGTTTGTTGGGACTGTACATCATCCCTAAAAGACTGCTGCTGATGATGCTGAGTGCCAGGCTCCACCTCCATGCTCACACAATCCTCCTCCTCCTCCTCCTCCTCCTCCTCTTCCTGTGTGATGGGTGGGACAGAAGGAACATTGTCTGGATAAAGGGGGCCTTGAGAGACAAGGAAGTCCTCCTCTTCCTGCCTCTGTTCTGCCTCAAGTGCCCTGTCCATTATCCCACGCAGCGTATGCTCCAACAGGTGGACAAGAGGTACAGTGTCACTGATGCATGCACTGTCACTGCTCACCATCCTCGTGGCCTCCTCAAATGGTGAGAGGACAGTGCATGCATCCCTGATCATGCTCCACTGGCGTGGGGAAAAAAAGCCAAGCTCCCCTGACCCTGTCCTGGTGCCGTAGTCGCAAAGGTACTCATTGATGGCCCTCTGCTGCGTGTGCAGTCGCTGCAGCATGGCCAACGTTGAGTTCCACCTGGTGGGCATGTCACATATTAGGCGGTTCTTGGGCAGGTTCAGCTCCTTTTGCAGCTCAGTCAGCCGAGCACTGGCATTATAAGATCGGCGGAAATGCACACAGACTTTCCTGGCCTGCCTCAGGACATCCTGTAAGCCTGGGAACCTGCCCAAGAACCGCTGCACCACCAGGTTGAGGACGTGAGCCATACAGGGCACATGGGTGAGCTGCCCCTGTCGCAGGGCGGAGAGGAGGTTGGTGCCATTATCAGAAACGACCATTCCTGGCTTAAGCTGGCGTGGCGTCAACCACCTCTCGGCCTGCCCCTGCAGAGCTGCCAGAACCTCTGGCCCAGTGTGGCTCCTGTCCCCCAAACACACCAGCGCAAGCACGGCATGGCATCTTTTTGCCTGCGTACTCGCGTAGCCCCTTGTACGCCTACGGAGCACCGCTGGTTCCGAGGACAGAGCACTCGAAGAGGACATGGAGGAAGAAGAAGAGGAGGGGGTGGAGGAGAGAGGTGTGTCACAACCAGTAGTAGCATTTTGGAGGCGTGGTGGCGGAACAACCTCCAACACTACTGCACCTTGTCCTGCATCCCTCCCAGCTGCCAATAGAGTGACCCAATGGGCCGTGAAAGAAAGATAACGTCCCTGTCCATGCCTGCTGGACCATGAGTCAGCGGTAATATGCACCTTACCGCTGACCGCCCTGTCCAGCGAGGCATGGAAATTGCCTTCCACATGCCAGTAGAGAGACGGAATCGCCTTCCGTGAGAAAAAGTGGCGTTTGGGAACCTGCCACTGAGGAACCGCACATTGAACAAACTCACGGAAGGGGGCCGAGTCTATCAACTGAAAAGGCAGCAGTTGAAGTGCTAGCAATTTAGCCAAGCTAGCATTCAACCGCTGGGCATGTGGATGGCTGGGAGTATACTTCTTTCGACGGTCCAGCAGCTGGGGCAGGGAAATTTGCCTGCTACAATCGGACGTCGGTGTACTGCAAGTACTTGGTTGTGACACACCTAATTCTACACCTTCAGTCCTCTCAGAGCAGCTTTCAGAGAGGACTGAAGATATAGTGGGGATGGAGATCCCAGCTGATGAGGAGCAAGGAGAGGTCCGCTTTGTTCTTTGGTGTGGGTCTTTTATGTGTGCTTGCCAACGAGCTGCATGGCAGGTCGACATATGTCTGCTCATGCTTGTGGTGCCCAAGCGGCTGATGTTTTGGCCACGCGAGATACGCTTGAGACAAATATTGCAAATAGCAGTGGTGCGATCTGATGCACTCGTCTCAAAAAAGGCCCACACCAAAGAACTTTTGTGATAACGTGCAGAGGCAGCGCCCTGCACAGGCGGAGCTCTGCGGTGTGGTACAGTTGCTGTGCTGGCCTCTAGCTGGCCTCCAGGGGGCATCCTGCCTCGTTGGACATGTGACGCTGCATCCTCCTCCTCCTCCTCCTCTCTCCCTTCAGGCACCCACGTGGAGTCAGTGACCTCATCATCTCCTCCCTCTTCACCACTAGAGCAAACCTGGCAGTAAGCTGCAGCTGGTGGAACACTACTGCCAGATTGCTGTCCTTCAGCATCCCCTCTCTCTGCGCGCACACTACTGACTTCCTCAAGCTGGGTATCATCATCCGAGCCTTCGAATCGTTGGGCATCCTCCTGGAGCATGTACCCAACACTGTGCTCAAACAGTTCGGGGGACTCCTCAGGAGGACATGGTGGGTCTAGGGAAGGGGTGGCTGATGATGCCATTGAGTACGCGTTGGCAGCTGCTCTGCCAGTACCCTGAGCCTGGGTGAGAGAGGATGAGGAGGATGAGGAGGGCTTGGTCATCCATTCTACCAAGCCTTCGGCATGATGCGGCTCCACATGTCCAGCTGCCGAAAACAAAGACAAGCGTGTCCCATGGCCACGTGCTGATGACGATGCACGACCACGTCCACGGCCAGCACTGCTGTCTCTAGAAACAGAGCCTGCCTGCCCTGTGTTCTTGCCTCGGCACGCTCTGCCTCTCCTTGGCGGTCTTCCAGCCATTGTAGTCGGTAGTGTATATAGTATAAAAAATAGAACTCCTATGTGTGCTCACAACACACTGTAGGTCCTATGGGTGCTGACACTAACACACTATAGGTACTATGTGTGCTGCTGACAAGAAAATATAGGAGCTCTGTTTGCTGCCACTAATACACTAGAAGTCCTATGGGTGCTGCTGAGAAGAAAATATAGGAGCTCTGTTTGCTGCCACTAACACACTAGAAGTCCTATGGGTGCTGCTGAGAAGAAAATATAGGAGCTCTGTGTGATGCCACTAACACACTAGAAGTCCTATGGGTGCTGCTGAGAAGAAAATATAGGAGCTCTGTGTGATGCCACTAACACACTAGAAGTCCTATGGGTGCTGCTGAGAAGAAAATATAGGAGCTCTGTTTGCTGCCACTAACACACTAGAAGTCCTATGGGTGCTGCTGAGAAGAAAATATAGGAGCTCTGTTTGCTGCCACTAACACACTAGAAGTCCTATGGGTGCTGCTGAGAAGAAAATATAGGAGCTCTGTGTGATGCCACTAACACACTAGAAGTCCTATGGGTGCTGCTGAGAAGAAAATATAGGAGCTCTGTTTGCTGCCACCAACACACTAGAAGTCCTATGGGTGCTGCTGAGAAGAAAATATAGGAGCTCTGTGTGATGCCACTAACACACTAGAAGTCCTATGGGTGCTGCTGAGAAGAAAATATAGGAGCTCTGTGTGATGCCACTAACACACTAGAAGTCCTATGGGTGCTGCTGAGAAGAAAATATAGGAGCTCTGTTTGCTGCCACTAACACACTAGAAGTCCTATGGGTGCTGCTGAGAAGAAAATATAGGAGCTCTGTTTGCTGCCACTAACACACTAGAAGTCCTATGGGTGCTGCTGAGAAGAAAATATAGGAGCTCTGTGTGATGCCACTAACACACTAGAAGTCCTATGGGTGCTGCTGAGAAGAAAATATAGGAGCTCTGTTTGCTGCCACTAACACACTAGAAGTCCTATGGGTGCTGCTGAGAAGAAAATATAGGAGCTCTGTTTGCTGCCACTAACACACTAGAAGTCCTATGGGTGCTGCTGAGAAGAAAATATAGGAGCTCTGTTTGCTGCCACTAACACACTAGAAGTCCTATGGGTGCTGCTGAGAAGAAAATATAGGAGCTCTGTTTGCTGCCACTAACACACTAGAAGTCCTATGGGTGCTGCTGAGAAGAAAATATAGGAGCTCTGTTTGCTGCCACTAACACACTAGAAGTCCTATGGGTGCTGCTGAGAAGAAAATATAGGAGCTCTGTGTGATGCCACTAACACACTAGAAGTCCTATGGGTGCTGCTGAGAAGAAAATATAGGAGCTCTGTTTGCTGCCACTAACACACTAGAAGTCCTATGGGTGCTGCTGAGAAGAAAATATAGGAGCTCTGTTTGCTGCCACTAACACACTAGAAGTCCTATGGGTGCTGCTGAGAAGAAAATATAGGAGCTCTGTGTGATGCCACTAACACACTAGAAGTCCTATGGGTGCTGCTGAGAAGAAAATATAGGAGCTCTGTTTGCTGCCACTAACACACTAGAAGTCCTATGGGTGCTGCTGAGAAGAAAATATAGGAGCTCTGTTTGCTGCCACTAACACACTAGAAGTCCTATGGGTGCTGCTGAGAAGAAAATATAGGAGCTTTGTTTGCTGCCACTAACACACTAGAAGTCCTATGGGTGCTGCTGAGAAGAAAATATAGGAGCTCTGTGTGATGCCACTAACACACTAGAAGTCCTATGGGTGCTGCTGAGAAGAAAATATAGGAGCTCTGTTTGCTGCCACTAACACACTAGAAGTCCTATGGGTGCTGCTGAGAAGAAAATATAGGAGCTCTGTGTGATGCCACTAACACACTAGAAGTCCTATGGGTGCTGCTGAGAAGAAAATATAGGAGCTCTGTTTGCTGCCAATAACACACTAGAAGTCCTATGGGTGCTGCTGAGAAGAAAATATAGGAGCTCTGTTTGCTGCCACTAACACACTAGAAGTCCTATGGGTGCTGCTGAGAAGAAAATATAGGAGCTCTGTGTGATGCCACTAACACACTAGAAGTCCTATGGGTGCTGCTGAGAAGAAAATATAGGAGCTCCGTTTGCTGCCACTAACACACTAGAAGTCCTATGGGTGCTGCTGAGAAGAAAATATAGGAGCTCTGTTTGCTGCCACTAACACACTAGAAGTCCTATGGGTGCTGCTGAGAAGAAAATATAGGAGCTCTGTTTGCTGCCACTAACACACTAGAAGTCCTATGGGTGCTGCTGAGAAGAAAATATAGGAGCTCTGTGTGATGCCACTAACACACTAGAAGTCCTATGGGTGCTGCTGAGAAGAAAATATAGGAGCTCTGTTTGCTGCCACTAACACACTAGAAGTCCTATGGGTGCTGCTGAGAAGAAAATATAGGAGCTCTGTTTGCTGCCACTAACACACTAGAAGTCCTATGGGTGCTGCTGAGAAGAAAATATAGGAGCTCTGTGTGATGCCACTAACACACTAGAAGTCCTATGGGTGCTGCTGAGAAGAAAATATAGGAGCTCTGTTTGCTGCCACTAACACACTAGAAGTCCTATGGGTGCTGCTGAGAAGAAAATATAGGAGCTCTGTTTGCTGCCACTAACACACTAGAAGTCCTATGGGTGCTGCTGAGAAGAAAATATAGGAGCTCTGTTTGCTGCCACTAACACACTAGAAGTCCTATGGGTGCTGCTGAGAAGAAAATATAGGAGCTCTGTGTGATGCCACTAACACACTAGAAGTCCTATGGGTGCTGCTGAGAAGAAAATATAGGAGCTCTGTTTGCTGCCACTAACACACTAGAAGTCCTATGGGTGCTGCTGAGAAGAAAATATAGGAGCTCTGTTTGCTGCCACTAACACACTAGAAGTCCTATGGGTGCTGCTGAGAAGAAAATATAGGAGCTCTGTGTGATGCCACTAACACACTAGAAGTCCTATGGGTGGTGCTGAGAAGAAAATATAGGAGCTCTGTTTGCTGCCACTAACACACTAGAAGTCCTATGGGTGCTGCTGAGAAGAAAATATAGGAGCTCTGTTTGCTGCCACTAACACACTAGAAGTCCTATGGGTGCTGTTGGGGTGCAATGCTGTGCTAACAGCACTGCGGTTGGTACTACTGCAATACTGTACTAACAGTAAGCACGCACCAGACTAATCCCCAGCAGCAGCTAATAACACACTAACTGTGCAATCAGCAGCAATGAACGATCAATGACTTAGGTAGCAATGGTTTAGCAAAGAAATAGCCAATGGTTTAGCAAAGAAGAGCAAATCTTTCAGTATCAAGCAAAGACAGAATCAGCAGACTAATCTCTCCTAAAGCCGGAACTCATGTGACCGGGGCCGATGGCGTGGCGGCCTTTTAAATGGTGGGGCGTGTACTAAAGCCCCTGAGCTGTAATTGGCTACAGGCGTCCTGCCTGTAGCCAATTATTGCTCTCCGAGTTTCGGGCGCTGTGATTGGCCAAGCATGCGGGGTCACAGTGCATGCTTGGCCAATCATCAGCCAGCAATGCACTGCGCCGGCCGCGCCGGCCGCAATGCATTGCGGGGCCGCTCGCATCACACGAATGTGATGCGAACGGCCCAAATAGTTCTGGGCTCGACGAGCGAGCGAACGCCCGATGCTCGATTCGAACATGGGTTCGAATCGAGCACCGGGCCCATCCCTACTACCTAACAGTAACCCCTAAATTATACAGCAGGTGGAGTTTGGTGGGCTATGTTATCTGTTGCCTTTTTGCATCCCTTGGGGACTCCACCTGTGAGATCCCTTATCACAGATTCTATCTCAGTTTCTTGTGTTCAGAGTACTCCTATTTCTCCTGTTGCAGTCTACATGATATAAAAACAACAGAAATTATATTAGGGATAGTAAAATCCTTTAGTAATGGTCTCAGGTTCAAGCACAGAAATCGCACCGGAATTCAGGTTTAACTCTACTAAAAAAATGAAATGTCAGCTTTGGATGGACTGACCCTTTTATGTGCAGTACAGCAATATTAGACATTTTCAAGAAATTCCAAGCCCCTTTCATACAAACAATGGTTAATTATTTGGCACACACATAAAACACTTTTAATATATTTTGATTCTTACACTAATACGTGTTTTATATTTCATAAAACGATAGAATGTAATTGCCGAAGATTGTTAATTGAAAGAGAAGATAATGACAGCTTTATTTTTAGATAACTTTAGCTTGAAAAGGACACAAAAGCATTTTATGCTTAGATAACTAGCAGTACAAAGAGGCAAGTGTTTTGATAGCAGTCAGAATGCAAGTCTGAATTTCATATAATATGACCCCTTCATATACATTTGTGAGCAGACAATACACAATTAACAAGTATCTTGGATCACAAACATTTTTTACAAAAATGCAAAATGCATATAATCACACAAAAGACTGCTGTCATCTCTGGACATTTCTTAAAATCACAGATTTATAGGTTGTAAAAAACACTATCATTAAAAGCTTTATCAAAAAGTTAATTATAATGTTCCACACCCTTGATTAAAACTACCTTGAATTGCATTATTGGCATTACAAATTCTAATTTCCCATAGACTGAACCAGAAATAAAAATAGAACATTTCATATATACCCATCATTAGAAGTGGGTGGATGCAGGGTGATATATTCTAATGGTGGGCATACCATTCACTTTTTCTGGCAGAGATTTCTTCACCCACATCAATCGATGTGAAAGGAGAAATCTGTTAGGCTGAATGAAAAAATTTTTTTTTTAAAGCAAAATAAATAATAATAACAATATTTTTTTTTAATATGTCTCCTGTCTCCCTGTGCTTGCGCTCAAGGACAGACGTAAGCACCAGTCTCGTGTCAGTATGTAAACAGCAATTTTACCATGCATGTGAGGTATCACCATGAACGTCAGATTGAGGGCAGTAATTCTAATACTAGACCTCTAGTGTAAATCTAAAGTGGTAACTTGTAAAGGCAGTTTTACAGCACGTCATGTTTGGTATCTATTTACTCAGCGTAAGATCATCTTTTATATCGTACCAAACAATTGGTCAATATACTGTGTTTTTGTGTATTAAAATCTATAAAAGTGTATTTTTTCCAAAATATTTGCGTTTGAAAACCGCTGTGCAAATACTGTGTAACATAAAAAATTGTAACACCCACCATTTTATTCTCCAGGGCCTCTGTTTTTAAATATATATATATATATATATATATATATATATATATATATATATATATATATCATGTTTTGGGATTCAAAGTAATTTTCTAGCAAAAAACAAAGTTTTTTTAATGTAAACAAAAAGTGTCAGAAAAGACTTGGTCTTCAATTGGTTAGAAGAGTGGTTGATGTGTGGCATAAGCTTCTAATGTTGGGCATCAAATGCCAGGACAGTTCAAACACCACCCAAATGGAAGATTTTATTTTTTGACATACGTTTCTGGAAAATAACAAACATTTTTTTATATTTTTTTAACAAAGTTGTCACTTAAATGATATATTGCTCACACATGCCATGGGAATATGTGGAATTACATCCCAAAATACATTCTCCTGAGTATGGGGTTACCACATGTGAGAGAATTTTTGGCAGTCTAACCAAATACAGTACCCCGAAATCCAATAAGCACCCTCAGGTTTTCAATGGGTGTTATTTCTTCATTACACTTCCTGGCTAACTTTTGAATGCCCTGAAATGCCAGGATAGTACAAAACACCCCCAAATGACCACTTTTTGGGAAGACACTACAAGGTATGTGCTAAGAGGCATAGTGAGAATTGTGCAGGTCTCATTTGCTGCCAAAAGTTTTTGGAACATGAAGAAAAAAAACAAAAATTTATTTTTTCTTTTCTTTTTTTAAAACCTAGTGACAAAGAATGAGATTGTCTACTTTCCAAAAAGGGGTCATTTGGGGGGGTTGTACTATCCTGTTTTGTGCTATATTAGCATTTCAGGGCCTTCTGAAACTGTGATAGGTAGTGAACAAGTGAAATAAACAATTTATGCCCCATCACATACCTGGTAGCAGAGCCTGAAATTATGAGGAAGGCCTCTCTTACACCTCTGACTTGGGGCCTCTGGTAGTGTGAACAGAAAACGCAGGAGTACAGAGTGGCACGAGTGCCTGTACGTCTTACCAGGAGAGGTCGTCGGTAGTCTTCAGTGAAGCAGATGGGCTTGTGAACAGCTGGAGGATGGCAGACTGAAGCAGGCTGGTACTGGCAACAGCAGGCAGGTGAGGCATTCGCTGGTAGTAGACAGTAGAACAGCAGGATGTGTCAGGAAGTAGGGTTAGGCAAGCCGGGTCATATACTGGCAGGAGGGATCGGGTACATAGGAGCAGGCACATGCGAGGTCTGGGTACATGCCGGGCCAGGAACCAAATAAATGCAATAAATGCCAATGTAGCAGACAGAAGCGGAGGTCAAGGACAAGCCAGGGTCAGAACAGACGGAGTTAAGAGAGTGGTCAGACAAGCCAGGCCAGCAACTGGAATCAGGATACAGGATAAATGGAACACAAGATGCAGGGGAGGCTGAAAGACAAAGCAGCACTGACCCTGAGCACTGGCTGAGTTTAAATAGTCGGCGCATGCGCGTGCGTGGCGGGACGGCGCTTCGGCGTGCTCGGGTGCGCGCTCCGGCGCAACGACGAATGCGCGTGCGCAATAGCTCGCCAATGGGACTACAGGCGGGCCTATTTAAACAGATGCAGTAACACTATCTGGTTGCTGGTTTGTCAGCTTTACTGCGTTTCTTGTGCCTGAAAGAAGTTAAAGTTTTCCTGCTGTGACCCGGACCGGATTTGACTACGCTTCTGCTTCTCCTGAACCTGACCCCTTGGCTTGCTAAACGGACTTCTACCTCTCTCCTTGTGCTTGACCCTCGGCCTGTGACCCGGATCTGCTGCCTGTCTCCAGCCCTCTACCTTCTGCCTGTACCCTGGACTTCTTACCTAACCTGACTATACTGGTGCTTCCTGCTAAACTCCTAAACGGACTTGTGCCTTGCTACTGGTTGCTGTTTGACCCTGTCTACCCTTGGTGTTTGACTCCTGGCCTGTTCTTCAGACTCATCCCTGCTAGATTCTTCAGCAAGACACCTCTACCTGCTGGTGGCCAGTGCTCCCTCGTGCCGTTCTCTCCCTGTCTCACCTCCAGGGGGCGGAGTGCGCTTGGGTGCAAGGGTGAACCACTCTCGGCATCTCGGCCTCGGTAAGTACGTAGCCTGATAGTACAAACCAGCCAGATGTCTGAGGCCGACAGAGTGCGTTCCCCATTTGACACCCTCTGCCAGCAGGTCTCCACCCTAACGGACACTGTCCAAAGACTCCAAGAGGGATATACCCAGATTGATGGCCGTCTTCAACAGCTCACCGGTCTCCTAGGGCCAGGCCCCACAGCTGCCACCTCTGCCAACACCGCCACCAACTCCCAAGTACCTACGAGTTCTACAGTAGTGATGGCCACCCCTGAACCCAGGGTCCCTATTCCGGAACGTTTTTCGGGTATCCGCAAAAAGTACCGGGCCTTTAAAAACGCCTGCTCCCTCTACCTTGCCCTCCAACCAAGGACCTTCTCTTCGGAAGCAGTAAAGGTGGGGTTTATCATCTCCCTCTTAACGGATGACCCTCAAGCCTGGGCCCATGGCCTGATGGAGCAACAAAGCCCCATATTGGACTCAGTAGAGACATTTTTTGAACATATGGCTCAATTATACGATGATCCCCAGCGATCAGCCACGGCCGAGTCCGTCCTCCATAACCTAACTCAGGGGAGAAGGCCGGTGGAAGACTATACGTCGGAATTTAGGAAATGGTCCGCCGACACCAAATGGAATGAGGCGGCCCTCAGATACCAATACCGCCAGGGACTATCTGAGACTCTCAAGGACGAGCTGGCCAGGATCGAAACTCCCACTACCTTGGAGAACCTGATCCAATCCGCCATACAACTCGATAGGCGTCTGCGTGAACGACGGGCGGAGCGATTTCAATCTCCTCGTCCCAACTGGCCTCCATCCAGGACGGTACCTCACTACCCACCAACCTCTGCGCCTGCAGTCACACCTCTTCCTGAGCCAGAACCCATGCAGCTCGGGTTGGTTCGGGCTCCCCTGACTCCTGAGGAAAAACAGCGAAGGCGCCAGGCCAATCTGTGCCTATATTGCGGGGGTGCCGGCCACTTCCTCCTCAACTGCCCCGTAAGACCTAGTAAGTCTATCTCTAAAGACACTTTAAACTATCAACTCTTTGACAACCCTCAGTCTTATGTCATTCTCTTTGTGTCTCTACAGCTGCCGGAAGGGGCAATCCGCCTCCCGGCAATTATTGATTCTGGAGCCTGCAGCTGCTTCCTGGACTCTGCCTTAGCCTCAAGATTCCATGTCCCCACTCAACCTAAGGACCACTGCCTTCAGATCCACCTGGCGGATGGGTCCTTGCCCCGTTCAGGGCTGATCACGCAGGAAACTAGGGATGGGCCCGGTGCTCGATTCGAACCCATGTTCGAATCGAGCATCGGGCGTTCGCTCGCTCGTCGAGCCCAGAACTATTTGGGCCGTTCGCATCACATTCGTGTGATGCGAGCGGCCCCGCAATGCATTGCGGCCGGCGCGGCCGGCGCAGTGCATTGCTGGCTGATGATTGGCCAAGCATGCACTGTGACCCCGCATGCTTGGCCAATCACAGCGCCCGAAACTCGGAGAGCAATAATTGGCTACAGGCAGGACGCCTGTAGCCAATTACAGCTCAGGGGCTTTAGTACACGCCCCACCATTTAAAAGGCCGCCACGCCATCGGCCCCGGTCACATGAGTTCCGGCTTTAGGAGAGATTAGTCTGCTGATTCTGTCTTTGCTTGATACTGAAAGATTTGCTCTTCTTTGCTAAACCATTGGCTATTTCTTTGCTAAACCATTGCTACCTAAGTCATTGATCGTTCATTGCTGCTGATTGCACAGTTAGTGTGTTATTAGCTGCTGCTGGGGATTAGTCTGGTGCGTGCTTACTGTTAGTACAGTATTGCAGTAGTACCAACCGCAGTGCTGTTAGCACAGCATTGCACCCCAACAGCACCCATAGGACTTCTAGTGTGTTAGTGGCAGCAAACAGAGCTCCTATATTTTCTTCTCAGCAGCACCCATAGGACTTCTAGTGTGTTAGTGGCAGCAAACAGAGCTCCTATATTTTCTTCTCAGCACCACCCATAGGACTTCTAGTGTGTTAGTGGCATCACACAGAGCTCCTATATTTTCTTCTCAGCAGCACCCATAGGACTTCTAGTGTGTTAGTGGCAGCAAACAGAGCTCCTATATTTTCTTCTCAGCAGCACCCATAGGACTTCTAGTGTGTTAGTGGCAGCAAACAGAGCTCCTATATTTTCTTCTCAGCAGCACCCATAGGACTTCTAATGTGTTAGTGGCATCACACAGAGTTCCTATATTTTCATCTCAGCAGCACCCATAGGACTTCTAGTGTGTTAGTGGCATCACACAGAGCTCCTATATTTTCTTCTCAGCAGCACCCATAGGACTTCTAGTGTGTTAGTGGCAGCAAACAGAGCTCCTATATTTTCTTCTCAGCAGCACCCATAGGACTTCTAGTGTGTTAGTGGCATCACACAGAGCTCCTATATTTTCTTCTCAGCAGCACCCATAGCACTTCTAGTGTGTTAGTGGCAGCAAACAGAGCTCCTATATTTTCTTCTCAGCAGCACCCATAGGACTTCTAGTGTGTTAGTGGCATCACACAGAGCTCCTATATTTTCTTCTCAGCAGCACCCATAGGACTTCTAGTGTGTTAGTGGCAGCAAACAGAGCTCCTATATTTTCTTCTCAGCAGCACCCATAGGACTTCTAGTGTGTTAGTGGCAGCAAACAGAGCTCCTATATTTTCTTCTCAGCAGCACCCATAGGACTTCTAATGTGTTAGTGGCATCACACAGAGTTCCTATATTTTCATCTCAGCAGCACCCATAGGACTTCTAGTGTGTTAGTGGCATCACACAGAGCTCCTATATTTTCTTCTCAGCAGCACCCATAGGACTTCTAGTGTGTTAGTGGCAGCAAACAGAGCTCCTATATTTTCTTCTCAGCAGCACCCATAGGACTTCTAGTGTGTTAGTGGCATCACACAGAGCTCCTATATTTTCTTCTCAGCAGCACCCATAGGACTTCTAGTGTGTTAGTGGCAGCAAACAGAGCTCCTATATTTTCTTCTCAGCAGCACCCATAGGACTTCTAGTGTGTTAGTGGCATCACACAGAGCTCCTATATTTTCTTCTCAGCAGCACCCATAGGACTTCTAGTGTGTTAGTGGCAGCAAACAGAGCTCCTATATTTTCTTCTCAGCAGCACCCATAGGACTTCTAGTGTGTTAGTGGCAGCAAACAGAGCTCCTATATTTTCTTCTCAGCAGCACCCATAGGACTTCTAGTGTGTTAGTGGCAGCAAACAGAGCTCCTATATTTTCTTGTCAGCAGCACACATAGTACCTATAGTGTGTTAGTGTCAGTACCCATAGGACCTACAGTGTGTTGTGAGCACACATAGGAGTTCTATTTTTTATACTATATACACTACCGACTACAATGGCTGGAAGACCGCCAAGGAGAGGCAGAGCGTGCCGAGGCAAGAACACAGGGCAGGCAGGCTCTGTTTCTAGAGACAACAGTGCTGGCCGTGGACGTGGTCGTGCATCGTCATCAGCACGTGGCCATGGGACACGCTTGTCTTTGTTTTCGGCAGCTGAACATGTGGAGCTGCATCATGCCGAAGGCTTGGTAGAATGGATGACCAAGCCCTCCTCATCCTCTCTCACCCAGGCTCAGGGTACTGGCAGAGCAGCTGCCAACGCGTACTCAATGGCATCATCAGCCACCCCTTCCCTAGACCCACCATGTCCTCCTGAGGAGTCCCCCAAACTGTTTGAGCACAGTGTTGGGTACATGCTCCAGGAGGATGCCCAACGATTCGAAGGCTCGGATGATGATACCCAGCTTGAGGAAGTCAGTAGTGTGCGCGCAGAGAGAGGGGATGCTGAAGGACAGCAATCTGGCAGTAGTGTTCCACCAGCTGCAGCTTACTGCCAGGTTTGCTCTAGTGGTGAAGAGGGAGGGGATGATGAGGTCACTGACTCCACGTGGGTGCCTGAAGGGAGAGAGGAGGAGGAGGAGGAGGATGCAGCGTCACATGTCCAACGAGGCAGGATGCCCCCTGGAGGCCAGCTAGAGGCCAGCACAGCAGCTGTACCACACCGCAGAGCTCCGCCTGTGCAGGGCGCTGCCTCTGCACGTTATCACAAAAGTTCTTTGGTGTGGGCCTTTTTTGAGACGAGTGCATCAGATCGCACCACTGCTATTTGCAATATTTGTCTCAAGCGTATCTCGCGTGGCCAAAACATCAGCCGCTTGGGCACCACAAGCATGAGCAGACATATGTCGACCTGCCATGCAGCTCGTTGGCAAGCACACATAAAAGACCCACACCAAAGAACAAAGCGGACCTCTCCTTGCTCCTCATCAGCTGGGATCTCCATCCCCACTATATCTTCAGTCCTCTCTGAAAGCTGCTCTGAGAGGACTGAAGGTGTAGAATTAGGTGTGTCACAACCAAGTACTTGCAGTACACCGACGTCCGATTGTAGCAGGCAAATTTCCCTGCCCCAGCTGCTGGACCGTCGAAAGAAGTATACTCCCAGCCATCCACATGCCCAGCGGTTGAATGCTAGCTTGGCTAAATTGCTAGCACTTCAACTGCTGCCTTTTCAGTTGATAGACTCGGCCCCCTTCCGTGAGTTTGTTCAATGTGCGGTTCCTCAGTGGCAGGTTCCCAAACGCCACTTTTTCTCACGGAAGGCGATTCCGTCTCTCTACTGGCATGTGGAAGGCAATGTCCATGCCTCGCTGGACAGGGCGGTCAGCGGTAAGGTGCATATTACCGCTGACTCATGGTCCAGCAGGCATGGACAGGGACGTTATCTTTCTTTCACAGCCCATTGGGTCACTCTATTGGTAGCTGGGAGGGATGCAGGACAAGGTGCAGTAGTGTTGGAGGTTGTTCCGCCACCACGCCTCCAAAATGCTACTACTGGTTGTGACACACCTCTCTCCTCCACCCCCTCCTCTTCTTCTTCCTCCATGTCCTCTTCGAGTGCTCTGTCCTCGGAACCAGCGGTGCTCCGTAGGCGTACAAGGGGCTACGCGAGTACGCAGGCAAAAAGATGCCATGCCGTGCTTGCGCTGGTGTGTTTGGGGGACAGGAGCCACACTGGGCCAGAGGTTCTGGCAGCTCTGCAGGGGCAGGCCGAGAGGTGGTTGACGCCACGCCAGCTTAAGCCAGGAATGGTCGTTTCTGATAATGGCACCAACCTCCTCTCCGCCCTGCGACAGGGGCAGCTCACCCATGTGCCCTGTATGGCTCACGTCCTCAACCATGTGGTGCAGCGGTTCTTGGGCAGGTTCCCAGGCTTACAGGATGTCCTGAGGCAGGCCAGGAAAGTCTGTGTGCATTTCCGCCGATCTTATAATGCCAGTGCTCGGCTGACTGAGCTGCAAAAGGAGCTGAACCTGCCCAAGAACCGCCTAATATGTGACATGCCCACCAGGTGGAACTCAACGTTGGCCATGCTGCAGCGACTGCACATGCAGCAGAGGGCCATCAATGAGTACCTTTGTGACTACGGCACCAGGACAGGGTCAGGGGAGCTTGGCTTTTTTTCCCCACGCCAGTGGAGCATGATCAGGGATGCATGCACTGTCCTCTCACCATTTGAGGAGGCCACGAGGATGGTGAGCAGTGACAGTGCATGCATCAGTGACACTGTACCTCTTGTCCACCTGTTGGAGCATACGCTGCGTGGGATAATGGACAGGGCACTTGAGGCAGAACAGAGGCAGGAAGAGGAGGACTTCCTTGTCTCTCAAGGCCCCCTTTATCCAGACAATGTTCCTTCTGTCCCACCCATCACACAGGAAGAGGAGGAGGAGGAGGAGGAGGAGGAGGATTGTGTGAGCATGGAGGTGGAGCCTGGCACTCAGCATCAGCAGCAGCAGTCTTTTAGGGATGATGTACAGTCCCAACAAACCAGTGGACTTGTACGTGGCTGGGAGGAGGTGGCTGGCGATCATGTCATCCTCAGTGACCCAGAAGACTCCGGACCGAATGCCTCAGCTAACCTACGCTGCATGGCCTCCCTGATCCTGCAAAGCCTGCAGAAGGATCCTCGTGTTCTTCGGATCAAGGAGAGTGACCATTACTGGCTGGCCACTCTCCTTGATCCACGGTACAAGGGTAAGGTTGCGGACCTTATCTTGCCGTCGCAGAGGGAGCAGAGGATGAGACATCTCAGGGAGGCCTTGCAGAAAGGTCTGTGCAACGCGTTCCCAGAAACTGGGAGGTTACAAACTCCTGGTCCTGGACGACGAGTTGCTGAGGCTTCGGTCAGTAGCAGAAGGAGCGGTGGGGAAGGTGGACATCTGACCGATGCGTTCAGACAATTTTTTAGTCCGCAGCCCCAAGGTATGATCGGTTCCAGCAACCATCGCCAGCGTCTGATATACATGGTGCAGGAATACCTAGGGGCAAGGTCAGACTTGGACACCTTTCCCACCGAAAATCCTCTGGCTTACTGGGTCCTGAGGATGGATCACTGGCCAGAGCTTGCACAGTATGCAATTGAGCTACTGGCCTGTCCTGCATCCAGCGTTCTTTCCGAACGCACATTCAGTGCTGCTGGAGGATTTGTCACCGATCATAGGGTGCGCCTGTCCACCGACTCGGTTGATCGACTGACCTTCATAAAAATGAATCAGTCTTGGATCACCACCAGCTACCAGACACCTGAAGCGGATATAACGGAATAATTTATAATGTCACATCCCTTCAAGACTGCCTATGCTGATGCTGAGTGACTGTCCTGTTATGTTCACTGACTATCCTCTTCCTCCTCCTCAATGATCCATGCCACCACACCAGTGCCTAAGGCACAATTTTTCAGCCCCTGTATAACAGGGGCGTGTAATTACAATTTTTTAAAGAGATGCTTCGCAACAGGTGTGACTGCTGTGCTCAGAGTACAGTATCTGTGAGGGGTTGCAGTGTTGTGGCACCAGCACCAGTGCCTAAGGCACAATTTTTCAGCCCCTGTTGGGGCGTGTAATTACAATTTTTAGGCAATGCTTTGCAACAGGTCTCATTGCTGTGCTCAGAGTACAGTATCTGTGAGGGGTTGCAGTGTTGTGGCACCAGCACCAGTGCCTAAGGCACAATTTTTCAGCCCCTGTATAACAGGGGCGTGTAATTACAATTTTTTAAAAAGATGCTTCGCAACAGGTGTGACTGCTGTGCTCAGAGTACAGTATCTGTGAGGGGTTGCAGTGTTGTGGCACCAGCACCAGTGCCTAAGGCACAATTTTTCAGCCCCTGTTGGGGCGTGTAATTACAATTTTTAGGCAATGCTTTGCAACAGGTCTCATTGCTGTGCTCAGAGTACAGTATCTGTGAGGGGTTGCAGTGTTGTGGCACCAGCACCAGTGCCTAAGGCACAATTTTTCAGCCCCTGTATAACAGGGGCGTGTAATTACAATTTTTTAAAAAGATGCTTCGCAACAGGTGTGACTGCTGTGCTCAGAGTACAGTATCTGTGAGGGGTTGCAGTGTTGTGGCACCAGCACCAGTGCCTAAGGCACAATTTTTCAGCCCCTGTTGGGGCGTGTAATTACAATTTTTAGGCAATGCTTTGCAACAGGTCTCATTGCTGTGCTCAGAGTACAGTATCTGTGAGGGGTTGCAGTGTTGTGGCACCAGCACCAGTGCCTAAGGCACAATTTTTCAGCCCCTGTATAACAGGGGCGTGTAATTACAATTTTTTAAAAAGATGCTTCGCAACAGGTGTGACTGCTGTGCTCCAAGTACAGTATCTGTGAGGGGTTGCAGTGTTGTGGCACCAGCACCAATGCCTAAGGCACAATTTTTCAGCCCCTGTTTAACAGGGGCGTGTAATTACAAATCTTGATCTAATAGTTCACAGCAGGGCCCATTCCTGCGCCCACCAAGAGTAACTATGAGGGCCTACAGTCTTGTGGCAACACCGTCCACCACCACCACCACCACCAAAGGCCCAATTTTTCTGCCCTGTTCAACAGGTGCATGCAATTACAAATCTTGATCTAATAACTCACAGCAGGGCCCATTCCTGCACCCACCAAGAGTAACTGTGAGGGCTTACAGTCTTGTGGCAACACCGTCCACCAACACCACCACCACCACCAAAGGCCCAATTTTTCTGCCCGGTTCAACAGGTGCATGCAAGTACAAATCTTGATCTATTAACTCACAGCAGGGCCCATTCCTGTGCCCACCAGTCTTGTGGCTACACCAACATCTAATAGGGCAAATTTCTGCAGAGTATATACGGCAGGCCCCTACTTTCAAACATCCAACTTACAAACGACTCCTACTTGCAAACGGCAAGAGAAAACAGGAAGTGAGAGGAAATCTACCCCTAGGAAGGAAAATTCTATCCTGTTAGATTTAATTTGGGAAAAAGGTATCTCCTCTCTACTGATGCTTTATCACCAATCCTTGTTTCAATTAAAACCCCACTTTTCCAAAAACATTTGTCATTGGGACGGAAAGTGAGGTGACATGTTCTGAACAGATGTGCAAAGACAGCAAATGTTACAGGGGTGATAACCCCTCCCTATGTTCTCCAAAAAGCTTAAAAATTGATTTTTTTGGGATGTAGCTACACTTCATAATGTACCTGTTCAGATTCTACTTAAGAACAAACCTACAGTCCATGTCTTGTTTGCACCACCTATATACTGCTGTTCAGAGTATATAGGGTTGTAGGTATAGGGTTTTATTTTGGGTGCGGGGTCCCCCTTAGTATCCATACAAGACATAAAGGGGCTGGGGTGGGGGGGGGTGATGGGGTAGCCATGCCATTTTTCTCAAGGATTTTCAGCCATATGGCGGCCAGGACAAGACATGACATTAAAGCCGCAAGTGGTTTTAAATGGCTTCTTTTTTTCCTTTACAAATGTCATTTTGTGCAAGGACAGTTCTAAACACGGGAAACACATGCCACTTCACAGGCATACTTTAGACACCCCCCAGGTACCGTATTTAAAGGAAAATTTCACTTTTTTTTTTTTCACTTTATGCATCATTAAAATGACTGCTCCCGAAAAAACTTTAGTTTTTAAAATTTCTTTTTGCATTGATATATGTCCCCTGGGGCAGGACCCGGGTCCCCAAACCTGTTTTATAACATTAACATGCATATTGGCCGTTGTAATTAGCAATTTTGATTTCGAACGTTCGCGTCCATTATAACGAATAGGGTTCGAAAATTTGCGCGAACTTTCGGTCCGTTCGAAGGTTCTGGTGCGAACCGAACCCGGGGGTGTTCGGCTCATCCCTACAGGAAACCAAACCTATCCTTGCCATCTCTGACTCGGGTCATCAAGAACTTCTCCGGTTAGACCTCATACCATCCCCGATGTTCCCCATCATCCTGGGTCTTCCCTGGCTACAGGCACACGAGCCCCTCATAAATTGGGTGAAGAAAGAGGTTAGCTTCACCTCCTCCTATTGTTCCCAGAACTGTCTTGCCTCTGCCTCTACAGTCTGCGCTTCCATGATTGTCAAGCCGGACAACCTACAGCATGTTCCTTCCATCTATCTAGAATTCCGGGACGTGTTCGATAAGCAGCAAGCCGACCATCTACCACCTCATCGGCCCTATGATTGCCCTATCGATCTCTTGCCGGGCTCCAAAATTCCGTTCGGACGTATCTTTCCATTGTCCGAAACCGAGTTGAAAGCCCTCAAGGCTTATATTGATGAAAACCTCCAGAAGAGATTCATTCGCCCTTCCTCATCTCCAGCCGGTGCAGGAATCTTCTTTGTGGAAAAGAAAGACGGGTCCTTAAGACCCTGTATCGATTACCGGGACCTAAACAAGATAACCATTAAGAACAGGTACCCACTACCCCTTATTCCGGAGCTATTTCAGCGCTTCCGATCTGCTCGAGTCTTTTCCAAACTGGATCTACGGGGGGCCTACAATCTTATCAGAATCAGGGCCGGAGACGAGTGGAAAACCGCCTTCAGATCTCGTTTCGGACACTTTGAGTATTCGGTCATGCCGTTCGGTCTTTGTAATGCTCCAGCCACCTTCCAACACCTAGTCAACGACATTTTCAGACAGCACCTTGATGACTTCTTAGTAGTGTACCTGGGCGATATCCTCATCTTTTCCACCAACATCGAACTCCACCGGGCTCATGTCATGAAGGTCCTCACCATCCTTCGGAAGCACAAACTCTACCTCAAAGCTGAGAAATGCGAGTTCGAAAAGACCACCGTACAGTTCCTCGGCTTTATCATTTCCATCGATGGGGTCGCAATGGACCCGCAGAAGGTGAAGGCCATTCAGGACTGGCCAGCCCCAACCGACAAGAAGGGGGTACAGCGGTTTATAGGCTTCGCCAACTTCTATAGGAGATTCATCGTGGGCTTTTCCTCCATTGTGGCCCCAATAACCCAACTTACCCGGCAAAATAACCGTTTTCACTGGTCTCCAGAAGCTCAGGAGGCCTTCTCTCGCCTCAAGGACGTCTTCACTTCAGCACCAGTACTTCAGCACCCGGATCCTCTACTGCCGTTCACCCTGGAAGTGGACGCCTCTGAGACAGCCATCGGAGCCATCCTCTCTCAAAGACGAGGCCCCAAGGCTCTCCTGTATCCAGTAGCCTTTGCCTCTAAAAAGTTGACTTCCCCGGAGCGAAACTATGATGTAGGGGACCGGGAATTACTGGCCATAAAATTCGCACTGGAGGAATGGCGATACCTTCTGGAGGGGGCAGTGCACCCCATCATGATCTTCACAGATCATAAAAATCTAGAGTACTTAAGAACAGCTCAACGTCTACGCCCCAGGCAGGCCCGTTGGGCCCTTTTCTTCACCCGGTTCAACTTTCACATTTCCTATAGACCCGGCTCCAAGAATGGGAAGGCGGATGCGCTATCCAGGATGTTTCCGGAAACCCCTCAGTCGGCCCAACCGGGCACCATTCTGTCAGCTCAGAACTTTCTGTTGATTCCCCGGGCCGATCTACTCACCTCTATTAAAATCGCTTCCGGGCTCTGCTCTGATCCGGTTACTACCTCCCTGGAGAAGCGGGACGGCCTATTCTGGTCCCAGGACAAGATTTTTGTCCCTCTGGAAACAAGACCGCTGGTCTTGAGGACCTTCCACGATCTCAAACTGGCAGGTCACTTCGGAGCACGTAAATCGTCGGAACTTGTCTCCCGCTCCTTCTGGTGGCCAGGCTGGAGGCAAGATTGTAAGTCTTATGTCGCTTCCTGCACTCAGTGTCAGCGTAACAAGGGGCCAAACACCAAGAGTTGGGGCCTGCTCAAACCCTTACCCATTCCTGAGCGCCCTTGGGCGGACGTGTCCATGGACTTTATCGTGGACCTGCCTTCTTCCGGAGGGTTTACCACGATTCTGGTCGTTGTGGACCGCCTCTCAAAAATGGCTCACTTTTTACCGATGATTGGGACACCTTCAGCCATGGATACCGCTCAAATCTTTTTTAAGGAGATAACCAAGCTTCATGGAATACCAAAGAGTATCACCTCCGACAGAGGGGTCCAGTTCACTTCAAAATTCTGGAAGGAACTCTGCAAGTCACTAGAAGTCAAAACCTGCCTCTCGTCAGCGTACCACCCCCAAAGCAATGGCCAGACGGAAAGAACCAATAAGACCCTGGAGCAATACCTCCGTTGTTTCTGCTCTGCTTCCCAGGATGACTGGGCATCTCTACTTCCTTACGCAGAGTTTGCCTATAACAATTCAATGCATTCTGCTACCAATCAAACCCCCTTTTGGGCCAATTACGGTTTTCATCCCTCCTTTCTCCCTGAAAACATCCCCGAGAGCCCTGTTCCCGCGGTCCAGGACCGAGTGGCTTCTGTCCAGGCGAATTTCCAAAGACTCCAGGAGATGATGCGGAATGCCCAAGGATCCTACAAGAAATTTTATGACCGGGGAAGGAAGGAAAACCCGGCGTTCAGAGTCGGGGAAAAAGTTTGGCTTTCCGCCGCCAACCTCAGATTGCCTATTCCCTCTCGAAAGCTCGGCCCTAGATTTATCGGGCCCTTCAAGATCAAACGAGCTATTAATCCTGTGGCTTTTGAACTAGCATTACCTGATTCCTATAGGATTCACCCAGTGTTCCACTCATCTTTATTAAAACCCGTCATTCCCAACGCCTTTCCTGGAAGAGATGAACCTCCTCCACCACCAGTTGAAGTAGATGGGGAAAAAGAATTTGAGATGGAATCCATCCTGGGCTGTAGGAAAAAAGGCAGACAGTTACAATACTTGGTTAAATGGAAGGGGTACCCCCCGGAGGACAACTCCTGGGAACCATCCAGGAACTTGCATGCTCCTCGCCTAATACGAGCCTTTCACCAAGAACATCCGGAATTAATGGCCAGTCTGGGCGTCCGGAGTCCGCCCCTCGGGGGGGGGGCACTGTTAGGGAAATTCCCCGTCTGTTGTCACCAATCTGCGCTCAGTGCGCATGCGCGGCAAAACGGCGCATCGGCGCATGCGCGTGCGTGGCGGGACGGCGCTTCGGCGTGCTCGGGTGCGCGCTCCGGCGCAACGACGAATGCGCGTGCGCAATAGCTCGCCAATGGGACTACAGGCGGGCCTATTTAAACAGACGCAGTAACACTATCTGGTTGCTGGTTTGTCAGCTTTACTGCGTTTCTTGTGCCTGAAAGAAGTTAAAGTTTTCCTGCTGTGACCCGGACCGGATTTGACTACGCTTCTGCTTCTCCTGAACCTGACCCCTTGGCTTGCTAAACGGACTTCTACCTCTCTCCTTGTGCTTGACCCTCGGCCTGTGACCCGGATCTGCTGCCTGTCTCCAGCCCTCTACCTTCTGCCTGTACCCTGGACTTCTTACCTAACCTGACTATACTGGTGCTTCCTGCTAAACTCCTAAACGGACTTGTGCCTTGCTACTGGTTGCTGTTTGACCCTGTCTACCCTTGGTGTTTGACTCCTGGCCTGTTCTTCAGACTCATCCCTGCTAGATTCTTCAGCAAGACACCTCTACCTGCTGGTGGCCAGTGCTCCCTCGTGCCGTCCTCTCCCTGTCTCACCTTCAGGGGGCGGAGTGCGCTTGGGTGCAAGGGTGAACCACTCTCGGCATTTCGGCCTCGGTAAGTACGTAGCCTGATAACGCCCCTGACAACGTTCCATTAGACGAAACTCTGCGTAGGGTGGAGCTCTGACATCACGACACTGTCACGTGTCAACTGCGGCCGTCTTTGTGGTTGGAAACAAATGCTATTCATGACAGACTGCAGCCTTTGATATGCCTGTTTTTATCTGACAAAATAGATCCTGATTGATGTCCACAGCTGGATATTGGAGCTCATTTAGCCCTTCTTGTGTGGTTGAAAGCGTTTAAGCCAAGCAAGAGTGTAAGGCATTTAAAGTTGGTGAGTGCTTTTACCAAAGGGAGTGGAATCACTTGAACATATTGGTGTGGTGGATGAATAAGAAGACAGTGCAGAAATTCAAAATACTGGATTTATTATATGGACTTTTCTTAAATAGTAATTTTTTCACTTGTCACAGGGTGTTAATATTACAGTTCATTAACTTTTGCATAGTAATTAATGTATATGAAGTTATTTTAGTTGTCAATGTTATATTGTGATTTAAGCGCCACTATTTTTCACTATCTAGTTTTGATAGGGGTTAAAATACTGCTCACATTGTTTATATTATTTAAAGTGGCAGCTATACTGCTAAGGTACAGTATATTTATTCTAGGGGCGCATTGGTGGGACATCAAGTGTGGGCGTACGTAACTTGCTGACCATTAGCTTTATATGAAAAGAAACATGTTTTAGCCTGTTGACTGAAGGCCTTTCCTTACACGCCCTTTGAAATCCTGACTGCGGTCATTCGTTTTTGCCACCCGTATGCAGCTAGGCTCCCAAAAAGTCCCACACATGTGGTATCCCCATACTCAGGAGAAGCAGCATATTGTATTTTGGGATGTAATTCCACATATACCCATGCCATGTGTGAACAATATACCAATAAATGACAACTTTTTGTAAAAAAAAAAAAAGAAACTTGTGGCAAAAAATAAAATCTTCCATGGACTCAAATGCCTCTCAGCAAACTGCTTGCGTTGTCTATTTATAGGGGTGATTTGGGAAGTTTGTACTGCCCTGGAATGTTAGCACCTCTAGAATTGTGATAGGCAGTCATAAAGTAAAAGCTGCGTAAATTCCAGTATATATATATATATACCATAGTTTGTAACTTTCACACAAACCAATCAATATACACTTATTGGGATTTTTTTTACCAAAGACATGTAGCAGAGTACATTTTGGCCTAAATTTATGATGACATTTGAACAGAAAGTAGAAAATATAATTTTTTTCATAAGTTTCAGTCTTTTTTCATTTATATTGCAAAAAATAAAAAAAAATTAAAAAACTGTGGCAATCAAATACCACCAAAATAAATCTCTATTTGTGTGAAAAAAAGGAAAACAATTTTTTTGGGGTACAACGCTGCATGACTGTGCAATAACCAGGTAAAGTAGCGCAGTACTGAACAGCAAAAAACCTCCCAGAAGTCAAGTAGATATCAATTCTTCAGTCTTACACATCCCAAACATTCCTGCATTCCTCTTTTTCCAAAAAATATGTTTCTAAATAGCCTGTTTTTTATTTTTGTGGAGTCACATGATGACCAAGACCTCTATCAATTCTTTCTGTCTGAAGGGTAGGCAGCACTAGCTCACCTTTGCTGCAGGGCTATATTTTGCAGCATTTCTTGCTGCATTACACAAAGCTGCTGCTGGCAGAGGGAGGGAGCTGTGCTAAGTGTTGGAACACAGAAGGCATTAGCTAAGTTAAAAAAACAAACCAAGCAAAAAACAAAATGAAATGAATTAGATAGGCCTGGATTCTTTCCTAAATGTATGTAATATAACTGAGTACTAACATTTATAGGTACAGTTGATCCAGGGAAAATCCAATTGCCTCTCTGGGATCCGGAAGGAATTTTTTCCCCTGCTGTAGGAAATTGGATCACGATTTGCTGTGAGTGTAGGGTTGTGTCTATGGTTTGATATTATTTTTTATTTATTTATTTATTTTTATGGTTGAACTACAGTAGATGGACTTGTGTCTTTTTTCAACCTGATTAACTATGTAACTATAGATCTTGAAGTACAAATTGATATAATAGTATAAAAGCAGCGCCCCGTCTAAAAAGTCCATGATATATACAACAATATATACATAATAGTGCTTAAATAATGAAGCTTCATTGTTTAATCACCATTATGTATATATTGCTGCATATACAGTATCATGGACTTTTTAGACTGAATGCTGCTTGTATACTATTACATTATTGCACATGCTTTAGACCTACAATGCTTTTACTTGAGTGGAAGCGCTGGTGTGCTTGAGTCACTTTGAAGTTCTACAAAGAGATTCATAGCTGAAAAGCTGGCAATGATGTTCCACATGGTCTAACAGCATTGCCTGCTATCCACAAGAAAGGATATAAATACTGAAAATACTGGCAGGATCAGCACATATAAATAAGATAAAACAAGTAGAGGTATGCAATGCAACTTCCATGAATGAGAAGGTGTATAATTGGTCTTTTATTGCTCTAAATATAATATTTGGCTGAAGTTACCCTATAAAAACATTTTGCATGACTTTAGGAAGGAATTTAAATCGTATGAACAACAGCTCAACTTCCATGCAATAAAATGTATTAAATATAGATAAAATGAAATACAGAAATCAATAAAAAATGGTGGATAGAGTCTTCCAGGAAGGAAACAGTCCAACACAGATAGCCTTGTGAAAAATGCAATTTCTTTTTAACTGGTAGGCCTCATTTACGTATTTGTTTTTAAAAATAGAAGCATTGTCAAAGCTTGTTTTCATGGCTTTTGGACATGAAGTGCTCTAGAATTCAGTAAACCATGCAAATGTACTCCAATACATGATCTTTTTTTAAAAAGTGTACCACGTACATGTTAACATAAAAGCCATTGCATAATAAAATTGTACAGTTCTGCATTTTTATGTGGTGCACTGCTGTGCTAAAGCGGCTGGCTGTGTGTGAATGGAGTTTCAATTTGTGCAATGAATTAAATGTCATATATACATTAAAAGGCTAAAATAATATATCCTGTGAAGAAACAGTGAAATGTTTTTTGTGCAACTAATGAACTTCTGTAAAGGACTGAAATGCCCTTTTGTAGTAGTAAGTTGATTCTTTATTCTGTAAATTGGTGCGTTCTTTGATGTAGCTTTGTAGAAAGCAAGATTATAAAAATACTTAGTGATATAATTAGCAATGGGCCAGTCATGGATTTTAAAAAAAACAATACATTTTAGTTATTCTTAAGCCCCAATAAAGAAATGCATTAGCTAAATATTTCACTCTGCATCACTGTCAGGAAAATGGCCATGGAAGAACTGGCAATCATGCCAGTAACAGAAATCAATGCCACAGGCGCTTTCCTGTGTGCATGCGCACTGGCCTGGTGAATCAGTGTACGCATATGCGCACGTACACGCATGCACAACGGCAAACACATAATGTGACAGATGGGATCTATTGCCGGCAGTGGCGGCCCGCCCATAGGGGGTGCATGGGCGAAGCCCCCCCCCAGGCAGTGACGAAATGTATTTTTTTTCAAATGGCCCTTTAAAAAAAATTGAAAAAAAAGATCCTTGAGTGCACTGTGTTCAGGCGCCGGACACAGTGCATATGGGAAGCGCCACGTCTATGCAATCACGAGATTGCAGATGAGGCGCTTCATTTGCAGGCTTTTAAACTGCCCTGCAACTTCCGCCCGGCACCCGTAGTATGTATTACTATGGCCGGGTGCTTCGATTGACATTCGATTTATGATGTCACTTCCGGTTTTCCATGTGCCAGTGCGCCCGAGCAGAGGAAGCATGAGGAGCGGACTCACCCACCGCTGCTGCTGCCTGCTGCCCACTGAAGGAGACACAGCAGGAGGAGAGGACACCACGGCCTGGTAAGTGCCGGACCTCCCGCGGAGAACGGGGGAGTGGTAGAAGTGTATCTTGAGCCTTATTAGTGCTCCTGCAGGAGAGGAGAGCTGGCTGTTCTGCCTTGTGACACGTCTTCAACCCCTGCAGTGCTGCTGGCTTTCTTACTCCCAGCTACTATGCAGGGGATCAATGCTACATACTTGCCCACAGTTCCTTCAGTTAGAAAGCTGTCCCATGCTGGCTTTGATCTCAGGTTGTGTCCTGGTTTTGGAACAGCAGGGACAGCTGCAGAATCTCTCTCTGCCTTTGCCATAAACTGTTTACACTGCCTGCCGGGTCCTGAAACTTCTCCTCCCCTCCCCCTGTGATCGGCAATGTTATCTCTTGCAAGGAGGAAAGATTGAGGTAAGAAGTTCTCTGCCTGCTTCTCCCTGAGTCCTAAGCTCTGCTGACCTCCACACTGTGCTCTGTGTGTCCTATAACCTGTTGTACATGTTGTAGTGCTACTCCTGGAAGAAGGTGAGTGTGGGGGGGGTGAAGCTGCAGAAAAGTTCAGGATTTAGAAAGGGGAGAATGTGCCAGGAGCCAGCCTTGTACTGCAAGTAGACCCTGGCTACCACTCAATGCTGGAGCTAGGGGCCAGTGAATACACTTCTCCCTCCACCTGAAAGACTTCTCTGCATCAGCCATTTCTATATGCCACCCCTGAGGCCCCATTCACACTTTGCATAGCGGGAATGCGTGTTCCTGCTCACATTTTTTTTAGCCTGTTTTTCACATATAGGAATGGACTGCCCTACATTTGACAAACGCACCATAGAATGCTCTTTTGAGGCATGCAACTTTGCATGTTTGCCACATGACGAAACGCAAGTCTGCTAAGTGTTTTTGGGGTGCCATTAACAATGGCACCACAAGTGCTATGTGAGTTTGCAGTGCATTTATAAAATGTACTGCAAAGCGTGCATTTCCTGTGCACTTTGTCACACATTTAGGCCCCATGCACACGAGACGCCGGTGCAAACTCTGCTGAACACACGTTTTTAACGGCTAAAACTGGCGTTTAAAAACACCCGTTTTGCCGTGATTTTAGCGGCGTTTTACCGCGTTTGCATCTATAGGCGTTTAGTTAAGAAACATCATAAGACCCTCCCTAAGCTCAAAAAACAGTATTATTTAACCATTTCAGCCATTTTGGGAGACCAGCAGCTGAGAGAGCAGCAGTGTACTTGTATTTAGCGTGTCACTTGCCACATCATCTGCCACAAGCTGTGGATTGTCCACTTGCCACGTCACCTGATACGTCACCTGGCCACGTCACTTGCCACAAGTTGTGAATTGTCCACTTGCCACGTCACCTGCCACGTCACCTGGCCACGTCAACTGGCCACAAGTTGTGGATTGTCCACTTGCCACATCACCTGGCAACGTCACCTGGCCATGTCACCTGGCCATGTCACCTGCCACGTCACCTGCCACAAGTTGTGGAATGTTCACTTGCCACGTCACATGCCACGTCACCTGGCCACGTCACCTGGCCACGTCACCTGCCACAAGTTGTGCATTGTCCACTTGCCACGTCACCTGGCCACGTCACCTGCCACGTCACCTGCCACAAGTTGTGGATTGTCCACTTGCCACGTCACCTGCCACGTCACCTGGCCATGTCACCTGGCCACGTCACCTGCCACAGATTGTGGATTGTCCACTTGCCACGTCACCTGTCATGTCACCTGCCACATCACCTGGCCACGTCACCTGGCCACATCACCTGCCACAAGTTGTGGATTGTTCACTTGCCACGTCACCTGCCACATCACCTGCCACGTCACCTGGCCACTTCACCTGCCACGTCACCTGGCCACGTCACCTGGCCAGATCACCTGGCCACGTCACCTGCCACAAGTTGTGGATTGTCCACTTGCCACGTCACCTGCCACATCACCTGGCCAAGTCACCTGCCACAATTTGTGGATTTCCACCTGCCACGTCACCTGGCCACGTCACCTGCCACATCACCTGCCACAAGTTGTGGATTGTCCACTTGCCACGTCACCTGCCACGTCACCTGCCACAAGTTGTGGATTGTCCACTTGCCACATCACCTGCCACGTCACCTGCCACGTCACCTGGCCACGTCACCTGCCACAATTTGTGGATTGTCACCTGCCATGTCACCTTCCACGTCACCTGGCCACATCACCTGGCCATGTTACCTGCCACAAGTTGTGGATTGTCCACCTGCCACACCACCTGGCCACATCACCTGGCCACGTCACCTGCCACAATTTGTGGATTGTCCACCTGCCACGTCACCTGCCACGTCACCTGGCCACGTCACCTGACACAAGTTGTGGATTGTCCACTTGCCACGTCACCTGCCATGTCACCTGCCACGTCACCAGACCACGTCACCTGGCCGCGTCACCTGCCACAATTTGTGGATTGTCCACCTGCCACGACACCTGCCATGTCACCTGGCCACATCACCTGGCCACGTCACCTGCCACAAGTTGTGGATTGTCCACTTGCCACGTCACCTGCCACATCACCTGGCCACATCACCTGCCACAAGTTGTGGATTGTCCACTTGCCACGTCACCTGCCACGCCACCTGCCATGTCACCTGCCACGTCACCTGCCACATGTTGTGGATTGTCCACTTGCCACATCACCTGCCACATCACCTGGCCACGTCACCTGCCACAATTTGTGGATTGTCCACTTGTCACGTCCCCTGGCCACATCACCTGGCCACGTCACCTGCCACAAGTTGTGGATTGTCCACCTGCCACGTCACCTGGCCATGTCACCTGCCACAAGTTGTGGATTGTCCACTTGCCACGTCACCTGCCACATCACCTGGCCACGTCACCTGCCACAATTTGTGGATTGTCCACCTGCCATGTCACCTGGCCACGTCACCTGCCACATCACCTGCCACAAGTTGTGGATTGTCCACTTGCCACATCACCTGCCATGTCACCTGCCACGTCACCTGGCCACGTCACCTGCCACAATTTGTGGATTGTCCACCTGCCACGTCACCTGCCACGTCACCTGGCCACGTTACCTGCCACAAGTTGTGAATTGTCCACTTGCCACGCCACCTGGTCACGTCACCTGCCACAATTTGTGGATTTCCACCTGCCATGTCACCTGGCAACATCACCTGCCACGTCACCTGGCCACGTCACCTGCCACAATTTGTGGATTGTCCACCTGCCATGTCACCTGCCACGTCACCTGGCCACAAGTTGTGGATTGTCCACTTGCCACGTCACCTGGCCACGTCACCTGGCAACGTCACCTGCCACAATTAGTGGATTTCCACCTATCACGTCACCTGGCAACATCACCTGCCACAAGTTGTGGATTGTCCACTTGCCGCATTACCTGTCACAAGTTGTGGATTGTCCACTTGCCACGTCACCTGCCACAAGTTGTGGATTGTCTACAGTGCAATGCAAGCAATTACAGTTTTTTTTTTGTTTTTTTTATGGTTTTTTATCATTTGCCATCATTTTTGAGATTTCTAATGTAAAAAAATAGGTCCCCTTTAAAAACGCGGCAAAACGCATTTAGCCACGTTTTGCGTCTGAAATGTGGAAAACGTTTGCGTCTGAACCCATTTTTTTACTTCTGGAAAAACAAGGTTAAACGCAACTGCCTAAAAACAGCAATAAACGAGACTGTGTGCATGGACACATAGGATAACATTGAATGTGTTCAGGAGCAGTTGAAAAAAGTGTCCAACTGCCTCTGAACACGCGCTTAACAGCGTCTCGTGTGCATGGGGCCTTAGGAAATGCAAAGTGTGAATGTGGCCTAAGGACTCTTTCACATGGGTGGCTGAGCCATGGATTTACCACCATCTCTGGCTGCGCACCCAAATCCTAAAAATACAGCCAGACAGGGCTTTATACATGCTGTGGCTGCAATGGTTTACAACACAGCTAGGGCACTTTTAGCACAGGCTACAGAGTGTGGAAGGCAGCATCACCTATCAAACTCCCTGTTGAGTTCAATGGGGCCAATCTGCAACTGCAAACCAAACACTTGGCTGACAGTTGCAGTGAGATCTCACAATGTAAAATGACCATTCAGAAATAAAAAAAAAGTATAACAAAAATCAGGGGGTGGCTGTAGCAAGGATATCATTTATGGCATGGCTGCAAAACCACATTGTAACCATCGCATTTTAGCAAAAATTTAATTTGATATTTCGGTGGGTGGGTGGGGGGGGTGCCTGTCAGGAAAACTGTACCTGCACCCTGTGATTTCTAACAGCAGCCCTGCCCGCAAGCCAGGGGGGTTGGCTGGTGGTGCTGTCAGCGTGTCCTGTGAGGGGGATGTTATCAGTGTTCCTCGATCCCTGCTGGGGGGGGATTGCTGTCAGTGTGTCCTGTGAGCCCCGAGCCAGTGTGCTGCGATCGGAGGGGGGGTGGTGCTGTTATCGTGTCCTCCACCAGTGTGGGGGTGCTGACAGTGTGCTGTGAGATCAGTATATATGATGCTGCTGATCTATATATACCATATATGTGATGCTGCTGATCTATATATACCATATATGTGATGCTGTTGATCTATATACCATATACAGTGGGTATGGAAAGTATTCAGACCCCCTTACATTTTTCACTCTTTATTATATTGCAGCCATTTTCTAAAATCATTTAAGCTCATTAATGTACACACAGCACCCCATATTGACAGAAAAACACAGAATTGTTGACATTTTTGCAGATTTATTAAAAAAGAAAAACTGAAATATCACATGGTCCTAAGTATTCAGACCCTTTGCTCAGTATTTAGTAGAAGCACCCTTTTGATAAACGTTGGTGGACAGCCATTTTTAGGTCTCTCCAGAGATGCTCAATTGGGTTTAAGTCAGGGCTCTGGCTGGGCCATTTAAGAACAGTCACTGAGTTGTTGTGAAGCCACTCCTTTGTTATTTTAGCTGTGTGCCTAGGGTCATTGTCTTGTTGGAAGGTAAACCTTCGGCCCAGTCTGAGGTCCTGAGCACTCTGGAGAAGGTTTTCGTCCAAGATTCCCTGTACTTGCCCGCATTCATCTTTCCCTCGATTGCAAACAGGCGTCCTGTCCCTGCAGCTGAAAAACACCCCCACAGCATGATGCTGCCACCACCATGCTTCACTGTTGGGACTGTATTGGACAGTGGATGAGCAGTGCCTGTTTTTCTCCACACATACCGCTTAGAATTAAGGCCAAAAAGTTCTATCTTGGTCTCATCGGACTAGAGAATCTTATTTCTCACCATCTTGGAGTCCTTCGGGTGTTTTTTAGCAAACTCCATACGGGCTTTCATGTGTCTTGCACTGAGGAGAGGCTTCCGTCGGGCCACTCTGCCATAAAGCCCCGACTGGTGGAGGGCTGCAGTAATGGTTGACTTTCTAGAACTTTCTCCCATCTCCCAACTGCATCTCTGGAGCTCAGCCACAGTGATCTTTGAGTTCTTCTTTACCTCTCTCACCAAGGCTCTTCTAGCTTGGTTTGGCCAGACGGCCAGCTCTAGGAAGGGTTCTGGTCATCCCAAACGTCTTCCATTTAAGGATTATGGAGGCCACTGTGCTCTTAGGAACCTTAAGTGCAGCATATTTTTTTTTTAACCTTGTCCAGATCTGTGCCTTGCCACAATTCCGTCTCTGAGCTCTTCAGGCAGTTCCTTTGATCTCCTGATTCTCATTTGCTCTGACATGCACGGTGAGCTTTCTTAACCACTTAACGACCGCCCACTGTAAATATACGTCGGCAGAATGGCACCGACAGGCAGAATCACGTACATATACGTGATTGCCTTTGTATAGTTGGGGGGTCCGATCGGACCCCCCTTCTTTACAGTGGGTGGTCGTTTTACCTTCGGGAGCGATCCGGCATGAGGGGACGGCCGTTCGATTCCGGCCACCCCCTCTCGATCGCTCCCGGCAAATGAGAGAGCTTCCCCTGCCTGCCAGGAAGGAGGAAGTGATGTCATCTCTCCTGCGGCGCTCACATATACCGAGCGCCGTACAGGAGAAGATGCAGGTTAGTACACAAAACAGCACACTGACACCAGGACACATAGGCACGTAAATCGCCCCCCCAGGCCCCCCCAGACATCCCCAGATCACCCCCCAGCCCCCCCCAGCCCCCAGTCACAGTGTCACTGATTGCAGTGACCATTTATTTAGTGATCACTGCAATCAGTGACATTTGTGACTGTAAAAGTGTCACTACATTTAGTTTTAGGTCCAGTGTAGCCCCCTAACCCCCCCTAATAAAGGTTTAACCCCTTGATCACCCCCCAGATAACCCTTTCACCCCCTAGCACCGCCGTCACTAAGCAATCATTTTTCTGATCGATGTCTTAGCGTCGGTGATGCTGATCGGTAGCCAGTAATTTTTTTTAGGTTCGCCGCAGGTTTTTATAGCGTCGGGTACCCCCATATATTACCTAATGAAGGTTTAACCCCCTTGATCGCCCCCCAGGTAACCCTTTCACCCCCTATCACCACTGTCACTAAGCGATAATTTTTCTGATCGATGTCTTAGCATCGGCGATGCTGATCGGTAGCCAGTAATTTTTTTTAGGTTCGCCGCAGGTTTTTATAGCGTCGGGTACCCCCATATATTACCTAATAAAGGTTTAACCCCCTTGATCACCCCCCAGGTAACCCTTTCACCCCCTAGCACCGCCGTCGCTATGCGATCATTTTTCTGATCGATGTCTTAGCATCGGTGATGCTGATCGGTAGCCAGTAATTTTTTTTAGGTTCGCCGCAGGTTTTTATAGCGTCGGGTACCCCCATATATTACCTAATAAAGGTTTAACCCCCTTGATCGCCCCCCCAGGTAACCCTTTCACCCCCTATCACCACTGTCACCAAGCGATAATTTTTCTGATCGATGTCTTAGCGTCGGCGATGCTGATCGGTAGCCAGTAATTTTTTTTAGGTTCGCCGCAGGTTTTTATAGCGTCGGGTACCCCCATATATTACCTAATAAAGGTGTAACCCCCTTGATCACCCCCCAGGTAACCCTTTCACCCCCTAGCACCGCCGTCACTATGCGATCATTTTTCTGATCGATGTCTTAGCGTCGGTGATGCTGATCGGTAGCCAGTAATTGTTTTTTAGGTTCGCCGCAGGTTTTTATAGCGTCAGGTACCCCCATATATTATCTAATAAAGGTTTAACCCCCTGGTCGCCCCCCAGGTAACCATTTCACCCCCTATCACCACTGTCGCTAAGCAATCGTTTTTATGATCGTTGTCTTAGTGTCGGTGATGCCGATAGGTAGCCAGTAATTTTTTTTTAGGTTCGCCGTCAGGTTTTTATATAGCGTCAGGTACCCCCATATATTACCTAATAAAGGTTTTAACCCCCTAATTGCCCCTAGTTAACCCTTTCACCAGTGATCATCATATAAGTGTTACGGGTGACGCTGGTTAGTTAGTTTGCTTTTTATAGTGTCAGGGCACCCGCCGTATATAACCCAATAAAGGTTTAACCCCTGATCGCCCGGCGGGTGATATCAATTAGGTTTTAGCGTCAGAGAGGGTCTGAGTCACACCCCAGGCAGCGTCAGGTTAGTGCCAGTAGCGCTAACACCCACACGTGAAGCATACACCCCCCTTAGTGGTATAGTATCTGATCAGCTCAATATCTGATCTGATCAGATCTATACTAGTGTCCCCAGCAGTTTAGGGTTCCCAAAAACGCAGTGTTAGCGGGATCAGCCCAGATACCTGCTAGCACCTGCGTTTTGCCCCTCCATCCAGCCCAGGCCACCGAAGTGCAGTATCGATCGATCACTGTCACTTGCAAAACACAACACACATAACTGCAGCGTTCGCAGAGACAGGCCTGATCCCTGCGACTCCAGTGCTGTAGGAGGTGATTTCACCACCACAGTTAAAAAAAAAAAGCATATATGCCGAAGCATTGGGGCAGCAGGGGCAGAGGAGCGGAGGAGCGATTTTGCTCCTAATGCCACGTACATACGGTCGAAATTCCGACGGAGGCTTGCCCGTGGAAAAGTCTGACCATGTGTACGCGGCAGACCATGTGTACGAGAAGATGCCCCCATGCTTCGGCATATATAAATGGTGCATGTATGCCCATCATTAGAAGTGGGTGGATGAAGGGCGGTATTCTAATGGTGGGCATACCCACCGATCAATCTTTTTTTTTCGTTCAGCCAACAGGCTGCATGAAAAAAAAGATTACAATACATGTCCAACAAGGACCAGCAACGTACTGGTATGTTGCTGGAGTTTGAATGTTTATACCAGAATGATGCCTGCGGGTTTAGGTATCATCTTGGTATCATTCTTTTCAGCCAGCGGCCGGCTTTCATGTATAAGCAATCCTAGTGGCTAATTAGCCTCTGGACTGCTTTTACAAGCAGTGGGAGGGAATTCCCCCCCCCCGGATATAAAAAGCGCCATTGGGAAATTGGGAAAGCATTTTATCACACCAATCTTGGTGTGGTCAGATGCTTTGAGGGCAGAGGAAAGATCTAGGGTCCAATAGACCCCAGTTTTTTTCAAAAAAGAGTACCTGTCATTACCTATTGCTATCATAGGGGATATTTACGTTCCCTGAGATAACAATAAAAGTGATAAAAATAAATAAATATGGAAGCAACAGTTTAAAAATAAAATAAAAAAGGAAAATTAATAATAAAAAAAAAAAAAAAAAAAAAAGCACCCCTGTCCTGCCCTGCTCTTGCCCAATGGCAAACGCAAGCGTTGGTCTGGCGTCATATGTAAACAGCAATTGCACCATGCATGTGAGGTATCACCGCGAAGGTCAGATCGAGGGCAGTAATTTTAGCAGTAGACCTCCTCTGTAAATCTAACGGGGTAACCTGTAAATGCTTTTAAAGGCTTTTAAAAATGTATGTAGTTTGTCGCCAATGCGCGTTTGTGCGAAATTTTAAAGCATGTCGTGTTTGGTATCTATGTACTCGGCCTAAGATCATCTTTTTTATTTCATCAAACATTTGGGCAATATAGTGTGTTTTAGTGCATTAAAATTAAAAAAAGTGTATTTTTTCCCCAAAAAATGCGTTTGAAAAATCGCTGCGCAAATACTGTGTAGAAAAAAAAAATGCAACACCCACCATTTTATTCTGTAGGGCCTTTGCTTTAAAAATATATATAATGTTTGGGGGTTCAACATAATTTTCTTGCAAAAAAAAATATGTTTTCATGTAAACAAAAAGTGTCAAAAAGGGCTTTGTCTTCAAGTGGTTAGAAGAGTGGATGTAAGCTTCCTAATGTTGTGTATAAAATGCCAGAACAGTTCAAACCCCCCCCCAAATGACCCCATTTTGGAAAGTAGACACCCCAAGCTATATACTGAGAGGCATGTCGAGTCCATGAAATATTTTATATGTTGACACAAGTTGCGGAAAAAATACAATTTTTTTTTTTTTTTTTGCAAAAAGTTGTCACTAAATGATATATTGCTCAAACATGCCATGGGCATATGTGGAATTCCACCCCAAAATACATTCTGTTGCTTCTCCTGAGTACGGGGATACCACATGTGTGAGACTTTTTGGGAGCCTAGCCGCGTACGGGACCCCAAAAACCAATCACCGCCTTCAGGCTTTCTAAGGGTGTCAATTTTTGATTTCACTTCTCACTGCCTATCACAGTTTCGGAGGCCATGGAATGCCCAGATGGCACAAAACCCCCCCAAATGACCCCATTTTGGAAAGTAGACACCCCAAGCTATTTGCTGAGAGGTATTGTGAGTATTTTGCAGATCTCGCTTTTTGTCACAAAGTTTTGAAAATTGAAAAAAAAAAAGAAAAAAAAAATGTCCTTTCTTCATTTTCAAAAACAAATGAGAGCTGTAAAATACTCACCATGCCTCTCAGCAAACAGCTTGGGGTGTCTACTTTCCAAAATGGGGTCATTTGGGTTTTTTTTGTGCTATTTTGGCATTTTATGGCCTTCAAAACTGTGATAGGTAGTGAGGAGTGAAATCAAAAATTTGCGCCCTTAGAAATCCTGGAGGCGTGCTTGGTTTCCGGGGTCCCGTACGTGGCTAGGCTCCTAAAAAGTCCCACACATGTGGTATCCCCGTACTCAGGAGAAGCAGCAGAATGTATTTTGGGGTGCAATTCCACATATAACCATGGCATGTGTGAGCAATATATCATTTAGTGACAACTTTTTGTATTTTTTTTTTTTTGTCATTATTCAATCACTTGGGACAAAAAAAAAATATTCAATGGGCTCAACAGGCCTCTCAGCAATTTCCTTGGGGTGTCTACTTTCTAAAATTGGGTCATTTGGGGGGGGGGTTGTGCTATTTTGGCATTTTATGGCCTTCAAAACTGTGATAGGTAGTGAGGAGTGAAATCAAAAATTTGCGCCCTTAGAAATCCTGAAGGCGGTGCTTGGTTTCCGGGGTCCCGTACGTGGCTAGGCTCCTAAAAAGTCCCACACATGTGGTATCCCCGTACTCAGGAGAAGCAGCAGAATGTATTTTGGGGTGCAATTCCACATATAACCATGGCATGTGTGAGCAATATATCATTTAGTGACAACTTTTTGTAATTTTTTTTTTTTTTGTCATTATTCAATCACTTGGGACAAAAAAAAAATATTCAATGGGCTCAACATGCCTCTCAGCAATTTCCTTGGGGTGTCTACTTTCTAAAATGGGGTCATTTGGGGGGGTTTTGTACTGCCCTGTCATTTTAGCACCTCAAGAAATGAGATAGGCAGTCATAAATTAAAAGCTGTGTAAATTCCAGAAAATGTACCCTAGTTTGTAAACGCTATAACTTTTGCGCAAACCGATAAATATACGCTTATTGACATTTTTTTTACTAAAGACATGTGGCTGAATACATTTTGGCCTAAATGTATGACTAAAATTGAGTTTATTCGATTTTTCTTATAACAAAAAGTAGAAAATATCATTTTTTTTCAAAATTTTCGGTCTTTTTCCGTTTATATCGCAAACAATAAAAATCGCAGAGGCAATCAAATACCATTAAAAGAAAGCTCTATTTGTGGGAAGAAAAGGACGCAAATTTTGTTTGGGTACAACATTGCATGTCCGCACAATTTACAGTTAAAGCAGCGCAGTGCAAAATTCTGAATTCACCTCTGGTCCTTTAGCTACCAAATGGTCCGGGGCTTAAGTGGTTAATCAAATTCAATCAGTATAATCAAACACAGCTGGACTCAAATGAAGGTGTAGAACCATCTCAAGGATGATAAGAAGATAAATGGACAGCACCTGAGTTAAATATATGCGTGTCACAGCAAAGGGTCTGAATAATTAGGACCATGTGATATTTCAGTTATTCTTTTTTAATAAATCTGCAAAAATGTCAACAATTCTGTGTTTTTCTGTCAATATGGGGTGCTGTGTGTACATTAATGAGGAAAAAAAATAACTTAAATGATTTTAGCAAATGGCTGCAATATAACAAAGAGTGAAAACTTTAAGGGGGTCTGAATACTTTCCGTACCCACTGTATGTGATGCTGCTGATCTATATACCCTTTATGTGATGCTGCTGATCTATATACCCTATCTGTGATGCTGCTGATCTATATACCCTATCTGTGATACTGATCTATATACCATATCTGTAATGCTGACCTATATACCCTGATCTATGATGCTGAGCTGTATACTTCTGACACTATATGGGTGGAAGCAAGTGAAATACAGGGGACGGAGTGGGTTGATTCTATAAGGGGTGGAGCTTATGAGAAATGTGAGGGGTCAAAAAGAAAGGGCGGGATCTGGCACCCCCCATCCTAAAACTTTACCAGCCACCACTGCCTTCCTTTTTGACCCCTCCCATTTCTCATAAGCCTCAAGACTCTTTGGAACCTCCAAACTATGGAGCCCCATGCGGAAATAGCAAAATCTTGAGAACGTTTTTTCTTCTCAAAATAAATGCTCTGTAGTCCTGCACATGCAAACCCTGTCTCCTTTTTAAACCCATTTTTCCAGGGGCAGGGACTCTCACTATCACATGCTCCCCTTCGTTTCGATCTGGGGAGAGGAACACATGCACCCCTCATTGCAGTTGGGACATCTTTGTGCTGCTGTCAGCCACATTGGCCCAACCCTTTTTCCAGGTGTGCTTCCAGGTATGTCCTACCCTGAATCTCAACAGGGTCCTACAGTCCCTTAAACTCAGCCTTCTCCCTTTTCTTTTGGGGTCCCTGGGCTTAATCTCCTTTTTTGGAGGAACACTGCCTTCCCTATTATTTCCTTTCAACTTACTTTCTTGAGGATGTGGGGAACTTTCCCATGATACTGCCCCTCATGAGGAATCACCCTTTCCCTCACTGGTATCAGTTTTACCCTTATGTCTTTCAGGTTCAAAAACCTTTCCCTGGTAACTCACAGCACCCAAATCATTGTTAACAATACAAGTCATTAACAGATCCTAAATTCTGAGGTCACAATTTCAATCACCATCAGTGCTTTCTTTCTCAGTCTTTGTAAGGACCAGACCTGAGGAGGGACCACACATAGGCAAGCAACTATAACCCACTGGATCATCGCACAGCTCCACCTTACCTCTTTTCCAATGCACCATGGGCAATTGTCCTAACAAATGATACTGATCAAGCACAAACCATTTCTTACTGTGATAATGCTGACTGGTGTACACATTACATTGTTACAGCAACCAATACCTTTAGCACTGTCCACCCCAGTGTCTCTGGATACCTTTAACTTGTACCTTTTTGTGACTGACCTTCCTTTTCATGAGGTCTAACAGATGAGACATTATCTGCGCCCTCTACTGACCACTGCTCAGCCACACCATGGACCAGACCAGCAGGAGTTTTCTTAGACACTGCATCAGGCAGAGAGACCTCTGATGTCTCCAGCAGTTCCCCTGAGTGCCTTCCATGCTAACCAGTAACTGGAAGCACTCTCATAGGGAATATGGAGATCCTATGCCAAACTGTTAATAAGCATGGGTACCTCCATTCTTGATCAAGGTTACCCAGCACAACCACCTGGCTCTACCCATTGTTACTACGCAGTACTACCTGGTCCGACTGCAGTTGAGACACCAAAGTGTACAGTGAATCAGGGGCGTACCTAGAGTATTTGGCACCCGGGGTGGATCCTATATCTGGCACCCCCCCACATTAAAATGTAAAAACACCCCACTGTGCCCCCTGCATACCTCTGTATCCTTCAATATCTCTTTGTCACTACTGTGTACCCCCTCTCCACAACTGCACCTCTGGACCCTTTTACATTACACTACACCTTCACCACTGGACCCCTTTACATTACACAGCACCCTGCACCACTGGACCCCTTTACATTACACTGCACCCTGCACCTCTGGACCCCTATACATTACACAGCACCTTGCACCCCTTTACATTACACAGCACCTTGCACCTCTGTACCCCTTTACATTACACAGCCCCTTGCACCTCTGGACCCCTATACATTACACAGCACCTTGCACCTCTGGACTCCTTTACATTACACTGCACCTTGCACCTCTGGACCCTTTACATTACACTGCACCCTACACCTCTGGACCACTTTACATTACACAGCGCCCTGCACCTCTGGACCCCTTTACATTAATCAGCACCATGCACCTCTGGACCCTTTTACATTACACTGCACCTTGCACCTCTGGACACTTTTACTTTACACAGCACCCTACACCTCTGGACCCTTTTACATTACACTGCACCCTACACCACTGGACCCCTTTACATTGCACAGCACTCTGGACCCCTTTACATTACACAGCACTCTGGACCCCTTTACATTACACAGCACCTCTGGACCCCTTTACATTACACAGCACCTTGCACCTAAGGACCTCTTTACATGACACAGCACCCTTACACCTCTGGACCCCTTTACATTACACATCCCCTTGCACCTAAGGACCTCTTTAAATGACACAGCACCCTTACACCTCTGGACCCCTTTATATTACACAGCACCTTGCACCTAAGGACCTCTTTACATGACACAGCACCCTTACACATCTGGACCCCTTTACATTACACAGCCCCTTGCACCTAAGGACCTTTTTACATGACACAGCACCCTTACAACTCTGGACCCCTTTACATTACACAGCCCCTTGCACCTAAGGACCTCTTTACATGACACAGCACCCTTACACCTCTGGACTCCTTTACATTACACAGCACCTTGCATATAAGGACCTCTTTAATGACACAGCACCCTTACACCTCTGGACCCCTTTACATTACACAGCACCTTGCACCTAAGGACCTCTTTACATGACACAGCACCCTTACACCTCTGGACCCCTTTACATTACACAGCCCCTTGCACCCAAGGACCTCTTTATATTACACTGCACCTTGCACCTAAGGACCCTTTTACATTACACAGCACTCTACACCTCTGGACCCCTTTATATTACACAGCACTATGGACCCCTTTACATTACACAGCACTCTGGACTCCTTTACATTACACAGCACCTCTGGAACCCTTACATTACACAGCACCTTGCACCTAAGGACCTCTTTACATGACACAGCACCCTTACACCTCTGGACCCCTTTACATTACACAGCCCCTTGCACCTAAGGACCTCTTTACATGACACAGCACCCTTACACCTCTGGACCCCTTTAAATTACACAGCACCTTGCACCTAAGGACCTCTTTACATGACACAACACCCTTACACCTCTGGACCCCTTTACATTACACAGCCCCTTGCACCTAAGGACCTCTTTACATGACACAGCACCCTTACACCTCTGGACCCCTTTACATTACACAGCACCTTGCACCTAAGGACCTCTTTACATGACACAGCACCCTTACACCTCTGGACCCCTTTACATTACACAGCACCTTGCACCCAAGGACCTCTTTATATTACACTGCACCTTGCACCTAAGGAGCTTTTTACATTACACAGCACTCTACACCTCTGGACCCCTTTACATTACACAGCACTATGGACCCCTTTACATTACACAGTACTCTGGACCCCTTTACATTACACAGCACCCTTACACCTCTGGACCCCTTTACATTACACAGCACTATGGACCCCTTTACATTACACAGTACTCTGGACCCCTTTACATTACACAGCACCCTTACACCTCTGGACCCCTTTACATTACACAGCCCCCCACAGTGCAGACCCCCCACAGTACAGACCCCCACACAGTACAGACCCCCCCAAAGTACAGACCCCCCACAGTACAGACACCTCCTACAGTGCAGACACCCCCCACAGTACAGACACAGCTACAGTGCAGCCCCCCACAGTACAGACACCCCTACAGTGCAGCCCCCCACAGTACAGGCACATAATGTACCTCAGTCTGATGATAAGCGCGGGACATGCACAGTTGCACACACAGAACTGGTCAGGTGACGGACGGGTCCCCTCCCCCTGTGTAGGGAGGAGGAGGGGAAGGCGGCTTCACTCTGCTCGGGACTCAGCCGAGACTGAACAGAGCCGCGGCGCGGCAACGAGAGAGGGGGATCGCTGCGGGTGTCACTCGGCTCGCACCCCCCCTTCTTCTTGCAAAGCCACTACAGGCTATGTGTGCTCTTCCTGTCACCGCCGCGGCCTGACACCCCCCAGTGTCTGTCACCCGTGGCGGCCCACCCCCCCGCCCCCCACTTAGTACGCCTCTGCAGTGAATGTATCTTTACCAGTTCCAGTATTTCCAACAATGTATTAGACATCTCAATACATCCCAGGTCTAAATGCTTGACTTTTCTAGGGACTTTACTCCTTTTAGAGACATGGAAGGATTCATTCACTGCAACTTGGATAACACACCCACCATGGCAGCGCCCTGTACTGGTTCTTCAGACTGGAGGGGATGAACCTTTCCAGGGACTAACTTGTCCTTGATCACCGGCCATTCAGCAATCTCTCAGTTGGGCTTGACAGGTGTTAAAGTATCTCACAAAAGTGAGTACACCATTCACATTTTTGTAAATATTTTTTTATATCTTTTCATGTAACAACATTGAAGAAATTACACTTTGCTACAATGTAAAGTAGTGAGTGTACAGCTTGTATAACAGTGTCAATTTCCTGTCCCCTCAAAATAACTCAATACACAGCCAATGTCTTAAATGCTGGCAACAAAAGTGAGTACACCCATAAGTAAAAATGTTTAAATTGGGCCCAATTAGACTTTTCCCTCCCCAGTGTAATGTGACTCATTAGTGTTACAAGGTCTCAGGTGTGAATGGGAAGCAGGTGTGTTAAATTTGGTGTTATCCCTCTCACTCTCTCATACTGTTAACTCGAAGTTCAACATGGTACCTCATGGCAAAGAACTCTCTGAGGATCTGAAAAAAAATTGTTGCTCTACATAAAAATGGCCTAGGCTATAAGAAGATTGCCAAGACCCTGAAACTGAGCTGCAGCACGGTGGGAAAGACCATACAGTGGTTTAACAGGACATGTTCCACTCAGAACAGGCCTCAACATGGCCAAAAAAGTTGAGTACACATGCTCAGTTTCATATCCAGAGGTTGTCTTTGGGAAATAGAGGTATGAGTGCTGTCAGCATTGCTGCAGAGGTTGAAGGGGTGGGGGGTCAGCCTGTCAGTGCTCAGACCATACGCTGCACACAGCATCAAATTGGTCTGCGTGGCTGTCATCCCAGAAAGAAGCCTCTACTAAAGATGATGCAGCAACCAGGTGAGGAGTACAAAGACAAGTGTGACTTGCCTACAGTCAAGCATGGTGGGGGGAGTGTCATGGTTTGGGGCTGAATGAGTGCTGCCGCCACTGGGGAGCTACAGTACATTGAGTTAACCATGAATGCCAACATGTACTGTGACATACTGAAACAGAGCATGAGCTCCTCCCTTCAGAGACTGGGCCGCAGGGCAGTATTCCAACATGATAATGACCCCAAACACACCTCCAAGACGACCACTGCCTTGCTAAAGAAGCTGAGGATAAAGGTGATGGACTGGCCAAGCATGTCTCCAGACCTAAACCCTATTGAGAATCTGTGGGGCATCCTCAAACGGAAGGTGGAGCTGCGCAAAGTCTCTGTGATATCGTCATGGAGGAGTAGAAGAGGACTCCATTATTAACCTGTGAAGCTCTGGTGAACTCCATGCCCAAGAGGGTTAGGGAGAGCCAGAAATATTGACAATTTGGTCCCAATTTGGACATTTTCATTTAGGGGAGTACTCGCTTTTGTTGCCAGCGGTTTAGACATCAATGGCTGTGTGTTGAGTTATTTTGAGGGAACAGCAAATTTACACTGTTATACAAGCTGTACACTCACTACTTTACATTGCAGCAAAGTGTAATTTCTTCAGTGTTGTCACATGAAAAGATATAATAAAATATTTACAAAAATGTGAGGGGTGTACCCACTTTTGTGAGATACTGTATATCCGCCCTGTTATTACACACCATAGTCTTGTAACGCATGATCACATTGTTTAGTATTGTGAGTGCATTATCGCACCAACCTTTACAGCACTGCATCACCTCCTCTAGAAGGCCCCACAGGAACCTGGGATTCATTAGCCAAAACAGCACTATTGTCACTTCTATATATATATATATATATATATATATATATATATATATATATATATATATATCACATTGTGACAACATGCCTTCACTAATTTCACACTGAGATACTCCATCCTCAACCAAGGCAGGCTGCACTACATGCTTTGACCAAGCTGCTCTGGTGACGCTACTGGCACACCCAGCTTGGCACTTTCTGCTTTGACAAGCTGAATGAACCCCTTACCAAAAATACGTTTTTCAATGTCATCACCATCAATAACATTACATTTACCAACAGTAACACATTTGTCGGCACAACCATCACCATTCTCATTACATATAGACATAACTGTGGCTTTTGAGGGTTTTTTCTGTCTATTACCCATCACAGCCTGTGAGCCGCTCCTAACAGCACCCTCTCTTTATAGGGGCACCCTTTCTACTTGTGCAGCTCCGTAGCTGTCCTGGGAAACTCTGTTTCATCACTGAGGGCTCCTGGAAGGTTTCCCTGGGCATTTCTGTAGCACCTGTTACTAAGGAACACGGCACCAGGACTGTCTTCAGCCCTGCTGCCAGTTGGGCTTCACCCCATGCCTCCCCACTACTCAGGGTAGCACATTTCAACAAATTCTATGTCCATCTGTACTGTGGATCTCCCTGCTGGACACACTCCCACTTCATTGGGATCAGTCTCAAACTGCACCAGCCTTACCAGTTCCTGTAGCAAGTGTAATAGCCTTCACTTGAGTGTGCTATCTGTCATCCATAACGGGGTGATAGCACAGCCTTTATAGACCCACCGGCACCCCCTGCAGGAAACACAGGATCCCTGTTACTAGGGCTAACAGCAGACTTGCGCTTCAAAGCCAATTGGCTATACCTCATGCAGGGTGAAGATTGTTGTGCACTCTTTTCCAGGCCGACCTCTTGACCCCCACCCCCCCCCCGGTAACACCTCTCCTAACCTGGAGCATTGCTGGAAGACCATGACACGCTGGATCACCCCTCTAAGGAAGATTTCTTCTTCAAACTTGCGGTAGTCATCCTGGTCCCAATCCATCAAATGTTAAATCAACCGTAACTCTGTCAGTTATAAATGTTTCAGCAATTCTGGCCACCAGATCCTAGGTCATTATCTCCGTGTACACTGTGGGGGTTATTCTACAAGTGCACTGTATTGAAAATGCACTTTTAAGTGCAGTCGCTGTAGATCTGAGGGGGACATGCAAGGAAAATAACAAAACAGCATTTTAGCTTGCACATGATTGGATGATGAAATTAGCAAAGCTTCCCCTCATTTCAGATCTACCCCTCAGATCTACAGCGATTTCACTTTCAAGTGCACGTTCAAGTGTACTTGCAGTGCACTTGTAGTGCAAAGTGGATTTGCCTTTTGTAAATAACCCCCTGTGTGTCTGAGACTTTTTTGAATTTTACAAGGAACTCCTCCACCTCCTCTGCATGGGTTGCATGTAGTCATAGGCCAAGATCTCAGCCCCTTGCGCTGCTCCCCACGCTTTATTCTGGTTCCACTTAAGCCATTCACTGACTGACTCACTGACTCGTACACCACCAGACCCTCTGGACTGGTCCTCCTAGGTGGAGACATCTTCTCAGGCCACTCTGAGATCTTACTTCCACAGGTACACTACCTGCATCGAACATAGTTCATCAAATGAATGCCTCCGCAATGCCATTCGATTGGCTGCCACACACAGCTAGCAGCAGTTCCTGATGTTAAGGTCTCACCCCTGGAGCAGAGACCAGAGACCAGGATTTCACCATCTGCTTGCCTGCATCCTACAAACACTTGTGATATGGGAGATTTTTAGCTCAGTGGAAGATGCAATTTTTGGACTATAAATCCATGTGACACAGGCATTATAAGGCCTGGTAGCCCACTTGTATTTTAAAGGGAGAAACAAAACAAAAGTCCATCCAGTATTCCCATGCAGGGGTTTTAACTTAATTCAGCAAACACAAATTTTGGTCTCCCAGACCCCTCGCTATTCAGGCTCCCTCTCAGCTCTTTGCTCTTTGCTGTGAGCTCTTTGCTGTTCAGCTCCACAAAGCCCCTTGACAGGGTTTTCCCAGTATCTCCAGCTTGCACACACCAGAGACTTCAGGACTCTCTTCAGCCCCCCTGGACTCACTGGCCTCTGCAGCTTCCTCAGTCTCCCAGACTCTTGGCATTGGCTAGACTTTCCCAGTCCTTGGGCCCAAAATCCCCCTCACATGGGCTGCGCTCTCAACCAGGTACTCCCAGCTTTCCTGACAGGGTCCTGTCTTCAAACAGCTCCAACTTCAACTCATACCACCTACTTCTCTCATCAGCCCATCATTATAAAGGCTATGTGTGCACCTGGGCACACAACCTGCTGGTTAGACGCAACACCCGGACACAGAGTTGGAGATTCCATCCAAGTCTATTTGAAATCTCCAAACTATGCAGCCCCATCCAGAAACAGCCAAATCCAGAGAAAGCTGCTAGAGTAGTTTTCTCCTCTCAAAATAAATATTCTGCTGTCCTGCACAAGCAAGCCCTGTGTCCTTTAAAAAACAATATTTTCTAGAGGCAGGGACTCTTACTACCACACTCAACTTTTGTTTCCAGCCTACAAAATTTTCCCCATCTTCTCCTTGATTTATTAATCCTTTCACAGGCATTTCAGAGATTTAGCTTCCATTAAAAAAAAAAAAAGCACAAGCAAAAAACCGATAATCAAGGAATCATTAAAGGATCCTGAAATATAGAGCCATTGTTGACATATTGGAAAGTGAAAGTTTCAGGACTTCTATCCTCACGCTCTCTTTATTGTCATGGTTTTACATATATGTTTATTTTTAATTGCTTACATTCAACAATTTTGGTTAACTGGATAGGAATATTTTGTCATCTTGTTCTAAATGTATGCAATAAATATAACATGCACAGTCTTGTAAGATAAAAAATTTATAGTTAGAAACACTGTGCTTAATAAACTTTCCTTCATTGTTTGACCTCATTGGATACTACATGGGTCTGTGTAGCTGAATGGAGTTGGGTGAGCTAGGGTTGCATAATTGAAGTTACATATAGTTACATAGTAGGTGAGGTTGAAAAAAAGACACCAACCTATGTGTGTGATTATATGTCAGTATGTACATTGTATATTGATGTATGTTGTGGTCGTCCAGGTGCCTATCTAATCGTTTTTTGAAACTATCAATGCTCCCCGCTGAAACCACCACTCGTGAACCCTCTATGCAGTCTAAGGTTAAACCTCTTTTCTTCCAATCTTAATGAGTAGCCACGCGTCTTATTAAACTCCCTTTTGCAGACAAGTTTTTTCCCTATTGTGGGGTCACCAGTATGGTATTTGTAAATTAAAATCATATCCCCTCTCAAGCGTCTCTTCACCAGATAGAATAAGTTCAGTGCTCGTAACCTTTCTTCATAACTAATATCCTCAAGACCCTTTATTAGCTTTTTTGCTCTTCTTTGTACTCGTTCCATTCACAGTACATCCTTCCTGAGGACTGGTGCCAGGAACTGGACAGCATACTCCAGGTGAGGCCGGACCAAAGTCTTGTAGAGTGGGAGAATCATCGTTTTATCTCTGGAGTTAATCCCCTTTTTAATGCATGCCACTTTCATAAAGGCCTAGCCTTAAAGTGTTTCTAAACCCACAACAGTAAAATCAGTGTATATGCAGTAAAGCATGCTTGTTATACTCACTGTGGAACCTAGAGGGTTAATCCTCTGCATTGTGTATAAAGGATGTTTGATCCTGTCTCCTTTGATCCTCATCTTCTTTAACTGGCTCCAATCCATCTCCTGATAAAATAGAGAATTAGGAATCAGGCTGCACATGCTCAGTTTGATGTGTATTGCTAGAGAGTTTTTTTTTTTCTTGGGAGAGTGCATGTGATCAGCACATGGCCAATCAACACTGTCCAGACAGAGGATCAGGGGAGAATGAAAACTCCTCCTACAATCTTTAAGCATCACTGATACGGGTCACAAGATTGCTATATACTGCTGATGAAAAAAAGATATTTAGCAGTTTATGTTTACTAAAAGAATTGCATTTCCATGTTCTGTGTACTGTGGAGGACCAGATATAGTAAATGCAGGGTCCTGCGTTTAGTAACACATTAAGCTGACATCCAGGCAAATAAAAAACACAGATGATATACATATATGATGCTGTTTACCTGTCAAAGACTATGTATTTTAGTATTTAGTATATCCAGACCTAAGTTTTACACAGCTTTTCCCCATAGCCTAGGCATTTCTAGGGACCTGATCTTTGCCTGCTTTAGTTTCACTTTTATTTACAGGTCTCTCTCGCCACCCCCCCCACTCTGTTACTGGACAGTGAAAGGTTAAGCATAAAGTCTATAGCCTTGTACACACGATCGGATATCCTATGGATTCTAATCCAATGGTTTTGTCCATCAGAAATCCGATGAAGCTGACTTCCATCAGTCTTGCCTACACACCATCAGTCAAAAAACCGACCGTTCCAAACGCGGTGACGTAAAACACTCAATGAGCCGAGAAAAATTAAGTTCAATGCTTCTGAGCATGTGTCGACTTGATTCTGAGCATTCGTGGGTTTTTTATCAGATGGACTTGCCCATAGACGATCAGAATTTGCTATCGGTTTTTGATCCTTCGAAAAAATTTAAAACATGTTCTATTTTTTAAAACCGATGGAAAAAAGACCGATGGGTCCCATACACGATCGGTTTGTCCGATGAAAAAAGTCCATTGGACTGTTTTCATCTGTAAAACCGATCGTGTGTACAGGGCTTATCTCTCCATCACTCCCAGCTCTCTACCCCCTCTCAGGTTTGCTGTACATACTTCACAGTAGAGCTGCATGATTCTTGATAAAATGAGAATTACAATTTTTTGCTTAGAATAAAGATCATGATTCTCTCACAATTCTGTAGAAACATTTTTATTTTAAAGATGTACAACCCCTGAACATTAGGTTATCAACAAGTTGGCAATAAAATATAAAATAAGACATAATACTTTTTGCTTCAATCAAATTTAAAGAAATGTAATGAAAAATAATGTAATGTGTAAATTAAAAAAATTACGATGAAGTTATATTAGGGTTTTTTCTTTAAATAACCGTCGATACCAATTACTGATATCTACTGCAACTTTTTTGTTTACTCGTCAGCTGTCAGAAATGGTGCAAAGCATTAAAAAGTTATTTTACAAATGAAATACATTTCTTTTGCGCTTTTTTCAATTTGAAAAGTGTCAATATATGTAAAATGTGTAAAAATATTAATTAACAAAGCAAACAAAAAAAGTTTGAATTATTAAAAGTTTATAAAATAGAAGAAAATAATGAAAAAAAAAATCAGCAGGAAAATAATAATTAAATGGAGAAGGAGAAAAATTAGTTAATAAGGCTGATTTGAGTAAATTAGGGGTTAAACAGAGGAACAATTTATTAAAACAAAAAAAAAAAAAACAGAAAGATTGAGTTTTTTTTTTAAATTTCTCTTTCAGTGTTGAGCAATGTTGATGATAAACATTGCCGGCTGCTTTTTTTTTATAGCTGTGAGCCAGGGACTGCACTGCACTTGTTACATGAATCGTGGAAATGCTGGATTAAAATCGTCTGAGGGTTGAAACGAGATGACGATCTTTTAATAATGAATCGTGCAGCTCTACTTCACAGTGTGCAGTAAAATACTGATACCAAGTAGAATCTCCTTACTTACACTGCTTGCATTAAAAAATGCATTTAATGATGTGTTAATAAATTCCAGAGCTGCAATAATTTGTGCATTTTATATCTGCCTGCAGCTTTAAACGAATAAGGGGTTAACTATCTAAGCATGTCTTAAAAGCAATAAGCATAACCAAAGGTAAATTTGCTGGGATTTGATGTTGTGTGTACATTATGTATGGTTTACAGATGTAGCAGCTGCTTTTTTCCCATTTAAATAGCTTAATGTGAAAAATAATGCATTAATTAAAAAAATTAACACACGCTATACTTGTTTTCACCAGAAGTTGTGTTGAAGCAGCATTACAAAACAATTCAGCATTGTTGTAATAGAGTAAAACATCTGTTAGATTCATACCAAGCCATTTTAGGATAATGGTGATAAGACATATGAAACATAAGACAAAAAGACGTTATTAAACATAACATAACAGCAGAAGGTATATATTTTTCTTATCAATGCAAAGAGGATCTTGTTAATTATGTAATTTCTACACTGCTGTTTTTTATTCTATGTTTCATGATCATGTGTGTCTATTTGTTTCTTCCACCATGTTTTCTCTTTCTTGGATAACATCATGCTTATATGGTGCCAAGTTTTAAAATATATGTGTAATAGAAATTGCTCACCAATGTCAACTATAAAGTGCTGTAAAGCAGCTGCTGCCATTAGCAGCCAAGATTGTAAGGATTGTTTCCAAATGTCAAGGCAAGTAACCCTCTTCATAACAAGAAAGGACAGCTGGAAATGCCAATGCATGGCAGGCTTTTAAAGTGGGTCTTTCAGTTTTTTTACAAGTCTAACTAATTTATAATAAATAAACTGCTCTATTTTTATTTTAGGTGAAAATGCAAGACATACATCACTAAGACCAGTTACAGAGAAATGAAATTAAGAACAGGACTGTATCTATATTCTTTCTACTAACGTATTCAGGAGTACATTCTAAAAAGCAGTCAATGTTAGGCCAATTTTTCACAGTTGAATATTTGGGAAGGCATACGACTGTAAGCGGCCATTGTATAAGCAAATGTTCAATGAGTTATGCTTTGTAAAAAAAAGCATTTTCATCCAACTATATAAAGTGTATACGAAGGGGGAGGAATGGGGAAAACCAAATTAAGCTAGGAAGGAGAAGAAAAAGTAAGAAGAGACAGACAGGAATAATTCCCTCTCATTTCAATCACTTTCAGAGTAAATCTTTCATTTTAATGTTACTAAAAAGCATTGAGACATAGGTATGCAGATTGCTAGTTGTCCCCCTTTGTTTGGGTTGTTGTGAAAAGGGAAGGCCAAGGCGGAAGAACAGGGGAGTTAGAAGTAGGGTTTGTTTTGTTATTTGCCTGAGATGGACCATTTTCCAAAAGGGCTGTAGTATTGGACATGACAGGATATATGGAATAAAGAGCTAGCTTCTGAATTGCATCACCATCGTGCAGGATTAATAGATTGTAAAAAAATGAGGGGTTAGCTCTCATATAGACATGTATGATGGTTTTTATAATATCTCTTTTTGGGGTTTGTTGAGGATTTGGTATGTTGCTGATCTTGGGCCTTTAGTCATGTTCAGCTCCGAAACATTACCGCCTACATCCTACTGGTGCCATCACGTCCGACGTCACATTTCCGATTCTGGTCTTGCGTTCCAGCATGGTTGCGGCTCTCACTGGTGGACACTGTTCAAGCCTTGCATCCCTCCTCAGGTGGATGTCTCCTGAACAATACAGTTGTTTCCTGATTCCAATCTGCTAGCTTTTTGGCCACTTTCCATTGAGTCCTGCTAGTGACTAATGATTGATGAGCCTGTGTTTCTTCTACTCTTGTGAGTGAATTTTTAACCTTTTTTAAACAGTTTTTAACCACTTAAGCCCCTGACCAATATGCAGCTAAAGGACCAGGCCCCTTTTTGCGATTTGGCACTGCGTCGCTTTAACTGACAATTGCGCGGTCGTGCGACGTGGCTCCCAAAAAAATTGGTGTCCTTTTTTTCCCACTAATAGAGCTTTCTTTTGGTGGTATTTGATCACCTCTGCGGTTTTTATTTTTTGCACTATAAACAAAAATAGACTTTTTGCTATAATAAATATCCCCCAAAAATATATATAATTTTTTTTCCTCAGTTTAGGCCGATATGTATTCTTCTACATATTTTTGGTAAAAAAAAAAACGGCGTTTATTGATTGGTTTGCGCAAAAGTTATAGCGTTTACAAAATAGGGGGTAGTTTTATGGCATTTTTATAAATGTTTTTTTTTACTAGTTATGGCGGCGATCAGTGATTTTTTTCAAAACTGCGACATTATGGCAAACACATCGGACACTTTTGACATATTTTTGGGACCATTGTCATTTTCACAGCGATCAGTGCTATAAAAATGCACTGGTTATTGTGAAAATGACACTGGCAGTGAAGGGGTTAACCACTAGGTGGCGCTGTAGGGGTTAAGTGTACCCTAAGAAGTGATTCTTACTGTAGGGGGGCGTGTCTACACGTTACACATCACTGATCGTCTGTTCCGATGACAGGGAACAGACGATCACTGACATGCCACGGAGAAGAACGGGGAAAGGTTTGTTTACACTCACCTCTCCCCGTTCTTCAGCTCTGTGACCCGATCGCGGGACACCGGCGGTTATCGGGTCCGGTCCCGCGGTCACGGAGCTCAGAACCGGGTTGCGAGTGCGTGCCGGCGGCGCGCCAGCGACCCACGGCTGGGCTCTTAAAGGGCAACGTACCTGTACATTGATGTGCCCAGCAGTGCCCAGCCGTGCCATTCTGCCGACATATATCGGCGTGAGGCTGTCCTTAAGTGGTTAATAAACATACACTTAGAAAGTGGCACCTTCTGCTGTTTTCTTTATTGTAGTGCACAAAGATCATCCAATACTTTGCTGGAAGAGCTGCAGCCATCATGATTCTCCCTAATTGGACTTATTTACCTTGGGACTTTATTTGTTTTCTTTTTTGCGCCATTGAGTTTACTTTTTCTGTTTGCAACACTTGAAGCTTACACTTTCATTATTCAGCAAATGTCACAATGCTGGGATTCCAAAAGCAATATGAAGGCTTAACACTGGATTTCTTAGTCCGTACCCTGATGCCAGGGTTTTCCATCATGGCATGCAAGGCAAGTGACAACAATGGAAACTCAGAAGTTTAAGACCCATCAGCAGTCAGCAGTCAGGAGCTTAACCTAGTATTAGAGTCCAGCTGGGCAGCAGGCAGGGAATCAGTAAAGTGCAGCTGGGCAGTGTGCTGAGAATCCACAAAGTCTGGCTGGCCAGTGGGCAGGGCATCAACAAAGTCTGACTTGTCAGCAAGAAGAGAATCAGCAAATAATGGCAGGGCAGCAGGCAGGGAATCAGCAAAGTCTAGCTGAGCAGCAGGCACATAACCAGCAAAGTATGGCTGGGCAGTGGATAGCAGATCATCACAGGCGGGTTGGGCAGTGGACAGCAGATCATCATAAGCCACCTGGGCAGTAGACAGCAGATAATCAGCAGGTAACATGGAGACACACTGGACCCCATCAGTAGGTAGAATGGAGGTGAACTGGACCTCATCAGCAGGCAGCATGGAGCTAAACTGGACCCCATTAGCAGGCAGCATAGGAACAGACTTGACTCCATCAGCAGGTAGCATGGAGGTGGACTGGACCCCATCAGTAAGAAGCATGGAGTCAGGAACTGGCTAAATAATAGTTGAGGCCACAGTGGATAGTGACAGAATTGCATGGGTAGGAGATAACTTTTATTTCCTTTTGGTTTAGATGCTGGAGTCCTGCAAGTGGTTGTATGGTGCTGACCAGATAGAGCTGCTGATGGGAAAATAGTAACAGTACTGGGGAACATAGAGGAAAATGTAGCATAAGCAGAAGAAGATGTCTAAGAGGTTGCCATGGGTTGCCAAGAAAACTGTAGAGGGAGCAATTAATGGGTTAAATGCAGATGAAGTGCAGTTAATGGAAAGAGGGTACTGGTATACAGGAGGTAAGGAACATTTAGTAGCAGATGTGGTTGCTAAGGGAAGAAGGAAGAGAGTCTTGCTGTTTAGAGGTAGATCTGAATTGGTGTGAAATCAATTGAAAGTGGGGATAGTATCCCTGGTCAAGCTTGGAGCAGATGTCGAGCAAAGTCACAGTAAATGGCTTGTCTCCACTAATGGGTTGAAAATCACAAGTGCTGGGGCCACCAGGTGACATCACCGGTGTGGCCTGCCATTCCCTATATAAGAACTGTCAAACTGCGGAAAGCGTTCAACGGGAGCAGACCTTTTTTTTTCGGGGTTAGCGGGCGGCATCATTGACAACGGATTTACATGGGGGGACACAGTTTTTTCATTTTTTAATAAAGGACTTGTCAAAAACTGTGTGTGTGTTTTTATTTTTTTTGTACACTTTTTTGGTGAATGGGTAGGGGTACTATGTACTCCTACCCATTTACAAAGGGGGGCTGAAATCTGGGGGCTTCCAGATTCCGATAAGCCCCCTATCCGTAGACCCCAACAACCACCTACCAGGGTTGTCAGGAAGAGGCCCTTGTCCCCATCAACATGGGGACAAGGTGCTCTAGGGCAAGGTGGCAGATCAGCGAGGGGGCGCTCTATCATCCCCCTTTTATTGACCTGCCAGGCTGTGTGCCTGCGGATAAGGGTCTGGTATCGATTTTGGGTTCCCACGCCCATTTTATTTTACATTTTGGCATAGGGTTTTAAATGAAAATTCAATTGTCTGCATTTTTATTTTACATTTAGCCTTCAGTTGGGACCCCGTTGACAGCTGATGAGTCACTCATTGTTAAGGATGCGGTGGCCGGCTTCCCGACCCGCACCTTAGTAACCAGCATTGTCAAAAAACAGTCAGTTTTTTGACAAATCCCTGCCAATGTGGTAGATTACAGTATTAAATAATTCGGTAATTGCCGCTAAATAGAACAAATACTGCATCTGGTATTTAACAGTAAATTGAACTTTCACAACTGATTTACCAAATTTTTTTGGCTGTTATTTAACTCTAAGTTAATCGACCCCAATGTATGCTGTGTGTAATATAATATATATATATATATATTGTGAGGGGGCTAGCTCGGCAGCGGGTATGTGTGACCCCCGGGATGGGCTCCCCACCCAAAAACAGGCCCAGCAGACGGAGGTTGTGGTTTTCAAAATCAAAAAAGGTGCGGTTTATTGTCTATTTACAGTGACAAAAACACAGCAAGGCAAAAAAACAAACACAAAATAAATCCTGGTCAACTTGACCTCTGACTAAACTTACAGGTTTCCTAACTAACGACTGGGATCAGCCTAGTGCTGTCCTAGTCCCTGGTTTTAAATGTCCAAGCAAAATATAGCCACACAGGCTTTCTCTCACCGCACAGGGGTTCACTCTCCCTAGACAGTCCACACAGGTCTGCTTCCAGGCATGAGCTAACATCTAATGAAGCTGGGCTTTCTTATAGAGGCCTAAATGAGCTGACAAGGTTCAGCTGGACTCATCAACTCCCTGTCTGCACGACGCCCAGCCCTCTCCCTAGAGGTATGAGTCATCAATGAGCCCACTAGTCTCAGCTGGGCTTATACAACTCTCCACCTAGCTGTATAAATCGGCGTAAAGCCTGAATCTGGGCGAAATATATCTACCCCCCTGGATGCAACCAGGTGACTTTACCTTCCTGCTGTCACATACCCCCCCCTCTTGTTTTAACCTCGGGGTTGGAACACCAGCAATCAGGCATTCATGTACTCGAGACAAAGCATCCACATTCCCCATTTGAACGCCAGGGCGATGCTTTACTGTGAAGTTGAATTCCTGGAGGGCCAGGAACCACCTATTCACTCTTCTATTTGTTTCCTTGTTTTGAGCCATCCACTTTAACGGAGCGTGATCCGTAACCATGTCAAAGTGCCTACCTAGCAGGTAGTACCGAAGGGAATCTAGAGCCCACTTCACCGCTAAACACTCCTTTTCAACGGTGGCGTAATTTACCTCATGGGACTTCAACTTCCTGCTGAGGTAAATGACTGGGTGCTCTTCCCCGTTCCAGACCTGGGACAATACTGCTCCTAACCCCACATCTGACGCATCACTTTGTACGACAAAGTCTTTAGAGAAGTCGGGTGAGTACAACACTGGCTGGCTACATAAGGCTTGTTTCAAGAATTGGAATGCTGCCTCAGCCTCGGGGGTCCATTTAATCATGACCGACCCTTTCCCCTTCGTCAGGTTGGTTAGGGGCACAGCCTTAGAAGCAAAGTGGGGAATGAATCGCCGATAATACCCAGCGATTCCCAGAAAGGCTCGTACCTGCTTCTTGCTGTTGGGACGTGGCCAACTCTGGATGGCCTCGACTTTGTTGAGTTGGGGTTTTATTACTCCCCTCCCAATGGTGTACCCAAGATATTTGGCCTCCTCCTGCCCAATGGTACACTTCTTGGGGTTAGCCGTAAACCCTGCTTCCCGAACAGAGTCCAGGACTGCTTGCACTTTTGGCAGATGTGAGGCCCAATCTGTGCTATGGACAATTACGTCATCCAGGTAAGCCGCAGCATACTTCCGATGGGGCCTCAGCATCTGGTCCATTTTCCGCTGGAATGTGGCCGGCGCATTCTGTAACCCGAACGGCATTCTTTTATATTGGAACGCCCCGTCTGGGGTTACAAATGCGGTTTTCTCTTTGGCTGACTTGGCCAGGGGGATTTGCCAATACCCTTTTGTGAGGTCAAGAGTCGTCATGTATCGGGCTGTTCCCAGCCGGTCGATCAACTCATCTATACGTGGCATGGGGTAGGTGTCAAATTTTGTAACTTTGTTCAACTGACGAAAATCGTTACAAAATCGCCAGCTCCCATCCGGTTTAGGCACCAACACAATGGGACTAGACCAATCACTTTGGGACTCCTCTATCACCCCTAAGTTCAGCATTTTCTGTACTTCCTCCCGTATTGCCTCCCGTCGGGCCTCTGGGATCCGATAGGGTTTTAACTTCACCCTTTCACCGGGCGGGGTAATAATGTCATGCTCTACCCCAGATGTTTGTCCCGGCAGCTCAGAGAATACCTCCTTGTTGCGAAGCACAAACTCCTTAACCTCCTGTTGTTGGGGTTGTGACAAGGTGGCTGCGATTCCAACCTCAGGAATCACGCAACCAGTTTGAGCTGGTGACCAAGTGTCTGCGACTAGGGACTCTCTATCCCTCCAGGCTTTCAACAGATTAACGTGATAGATCTGTTCGGGCTTTCGCCTTCCTGGTTGTCTGACCTTGTAATTCACTTCGCTCACTTTTTCCATTATCTCGTAGGGGCCTTGCCATTTGGCAAGGAATTTACTTTCAACCGTAGGGACAAGTACCAATATCCTATCCCCCGGGGAAAAGGTACGGGTCTTGGCTCCACGGTTGTACACTCTCTGCTGTGCCAACTGCGCTTGGGCCAAATGTTCCTTCACGATGGGCATTACCTGTGCAATTCGATCTTGCATCAGGGCGACATGCTCAATCACACTCCTGTGGGGAGAACTCTCACTTTCCCAAGTTTCCTTGGCAATATCCAACAGCCCTCTTGGGTGTCTCCCATACAGTAACTCAAAGGGGGAGAATCCCGTAGAGGATTGGGGCACCTCCCTAATAGCAAACATCAAATAAGGAAGTAGACAGTCCCAATCCTTTCCATCCCTATCCACCACTTTCTTCAACATTTGTTTTAGGGTTTTGTTGAATCTTTCAACCAGCCCATCGGTTTGGGGGTGATACACAGATGTACGTAATTGCGTCACTTTGAACAATTTACACAGCTCCTTCATAACCCGGGACATAAAGGGTGTACCTTGGTCCGTAAGCAGTTCTTTACAAATACCCACCCGGCTAAAAACAAGAGATAGCTCTTTGGCTATGGTTTTGGCCGAGGTATTTCTGAGAGGGATCGCTTCTGGATAACGGGTGGCATAGTCCATTATAACCAATATGTACTGGTGCCCCCTAGCGGACTTGATTATAGGACCTACCAAATCCATTGCGATTCTCTCAAACGGGACCTCAATGATGGGTAGAGGGACCAGCGGGCTACGGAAGTGTGGCATCGGGGCCGACCTCTGACACACAGGGCAGGAGGAACAATAATTTTCTATGTCCTTCATCACCCCAGGCCAATAGAATCTCTGTAATACCCTCTCTCGGGTTTTCTCTGTCCCCAGATGACCTCCAAGAATGTGCCCATGGGCCAACTCCAACACCAACTTCCTGTAAGGTTTGGGCACCACCAGCTGCTCAACGGTTTCTTCTGCCCTTTTTGCCACCCGATACAGTAGGTCCTTCTCTACGCTGAAGTATGGGTAAGTGCAGGTATTATCTGGGTTCACTAACTCGCCATCTATTTTCACTACGTTTTCCCGTGCCTTTATTAGGGCGGGGTCTTTCAACTGTTCTGTGGCAAAGTTTTCCCTGTGAACCTCAAGATCAGAAAACTCCACAGACGGTAGGTTTTCGTCTGAGGAGGTGGGCTCCTCTCCAGTTTCTTGAGTCTCCCCTGCCAATACTGACAAGGGAAATTCGGGAGAGTCCTCACCACTCTCAGAGGAGTTCTGGCTATCATATTCCTGGTACATAGGGGCACCAGTGGGGGGCTCATGATCATCCCACAGTTCCCAGAACTTCGGAAAATCCCTTCCCACAATGGCGTCATGCGGTAACTGAGACACTAAGCCCACTGGATGAGAAAGGGTACCTTTGGGGGTCTCGAAACACACTGTAGTCACTGGATACTCTCGGGTGTCCCCATGCACACAAATAACGGCTACCTTGCTATTCCCAGAGACCTCTGTTTTAACTAACTCAGCCTTTATCAGGGTCACAAGGCTACCTGAATCCAGCAATACCACAACATTTCTACCATTAATACACATTTTGCATAAATGTTTCTCAGTTCCCCGAATGGCAGTGCATGCGACTGTCGCACACAGCGACTGACGTCTGCCCGTCAGAAAGTCACACTGCATGGGTTCCTCCAAAACCGGGCAATTTGCTGCAATATGTCCCGCTTGCCGGCAGCGGTAGCAAATGATCCTTCTTGCCGCCTCTTGAGCCGCTGATTTCCCAGGCTGTTCTCGCCAAACTTGGGGTAGAGCTCCCACCCTCTCACTCTCTCCACCCTTACCCCTTGGAATCATCTTATCCGCCCCTGGGGATGGTCTGGTCTTAGGGTGGAAAGTCCGAGTGTCTCTGGAAGAGGCCGTCAGGTTCTCTGTAGCCAAGTATTTCTCCACACGATCCACAAGACCATCGGCCGTCTCTGGGTCTCCATGGCTTACCCACTTTTGGATGGCAGTAGGAAGAGCTCTCAAAAACCGATCCATTACAACACGTTCCACAATCTTTGGTGCGGACAAAGTCTCTGGCTGTAGCCACTTTCTGCTCAGGTGAATGAGATCATACATTTGAGACCTGGGGGGTTTTCCAAGCTGGAAAGTCCAGTTATGCACACGCTGAGCCCGGACAGCCAGGGTGACACCCAGCCTTGCCAATATTTCAGCTTTTAGCATCACATAGTCTTTTGCTTGGTCAGGCTCTAGGTCATAGTAAGCTTTCTGCGATTCACCCGTTAACAGAGGAGCCACCAGTCCAGCCCACTGCTCCTCAGGCCACTTTTCTCTTTCAGCGGTCCTTTCACATGTGGTCAAAAATACCTCTGGATCATCCTCTCCAGTCATTTTTGTCAATAAACGACTCACCCCAAAGGACGCGGTATTAGTGGGACGGCTTTCCTCACCGGTCTGCGGACGTTGCTGCATTACTGCTTCCATCTGTTGTTGTAGTCTCTGCTCTTGCTTCTGCAACAGGTCTATGAAGCGGGCCTCAGATTGCTGTTGGGCTTGTTGCTGAGCCTCCAGACTCTGTTGTAAAGTTGCAAGGCTCTGTTGATGAGCTTGCTGCTGGGCTGCAAGGCTCCTTTGCAAACCTGCATTTGTCTGCTGTTGATTGGCATTTGCTAGAGCCAGCTGTTTCAGTATCTCCTCCATGCTGGCTTAAAAAAAAACTGCCACTGGTTCTCCACCAACTGTGAGGGGGCTAGCTCGGCAGCGGGTATGTGTGACCCCCGGGATGGGCTCCCCACCCAAAAACAGGCCCAGCAGACGGAGGTTGTGGTTTTCAAAATCAAAAAAGGTGCGGTTTATTGTCTATTTACAGTGACAAAAACACAGCAAGGCAAAAAAACAAACACAAAATAAATCCTGGTCAACTTGACCTCTGACTAAACTTACAGGTTTCCTAACTAACGACTGGGATCAGCCTAGTGCTGTCCTAGTCCCTGGTTTTAAATGTCCAAGCAAAATATAGCCACACAGGCTTTCTCTCACCGCACAGGGGTTCACTCTCCCTAGACAGTCCACACAGGTCTGCTTCCAGGCATGAGCTAACATCTAATGAAGCTGGGCTTTCTTATAGAGGCCTAAATGAGCTGACAAGGTTCAGCTGGACTCATCAACTCCCTGTCTGCACGACGCCCAGCCCTCTCCCTAGAGGTATGAGTCATCAATGAGCCCACTAGTCTCAGCTGGGCTTATACAACTCTCCACCTAGCTGTATAAATCGGCGTAAAGCCTGAATCTGGGCGAAATATATCTACCCCCCTGGATGCAACCAGGTGACTTTACCTTCCTGCTGTCACAATATATATATATATATATATATATATATATATATATATATACACACACACACACATACATACATACATATAGGCCCTTCTTCCATGAAGCAGTGGGGTTTCCTCTGGGTACTCCAATTTTCTCACACACACCAAAGACATGCTTGTAGGTGTCAGGAATCATGAATCAGACTGAGACAGAAAATGAAGTAAAAAAATCACACCTTTTAATGTAATGGTAAAAATGGTAAAGATCAGTAAACGTAGTCAAAACAAAGTCAGGGATCAGAAGCCAATGCGGGTAGTCAGACAAACCAGTAATCAGGAAACCAGAGATCAGTGTAGTCAGAGGCAAAAGAACAAGATCAGGAACCAGAAGGAACGTCAGCCGGGCAAAGTCTTACACAGGAACACAGCAGGGAATCTCCAGATATGTTGACCAATGTGAAGGCACGAAAGGAATGAACAAGGCAGTTTAAACAGCCAGAAGGGGCTGGCTGTAGGTGGGACTGATGAGCAGGAAATTATCACCAGGTGAGCCACTGTGGAAACCATGAGTGATGACAATTATGCGACAGCTGAGCAGCCGGAGCACAGAGAAGAGAGCTGCTGAGAGCTGAAACACAGCCCTGACAATAGGTTAAATGGCTTCTGTCTAAACTGACTTTAGTATGAGTGTGCACGTGTGTATGCATGTGATACAGCAACCTTAGATTATATGCTTCTTGAAAGAAGTGATTGTAAACCCCTTGAGTGTTCACTACGTAAAGTGCTGCATAAATTGTTATCATTATCTAAGTTACCTGGAATACCTGTAATAAAGTAAAATGAATAGTAATAATAAAAAAATATATATATATATATATATATATATATATATATATATATATATCTATATATCTCTATATATCTATACACACACACACATACACACTGATATTTGGGGGTTCAGAATGCTAGCTAGCCATGCAGTTGTAAAGTCTTTATTTCTCCAAAAGGCAAACAAAGCAGCTTATCTTTAAGCTTATGAGCTTAACCACTTGACCTCTGGATGGTTTTTAACTGGCAGTTGCGTGCAAATAAAATATATATAATGTTGTCACACAAACAGAGCTTTCTTTATGTGGTACTTGATCACCATTGTTTTATTTTTTTATTATATAAATGAAAAAAGACCAAAAATTTGGAAAAAAATATATATATTTTCTACTTTCTATTGGAAAACATATCCAAGAAAAAACATTAAAAAAAGATACTTTCTTTATAAATTTAGGCCAAAACGTATTCTACTATATGTCTTTGGTAAAAAAAAAAAAATCAATTAGTTTATATTAATTGGTTTGTACGAAAGTTATAGTGTCTGCATTCTATGGTATATATACTGGAATTTATGCAACTATAGGCGCTATACTGTAGTGGTGGTCAGCGACTTATGGTGGGACTTTGATAGGGTGGCAGGCAATATGGCACTAACAAACACTATCTGATGTTACTAGCGACACTTAGCCCAGGTTCACACTGGGTTGAAATCGTGCGAGTTCAGCTGAACTCGCACAATTTCACTCCTGCTGGTCAGTCCCGATTTCGGCCGCGATTACAGGGACATCTGTGCAGGTTTCTGCGTCGCACCGATTAGGACGGTTCCATTGCCGGCAATTTGCGGCAAATACCGCCGTTTTGACATGTCAAAACGCACCAGTGTGATCCAGGGCTAATACAGTGATCAGTGATAATACTCTACTCTGACATTGTTCTAATGACACTGGTAAAGCTGGGAAGTGGTTAACAACTAGGGGCAATCAGGGGGTTAACTGTGTGCCTAACCATGTGTAATGTGTGCTGCTTTTACTAACAGATCTACTGCTATACAGGGAGAAGAAACAGCCAGATCGCTGATCTGTGTACAGAGCCCTGTGAGTATGAAAACACAGGACTCTGTATTGTGATTGGCTACAGTCAATCAGCAGGTCTAAGTCATTAATCATTGTCAGGGACCTGTTGACAAAACCCCACTGTAGTCAGTGACAGCTTGGATTATCAGGGCACATGTGCATGCGTGCCCCTAACCTGGAACATGCTGGATCGCATACATGTAAAGGGGAGAAGAGCGCCCATACATTAAATTAAAATACACACAAAAATGCCAATGAATCAATATGTGCAATAATGGTGCATTCAAAAAAGATACATTCTAAAATTATTTCAGCGAAAAAATCTATATATTTAAAAATTGTCCATGTGTAAATCGTGAAGTGTTCAACTTCCTAAAAAAACACAGTATGTACAAAGGTGTACCCAGTAAAGGATATATTATTCAAATATATTCAGTGAAAAAAATATCTGTATATTTAAAAAAAGTCCAAATGTGAGTAGTGAAGTATTCAGCTTCCAAAAAGCACACAGGATCTTCAATCAGTAAGTTGTTCAAGCATATGGTATCACAAAATGCTCTAGCTTATGGTATAACAAACTGCTTACCAGACTTGTAGGATCTCATTAGGTAGAGATCATAAGCGCTTGTGCATCAGCCTGCCGGCATGAGAGGAATCCACCTGCAGTCTTCTGACGAGAGGCGATGTGTCCCCGGCTATCAAAGCAGACCACTCCAAGAGGCTTTGTATCCAGAATCTCTCCTTGGTTAAAAAGTGTCTAAAACATCTTGATCAATACAGAACAGAGGAAGGCTTCATGGTGTAGTATTTTCCGAAACAAAGGTTTATTTTTCACACGGAATCACTGGCTTACACATCCAAAGAAGCACTCAGCAAACAAAACAGATTTAAAACAGCCATGGGTCAGACCAGCTGGCTGTTCAGCGTGATAGCGTCACAGGTTATGCTCCACCCGACATGTTTCTCCTTACAAGGCATCCACTGGAAGGGAGGTGATTCGGAGGTAATTCAAGTACTGTTATATTGGATATGTTATGTAATAAAATAATATCATATTTTTTTTATAAATAATGTTTTAAAACGTATAGTAGCAGGGGCAGTTTTGTGAAAAAAATACAATTTTCCAAGCTTATCCAATTGTGTCTGACCAGACATATCTGGAATTATACTGTTTTCAAATAGCAATTATGATGTGAGCATAGGCATGCACAAGGGGTGTGCCAGGTGTGCCTGGGCACACCCTAATCCTGGAGTGGGCAACCTGTCAATGGTGGGCATGTGATAGGTAAACTTCAATCCTTCCTTGCCAACCCTCAGAACCTGGACAGGATAAATGGCGGGGGTTGAATTTAGTGGAACCAATCTGTATTTTCTTCCTGCAGCAGCTGAAAAGTAGGCTTCTCCTCCTCTGCCTTTTGTCAACATTCAGTTGCCACAGGAGGAAAATATAGGGTATCGGTACTAATATATGCCACCCCTCCTTTCCCTGTTCCTCTTCCTTCTGTTGCCCGGGTCCCTCATGTGATCCCTTGCTCCCGCTTCCTCCCATTGTTTCAGGATGGATCGTGGGGAAGGGGCCGGTAAATATGTCAAATGCATATGTGTTAGAGATTTGGGGTGCACACCCTAATGCAACAGGCTGTGCACACCTATAGATGTGAGTCAAAGCGGGCCTATTGTTATTATAAAAATTGTGAGCAGACTTAATGACTATCATTCTTTTGTTCTATAAGCACGTAGCATCTCTGATGTGACTTACTATCGTAAGGTTTCACAATTTAGAAGTTGCAATTATACCTGTTATGTATTTGTATTCTGTTCTTATAGACGTTTGTGTGTTTGTGTTTCAATAAATATTTCTATCCTAAGCCTAAGTTCACATATGTGCGATGCAAGAACCAGCGCGATTACAGCGCCGGTTCCCACATCGCATTTCTACCGCAGGCAGTTCTCACTGCCCACTGCGAACCGCTGCGGGTGTCAATACATTGTTATTAACACCCCCAGATCGGTTCACAGATCGCAGTGCGAACTATGAACTCGCAATGGAATCGGATCACATAGGTGAGAACACCCATACAATCCGATTCCAGTGCGGGACAAAAAAAAGTTGTGCGAATCCAATGCGAGTTCAGGCATACAACTGTATGGCTGAACTCGCATAGCACAGACATCGCAGGCGATCAGCACAGCAGTGAGGATGCAAATCACATGCAATGTCTATCTTCGCACTAGTGTGAACCTGGGCTCAAGGTCTGCCTTTTCTTGTTGATTAAAAGGTTTTGTTCCATTCTAGATTTTCAAGCTCTGGTAGGCATTGGATAATTCTAACAACAGTTTTCTGGCCATAGTTCCCGTCAGGCAATCCGTTGCCTTACAGGGGGTCCCGGACTTACGAACGCCCGACTTACGAACAACTCCTACTTACGAACGGGAAGCTGCGGGGACTATTTGCCGTTCTGCGCATGCGCGGCCAGGCCGAACATCGGAAGACATCGGAAAATGTCGGAAATGTTCGCAATTGCCGTTCTGTGCATGAGCAGCCATTCGACGGAACATCGGAAAACATCTGAAAATTTCGGAAATGTTCGTAATTGCCGTTCTGCGCATGCAGAACATTTCCGACTTAAGAACAAACTGAAAGTCCCTAATGCGTTTGTAAGTCGGGGACCCCCTGTACTGACACATGCAGGAAAATAAGGTAGTTCTTACTACTACCTCTTTAATATTTATTGCTATGGCAGTGAAATTCTTAATACTGATAAATAAATATATACGCTGCGCTTTCCAAAGTCATACACTATACCAGGGTAAAAAGAAACATATAAAAAAAAAAAACTCCAATAGTGAAAAAAAAAAGTCTTTCCTAACAGTGGAAAGTGACAATAGTGCAATAAATGAACACATATATTAAATATAAAAAATAAATATATAAAGATGTGTACATAAAAGCATAAACAATGATGATAATTGATATAAAAAGTGCTACTGTGCAAAGAAGTGCAATTTCCACTTTTTAAAATCCTGTATAGATTATCAATGACCCACTGATGCATAAAAAAGTGCTCCTGTGCATGTGTATAGCATCCAGTATTATATACCGTAGTTTATCAATATTGCATTGCTGGGTTGTTCAAAGAAGTGCTCCTGTGCAAGTGTGTGGTATCCAAAAAGAATCTATCCAGGAGTAATAAAGTTCCTGCGATTAAAAAACTGCTAGGTGATCCAGAACATGCAGCGGTGTTCCTCACTCTGGTGCTCCCCTTAGGTATTTAATGCTCACCTCAGAGCGTGTGACTTTGCAATTAAGCGCAAGGTCGAAAGCTATATGTAAACAAAAGGACCGCGGTTACAGCTGATCCCATATTTGGGAATAGACTTTTCACTGGGTGGGCAGAGCCTGATGTGAAATTAAAAGACATGTTTCTCTTAAGGTCTTCTTTAACTTTGAGTGACAACACATAGCAGAGGGTGGATTTGAAAGCCTAAAAAAAAAAAAAAAAAAAAAAAAAAGGGATAAAAACCCCAAAATGCTGGAAAAAATATGTATTTCAGTTCTGCAAAAGCTTCCATAACATAAAAAAATAAAAAAAAAATAACTTTGCTACCAAAATGTAACCCAAATATAAAAAAAAAAAAAACATCATCATAAATACGGCTGAGTACAAGACTAGCAGCATATCACATATACATTACGTTGTCAAAAGTATCAGGACACCTGCCTTTACAAGCACATGAACTTTAATGACATTTCAGTCTTAGCCTAGTCCGTAGTGTTCAATATTGAGTTGGCCCATCCTTTGCAGCTATAACAGCTTCAACTATTCTGGGAAGGCTGTCCACAAGGTTTAGAAGTGTGTCTATGGGAATGTTTGACCATTCTTCCAGAAGCGCATTTGTGAGGTCAGGCACTGATGTTGGACGAGAAGGTCTGGCTCACAGTCTCTTCTCTAATTTATCCCAAAGGTGTTCTATTGGTTTGAGGTCAGGACTCTGTGCAGGCCAGTCAAGTTCCTCCACCCCTCCAAATCATTTGGTGGAGGGGGGATTATGGTGTGGTATTGTTTTTCAGGGGTTGGGCTTAGCCTATTAGATCAGTGAAGGGAACTCTTAAGGCGTCAGCATACCAAGACATTTTGGACAATTTAACGCTCCCAACTTTGTGAGAACAGTTTGGAGATGGCCCCTTCCTGTTCCAACATGACTACACACCAGTGCACAAATGAAGGTCCATAAAGACATAGATGAGTGAGTTTGGGGTGCAGGAACTTGACTGGCCTCAACCCGATCAAGCCAGGCCTTCTCGTCCAACATCAGTGCCTGACCTCACAAATGCACTTCTGGAAGAATGGTCAAACCTTTCCATAGACACATTCCTAAACCTTGTGGACAGCCTTCCCAGAAGAGTTAAAGAGATTATAGCTGAAAAGGGTGGGCCAACTCAATTGAACCCTACAGACTAAGACTGGAATGCCATTAAAGTTCATGTGCGTGTAAAGGCAGGCGTCCCAATACTTTTAGCATTATAGCATAGCTTTTTGACAAGGTAGTCAAATTAAAGTTGATCTTTAAGTGATAATAAAGTCTTGTTTTTATTGTTTAAAAAAAAAAAAAAAAATCATGTTATACTTACCTGCTCTGTGCAGTGGTTTTGCACAGAGCAGCACAAATCCTTCCCTTCTGGGGTCCCTCGATGGCACTCCTGGCCCCTCCCTCCTGCCGAGTGCCCCTACAGCAAGCAGCTTGCTATGGGGGAACCCAAGCCAAGCTGAATCGCTGATCTGTGTTTCCATTCAGACATGGAGACATGGCTAGGCCACACCCACTTTCTCTCCACATTGGTTTACTGACTTTAATTGACAGCAGCTGGAGCCAATGGGGCCCACTGCTGTGTCTCAGCCAATCAGGAGGGAGAGTCCTGGAGAGCCGAGGCTCTTGTGCAACATCACTGCTACACACAGAAGGCTTTTTTATCCTAATGCATAGAATGCTTTAAGATAAAAAAAAAATTCTGCCTTTATAACCACTTTAAGCTTTTGGTTAAGTTTAACCACTTAACGACCGCCCACCGCCGATTTACGTTGGCAGAATGGCACGGACAGGCAGAATCACGTAGATCTACGTGATCGCCTTTGTGCAGTTGGGGGGTCCATCCGGACCCCCCTTCACTGCAGTGAGCGGCCGTTAAGTGTTCGGGAGCGATCAGGCATGAGGGGGCGGCTGCTCGATTCCGCCCCCCCCTCGCGATCGCTCCCGGCCAATGAAAATGCTTCCTCCGCCATGTGATGTAAACACAGGCTGGAGGAAGTGATGTCATCTCCCTCGCCGCGGTCTTTTCGTTCCCGGCGCCGAGCAGAGAAGAAGCAGGTTAGTGCTCCAACAGTCCACTGACACGTAGGTACACATAGGCACACAAATCACCCCCCAGTCACCCCCAGATCACCCCCCAGGTCACCCCAAAGCCCCCAATCACAGTGTCACTGATTGCAGTGATCATTTATTTTACTGATCACTGCATTTAGTGTCATCTGTGATTGTAAAAAGTTGCAGGGCAGTTAGGATTAGGCCCCTTTAGGTCCAGGGTAGCCCCCTAACCCCCCCCCCCCCTAATAAAGGTTTAACCCCTTGATCACCCCCCAGGTAACCCTTTCACCCCCTAACTTCAGCGTCACTAAGCGATTGTTTTTCCGATCGCTGTATTCGTGTCGCTGGTGTTTTAGATAGGCAGTTATTTTTTTTAGGTTCGCCGCAGGTTTTTATTAGTGTCAGGTACCCCCATATATTATTTTAACCCCCTGATTGCCCCTAGAGTTAACCCTTTCACCAGTGATCGCCGTATAAGCGTCACTGGTGTCACTGGTTAGCCAGTAAGTTATCTAGTTATTTAGGTAACCCGTCAGGTTTTTATATAGCGTCGGGTACCCCCATATTTAACCTAATAAAGGTTTTAACCCCCTGATTGCCCCTAGTTAACCCTTTCACCAGTGATCACCATATAAAGGTTACAGGTGACGCTGGTTGATTAGTTTGCTTTTTATAGCATCAGGGCACCCGCCGTATATAACCCAATAAAGGTTTAACCCCCCTGATCGCCCGGCGGGTGAGATCAATTAGGTTTTAGCGCCAGAGAGGGTCTGCGTCGTCCCAGGCAGTGTTAGGTTAGTTCCAGTAACGCTAACACCCACGCGCAAAGCATACACCCCCCTTAGTGGTATAGTATCTGATCAGATCTATACTAGCATCCCCAGCGGTTTAGGGTTCCCAAAAACGCAGTGTTAGCGGGATCAGCCCAGATACCTGCTAGCGCCTGCGTTTAGCCCCTCCGCCCAGCCCAGCCCAGCCCAGCCCACCCAAGTGCAGTATCGATCGATCACTGTCACTTACCAAACACAACACACATAACTGCAGCGTTCGCAGAGACAGGCCTGATCCCTGCGATCGCTAACAGTTTTTTTGTAGCGTTTGATATATTTGCTGACGACAGTCAGGTGCTTTTTTTCCTGTGAATCTTACTAGTGTATCCCTAAATTTAGAGCCCAAAATGGCAAGACGAAGGTACACTAGTAAAGAGGCCTACGAGATTCTGAGCATGACAGATAGTGAAGAGGAGGTCACGTATCTGTCAGATTCAGGCTCAGAATATCTTCCCGTAGAAGACAGTGACGTCAGCGGCCCCACGTCAGATAGCTCTGACGACGAAGTTGAGGTCCCTGCTAAGGTCAGGTGTACCCGATCCCGATCTTCTGAGGTTGTTGAGGAGCAAGAACCGCAGGTCTCTCGTATCATGGAGCAGAGTAGTACTAGCGCCGCTATTCCTTCTGGTGAACTGGCAAGCACCAGCGGCCTAGTACAGCCTGGACGTACATCCAGCACTGCAGTAACACTTGGTGACGTGGCGAGTCCCATAAGTGCAGTTCAAGCTGGCGAGGTGGCAAGCACAAGTAGTGTCCCGCTGCCACCAAGAAGACAAAGGCAGGCCCGTCGTGCCCATACTGCCCTTCCTGCAGAATTCGCCTATCCTGATTGGGTCCCCACCACTTCTGCAGAACCCGTACTTCCCCCATTCACTGCCCAACCCGGTATTCAGGTGGAAACAGCTGATTTTATTCCAATTGATTTTTATTCGCTGTTTTTCACGGAAGATCTCTATAGATCTATTGTGGACCAGAGTAATTTATATGCTGGTCAATTTATCGCCGCTAACCCCCAGTTGCCTAAAATTGCCAGAAATTGGAAACCAATTACGGTTTCCGAATTTAAGACCTTTCTGGGCCTTTCCCTCAACATGGGCACACATAAATTTCCGTCATTGCGTGCTTATTGGTCCACGCACCCAATTGACCACATGCCCGTGTTCTCTGCCTCCATGTCCAGGGCACGATACGAGCAGATTTTGCGGTTCATGCACTTCAACGACAATGAACTTTGTCGTCCACGTGGGGACCCTGAATACGACCGGCTCTATAAAATTCGGCCCCTCATAAACCACTTCAACGAACGTTTTGCAGCCTTGTTTACTCCCGATCAAGTTGTCTGCGTTGATGAGTCCCTGATTAAATTTTCTGGCCGCTTGTCTTTCAAGCAGTACCTTCCCAGCAAGCGTGCCAGATACGGGGTCAAGCTCTACAAGTTCTGTGACAGGGCAACAGGCTATGTAGTGAACTTTACGGTTTATGAGGGAAAAGACAGTTAGATTGAGTCGGTCAACTGCCCGGATTACATAGGGAGCGCTGGCAAGATAGTGTGGAACTTGGTGTCACCCTTATTCGGAAAGGGGTACCACTTGTATGTGGACAATTATTACACGAGCGTGCCACTGTTTAGTCACTTGTTTGATCATAAGATTGGAGCATGTGGCACCGTGCGACCTAATCGCCGGGGCTTTCCCCAGCGGCTTGTAGATGCCCGTCTTAGGCTGGGGGAGAGAGCCTGCTTGAAGTGTAATAACTTGCTCGCTATGAAGTGGAGGGACAATAAGAATGTTTTCCTTCTTACCTCCCTTCATGCAGACACGACAGTCCAAATTCGTACGGCGACTGGTGTTGTGGAGAAACCCCTCTGTGTCCACGAATATAACCAAAATATGGGAGGGGTGGACCTCAACGACCAGTTGATGGCGCCGTATCTAATTGACCGTAAGGCGAGACGCTGGTACAAAAAAGTGTCTCTATCATTATTCCAATTGGCTTTGCTGAACGCTCATGTGCTATACAGAGCTTCAGGCGGGACGTTATCTCTTCTAAAATTCCAGAATGAGATAGTCACAGAACTCCTGTATCCAGGCGGTTCTGCACTTCACCATCCCCAACCAAATGCAGTAAGCCGGCTGCATGAGAGGCATTATTCGTATGTTCTCCCGAGTACCCCTACCCAAAGCCACCCCCAAAAAAGATGTCGTGTCTGTAGCAAGCGCGGATTTAGGCGTGACACCCGTAGTTTTTGTCCACTCTGTCCTGACAAGCCTGGTCTTTGCCAAGGTGAATGTTTTGAACGCTACCACTCAAAAGTGAAGTTTTAGCGTAGGGTACAGCATTTCACAGACAAGGACACACTTACACAGGGTCTCCTAAGATGCCATTACATTTTGAGAGACCCGAACCATTACAGTTGTAAAGTTACAAAAAAAAGTGTAAAAAAGAAAAAAAAAAACGTAAAAAACAAAACACAAAAAAAATATAAAATAAAAAAACCAAAAATAGTTGTCGTTTTATTGTTCTCTCTCTCTCTATTTTCTCTCTATTGTTCTGCTCTTTTTTACTGTATTCTATTCTGCAATGTTTTATCATGCTTGCTTTTCAGGTATGTAATTTTTTGTTTTCAGGTGCGCCATTCAACTGCAGCGCGGAATTATTTATCTTGACAGCAACAGCGTTTGCTCCCACGATACATAAAGCCGTGACTCCAGTGCTGTAGGAGGTGATTTCACCACCACAGTTAAAAAAAATAGCATATATGCCGAAGCATGGGGGCAGCAGGGGCGGAGGAGCGATTTTGCTCCTAATGCCGCGTACATACGGTTGAAATTCCGATGGAGGCCTGCCCGTGGAAAATTCCGACCGTGTGTACGCGGCATAACTTTTTTGCGGGAGGATGCCCCCATGCTTCGGCATATATATATTTTAGGCACAGGTTGCGTTAAAACATTTTTTTATTTTTTACTAGGTTTTGTTTTGGTATTTGCTTTGCAGGTATGGCATGGTAAGGTCTTACTGTTGTACTGTAATGTTACTTTGTTTTAATGTTAACCACCATTTGCTTAGCAGGTACGCCATTCAGTTGCAGCGCGGATCTATTTATCTTGACAGCAACAGCGTTTGCTCCCACGATACATAAAGCCGTGACTCCAACGCTGTAGGAGGTGATTTCACCACCACAGTTAAAAAAAAGAGCATATATGCCGAAGCATGGGGGCAGCAGGGGCGGAGGAGCGATTTTGCTCCTAATGCCGCGTACATACGGTCGAAATTCCGACGGAGGCCCGCCCGTGGAAAATTCCGACCGTGTGTACGCGGCATAACTTTTTTGCGGGAGGATGCCCCCATGCTTCGGCATATATATATTTTAGGCACAGGTTGCGTTAAAACATTTTTTTATCTTTTACTAGGTTTTGTTTTGGTATTTGCTTTGCAGGTATGGCATGGTAAGGTCTTACTGTTGTACTGTAATGTTACTTTGTTTTAATGTTAACCACCATTTGCTTAGCAGGTACGCCATTCAGTTGCAGCGCGGATCTATTTACCTTGACAGCAACAGCGTTTGCTCCCACGATACATAAAGCCGTGACTCCAACGCTGTAGGAGGTGATTTCACCACCACAGTTAAAAAAAAGAGCATATATGCCGAAGCATGGGGGCAGCAGGGGCGGAGGAGCGATTTTGCTCCTAATGCCGCGTATATACGGTCGAAATTCCAACGGAGGCTTGCCCGTGGAAAAGTCCGACCGTGTGTACGCGGCATAACCTTTTATGCCGCGTACATACGGTCGAAATTCCGACGAAGGCTTGACCGTGTGTACGCGGCATAACTTTTTTGCGGGAGGATGCCCCCATGCTTCGGCATATATGCCCATCATTAGAAGTGGGTGGATGAAGGGAGGTATTCTAATAGTGGGCATACCCACCAATCAATCTCTTTTTTTCGTTCAGCCAATAGGCTGTATGAAAAAAAAGATTACAATACATGTCCAACAAGGACCAGCAACGTACTGGTATGTTGCTGGACTTTGAATGTTTATACCAGAATGATGCCTGCGGGTTTAGGTATCATCTTGGTATCATTCTTTTCAGCCAGCGGCCGGCTTTCATGTAAAAGCAATTCTAGCAGATAATTAGCCTCTAGACTGCTTTTACAAGCAGTGGGAGGGAATGTCCCCCCCCGGATATAAAAAGCGCCATTGGAAAATTGGGAAAGCATTTTATCACACCGATCTTGGTGTGGTCAGATGCTTTGAGGGCAGAGGAAAGATCTAGGGTCTAACCCCCCAATTTTTTTCAAAAAAAGAGTACCTGTCACTACCTATTGCTATCATAGGGGATATTTACATTCCCTGAGATAACGATAAAAATGGTAAAAAAATAAAATATGGAAGGCACAGTTTAAAAATAAAATAAAAAAGCCAAATAAATAATAAAAAAAAAAAAAAAAAAAAAAAAAAGCACCGCTGTCCCCCCCTGCTCTTGCGCAAAGGCGAACGCAAGCGTCGGTCTAGCGTCATATGTAAACAGCAATTGCATCATGCATGTGAGGTATCACCACGAAGGTCAGATCGAGGGCAGTCATTTTAGCAGTAGACCTCCTCTGTAAATCTAACGTAGTAACCTGTAAAGGCTTTTAAATGCTTTTAAAAATGAATGTAGTTTGTCGCCGCTGCGCGTTTGTGCGCAATTTTAAAGCATGTCGTGTTTGGTATCCATGTACTCGGCCTATGATCATCTTTCTTATTTCATCAAACATTTGGGCAATATAGTGTTTTTTAGTGCATTAAAAATAAAAAAAGTGTGTTTTTCCCCCAAAAAATGCGTTTGAAAAATCGCTGCGCAAATACTGTGTGGAAAAAAAATGCAACACTGACTATTTTAATCTGTAGGGCCTTTGCTTTAAAAAAATATATAATGTTTGGGGGTTCAACATAATTTTCTTGCAAAAAAAATTTTTTTTTCATGTAAACAAACAGTGTCAGAAAGGGCTTTGTCTTCAAGTGGTTAGAAGAGTGGATGATGTGTGACATAAGCTTCCTAATGTTGTGCATAAAATGCCAGGACAGTTCAAAACCCCCCCAAATGACCCCATTTTGTAAAGTAGACACCTCAAGCTATTTGCTGAGAGGCATGTTGAGCCTATTGAATATTTTTTTTTTTTGTCCCAAGTGATTGAATAATGACCAAAAAAAAAAAAAAATGTACAAAAAGTTGTCACTAAATTATATATTGCTCAAACATGCCATGGGCATATGTGGAATTACACCCCAAAATACATTCTGTTGCTTCTCCTGAGTACGGGGATACCACATGTGTGGGACTTTTTGGGAGCCTAGTCGCGTACGGGACCCCAAAAACCAAGCACCGCCTTCAGGATTTCTATGGGTGTAAATTTTTGATTTCACTCCTCACTCAAAAAAATGTCTTTCTTAATTTTCAAAAACAAATGAGAGCTGTAAAATACTCACCATGCCTCTCAGCAAATAGCTTGGGGTGTCTACTTTCCAAAATGGGGTCATTTGTGGGGGTTTTGGGCTATTTTGACATTTTATGGCCTTCAAAACTGTGATAGGTAGTGAGGAGTGAAATCAAAAATTTATGCCCTTAGAAACCTTGAAGGCGGTGCTTGATTTTTGGGGTCCCGTACGCGGCTAGGCTCCCAAAAAGTCCCACACATGTGGTATCCCCGTACTCAGGAGAAGCAGCAGAATGTATTTTGGGGTGTAATTTCACATATAACCATGGCATGTGTGAGCAATATATCATTTAGTGACAACTTTTTGTACATTTTTTTTTTCTTTTTGTCATTATTCAATCATTTGGGACAAAAAAAAAATATTCAATGGGCTCAACATGCCTCTCAGCAAATAGCTTGGGGTGTCTACTTTCCAAAATGGGGTCATTTGGGGGGGTTTTGTAATATCTTGGCATTTTATGGCCTTCAAAACTGTGATAGGTAGTGAGGAGCGAAATCAAAAATTTATGCCCTTAGAAACCTTGAAGGCGGTGCTTGGTTTTTGGGGTCCCGTACGCGGCTAGGCTCCCAAAAAGTCCCACACATGTGGTATCCCCGTACTCAGGAGAAGCAGCAGAATGTATTTTGGGGTGTAATTTCACATATGCCCATGGCATGTGTGAGCAATATATCATTTAGTGACAACTTTGTGCAAAAAAAAAAAAAGTTTGTCATATTCCCGCAACCTGTGGCAAAATATAAAATATTCCATGGACTCAACATGCCTCTCAGCAAATAGCTTGGGGTGTCTACTTTCCAAAATGGGGTAATTTGGGGGGGTTTTGTGCTATTTTGGCATTTTATGGCCTTCGAAACTGTGATAGGTAGTGAGGAGTGAAATCAAAAATTTACGCCCTTAGAAATCCTGAAGGCGGTGCTTGGTTTTTGGGGCCCTGTACGCGGCTAGGCTCCCAAAAAGTCCCACACATGTGGTATCCCCGTACTCAGGAAAAGCATCAGAATGTATTTTGGGGTGCAATTCCACATATAACCATGGCATGTGTGAGCAATATATCATTTAGTGACAACTTTTTGTACATTTTTTTTTCTTTTTGTCATTATTCAATCATTTGGGACAAAAAAAAAAAATATTCAATGGGGTCAACATGCCTCTCAGCAAATAGCTTGGGGTGTCTACTTTCCAAAATGGGGTCATTTGGGGGGGTTTTGTGCCATCTTGGCATTTTATGGCCTTCAAAACTGTGATAGGTAGTGAGGAGTGAAATCAAAAATGTATGCCCTTAGAAACCTTGAAGGCGGTGCTTGGTTTTTGGGGTCCCGTACGCGGCTAGGCTCCCAAAAAGTCCCACACATGTGGTATCCCCGTACTCAGGAGAAGCAGCAGAATGTATTTTGGGGTGTAATTTCACATATGCCCATGGCATGTGTGAGCAATATATCATTTAGTGACAACTTTGTGCAAAAAAAAAAAAGTTTGTCATATTCCCGCAACCTGTGGCAAAATATAAAATATTCCATGGACTCAACATGCCTCTCAGCAAATAGCTTGGGGTGTCTACTTTCCAAAATGGGGTAATTTGGGGGGTTTTGTGCTATTTTGGCATTTTATGGCCTTCGAAACTGTGATAGGTAGTGAGGAGTGAAATCAAAAATTTACGCCCTTAGAAATCCTGAAGGCGGTGCTTGGTTTTTGGGGCCCTGTACGCGGCTAGGCTCCCAAAAAGTCCCACACATGTGGTATCCCCGTACTCAGGAAAAGCAGCAGAATGTATTTTGGGGTGCAATTCCACATATAACCATGGCATGTGTGAGCAATATATCATTTAGTGACAACTTTTTGTACATTTTTTTTTTCTTTTTGTCATTATTCAATCATTTGGGACAAAAAAAAAATATTCAATGGGGTCAACATGCCTCTCAGCAAATAGCTTGGGGTGTCTACTTTCCAAAATGGGGTCATTTGGGGGGGTTTTGTGCCATCTTGGCATTTTATGGCCTTCAAAACTGTGATAGGTAGTGAGGAGCGAAATCAAAAATTTATGCCCTTAGAAACCTTGAAGGCGGTGCTTGGTTTTTGGGGTCCCGTACGCGGCTAGGCTCCCAAAAAGTCCCACACATGTGGTATCCCCGTACTCAGGAGAAGCAGCAGAATGTATTTTGGGGTGTAATTTCACATATGCCCATGGCATGTGTGAGCAATATATCATTTAGTGACAACTTTGTGCAAAAAAAAAAAGGTTTGTCATATTCCCGCAACTTGTGGCAAAATATAAAATATTCCATGGACTGAACATGCCTCTCAGTAAATAGCTTGGGGTGTCTACTTTCCAAAATGGGGTCATTTGGGGGGGTTTTGTGCTATTTTGGCATTTTATGGCCTTCGAAACTGTGATAGGTAGTGAGGAGTGAAATCAAAAATTTGCGCCCTTAGAAATCCTGAAGGCGGTGCTTGGTTTCCGGGGTCCCGTACGTGGCTAGGCTCCTAAAAAGTCCCACACATGTGGTATTCCCGTACTCAGGAGAAGCATCAGAATGTATTTTGGGGTGCAATTCCACATATAACCATGGCATGTGTGAGCAATATATCATTTAGTGACAACTTTTTGTAATTTTTTTTTTTTTTTTTTGTCATTATTCAATCACTTGGGACAAAAAAAAAAATATTCAATGGGCTCAACATGCCTCTCAGCAATTTCCTTGGGGTGTCTACTTTCCAAAATGGGGTCATTTGGGGGGGTTTTGTACTGCCCTGCCATTTTAGCACCTCAAGAAATGAGATAGGCAGTCATAAATTTAAAGCTGTGTAAATTTCAGAAAATGTACCCTAGTTTGTAAACGCTATAAGTTTTGCGAAAACCAATAAATATACGCTTATTGACATTTTTTTTACTAAAGACATGTGGCTGAATACATTTTGGCCTAAATGTATGACTAAAATTGAGTTTATTCGATTTTTCTTATAACAAAAAGTAGAAAATATAATTTTTTTTCAAAGTTTTCGGTCTTTTTCTGTTTATATCGCAAAAAATAAAAATCGCAGAGGCAATCAAATACCATTAAAAGAAAGCTCTATTTGTGGGAAGAAAAGGACGCAAATTTCATTTGGGTACAACATTGCATGTCCGCACAATTTACAGTTAAAGCAGCGCAGTGCCGAATCCCAAAAACAGGCCTGGTCCTAATGGCCCGAAATGGTCCGGGGCTTAAGTGGTTAAATAGTTTTTTTGGATCAAACTGGTTTAACCAAATAATGACCTCCACTAACAGATGCAGCAACTGGGTGTGCTGTATAAACTATCTGTAGGGTCAGCTACATACAGTATACAAAGCTGTGTTGCGCTAGTGGGATGGAAACATCATGTGATGTCCCATTCCCGAAACACAGCACTGTATACGGCAGGTAGCTGAGGCTACATAATGTTTATACAGCACTCCCAGCCACTTCAAATGTTAGTGAAGGTAACAGCTCATTTGGACCAGCTTTGTCCAAATTAACTAATTAAAAGAGAAGTACAGCCAAAGCTAGGTTCTGCACTCCTGTGACGTCACAGAGCCAGTCCAGGCTTGGGCAAGTTTACTACAATGAAGTCTGGATCCACCCACATGCCTGGACCGGCACCCGGCTCAGCCTCTTAGTGAGTCGCTGAGCCGTCCGCTCCTGCCCCCTCCACAGCCCAGCGCTCCAGGAGCACTGTAAATGCCGGTTTTATGAATGATAACGCTGGCTTTTACGGCTCCCGTGCACATGCATGGAGTAACGTCATCGCTGCTCCAGCCAATCACAGCGCCGGAGCGGCGATACCCGGAAGTAACCGTTGGGAGAGATGGCTGCGGCTGGAGGAGGAGACGAGAAAGGATTCGGGGGCTTTGATCTAAGGTATGTAATGCATAATGAGCTAGTATGCTAGTCATACTAGCTCATTATGCCTTTGTCTTGCAGGTTTTTTTTCTTGCAGCGGGTTCCCCGCTGTCAGCTGAATGTAAATAAAAATAAAAATTGCCAGCAAACCCCCACAATTTTTTTATTTTTTTTGTTTAAAATGGCGTGGGGTCCCCCCATAATCCATACCATGCCCTTAACTGAGCATGCAGCCAGGCAGGTCAGGAAATGGAGGGAACGAGCAAGCGCCTCCCCTCTTCTTGAACCGTACCAGGCCGCATTCCCTTAACATGGGGTGGTGGGCGCCATGTAGATGGGGACAAGGGTTGTTGGAGTCTGCGGGCTGGGGGCTTATAAAAATCTTGGTGCCTAAAAAAAAAAAAAAAGTGCAGACTCCTGCCTGTCAGATGAGAGCATTCGGGCCATTCTGCTGCCACCCGATTGCTCTCACACATCCCCGGTTCCGACGCACCCCCCCACCGCCACCATGCTTACCAGGCTCTGCTTGCCCATCGGCGAGCCCAGAATCCCATGGCAGGTGGTGGTGGGTAGAGGGGAAGGAGAAGAGTGGACACTCTCCTCCCCTTTTTCATGTGACCTGGAAAGCTCTCGGTGTCACCGACTCGCTTTGCCGAGAAAGGATGTTTTGCAATGCGATCTGCATTGAAAAACATTCAGTGGAGTACAGGGGAGACATGCAGGTTCTTTTAGACCCTGCATATCTCAATAAAGAGAACCTGTCACCTAAAAATCATCACATAGGAGACTGTGTGTCCCCTATGTCAGTGGTCATCAACCCTGTCCTCAGGGCCCACTAACAGGCCAGGTTTGCAAGATAACTGAAATACATCACAGGTGATATCATTTGCTGCTCAGTGCTCAGTGATTGCAGTATTCTAGTCTGCATCTCCCCAAGGGAATACATAAAATCTGGCCTGTTAGTGGGCCCTGAGGACAGGGTTGATGACCACTGCCCTATGTGATGAAAAAAAAAAGATAAGTAAAAAATAAAAAATAAAAATAAAAAAAAGTACACCCAAGCACATAACCCCACTAATTTGTTAAGGCCCCCCACACCCACATATATACACGCACAAACATAAATGCATGTGTCAGAGCGCCTATGCGTGAAAACGTTGATTACGATACACATGTTACATATAGCCGCATACTCCGGAGTGAGAGCAATAATGCTAACACCAGACCCTCTCCGTAACACTAAACTGATACGTATAGGGGCTTTTGAAGTGTCGCCTATAGAAAATATAGGGTACTGAAGTTCGTCACCATTTCATGGGCGCACATAAATTTAAGGTTTGGCATGTTGGGTATCTATTTACTAGGTGCAACCTTGTCTTTTATATTTTACCAAAACTTTGGGTAATTTATTGTGATTGTTTGCCCTAAAATTCACGCCAGTGTGTTTTTTATTGAGATTTTGCATTTCCTAGACCTTTGCAGTAATATCGTTTGACATAAAACATTGCAACTACCACTATTTTAATCTCTAGGGTGTCTGCTTTCAGAAAATATACAATATTTGTGGGTTTTGTGTAATCTTCAGGCCTAAAATTCTTTTTTAAACATGTGTGCAAAAAGCGCAACAAAAGGGTTAAAAGTGAAAGTCGCTGGCAGCAAAAGGGTTAAAAGTGAAAGTAAAAGGAAATTCCAAATTTTGAGTTGTCTCCAGAACAGTAATAGAGGGGAAATACTGAAATATGGACACTAGTTATGGTGCCCTGGGCCTAGGGGCCCAAATGGATTCCTTTAATTTGCAGAGATTTCCTCTCGCTTCCTGGTTCAGCTATGGGACAGGAAGTGAAGGTAAATCTCCAAAATAATTTATTTTGGTAAATCTGCAAAATAAATCCAAGTAATTTTCCCTGTTTTGTCATGCATTTGTGGTTGGTAATTGTGGTACCACCAGTATCACACACATGTCTGGTGGTATGAAAGAATTGCTGAATATGATCACATGTTTAATGTGAATGTAAACCTCATTCTGACCTGGGCAACTATATATGTAGTGTTTACTTATTTCTCTCCAAAGCACTAAGTCCCGTGTTTTTCTGCTGCTCCGTTCCTCTATTATCAACATGATAACTTCTGACAAGCTCTCCCACACAGGAGATAAAACCAGCTAAAAATTTGTGTTGGGGAGATAACGTAGAGACAGATGAGCAGAAAACTTGTCTATTCACAGCACAGCTCTGCAAGTTTCTTTGTTCCTCTCCCTATGCGGAGGAGGTTGTGTGCCTTTCCTCCAATCAGCTCTCACAAAGTGTATGCCCAGACTCTCCTCCCGCTGCTGAAACAGGAAGAAAACATTCTAACACAATGTGCACTTTCTAAAGAATATAGAAAGCGGAAGACAGCAGATATACATGTAAAACTTATGTAGGGAGATTTGTTTAATCTCTGTGTATCATCTGAGGCTGTTCACTTCACTGGGTATATGTGAGGGTTTACATTCACTTTAATTCTACATTTCATCACTTCCTTCTATATTAAAATCTAGTGGAAAAGTTCTAAGCATTGATATGGTAATTTAACAATCATTTTAGAGCTTCTAAACAACCTTCCTGGAATAATTAATTAGCCTCTTGTGTATTATGATGCTCAATTTGTGAATGCAAGCTCTTCCAAAAAATCAAATAAAAAAAATACACTATATTACCAAAAATATTGGGACACCTGCATTTACATTCACATGAACTTTAATGATATTCCTATCTTAGTCTGTAGAGGTCAATATTGATTTGGCCCACCCTTTCAGCTATAACAGCTTATACTCTTCTGGGAAGGCTGTCCGAGGTTTAGGAGTGTGTCTATGGGAATGTTTGTCCATTCTTCCAGAAGCGCATTTGTGGGGTCAGGCACTGATGTGAACGAAACGATCTGGCTCTCAGTCTTCACTCTAATTTATCCCAAAGGTGTTCAGGTTGAGGTCAGCACTCCGTGCAGGCAAGTCAAGTTCCTCCACCCCAAACTCACTCATTCATGTCTTTATTGACCTTGTGTTGTGCACTGGTCAGTGGAAAATTTCAAGTCTTCTCAATTCCTTCCAGTGGCTTGGTATCACAGGATGGATGGCCTCATTAATGTACCCTGCTTCTGAAGCAATGGTGTAACTAAATTTAGAAGCTGATGGAAACATTCCTCAAGCATCCTCAGGTATTTTTTTAAGTCATCTGGATTATTTTCCTTTAATTCTTGCAGGCGAATGAGAAAATTGATTTAGATTTTTCAGCCATTCCTTGGTTCAAAACCAGCCTTTTTCGTTTTTCTTATTTTTTTTATCTGCATTGCCATAACTCCCAAGTTATGGCATCATGAGTCATATAGAGGAAATTTGTTGGTCATCTGCCAGTCCATAATCCAAGCATAAGCAACTACTACAACGAACAAAGGTGTACGTATCACACAAATGTCTGGGGGTACTAAGGACTGGCTGAATATGATCACATGTTTAATTCTACATTTTATCACTTCTTTCTATAATAAAAACTAGTGGAAAGTTCTAAGCATTGTTATGGTCATTAAACAATCATTTTAGAGCTTTACAAAAATTTGGAATTACTTTATGTAATTCTGATACAGGTAACACATCAAATCTATGGGGCCAACTCTGTAGAAGACTTGTCACTTATCATTCATCTATATTCAGTTTGACTACTCTCCTGTATTTGCTTTACTACGTTTTCAACTACTTTCCTGCATTTGTTTCACCATGCCTGGCATCTTTAACCAATGATATTTTGAGCCTGCATATGGACAATCAACATGAATTATATTTACTGATGAATAATTCACTTTGTATTCATCTTTGGATGCTAGACATGGGTTACATTTGTATACCTTCCCATACTATTATTTTATTTTCTTCAATATATATCTTTTCTCTGTCAAAATACCCCCCCTCCTTTTTTTTAAATAAAAATTCCTATTTGAATCCATTTCTTTCAGTGTTTGCTGACCTGTTAGACTGGCTCACGACCAACTATCTTGTGGCATATGTACTTGACAATCAGTTTTTGGCCGCCCCCACCATTGTTTATATTTAAACATATTAAAGTCTTTTGTGAGCCTTTTGGCCTCCCAATTCCCTGTTTTTCGCTTTCTCAATGACTCTATAGTTGAAACCCAGCATTCATTAAGTTCTCTATTCCTTATAACTGGGTCCTGTTTCTGCCCCCCATGGCTGAACTTTTCTCTCTGCATGGTCCCTAAGTGTCTGGAAATTTCTACACACTCCATGTGGGGCTCCACATGTAGGTTCCTCTTGCCCGGATTGAGCGAAGGTTGGTTCCCTTAGGTGACTTTGGCAGTGCACTTTTTACATATGTGTAAATGCTGTATGTAACTGTATCTCTTTTTTTATCCTCTGATAGAGCTGGCTGTATAACGTCTGGTGGTCATAGTGTACTCCCCTGAGGAAGCTAAGATTGGCGAAATATATTGGGATATTACATCTTACCCGACCACATTTATACTCTATTTGGTAACACCAGCGACCCAAAAGGCTATGTTATCTGTTTGATTAAATTGTTTTTATCAATTTTTTCTTCTTTACTATATACTATGTATCAAATCTATATGAAATTATATTTTAATAAATATATTAAAATCCAATATATGTTGACATTGTGATACCTCAGCACCGCTATAATCCCACTTTCTCTCCTTTTTCTATACGTCATTAAACAATAATTTTAGAGCTTTCCAAAAAATTTTGGGAATAATTAATGGGTCTCTTGTGTAGGTATTATGATGCTCGATTTGTGAATGCATGCTCTTACAAAATTTTAACAAAAATGTATATGTATATGGCCAGCATTACATTGCTGTGCACTGAACAACACAAAATGCTGCTTGTTGGCCTTCTATTGTGATAAAGTGCATAAAAATAATAAAGTGCATTTTACCTAACAAAAAAAATTGAATGTGCGTGCAAAGTTCTAACATAAAAAAAAAAGGGGAAAAGGAAGCGTATGTGAGTGTTTATCACTAGAATCACCACTGAATCCTGTATAGTATGCCAGTTGGTGTTTGAATTTGTGAATACTCATGCACAATACATTACTGTATGTTCATCTTCCATACAATACACCTTCTCCTACAGTTTACCAAAGCTTTTAATAAATTACAGTTCTACAGCCTTTTTTAATGATAGCCATGCATTTTTGCAGTTTTTATCTTTACATGACATGCACAGTTATCTACTTGCCGACCAGCTGCCGCAGATATATTGCGGCAGGGTGGCTCTATCGCGTGAATTGGCGTACCGGTATGGTGCTTCGTGTAATAGCTATAGCAGGCGAGCGTGCCAGCGCCGTGTCGCCGGAGCCGATGCGCACGACCGGTGGCTGCTATGTCCGCCGGCCACCCACGATTACTCCACAGAGAGGCAGAATGGGGATCTGCCAGTGTAAACAAAGCAGATCCCCATTCTGACAGGGGATTAGAGAGAGATTGTCTGTTCCTAGTGATCAGGAACAGTGATCCCTCTGTACTCCCAGTCAGTCCACCCCCCCAGTGGCGTCACTAGGGTTGGTGTCACCTGGTGCGGCAAAACATGGTGTCACCCCCCTCCTGTCTATCCTGCCCAGCGCCCTGCAGGCAGCGCACAGTCACGAGGCGCACCCCCAAATGACCCCTGTAAATTAAAGTATAGGGTGGTATTGGGCCGTCTGGGGTGATATAGGGCAGGTTGGGGTAATATAGGGCAGGTTGCGGTGGTATAGTGCAGGTTGGGGTGAGATAGGGTAGTCTGGGGTGGCATAGGGCAGGTTGGGGTTGTATAGGGCAGGCTGGGGTGGTATAGGGCAGTTTGCAGTGGTATATGGCAGGTTGGGGTGGTATATGGCAGGCTGGGTGGCATAGGGCAGGTTGGGGTGATGGCATAGAGCAGGTTGCGGTGGCATAGGGCAGGTTGGGGTGGTATAGAGCAGTTTGCGGTGGCATAGAGCAGGTTGCGGTGGCATAGGGCAGGCTGGGGTGGTATAGGGCAGGCTGGGGTGGCATAAGGCAGGGTGCGGTGGCATAAGGCTGGTTGCGGTGGCATAGGACAGGCTGGGGTGGTATGGTGCCAGGTTAGGACTCCATCATGGGGTGCAAGGTGGTCTGCTGCTGCTAGACACAGCTATAGATTATATATATATATATATATATATATATATATTTATATATTATGTAATATAGCTGGTCCAGCCACCCCTCCCCCCACCAGACCAGCTAACTCAGCTACTGTGCCTATTATATGTAATATAATATATCTGTGTCCAGCATCACCCCCCCTCCATCATCATCAGACCAGCTCAGGGTGGGGGTGTCTCAGTCAGCTAAAATAAATTATATAGTCAGTGTTGTCTGTCTGATAATGGGGGGGGGTGATGCTGGACACAGATATATTACATTTAATAGGCACAGTAGCTGAGTTAGCTGGTCTGGTGGGGGGAGGGGCGGCTGGACCAGCTACATTACATAATATATATATATAATCTATAGCTGTGTCTAGCAGCAGCAGACCACCTTGCCCCCCCCCCCCCCCTTCATTATCATATAACACAGGTCAGGGCGCCAGACAGACTGAGTCCTCCTCCCACACTAGCTCTGCCTCTTACAATGGCAACCGCCCCCCCCCCCCGCTCCCCCCACACACACCTCATCTTGTGCTCGGGACGGCGGTGGAGACCCCCCCGCACCTGTTCTTAAGGCTGACTGGAGAGGAGGAGGGCTGGGCAGCACGACCCTCACAACGTGCAGCTGGAGAAAGTTGTGGGTGTGTAGTAGTGACGTCACATCATCACAGTGCAGTGTGATGATGTGACAGGCTTACGCTCAATGGCTCTGTAGGGTAGGGAGGAGGAAGGAGCAGGACAACACACACCAGGCGCGGCCGCTGCGCTGGAAGTGTTGTTCCAGCCCAGCGGGCTGTGCGGGGTGAAGTTGGTGAAAAAAATAAAAACTTTCCTCACTGTCGGGAGGGTGTCACCCCTCTAGCGGGTGTCACCCGGGTGGGGACCGCACCCCCCTAGCAGTCAAAATGGTAAAGTGTTCACGCTTACCAGATTCGATGGACACACGTACCGTATAGCATGCGGGTCAAATAGACACTCTTGAGGTAATGACCTCAAACAGGAACTCTCACCACTGTAAAAAAGGTAAGAAGGGTTACACCCAATGTTGAATAAAGACTGTCAGGTATCTATGATGTACTCCAAAACATGCAATGAATCACATCAATTGGTGTGCATGAAAAACAAATGATCTGCACATAGTGTGATACTGTTTGAGGTTTAATGGTAAAAAAGGGGGTTTACACTTACAGAAAATACCAATAAAACAAGCTTGTAAATAAAATGGAGTATAAGCAATGATTCCAAGAGCATTTCCCGACGCGTTTCATCCTATTGGACATCATCTGGGGTATGAGGCTCATGTGTCATCGTTGCAGTATATATAACTATGTCAGCCAGTAAAATTTACATTAAAAATCTGACAATGGGGACACCTGAACATCAATTAAAATTATTTCAAGATGGCATCTGCGTGTGTTCCATGCCTCACTCTCAAACATCACAAGGAATGGATGAGAGAGAGGATAAGACATAATGTGATCCAAGCCTCACTCTCAAACATCACAAGGATTGGATGACAGAGAGGAAATGGCCTAATGCGGTCCAAGCTTCGCTCTGAACCGAGACATGTCTGCATAAGAAAGAGGATATTGGCCTAAACTGATTATTAAATTATTATTTTTTTATATATTTTTTTGTATATGTGTTATAGCAAAAAGTAAGAAAAAATACCACCAAAAGAAAGCTCTATTTGTGGGGAAAAAAAGGACATGGGTACATTTTATTTGGGTACAGCGTCTCACGACCGCACAATTGTCAGTTAAAGTAAGGAGTGCCGTATCGCAAAAAAATTACCTGGCCATTAAGGGGGTAAATCCTTCCGGGACTGAAGTGGTTAAATTATGTTCATGGTGGTTAAATAGACCAAAGAACATTTGAGAAAAATCATGTTTATTTTAGACCCATGAAGGCTTAACCAATGTACATTCAGACACGGATGCATACTTTACATAGCAAATCACATTTGTCAGTAACATCATCGCATGTACACTGTAGACAATGCACTCATACTCACATGTGTAATGAGTACTCATTAAAAACAGCAAGCATGTGATTTGGCTTTTTGCACATGATGGATGTGCCTGTATACACTAATTCAATTTATTAAATCAGACCCATTGGATGAAGTTTTGAGTACACTACAAACTTAAAGGGGTTCTATAGTGACAGCATAAACTTTAATTTTAGAACATCATCGCTGTAATAGCAACACAAACAATTAATATTTTTGACAATTTAATATAAGCTTTTTTTTTTTATATCCAACAAAATGTTATTAAGTTTGCAGAGGTACAAGACATACACACTCCCCATTACAGTGTGGGGTAAAAGACATTGCATACATAAAGTTCAATGCAGTACTGGATTTGGAACTGACTGTCCAGCCAAATATTAACCATCAATGGAACCACATCTAAAACTTCACAATCTCCCCTTTATTAGTTCACACATCCCATATCTGACCTGTCATATCCCAGTAGTCTGTCTGGCACTAAGTCCACCGGGGCTAGTGCTGGTACATCCAATCACCTCGCCCATAGCTTCTCAAACTTATGTGCACTGCCCCTATGCTGGTATACCAGCTTCTCCATTCTCAGTACCACTCCAATATTGGTAATCCACTCTTTCATGGTCGGGGGGGGGGGGGGCTCAGCCTTCCAGTGTACCATGATTTGTTTCCTCGCCTGGAACAATACTCAATGTACAGCCTCTCTGCAGTTTTCTTCCCACTCGTATTCCTCCAGAGCACCCAGGAGGCAAGCTTGCGGGTCCTGTGGAAGAGATACTCCGAACACTGAGTTGACATTAGTCACCACTCCTGCCCAATATGTGTGGAGTTTGGGACACCTACACAGCATATGGATAAGATCTCCATGGTCTCTTTTGCAACGCGTGCATGTGGGGTCGAGCTGTGAATTCATCAAGTGAAGCCTGTGGGGGGTATAATAAGTTTGTAGCAGGATATATAACTGGGTAAGCCTTTGGGAGACGTTCAGTGAGCACCTGCCCACCACCTGAAAAATCTCTTCCCATTGTTCCCCATCTAACTGGCCAATGTCCGCCTCCCATTTATCCCTTATCTTCAGAGGATGCTGCTTCATCACTGACTGTAACAGGATGGCATAGCATTGGGAAATAAAGCCTTTCCAGTGGTCATCAACCCTGTCCTCAGGGCCCACTAACGGGACAGATTTTAGATATTACCATGGGGAGATGCAGACTAGAATACTGCAATCACTGAGCAGCAAATGATATCACCTGTAATGTATTTTAGTTGTCTTGCAAACATGGCCTGTTAGTGGGCCCTGAGGACAGGGTTGATGACCACTGCTTAAGACGACTCAGCATCCCTCAGAAGACTAAACACAGGGGTCTGGGACAGATGCAATTTAATATAAGCTGAGTTGAAAAATCTCCTTTCTTGTTGTGAGTGCTACCTGTCTGCCAGTCATTTCTTTCCATAAATTCCTAGATTCACTTTATGCTTTGTAGGTTCTCCTCTGTTGTTTTTCTTTCAAATTTTGAAGACTAAGTATACCATGGTACCTTGCTGCAGTGATTTCTGGTCTTACTCCATCTCCATCTTAAATCGTTACTCTATCTCCTAAACTCCTCCTCTCAGCACCTCTGTAGTGCAGAAGGCAGGCTCTGTGAAATGTGTGACACAGCAGTGTCTACTTACAGGTCATAAAGGATATCTTACATCTGATTGTTGGTAGGTCTATGAAGAAAAATACATGAAATACTGAACCCCTTGTCACCCTTCCAATGTGTATAGGCCATACTTTAGCTGCTTGATAGTTATGTGAATAGCAAGTTTAAGATTCTCAGTGCCAATTGGAGAATACCTTAGAACAAAGATGTTATGAATTCAGGTATTTACATACAGTAATTCAATTGTTCTTTAAAGTGTAAGTTTACCTTTTCAGAAAAAAAACAATAAAATATGAACTAACACACTACACCCTCCCTACCCCCTGGTGCCCACTGAATTTCCCCAAATGGATGATTACCTTTCACTCTTGCAGCTAGTGCAGTGCTCCGCGGATTTGAACTTGTCTTCTGCCCATTCGTTTATTAGGGACACTAGAACAGATCAGAATAATTCTGATTGGTCAAAACTGTAACATGGGAGTGCTGACCAATCTGAATCACTCTGAACCTTCACGGGATCCGTAAGGAAAGAAGGGAAAGTAGACTTTGCCTTTCAAATCCCCAGACCACTGCATCAACAGCATGGGCAGTGAAAGCTAATCATTCACAGAGGTAAGAGTGTGTGTGTGTGTGCTGGGGTGGTGTAGTGTGTAGTGTGTTAGTTCACCTTTTAAATTTGTGTGACATTTTAAAGAGACTGATGATCCCTATGTCACTTTAGTAGGCATTTTTTGCTATAAAGATGTGCAGTACAATCTTTATGCCCATATTTACAGCATGGTGATGAACATATTTATTGTACTTTTTGATAGAACCTGGAGTTCTTTTTTTCCCCAACAGTATGCAAATATGAGGCCTCTCGGTGGGTGGGCCTTGGCATTGAGCAGCCGCATATTTGCATGCCAATTAGCAGACACAGCAGTGCCAAGAGGGCACACCGTGCGCACTCCCGGCACAGTTATCTGCGGCTAATAAAAAGCTCCCAATCTCTTCTCGTGATCGGAAGCTTTCCGATAATATGATTGCCGTAATAGTCAATCATGGCGGTCACATGATTGTAAACCCTGCCACCCGGCAAAAGGCCAGTAAAGGACCTGTGAGGTGCTGATGCAAAGCTATCAGACCAACATAAACATAAAATTAAATAACAAATGATTTACAGTAAATATTTCCATCTATCACTCAAATATCTATTAAACCTGTTAAAATGTTCATTGAAAGTATAGCATTATTTCATTAGGAGAATACTGGCAGTTACAGCATGTTAGAAAGTTTTTGCTTTGAACAGTCATTTTAAAAACTTTTCCTTAGGTTTGCTATTAATCAGTTTCTGCAGCAGATATTTCATGTCAGAAGAGTACAAAAGCTAATTAGTGAAACTCAGCGGTTTCTGAACAGAACATGTTCCAAGCCTTTTTTGCCATCATACACAAGTGAGTTGTTACTGAACTGTTTTAGCATCTCAGCATCTCTTTACTAACAATTTTCCTATTGTTTTCACCTGACTCCAGGCAACTACGCCACAGAGATCTGTGTGAAAATGTATAAGATGGAAATATTTTGCTGAAGTCAGTATTTTAGCTCTTTTATTTACTTCAGACACTTTGTCATATCAAAATTCACATTAGAACTGCTGTAAAAATGATTACTGATCACTATTCATTTTTCCTTTTTATGTGCTATATGGACACAAATAGCTCACCTCTGCTGAACCCAACAAGTTAAAGGGCCTGATTTACCAAGGATATGGGAATGTGTTGTTATACTGATAGTCCTGTAAACCATCTCAAAAAATCAAGGCATGAGGAATATATTTGCCAGCACACCTTGGATCTTTAGTCCAAACTGTTTTTATTTCAGCATGATCACATCAAAAGCAATAAGGTGCAATGTTTTGGAGTCATGGGATACCAGACAAGGGGTCCTGCATGACTCAGAAACAAAAAAAAACGTTACACCTTCTTGTTTTTGATGTGATCATGTTAAAATAAAAACAGTTTGGATTAAAGATCCGAGTCGTGCTGGTAAATATATTCCTTATGCCTTGATTGTTTGAGCTGGTTTACAGGACCATCAGTATCACAACAAATTCCCATATCCTTGGTAAACCGTTTGGACTGAAAATCCGAGGTGTGCTGGCAAATATATTCCTTGTGCCATTCACAATCCGATCTCCAGCTGGTGGTTGTTACAGCACCCAGTATCTTAGGGCTTTCCCCAGGAACATGTGTGATGGGAATATGGACTATTGCTAAACAATCAAGGCATATTCTCACAGTATTTACAAGAGGCCTGTGATGTGTGTCCATATGTATTCAATTTTTTCATCGTACATACAGAAATTAACTAACAAGTGTGGTTGCAGTACTTGAATCTGTGGCAGCACATATGCTGATAGTGGGCTCCAGGGGCGGACTGACAACACTCAGGGTCCCCCTGATCAAATAAAGCAGGGGCCCTGTCAGGCCCTGCCCATGCCCCACCCCTGGTCTGCCCCTGCACTTTATACAAATAAATAAAAGCAAATACAATAACAGTGTTATAAGTCATATATATATATATATATATATATATATATATATATATACACACACTGTATTTATTGGCGTATAACACTCACTTTTTTACCCTGAAAATAGAGGGTAAACTGTGCCTGCGTGTTATACGCAGGGGGCTGTGGATTTTTTTTCCCTGAAACTTCCCTCTTAAACTTTGGGTGCGTGTTATATGCCTGTGCGTGTTATACGCTGATAAATATGGTATATATATATAATGTAAACTTTTTAACCCAATCTAATTGAAAAACATAATTAAAAGTGTATAAATGCACTCAAACACAGAGATACAATGCACCCACAGCCACCCCCCATGGGTCATTCAGGTCTGGTCACCAGCACCCCCCCACCCCTGGTCAGTCATTGAGCCCCGCACCTATCCCCAGGCAGCGCTTCGTTCCGGGCGGCGGCTTCGTCCTCTGCGTCTCTACGTCTCCTCCCTCCTCTCTCCTTATCGCGGTAAAATAGAATCACTCAGGACCCGCTTCCTGATTGGGGGGGGGGGAGATTCAGTGTGAAAAAAGTGAATATTCATTCACTATTGTTACACAACTGTGTGGGCTCGGAGCGCAGTGCTCTGAGCCCACCCTTTTTTTAAGCCTATTAGAGCCTCTGCTAATCACATGCTTAAAAAAAAACACCCGGCGGGAAGTGGGTAAGGAATGTGAAATAAAATAGCCAATTTTGAGTACTGTCAACCTTTTGATTAGTTCTCTCAATAGTAATGCAACAGTAAATACTGCTTCGTGAATTGAGCCCAGTATATGTTAAAATTGTATTTTAAAATTGTATTTTTATTGGCCTTTCTTACCATAATTTTTCTTTGCCTTTCATGTAGGTACATACTTAAATATATGATCTGTATGTAAAAAAAAAAAAAGAAAAGCACACTAGCTATTAGGAAACCATAGTGCATTATTTGCAGTTGGTAACACCTTGACGTTGTGCATACTTATACTATGGTTTCAAGGTTTCAACAGGCGCACACATGATTTCATGATGTTATGATCAAGGTTCTTTGTCAGAGATTAGATGTAGTTACTGACCCCATCTTACCATGGTGCCACCCAAATTCCACACCTCACAGCAACCAACATTTTAAGAATAATGAGCCAAGTATCATTTTATGGTGATATATACAGTAGGTTGTGTGTTTAAAAATGTATTATTAAAATTGTCAACATGCACTGTTACAGATTATAGAGCTGGAACCTTTTCAAATTTAGCAGAGACTAATAAGCTAATAAATATGTACAGTTATATTGCATATGCCAGGATATATATATATATATCATAGCAACTGTAGAAGTTTAGTATGGTTTAGGTTTAATGTACCGTATATTCTAGCATAGCGTACAGGTGGACAGGAAGCCAATTCTCAGAAACACTTCCTAAACAAATGTGCTGTCTTGTGAAACTGTATTGTAATATGTCTTTCTTGGGTAGTATAACAGACTGCTTTGGACAGTCACACATACCTACTAGTAGGACAACAGGTAGAAATCATGGGCCCTGTACAGCCTACCTCACACTCCCCTCTCTTATGTATCCCCATACAAAGTAAACTCCTAGTATCTCCCCATAAACTTTTGGCTGGGTTCACACTTTTGTACTGTGGGAACACACATGTGTTTTATGTTAGGGAGCCAAAATCCCATTCACTCATAAGATTTACATAGGCAGATCATCATTCTGCCTCAGTGCTGAACAATCAGCATGTGCCGGCAGACATTGAGTCCATGGTAACCGCTGCTAGTCTCCTGTGTGTGATCACAGTGGGAGCTGGCCGCTGGCAGCACGCGTGTGTGCCCCAGACCCGGAAGCGTCAGATGATATAGTAGATACGCAATATCTAGTGCTGCAGTATATCTACGGCGGGCAGTCATAAAGTGGTTAACCACTTCAGCCCTGGAAGGATTTACCCACTTCCTGACCAGGCCATGGTTTGCGATATGGCATTGCATCTCTTTAACTGACAATTGCGTTGTACACAAAAAAAAAATATGTCCTATTTTTCACAGAAATAGAGCTTTCTTTTGGTGATATTTTTTACTTTTTGCTATAATCAGTGTTGAGCGAACCCGAACTGTAAAGTTCGGGTCCATACCGAACTTTAGCTTTTTCACGAACCCGAACCCGGACTTTGCCCAAAAGTCCGGGTTCAGGTTCGGGTTCGGCAATCTAATAACGCATTTAGAAATGCTTCAGGGGCCAGCCAATCACCTTTTGATTAGCTGGTGTGCCCTTAGAGGCCATCATAGCCATGCCTACTAATGGCATGGCTGTGATTGGTCAGTGCAACATGTGACCCAGCTTCTATATAAGCTAGAGGCACACAGCACACATGACACTCTGCTTCAGAATAGATAGGGAGAGGATCTAGTCTGCTGCTGCTGCTTTTAGGGAGAGATAGAAAGATAGATGAGGTAGTCCTGATTCTACAATCTGAGGGAAAAGATAGAGAGATAGTGTAGTGTAGGGCCAGGTTCCTGTGTTGGTGCTTTCAGGGAGAGAGAATATTATATAGGAGTCCAGATTCAGAGATTAAAATCAGCGATCTGCATAGGTCTACCTATTTGTGTTGCAGTGCAGTCTTTTTACACTGCCATGAGCCCAGTGTCAGAGAAAATCTAACTTTTATGCCCCGTACACACGATCGTTTTTAATGTCATTTTTTAAACCGACGTTTTTCTCCTCGTTTTTTTTCATGTTTCCTCTCAAGCCTGCCTTGCGTACACACCATCATTAAAAAAAACGATCAAGCAAAGTGCAGTGACGTTCAACACGTACGACGGCACTATAAAGGGGAAGTTCCGTTCGAATGGCGCCACCCTTCATGTTAGTAAAGTTTGTTGAGCGACGATTCGCGCTTTTCAGTCCGTTACTGTGTAATGAATGTGCTATCTCCATTACGAACGCTAGTTTTACCAGAACGAGCGCTCCCGTCTCATACTTGATTCTGAGCATGCGCGTTTTTTTTCACGTCGTTAAAGCATACACACTATCGTTTTTCACGTCGTTAAAAAAAATGACATGAAAAACGACGTGAAAAAAGAGAGCATGTCCGGAATTTTTAATGGCCGTTTTTCACGTCGTTAAAAATGCTCTGGAGCATACACACGATCATTTTTCAGGGCCATTTTTTAAAATGGCAGTTTTAACGGCATGAAAAACGATCGTGTGTATGGGGCATTAGGGGAAAAAAAAAGGCACTTTATTGTTCTCTTTTCCAAAAGACCCATAGGGCAAAAAAAAAGCATTTTATTTTGCTCGTGCAAAAAAATGCACTTTAATGTACGCTTGCAAAAAACACCGTTTAGGGGCACAAAAAAAAAGTTTGCAGCGTGTTATACATATTTTGAGGTGTGTGAAATAAACAATTTCTATATAGTTTTCTCCTACTGTGCTATACTAAAAAAACAACATTTTTTTTTAATAGCATTTTCTGCAGTTCTGTAGCTGTGCGATTCAGCGATTACGTACTGTGGGTGTGTTCTGCTCTTCCAAAAAACGCCGTTTAGTGGCACAAAAAAAAGTTTGCAGTGTGTTATACATATTTTGAGGTGTGTGAAATAAACAATTTCTATGTAGTTTTCTCCTACTGTGCTATACTAAAAAAACAACATTTTTTTTGAATAGCATTTTCTGCAGTTCTGTAGCTGTGCCATTCAGCGGTTACGTACTGTGGGTGTGTTCTGCTCTTCCAAAAAACGCTGTTTAGTGGCACCAAAAAAAGTTTGCAGTGTGTTATACATATTTTGAGGTGTGTGAAAGAAACAATTTCTATATAGTTTTCTCCTACTGTGCTATACTAAAAAAAAAAACATTTTTTTTGAATAGCATTTTCTGCAGTTCTGTAGCTGTGCGATTCAGCGGTTACGTACTGTGGGTGTGTTCTGCGCTTCCAAAAACACCCATTTAGGGCAAGATCCTAAATTTTGAAAATATGAGGAGAAGGTCAAAGGGACGTGGTGGCCCCGGTCGTGGTGCTGCTGGTGGAGCTCCTGTTGCAGGGAGAGGACGTGGTGGATCTGTGCCAGATACACGCACAAGTGAAACACCTTCCTCAGGTGCGAGTAGGCGACCGAACCTGCGGCGGTATTTTGTCACGCCTAATGAGGCTGTACGAATGTTTAGGCCAGGACAAGTACAGGCGATAGTAGATTGGGTTGCTGACAGTGCCTCGGGTTCCTTCACATTGTCTCCCACCCACTCTTCTGATGAAAGAACAGAGTTGGCACCATCAGTCTTTCACCTCACCCCCTTGCAAATCAGCCAAGCAGTCTGAGCCCCAAATCATGCAGCAGTCTCTTCTGCTTTTCGATGACTCTGTTAGCAGGGTTTCCCAGGGCCATCCACCTAGCCCTGCCCCAGAAGTGGAAGAGATTGAGTGCACCGATGCCCAACCACTTATGTTTCATGATGAGTACATGGGAGGACCATCGCAGTACGTCTCGGATGATGACGAAACACAGGTGCCAACTGCTGCTGCTTTCGCAATTGTGCAGACAGACAAGGAGGGCAGGGGTGAAGACTGGGTGGAAGATGATGTGGAGGACGATGAGGTCCTCGACCCCACATGGAATCAACGTTATGCAGGTGACCAGTGTAGTTTGGAGGAAGAGGCGGTGGTCGCACAGAGCCACCAGCACAGCAGAAGAGGGAGCAGGGTGCAAAAGCGGAGCGTCTGTCAGCTAGACAGTATGTCTGCTACTGCCCAACGCAGCAAGGGACCGAGCACACCAAAGCCAGGTCCAAGGAGTTCCCCAGCGTGGCAGTTCTTCACACAATGTGCTGATGACAAGACACGAGTGGTTTGCAAGCTGTGCAATCAGAGCCTGAAGCGAGGCATAAACATTCTCAACCTGAGCACAACCTGCATGACCAGGCATCTAAGTGCAAAGCACGAGCTGCAGTGGAGTAGACACCTCAAAAACCAAGAAAGGTCTCTGGCTCCTCCTGCTTCCTCTTCTGCTGCAGTCTCGGCCTCTTCATCAACCTCTGTAGTGACAGTGGCACCTGCCACCCCGCAAACAGAGCATCTGCCAGCAACACTACCACCTGGGTCACCAGCCATCTCCACAATGTCCCATGGAAGCGTTCAGCTCTCTATCTCCCAAACATTGGAGCGGAAGAGGAAGTACCCCCCTAGCCACCCGCGATCCCTGGCCCTGAATGCCAGCATTTCAAAACTCCTGGCCTTTGAAATGCTGTCATTCCGTCTGGTGGAGACGCAGAGTTTTAAAAGCCTGATGGCATTGGCTGTCCCACAGTACGTCGTGCCCAGCCGCCACTATTTTTCCAGGCGAGCCATCCCTTCCCTGCACAACCAAGTGGGGGACAAAATCAGGTGTGCACTGCGCAACGCCATCTGTGGAAAGGTCCACCTAACTACGGATGCGTGGACCAGTAAGCACGGTCAGGGACGTTATATCTCCCTAACAGCACACTGGGTAAATGCAGTGGCGGCTGAGTCTGAGGCAGATAGCAGTTTGGCGCATGTCCTTCCACCACCGAGGATTGCAGGGCGCTTCAGTTTGCCTCCTGTTGCTAACTCCTCCTACTCTGCTTCCTCATCCTCTACCGCCTCCTCATCCGGTCAGCGTAACACCTTCACCACCAACTTCAGCACAGCCAGGGGAAAACGACAGCAGGCAGTTTTAAAACTTTCCTGTTTGGGGGAAAACCCCACACAGCGCAGGAGTTGTGGAGGGACATGGAACAACAGACCAATGAGTGGTTGCTGTCAGTGAGCCTCAAGCCCGGCCTGGTGGTGTGCGATAATGGGCGAAATCTCGTAGCAGCTCTGGGCCTAGCCGGTTTGATGCACATCCCTTGCCTGGCGCATGTGCTGAACTTGGTGGTCCAGAGGTTCCTTAAAAATTACCCCAATATGCCAGAGCTGCTGCAGAAAGTGCGGGCTGTGTGTGCGCACTTTCGGCGTTCTCACCCTGCTGCTGCTCGCCTGTCAGCGCTGCAGCGTAACTTCGGCCTTCCCGCTCACCGCCTCATATGTGACGTGCCCACAAGGTGGAACTCCACCTTGCACATGCTGGCCAGACTGTGCGAGCAGCAGCAGGCGATAGTGGAGTTTCAGCTGCAGCAATCACGCATGAGTCACTCTGCGGAACAGCACCACTTCACCACCAATAACTGGGCCTCCATGCGAGACCTGTGTGCCTTGTTGCGCTGTTTCGAGTACTCCACCAACATGTCCAGTGCCAATGACGCCGTTCTTAGCGTTACTATCCCAGTTCTATGCCTCCTTGAAAAAACGCTTCGGGCGATGATGGAAGAGGATGTGGCACAGGAGGATGAGGAGGAGGAGGAGGAAGTGGGATCATTTCAAAGGCTTTCAGGGCAGTCTTTCACAAGTGGCTACGAGGGTGGGTTCCTGCACCAACAAACGCCAGGTACACAATTGTCCGGCAGAAAGGGAACAGTTCTGGAGGATGACGAGGTGGAGGAGGAGATGGAGGAGGAGGAGGAGGAGGAGGCATTTTTACAGCAGGGTGGCACCCAGACCAGCTCGTGGCCATCACTGGTGCGTGGCTGGGGGGATACAGAGGACACAGATGATACACCTCCCACAGAGGACAGCTTTTCTTTGCCTCTGGGCAGCCTGGCACACATGAGCGATTACATGCTGCAGTGTTTCCGCAATGACCGCCGAGTTGCCCACATTTTAACTGGTGCTGATTACTGGGTGGCCACCATGCTGGATCCCCGTTACAAGGACAACGTACTGTCCTTAATTCCCTCACTGGAGCGGGATCGTAAGATGCGCGAGTACAAGCGCACGCTGGTAGACGCGCTGCTGGTGGCATTCCCACCTGACAGCGGGCGTACGGTGGAAGCACAAGGCGAAGGCAGAGGAGGAGGAAGAGGTCGCCAACGCAGCCGGGGCACCGGCAGCACCTCAGAAGGCAGGGTTAGCATGGCTGAAATGTGGAAAAGCTTTGTCAGCATGCCACAACAACCAGCACCACCAGCTGAGATGGAACGTCTTAGCAGGAGGCAGCATTTCACCAACATGGTTGAGCAGTATGTGTCCACAGGCCTACACGTACTGGATGACGGGTCTGCCCCCTTTAACTTCTGGGTCTCCAAATTGGGCACATGGTCTGAGCTTGCCCTTTATGCCTTGGAGGTGCTGGCCTGCCCTGCAGCCAGTGTATTATCTGAACGTGTATTTAGCACGGCAGGGGGGCGTTATCACAGACAAGCGCAGCCGCCTGTCCAGAGCCAATGTGGACAAGCTCACGTTAATTAAAATGAACCAGGCATGGATCCCACAGGACTTGTCCGTACCTTGTGCAGAATAGACCTGTATACCGGTGTTGTGACAAAAACTGTCCGACCATCGGATTGTGTCCGGCCCATACTGCGAAGGCGCAGCGCTTGCACAGTACAGAGGACAAGGAGATTCACAAAATCTCCGAAGATGAACGGCGCCTGCGCTGTGTGTGCAGGTTCAAGCCCCACCATCCAAGTGGACATACGGTAGCACATAGTAACAGGGCCCCTCACGGGCTCGGTTCGATCGCCACGCTTCGGGCACGGCCTCACTTGGCTCGTCTTGAACCACGGATGGTGTGGCCTTCACCTGAACTCACCACGCAGGCGCCGTTCGTCTTGGGAGATTTTAGAAATCCCCTTGTCCTACATACTGAGCAAGCGCAGTACAGGGTGGACACTATTTGACGGGGGACAGAATTCGACACATCACCGGCATTACACAGCCATTGTTGTATTTTTGAATCAGTGTTGGCTACCTCGTCCTCCTCCACCGCCGCTTCCACCTACACAGCCACATCCACCGCCACTTCAACCTCCTACTCCATATGGACCTCGTCCTCCTAGGTCAAGATTATTATTTTTTATTTTTATTTTTTTATGTTATTTTAAGTTATTTCCCTATCCACATTTGTTTGCAGAGCACTTGCCATGCTCTTAACAACATTTTGCTGCCATTTGCAGCCCTCTAGCCCTTTCCATTACCTTTTTAGAGCCTTTTTAGTCTTTAGAAGTCCGGGTCCCCATTGACTTCAATGGTGTTCGGGTTCGGGTCCGGGTTCGGGTTAAAGTTCGGTCCCGAACCCAAACTTTTTTCCGAAGTTCGGCCGAACCCGTCGAACCCGAACATCCAGGTGTCCGCTCAACTCTAGCTATAATAAATATCCCAAAAAAAATCTTCATCAGTTTAGGCCAATATGTATTCTTCTACATATTTTTGGTAAAATAAAATTGCAATAAGCGTATATTGATTGGTTTGCACAAAAGTTATAGCATCTACAAAACAGAGGATATATTTATGGATGGCATTTTATTATTATTTATTTTTTTACTAGTAATGGCTGTGATGATCAATTTTTAGCAAGACTGCGACATTGCGGTGGACAGACAGGACACCTTTGACACTTTTTTGGAACCAGTGACATTTATACAGCCATCATTGCTATAAAAATGCACTGATTACTGTGTAAATGTCACTGGCAGGGAGGGTGTTAACACTAGGGGGCGATCAAGAGGTTAAATGTGTTCCCTAGAAAGTGTTTCTAACTGTATGGGGATATAACTGACTGGAGGAGAGAGATCACTGTTGTGATCACTAGGAATAGCAGATTTCTTTCTCCACCCCTGTCAAAATAAGGGTCTGTCTGTTTACATTGACAGATCCCCGTTCTGGCTCTCTGTGGAGCGATCAGGACCCTTGGTAGTATTACTTGGCTGGGAGGAGGAAGTTCAAGATGCTGTCATCCTGAGTGACCCCGAGAAGTCTGCTTCTCAAGCCTCTGTAAATTTGAGGCGCATGGGCAACCTCATGCTTCAAAGCCTGAGAAAGGACCCAAGAATATGTGGCATAAAGGAGAAGGATGATTAATGGTTGGCAGTTCTCCTTGACCACCATTATAAGGGGAAGGTATCTGAACTCACCCCATCCCCACAGAGAGTGCAGAGGATAAAGTCTCTTGAGGACACATTAAAGAGGATTTTGTTTTGAGTCTTACGTTGGTCAAGAAAGGAGCGTTGGAGAAGGCGTCCGCCTAAGTGAGGCTTTATTTTTTAGTCTTCGCCGCCCATGGCTGTCAGCTTCCACATCCCATCGGCAGCGTCTGCATCACATGGTGGACGATTACCTCTGGGCCAAAACAGAGATGGAGAGCTTTCCAGTTGATGATCCACTGGCTTACTGGGTCATGAGAATAGACCACTGGCCAGAACTTGCCCAGTATGCTATTGAGTTGTTGGGCTGCCCTGCATCCAGTGTGCTTTCAGAACGGGCATTCAGTGCTGCAGGAGGTTTCGTTACTGATCATAGAACGCGTCTGTCCACAGACTCCGTGGACCGTTTGACTTTTATAAAAATGAATCAGTCCTGGATTACCAGCTATGAAGCCTCTGATGCCGATGTCACTGATTAAGTCTTTTTGGAATATGGAATCTCTGCAGGACTTCAAGGCTGCCTAGCTTTGAGGGTGTTCAATCATTTCACCTGGAAGAATGTTTTTGGTATAGGTTTCATGGGCACAATTAACTGCCAAAGACCAATTTTTCAGCACCTGTTTGACAGGTGCATATCATTGCAGTTTTTTACAGCTAGCCAAATTATTGCTTACATCAAGAGTACCTCTATAGGGTTTTGGTGGGAAGCCACCACTGACACTCAACGACCAATTTTTCTGCACCTGTCTGCAGGGCCGCCATCAGGGGGTACAGGCAGTACACCTGTAAGGGGCCCGGAGGTCCACAAGGGCCCGGATGGCAACCCCCCTTTTTTTTTGTTCTTTTTTTTTGTTCGTCAGCACCCAAATCTCCCCTGACCTCAACAATTTGCGGCGGCAGCACCCCCCGCCTCTCAATTCGGGGCACCCCCTCGCTTCTCAATTTGCGGTGGCAGCACCCCCACGGTTGTCCTCTGCTCCAGGGGGCCCATGCCTGAAGCTGTGTAAGGGGCCCCAAAATTCCTGATGGCGGCCCTGCCTGTCTGACATGTGCATATCATTGCAATTTTTTACAGCAAGGCAAATTCTTACTTACATCAAGATTATCTCTATAGGGTTACAGTGGGAAGGTGCCACAACACCCAAAGATAAATTTTTCAGCACCTGTTTGACAGGTGCATATCCTTGCAATTTTTTACAGCAAGCCAAATTCTTGCTTTCATCAAGATTATCTCTATAGGGTTACGGTGGGAAGGCGCCACGACACTGAAAGACCAATTTTAACACACCGTTACTTCTATCCAAAGTCAAAGTGACACCAGAATGTATCCAAAAAATATCTAATCTTGTTCCCAGTGCACTACAATGTGGCCTCATTATACACACTGGCTCCCCAGCTGTTGCTGAGCAAAATAAAGGCAGCTTGCAGGAAAATGTACATTTTTTTGGCTTTATAATTTAAATTATTGCTGCAGCAGATTATAGACATGGTACAGATCTGCCACTTTACAGTTAGACTAAGGGGGTGCCCCAGGCACTATATTGTAAGGAATTTTTCATTTTTAGACTTTCACTTTGAGTTGAGAGGTATCTTGATATAGTGCGGTCTTACCCCGAAGGGTCCCGACGCGCTACAAACACATACTAGGGCCAATTTATAGACAGGATCTAATTAACCTACCAGCATGTCTTTGGAGTGTGGGAGGAAACCGGAGTACACAGGGAGAACATGCAAACTCCAGGCAGATGGTGTCGTGGTGCAGGATTTGAACCAGCGACCCTATTGCTGCTAGGTGAAAGTGCTAACCACTACACCACTGTGCTGCCCAAAAAAACGTAAAAAAAAAAAAAATCACTGCTCATTTAAAACTGACGGTTTTTTACAAACTTTTTTTTTATTGATACATGTCCCCCAGGGCAGGACCCGGACCCCTATAACCATTGTATGCCCAATTACTTGCTTTTAAGCCTTCAAAATGGGCACTTTTGATTTTTGACAGTCGGGTCCCATTGACTTTAATGGGGTTCGTTATTCAGGTCTGAACTTTCAAGGTGTTAAAAAGTTCTGGTCCGAACCAAAAAAGGGGTCCGTTCGACCCATCCCTATCTCTTACCAATGGAGATACCCGTCAAAATTTCTTATTACTAAAGATGACCAGATTTTCACGATTACTTCTGATGGCATCCGCCTGTTGCGAGACTGGCAGATCCTAGATCCTGATAGGTCCACTGTGGCTAGGCCTGTATCACCCCATCTGGAACCACCAGAACAAAGAGCTTCTTCCAACAACCAAAAAGTCTGTCTGAGTTACCTTACAACAAGCCAACATAGCTCCGGCAAGCTTGTATAGTGCACATGCTTATCAATAGGTTTTTCTTACATTTGCAGTTGCACCCCAAAAATTTGCGGTTTAAATTACGCTCAGATTCCAGCTGAAATCATACCATTTTTGTTCCCCTTTTTGGTTTTTATATCTTCAAGGGGACTACCCTGTTCTGGATTTTCGAATTGTCTAACCACTCAGCCTCATTACCTCGTTGCTAATTGCACCCCAAGCACGCTTCAGATTTACTAAATCGACACAAGGTGTGGGCTATTAATCACTCACATGCTCTGGACAGACAATCTGACTTCCATATCTTGAGTTTCCTTACACAGATGGATTACCTGTCATACAGTACCTGTAATTTGAGCTACCTACCAGACACTTTCTTAATATCTCTAAGGACACTATTCATCAAGATGCAGTTTAAACTCTCTTCCTTAAATAATAAAGGACTGAACAGTCCAGCTAAAAGGCAAATGGTATGGAAAGAGGCCCAACGTCTCAACTGTGATGTTTTCTGCCTTCAGGAAACACATTTTACCTCTCAAAAGCCTCCCGTTTTCCAACATAATAGGTTTCCTCATATTTACCAAGCCAATGCTTCCTCTACGAGAAGAGGAGTTCTTATAGCGGTTAGGACTCAGTTACCTTTTCATATGTCTCGCAAGAATGGGACACGCAGGGACGCTGTGTTGTTCTAGTGTGTCAGATAAATGATGTCCTTTACTCCATCATTAATGTCTACCTACCCAATGTCAGACCAATTTCTTTGCTGAGGAAAATTTGGATAAAGGTCCAACCTCTCTGCCAGGGTCATGTCATAATATGTGGAGACTTTAATGCAGTAGTAGACAGATCTCTCGTATATAATTCTTCAGCAAACTGCTCTCACAGAGCTACCTTTTCAAACTTCCTAGACTCTTCCTCTATGTTTGATATATGGCACTGTCACCACGCCACAGAAAAAGACTTTACCTTTTTTTCTCATGCCCACAAGTCTTATACACATATTGCAACAAAAAAAAAATAGTGTAGCGCTAAATGGTGAAATCGCATACATGAGCACATCTATGCACTAAAAAGTGCACAGTTAACAATGCAGATGTGGAAGGGTGATCGTGAATCACTAAATCACACTGCAAAGGGTACAAGAGAAAATTAAACTAATATGGCATAATCACAATGTGTAAAAAAAGTGAATACACTCAAATATATAAATGAGTATGAGTCCACTCAAAAGCCACAAATCAAAGTGGTGTGAGTCTCCAAACAATAAACACCAAGGTCCAAATGCAACAGAGGGGAAAGTCCACTTTATGTGATGGACGACATAAATTCAAGGCAGGTTCTTCAAATACATATGGTGGCTTCAGAAGGATTTTCAAATGGAAAAGGTTGGATACTCTTACCAGATGTGGTGGACTAGGGATGAGCCGAACACCCCCCGGTTCGATTCGCCCCAGAACCTGCGAACTGACCGAAAGTTTGCGCAAACTTTAGAACCCTATTAAATATAATGGACTCGAATGTTCAAAATCTAAAGTGCTAAATATCAAGGCTAATATGCAAGTTATTGTCCTAAAAAGGGTTTGAGGACCCAGGTCCTGCCCCAGGGGACATGTATCAATGCAAAAAAAAGTTTTAAAAACTGCAGTTTTTTCGGGAGCAGTGATTTTAATGATGCTTAAAGTGAAAAAAAGTGAAATATTCCTTTAAATATCATACCTGGGGGGTGTCTAAAGTATGCCTGTGAAGTGGCACATGTTTCCTGTGTTTAGAACTGTCCCTGCACAAAATGACATTTCTAAAGGAAAAAAAGTCATTCAAAACTGCTTGCGGCTTTAATGTAATGTCTGGTCCCAGCAATATGGATGAAAATCATTGAGAAAAATGGCATGGGTACCCCTCCCACCCCAGCCCACTACCAGCCCCTTTGGGTCTTGTATGGATATTAAGGGGAACCCCGCACCCAAATTAAAAAAAGACCCCATATACTCTGAACAGCAGTATACAGACGGTGCAAACAAGACAGGGACTGTAGGTTTGTTCTTAAGTAGAATATGTTTGTAATTTGGAACAGGTAAATTTTTTAAGTGTAGCTCCAGCTCAAAAATCTATTTTTAAGCTTTTTGGAAAATATAGGTAAGGGTTATCACTTTCCGTCCCAATGACAAATATTTTTTGAAAATTTGGGTTTTTTATTGAAACACAGATTGGTGATAAAGCATCAGTGGAGAGGAGACACCTTTTTCCCATATTAACTCTTGCAGGAGAGAATTGGCCTTCCTAGGGGTAGATTTCCTCTCACTTCCTGTTGTCTCCTTCCGTTTGCAAGTAGGAGTCCTTTGTAAGTTGGATGTTTGAAAGTAGGGACCTGTCATATATACTCTGCAGAAATTTGGCCCTTAGGTGTTTGTGTTGCCACAACACTGTAAGCCCTCACAGTTACTCTTGGTGGGTGCTGTAACGCCCTGCTGTGAACTATTATATCAAGAATTGTAATTACATGCCATTGTTAAACAGTGGTAGGAACAATTGGGCCTTTGGTGGTGGTGCTGGTGCCACAACTCTGTAAGTCCTCACAGTTACTCTTGGTGGGCACAGGAATGGGCCCTGCTGTGAATTATTAGATCAAGAATTGAAATTACATGCCCCTGTTGAACAGGGCAGAAAAATTGGGCCTTAGGCACTGGTGCCACAACACTGCAACCCCTGATACTGTAGTTGGAGCGCAGCAATGAGCCTTGCTGCAAAGCATTGCATCAAAAATTGTAAATACACGCCCCTGTTAAACAGGGCCTGAAAAATTGGGCCTTAGCCACTGGTGGCAGTGCCCAGAACCAAAAAAGTTCTTACAAGCTATCAGCATGATCATTGAGGAGGAAGAGGATAGTCACTCAGCATAACAGTATAGTCACTCAGCATCAGCATAGGCAGTCTTGAAGGGATCTGACATTTCAATTTTTCAGTTACATCAGCATCAGGTGCTTGGAAGCTAGTGGTGATCCAAGACTGATTCTTTTTTATGAAGGTCAGTCGCTCGACCGAGTCGGTGGACAGGCGCACCCTGTGATCGGTTACAAAGCCTCCAGGAGCATTGAATGTGCGTTCCGAAAGAACGCTGGATGCAGGACAGGCCAGTAGCTTAATTGCATACTGTGCAAGCTCTGGCCAGAGATCCATCCTCAAGACCCAGTAACCCAGAGGATTTTCGGTGGGAAGGGTAAACAAGTCTGATCTTGCCCCTAGGTATTCCTGCACCATGTAAACCAGACGCTGGCGATGGTTGCTGGAGCCGATCATACCTTGGGGACTAAAAAATTGTCTGAACGCATCAGTCAGACAGCTACCTTTTCCATAGCTCCTTCTTTGACTGACCGAAGCCTCAGCAACACGTTGTCCAGGACCAGGAATTTGTAACCTCCCAGTTTTTGGGAACGCGTTGTACAGACCATTCTGCAAGGCCTCCCGAAGATGCTTCATCCTCTGCACCCTCTGCGACGGCAAGATAAGGTCCGCAACCTTACCCTTGTAACATGGATCAAGGATGGTTGCCAGCCAGTAATGATCCTTCTGCAGGCTTTGCAGGATCAGGGAGGCCATGCAGCTTAGGTTTGCTGAAACATTCGGTGCGGAGTCCTCTGCGTCACTGAGGACGACATGATAGGCAGCCACCTCCTTCCAGCCACGTACAAGTCCACGGGTGTCTTGGGACTGTAATTGATCCCTTGAAGACTGCTGCTGATGCTGAGTGCTAGTCTACACCTCCATGCTGACACAATCCTCCTCCTCCTCTTCCTGTGTAATAGCCAGGCCAGCAGGAACACGGTCTGGATAAAGGGGGCCTTGAGAGGTAAGGAAGTCCTCCTCTTCTTGCCTCTGTTCTGCCTCAAGTGCCCTGTCCATTATTCCACGCAGCGTGTGCTTCAACAGGTGGACAAGAGGGACAGTGTCACTGATGCATGCACTGTCACTGCTCACCATCCTCGTGGCCTCCTCAAATGGTGCCAGGACAGTGCATGCATCCCTGATCATAGCCCACTGGCGTGGGGAAAAAATCCAAGCTCCCCTGACCCTGTCCTCATGCCATATTGGAACAGATACTCATTGATGGCCCTCTGCTGCATGTGTAGCCGCTGCAGCATGGCCAACGTAGAGTTCCACCTGGTGGGCATGTCACAGATTAGGCGATTCTTGGGCAGGTTGTAATCCTTTTGCAGCTCAGCCAGCCGAGCACTGGCATTATATGACCCGTGGAAATGCCCACAGAGTTTCCTGGCCTGCTTCAGGACCTCCTGTAAGCCCGGGTACCTGCCCAAGAACAGCTGAGCCACCAATTTATGGACGTGAGCCAAACAGTGCACATGGGTCAGTTGTCCCTGTTGGAGGGCGGAGAGGAGGTTGGTGCCATTGTCACAAACCACCTTTCCTGGCTTAAGCTGGCATGGCGTCAACCACCTCTGAGGCTGCCCTTGCAGAGCTGACAGAATCTCTGCCCCAGTGTGGCTTCTGTCCCCCAAGCACACCAGCTCAAGCACCGCATGGCATCTTTTTGCCTGCGTACTTGCGTAGCCCATTGAACGCCTATGGAGCACCGCTGGTTCCAAGGACAAAGCACAGGTAGAGGCCATGGAGGAAGAAGAAGAGGAGGGGTTGGAGGAGAGAGGTGTGTCAGAATCATCAGTAGTAGCATTTTGGAGGTGTGGTGGCGGAACAACCTCCAACACTACTGCACCTTGTCCTGCATCCTTCCCAGCTGCCAGCAGAGTCACTCAATGCGCCATGAAAGATAGGTAACGTCCCTGTCCATGCCTGCTGGACCATAAGTCAGCGGTAATATGCACCTTAAGGTGCATATTACCACTGACCGCCCTGTCCAGCGAGGCCAAGACATTGCCTTCCACATGCCGGTAGAGAGCCGGAATCGCCTTCCATGAGAAAAAGTGGCATTTGGGAACCTGCCACAGAGGAACCGCATATTCCACAAACTCACGGAAGGGGGCAGAGTCTACCAACTGAAAAGGCAGCAGTTGAAGTGCTAGCAATTTAGCCAAGCTAGCATTCTACTGCTGGGCATGTGGATGGCTGGGAACGAACTTCTTTCGGCGGTGCAGCAGCTGAGGCAGGGAAATTTGCCTGGTACAATCTGATGTCAGTGTACCGATAGCAGATTGCCCGCAAGTACTTGGCTGTGACACACCTAGTTCTACACCTTCATTCCTCTCAGTGCAGGTTTCAGAGAGGACTGAAGGTATAGTGGGGTTGGAGATCCCAGCTGATGAGGAGCAAGGAGAGGTCCACTTTGTTCTTTGGTTTGAGTCTTTTAGGTAGGCTTGCCAATGAACTGCATGGCAGGTTGAAATATGTCTGGTCAAGCACGTGGTGCCCAAGCGGCTGATGTTTTGGCCACGCGAGATACGCTTTAGACATATGTTGCAAATGGCAACGGTGCGATCTGATGCACACGAAAAAAGGCCCACACCAAAGAACTTTTGGAATAACGCGCAGAGACAGCAGCGCCCTGCACATGCGGAGCTCTGCAGTGTGATGCAGTCGGTGCGCTGACCTTAAGCTGGCCCCTGGAGGGCATCCTGCCTCGTTGGAGATGTGCCTCCTCCTCCTCTCACCTATCAGGCACCCACGTGGAGTCAGTGACCTCATCATCCCCTCCCTCTTCATCACTGGAGCAAATCTGTCAGTATTCTGCAGCTGGGGGAACATGACTGCCAGATAGCTGTCCTTGTTGGGCACACCCTCTCTCTGGGCTCACGTTACTACCCCCTCTCTCTCTGGGCTCACGTTACTGTCTTCCTCTAGCTGGGTTCCATCATCGGAGCCATCAAAACGCTGGGCATCCTCCTGGAGCATGTACCCAACACTGTGGTCAAACAGTTCGGGGGACTCCTCGGGAGGACATGGTGGGGCTAGGGAAGGGTGATTGATGCCATTGAGCTGAGGGAAGAGGCCGCTTTGGCAGCTGCTTTGCCAGACAAAGTACACTATGCAAGGCACACAGTACACTAAGTGAAACACTGACTGCAGCTAGCACAATAACCTGCCTGCCTGTCACAGTATAGAGAATAACAGGAACGTATCTAGCTAAACTGCATACAGTGTATAAATATTGTAGCAGAGTGTCCCTGAGAGAGACAGGAAAAGTCCTGTTCGGGGTTTATACATCTCCCATGCTCCTCTCTTATATATTCAGGGATCTCTGATCCAGTATCCAGTTCAGGTGTTGGTCCTCTCTCCCAGGTCAATTAAAAGCTCACCTGAGCAGACAGCCTTTGCTCTACCTGGGAAACACAGGCAACGCTGGTCTGTGAGAGCAAGAAGGTTGGTGAAAACTGTTAATCAGTTGATGTGAAAGCTGGCAAGCTGTAGGCTTGTTCAGCCTGGTAGTGAGGGCCTGTATATACCGTATAGTTAGAGTCGAGACACGGCTAGGGTTTTTTTTTAACTATTTTTTGTTCTTTTTGTTTTTCTGCACACTGTACAGCACCTGTCAATAGACTTTGTATATAGCACCAATAAACAACACTGTTTTTTCACTTATCCCATGGACTTGGTATCTGTGCCTGCTCATCTCAGGGAGCTTTTGTACCTGCTACCTGTCCCCCAGGTTACATATGGTGGAGACTGCAACCAGCTGTAGTAAGTTATAAAACACAGTATTAAAAAAACTCGCTTTAAAAGAGTTCAGACTAAAACTGTAGCAGCGCTACGGACAAAAGTTTGTATGTACGTCTTCTATATAGATTGATTATATAGGTGATGAAGTAGTGGATAGTGAGTCTAGTTGTATTTAATCCAAATCTTATTCACAGTGCTCCTTTCACCAAAGTGTATTACACCGCGTGGGGGGATTTTTCGAAAGTCCCCTTCAGGGGGCGCACTCACCAGATAATGGAAAAATGCAAGCATAGATAAACAATCCTCCTTCAGCAATATTACAATATCTTTCTCTTCTTCTCCACAGTAAAATCAACTCGGTGCCACAGGTATATGTAAGGGTAAAGAATATATCCACTGTGACAGCAGGAAGGTAAAGTCACCTGGTTGCATCCAGGGGGGTAGATATATTTCGCCCAGATTCAGGCTTTACGCCGACTTATACAACTAGGTGGAGAGTTGTATAAGGCTAGTGGGCTCATGGATGACTCATACCTCTAGGGAGAGTGTGGGGCGTCGTGCAGACAGAGATGAGGAGACCAGCTGAACCTTGTCAGCTCATTTAGGCCTCTATAAGAACTCCCAGCTTCATTAGATGTTAGCTCATGCCTGGAACCAGACCTGTGTGGACTGTCTAGGGAGAGTGAACCCCTGTGCGGTGAGACAAAGCCTGTGTGGCTATTTGCTTGGACATTTAAAACCAGGGACTTAGGGACTAGGACAGCACTAGGCTGATCCCAGTTGTTAGTTAGGAAACCTGTATGTTTAGTCAGAGGTCAAGTTGACCAGGATTTATTTTATTTATGTTTCTTTTGCTTTGCTGTGTTTTGTCACTGTAAATAGAAAATAAACCGCACCTTTTTGATTTTGAAAACCACAACCTCCGTTTGCTGGGCCTGTTTTTGTCTGGGGAGCCCATCCCGGAGGTCAAACACACCCGCTGCCGAGCTAACCCCCTCACAGTTGGTGGAGAACCAGTGGCAGTTTTTTTTTAAGCCAGCATGGAGGAGATACTGAAACAGCTGGCTCTAGCAAATGCCAATCAACAGCAGACAAATGCAGGTTTGCAAAGGAGCCTTGCAGCCCAGCAGCAAGCTCATCAACAGAGCCTTGCAGCCCAGCAGCAAGCTCACCAACAGAGTCTGGAAGCTCAGCAACAAGCCCAGCAGCAATCTGAGGCCCGCTTCATAGACCTGTTACAGAAGCAAGAGCAGAGACTACAACAAATGGAAGCAGTAATGCAGCAACGTCCGCAGACCAGTGAGGAAAGCCGTCCCACTAATACCGCGTCCTTTGGGGTGAGTCGTTTATTGACAAAAATGACTGGAGAGGATGATCCAGAGGTATTTTTGAGCACATTTGAAAGGACCGCTGAAAGAGAAAAGTGGCCTGAGGAGCAGTGGGCTGGACTGGTGGCTCCTCTGTTAACTGGTGAATCGCAGAAAGCTTACTATGACCTAGAGCCTAACCAAGCAAAAGACTATGTGATGCTAAAAGCTGAAATTTTGGCAAGGCTGGGTGTCACCCAGGCTGTCCGGGCTCAGCGTGTGCATAACTGGACTTTCCAGCTTGGAAAACCCCCCAGGTCTCAAATGTATGATCTCATTCACCTGAGCAGAAAGTGGCTACAGCCAGAGACTTTGTCCGCACCAAAGATTGTGGAACGTGTTGTAATGGATCGGTTTTTGAGAGCTCTTCCTACTGCCATCCAAAAGTGGGTAAGCCATGGAGACCCAGAAACGGCCGGTAAACTTGTGGATCGGGTAGAGAGATACTTGGCTGCAGAGAACCTGACGGCCTCTTCCAGAGACACTCAGACTTTCCACCCTAAGACCAGACCATCCCCAGGGGCGGATAAGAGGATTCCAAGGGGTGAGGGTGGAGAGAGTGAGAGGGTGGGAGCTCTACCCCAAGTTTGGCGAGAACAGCCTGGGAAATCAGCGGCTCAAGAGGCGGCAAGAAGGATCGTTTGCTACCGCTGCCGGCAAGCGGGACATATTGCAGCCAATTGCCCGGTTGTGGAGGAACCCATGCAGTGTGACTTTCTGACGGGCAGACGTCAGTCGCTGTGTGCGACAGTCGCATGCACTGCCATTCGAGGAACTGAGAAACATTTATGCAAAATGTGTGTTAATGGTAGAAATGTTGTGGTATTGCTGGATTCAGGTAGCCTTGTGACCCTGATAAAGGCTGAGTTAGTTAAAACAGAGGTCTTTGGGAATAGCAAGGTAGCTGTTATTTGTGTGCATGGGGACACCCGAGAGTATCCAGTGACTACAGTGTGTTTCGAGACCCCCAAAGGTACCCTCTCTCATCCAGTGGGCTTAGTATCTCAGTTACCGCATGACGCCATTGTGGGAAGGGATTTTCCGAAGTACTGGGAACTGTGGGATGATCCTGAGCCCCCCACTGGTGCCCCTATGTACCAGGAATGTGATAGCCAGAACTCCCCTGAGAGTGGTGAGGACTCTCCGGAATTTCCCTTATCAGTATTGGCAGGGGAGACTCAAGAAACTGGAGAGGAGCCCACCTCCTCAGACGAAAACCTACCGTCTGTGGAGTTTTCTGATCTTGAGGTTCACAGGGAAAACTTTGCCACAGAACAGTTGAAAGACCCCGCCCTAATAAAGGCACGGGAAAACGTAGTGAAAATAGATGGCGAGTTAGTGAACCCAGATAATACCTGCACTTACCCATACTTCAGCGTAGAGAAGGACCTACTGTATCGGGTGGCAAAAAGGGCAGAAGAAACCGTTGAGCAGCTTGTGGTGCCCAAACCTTACAGGAAGTTGGTGTTGGAGTTGGCCCATGGGCACATTCTTGGAGGTCATCTGGGGACAGAGAAAACCCGAGAGAGGGTATTACAGAGATTCTATTGGCCGGGGGTGATGAAGGACATAGAAAATTATTGTTCCTCCTGCCCTGTGTGTCAGAGGTCGGCCCCGATGCCACATTTCCGTAGCCCGCTGGTCCCTCTACCCATCATTGAGGTCCCGTTTGAGAGGATCGCCATGGATTTGGTAGGGCCTATAATCAAGTCCGCTAGGGGGCACCAGTACATATTAGTTATAATGGACTATGCCACCCGTTATCCAGAAGCGATCCCTCTCCGAAATACCTCGGCCAAAACCATAGCCAAAGAGCTATCTCTTGTGTTTAGCCGGGTGGGTATTTGTAAAGAACTGCTTACGGACCAAGGTACACCCTTTATGTCCCGGGTTATGAAGGAGCTGTGCAAATTGTTCAAAGTGACGCAATTACGTACATCTGTGTATCACCCCCAAACCGATGGGCTGGTTGAAAGATTCAACAAAACCCTAAAACAAATGTTGAAGAAAGTGGTGGATAGAGATGGAAAGGATTGGGACTGTCTACTTCCTTATCTGATGTTTGCTATTAGGGAGGTGCCCCAATCCTCTACGGGATTCTCCCCCTTTGAGTTACTGTATGGGAGACACCCAAGAGGGCTGTTGGATATTGCCAAGGAAACTTGGGAAAGTGAGAGTTCTCCCCACAGGAGTGTGATTGAGCATGTCGCCCTGATGCAAGACCGAATTGCACAGGTAATGCCCATCGTGAAGGAACATTTGGCCCAAGCGCAGTTAGCACAGCAGAGAGTGTACAACCGTGGAGCCAAGACCCGTACCTTTTCCCCGGGGGATAGGATACTGGTACTTGTCCCTACGGTTGAAAGTAAATTCCTTGCCAAATGGCAAGGCCCCTATGAGATAATGGAAAAAGTGAGCGAAGTGAATTACAAGGTCAGACAACCAGGAAGGCGAAAGCCCGAACAGATCTATCACGTTAATCTGTTGAAAGCCTGGAGGGATAGAGAGTCCCTAGTCGCAGACACTTGGTCACCAGCTCAAACTGGTTGCGTGATTCCTGAGGTTGGAATAGCAGCCACCTTGTCACAACCCCAACAACAGGAGGTTAAGGAGTTTGTGCTTCGCAACAAGGAGGTATTCTCTGAGCTGCCGGGACAAACATCTGGGGTAGAGCATGACATCATTACCCCGCCCGGTGAAAGGGTGAAGTTAAAACCCTATCGGATCCCAGAGGCCCGACGGGAGGCAATACGGGAGGAAGTACAGAAAATGCTGAACTTAGGGGTGATAGAGGAGTCCCAAAGTGATTGGTCTAGTCCCATTGTGTTGGTGCCTAAACCGGATGGGAGCTGGCGATTTTGTAACGATTTTCGTCAGTTGAACAAAGTTACAAAATTTGACACCTACCCCATGCCACGTATAGATGAGTTGATCGACCGGCTGGGAACAGCCCGATACATGACGACTCTTGACCTCACAAAAGGGTATTGGCAAATCCCCCTGGCCAAGTCGGCCAAAGAGAAAACCGCATTTGTAACCCCAGACGGGGCGTTCCAATATAAAAGAATGCCGTTCGGGTTACAGAATGCGCCGGCCACATTCCAGCGGAAAATGGACCAGATGCTGAGGCCCCATCGGGAGTATGCTGCGGCTTACCTGGATGACGTAATTGTCCATAGCACAGATTGGGCCTCACATCTGCCAAAAGTGCAAGCAGTCCTGGACTCTGTTCGGGAAGCGGGGTTTACGGCTAACCCCAAGAAGTGTACCATTGGGCAGGAGGAGGCCAAATATCTTGGGTACACCATTGGGAGGGGAGTAATAAAACCCCAACTCAACAAAGTCGAGGCCATCCAGAGTTGGCCACGTCCCAACAGCAAGAAGCAGGTACGAGCCTTTCTGGGAATCGCTGGGTATTATCGGCGATTCATTCCCCACTTTGCTTCTAAGGCTGTGCCCCTAACCAACCTGACGAAGGGGAAAGGGTCGGTCATGATTAAATGGACCCCCGAGGCTGAGGCAGCATTCCAATTCTTGAAACAAGCCTTATGTAGCCAGCCAGTGTTGTACTCACCCGACTTCTCTAAAGACTTTGTCGTACAAAGTGATGCGTCAGATGTGGGGTTAGGAGCAGTATTGTCCCAGGTCTGGAACGGGGAAGAGCACCCAGTCATTTACCTCAGCAGGAAGTTGAAGTCCCATGAGGTAAATTACGCCACCGTTGAAAAGGAGTGTTTAGCGGTGAAGTGGGCTCTAGATTCCCTTCGGTACTACCTGCTAGGTAGGCACTTTGACATGGTTACGGATCACGCTCCGTTAAAGTGGATGGCTCAAAACAAGGAAACAAATAGAAGAGTGAATAGGTGGTTCCTGGCCCTCCAGGAATTCAACTTCACAGTAAAGCATCGCCCTGGCGTTCAAATGGGGAATGTGGATGCTTTGTCTCGAGTACATGAATGCCTGATTGCTGGTGTTCCAACCCCGAGGTTAAAACAAGAGGGGGGGGTATGTGACAGCAGGAAGGTAAAGTCACCTGGTTGCATCCAGGGGGGTAGATATATTTCGCCCAGATTCAGGCTTTACGCCGACTTATACAACTAGGTGGAGAGTTGTATAAGGCTAGTGGGCTCATGGATGACTCATACCTCTAGGGAGAGTGTGGGGCGTCGTGCAGACAGAGATGAGGAGACCAGCTGAACCTTGTCAGCTCATTTAGGCCTCTATAAGAACTCCCAGCTTCATTAGATGTTAGCTCATGCCTGGAACCAGACCTGTGTGGACTGTCTAGGGAGAGTGAACCCCTGTGCGGTGAGACAAAGCCTGTGTGGCTATTTGCTTGGACATTTAAAACCAGGGACTTAGGGACTAGGACAGCACTAGGCTGATCCCAGTTGTCAGTTAGGAAACCTGTATGTTTAGTCAGAGGTCAAGTTGACCAGGATTTATTTTATTAATGTTTCTTTTGCTTTGCTGTGTTTTGTCACTGTAAATAGAAAATAAACCGCACCTTTTTGATTTTGAAAACCACAACCTCCGTTTGCTGGGCCTGTTTTTGTCTGGGGAGCCCATCCCGGGGGTCACACACACCCGCTGCCGAGCTAACCCCCTCACACCACATAGCGTAATATTGCTTAAACCATTTATTGAAGATACACCCTTTAGTTTCCCCCTACATATATGCGTACCAAAATGAAATAATATACAGGCGATGTGATAATAATGATAAACGAGCGCTTCTGCGCTTGGAACTTGCCCCTGATGAGCGCCGAACGTGTAATCCGGTCTGCGTCTTCCTGTGAGGCAGGTCCTGGAACGCACCAGCGTCACTTCCGGTTTGCTAGATGTGTTGGTCACGCCCTGACGTTTCGTCACTTCCTGACTTCTTCTGAGGGCGTGACCAACCGTCATAGCAACCGGATTATATACAGCACAAAATCCCGCCCCCCGGCTGGACGTCAGACCACGCTTAGCGCGCCTGCGTCGTCACGTAAGAGCACTGAGTCAGTGTGTGTTCATGCCCTGGTGTGGGCGGAAGTGATTTGAGGTGCAGCGCGATGTGCCCCTCTCTGATTGGCGCTTGTGTGCGGGCTGCACCTCGATTGGTTAATGTGCATCTACATGTCAGGATAAGCTGGACAACTGTAAATACGAGTCTCGAGGGGACATCTATATGCTGATTGTCAGGGAGAATCCCATACACAACCTCATAATTATGTCACCCCCGCGGACACCATCTGTATAAGAATACTAGATGAGCATGTTTTAGTTTGCATGAGAAAGTTTACACTGCCCTCGGTGTCAGGCTTCCATGTTAGTATTTAACACCCGAGGTTAGAGATTAAAACAATATAAAATTAATATAAAATCTTTGCAATAAAAAACATTAAATGCGTTATAGTACATGCATCATCTTACTAATACTTCAGCAATAAAATACCAATAAAACACAGAAAAAAATACCAATAAAATTAAAAATATATAAAAATGGTAGTGACGCTGGTGCGTTCCAGGACCTGCCTCACAGGAAGACACCGACCGGATTACACGTTCGGCGCTCATCAGGGGCAAGTTCCAAGCGCAGAAGCGCTCGTTTATCATTATTATCACATCGCCTGTATATTATTTCATTTTGGTACGCATATATGTAGGGGGGAAACTAAAGGGTGTATCTTTAATAAATGGTTTAAGCAATATTACGCTATGTGGATATATTCTTTACCCTTACATATACCTGTGGCACCGAGTTGATTTTACTGTGGAGAAGAAGAGAAAGATATTGTAATATTGCTGAAGGAGGATTGTTTATATATGCTTGCATTTTTCCATTATCTGGTGAGTGCGCCCCCTGAAGGGGACTTTCGAAAAATCCCCCCACGCGGTGTAATACACTTTGGTGAAAGGAGCACTGTGAATAAGATTTGGATTAAATACAACTAGACTCACTATCCACTACTTCATCACCTATATAATCAATCTATATAGAAGACGTACATACAAACTTTTGTCCGTAGCGCTGCTACAGTTTTAGTCTGAACCCTTTTAAAGCGAGTTTTTTTAACACTGTATTTTATATGTATATTTGATTTTAAGCAGCTGCTGTTCACATATACATTTGACTACTGTTTATACTCTTATGGAGTTTTATCCAGAAGCGCAGAGTGATACTAGGAAGGAGGGCCAAGCTATTTTAGTATCTTTTATCGATTTTACATTACTTTTTACTCCGCAGCTATGGATGCCTTGAGATTTTTAAGCAATAGGAACATTAATGTAGATACAATATTTTCACACAGTGAACCCACTGCCACCCAGGTGAACTATAATGGAGCAATGTCAATGTTGGGGAACATTTTAGAAAAACAGGTCAGGACATGGTGGGACATATGCACCCTGGAGCAATATATAAAAGACAAAATCATCATCCGGAGTTTAAGATGGGAAGTTGTACCCCAGGATGGGTTAGATGATCCAGGGTCCATACAAGAATGGTTCGATTTTTTTAACGGAGTAGGCTTTAAGTTGCAAGAACTGATCCTACAGAGAAAGAAACGTAAAATGAACATTCTTGAAACTAAACTTAATACATTACAACAGCAACTTGACCCAATTAAAGACACTCAACCAATCACCGATTTCAACACCAGAACGAATAAAATACTAGAGAAAGTGGACAAAGACACACAAAAAAAGAAAATAAAGAAATACCACAGAGATTTGGGGGACTTTAAAACCAACAACATTTATGCATGGCAGCAAACCCTGCCTGAGAATGTGAATCTAGTAGAAAAGCCACGGCCAACTGAACCCCTAATTAATCAAGCCATCACTACATTGATGGATAGAGTCCGGGGTTTTATAAGTGATGACGAAATTATATTTGATTCGCCAGCAAATTTCTCCAACCCAATTCCACCAATAAAAGAGAAAACCAAAGGAGGGGGTGGGAAGAACAATCAGGCACATAATCAACAACAATATAATCGTCCCCACACACCATATCAAATACCAACTCAAAATAGATTTTACCCCTTAGAACAGCAAAATAATCACCAACCACCTCGTCCTTTTTTAGGGAGAGGAGGGGGAGGACAGAGAAGGGGCCGGGGATTTCCACCACACAGAGGAAAACCCCAATACCCCCCGGTACATCAGAGAGAACAGGATTGGAGAGAACCACATCCCCAGAACCAATGGACCAGAGAACAAACCTATTATGCACAACAAAGGAACACAGAACCAGAGGATGCAGGGCCGGAAAGAAGGTCCAAAAAAAGAAGGAGAAACAATCAATAACCGGTATTTTCAACTTAAGTCCAGTGGAGCTGACGCATAAAGAGCTAAACATCCTAAATATGGGCCTCAAATGCGGATTAAAACAGCCATTAAATAAATTTAATGTGTACATAGACGTACACAAATATATTAGGAAATTGAACATTAAGAAACACTTTGTGGGACTAACCACACAGAAGGTGCCCACCACTGAGAATTCCCAGGGTATCATTAACAGCGGTTTAAAAAATAAATCACTGTTTAACCCCCTGAATAACCCCAACCATCAGGTAGAGGTATTCAAAGGCCTGATTATACGTGACCTTAACCAACTTGTACCTAAAAAGAACACAAGTTTGAAACACATTCAGGATGGGATTGTTGCTTTGGAGAAAAGAAAAGACATCATCATCAGGCCAGCTGATAAAGGTGGCGGAGTTGTCATCCTTCCTAAAGAGATGTACCATGCACAGATCCTCAAGATGTTAGCAGATGATAACACCTATAAAGCTTTGGATAAGGATCCAACACAAGCTTTTAGGAACCAACTTACCACCTTAGTCGAAATAGGCATGAAGTCAGGGGTACTTTCAGATAAGGAAAGACAGTACCTGGTACCAACTAGCAACAAAATTCCCACAATCTATACACTACCGAAAATTCACAAGGACTCCATCAATCCACCACCTAGACCGATTGTGAATAGTATAGATTCAATTACAGCAAGATTGGGACAATATCTAGACATGTTCTTACAGAAAAGTGTGACAACTACGCAAGCTTATTTGAGAGACACCAAAGACTTTCTGAATTGTCTACAAAGTATATCGTTAAGAAAGGACCAGACAATATTACTCTTCATTGTATGCTCTAGACCCTATAGACAAACTAAAAGCCCAATCCTTCCTCGAGAATGTTGTCATGCTTACGGTAACCCCCTCCCAACTTGAGACCCTGAACGCACCCATAACCCTCTCCGAAATATCTACTACCATCAACAATCTAGCACCCTCTAAAGCCCCAGGTCCCGATGGCTTCACAGGCGAATTCTATAAGACCCTAAAAACGATTTTAGAACCCACTGTCCATAAAGTTTACTGTGGTATTTGGTCTGGCGGCCCTTATCTACCCACGGGGAATCACGCCATCATCAAATTACTATACAAGAAGGGGAAAGACCCCCAAGAACCAGGCTCTTACCGACCCATATCACTGCTGAATCTGGATGTCAAAATCCTCTCTAAAATTATAGCCAACAGACTAGCCGACATCTTACCCTCGCTAATACACCCTGCCCAATCAGGATTTGTGAGAGGTAGAACAGCCGCCCTAAATATTCGAAAGGTAATGATGGCCCTAGAATATGCCAAATCTAATCCGGGGGGGGACCACGCTATCATCACTCTGGACGCGGAGAAGGCCTTTGATAATGTCAGCTTTGAATGGCTATCCCTGGCCATGTCGAAAATGGGGTTTACTGGGCCCTTCTCCCATCTCATTGACGCCATGTACGCCTCTCCTGCGGCCAGGCTGGTGGCAGCGGGTCTCCTCTCGGACGATTTCCGCCTCCATAAGGGCACCAGACAAGGCTGTCCCCTATCCCCACTTTTTTTTAACATTGGCTTGGAACCTCTGTCCAAACACTTAATCCAGAATGCCCCTCTTCATGGCATCAAGGTGGGCTCCCACGAACTGCGCACATCACTCTTCGCTGATGATGTACTCATATTCTCAGCGAAGCCCTCCTCCGACATGTCCACGATCAAAACGATTTTCGATTAATTCAGGTTGTGTTCAGGCCTCCGTATAAACTATGGTAAGAGTGAAATCCTCCCCTTAGGCATTCTATCTAATCCACCCTGGGCCCTCCAATCACCCTTCACGGTCGCAAAATCCCACATTACCTACTTAGGAATCAAAATAGGGAAAATACCCTCATCCATATACCACCTCAATTACCCACCCATAATCACAAAAATTACACACGAATTGGAAAACTGGATGGACCTGCCCCTCTCGCTCCTGGGAAGATGCCACCTGGTGAAAATGGTCAGTTTTGCGCGATTATTATACCCACTCCAAACTATACCTTTGCTCCTCCACCACAAAGATACAAAAACCCTCAACAAGGCCATATCTAAATTCATCTGGCAAGGCAAACGACCACGCATAGCATTCGCAAAACTATTTCTTCCCAGACGCGAAGGGGGTATCAGCCTTCCAAATATCAGAGCTTATAACTTGGCGTGCCTACTGAGGATAGGACTCGACTGGATATCCCAGTGCTCCCGGTACTCGAACTACTCCTTAGAATCTATAATGGCTCAACCCTTTTCCCTGGCGGCACTACTCCACTGCAAATGGAAATCTGTCCCACCTCTACTCCAACATAATCTCCTGCTGCGGGACACTGCTATAGCATGGCGAGAGGTTAGGAAGAGCCTCAAACTTTCCCCTTTCATGTCCAGATACCTACCAATACAAGGGAACCCCAGCTTCCCACCCGGATTGGAAAACAAAGCCTTTTCCATCTGGCTACGGAAAGGCCTCACAAAGTTCTCTACTCTATGCAATGTGGAAACTGGGCGCCCTCTCAATTTCTCAACCATAGCCAAGACCTTCTCACTCTCCCAATCCCACATTTTTCATTTTGGGCAATGCATCAGCTTTTTGAAGGACTCATGCAGAGAGGAGAGTAAACGATTTAAACTAGCCTTCATGGACCAACTGCTCCTGGATACTTCCTATACCATCTCAGATATTTACAAACCCTTTCTCCAAAAGACCACCCCTACACTGGCATCTTCCTCAGCAGCTAACTGGAAAAGGGATTTCCCGGATGCGGAGCTGGCAGACAAACTTCTACAAGGACTCAACAAAGTCCACCAACTGATTCCTAATGAATCATGGAGAGAAACCCAATTAAAAATCCTTCACCGTGCTTACATACCTTTTCTCTCAGACAAAAAGAACCCGGGCAACGCCAATTGCCCTCTCTGCCAACTCCCAAGACCCACCCTAACTCATCGTTTGTGGTCATGTTCATACATATCCACCTTCTGGGACCAGGTCATATCCTACATATTTGATGTAACCCTGCTGAAACTGCCCAAGGACCCTTTGCTTCTCATCTTCGCGCATTGGGATCCTCTGCTGCTACCCTGGTCACCCAACGCCTACCCTCCTGGCCGGGACTGGTCTCTGATCTGCCTCTTAATAGCGAGAAGAACCATACTGAAAAATTGGACCATCCCCCTATGTCCACACACCTCTCAAGTCAAACGTGAACTCCTGCAGCTACTCTATAAGGATAGACTTAACACTGACTTCGAACACAAAGGTTCCAAGGATCGCTTCTTCTCCAAATGGCAAGCTTTCATGGACTTGACATTATCCTTGGAGGAACGTAACAACTTTGACAAGTTCTCATACTCATACTTTGGGGCCCTCCCCCACCTCCTCAGGGGTCGGACCCCCCCTCTGCAAATTAACCATCAAACGTACGCTGGATCCTAAACATCTCCGATCGTTCACCAAGATGTCCACTACGTCATCATCGATTCATCTTCTACTACCCCAACTACTGTGATTGATTATCTTGGGTCTCGGCTAATGCCTTGGTGCCATCTCCCCCCCTCCAACTTGGTGCGCACCCCCCCCCCCCTCTGCCCCAGTTCCCTCTTCCCTTCCTTTCCCTCCTAACAATTTTTTTTTATTTTTATTATTTTACCTTGCAATCTCCGGACTTATCCACTACAGACTCCTTCCTGCTATCCATTATATGCAAGTTATTTTCTTGGTTTGTTGTATCTTATATCTTATCTACCCTTATACAGAAAAAAAAAAAAAAAAGAAAGGACCAGGAAATCCTGTTGGTAACCTCGGATGTATCCTCCCTCTACTCAATAATTCAACATGACGATGCACTATTAGCCCTAAATTGGGCCCTGAGTAAGAGGGAGGAACTCCCACACAATCAAAAAGTATTCATTGGCCATGCCCTTGACTTCTGCTTATCGCATAACTATTTTTGGTATGACAACAAATTCTACTTACAACAGAGGGGTGTCACAATGGGGGCCAAATTTGCCCCCAGTATTGCAAATTTATTCATGGCAGAATGGGAAGACAAAATGATTTTTAAAGACAGAAGAGCTGAGCTCATTTTTTATAAACGTTTTATCGATGATATGTTTTTCATTTGGGCCGGTCCAGAAGAATCATTACAGATTTTCCTAAAAACTTTAAACATCAATAACAATAATATTAAACTAACCTCTGAGTGGAATAGAGAAACAATACATTTCCTGGATGTCACGGTCTTTCGGCATAACACAGAATTTGGAACTAAGGTGTATTTTAAAGCAACAGATAGGAACAGCTACCTTCCTATCACTAGTGGACATCATCCACAATGGCTAAAAAATATTCCGAAAGGCCAAATCATGCGAGTAAAACGGAATTGCTCAGACAATGAGAATTTTCTCACACAAGCAAAAGTTCTCACAGATAGATTTGTAGCAAAAGGCTATGCTCCTGGGCCCTTGAAGAAAATCATAGAAGAAGTCGAACAGATACCTAGAGAAACGTGTCTGCTGAACAAACCCAAACCAGCACTAGTGGGAACTAATTCAAAGGAATGGGGCTTTATATCTCAATTCCACAGTCAATTCAGGGAGGTAGAAGATATCTTCAAAAAACACTGGCACATATTACTTTTGGACAAAAAATTGGGCCCTGCGCTCCCCTCAAAACCGCAATTCATATACCGGAAAGCTCCCAATCACGGTGATCGTGTAGTGAAAAAAATTCTAGACCCTCCAAGCAAACCACAGACGTTCTGGAATAAAAATGGTTTCTTTGCCTGTAGGAGGTGTAGAGCGTGCAAGGAAGTGACACGACCAATTAGAGGTCTAGAAAATTTCATCTCTCCTTCTAATCACAAACAATTTGACATTGAACAGTTTATTACGTGCAACAGCAGCTTCGTGGTTTACGCTCTGAAATGTCCGTGCGGACTCCTTTATATTGGATGCACTAAAAGACTACTGCGAATCCGAATAGCAGAACACGTCAATAACATAAAGATTGGGTATAAAGACCACAACGTGTCACTACACTTCAAACTCAAACATAACCAGAACCCCTCAGGCCTCCAATTCTGGAGTATTGAAAGCCTGGAACCACACTGGAGGGGTTCACACAGAGTTCGCGAATTATCTAAGAAAGAAACAAAATGGATTTTTTTAACTGAAGTTTTAGCGCCCAAAGGTTTAAACATAGAGCTAGACATTAACTGCTTTATAAGTGACTCATAAAAACAGTGCGACACATTATCAAAGTGCCATTCACAAGGTTCATAAATATACACATATGGCTGCTTCTCTCAATATTAGTCAGTTGGGCGAACCCTAATCTCATCTCTTTGAGAAAACATCACCTACAGTATATACTATTAGTGAGGGGCCCATTATGAAAGGCTGACCATCACTAGGTTACCCTACATAACCCAAAACCCAATACAATTAACAGGAGGTTTTAGGGGGGTGTTTTTATGCATCAGGTAATCATATTCAGGGGATTTTCTATTAACAGACCCACATTGTGCTTTATGCACGAATATGTATATCTATACCATTTTTATATATTTTTAATTTTATTGGTATTTTTTTCAGTGTTTTATTGGTATTTTATTGCTGAAGTATTAGTAAGATGATGCATGTACTATAACGCATTTAATGTTTTTTATTGCATAGATTTTATATTAATTTTATATTGTTTTAATCTCTAACCCCGGGGGTTAAATACTAACATGGAAGCCTGACACCGAGGGCAGTGTAAACTTTCTCATGCAAACTAAAACATGCTCATCTAGTATTCTTATACAGATGGTGTCCGCGGGGGTGACATAATTATGAGGTTGTGTATGGGATTATCCCTGACAATCAGCATATAGATGTCCCCTCGAGACTCGTATTTACAGTTGTCCAGCTTATCCTGACATGTAGATGCACATTAACCAATCGAGGTGCAGCCCGCACACAAACGCCAATCAGAGAGGGGCACATCGTGCTGCACCTCAAATCACTTCCGCCCACACCAGGGCATGAACGCACACTGACTCAGTGCGCATGCGTGACGACGCAGGCGCGCTGAGCGTGGTCTGACGTCCAGCCGGGGGCGGGATTTTCTGCTGTATATAATCCGGTTGCTATGACGGTTGGTCACGCACTCAGAAGAAGTCAGGAAGTGACGAAACGTCAGGGCGTGACCAACACATCTAGCAAACCGGAAGTGACGCTGGTGCGTTCCAGGACCTGCCTCACAGGAAGACGCCGACCGGATTACACATTCGGCGCTCATCAGGGGCAAGTTCCAAGCGCAGAAGTGCTCGTTTATCATTATTATCACATCGCCTGTATATTATTTCATTTTGGTACGCATATATGTAGGGGGGAAACTAAAGGGTGTATCTTCAATAAATGGTTTAAGCAATATTACGCTATGTGGATATATTCTTTACCCTTACATATACCTGTGGCACCGAGTTGATTTTACTGTGGAGAAGAAGAGAAAGATATTGTAATATTGCTGAAGGAGGATTGTTTATCTATGCTTGCATTTTTCCATTATCTGGTGAGTGCGCCCCCTGAAGGGGACTTTCGAAAAATCCCCCCATGCGGTGTAATACACTTTGGTGAAAGGAGCACTGTGAATAAGATTTGGATTAAATACAACTAGACTCACTATCCACTACTTCATCACCTATATAATCAATCTATATAGAAGACGTACATACAAACTTTTGTCCGTAGCGCTGCTACAGTTTTAGTCTGAACTCTTTTAACCACTTAACGACCGCTCACTGTATATATACGTCGGCACAATGGCACCGACAGGCACAATCACGTAGAGTGTACGTGATTGCCTTTGTACAGTTGGGGGTCCGATCGGACCCCCCTTCTGTACAGTGAGCGGTCGGAATTCGTCTGGGAGCGTTCCGAGATGGGGGGGCGGCCGTTCGATTCCGACCACCCCACAGCGATCGCTCCCGGCGAATAGAAATGCCCCCTCTGTCTGTGTACTGTTTACACAGATAGAGAAAGCAGGAGGAAGTGATGTCATCTCCTGTGCGGCGCTCACATATACCGAGCGTCGTACAAGAGAAGACACACAGGTCAGTGCACTAACACTACACTAACACCAGCACACATAGGCACATAAATCGCCCCCCCCAGGCCCCCCCAGATCACCCCCCAGCCCCCCCAGATCACCCCCCAGCCCCCAGTCACAGTGTCACTGATTGCAGTGACCATTTATTTACTGATCACTGCAATCAGTGACATTTGTGACTGTAAAAGTGTCACTATATTTAGTTTTAGGTCCAGTGTAGCCCCCTAACCCCCCCCTAATAAAGGTTTAACCCCTTGATCACCCCCCAGATAACCCTTTCACCCCCTAGCACCGCCGTCGCTTGGCGATCATTTTTCTGATCGCTGTCTTGGCGTCGGTGATGCAGATCGGTACCCAGTATTTTTTTTTAGGTTTGCCGCAGGTTTTTATAGCGTCGGGTACCCCCATAAATTATCTAATAAAGGTTTAACCCCCTTGATCGCCCCCCAGGTAACCCTTTCACCCCCTATCACCACTGTCACTAAGCGATCGTTTTTCTGATCGATGTCTTAGCGTCGGTGATGCTGATCGGTAGCCAGTATTTTTTTTTAGGTTCGCCGCAGGTTTTTATAGCGTCGGGTACCCCCATAAATGATCTAATAAAGGTTTAACCCCCTTGATCGCCCCCCAGGTAACCCTTTCACCCCCTATCACCACTGTCACTAAGCAATTGTTTTTTCTGATCGCTGTCTTGGCGTCGGTGATGCAGATCGGTACCCAGTAATATTTTAGGTTTGCCGCAGGTTTTTATAGCGTCGGGTACCCCCATAAATTATCTAATAAAGGTTTAACCCCCTTGATCGCCCCCCAGGTAACCCTTTCACCCCCTATCACCACTGTCACTAAGCGATCGTTTTTCTGATCGATGTCTTAGCGTCGGTGATGCTGATCGGTAGCCAGTATTTTTTTTTTAGGTTCGCCGCAGGTTTTTATAGCGTCGGGTACCCCCATAAATTATCTAATAAAGGTTTAACCCCCTTGATCGCCCCCCAGGTAACCCTTTCACCCCCTATCACCACTGTCACTAAGCAATTGTTTTTCTGATCGCTGTCTTGGCGTCGGTGATGCAGATCGGTACCCAGTAATTTTTTTAGGTTCGCCGCGGGTTTTTATAGCGTCGGGTACCCCCCATAAATTATCTAATAAAGGTTTAACCCCCTTGATCGCCCCCCAGGTAACCCTTTCACCCCCTATCACCACTGTCGCTAAGCGATCATTTTTCTGATCGATGTCTTAGCGTCGGTGATGCAGATCGGTAGCCAGTAATTTTTTTTAGGTTCGCCGCAGGTTTTTATAGCGTCAGGTACCCCCATATATTATCTAATAAAGGTTTTAACCCCCTAATTGCCCCTAGTTAACCCTTTCACCAGTAATCATCATATAAGTGTTACGGGTGACGCTGGTTAGTTAGTTTGCTTTTTATAGTGTCAGGGCACCCGCCGTATATAACCCAATAAAGGTTTAACCCCCTGATCGCCCGGCGGGTGATATCAATTTGGTTTTAGCATCAGAGAGGGTCTGCGTCACACCCCAGGCAGCGTCAGGTTAGTGCCAGTAACGCTAACACCCACGCGTGAAGCATACACCTCCCTTAGTGGTATAGTATCTGAACCGATCAATATCTGATCTGATCAGATCTATACTAGCGTCCCCAGCAGTTTAGGGTTCCCAAAAACGCAGTGTTAGCGGGATCAGCCCAGATACCTGCTAGCACCTGCGTTTTGCCCCTCCGTCCAGCCCAGGCCACCAAAGTGCAGTATCGATCGATCACTGTCACTTACAAAACACAACACACATAACTGCAGCGTTCGCAGAGACAGGCCTGATCCCTGCGACTTCAGTGCTGTAGGAGGTGATTTCACCACCACAGTTAAAAAAAAAAAGAAGCAAATATGCCGAAGCATTGGGGCAGCAGGGGCGGAGGAGCGATTTTGCTCCTAATGCAGCGTACATACAGTCGAAATTCCGACGGAGGCTTGCCCGTGGAAAAGTCCGACCATGTGTGTGCGGCATAACTTTTTTGCGGGAGGATGCCCCCATGCTTCGGCATATATAAATGGTGCATGTATGCCCATCATTAGAAGTGGGTGGATGAAGGGCGGTATTCTAATGGTGGGCATACCCACCGATCAATCTCTTTTTTCGTTCAGCCACCGGGCTGCATGAAAAAAAAAGATTACAATACATGTCCAACAAGGACCAGCAACGTACTGGTATGTTGCTGGACTTTGAATGGTTATACCAGATTGATGCCTGCGGGTTTAGGTATCATCTTGGTATCATTCTTTTCAGCCAGCGGTTGGCTTTAATGTAAAAGCAACCCTAGTGGCTAATTAGCCTCCGGACTGCTTTTACAAGCAGTGGGAGGGAATGTCCCCCCCGGATATAAAAAGCGCCATTGGGAAAGCATTTTATCACACCGATCTTGGTGTGGTCAGATGCTTTGAGGGCAGAGGAAAGATCTAGGGTCTAGACCCCAGTTTTTTCAAAAAAAGAGTACCTGTCACTACCTATTACTATCATAGGGGATATTTACATTCCCTGAGATAACAATAAAAATGATAAAAAAAACAAAAAAACATGGAAGGAACAATTTAAAAATAAAATAAAAAAGCAAAATTAATAATAAAAAAAAAAAAAAAAAAAAAAAAAAAAGCACCCCTGTCCTGCCCTGCTCTTGCCCAATGGCGAACGCAAGCGTCGGTCTGGCGTCATATGTAAACAGCAATTGCACCATGCATGTGAGGTATCACCGCGAAGGTCAGATCGAGTGCAGTAATTTTAGCAGTAGACCTCCTCTGTAAATCTAACGGATTTTAAAAATGTATGTAGTTTGTCGCCAATGCGCGTTTGTGCGAAATTTTAAAGCATGTCGTGTTTGGTATCTATGTACTCGGCCTAAGATCATCTTTTTTATTTCATCAAACATTTGGGCAATATAGTGTGTTTTAGTGCATTAAAATAAAAAAAAAGTGTATTTTTTCCCCAAAAAATGCGTTTGAAAAATCGCTGCGCAAATACTGTGTAGAAAAAAAAAATGCAACACCCACCATTTTATTCTGTAGGGCCTTTGCTTTAAAAATATATATAATGTTTGGGGGTTCAACATAATTTTCCTGCAAAAAAAAATATGTTTTCATGTAAACAAAAAGTGTCAGAAAGGGCTTTGTCTTCAAGTGGTTAGAAGAGTGGATGTAAGCTTCCTAATGTTGTGTATAAAATGCCAGAACAGTTCAAAACCCCCCCAAATGACCCCATTTTGGAAAGTAGACACCCCAAGCTATATACTGAGAGGCATGTCGAGTCCATGGAATATTTTATATGTTGACACAAGTTGCGGAAAAAAGACAATTTTTTTTTTTTTTTTGCACAAAGTTGTCACTAAATGATATATTGCTCAAACATGCCATGGGCATATGTGGAATTACACCCCAAAATACATTCTGTTGCTTCTCCTGAGTACGGGGATACCACATGTGTGAGACTTTTTGGGAGCCTAGCCGCGTACGGGACCCCAAAAACCAATCACCGCCTTCAGGCTTTCTAAGGGTGTAAATTTTTGATTTCACTTCTCACTGCCTATCACAGTTTCGGAGGCCATGGAATGCCCAGATGGCACAAACCCCCCCCCCCAATGACCCCATTTTGGAAAGTAGACACCCCAAGCTATTTGCTGAGAGGTATTGTGAGTATTTTGCAGATCTCGCTTTTTGTCACAAAGTTTTGAAAATTGAAAAAAAAAAAAGAAAAAAAAAAATTCTTTCTTCATTTTCAAAAACAAATGAGAGCTGTAAAATACTCACCATGCCTCTCAGCAAACAGCTTGGGGTGTCTACTTTCCAAAATGGGGTCATTTGGGGGGGGTTTTGTGCTATTTTGGCATTTTATGGCCTTCGAAACTGTGATAGGTAGTGAGGAGTGAAATCAAAAATTTGTGCCTAGAAATCCTGAAGGCGGTGATTGGTTTTCGGGGTCCCGTACGCGGCTAGGCTCCCAAAAAGTCCCACACATGTGGTATCCCCGTACTCAGGAGAAGCAGCAAAATGTATTTTGGGGTGCAATTCCACATATAACCATGGCATGTGTGAGCAATATATCATTTAGTGACAACTTTTTGTAATTTTTTTTTTTTTTTGTCATTATTCAATCACTTGGGACAAAAAAAAAATATTCAATGGGCTCAACAGGCCTCTCAGCAATTTCCTTGGGGTGTCTACTTTCTAAAATGGGGTCATTTGGGGGGGTTTTGTGCTATTTTGGCATTTTATGGCCTTCAAAACTGTGATAGGTAGTGAGGAGTGAAATCAAAAATTTGCGCCCTTAGAAATCCTGAAGGCGGTGCTTGGTTTCCGGGGTCCCGTACGTGGCTAGGCTCCTAAAAAGTCCCACACATGTGGTATTCCTGTACTCAGGAGAAGCAGCAGAATGTATTTTGGGGTGCAATTCCACATATAACCATGGCATGTGTGAGCAATATATCATTTAGTGACAACTTTTTGTAATTCTTTTTTTTTTTTGTCATTATTCAATCACTTGGGACAAAAAAATATATTCAATGGGCTCAACATGCCTCTCAGCAATTTCCTTGGGGTGTCTACTTTCCAAAATGGGGTCATTTGGGGGGGTTTTGTACTGCCCTGCCATTTTAGCACCTCAAGAAATGAATAAATTTAAAGCTGTGTAAATTCCAGAAAATGTACCCTAGTTTGTAAACGCTATAACTTTTGCGCAAACCGATAAATATACACTTATTGACGTTTTTTTTTACTAAAGACATGTGGCTGAATACATTTTGGCCTAAATGTATGACTAAAATTGAGTTTATTCGATTTTTCTTATAACAAAAAGTAGAAAATATCATTTTTTTTCCAAAATTTTCGGTCTTTTTCCGTTTATATCGCAAAAAATAAAAATCGCAGAGGCAATCAAATACCATTAAAAGAAAGCTCTATTTGTGGGAAGAAAAGGACGCAAATTTTGTTTGGGTACAACATTGCATGTCCGTACAATTTCAGTTAAAGCAGCGCAGTGCAAAATTCTGAATTCACCTCTGGTCCTCTAGCTACCAAATGGTCCGGGGCTTAAGTGGTTAAAGCAAGTTTTTTTAACACTGTATTTTATATGTACATTTGATTTTAAGCAGCTGCTGTTCACATATACATTTGCCTACTGTTTATACTCTTATGGTGTTTTATCCAGAAGCGCAGAGTGATACTAGGAAGGAGGGCCAAGCTATTTTAGTATCTTTTATCAGCTGTAGTAAGTTACTATTTAAAAGGCCAGTACCTAAAGTGACAACATGGAGGAAATCCTCAAACAAATGATGTTATCCAACGCTGCAACAACAGCAAGCAAACGCTGCACAACAGCAAACTAACGCTGCACTGCAGCAAGAAAACGCTATCGCACAGGAGCAAACCAAGGTGCTGTGCCAACAGATTGGTGCTGTACAGGAGCAATCGCAGATGCTGTTTGAACAGCTTGTCACTGCTGCAAAAGCAGATAGGAAAACCCTTACTGAGGTTGTGGAGACGCTAGCACAGGGGTCACCTGTGAAAATGAATGATATTGGAGACAAGCCCTCAGCCATCTATGTGGGTCGTTTTCTTTCTAAGATGACTGCAGATTAGGGATGAGCTTCGAGTTCGAGTCGAACTCATGTTCGACTCGAACATTGCCTGTTCGCCCGTTCGCCGAACAGCGAACAAATTGGGGTGTTCGCGGCAAATTCGAAAAATCTATGGGAGAAATCTAAAGTGCTAATTATAAAGGCTTATATGCAAGTTATTGTCCTAAAAAGTGTTTGGGGACCGGGGTCCTGCCCCAGGGGACATGTATCAATGCAAAAAGAAGTTTTAAAAACGGCCGTTTTTTCGGGAGCAGTGATTTTAATAATGCTTAAAATGAAAAAATAAAAGTGAAATATTCCTTTAAATTTCGTACCTGGGGGGTGTGTATGATATGCATGTAAAGTGGCGCATGTTTCCCGTGCTTAGAACTGTCCCTGCAAAAAGTGTCATTTTTGAAAGAAAAAAATGCATTTAAAACTGACTCGCGGCTATTAATGAATTGTCGGCTCCCGGCAATACATACAAAAGTCATTGAGAAAAAAAAAAAAAAAAAGCGTGGGGGTTCCCCAGAATTCAATTACCAGGCCCTTCAGGTCTGGAATGGATATTAAGGGGAACCCCGCCGCAAATAAAAAAAAAATTGACGTGGGGTTCCCCCAAATATCCATTCCAGGCCCTTCAGATCTGGCATGGATTTTAAGGGGAACTCCACCCCAAATTAAAAAAAAAATAGCGTGGAGTCCCCCTAAAAATCCATACCAGACCCCTTATCCGAGCACGCAACCTGGCCGGCCGCAGGGGAAAAGGGGGGGACGAGAGAGCGGCCCCCCCTCCCTCCTGAACCGTACCAAGCCACATGCCCTCAACATGGGGAGGATGTCCCCATGTTGATGGGGACAAGGGCCTCATCCCCACAACCCTTGCCCGGTGGTTGTGGGGGTCTGCGGGCGGGGGGCTTATCGGAATCTGGAAGACCCCTTTAACAAAGAGGACCCCCAGATCCCGGCCCCCCCCCATGTGAATTGGTAAGGGGTACATTGTACCCCTACCATTTCACGAAGAAAGCGTAAAAAAATGTTTAAAAAAACACACACAAACACCTTGAAAAAGTCCTTTATTTAAAAAAAAAAAAAAAAAACATTCCAGCGGTGAAATCCAGTGTCCCGCGGCGATCCCGATGTCCAGCGCTGTCCGTCATTGGTTGTGCCTGAGCGGACCTGATGGGGAACTCCCTCTCAGTATTTTAAATGTATAGACCCGCCCCTTCTAAAGTTCCCCATCAGGTCCGCTCAGCGGACCAGATGCGGAACATGAGAAGGGGCGGGTCTATACATGTATTACCAAAGTGAGAGCAGTTCCCCATCAGGTCCGCCTCCTCGGTATGTCAGACCCGCCTACGTCATTGGCTTGAGCGGGGAACTTCCTTCACTATGTAAATTTAAATTACACAGTGAAGGAAGTTCCCCGCTCAAGCCAATGACGTAGGCGGGTCCGACATACCGAGGGGGCGGACCTGATGGGGAACTGCTCTCACTTTGGTAATACATGTATAGACCCGCCCCTTCTCATGTTCCGCATCTCGTCCGCTGAGCGGACCTGATGGGGAACTTTAGAAGGGGCGGGTCTATACATTTAAAATACTGAGAGGGAGTTCCCCATCAGGTCCGCTCAGGCACAACCAATGACGGACAGCGCTGGACATCGGGATCGCCGCGGGACACTGGATTTCACCGCTGGAATGTTTTTTTTTTTTTTTTTTTTTAAATAAAGGACTTTTTCAAGGTGTTTGTGTGTTTTTTTAAACATTTTTTTACGCTTTCTTCGTGAAATGGTAGGGGTACAATGTACCCCTTACCAATTCACATGGGGGGGGGCCGGGATCTGGGGGTCCTCTTTGTTAAAGGGGTCTTCCAGATTCCGATAAGCCCCCCGCCCGCAGACCCCCACAACCACCGGGCAAGGGTTGTGGGGATGAGGCCCTTGTCCCCATCAACATGGGGACATCCTCCCAATGTTGAGGGCATGTGGCTTGGTACGGTTCAGGAGGGAGGGGGGGCCGCTCTCTCGTCCCCCCCTTTTCCCCTGCGGCCGGCCAGGTTGCATGCTCGGATAAGGGGTCTGGTATGGATTTTTAGGGGGACTCCACGCCATTTTTTTTTTAATTTGGGGTGGAGTTCCCCTTAAAATCCATGCCAGATCTGAAGGGCCTGGAATGGATATTTGGGGGAACCCCACGTCAATTTTTTTTTATTTGCGGCGGGGTTCCCCTTAATATCCATTCCAGACCTGAAGGGCCTGGTAATTGAATTCTGGGGAACCCCCACGCTTTTTTTTTTTTTTTTCTCAATGACTTTTGTATGTATTGCCGGGAGCCGACAATTCATTAATAGCCGCGAGTCAGTTTTAAATGCATTTTTTTCTTTCAAAAATGACATTTTTTGCAGGGACAGTTCTAAGCACGGGAAACATGCGCCACTTTACATGCATATCATACACACCCCCCAGGTACGAAATTTAAAGGAATATTTCACTTTTATTTTTTCATTTTAAGCATTATTAAAATCACTGCTCCCGAAAAAACGGCCGTTTTTAAAACTTCTTTTTGCATTGATACATGTCCCCTGGGGCAGGACCCAGGTCCCCAAACACTTTTTAGGACAATAACTTGCATATTAGCCTTTATAATTAACACTTTAGATTTCGAACGTTCGAGTCCATTGTATTTAATAGGGTTCTAAAGTTTACACGAACATTTTGTCTGTTCGCAGGTTCTGGTGCGAACCGAACAGGGGGGTGTTCGGCTCATCCCTGCTGCAGATGATGATCCAGAGGCCTTCCTACTAACGTTTGAATGGACCGCTGAGAGGGAAGGTTGGCCTCAATCCCAGTGGGCAGGACTGATCGCCCCCTTGCTTTCTGGAGAATCGCAGAAGGCCTACTATGATCTGGAGTCAGCAGAGGTGGGAGACTATGAGAAGGTCAAGCGGGAAATCCTGGCGCGACTCGTGTCACCTTGGCTGTTCGAGCTCAGCGGGTCCACACCTGGTTCTTCCAAGATGAGAGGCCCCCAAGATCGCAGATGTTTGATCTAATCCACCTGGTGCGGAAATGGCTACAGCCGGAGTCTCTGTCTGCACCACAAATAATAGAGCGTGTGGTCATGGACTAATTCCTGAGGTCACTGGCAATTCCCCTGCAAAGGTGGGTGAGTCAAGGAGACCCCAAGTCGGCAGACAACCTGGTGGAGCTCGTTGAGAGGTACTTTGCTGCAGAGAACCTAGTCACCGCCCCTACAGCCGCACAGACTTTCCACCCAAAGCCACGGTCTCCCCAGGCAACCGGTAAGACTGTTCCAGGGGAAGTGGGTGGTAAGCATGGCAAGGAAATAGGGGGGAGGATTTTTGGTGCCAGGACTGAAGTTTGGCATCCCAAACAAGGGAAGCCACTGCCTGTCAGCAAACCAAACTGGGGAAACATCAGGTGTTTTCGTTGCCAAGAACTGGGACATGTTGCAGCAAACTGTCCATTGACAGATGAACCAATGCAGTGTGATCTATCTATTAGAAGGCAGTCTATGTTTGCTGCTGTTTCATGCGCTGCAGTGCCAAATGTGGGAAAACACATATGTCAAATGACTGTTAATAATAAGCCTATTATGGCCTTGCTGGACTCTGGAAGTCTTGTTACTTTGGTTACAGCTGAGATGGTTGAAACTGTGAATTTTCATGCTAAAAAAGTTGCTGTGATCTGTGTACATGGGGATACCCGGGAGTATCCTATAGCCACTGTTCAGTTTAAAACGGGCTTAGATACGGTGACCCATTCGGTCGGACTTGTGCCCCACTTGGTGCACGAGGCTATAATTAGTAGGGACCTCCCTAAGTTTTGGGAACTGTGGGATCGTCCCGACCGGGTCGCAGTACCTGACTCAGTTGCAGAGCCAGAACTCCTGGCCGCTACTGACATTGTAGGTTCAGAGGACTCCTCTCAGGGCTCTCCGGGTTATCCTTTCTCAGTTATGGCAGGAGAGCTGGAGGAGCCTGAAGAAGTCCCCACAACCAGTAGAGCTAGACAGCTGTCTGCTGAATCTGAGCCTATGTTGGAGTTTGCTGATCTTAATGTGCACAAGGAAAATTTTGGTACTGAGCAGAGAAAAGACCCTACCCTTGCCAGGGCATGGGAAAATGTAATGGTGATTAATGATGTACCTATCGAACCAGGGGACAGGCCCTGTTTTCCATATTTCTGCAGCAATGAGGATTTACTGTATCGTGTATGTAAAACTAATGATGAAGTGGTTGAACAGTTGGTAGTCCCTAAGCCATATAGACGGGTGGTGTTGGAACTTGCCCATGGGAACTTGCTAGGAGGCCATTTAGGGGTTTAGAAAACCACTGAAAGGGTGTTGCGCAGGTTTTACTGGCCTGGGATACAGAAAAATATTGAGAATTATTGTCAATCCTGTCCTGTGTGTCAGATGTCAGCCCCACAGCCCCACTTCCGAAGTCCTTTAGTGCCCTTGCCCATTATTGAAGTGCCCTTTGAGAGGATTGCCATGGACCTTGTGGGTCCGCTGCCCAAATCTGCCCGGGGTCATCAGCATATCCTCGTGATCATGGATTATGCTACCCGTTCCCTGAGGCCGTACCCTTACGCACCGCATCTGCTAAAAACATTGCCAAAGATCTGTTTATGGTGTTCAGTCGGGTTGGCGTCCCTAAAGAAGTCCTTACAGACACGGGCACCCCATCCATGTCCCGAATAACTAGGGAGCTGTGCAAGTTATTTAAGGTGAGGCAGTTGCGAACCTCGGTGTACCATCCTCAAACGGATGGCTTGGTGGAACGCTTCAATAAGACATTAAAGAGTATGTTAAAAAAGGTTGTTGACAAGGATGGGAAAAACTGGGACTTCCTGATACCATACTTGATTTTCGCCATCAGGGAAGTTCCCCAGTCCTCTACGGGGTACTCGCCATTTGAGCTGCTTTATGGGAGACACCCTCGGGGACTCTTAGACATAGCCAAGGAAACTTGGGAGGGGGAGCAAACACCCCACAAAAGCATATCGCTCAAATGCAGGACAGGATTGCAGCAATCATGCCGGTGGAAAAAGAACACTTATTGCAGGCCCAAGCAGCCCAACAGAGAATATACAACAGGGGGCCCAACTCTGTGTTTTCTCACCTGGTGACAGGGTCCTCGTGTTAGTTTCCACTGTTGAGAGCAAGTTCCTGGCTAAGTGGCAGGGTCCCTTTGAAGTAATTGAAAGAGTTGGGGAGGTCAATTACTGTTAAAGCCATGGAAGGATAGACTGGTGTTAACTGCGAGGTCCCTCCCGAGAACGCCTAAGGGTACTGGGTCCCCTCTGGTCCCTGAGGTCACGATTCCAGACACCCTGTCATATTCCCAAAAACAGGAAGCTAGAGAGTTCCTGATAAGGAATAGAAAGAAATTTTCAGAGTTACCTGGCACAACTTCAGCAGTTCAGCATGATATTGTTACTGAACCTGCGGTCCGTGTCAAGCTCAAACCATACCGAATTCCTGAAGCGAGGAGAAAGGACATCGGTGATGAAGTTAAAAGAATGTTTGAGCTAGATGTCATTGAGGAGTCCAATAGTGACTGGTCTAGCCCCATCGTGTTAGTCCCAAAACCGGATGGTACTTGGAGATTCTCTAATGACTTCAGGAAGCTTAATGCAGTGACAAAGTTTGACACGTACCCAATGCCCAAGGTAGACAAACTTATAGACCGACTTGCAAGGCTCGCTATCTGACCACTTTGGATTTGACAAAAGGCTATTGGCAAATACCCCTGACTGGAAGCGCCAAAGAGAAGCCTGCATTTGTGACCCCGGAGGGTTCCTTTCAATATAAAAAGATGCCTTTTGGGTTGCAAAATGCCCCTGCGGCATTTCAGAGGGCCATGGACAGGACCCTAAGACCCCACCGACAGTATGCAGCAGCCTATCTAGATGACATAGTGGTACATAGCACTGACTGAGAGTCTCACTTGCCCCGTATCCAGGCTGTCCTTGATTCCCTCTTCAAAGAAGGTTTTACAGCAAATCCAAAAAAATGTTCCATTGGTCTAGAGGAAGCCAAGTATTTGGGCTACACTATTGGCCGTGGTGTCATAAAACCCCAGGTGAATAAAATAGAAGCCATCCAGGAGTGGCCACGTCCTGCAAACAAGAAGCAGGTCAGGGCCTTTCTTGGGATTGCAGGATATTATAGAAGGTTTTTCCCAAATTTTGCAACTATAGCTGCCCCACTGACAGACCTTACAAAAGGGAAAGACTCTGTAATGGTGAAATGGTCCCCAGTAGCGGAGGAATCTTTCCAAGTCCTGAAGAAGGCTCTTTGTGCACAGCCAGTATTGTACTCCCCGATTTCTCCAAAGACTTTTTGGTTCAAATGGATGCGTCTGATGTTGGTATCGGGGCAGTACTATCACAGGTATACAATGGGGAAGAACACCCTGTGGTCTACCTAAGTAGAAAGCTCAATGATCATGAGAAAAAGTATGCAGTCATTGAAAAGGAATGTTTAGCCATAAAGTGGGCTGTGGACGCGCTCAGGTACTACTTGTTAGGGCGCCAGTTAAAATTAATAACTGACCATGCTCCCCTGAAATGGATGGCCCAAAAGAAGGAGACTAATAGACGGGTGAACCAGTGGTTTTTGGCTCTACAGGATTATTCCTTTTTCTGTAAAACACAGGCCAGGTGTTGATATGGGGAATGTAGATGCCCTGTTCCATGTTCACTCCTGTTGGGCCACAGGTGTTCCAACCCTGGGGTTGAAACAAGGGGGAGGATGTGTAGCAGAGCGTCCCTGAGAGAGACAGGAAACGTCCTGTTCAGGGTTTATACATCTCCCAGGCTCCTCTCTTATACGTTTAGGGATCTCTGATCCAGTATCCAGTTCAGGTGTTGGTCCTCTCTCCCAGGTTAATTAAAAGCTCACCTAAACAGACAGCCTTTGCTATACCTGGGAAACACACACAACGCTGGTCTGTGAGAGCAAGAAGGTTGGTGAAAACTGTTAATCAGTTGATGTGGAAGCTGGCAAGCTGTAGGCTTGTTCAGCCTGGTAGTGAGGGCCTGTATATACCGTATAGTTAGAGCTGAGACACGGCTAGGGTTTTGTTTAACTATTTTTTGTTATGTTTGTTTTTCTGCACACTGTACAGCACCTGTCAATAGACTTCGTATATAGCACCAATAAACAACACTGTTTTTTCACTTATCCCATGGACTTGGCATCTGTGCCTGCTCATCTCAGGGAGCTTTTGTACCTGCTACCTGTCCCCCAGGTTACAATATTTATACAACACCTAGGATGCCTATATATCCTCTACACACTGTAACTGCAGCTAACTGACTCGCCTGCCTGCTCTATCTAACGCAATATAAATGACACTGTCTGTCTCTGTATGCTCTCTCTTTAACCAACGACAACACACTACACAAGGCCGCCAAGCCGGTGGCCTTATATAGTGTGGGGCGTGTACCTACTCCTCTGAGCCATGATTGGCCAAAGCCACCCTGGCTTTGGCCAATTACGGCTCTCCGTTCTTACCGCGCTGTGATTGGCCAAAGCATGCTGGTCATAGTGCATGCTTGGTCACTCATCAGCCAGCAATGCACTACGATGCCGCAGTGAATTATGGGACGTGACGCGCCACTCGAATTTGGCGCGAATGGCCCATAATGTTCGAGTCGAACATGGGTTTGACTCGAACACGAAGCTCATCCCTACGGCAGTGGTTCGGACAGGCTCTAAGCACTTGGTTCCTAGCGCACTAAAAATGGGTGGATGAAGAGGCCGAGTTAAACAGGATGGTGAATCCCTGGGCTCCAAACCATACAGCAGGACAGTGATGGTGAACCAACAGAAGATGACTGTAAGGGAGGATATTCTCATCAGTGGCCCCGATAAAGGATACAATTTAAAAATAGCTCCATATGGTGCAGGTCAATCAAAATTGGATTTATTTAAGATCATACATCAAAGAACAGATGTAAAATAAATCAATTAAAAAGTGATCACAAGGTATGTAGTATAAAAAAGCAACGTGGGAAGCATAAGATTAGTGGGCCTACTAAATTTCACCATTTAGCGCTACACAAATTTTTTTGAATTTCTCTTGGACTTTGTTTGTTCGAGTGTTAGCAGCTATACTTCCTTTTATGTTTGGCCTATCACAGCATTTTCCCCCACTTCACTTATACACATATTGACCTTTTTTTTACGGAGAATTTTCTTTTTAAGAATGTGTGCAGGTCAGAAATAGGCAATATCTTCTGGTCAGACCATGCCCCCGTGTCCATCATGTTGGGGGGGGGGGACTGGGGACGAGAGCAAACAGATGGCACAACAATGCATTACAGGAGGTCTCATCCTGAGCACAAGCATCACATACAATGAGCTTCACAATAATTTTTTGATCTGAATGCTCCGTCCACAGATAGCCCCTTCACATTGTGGAATTCTCACAAGGTCTTTATCCGAGGTATCTTGATGAAGCAAAGCTCTATTGCTAAGAAACATAGGACACAGTGGCTGAATGAAACAAATATAATGCAGCGCTAGCGGAAATAATTAAGAGTGCACAACACTTGGAATTATGTGAATGACACCTGTGAATCAACCTTGGGGATGATACCACCCACTAATATTGAATACAGTGGCTGATAGTGTTGAGCGAACCCGAACTGTAAAGTTCGGGTCCGTACCGAACTTTAGCTTTTTCCCGAACCCGAACCCGAACCCGGACTTTGCCCAAAAGTCCGGGTTCGGGTTCGGCAATCTAATTACGCATTTAGAAATGCTTCAGGGGCCAGCCAATCACCTTTTGATTAGCTGGTGTGCCCTTAGAGGCCATCATAGCCATGCCTACTAATGGCATGGCTGTGATTGGTCAGTGCAACATGTGACCCAGCTTCTATATAAGCTAGAGGCACACAGCACACATGTCACTCTGCTTCAGAATAGATAGGGAAAGGATCTAGTCTGCTGCTGCTGCTTTTAGGGAGCGATAGAAAAATAGATGAGGTAGTCCTGATTCTACAATCTGAGGGAAAAGATAGAGAGATAGTGTAGTGTAGGGCCATGTTCCTGTGTTGGTGCTTTCAGGGAGAGAGAATATTATATAGGAGTCCAGATTCAGAGATTAAAATCAGCGATCTGCATAGGTTTACCTGTTTGTGTTGCAGTGCAGTCTTTTTAAACTGCCATGAGCCCAGTGTCAGAGAAAATCTAACTTTTAGGGGAAAAAAAAAGGCACTTTATTGTGCTCTTTTCCAAAAGACCCATAGGGCAAAAAAAAAAGCATTTTATTTTGCTCGTGCAAAAAAAGACCCGTTTAGGGCAAAAAAAAATAATAAAAAAATTTGCACTTTAATGTACGCTTGCAAAAAGAGCCATTCAGGGGCACAAAAAATAGTTTGCAGTGTGTTATACATATTTTGAGGTGTGTGAAATAAACAATTTCTATATAGTTTTCTCCTACTGTGCTATACTAAAAAAACAAAATTTTTTTTGAATAGCATTTTCTGCAGTTCTGTAGCTGTGTGATTCAGTGGTTACGTGCTGTGGGTGTGTTCTGCTCTTCCAAAAAACGCAGTTTAGGGGCACAAAAAAACTTTGCAGTGTGTTATACATATTTTGAGGTGTGTGAAATAAACAATTTCTATATAGTTTTCTCCTACTGTGCTATACTAAAAAAACAACATTTTTTTTGAATAGCATTTTCTGCAGTTCTGTAGCTGTGTGATTCAGCGGTTACGTACTGTGGGTGTGTTCTGCTCTTCCAAAAAACGCCGTTTAGGGGCACAAAAAATAGTTTGCAGTGTGTTATACATATTTTGAGGTGTGTGAAATAAACAATTTCTATATAGTTTTCTCCTACTGTGCTATACTAAAAAAACAAAATTTTTTTTGAATAGCATTTTCTGCAGTTCTGTAGCTGTGCGATTCAGCGGTTACGTACTGTGGGTGTGTTCTGCTCTTCCAAAAACACCCATTTAGGGCAAGATCCTAAATTTGGAAAATATGAGGAGAAGGTCAAAGGGACGTGGTGGCCCCGGTCGTGGTGCTGCTGGTGGAGCTCCTGTTGCAGGGAGAGGACGTGGTGGATCTGTGCCAGATACACGCACAAGTGAAACACCTTCCTCAGGTGCGAGTAGGCGACCGAGCCTGCGGCGGTATTTTGTCGTGCCTAATGAGGCTGTACGAATGTTTAGGCCAGGACAAGTACAGGCGATAGTAGATTGGGTTGCTGACAGTGCCTCGGGTTCCTTCACATTGTCTCCCACCCACTCTTCTGATGAAAGAACAGAGTTGGCACCTGAAACCCATGTCCATCAGTCTTTCACCTCACCCCCTTGCAAATCAGCCAAGCAGTCTGAGCCCCAAATCATGCAGCAGTCTCTTCTGCTTTTCGATGACTCTGTTAGCAGGGTTTCCCAGAGCCATCCACCTAGCCCTGCCCCAGAAGTGGAAGAGATTGAGTGCACCGATGGCCAACCACTTATGTTTCATGATGAGTACATGGGAGGACCATCGCAGTACGTCTCGGATGATGACGAAACACAGGTGCCAACTGCTGCTGCTTTCGCAATTGTGCAGACAGACAAGGAGGGCAGGGGTGAAGACTGGGTGGAAGATGATGTGGAGGACGATGAGGTCCTCGACCCCACATGGAATCAACGTTATGCAGGTGACCAGTGTAGTTTGGAGGAAGAGGCGGTGGTCGCACAGAGCCACCAGCACAGCAGAAGAGGGAGCAGGGTGCAAAAGCGGAGCGTCTGTCAGCTAGACAGTATGTCTGCTACTGCCCAACGCAGCAAGGGACCGAGCACACCAAAGCCAGGTCCAAGGAGTTCCCTAGCGTGGCAGTTCTTCACACAATGTGCTGATGACAAGACACGAGTGGTTTGCACGCTGTGCAATCAGAGCCTGAAGCGAGGCATAAACGTTCTCAACCTGAGCACAACCTGCATGACCAGGCATCTAAGTGCAAAGCACGAGCTGCAGTGGAGTAGACACCTCAAAAACCAAGAAAGGTCTCTGGCTCCTCCTGCTTCCTCTTCTGCTGCAGTCTCGGCCTCTTCATCCACCTCTGTAGTGACAGTGGCACCTGCCACCCCGCAAACAGAGGATCTGCCAGCAACACTACCACCTGGGTCACCAACCATCTCCACAATGTCCCATGGAAGCGTTCAGCTCTCTATCTCCCAAACATTGGAGCGGAAGAGGAAGTACCCCCCTAGCCACCCGCGATCCCTGGCCCTGAATGCCAGCATTTCAAAACTCCTGACCTTTGAAATGCTGTCATTCCGTCTGGTGGAGACGCAGAGTTTTAAAAGCCTGATGGCATTGGCTGTCCCACAGTACGTCGTGCCCAGCCGCTACTATTTTTCCAGGCGAGCTATCCCTTCCCTGCACAACCAAGTGGGGGACAAAATCAGGTGTGCACTGCGCAACGCCATCTGTGGCAAGGTCCACCTAACTACGGATGCGTGGACCAGTAAGCACGGTCAGGGACGTTATATCTCTCTTACAGCACACTGGGTAAATGCAGTGGCGGCTGGGCCTGAGGCAGATAGCAGTTTGGCGCATGTCCTTCCACCACCAAAGATTGCAGGGTGCTTCAGTTTGCCTCCTGTTGCTAACTCCTCCTACTCCGCTTCCTCATCCTCTACCGCCTCCTCATCCGGTCAGCGTAACACCTTCACCACCAACTTCAGCACAGCCAGGGGTAAACGACAGCAGGCAGTTTTAAAACTTTCCTGTTTGGGGGAAAAACCCCACACCGCGCAGGAGTTGTGGAGGGACATGGAACAACAGACCAATGAGTGGTTGCTGTCAGTGAGCCTCAAGCCCGGCCTGGTTGTGTGCGATAATGGGCGAAATCTCGTAGCAGCTCTGGGCCTAGCCGGTTTGACGCACATCCCTTGCCTGGCGCATGTGCTGAACTTGGTGGTCCAGAGGTTCCTTAAAAATTACCCCAATATGCCAGAGCTGCTGCAGAAAGTGCGGGCTGTGTGTGCGCACTTTCGGCGTTCTCACCCTGCTGCTGCTCGCCTGTCAGCGCTGCAGCGTAACTTCGGCCTTCCCGCTCACCGCCTCATATGTGACGTGCCCACAAGGTGGAACTCCACCTTGCACATGCTGGCCAGACTGTGCGAGCAGCAGCAGGCGATAGTGGAGTTTCAGCTGCAGCAATCACGCGTGAGTCGCTCTGCGGAACAGCACCACTTCACCACTAGGGATGAGCCGAACACCCCCGGGTTCGGTTCGCACCAGAACCTTCGAACGGACCGAATGTTCGCGCGAATTTTCGAACCCTATTCGTTATAATGGACGCGAACGTTCGAAATCAAAATTACTAATTACAACGGCCAATATGCATGTTAATGTCATAAAACAGGTTTGGGGACCCGGGTCCTGCCCCAGGGGACATATATCAATGCAAAAAGAAATTTTAAAAACTAACGTTTTTTCGGGAGCAGTCATTTTAATGATGCATAAAGTGAAAAAAAAAAGGGAAATTTTCCTTTAAATATGGTACCTGGGGGGTGTCTAAAGTATGCCTGTGAAGTGGCATGTGTTTCCCGTGTTTAGAACTGTCCTTGCACAAAATGACATTTGTAAAGGAAAAAAAGAAGCCATTTAAAACCACTTGCGGCTTTAATGTCATGTCTTGTCCTGGCCGCCATATGGCTGAAAATCCTTGAGAAAAATGGCATGGCTACCCCATCACCCCCCCCCCCACCCCAGCCCCTTTGGGTCTTGTATGGATATTAAGGGGGACCCCGCACCCAAAATAAAACCCTATACCTTCAACCCTATATACTCTGAACAGCAGTATATAGGTGGTGCAAACAAGACACGGACTGTAGGTTTGTTCTTAAGTAGAATCTGAACAGGTACATTATGAAGTGTAGCTCCATCCCAAAAAAATCTATTTTTAAGCTTTTTGGAGAACATAGGGAGGGGTTATCACCCCTGTAACATTTGCTGTCTTTGCACATCTGTTCAGAACATGTCACCTCACTTTCCGTCCCAATGACAAATGTTTTTGGAAAAGTGGGGTTTTAATTGAAACAAGGATTGGTGATAAAGCATCAGTAGAGAGGAGATACCTTTTTCCCAAATTAAATCTAACAGGATAGAATTTCCCTTCCTAGGGGTAGATTTCCTCTCACTTCCTGTTTTCTCTTGCCGTTTGCAAGTAGGAGTCGTTTGTAAGTTGGATGTTTGAAAGTAGGAGCCTGCCGTATATACTCTGCAGAAATTTGCCCTATTAGATGTTGGTGTAGCCACAAGACTGGTGGGCACAGGAATGGGCCCTGCTGTGAGTTAATAGATCAAGATTTGTACTTGCATGCACCTGTTGAACCGGGCAGAAAAATTGGGCCTTTGGTGGTGGTGGTGGTGGTGGTGGACGGTGTTGCCACAAGACTGTAAGCCCTCACAGTTACTCTTGGTGGGTGCAGGAATGGGCCCTGCTGTGAGTTATTAGATCAAGATTTGTAATTGCATGCACCTGTTGAACAGGGCAGAAAAATTGGGCCTTTGGTGGTGGTGGTGGTGGTGGTGGTGGACGGTGTTGCCACAAGACTGTAAGCCCTCACAGTTACTCTTGGTGGGTGCAGGAATGGGCCCTGCTGTGAGTTATTAGATCAAGATTTGTAATTGCATGCACCTGTTGAACAGGGCAGAAAAATTGGGCCTTTGGTGGTGGTGGTGGTGGTGAACGGTGTTGCCACAAGACTGTAGGCCCTCATAGTTACTCTTGGTGGGCGCAGGAATGGGCCCTGCTGTGAACTATTAGATCAAGATTTGTAATTACACGCCCCTGTTAAACAGGGGCAGAAAAATTGTGCCTTAGGCATTGGTGCTGGTGCCACAACACTGCAACCCCTCACAGATACTGTACTTGGAGCACAGCAGTCACACCTGTTGCGAAGCATCTTTTTAAAAATTGTAATTACACGCCCCTGTTATACAGGGGCTGAAAAATTGTGCCTTAGGCACTGGTGCTGGTGCCACAACACTGCAACCCCTCACATATACTGTACTCTGAGCACAGCAATGAGACCTGTTGCAAAGCATTGCCTAAAAATTGTAATTACACGCCCCAACAGGGGCTGAAAAATTGTGCCTTAGGCACTGGTGCTGGTGCCACAACACTGCAACCCCTCACAGATACTGTACTTGGAGCACAGCAGTCACACCTGTTGCGAAGCATCTTTTAAAAAAATTGTAATTACACGCCCCTGTTATACAGGGGCTGAAAAATTGTGCCTTAGGCACTGGTGTGGTGGCATGGATCATTGAGGAGGAGGAAGAGGATAGTCAGTGAACATAACAGGACAGTCACTCAGCATCAGCATAGGCAGTCTTGAAGGGATGTGACATTATAAATTATTCCGTTATATCCGCTTCAGGTGTCTGGTAGCTGGTGGTGATCCAAGACTGATTCATTTTTATGAAGGTCAGTCGATCAACCGAGTCGGTGGACAGGCGCACCCTATGATCGGTGACAAATCCTCCAGCAGCACTGAATGTGCGTTCGGAAAGAACGCTGGATGCAGGACAGGCCAGTAGCTCAATTGCATACTGTGCAAGCTCTGGCCAGTGATCCATCCTCAGGACCCAGTAAGCCAGAGGATTTTCGGTGGGAAAGGTGTCCAAGTCTGACCTTGCCCCTAGGTATTCCTGCACCATGTATATCAGACGCTGGCGATGGTTGCTGGAACCGATCATACCTTGGGGCTGCGGACTAAAAAATTGTCTGAACGCATCGGTCAGACGTCCACCTTCCCCACCGCTCCTTCTGCTACTGACCGAAGCCTCAGCAACTCGTCGTCCAGGACCAGGAGTTTGTAACCTCCCAGTTTCTGGGAACGCGTTGCACAGACCTTTCTGCAAGGCCTCCCTGAGATGTCTCATCCTCTGCTCCCTCTGCGACGGCAAGATAAGGTCCGCAACCTTACCCTTGTACCGTGGATCAAGGAGAGTGGCCAGCCAGTAATGGTCCCTCTCCTTGATCCGAAGAACACGAGGATCCTTCCGCAGGCTTTGCAGGATCAGGGAGGCCATGCAGCGTAGGTTAGCTGAGGCATTCGGTCCGGAGTCTTCTGGGTCACTGAGGATGACATGATCGCCAGCCACCTCCTCCCAGCCACGTACAAGTCCACTGGTTTGTTAGGACTGTACATCATCCCTAAAAGACTGCTGCTGCTGATGCTGAGTGCCAGGCTCCACCTCCATGCTCACACAATCCTTCTCCTCCTCCTCCTCCTCATCCTCATCCTCTTCCTGTGTGATGGGTGGGACAGAAGGAACACTGTCTGGATAAAGGGGGCCTTGAGAGGCAAGGAAGTCCTCCTCTTCCTGCCTCTGTTCTGCCTCAAGTGCCCTGTCCATTATCCCACGCAGCGTATGCTCCAACAGGTGGACAAGAGGTACAGTGTCACTGATGCATGCACTGTCACTGCTCACCATCCTCGTGGCCTCCTCAAATGGTGAGAGGACAGTGCATGCATCCCTGATCATGCTCCACTGGCGTGGGGAAAAAAGCCAAGCTCCCCTGACCCTGTCCTGGTGCCGTAGTCGCAAAGGTACTCATTGATGGCCCTCTGCTGCGTGTGCAGTCGCTGCAGCATGGCCAACGTTGAGTTCCACCTGGTGGGCATGTCACATATTAGGCGGTTCTTGGGCAGGTTCAGCTCCTTTTGCAGCTCAGTCAGCCGAGCACTGGCATTATAAGATCGGCGGAAATGCACACAGACTTTCCTGGCCTGCCTCAGGACATCCTGTAAGCCTGGGAACCTGCCCAAGAACCGCTGCACCACCAGGTTGAGGACGTGAGCCATACAGGGCACATGGGTGAGCTGCCCCTGTCGCAGGGCGGAGAGGAGGTTGGTGCCATTGTCAGAAACGACCATTCCTGGCTTAAGCTGGCGTGGCGTCAACCACCTCTCGGCCTGCCCCTGCAGAGCTGCCAGAACCTCTGGCCCAGTGTGGCTCCTGTCCCCCAAACACACCAGCGCAAGCACGGCATGGCATCTTTTTGCCTGCGTACTCGCGTAGCCCCTTGTACGCCTACGGAGCACCGCTGGTTCCGAGGACAGAGCACTCGAAGAGGACATGGAGGAAGAAGAAGAGGAGGGGGTGGAGGAGAGAGGTGTGTCACAACCAGTAGTAGCATTTTGGAGGCGTGGTAGCGGAACAACCTCCAACACTACTGCACCTTGTCCTGCATCCCTCCCAGCTGCCAATAGAGTGACCCAATGGGCCGTGAAAGAAAGATAACGTCCCTGTCCATGCCTGCTGGACCATGAGTCAGCGGTAATATGCACCTTACCGCTGACCGCCCTGTCCAGCGAGGCATGGACATTTCATGGCCTTCCACATGCCGGTAGAGAGACGGAATCGCCTTCCGTGAGAAAAAGTGGCGTTTGGGAACCTGCCACTGAGGAACCGCACATTGAACAAACTCACGGAAGGGGGCCGAGTCTACCAACTGAAAAGGCAGCAGTTGAAGTGCTAGCAATTTAGCCAAGCTAGCATTCAACCGCTGGGCATGTGGATGGCTGGGAGTATACTTCTTTCGACGGTCCAGCAGCTGGGGCAGGGAAATTTGCCTGCTACAATCGGACGTTGGTGTACTGCAAGTACTTGGTTGTGACACACCTAATTCTACACCTTCAGTCCTCTCAGAGCAGCTTTCAGAGAGGACTGAAGATATAGTGGGGATGGAGATCCCAGCTGATGAGGAGCAAGGAGAGGTCCGCTTTGTTCTTTGGTGTGGGTCTTTTATGTGTGCTTGCCAACGAGCTGCATGGCAGGTCGACATATGTCTGCTCATGCTTGTGGTGCCCAAGCGGCTGATGTTTTGGCCACGCGAGATACGCTTGAGACAAATATTGCAAATAGCAGTGGTGCGATCTGATGCACTCGTCTCAAAAAAGGCCCACACCAAAGAACTTTTGTGATAACGTGCAGAGGCAGCGCCCTGCACAGGCGGAGCTCTGTGGTGTGGTACAGTTGCTGTGCTGGCCTCTAGCTGGCCTCCAGGGGGCATCCTGCCTCGTTGGACATGTGACGCCGCATCCTCCTCCTCCTCCTCCTCCTCTCTCCCTTCAGGCACCCACGTGGAGTCAGTGACCTCATCATCCCCTCCCTCTTCACCACTAGAGCAAACCTGGCAGTAAGCTGCAGCTGGTGGAACAGTACTGCCAGATTGCTGTCCTTCAGCATCCCCTCTCTCTGCGCGCACACTACTGACTTCCTCAAGCTGGGTATCATCATCCGAGCCTTCGAATCGTTGGGCATCCTCCTGGAGCATGTACCCAACACTGTGCTCAAACAGTTCGGGGGACTCCTCAGGAGGACATAGTGGGTCTAGCGAAAGGGTGGCTGATGATGCCATTGAGTACGCGTTGGCAGCTGCTCTGCCAGTACCCTGAGCCTGGGTGAGAGAGGATGAGGAGGATGAGGAGGGCTTGGTCATCCATTCTACCAAGCCTTCGGCATGATGCGGCTCCACATGTCCAGCTGCCGAAAACAAAGACAAGCGTGTCCCATGGCCACGTGCTGATGACGATGCACGACCACGTCCACGGCCAGCACTGTTGTCTCTAGAAACAGAGCCTGCCTGCCCTGTGTTCTTGCCTCGGCACGCTCTGCCTCTCCTTGGCGGTCTTCCAGCCATTGTAGTCGGTAGTGTATATAGTATAAAAAATAGAGCTCCTATGTGTGCTCACAACACACTGTAGGTCCTATGGGTGCTGACACTAACACACTATAGGTACTATGTGTGCTGCTGACAAGAAAATATAGGAGCTCTGTTTGCTGCCACTAACACACTAGAAGTCCTATGGGTGCTGCTGAGAAGAAAATATAGGAGCTCTGTGTGATGCCACTAACACACTAGAAGTCCTATGGGTGCTGCTGAGAAGAAAATATAGGAGCTCTGTGTGATGCCACTAACACACTAGAAGTCCTATTGGTGCTTCTGAGATGAAAATATAGGAGCTCTGTGTGATGCCACTAACACACTAGAAGTCCTATGGGTGCTGCTGAGAAGAAAATATAGGAGCTCTGTGTGATGCCACTAACACACTAGAAGTCCTATTGGTGCTTCTGAGATGAAAATATAGGAGCTCTGTGTGATGCCACTAACACACTAGAAGTCCTATGGGTGCTGCTGAGAAGAAAATATAGGTGCTCTGTGTGATGCCACTAACACACTAGAAGTCCTATGGGTGCTTCTGAGAAGAAAATATAGGAGCTCTGTGTGATGCCACTAACACACTAGAAGTCCTTTGGGTGCTGCTGAGAAGAAAATATAGGAGCTCTGTGTGATGCCACTAACACACTAGAAGTCCTATGGGTGCTTCTGAGATGAAAATATAGGAGCTCTGTGTGATGCCACTAACACACTAGAAGTCCTATGGGTGCTGCTGAGAAGAAAATATAGGAGCTCTGTGTGATGCCACTAACACACTAGAAGTCCTATTGGTGCTTCTGAGATGAAAATATAGGAGCTCAGTGTGATGCCACTAACACACTAGAAGTCCTATGGGTGCTGCTGAGAAGAAAATATAGGAGCTCTGTGTGATGCCACTAGCACACTAGAAGTCCTATTGGTGCTTCTGAGATGAAAATATAGGAGCTCTGTGTGATGCCACTAACACACTAGAAGTCCTATGGGTGCTGCTGAGAAGAAAATATAGGAGCTCTGTGTGATGCCACTAACACACTAGAAGTCCTATGGGTGCTTCTGAGAAGAAAATATAGGAGCTCTGTGTGATGCCACTAACACACTAGAAGTCCTATGGGTGCTGCTGAGAAGAAAATATAGGAGCTCTGTGTGATGCCACTAACACACTAGAAGTCATATGGGTGCGTCTGAGAAGAAAATATAGGAGCTCTGTGTGATGCCACTAACACACTAGAAGTCCTATGGGTGCTGCTGAGAAGAAAATATAGGAGCTCTGTGTGATGCCACTAACACACTAGAAGTCCTATGGGTGCTTCTGAGATGAAAATATAGGAGCTCTGTGTGATGCCACTAACACACTAGAAGTCCTATGGGTGCTGCTGACAAGAAAATATAGGAGCTCTGTGTGATGCCACTAACACACTAGAAGTCCTATGGGTGCTGCTGAGAAGAAAATATAGGAGCTCTGTGTGATGCCACTAACACACTAGAAGTCCTATGGGTGCTTCTGAGAAGAAAATATAGGAGCTCTGTGTGATGCCACTAACACACTAGAAGTCCTATGGGTGCTGCTGAGAAGAATATATAGGAGCTCTGTGTGATGCCACTAACACACTAGAAGTCCTATGGGTGCTTCTGAGATGAAAATATAGGAACTCTGTGTGATGCCACTAACACACTAGAAGTCCTATGGGTGCTGCTGACTAGGGATGAGCTTCGTGTTCGAGTCGAACATACGTTCGACTCGAACATTGGCTGTTCGATCGTTCGACGAAGATCGAACGATTTGGGCCGTTCGCGCCAAATTCGAGTGACGCGAACGGCCCACAATGCACTACGCCATCGCAGTGTCATCCAGGCGCTGTGATTGGCCAAGCATGCACTGTGACCCCGCATGCTTGGCCAATCACAGCGCCGGCAGCGAGGAGAGCAATGATTGGCCACAGGCAGGATGCCTGTGGCCAATTATTGCTGAGGGTGTTTAGTACACGCCCCACACTATAAAAGGCCGCCAGCACGGCGGCCTAGTGTAGTGTGTTCCGGAGCAGGGATAGAGTAGCATAGGCAGGGACAGTGACTGTTATTTCTTTCTTGCTTAACCTGGATTCCTTTAGTTTAGGGAAAGAGAAGGATAGGTAGGGAGAGTGTCAGTGTGTTTTGTGCTTCTGCTATAGTGTGCTTAAAAAAAACATTTATTCTAGGGACAGAAAACTCTAGGTAGGGACAGTGTCAGTTTCTTTCACTCTGCAAGTCCTTGTTTCCAGGGACCTGTAAGGACAGTGAGTTAATTGTCCTTGTGCTATATTGTGCTTAAAAAAAACATTTATTCTAGGGACAGAAAACTCTAGGTAGGGACAGTGTCAGTTTCTTTCACTCTGCAAGTCCTTGTTTCCAGGGACCTGTAAGGACAGTGAGTTAATTGTCCTTGTGCTATATTGTGATTAAAAAAAACATTTATTCTAGGGACAGAAAACTGTAGGTAGGGAGAGTGTTTTTTTTCTTTCACTCTGCAAGTCCTTGTTTCCAGGGACCTGTAAGGACAGTGAGTTAATTGTCCTTGTGCTATATTGTGCTTAAAAAAAACATTTATTCTAGGGACAGAAAACTCTAGGTAGGGACAGTGTCAGTTTCTTTCACTCTGCAAGTCCTTGTTTCCAGGGACCTGTAAGGACAGTGAGTTAATTTTCCTTGTGCTATATTGTGATTAAAAAAAACATTTATTCTAGGGACAGAAAACTCTAGGTAGGGACAGTGTCAGTTTCTTTCACTCTGCAAGTCCTTGTTTCCAGGGACCTGTAAGGACAGTGAGTTAATTTTCCTTGTGCTATATTGTGATTAAAAAAAACATTTTTTCTAGGGACAGAAAACTGTAGGTAGGGAGAGTGTTTTTTTTCTTTCACTCTGCAAGTCCTTGTTTCCAGGGACCTGTAAGGACAGTGAGTTAATTTTCCTTGTGCTATATTGTGCTTAAAAAAAACATTTTTTCTAGGGACAGAAAACTGTAGGTAGGGAGAGTGTTTTTTTTCTTTCACTCTGCAAGTCCTTGTTTCCAGGGACCTGTAAGGACAGTGAGTTAATTGTCCTTGTGCTATATTGTGCTTAAAAAAAACATTTATTCTAGGGACAGAAAACTCTAGGTAGGGACAGTGTCAGTTTCTTTCACTCTGCAAGTCCTTGTTTCCAGGGACCTGTAAGGACAGTGAGTTAATTTTCCTTGTGCTATATTGTGCTTAAAAAAAACATTTATTCTAGGGACAGAAAACTCTAGGTAGGGACAGTGTCAGTTTCTTTCACTCTGCAAGTCCTTGTTTCCAGGGACCTGTAAGGACAGTGAGTTAATTGTCCTTGTGCTATATTGTGCTTAAAAAAAACATTTATTCTAGGGACAGAAAACTCTAGGTAGGGACAGTGTCAGTTTCTTTCACTCTGCAAGTCCTTGTTTCCAGGGACCTGTAAGGACAGTGAGTTAATTTTCCTTGTGCTATATTGTGATTAAAAAAAACATTTTTTCTAGGGACAGAAAACTGTAGGTAGGGAGAGTGTTTTTTTTCTTTCACTCTGCAAGTCCTTGTTTCCAGGGACCTGTAAGGACAGTGAGTTAATTTTCCTTGTGCTATATTGTGATTAAAAAAAACATTTTTTCTAGGGACAGAAAACTGTAGGTAGGGAGAGTGTTTTTTTTCTTTCACTCTGCAAGTCCTTGTTTCCAGGGACCTGTAAGGACAGTGAGTTAATTGTCCTTGTGCTATATTGTGCTTAAAAAAAAACATTTTTTCTAGGGACAGAAAACTCTAGGTAGGGAGAGTGTTTTTTTTTTTTCACTCTGCAAGTCCTTGTTTCCAGGGACCTGTAAGGACAGTGAGTTAATTGTCCTTGTGCTATATTGTGCTTAAAAAAAAACATTTATTCTAGGGACAGAAAACTCTAGGTAGGGACAGTGTCAGTTTCTTTCACTCTGCAAGTCCTTGTTTCCAGGGACCTGTAAGGACAGTGAGTTAATTTTCCTTGTGCTATATTGTGCTTAAAAAAAACATTTATTCTAGGGACAGAAAACTCTAGGTAGGGACAGTGTCAGTTTCTTTCACTCTGCAAGTCCTTGTTTCCAGGGACCTGTAAGGACAGTGAGTTAATTTTCCTTGTGCTATATTGTGATTAAAAAAAACATTTTTTCTAGGGACAGAAAACTGTAGGTAGGGAGAGTGTTTTTTTTCTTTCACTCTGCAAGTCCTTGTTTCCAGGGACCTGTAAGGACAGTGAGTTAATTTTCCTTGTGCTATATTGTGATTAAAAAAAACATTTTTTCTAGGGACAGAAAACTGTAGGTAGGGAGAGTGTTTTTTTTCTTTCACTCTGCAAGTCCTTGTTTCCAGGGACCTGTAAGGACAGTGAGTTAATTGTCCTTGTGCTATATTGTGCTTAAAAAAAACATTTTTTCTAGGGACAGAAAACTCTAGGTAGGGAGAGTGTTTTTTTTTTTTCACTCTGCAAGTCCTTGTTTCCAGGGACCTGTAAGGACAGTGAGTTAATTGTCCTTGTGCTATATTGTGATTAAAAAAAACATTTATTCTAGGGACAGAAAACTCTAGGTAGGGACAGTGTCAGTTTCTTTCACTCTGCAAGTCCTTGTTTCCAGGGACCTGTAAGGACAGTGAGTTAATTGTCCTTGTGCTATATTGTGCTTAAAAAAAAACATTTATTCTAGGGACAGAAAACTCTAGGTAGGGACAGTGTCAGTTTCTTTCACTCTGCAAGTCCTTGTTTCCAGGGACCTGTAAGGACAGTGAGTTAATTTTCCTTGTGCTATATTGTGATTAAAAAAAACATTTTTTCTAGGGACAGAAAACTGTAGGTAGGGAGAGTGTTTTTTTTCTTTCACTCTGCAAGTCCTTGTTTCCAGGGACCTGTAAGGACAGTGAGTTAATTTTCCTTGTGCTATATTGTGATTAAAAAAAACATTTTTTCTAGGGACAGAAAACTGTAGGTAGGGAGAGTGTTTTTTTTCTTTCACTCTGCAAGTCCTTGTTTCCAGGGACCTGTAAGGACAGTGAGTTAATTGTCCTTGTGCTATATTGTGCTTAAAAAAAACATTTTTTCTAGGGACAGAAAACTCTAGGTAGGGAGAGTGTTTTTTTTTTTTCACTCTGCAAGTCCTTGTTTCCAGGGACCTGTAAGGACAGTGAGTTAATTGTCCTTGTGCTATATTGTGCTTAAAAAAAACATTTATTCTAGGGACAGAAAACTCTAGGTAGGGACAGTGTCAGTTTCTTTCACTCTGCAAGTCCTTGTTTCCAGGGACCTGTAAGGACAGTGAGTTAATTTTCCTTGTGCTATATTGTGCTTAAAAAAAACATTTATTCTAGGGACAGAAAACTCTAGGTAGGGACAGTGTCAGTTTCTTTCACTCTGCAAGTCCTTGTTTCCAGGGACCTGTAAGGACAGTGAGTTAATTTTCCTTGTGCTATATTGTGATTAAAAAAAACATTTTTTCTAGGGACAGAAAACTGTAGGTAGGGAGAGTGTTTTTTTTCTTTCACTCTGCAAGTCCTTGTTTCCAGGGACCTGTAAGGACAGTGAGTTAATTTTCCTTGTGCTATATTGTGATTAAAAAAAACATTTTTTCTAGGGACAGAAAACTGTAGGTAGGGAGAGTGTTTTTTTTCTTTCACTCTGCAAGTCCTTGTTTCCAGGGACCTGTAAGGACAGTGAGTTAATTTTCCTTGTGCTATATTGTGATTAAAAAAAACATTTTTTCTAGGGACAGAAAACTGTAGGTAGGGAGAGTGTTTTTTTTTTTTCACTCTGCAAGTCCTTGTTTCCAGGGACCTGTAAGGACAGTGAGTTAATTGTCCTTGTGCTATATTGTGATTAAAAAAAACATTTATTCTAGGGACAGAAAACTCTAGGTAGGGACAGTGTCAGTTTCTTTCACTCTGCAAGTCCTTGTTTCCAGGGACCTGTAAGGACAGTGAGTTAATTGTCCTTGTGCTATATTGTGCTTAAAAAAAACATTTATTCTAGGGACAGAAAACTCTAGGTAGGGACAGTGTCAGTTTCTTTCACTCTGCAAGTCCTTGTTTCCAGGGACCTGTAAGGACAGTGAGTTAATTTTCCTTGTGCTATATTGTGATTAAAAAAAACATTTTTTCTAGGGACAGAAAACTGTAGGTAGGGAGAGTGTTTTTTTTCTTTCACTCTGCAAGTCCTTGTTTCCAGGGACCTGTAAGGACAGTGAGTTAATTTTCCTTGTGCTATATTGTGATTAAAAAAAACATTTTTTCTAGGGACAGAAAACTGTAGGTAGGGAGAGTGTTTTTTTTCTTTCACTCTGCAAGTCCTTGTTTCCAGGGACCTGTAAGGACAGTGAGTTAATTGTCCTTGTGCTATATTGTGCTTAAAAAAAACATTTTTTCTAGGGACAGAAAACTGTAGGTAGGGAGAGTGTTTTTTTTTTTTCACTCTGCAAGTCCTTGTTTCCAGGGACCTGTAAGGACAGTGAGTTAATTGTCCTTGTGCTATATTGTGCTTTAAAAAAACATTTATTCTAGGGACAGAAAACTCTAGGTAGGGACAGTGTCAGTTTCTTTCACTCTGCAAGTCCTTGTTTCCAGGGACCTGTAAGGACAGTGAGTTAATTTTCCTTGTGCTATATTGTGCTTAAAAAAAACATTTATTCTAGGGACAGAAAACTCTAGGTAGGGACAGTGTCAGTTTCTTTCACTCTGCAAGTCCTTGTTTCCAGGGACCTGTAAGGACAGTGAGTTAATTGTCCTTGTGCTATATTGTGCTTAAAAAAAACATTTATTCTAGGGACAGAAAACTCTAGGTAGGGACAGTGTCAGTTTCTTTCACTGTGAAAGTCCTTGTTTCAAGGGACAGAGAAGGACACCTGAAGGTAGCCCTTATTGCTTTTTTCCCATCTCCCTGCAGGCCATCTATTAGAATGTCTGGAAGGCAAACAAGGAGAGGCAGACAGTCAGGAGGCAATAAAAGAGGGCAAGCAGGCTCTGTGTCTGGGGGCAACAGTGCTGGTCGTGGACGCGGTGCATTGTCATCAGCACATGGCCATGGGACACGCTTGTCCTTCTTTTCGGCAGCTGGACATGTTGAGCCACATCATGCCGAAGACTTGGTAGAGTGGATGACCAAGCCCTCCTCCTCCTCCTCATCCTCTCTCACCCAGGCTCAGGGTACTGGAAAAGCAGCTGCCAAAGCGTCGTCTTCCCTGGTATCAATGTCAGACAAATCATCAGTCACTCCTTCCCTAGACCCACCATGTCCTCCTCCTGAGGAGTCCCCCGAACTGTTTCAGCACAGTGTTGGGTACATGCTCCAGGAGGATGCCCAGCGTTTCGAAGGGTCTGATGATGAAACCCAGCTAGAGGAAGGCAGTAGCGTGAGATCAGACAGAGGGGATGCTCAAGAAGGACACCAATCTGGCAGTCATGTTCCAGCAGCTGCAGCATACTGCCAGATTGGCTCCAGTGATGAGGAGGGAGGGGATGATGAGGTCAATGACTCCACGTGGGTGCCTAATAGGAGAGAGGAGGAGGAGGAGGAGGAGGCACATCTCCAACGAGGCAGGATGCCCTTTGGTGGCCAGCGTAAGGGCAGTACACCGACGGAATCACACCGCAGAGCTCCGCCTGTGCAGGGCGCTGCCTCTGCCCGTCATTCAAAAAGTTCTTTGGTGTGGGCCTTTTTTGAGGCTAGTGCATCAGATCGCACAGCTGCTGTTTGCAACATATGTCTCAAGCGTATATCGCGTGGCCAAAACATCAGCCGCTTGGGTACCACATGCCTGACCAGACATATGTTGACCTGCCATGCAGCTCGTTGGCAAGCCTACCTCAAAGACCCACACCAAAGAACAAAGCGGACCTCTCCTTGCACCGCATCAGCTGGGATCTCCAACCCCACTATAACTTCAGTCCTCTCTGAAACATGCACTGAGAGGAATGAAGGTGTAGAATTAGGTGTGTCACAGCCAAGTACTTGCGCCCACTCTGCTAGCAGTACACCGACGTCCGATTCTAGCAGGCAAATTTCCCTGCCCCAGCTGCTGGACCGTCGAAAGAAGTTCACTCCCAGCCATCCACATGCCCAGCGGTTGAATGCTAGCTTGGCTAAATTGCTAGCGCTTCAACTGCTGCCTTTTCAGTTGGTAGACTCGGCCCCCTTCCGTGAGTTTGTGCAATGTGCGGTTCCTCAGTGGCAGGTTCCCAAACGCCACTTTTTCTCACGGAAGGCTATTCCGGCTCTCTACCGGCATGTGGAAGGCAATGTCTTGGCCTCGCTGGACAGGGCGGTCAGCGGTAAGGTGCATATTACCGCTGACTCATGGTCCAGCAGGCATGGACAGGGACGTTACCTTTCTTTCACGGCCCATTGGGTCACTCTTTTGGCAGCTGGGAAGGATTCAGGACAAGGTGCAGTAGTGTTGGAGGTTGTCCCACCGCCACGCCTCCAAAATGCTACTACTGGTTGTGACACACCTCTCTCCTCCACCCCCTCCTCTTCTTCTTCCTCCATGGCCTCTTCCTGTGGTTTGTCCTATGAACCAGCGGTGCTCCGTAGCCGTTCACGGGGCTACGCAAGTACGCAGGCAAAAAGATGCCATGCCGTGCTTGCGCTGGTGTGTTTGGGGGACAGAAGCCACACTGGGGCAGAGGTCCTGTCTGCTCTGCAGGGCCAGGCCGAGAGGTGGTTGACGCCACGCCAGCTTAAGCCAGGAATGGTGGTTTGCGACAATGGCACCAACCTCCTCTCCGCCCTCCGACAGGGACAACTGACCCATGTGCCCTGTGTGGCTCACGTCCTTAACCTGGTGGTGCAGCGCTTCTTGGGCAGGTACCCGGGCTTACAGGATGTCCTGAGGCAGGCCAGGAAAGTCTGTGTGCATTTCCGCAGATCTTATAATGCCAGTGCTCGCCTGGCTGAGCTGCAAAAGGAGTTGAACCTGCCCAAGAACCGCCTTATATGTGACATGCCCACCAGGTGGAACTCAACGTTGGCCATGCTGCAGCGGCTGCACACGCAGCAGAGGGCCATCAATGAGTACCTGTGCGACTACGGCACCAGGACAGGGTCAGGGGAGCTTGGTTTTTTTTCTCCACGCCAGTGGGGCATGATCAGGGATGCATGCACTGTCCTGGCACCATTTGAGGAGGCCACGAGGATGGTGAGCAGTGACAGTGCATGCATCAGTGACACTGTACCTCTTGTCCACCTGTTGGAGCACACGCTGCGTGGAATAATGGACAGGGCACTTGAGGCAGAACAGAGGCAGGAAGAGGAGGACTTCCTTGCCTCTCAAGGCCCCCTTTACCCAGACAGTGTTCCTTCTGTCCCACCCATCGCACAGGAAGAGGAGGAGGAGGAGGAGGAGGAGGAGGAGGAGGAGGATTGTGTCAGCATGGAGGTGGAGGCTGGCACTCAGCATCATCAGCAGCAGTCTTTTAGGGATGATTTACAGTCCCAAGAAACCAGTGGACTTGTACGTGGCTGGGAGGAGGTGGCTGCGGATCATGTCGTCCTTAGTGACCCAGAGGACTCCGGAGCGAATGCCTCAGCAAACCTACGCTGCATGGCCTCCCTGATCCTGCAAAGTCTGCGGAAGGATCCTCGTATTCTTCGGATCAAGGAGAGGGACCATTACTGGCTGGCCACTCTCCTTGATCCACGGTACAAGGGTAAGGTTGCGGACCTTATGTTACCGTCGCAGAGGGAGCAGAGGATGAGACAACTCCGGGAGGCCTTGCAGAAAGGTCTGTGCAACGCGTTCCCAGAGACTGGGAGGTTGCAAACTCCTGGTCCTGGACAACGAGTTGCTGAGGCTTCGGCCAGTCAAAGAAGGAGCGGTGGGGAAGGTGGCCGTCTGACCGATGCGTTCAGACAATTCTTTAGTCCGCAGCCCCAAAGTATGATCGGTTCCAGCAACCATCGCCAGCGTCTGATAAACATGGTGCAGGAATATCTAGGGGCAAGGTCAGACTTGGACACCTTCCCCACCGAAAATCCTCTGGCTTACTGGGTCTTGAGGATGGATCACTGGCCAGAGCTTGCACAGTATGCAATTGAGCTACTGGCCTGTCCTGCATCCAGCGTTCTTTCGGAACGCACATTCAGTGCTGCTGGAGGATTTGTCACGGATCACAGGGTGCGCCTGTCCACCGACTCGGTTGATCGACTGACTTTCATCAAGATGAACCAGTCTTGGATCACCACCAGCTACCACACACCTGATGCTGATATAACAGACTAATTGATTTTAAAATGTCACATCCCTTCAAGACTGATGCTGATGCTGAGTGCCTGTGCTGTTATGTTGACTGGCTATCCTCCTCCTCCGAGTCCTCAATGGTACGATTGATGATGATAGCTTGGAAGATCATTTTTGTTTATGGGTGCCGCCACCAGTGCCTAACGCCCAATTTTTCAGCCCCTGTTTAACAGTGGCGTGTAATTACAATTTTTGAAGCAATACTTTGCAACAGGGCTCATTGCTGTGCTCCAAGTACAGTATCTGTGAGGAGTTGCAGTGTTGTGCCACCAGTGCCTAAGGCCCAATTTTTCAGCCCCTGTTTAACAGGGGCGTGTCATTACAATTTTTGAAGCAATACTTTGCAACAGGGCTCATTGCTGTGCTCCAAGTACAGTATCTGTGAAGGGTTGCAGTGTTGTGCCACCAGTGCCTAAGGCCCAATTTTTCAGCCCCTGTTCAACAGGGGCATGTAATTACAATTCTTGATCTAATAATTCACAGCAGGGCCCATTGCTGCACCCACCAAGAGTAACTGTCAGGGCTTACAGTGTTGTGGCACCAGCACCACCATCAAAGGCCCAATTTTTACTACCACTGTTCAACAATTATATGTAATTAAAATTCCTGATATAATAGTTGACAGCAGGGCGTTCCAGCACCAACCAAGAGTAACTGTGAGTGCTTACAGTGTTGTGCCAACACCAACAACTAAGGGGCCTATTTCTGCAGAGTATATACGGCAGGTCCCTACTTTCAAACATCCAACTTACAAACGACTCCTACTTGCAAACGCAAGAAGACAACAGGAAGTGAGAGGAAATCTACCACTAGGAAGGAAAATTCTCTCCTGTAAGAATAAATATGGGAGAAAGGTGTCTCCTCTGTACTGATGCTTTATCAGCAATCCTTGTTTCAAGAAAAACACCACATTTCAAAAACAGTTGTCATTAGGACGGAAAGTGAGGTGAAATGTTCTGAACAGGGGCACAGACAGCAAAACAAATGTTACAGGGGTGATAACCCTTACCTATGTTTTCCAAAAAGTTTAAAAATAGATTTTTGGTCTGGAGCTACACTTCAACAATGTACCTGTTCAAAATTACAAACAGATTCTACATAAGAACAAACCTACAGTCCCTGTCTTGTATGCACCGCCTGTATACGGCTGTTCAGAGTATATAGGGCCTTTTTTATTTTATGTGCGGGGTTCCCCTTAATATCCATACAAGACCCAAAGGGGCTGGTAATGGGCTGGGGTAGGGGGGGGGTCATGGGGTAGCTATGCCATTTTTCTTAAAGATTTTCATCCATATTACCGGGACCAGACATTACATTAAAGCCGCAAGCAGTTTTAAATGGCTTTTTTTTCCTTTAGAAGTGTCATTTTGTGCAGGGACAGTTCTAAACACGGGAAACACGTGGCACTTCACAGGCATACTTTAGACACCCCCCAGGTACGATATTTAAAGGAATATTTGACTTTTTTTTTTTCACTTTATGCATCATTAAAATGACTGCTCCCGGAAAACGACCGTTTTTAAAACTTATTTTTGCATTGATACATGTCCCCTGGTGCAGAACCCGGGTTCCCAAACCCTTTTTAGGACAATAACATGCATAATAGTTGTTATAATTAGCACTTTAGAATTCGAACGTTCGCATCCATTGTATTTAATAGGGTTCTAATGTTCGTTCGAACTTTCGGTCCGTTCGCGGGTTCTGGTGCGAACCGAACCCGGGGGTGTTCGGCTCATCACTACTGCTGACAAGAAAATATAGGAGCTCTGTGTGATGCCACTAACACACTAGAAGTCCTATGGGTGCTTCTGAGATGAAAATATAGGAGCTCTGTTTGCTGCCACTAACACACTAGACGTCCTATGGGTGCTGCTGAGAAGAAAATATAGGAGCTCTGTGTGATGCCACTAACACACTAGAAGTCCTATGGGTGCTTCTGAGAAGAAAATATAGGAGCTCTGTGTGATGCCACTAACACACTAGAAGTCCAATGGGTGCTTCTGAGATGAAAATATAGGAGCTCTGTTTGCTGCCACTAACACACTAGAAGTCCTATGGGTGCTGCTGAGAAGAAAATATAGGTGCTCTGTTTGCTGCCACTAACACACTAGAAGTTCTATGGGTGCTGCTGAGAAGAAAATATAGGAGCTCTGTGTGATGCCACTAACACACTAGAAGTCCTATGGGTGCTTCTGAGAAGAAAATATAGGAGCTCTGTGTGATGCCACTAACACACTAGAAGTCCTATGGGTGCTTCTGAGATGAAAATATAGGAACTCTGTGTGATGCCACTAACACACTAGAAGTCCTATTGGTGCTGCTGAGAAGAAAATATAGGAGCTCTTTTTGCTGCCACTAACACACTAGAAGTCCTATGGGTGCTGCTGAGAAGAAAATATAGGAGCTCTGTGTGATGCCACTAACGCACTAGAAGTCCTATGGGTGCTTCTGAGATGAAAATATAGGAGCTCTGTGTGAAGCCACTAACACACTAGAAGTCCTATGGGTGCTGCTGAGAAGAAAATATAGGAGCTCTGTTTGCTGCCACTAACACACTAGAAGTCCTATGTCCTATGGGTGCTGTTGGGGTGCAATGCTGTGCTAACAGCACTGCGGTTGGTACTACTGCAATACTGTACTAACAGTAAGCACGCACCAGACTAATCCCCAGCAGCAGCTAATAACACACTAACTGTGCAATCAGCAGCAATGAACGATCAATGACTTAGGTAGCAATGGTTTAGCAAAGAAATAGCCAATGGTTTAGCAAAGAAGAGCAAATCTTTCAGTATCAAGCAAAGACAGAATCAGCAGACTGATCTCTCCTAAAGCCGGAACTCATGTGACCGGGGCCGACGGCGTGGCGGCCTTTTAAATGGTGGGGCGTGTACTAAAGCCCCTGAGCTGTAATTGGCTACAGGCGTCCTGCCTGTAGCCAATTATTGCTCTCCGAGTTTCGGGCGCTGTGATTGGCCAAGCATGCGGGGTCACAGTGCATGCTTGGCCAATCATCAGCCAGCAATGCACTGCGCCGGCCGCGCCGGCCGCAATGCATTGCGGGGCCGCTCGCATCACACGAATGTGATGCGAACGGCCCAAATAGTTCTGGGCTCGCCGAGCGAGCGAACGCCCGGTGCTCGATTCGAAAGTGGGTTCGAATCGAGCACCGGGCCCATCCCTATTCACCACCAATAACTGGGCCTCCATGCGAGACCTGTGTGCCTTAATGCGCTGTTTCGAGTACTCCACCAACATGTCCAGTGCCAATGACGCCGTTCTTAGCGTTACTATCCCATTTCTATGCCTCCTTGAAAAAACGCTTCGGGCGATGATGGAAGAGGATGTGGCACAGGAGGATGAGGAGGAGGAGGAGGAAGCGGGATCATTTCAAAGGCTTTCAGGGCAGTCTTTCACAAGTGGCTACGAGGGTGGGTTCCTGCACCAACAAACGCCAGGTACACAATTGTCCGGCAGAAAGGGCACAGTTCTGGAGGATGACAAGGTGGAGGAGGAGATGGAGGAGGAGGAGGAGGAGCCATTTTCACAGCAGGGTGGCACCCAGACCAGCTCGTGGCCATCACTGGTGCGTGGCTGGGGGGATACAGAGGACACAGACGATACACCTCCCACAGAGGACAGCTTTTCTTTGCCTCTGGGCAGCCTGGCACACATGAGCGATTACATGCTGCAGTGTTTCCGCAATGACCGCCGAGTTGCCCACATTTTAACTGGTGCTGATTACTGGGTGGCCACCCTGCTGGATCCCCGTTACAAGGACAACGTACCGTCCTTAATTCCCTCACTGGAGCGGGATCGTAAGATGCGCGAGTACAAGCGCACGCTGGTAGACGCGCTGCTGGTGGCATTCCCACCTGACAGCGGGCATACGGTGGAAGCACAAGGCGAAGGCAGAGGAGGAGGAAGAGGTCGCCAACGCAGCCGGGGCACCGGCAGCACCTCAGAAGGCAGGGTTAGCATGGCTGAAATGTGGAAAAGCTTTGTCAGCACGCCACAACAACCAGCACCACCAGCTGAGATGGAACGTCTTAGCAGGAGGCAGCATTTCACCAACATGGTTGAGCAGTACACGTACTGGATGACGGGTCTGTCCCCTTTAACTTCTGGGTCTCCAAATTGGGCACATGGCCTGAGCTTGCCCTTTATGCCTTGGAGGTGCTGGCCTGCCCTGCAGCCAGTGTATTATCTGAACGTGTATTTAGCACGGCAGGGGGCGTTATCACAGACAAGCGCAGCCGCCTGTCCAGAGCCAATGTGGACAAGCTCACGTTCATTAAAATGAACCAGGCATGGATCCCACAGGACTTGTTCGTACCTTGTGCAGAATAGACATGTATACCGGTGTTGTGACAAAAACTGTCCGGCCATCGGATTGTGTCCGGCCCATACTGCGAAGGCGCAGCGCTTGCGCAGTACAGAGGACAAGGAGATTCACAAAATCTCCGAAGATGAACAGCGCCTGCGCTGTGAGTGCAGGTTCAAGCCCCACCATCCAAGTGGACATACGGTAGCACATAGTAACAGGGCCCCTCACGGGCTCGGTTCGATCGCCACGCTTCGGGCACGGCCTCACTTGGCTCGGCTTGAACCACGGATGGTGTGGCCTTCACCTGAACTCACCACGCAGGCGCCGTTCATCTTGGGAGATTTTAGAAATCCCCTTGTCCTACATACTGAGCAAGCGCAGTACAGGGTGGACACTATTTGACGGGGGACAGAATTCGACACATCACCGGCCTTACCCAGCCATTGTTGTATTTTTGAATCAGTGTTGGCTACCTCGTCCTCCTCCACCGCCACTTCCACCTACACAGCCACATCCACCGCCACCTCAACCTCCTACTCCATATGGACCTCGTCCTCCTAGGTCAAGATTATTATTTTTTATTTTTATTTTTTTTATGTTATTTTAAGTTATTTCCCTATCCACATTTGTTTGCAGAGCACTTGCCATGCTCTTAACAACATTTTGCTGCCATTTACAGCCCTCTAGCCCTTTCCATTACTTTTTTAGAGCCTTTTTAGTCCTTAGAAGTCCGGGTCCCCATTGACTTCGATGGGGTTCGGGTCTGGGTTCGGGTTAAAGTTCGGTCCCGAACCCGAACTTTTTTCCGAAGTTCGGCCGAACCCGTCGAACCCGAACATCCAGGTGTCCGCTCAACTCTAGTGGCTGAATGACATCCTGGCCTCAAAAAAAAAAAAATTAGAACACTTCCACAAACAAAATCCCCAGTCTTACATTTTAGGTCAGCTAAATGAAGCAAGATTTGACCTTAGAAAACACCACAAACAAACAAAATCCATGAAAGCAAACTTTTACTTTCATGGCAATAAGGCTGGTAAATTGTTAGCGCAAACACTTAAAGACAAAATAAGTAAGCAAAAATTCCCCTACCTCTACCATCCACAGTCTGGTAAGAAATGACTGAACCCCCAAGATATGGCTGACGCATTCAGCATATATTATGCTCCAATGCTTCTTTCCCAGCAGAAATGCTAACTGCAAATATCATTACTTTACCCAAATCGGGAAAAGGCATATGTACAGAACTTTAGACTAGGCTTGTGCAATTCGTTTCGTAACGAATTGAAATTCGTCCGAATTTAGCAACTTTCGGACATTCGGAAGCATTCGAATTTCTGAACAAAGCAATTACGAATAAGACCGAATCCGAAATAAATTATACCGCAAATAGCGAATGCCCGAATGTCTTCGGCATAATTCGTTATGAAAAAGTTACGAATGTACGAATCCATACGAAGCACAATAACACTCACTCTGCTCTGCTCTCTGCTTCTCCCACACCGTGCTGAACTCCCTCTCAAAATGGTGTACAGGGGCGGAGGTTATAGCCGCATGTAAAAAACGAAAGTAAAATACGAGATTTCGAATCCATTCGAAGCACAATAACACTCACTCTGCTCTGCTCTCTGCTTCTCCCTCACCGTGCTGAACCCTCTCAAAATGGTGTACAGGGGCGGAGCCTATAGCCGCATGTAAAAAACGAAAGTAAAATACGAGATTTCGAATCGTTACAAATAACCGCAATGTATTTAGAAAAGTACAAATCCATTCGAAGCACATTAGGCATAATAGGCAGCGTCGTTGTGAGAGAGACACGGAAAATTACGAATCAACGAACCCAAAAAAAGTTACGAAAGTAGGAGTTGTGTCCAGAATCAACGAAAAACAACGTACTCTACCGAAAGTACGAACCCAAAAAAAGTTACGAAAGTAGGAGTTGTGTCCAGAATCAACGAAAAACAACGTACTCTACCGAAAGTACGAATTATAAAGCAACAAAAAATTCAACGAAAAATGTCGCTTGCAAAAATACGAATGAGTCCGAACACGAAAAATCCCGTCTAGCAAAATTACGAATGATTACGAATCAACAGGACCGGAAAGAAACGAACCGAAACGGAACGAATTTTTCCGTTGTGCACAAGTCTACTTTAGACCTATCTCGCTCCTTAACATAGACTTAAAGATATATGCAAAACTCATCTCTACTAGACTTCAGTGCTTTCTACCTGCCCTTGTGAAGTCAGACCAGGTGGGATTTGTGCCAGGGTGCCAGGCTACCTGGTTATAAATCTCATTCACCAAGCTAAGATGTCTCAAGGGCCTTCCCTGCTACTAACTTTGGATGCCGAGAAGGCCTTCGATAGGGTGCGTTGGGGGTACCATTACCACTTTATATATAGGTCCATCTGCATATGCATACTTAGAGGGCTTGTTCTCAAAGAACTTTACAATCTCGAAACTGAACGAGACAGGGCTGCTCCTCGTCTCTGCTTATCTTTGCCTTGGTAATGGAGCCCTTAGTGGAGAAAATTAGATCCCACGATACCATCAAAGGTATATCAGATTTATAAACCCTGATATAGCACTTAAAAGATGGGAAGTTAAGAGGATCAATGAAGTCTCCACTATCCTCAGAAATGACCAACATGTTCCTTTTGAAGAACTATCCTCTAGGTTTACTTTACCAAAAGGAGAGTTCTTAGCCTATGCCCAATTAAAATCCATTTTATCCCTAAACCTGGTATCAGAAAAAGGGCGTTCACAGGAAGCTTGGCAATTCTGGACAACACCAAACCCCAAGCGGAAGGGTATTTCTCTTTTTTACAATTGCCTACATGACAAACTTATATTCAACATATCTAATCCCTTGTCCACGTGGTGGACAGAACTAAATGTTACAATTACAGATCAACAATGGCACGAGGCAATTGTAAACAACCTGTGTGCTTCCAAATGCTCCAGGTACTGGGAAATTACACAAAAAATCCATCTTCCATGGTACTACAGTAGGTGACCGCAAGATTGTGTTTAAAACTAGCTCTGTATCGGCGAGATTGACCCCCTGCGAGCCCCGTCGCGGGAGCCAGCGCAGAGCTCTGTCGCTCATTGGGAAATTGAAAAAACACATTTTCCTATTGCAGCGAGCTCGAGATGAAGAAGGGTGAGTGTTCTCTATGGAGGGGATTTGTAGTGACTGATCAGCAATGCCTTGTCGCTTATTGGCAAAGGAAAAAACAAATTTTCCTATTGCAGCGAGCACGAGATGTCAGGCTTGCAGCGCCGAGCACCAGCGCGATGGGATCGCGCTAGAAACACAATCTTGCGGTCACCTACTGTACATGCCATATATGCTTCCTAAATTAAAATCTGACCCCTCTAACCAATGTTCTCAGGGGTTGTGGCCTGGTTGGTACGCTATCTCACATGATGTGGTTCTGCCCTAACATCTGTAGCTACTGGAACGCAGTATTCAGACTCGTAACAAAACTGACGAGGATTATATCCAGACCTAACCTCAGACTGGCTGTTTTAAGCATAGGAATAGAAAGATTCCCATTCGACATTGTGAATTAGATGCGGAAAACTCTGCATCCAATTCACAATAGCAGGAGAGTTTGACCGGCTCTCTATAGAGCCAGTTCACATATCTCTGCAGCAGGTCCGGTGCATTTTGTAGAAAAATGCTGTGTATCTTTTGCTCCGTATCAGGTCTGAATTCAGCCCAACATTCGGGCTGAAGATAGACCTGAAACGGTAAACCATCATGCACCGGTCTCCTGCTGTGAGCCGCATGCGACTCATGTATGAACCAAGCCTAAACATATCATCCAGCAAATACTCTTTGCCGCACGATTGATACTCGTGAGAAAATGGAAGGCTAATCTAGCTCCAAATGCAGGTGAGGTAGTCAAACTTATTTCTGAAACATAATCCCTAGAACAAATAATGGCGTACAAACATGGTTGCCTTTCCAAATTTTATAGACAATGGTCTACCTGGAGAACTTTATATAAAGAGACGTAAATCTCGCCCCCTCTTTATCCTCCATACACTGGAACACACATGTCCCAGGTTTTAGGCAGAAGTTTCCATGTTTTCCTCTATTCCTTTTTCCCCTTCCTTGTTCCTTCTTGCTGTATATCCTTATACATCAGTATTCTATTATTATAAAGTACAAAACTGATCGTCTTATGCGCTAGTTACAAGTAGTGAATCATTGTTCAGTTAAATGTGTAATAATATGTTTGCGAGGTAACTCCGTAAGAGAAATACATTTGAGTAATCTAAAGCTACTAAGGATATAAAAACATACAGAATTGGGATGGCATCCCTTGATATGACTGTAATGCTACCTTTGCATTTGTAAGCTGCATTTTTCCTTTTGTATCTTCCTTATCCTAAATGTCATGCTTGTTCTTTATCATTCTTGCAAAACTAATAAAAAATATTTGACATAGACAGAGCCGGCATGCTCCTTCTCGCCCACCTCAGAATGTCTAGATGGTGGACATAAGCCACAGCTGTGGCGTTGTCCGACTGGAGTCTGATCTGGTGCCCTTGTAGTCTCCTCGACCACGAGGAGAGACACAGCCTGATCGCCCGAAGTTCCAGAACATTGATCGGCATACAGTATTCGTCCAGAGTCCAGCGACCTTGGGCCGACTGGACCCCCCAGACTCCCCCCCCAACCTGTGAGGCTAGCGTCCAATAGAAAGGAAGGAAAAAATGTCCCAGACTGAAGTGCCGGGAATGTCAGTCACCAAGTCAGAGAGGCCCTGACTAGGCGATTTACCTGAATCTGATGATCCAGAGACAATGGGGATTTGTTCCAATAGGACAGAATCTCCCCCTCCGAGTGTGGAATTGGGAATACAGTACTGCCTCGATGGAGGCTACCATGAGGCCCAACTCACCGCAGCCTGGGTGTCTGCAACTTCCCTGGAGGGAGAAAACTCTCGCCTCTGAAGTGTACAGAGCAGTCCCAGGTATTCTAGGCGCTGAGTCTGAGCTAGCACCGACATCTGGAGGTACAGCATCCACCCAAAATCTCGGAGAGTCTGACTGACTATAGACACGTCCTCTTCTAATTTAAATCTGGAAACAGGTTACAGAAGAAGACCATCTAAACAACCTATGAAGGCAATGCCGCGCTGTCTCAACAAGGCTAGAATCGGGGCGAGCACCCTGGTGAAACTCTTGGTGCTGACGCTAGGTCAAAAAGGAAAGCCATAAAATAATAGTGGTCCTCCCTGACCACTAAACACAGGAACCAATGGTGCCTGTCGCATATGGCGACATGCAAGCACGAAGGTCCCCGGGATGGAGCGAACCGACTCCATCCTGAATTTCTGAACCCCCAACAAATCTTGAACTGACCCCTCAGGGCAGTCTGACGAGAAGGTAGGAGAGGAAGATTTGAGGCAAGAAACCTTCCGGCGAACAAGAAAGAAAAAACTCGATCTTGTACCCTGAAGAGACCACTTCGCAAACCCACCGTTCGGAAAAACAGGAAGGCTACACAAAGGCATTAAGTGCCTTGAGGTCTATGATCGGACGACTCCGTCCTCCTCTGGGACCATGAACAGATTCAAAAAGAATCCCTGAAACCTGTCCTGCGGCGGTATGGGAATGACAACCCTCAAAAATACTGCATTTGTACGGGAAAGGAAGTTCCCGGCTTACAGGGTGGCCCTTTACTCTTAGTGGACTGAGGTATAAGAGTTCAGTTACCTCTTGTGACATCCTTAACAACGTCACCAGTGATGCAACAAAGAGCCTCCCACCTTAGAAAGGAAATCTGTCAGAGCTTCCATAAAAGCTCGGTCAGCGGACCAGCATATCAGCCCTCTCAAATGGCGCAAGACCACCACGGACACAGAGGCCCTGGAGACTACAAAAGTCACATCCAGGATTGCCGCACCTATGTACACCAGACCCTGCACCTGCTGGTCTGCCAGTATCACAACTATTAGAGAGAGTTGATGCTCCTCCACTGTCTGGTACAAATGTTTTGTCCATTCAGTGAGTGTCAGAGACACCAAAGTTGCAGCCACTAACGGGCGCAGCACTGACCCCAGCATGGCGAACACTGTCCGTGGTACCCCTGATATCAGGGGTTCAACTTCATGGGATTTTTATTTTTTTAATTACTCTTCAAAAGGATAACGGACCGCCGTGTGCGCTGAGGGACCAAAAAGGACCTCTGCGGCAGTCCCCATCCCTTATATATGATCCATCAAAGAAATCAATCATAAGGAAAAACCTACATAGAGCGGGTCGGTTAGTGCGACCCAAAAAAGGACTGACACCTCAGTGGATGTCCCAGCAGATACTACACTGATAAGTGCTGTTTGTACAAACACATTGTTTATACTGTGTATTGCCCCAAAGGCGCACATGTCATTGAAGCGTGGGAGGAAACCGCAGTATTTGGAGGAAACCCACGCAGACACAAAGAGTAATAATAATTTATACACATACTGTGTATGTATTTAGTGTGTGTGTATAAACATATTGTGTATGTTTATAGTGTGTATTGCGCCGAGGGCGCGCAAGTCTTTGGAGAGTGGGAGGAAACCGGAGCACCCGGAGGAAACCCACGCAGACATGGACATGCAAACTTCAGGCAGATGGCATCCTCTGACACCTCAGAACAGTGGTCCTGAGTCAGAGTCAGAGCATTCCCCAGGATATGGCGGGGGAGGGGACGCTACATACCCCCCAATGCCCGCATCCAGGGCTGCAGACAATTTGTCCTAGTAACTGCAGGTGCAGGGGCACCTGTTTCTGCCTCTGGAATTAGCTTCAGACTCCATTCTGACCCACTAACAGTCCATAGGGACTAAGTCAACACAGTAGTATAATACATTCACATACATACACATACTGTGTATGTATTTAGAGTATACGTATTAGTGCGTGTGTAAAAACAGAAAGTATATGTTTCTACTGACAATTCACCCTCCTAACTGCACTGACCGGGGGGGAGCTACCCAGGGCCACACCACCCAGCCAGAGACTGCGCAGCACCGTTGTCCGTTCTGCCTCACACACCTGTGGTAATCTGTGAGGTGATTAGCGCTATTCACGCCGTTCAGGAAGCTTCCAGCGCTAGAGGCCAAGCCACACAGTGAAAAAAAAAAATTCCCAAAATGGCCGCCGGGCTCCTCAGAAAAAAAGGGCGCACACTACAAGAAAATGCAATGAAGACCTGCGGCACAGCATGGCTATGACAAAATGGCCGCCAATGGAATTTTTCAATACAGAAAAAAACCACTAGAAAATGCCACCGGCGCTACCAAAAATGGCACCCGAGCACACTGAGGTGGACGAGAAGGCCGCAGGAACGCCAAGCGGAGGCTACCAAAAAACACACCACCCCCACAGAGAGCGGACCCCGACACTCCCACAGCCCCCAACTTGGATACGGAGACCCCTACAGGTAAACCCTGCCGACGCAGCAGGCCCCGCAATGGGGAGGAGCAAAGAAGTGGGACAGAGGGAGGGAAGGGAGGAGAGGGGACCCCTAATGACCCTCCAGTAAAGCCCAGCTGTTCCAAACCATCAAAACGGAAGGAACTGTACTTACCCGTCCATGCGTAAACATTGCTGGTGCGTCCCTGACAGACTAGAGCCGAGTAGTACGGAGTAGCTGTCGGCCCGGTCCACTGTGAATGAGACAGCAAGCAGCCCAGTCATATGTGGACCCCGGAGCACAAGCTCACCGGCCACCCCTGGAGCCATGGGGTATGTCATGACAGACCCGACGCCTATTTGCAGGGGACTGTACATGCTCGCTGGCCGGACTGGGAAGACTACAAGAATCTATATATCCAGCCTGTCGCCCAGCCGACTGTTGATAGAAGAATCACAAAATAAAATAAATTTAAATAAATTAAACATTTTCCTCAGGACTCTGGGCCCAAAGGGAGCCACATCCATCTCCTCTGCTAGGCAGAACAAAACTGAGCTGCTAACTGCAGGGAGAAGGGTTATGTCTGGAGGGACCGCCCCCTGGGTGGGGCTGTTCAACTCTGTTAAAGTAACATGTATTTAAATATCTAACATGTCTGCCTAGTCCTCTCCTATGGACAGGAACATAACCCATATGTCAAGAATTAAGAAGGCTGTGTCCGTTCATGGACGAAAAGAGAAACTCAACATGCATAAATTTTCTGCAGGTGATCCGACCCAATCTCCAACGGCGGAAGCTCTGCTGAGTACACATCCGACAATGGCTTTGAAATGAATGGGAAGTGACGTCACCCATAGAGTTACTAAGGGGGTTCCATTGACGCACGTGTCTTCTGCACCCGCCCACACAGCAAGTCACGGCTGACAGCTCAGCGTGGGATCAGAGCTTCTGCTGCTGGAGATCGGGTCAGATCGCCTGTAAAAAAGGTATGTATACTGAGTTTTTCTTTTCAGGGCTAGAGATGTTGGTGTTAGAATGTTGGTGGCTATAGATGCAGGGATTTTAGTTTTTGCATGGACTTCCACTTTAAAGTGATTGTAAAGGTTTTGTTTTTTTTAAATAACAAACATGTTATACTTACCTCCTCTGTGCAAAGGCTTTGCACAGAGCAGCGCCAATCCTCCTTTTCTTTGGTACCCCGGCGGCGCTCCTGGCTCCTCCCCTGTATCAAGTGCCCCCACGGAGAGCTGCATTCCATGGGGGCAGTCGTGCAGGCACGCTCCCAAGTCCTTCTGCTGCATCCATTGGCACAGACAGCAGGACTCGGCCCTGCCCCCTGGCTCCCATGTCACTGGATTTGATTGACAGCAGTGGGAGCCAATGGTAAGAGAGCCGTGATGCACACTGGGTCATTCCCCCCTCCCGCCCACCCTTGGCACTCGGGGGGTGGAGTGGTCACCACTGTGTGTCAATGGCACTCAGTGCGCGCCGGATGTGCAGCGTCCTTGTGATGTAGCTCCTCCGGCACAGCACATTCCATGCTCCCGAGCAATGGTGGGGTAGGTTGGCGCCTGTTGCCGAGAGTGTACACGTTCTGGCATGTGTCCCGCTCTCTGTCTCTTCCTCGCTCGTGGTTGTGGCATAGGGGGCGTGACCATTGCGGCGTGCCTTCATAGGCGGCGGTCCGGCTGTACATTGAGCTCCTCCCAGCCCTTAGTGTCATTACACTGTTTCACACTGCTTGATGGATTGGTCACCACTCCGCATATACAGGTAACCCCCACCTTCACATATTCCTTTCCCCCTACTGGCTGTCCTGGTGATGACCTCTTACCATGGTAATCTACCTTCACTCCCGGTTGGCCTCCATTTCACCTTATCACACCACTCTCCTACATCCCCATCATCCCCCTTCCCCCACCCTTGCACACACCAGTTCCTTCACCTTGTCTGTTTTATCCCATGCATTCAGCCTTAACATTCCTCATGTCCTTCTCATTTAGTTACCACTCTCACCATACTTACACGCACACCAGGGATACTCCGTGGGTTCGTGGCCACCTGAACCGCCTCTGTGATTGGTGCCGCTGTGCACATGCCCCTTCGGCTCCCGCCAATGATGCCTCTCAGTTGGCTCACCGTCCCTGACGCCATGCCTTCCAGTGCACCCACAACCATATCCCACTTGTCTGCTCCTGAAAGGCGGCTATAAGCCGCGAAACGCGTCAAGCTACCAGATATGATGCATGGGTCACACACCCAGCTGGTTATTTGTATACAAGCTTTTACCTGATAGGGATCCTAAGAATATTGATCGTGCAGATGTTAATATTTAAATTTTTGTACCCTACTATGAATATGGTGGTTCCCTTGTTTTACCTTTTTGTACAATGTTTATAAACATGTTGTTATCTATGTTTGCCAGATCAGCAATTGGCACTTTATTATAAGTGCAATTCTTGTACATGGTATTCAATGTATCTAAACATGTTTTTATGTATCATTAAACTATTCTACTTTCCACCTCTATTCATTTTGTCATCCTGAGCTTCAATTAAAGTCCCAAACCCCCCTTGCTCACATCACTGCCGCCATTCGCTGCAGTGGTGTGTTCCTTTGTCTTTATGACAGGGATGGAGGCGCATGACATCTGCCCAGTCATGGCCTCACTCAAAGTCCCAACCTTCCCTATCCCCCTCTTTTTTGAATATGTCTTAGGGATGGATGCTCTTGATGACATCTACAGACCTTATTGTTGTAACAGTTAATTCTGCACCAAACCTTACTGGTTCAATATTTTCTTCCCCTGATTATCTGCATGATATTGTAACCTCTTAAACATCCTACCCTTTTAATGCGGTTACACATGGTACATACTGTACACTGTTGTTTCCACTTTGGTGTGCCTTGGTTGTCTAGTTGTCTTGGTCTCCTCTCTGCCCTATTCTCATTGGTGCGGGAGCCATGACGCACACTGGGGCATTCTCCCCTCCCGCCCGCCCTTGACGCTCAGGGGGTGGAGTGGTCGCCACTGTGTGTCAACGTCACTCAGTGCACCCCGGATGTGCAGCGTCCTTGTGATGTAGCTCCTCCGGCACAGCACGTTCCATGCTCCCGAGCAATGGCGGGGTAGGTTGGCGCCTGTTGCAGAGCGTGTACATGCTCTGGCATGGGTCCCGCCCTCCGTCTCTTCCTCGATCGTGGTTGTGGCGTAGGGCGCATGGCCATTGTGGCGTGCCTTCATAGGCGGCGGTCCGGCTGTACATTGAGCTCCTCCGAGCCCTTGGTGTCATTACACTGCTTCACACTCCTTGATGGATTGGTCACCACTCCGCATATACAGGTAACCCCCACCTTCACATATTCCTTTCCCCCTACTGGCTGTCCTGGTGATGACCTCTTACCATGGTCATCTACCTTCACTCCCGGTTGGCCTCCGTTTCACATTATCACACCACTCTCCTACATCCCCATCATCCCCCTTCCCCCACCCTTGCACACACCAGTTCCTTCACCTTGTCTGTTTTATCCCATGCATTCAGCCTTAACATTCCTCATGTCCTTCTCATTTAGTTACCACTCTCACCATACTTACACGCACACCAGAGATACTCGGTGGGTTCGTGGCCACCTGGACCGCCTCTGTGATTGGTGCCGCCGTGCACATGCCCCTTCGGCTCCCGCCACTGATGTCTCTCGGTTGGCTCACCATCCCTGACGCCATGCCTTCCAGTGCACCCACAACCATATCCCACTTGTCTTCTCCTGAAGAGCGGCTAGATATGATGCATGGGTCACACACCCAGCTTGTTATTTGTATACAAGCTTTTACCTGATAGGGATCCTAAGAATATTGATCGTGCAGATGTTATTATTTTAATTTTTGTACCCTACTATGAATATGGTGGTTCGCTTGTTTTACCTTTTTGTACAATGTTTATAAACATGTTGTTATCTATGTTTGCCAGATCAGCAATTGGCACTTCTTGTACATGGTATTCAATGTATCTAAACATGTTTTTATGTATCATTAAACTATTCTACTTTCCACCACTATTCATTTTGTCATCCTGAGCTTCAATTAAAGTCCCAAACCCCCCTTGCTCACATCACTGCCGCCATTCGCTGCAGTGGTGTGTTCCTTTGTATAGAATGCATTAAGGTGAAGAACATCAAGACAATTCCTTTAATTGAACAAGCTGAATTTATAAGCCGATTTGCTACAATGCACAGTGCACCAGATTTTGAGTTCACCAGTTTTAGTAAATCTCCCCCAATAAGTTCATGCAATTTACCTCAATCTGAGTTTTGTGTAATTCCATAAAAAATAAGCATGCATAGCTCTGGAGGGTCAGTAGGAGTTCACTCCCTGAAGTCTTTCTTAAGTAACTTCCTATGTCCATGCTTTTTAAATATCTGTCCGCATTCAAACTTCCAAGTCATATCTAAACCTTGTTGGTGACTGAGAAAAATGTGGGTATTTTACTACATCAAGCTTTCTGTAAGTGGCAGGCGGTGAACTGTTCCACTACAATGATGCCAGGATGCAAAACTGAATTCTGTGAATAGGGATTAACTGAATGATTTCAGCAAAACTGATCTTTTTGCAAAACAATTTTTGTCTTTGAAATTTCACTGAAGTGGAAACTCTCAATTATATTATTTTTTAACAAATTTGTTTCTTAATTTAGCGAGTGTATATGGGGAATATAGTTAAGGAATTTTATGTTTTGTTTTTAATCATTTTGTTCTTTCAGCATTTTGTTTTTTTATTGTTACTGTATTACTTTTTTTTCTGTCTGTTATTTTCTTACCAGTGTGCCCATTTTTTCCTGCCCAAAATAGCAAGAGTTTGCAAAAATCTGCCAATTTTCCTTGTAATATTAAAGAAATTACAGTCCTCACTTTCAGTCATTTCCATTAGTAGGTAGGATGTGTCTCCTGCATGCATCTTCAGGTTTATTTTCATTTTGACTGAGTTGTACCTTTAATACAGTTACTGAAAACACTGCTCATGTATGGCTTTAGCTATTGTCTAATGCTGTTGATAAGAGAATGTGTCTATCATTCTGTAAGACACAGACAGGGGTACGTTTCAGTATCTATATTTTCATTACTACTGAGCAGATGTTCATGTACTGTGGCTGCAAATTCTTCATGGTTCATTCCACATGTTTCCCATGTGTTCAGTCTCCATTGTACCTTGTGTGTGCTGTAAGCACATTTAGCATATGTGACAGAGAATGATTGCAAAAAACAAACATATGGTACAGACTCATCAAAGATTACTAATTACACATCCCAATAGAGTCTTATGTCTTTTGAGAATATATGTTTTGAGAAATATCCATAGAAACAAATATTGGCCAAAGCTGTGGTAATGCAATTCTTCAAATTTAATATATGCTAATGTATGATATATGAGGTTCACATTACAGTATTTGTATTACTTACTGTGAACTTACTTTAAAATGTGTTCAGTGGATTTTTGTAAGTAAACATTATAGAACATTGGGTAATGAATACATAAATACATAAATGTAAAATAATAGAGTGGCCAGATAGGGTTACGCAAACTACACTGCTCAAAAAAATGAAAGGAACACTTTGAAAACACATCAGATCTCAACGGGGCAAAATCTCATACTGGAGTTCTATACTGATATGGACTGGGTAATGTGTTAGGAATGAAAGGATGGCACATCATTTGATGGAAAAGAAAATTATCCACCTACAGAGGGCTGAATTCAAAGACACCCCGAAAATCAAAGTGAAAAAATTATGCAGCAAGATAGTCCATTTTGCTGAAATTTCATTGCAACAACTCAAAATGGTCCTCAGTAGTTTGTATGGCCCCCAAGTGCTTGTATGCATGCCTGACAACATCAGGGCATGCTCCTAACAACACGACAGATGGTGTCCTGGGGTATTTCCACCCATATCTGGACCAGAGCATCACTGAGCTCCTGAACAGACTGAGGTGCAACCTGGCGGCAGCGGATGGACCAAAACGTAATGTCCCAGAGGTGTTCTTTTGGATTTAGGTCAGATGAACGTAGGGGCCATTCAATGGTATCAATTTCTTCATCCTCCAGGAACTGGCTCCATGCTCTCGCCACATGAGGCCGGGCATTGTCGTGGACAAGGAGGAACCCAGGTCCCACTGCACCAGCGTAGGGTCTGACAATGGGTCCAAGGATTTCATCCCGATACCTAATGGCACTCAGGGTGTCATTGTGTAGCCTGTAGAGGTCTGTGCGTCCCTCCATGGATATGCCTCCCTAGACCATCACTGACCCACCACCAAACTGGTCATGCTGAATGATGTTACAGGCAGCATAAAGTTCTCTGCGGCTTTTCCAGACCCTTTCACGTCTGTCACATATGCTCAGGGTGAACCTGCTCTCATCTGTGAAAAGCATGGGGCACCAGTGGCGGACCTACCAATTCTGGTGTTCAATGGATAATGCCAATCGAGCTCCACAGTGTCCGGCAGTGAGCACAGAACCCACTAGAGGACATCGGGCCCTCGGGCCACCCCCAAGAATTCTGTTTCTGATTGTTTGGTCAGAGACATTCACACCAGTGGCCTGCTGGAGGTCATTTCGTAGTGCTCTGGCAGTGCTCATCCTGTTCCTCCTTGCACAAAGGAGCAGATACCGGTCCTGCTGATGGGTTAAGGACCTTCTACAGCTCTGTCCAGCTCTCCTAGAGTAACTGCCTGTCTCCTGGAATCTCCTCCATGCTCTTGAGACTGTTCTGGGAGACACAGCAAACCTTCTGGCAATGACACGTATTGATGTGCCATCCTGGAGGAGTTGGACTGCCTGTGCAACCTTAATAGGGTCCAAGAATCGCCTCGTGCTACCAGTAGTGACACTGACCCTAGCCAAATGCAAAACTAGTGAAAAACAGTCAGAAAAGATGAGTAGGGAAAAAAAATGTCAGACACCGCCACCTGAAAAAACATTCCTGTTTTAGAGGTCGTCTCATTGTTGCCCATCTAGTGCACCTGTTAATTTCAATTAACAGCAAAGCAGCTGAAACTGATTAACAACCCCCTCTGTATACAACCCTCCCCCTCTGCTACATAACTGACCAGATCAATATCCCAGGAGTTCTGAATCAAAAGTGTTCCTTTCATTTTTTTGAGCAGTGTATATGTAGCTCTACCCCCGTAGGAGCTGCTGGTTTAATGTTGGGCCTGCACGTTACCTCAGTATTCGTTGTCTAGGGGAAGACTGTCTGTAGAAACTCCAATGTCCACACACGATGTAAATCCTTAAACAGTTAGGTTTTATTTTCCTTTTTGCATAAACATATAGAAAGGTGAAAGGAAGGGGTAGGTTCAGGCACACGGTGCAGATCACCAGGGAGAACTCCTCAAATATACAGTCACTCACCCCTCTCCCCAGAGTGGGCACCGCCCACCCAGACAGGCCCCTCCCACCCGGCCCAGCAGCCAGCACGATGCACGAACAACACCAGGACCAGTCTCCTCCACAGACTGGCGATGCATAGAACTGGACAATCTGGGATCCTCTGCCACAGGACCCAACACCCGAACCTCCAGCCAAACAGTCAAGAGCCTTCAAGCCGACCCGGCAGACTGCAAGGTGAGCCTCAGCTGTGGTGCATCCTCCAATAGATTCACCAGGCCCTCCTCAAGACACCAGCCCCCCGAATGGTTCCCTCCAGGACAGGCCCTCCCCTGGCCTCCCCCACTGAGTGGCCTCCTCCCTCAGGACGGACAGCCCAGGACCACCTTCGAGGTGCAGACCCAGTCAGCACAACTGGGCCTACTGGTTGGAATTGCGGCCTCGGACCAGCATGGTTCTGAGGCCGAAAATCACACAATACACCCCTCATGCCAGGAGGGCCGTGAGAGGACGAAGGACCCCAAAAAATGGCGTATGCCTCTTAAGTACCCTTCCCCAGCATGCTTAGCAGGGAGACCATGCCCACTGTACTTTTCCTGGGGGGAAGGTACCCAATACACTCTGGCCTGTCAGTCTTCCACATTGGCCTGGAGTGGTAACGCTACCTACAGGCAAACAGTGGGAAGTCCATCCAACACAGCCACAGCAGGAACAGAGGCTAATTTAACATGAATAATGTACATCTGAGCCTAACTATTTATTGGGCTCAGATACCCAATAAATTGAACATAGCGCCCCAGTCATTGGGAGCAGGGCGCTACATACTCCCCTTTCTACGTAAAGACACTGTTCCCAGTGTCTAGGGGGAAAAAAACAACACCTCAGTCCTGAGGGTTTGGCACCTGAACCAAAAAAAAACTTGTATGGGGAAGGGGAGAAAGGAAAGAGACAAGATATGACTTATGACATAAAATTTCAATAAGATAAGAACACAATATACATTATACATTACACACTACCACCCATCACTAACTATCTAACCCTCCCCATTCTCCGGAGGTCTTGAAAGAAGTTCTGGTTACCCAAAAGAGAAAAACAAGACACAAATATATACAGCAGAATAATTGTAACCATCCTAAAATGTTTCTAGAGAAGCAGAGCTACACCTCTGTCAGAGGTGGAACTTTCCTTGTTTACTTTTTAAAGCCTAAAGCCTCGTACACACGACCGATTTTCTCGTCCAAAACCGGCAAGAAAAGTGCCGCGTGAGCTTTTTTGTCGAGAAAACCGTTCGTGTGTATGGTTTTACGACGAGAAAATTGCCGTGAATCTCGACGAGAAAATAGAGAACCTGCTCTCTATTTTCTCGTCAGGATTCCAGATTTCATCGTCGTGTTTCTCGTTGGCCTGTTTTGTGACGAGAAAATGGTTCGTATGTATGCTTTTACGACTCTTCCAAAAGCGCGCATGCTCAGAAACAACTATGAGATGGGAGCGCATCTTCTGGTAAAACAAGCCTTCGTAATGGAGATAGCACATTCATCACGCTCCAAATTTTTGCATCGTTTAAATGTTGTGCATTGAAATCTTCGTAAGAATGTTACATTAATCCAAACGAATGAACTTCTTTTGCTGCTGATCTTCACACAGAGTTATGACTATCTTTTTTTAACCTTTTTCATGCTGCTCTTAAGAAGATTTATGTGTATTATATCGTGCAAGTTTTTTGGAATATTAAAAAATTAGATATTTTTCTAACTGATGTTAATTGTAATTTCGCAATGTTTTGATAGTGATCTCCCATTGAATCTTTTAATATATATTATTTACATTTTACACCCTTTTTTGTGAAATCAGATTTAGTTATTTTTTTGGGGGGTTGTTATCTGTCCCTTTTTTTGTCAGTCAAATGTATCTGCTTACTCCAAAGCTAGATTTTTAATTTTTAGAAAGACACATAGTCAAGTATGAACTTAAATAAAAATAACATTTATTCATGTTTGAACTAAAATAAAGAGAAGGCAGCGCTGGAGAAGCTGCTGCCATTTGTGCATCCCAGGGACCCCAGAGCACACAGCAACCCTGTGTGGACACTAAAATTGGGAGCTTGAGAAGGCCAACATTTCTGAACACAATCTGATGCTGGCCTCCCAGAGGTCAGGAACAGCAGCAGGTGATATATATGTCCCAAGTGTGTGGTACTACAACAGGCTGCCTTCTGTCCGACCACAATGAAGCAAGGCCATCACTTCCTCGTCTTCCTGGCAACCTTCCCTGCAACCTTCCCTGGAGCCTTCTCTGCAGCCTTCCTTCTTCGTTTGGCTGGAGGCTGGGCCACTGGAGGGGTACTCCTGTCAGGAGGAGGAGGAGGTGGAGAAGGGAGTGGGGCAGAAGAACAAGGTGGAGGTGAAGGAGAAGGGGGTGGGGCAGAAGAAGAATGTGGAGGTGGAGGAGGAGGTTGAGGTTGGGACAGTTGTGCCACCTCACAAATAGCTGTATTGGGGGTAATTTTTTCCATCACCCCCTTGTTGAGCAAGGTGATGAGCAGGGGCTCGCATAGGAGGCGTTGCTCCATGCTCATCACCTTGAACTTTGCCTCCACTAGGCCGGCAATGGCCTCTTCAGGGCATGTGGGCTCCTGGAGGGTGGCATGGGCCTCACGAATAAGGGCCATTGCTGCCTCACTGGTGGTCCTGTCCCTCCTGCCTCTTTTGGGAAGCCAGATGGGAGGCACCTGGGATCTGGTGCTTCTCCTTTGCCCTGCCACCTCCTGGCTGCCACTGGGCCCTGCCTCCTCCTGGCTGCCACTGGGCCCTGCCTCCTCCTGGCTGCCACTGGGCCCTGCCTCCTCCTGCCTGACAGTTTCCAGACCCTCCTCCTGGCTGATTTCATCCTGTGTATGAAAAAGGGACATAGTTTAATATGTTGGTTTAATCTTTGCATCAAACTTTATAAACATGATTGAAGCAATTAGAATGTAAATCCAGAAATAATTTTTTCCAATTTACACCTACATCAGATTGACTATTTAGCACCCAATTAAGTGCAGACTAATGTCTAGAGATCTTGATTTCACTTGTGGAACCCAAAATATTGTATGTTTCTCATCTTGACATATTTGTCAAACATTAATTTTATCACAATGCAATTTCATTTAATACTATACCTGGCTCCAGATGGCCAAATCAGGATCATCCAGGATGGCTACCTCCTCTTGCTCCAGAGAAGGCTCAGGTTAGCTGCAGGGAAGTCTGGGGGGAAGAGTGGAGAGTGATGGCCTTGCCTCAATGTGGTCATCCAGGAAGGACATCCTGCTGTAGTACCACAAAATCGGGACATACACATCACCTGCTGCTGCTCCTGACCTCTGAGAAGCCAGGACCTTAGAGCATTCAGTCCTGTAGGTGCCTCTCAAGCTCCCAATTTTAGTGTCCACTTGTTTTGCTGTGGCTGTGGGCACCTTGGTCTGCACAAATGGGAGCAGCTTCTCCAGCGCTGCTTTTCTCACACCTCTTTTTTTGTGGATGGGGTTTTTCGTCTCCCACAGAGCCGGCAGCTCCCTTACCCGGTCAATAAATTCCGCCAGGAACTCTTTGTCGCTAATAAAGACATTCATATTGTATCTGCAAGTTAAAAAAATAATATATAACTAATGTGAGGCAAACAGTCTAACCTCCTTAACATCGTAGTCACCATATATATCCTACAACATTCTCAAGACAGTATAGGCCAACAATTTGGCACAGTCTCAAAATCACATACCTTCGTTCGCATGTCCGTCACTTGAACTCCTCTCTCCGCACACCGATTGTACTATAGTCACATGTGTGTTTGCTATATACACACCACGCATGCGTCAAAATACGAACACGTCGCTCCGCACACGTCGCCCACCCATGACGTCGCCCACCCCTTCTCTTTCGGCGCGCAGACAGATATGGCGGAGTTACAGCAGGTGTCTGATAATTCCGCAACTAACGAGGAGGAGACAAGCCCGGAGACCGAGGAAACGTCACGATCAAGGAGGAGATTCAAGGCATCTAATATGTCTTTTGCGGAGATGGCGGAGATGGTGGACATCTTGCTCAAGGCTGATTATGACGCAAAGCATGGGCCGTATAGCAAACCAAATAGAAGGAAGGCCAAAATCCTCACTAAAGTCTGAAGACGAATTTCGGGGTGAAACGCTCAAATGAGCAGCTCAGAAAGAGGTGGTCAGACCTCAAAATGAGGGAGCCAGAGCAGTTAAGGAGCATTAAGAGAATGCTCGCAAAAAGTAAGTAAAATGTACACTTTTCTGCTATTAATCCTTTTCTAAACTGACATGTTGCTGGTTTAGGTTTTTTTTCTTATTGGACTCCCTTCCAAAATGTAATATTTTGAACTTGGTTGGGCACAGTAATCGTTCGTTACGTTACAGACACTTCGTTCGGCCACTATCCGCTGTTTTGGCTTATTTTACAGCCACAAAAGTAATTAGACATCTGCCATTTTTTTGGAAATTTGGGGCACAAAGTTTTAGGCTAGATGATGTGTTTGTAAAGAGAATGAAATGCAAACTGTAAACTGTGTAAAGGAGAGGACACTCAGCAGCTGCTTCCACATCTGTACTTTGGAGCACTATAGTGTGGGCCACCAGACCCGCCTTTTTTGGGTGCCCCACACAGGTGCATCAGAGAATTTTTGTGTTGCCTACATGTCTAAAAAATGACAGACAAAGGTGAAAACTAAACATATTCTTGATCAGAAATAATGCATTCATCTTTAACTTCTGCCCAAACACACACTTGTACCCCACTTCCAAGCAATTTAGCCTGTTTTTTTTTTAACATAGAGAATTTCTGTGTGATAACTCTACCTTTTGTTTGATTCTCATAGGGGAGAGAAGACTGGGAGGAGAACACTCCAGGGAGCACAGGAACCCCACAGCTTCACAACAACCCCAAACTCCAAAAGACCCACAACCGAAGGATGTAGAGGAAGTTGAGGTGGAGGAAGGAGGAGTGCAGGAAGGAGAGGTGGATGACGTTGTGGAACTGGTCACCACAACAGGTCAGTATCTGTCACCACAGCTTCAGGTAAGAGATGTAGGCCTGCAGAGTTATAATACCTTTTGTATTTTGTTTTTAGGGGATGTGAATGTTGGGGTGAAGGATAGTACACGTTTCTCTGCTGACAGTGCCCTCCGCCTCATCCAGCAAGTGATGGAATGTAGCACGGAACTGGACAAAATTAAAGAAAGAATTCATGTGATGGATCAAACATTTAAAGACATTCTCGATGTTTTGGGGAGAATTCAATAAGGCATCCAAACCCCCTTTTTTTTCATGTTTGTTCTTCCACTTTTTAAAAACTTTTTGACAATCAAACCAGCCAAAAATTGAATCTGCACACAGTGTGTCAACATGTGCCATCTGCCATCAGGGGATATCCATGTACGTCTTTTGGGGGTGCAACCCCTTCCTCGTATCTAAAGTAGGTGAACTGAGGAAGGGGTTGCACCCCCAAAACACGTCCATTGATCACCCCTGATGGCAGATAGCACATGTTGACAATAGGGATCAGGAGTCTAAAATCCCTATAGGAAAATAATCCCAATTGTGTGCATATTCAATTTTTGGCTGGGCAAGGGGTGGCAGGACCCCATATTAGGACGGGCACATAGAGACATATAGTTTATGTAAGTGAATGTCTCAGATTGCTCCGAGGTATCCAATTTTGTAATTTTTGGAATGCAACTGTTGTTTTTGTATTTTCCTAAGAAAACAATTGCCTGTTTGTGGCCAGGCAAACCAAAAAAGTAAAAAAACAAAAAAAAAGGTGTGTGAATGTGCACATAGTAAAATATTTGAACACAAACAACACGTAGCTTCTTTTTCTAATACACTCTAACCTTATTTGGTTATTTTTTAAAGGTTACATAGTGAAATGGTTGGTATTTACTAAAGGAAAATACACTTGGCACTACAAATGCACTAAGACAAACTAGGAGACAGGAAACCAACAAAAGTTATAAGTTTAAACAAGATTTTTATTTTGATCGTTAGACAGGAATCTTTAGCCATAGCCTGGCATAGGAATTGCCCCCCTACCCGTGAAATAGTCCATGTATTTGTCCCGAACCTCACGGGCATTTTGGGGGGGCAAGCCAGCACGGGCAGATTCCAGGCCCGGCAGGGGATTAGCAGGGGAAAGTCCAGCCTCAGGCAAAACTGAGGCTATATAGGAATTTGATTTGCGGCAGAGAAAATTGTGTAGCACACAGCAGCATAAAACTACATAGTTTATTTTGTACTCCGCCAAGTGTATTGAAGTCATAAAAAGGCGGAACCAGCTGGCCATTATGCCGAAGGCATTTTCAACGACTCTTCGGCCCCTGGCCAGCCGGTAATTGAACACCCTCTTCTCTGGGGTCAGGGTCCTGTGAGGAAATGGCCTCATAAGATGCGGTCCAAGTCCGAAGGCTTCATCAGCCAAAAAAACAAAGGGGAGTCCTTCAACATTCCCTGCATCCGGTGGCAATGCAAGGTCGTCACTCTGGAGACGGAGGGCAAACTCTGTCTGGATGAAGGATCCCCCATCGGACATCCGGCCATTCTTCCCTACATCAACATAGAGGAATTCATACTGTGCTGACACCACCGCCATCAGCACAATGCTATGAAACCCCTTGTAGTTGTAGTAGTAGGACCCAGAACGGGGTGGCGGCACGATGCAGACGTGCTTCCCGTCTATAGCACCACCGCAGTTGGGGAAGTCCCACCGCGTGGCAAACTCCGATGCCACAGTCAAACATTACAAGGAGATTCTAAGAAAATACATTAGAGGCCAACATCAAGCAAAGTCTACGTTTATTAAGGTGTTTTAAATAAGTATAATGGAAGGCTCATGTATCATATTCATCACCCCCTATGATGGTCCATTAATAAATTATAATGGGGAGGGGGGTAGATGTGTTTGGCCACAGGATAGCATTGCAGTGGCGGTGCATCCAGAGTGGGCGCTGGAGCACTGCCCCCTCTCTCCTGTGCCCGTCACTCAGAACAATACATAGGTTCATGCCTTGCATTAACCTATGTATTGTCTATGCCGCCCACTATTCAGGTGGATGGCCCCCTGTTAAGCGACCGACATATGAAGAACTGCGGTATTTATGGGCTTAAAATTGCATATCAGAAACAGGGAGGAAAATTGTCTTGCACATTACAGCCTGAGGGATGTAATTGGCTTCAGAAAATTTAAATAGGGGACGCGGTGGGGGGCATTCCTTGGGTAAACACTGACAGGCTGCTCTGCCAATCATGTTCACCAAGTCTGTTTAATGGTAACATGATTGGCTGATGCAACATCAAGGGAAGGAGAAGACATCAAGGACAGAAGAAGGATGGCGCTGACCAGAAGAAGGTAAGTGCAGGGCTGGGGGGGAACTGGCTGCATTGGAGGGGACAAAATGGCTGCATTAGAGGGAACAAAATGGCTGCATTGGAGGGAACAAATGGGGGCGTTTAATAGGCACCAGAGCAAAAAAGGAGGAAGTTTATTTCCTAAATTGGGGTTTGAACCCCCAAACATTTGGAGCAACAGGCGCCCCTGCTGGAAAGGTTAGTGAAGGGAAATATGCATGGAGGAGAAAAAAGGGGCAATCTAAAGCTTCCAGCATGCATGGGGACAAAGGGGACATTCTCAGCATATTATAATCATGGTAATTAGGGAAGGATGAAAGAAATACAATACATTAGCATACATGAAATACATATGTGATGTTAATGGAGAAAACTTACCCTAATATAGTCCTCCTGCAGGACTTGTATAATAGCAGAACAGGTGCCTGGGATTATGAGGCCCAGAGCCTGGGGGGAGATGCCTGTCGTGAACTTCAAGTCCTGCAGACTTCTCCCTGTCGCCAGATAACGTAACGTGGCGATGAGCCTCTGCTCAGCACTGATGGCTTCCTGCATAACGGTGTCCTGCCTGGTAATATAGGGGGACACCAAAGCCAACAGTTCCTGAAAAACGGGGTCAGACATCCGCAGAAAATTCCTGTAGTCCTCAGGATTATTCTCGACGATCTCCCGCAGCAGAGGCATATGGCAGAATTGGTCCTGCTGGAGCAACCAATTCTTGGTCCATGAACTCCTCCTCACACCATTCATGGACTGGTCTTGGTCCAAAACAAGCAGACCAACACCAAGCGCACGCAGAGCACGAACTCGACGACGAGAACGTCCAGGCGACATGGCTAGGAAACGGTCATCTTATCAGAACGTACAGAACAGAACGCACTTTAGAACAGCAAGGCCTATGAATAACGAACTGAAAAACAGAAACGAACAGGCAAGAACGCACTGTAAAACAGATACGACCTGCCTAGACGCCCTGAAAGTCAAGATACGAACCCACAAGCACAAACTGAACCGCAGAAAACGAACTGAAAAGTACGAAGACTGAAAAGCGCGAATCGTCTCTTTCCAAACTTTTACTTCACACACGGTAACACGAGATCAGCAAAAGCAGCCCAAGGAGTGGCGCCAAGAAAAAAGATCTTCCCCTTTATAGTGCCATCGTACGTGCTGGACGTGACCGCGGAGAACAACGAGGAAATTGGGAAATGTCAGTGTGTACGCATGGAAAGCTTGACGAGAAAATCAACAAGGTTAACAAGAATTTCGTCGAAAAAAACGACGTGTTTTTTACGACGAGAAACTCGGTCGTGTGTACGAGGCTTGAGTGTAGAGAAATCCTTCCCTAGTCTATCGACCACTACCACCTAGTGTCAGAAGCAACACAAAAGTGTTCTTTAAGCAGGTGCTGCAACAGTTGACGTCTTGATCCCGACGTCCTCAGCGACCCTATTCCTAACTGTCTAACTTCCCAAAGTCCAGTTAGCATGAAAAAAACGAGAAGGCAACACAAAAATTCCTTCTCTTAATTGAAAGTATTTTTTTTTCTTCCTGCAGCGAAGAAGAAAAATGTAATTGGAGACAAAAAGGGTTCTTGAAGTACTCACAGGTAAAACCTGGGATCCGGCAAAGTCAGAGGTTTTCCTTTGTTGTCCAGGGTTATGATAAAATAAGTAACATTGTCCTTCCCTGGTCTGCAAAGGACTACTCGATCGGCATGGATATACCGCCCGTAGCTCCAGTCCAACTGGCACCCCTTGAACCAATCAGCCATAATAAATGAATAAACCAGATTCCGGAATGGCTTTGGTACTTCTAGATAGTCCCAGATGGCTTCACTGCACCATTGCTCCCTGTTTGCCTCAATCTCCAGCATTGTCTGTTTTGGCACGTACGGGAACTCCAGGCCGTACTCCATGGCTACCCTTTTCATTACCACTCGTTTTAGACGGGCGAGTCTAGGCAATGCCCGAGAACTCCCTGTCTCCGGCAACACACACGAATCCGGTGACCTTTTCACCATAGACTTTGTGGGTTTAAGAACAGTCCTTTTTACAGGAAAAATCACTTTATCAATGTCCGGGGTTCCTTCCCTGGAGGTAGTTTCCCCGAAGTACATTTCTGCCCACTCTGAACAGCTATAAGTAGAGGCAACATCTTCCATGTTGTTCCATAGCAATTCTCTAGGCTTTGGTTCAAATAAATGGTAAATAATTAACTAAAGCCCTGGTCACTTTTCCCCCAGGTTTCTTACCAGCTCCTGTCATGGATGTCCTGGGAATATCATCGCTCACGGGGTCCGGTTCCGGTAAACACTGGGGTAGGCCTCAACCGCGGCCGCGGGAAGCCTTGATCTTTCGTTTCACGGATGTCCGCTCTGTGCCTCTGCATTGGTAGCGACATCACTTTCAAGCTCCCTCTCTGCAGCAGAGGCGGTGCACACAGGCTGAACCGCAGGGGCGAAGGCGACATCTTCTAACGTAGCGGTGCCTTATCCCAGTCTATCCGATAAGCACGAGGCGATGCAGTGGGCTGCTCCACCTCAAATAAGTATTCGCCGCAGGAAGGGCACCGGGCAAATGGACGTAGCTGGACTGCCAGTCCTTCACATCTAGGGCACAGCATGCCCAGCGCCTCCGCATCTCCTCTCGAGTAGAGTATGAAGCGTCCTTGTGGCTTCAATCTGATCCCTGTATCTGTAAGCAAGGCTCCGTCTTGCATAGTACTCACAGCGGCGGGCATGGGGAACATTCTAGGGCCTAGCCTGGGTGGTGCCCACGAAATCAAAGACATGCTGCTTTCCGATACACTCACTTGATCTGGCAGCTTCCGTTCTTTGGCACCAAACATACCCACGTGTAGCACAAAGTTGGCTAGAACTCCTCCCCTTTTTGGGTTCTTTTTGCGCATAGCTCGCAGGCTTTTCTTTCTTGGCTCCGCCCACAGGGAAGGGGTAGGTTCAAGCACACAGTGCATATAACCGGGGAGAACTCCTCAAATATACAGTCACTCACCCCTCTCCTCAGAGTGGGCCCCTCCCACCCGGCCCAGCAGCCGGCACGATGCACGACAAGCACCAGGACCAGTCTCCCCCACAGACCCAGATTGCTCAGCGGGTAGACTACGCCCACTGAACTGTTCCCGGGGTAAGGTACCCAATACACTCTGGCCTGTCAGTCTTCCACATTGGCCTGGAGTGGTAACGCCACCTACAAGCAAACAGTGGGAAGTCTGTCCAACACAGCCACAGCCGGAACAGAGACAAATTTAACATGAATTATGTACATCTGAGCCTAACTATTGGCTCAGATACTCTTTAAATTGAACATAGCGCCCCAGTCATTGGGAGCAGGGCGCTACATATATTTATATGGTTATTGTTAAAGAAGGCCAATATCAACACATATGAGGATACACACAAAAAATATGTGATTATGTACATGTATATATATATATATATATATATATATTTGTGATATTGGGGGTGTTTAGCTCAAGTGATAGATGTTCTTTTTGTGCGGTGAGTCCACATCAGCCTTTTTATAGTTAAGGGCCTGGTAGCCCACATTTATTTAATGGAAACACAAAAGCAAAAGTCCATTCAGGATTCCCATGCAGGGGTTCAAGCTTCATTTAGCACTCATGAATAACAAAAATATACAGAGCCACCTGGCTCTTTTGTCAGCAGTTCGTCTGCTTGCTCTCAACAGCCCCCTGGACTCACTTTTAACAGCGCCAATCATTAACAGATCACAATTTTGAGATCCCAACTTTCGATACCATCAGTTCTTTTTTCAGAGTTTGTTAGGACCAGTCCTGAGGAGGGACCACACACAGGCGAGTGACTAGGCTCCACGGAACCATTTCCAAGCTCCACCTCACCTGCTGTCCAACACTCCATGGGCAGCTGTCATAAAAAATGACACTGGCCCAAGTACAAATCATTTCTTACTGCGATAATGCCAACTGGTGTACACATTACATTTCTACAGCAATCAATATCAAACATTTTTGAATAAAGGACTTGTCCCAAGCTGTCTCTTGTCTTTTAAAAAAAAATTGACAATTTTTTTGGTGAGATGGTAGGGGTACAATGTACCCTGTTACAATTCACATAGGGGGGGGGCAGGATCTGGGGGTCTCCTTGTTAAAGGGGGCTTCAAGATTCCGATAAGCCCCCCACTGGGCAAGGGTTGTGGGGATGAGGCTCTTGTCCCCATCAACATGGGGACAAGGTGCTTTGGGGGTCAAACCCCAAAGCATCCACCCCATGTTGAGGGCATGTGACCTGGTACGGTTCAGGAGGGGGGCGCTCTCTCGTCCCCCCCTCTTTTCCTGAGGCCTGCCAGGTTGCGTGCTCTGATAAGGGTCTGGTATGGAGTTTTGGGGGGAACTCTACGCCATTTATTTTTATTTTGGCGCAGGGTTCCCCTTAAAATCCATACCAGACCTGAAGGGTCTGGTATGGATTTTAAGGGGGACCCCTACGCCATTTAAAAAAAAATTGGTGCAGGGTCCCCCTTAATATCAATACCAGACCTGAAGGGCCTGGTATGGAATTTGGGGGACCCCCACGCAATTTTTTTTTGAATTTTGGTTTGGGGTTCCCCTTAATATTCATACCAGACTAAAAGGGCCTGGTAATGGACTGGGGGGAACCCATGCCATTTTTTTCAATGAGTTTTATCTATATTGCCTGGACCCGACAATTCGTTATAGCCACAAGCAGTTTTAAATGACTTTTTTTTCCTTTAGAAATTAAATTTTGCTGTGGGACTGTTCTAAACCCGGGAAAAATGTTCCACTGTACAACCATACTATAGACACCCCCCAGGTATGAAATTTAAAGGAATATTTCACTTTTATTGTTTCACAAGTGTACAAGGATAATAATATGATCTTTACAGGATCATACATCTCAGTGTGAAACACATCTATAGTCAAGCGTTATATGCAAAACACATAATAATAATGCTAGTTATAAACATTATAATAAGTGTGGTTGTACAATATAGAAATTAGAAACTAAAATGGTGATTATGGATTTGTTTGAGAGTACCATGCTGCCAGGTGCTTATCTCAAGTTCTATGGGAAAAGCATCTTCGTGCAAGTATTATAAGGAAAACATACCGAAGAGTGCAGACAGGCATGGTAGTCTCATGGAAGTATCACTCGGCCACTGCAGCTGGGTTTGTGTAAACTTTATGATTATGGAAGTCTCGCTCAGCAGCTGCAGGTGGGCCTGTGTGAACTTTTCTAATAAGGGATCCATTAAGAAGGGGGTAAGCTGTATTGAATTCAGAGCATACTGTGACGGCCTTGTATGTGTGCATGCTCTCTGTAATTATGTAACGTAATTGCGTAACAAATAAATATGATTTGGAACTCTCTCAGTCTGAAGGTTATTTCACAGGTTTCCTGTAAAATAAGGAAACTTGAGGTTATATTATTTCACAAGTATTATTAAAATCACTGCTCCCGAAAAAACTTCTGTTTTTAAAACTTTTTGTTTGCATTGATACATGTCCCCTGGGGCAAGACCCAGGTCCCCAAACACTTTTTTGGTCAATACCATGCATATAAGCCTTTAAAATGAGCACATTTGATTTATCCACCAGACTTTTAAAGGGTGTTCACGCGGCTTTCGAATTTGCCGCAAACACAGCAAATTGTTAGCTATTCGGCGAACAGGCGAACACCCGATGTTCGTGTCGAACTTACGTTCGACTCGAACATCGGGCTCATCCCTACTATCCACACTGCTCTGCGCCAAGTTACTTGTAGGTTATAAACAGATAGATAATATTCATGCACAAAACTGTGCCTATCCCCTTAACCACTACTGTTGATCAAACGGATATAAACAGTTGAAAGCTGCTGTTATAAAATTTATGAAAATACAATACAATAACATAAGAGAGTTCAGTTTGATCACTGTGTCAGTCACATGTTATAACAGCGCTTATGTAAGTCCACCAAATTTCTGACCAACATAAATATGTTTCTAAACATATGACAAGATGAGATGACAATTAGTGAGTTCAGCTCTGAAGATAGCAGGTGATCCTAAATAGTTGTCAAAGCGTACACCAGACACCCAGATCTTCACCATGTGAGGCACACTCCCCTGATGTCACGTACACACGATCGTTTTTTTTTTCCATCGGTATAAAAAATAGAACATGTTTTAAATTATACCGATGGAAAAAAAAACGATAGCAAATTGCGATCGTCTGTGGGGAACTCCATCTGAGAAAAAACCCACGCATGCTCAGAATCAAGTCAATGCATGCTCAGAAGCATTGAACCTAATTTTTCTCGGCTCTTCGGAGTGTTTTACGTCACGGCGTTTGCGACAGTCTGATTTTTTGACTGATGGTGTGTAGGCAAGACTGATTGAAGTCAGCTTCATCGAATTTCCTATGGAAAAATCCATCGGATTTTATTCCATTGGAAATCCGATCGTGTGTACAGGGCATAAGGGGTTACACTCACCAGAGCTCAGTTTATCTCAAGCCTTAAAGTTAGTCCTTGTGTCACTTTAAAGGAAAGTCATTAGCATTGCAGGCAGGTTAGAAAGTGTGAATCGCTCCAGTCAGAAACAATCATAGAAAAACAAAAGATTCCAACATAGCGTAATCCTGTTTTACACATTTATTGTAGCCCAAACCCGTCCCTCATACAGAATAAGTACAGACTGTTAAAATCAATGAAGCATGTAAGTTAAAGAACGTAGTCACCAGTCTGCCGAACAGGATAGCGTCTGTGTGGACTGTGTTCTTACTGTCTTTTTTCGTCATATCCGACTTCAACTGAGAGTGTGATCTCACGGCATGACATCCAGGCTTATATTGGTTCTTCTCTCGGCTTGTTAACCCTTCATGTGCCGCACACTTCAACTCATAGATGCACGCAAGCGGCATATCAGCATACAGAGGCAAACTATCAAACCTGAGCGATCAGATCATCTGCCTACACACTGCTCAATCTAGTGAGCAAGTCCAGGTACAACCTCACCCCTTTAGCTGAATCATTACACACAGGACTTGACATTATCTCAAGTATACATTATATTAATAAATTGAACATCTCAATCATATAACATTAAATATGATTTTTATTAAAATCATATATGTCCCCACACTATTAAAATACTGGCTTAAATATCGCTAACAATTGCACATTGAAATTATACAATTAACTTAAAAAACTAATACCAGTAAATAGAAATAAATAAATAAGATCTATATGATTAATAAAATCTTAGACGGTTAATCCTACAATAATCATGCATATATATGTCTATCAGAATAAACCTCAGGTTAATACTATATCAATTAATTATGGTCTCTTTTACCTTTAAATTAAATAAGATTTGATGGAGGTATGTAAATTCAATAATCACTAATAAAACAGTTAATGTCTAATGCCGCGTACACATGATCGTGATTCACGGCGGTGAACACACACGTCCATTTTTCCCGTAATTTTTTCTCTTGGCAAGAAAAACGACCGTATGTAGGCTCCGCGGGAGTGTTTCCCTATGAGAAAACTGCTGCGGGAAAAAATTACAGGAATCACGACGAAAAAAATTAGAGCATGTTCCAATTTTTCTCGTCGTGATTAATGCCATTTTTCCCGTCGGGAAAAATGACAAAAAGCCCACAGACGATCGTTTTTCTCGTCCAAGGGAAAAAATGTAATTTTTCCCGACGGGAAAAATGATCGTGTGTACGCGGCATTAATCTACATTTAACCCTTTTGGTGCAAGCGTATCAGTAAGGAATATCCATTGGCTTTCACATTTTGACAGTGCTCTAACAATATTGGAAACTCTCCATACCGGTTTTAAGTAATCCACACCCCACAATTTTAGACCTGATGGGTCCTGGTTATGGAAAATTTTAAAATGTAGAGACACAATATGGTCTTTAAGCCCTATTTTTATATTCTGGATATGTTCTGCTATCGTAATTTTTAAACATCTCTTTGTGTGGCCTATATACATGAGCCCACAAGGGCATTCCAGGGCGTACACCACATGTGTGGTATTATATGTGATGAATTCTCCAATATTGAATTCTTTAATATTTGAGGTAGATATGAAACTTCCCAAACCCCTTATCGGTCTGTTTACTTCTCTACATGCTCTACACTTCCTGCATGCAAAGAATCTGTCCCTGTCCCAAAAGGAAGGTAGTCTGGTTGGTGGGTCTAGTACTTTTTTACTACTTTATCTCCAAGTTGGGTGCCTTCCTATAAAAGAATTTCGGATTGGGCGGGAGCACCGGTTTAAACACCTTATCTAGAAGCAATATATGCCAATGGGCAGCAAATATTGACTCCACTTCCTTATATTGTGAGTGGAACCCTGTAATAAAGCCCCACTCCTGACTAGAAGTATCCCTGAGTGGAGCTCCCTCTCTCAGGCAACTCTCTCTGGGCAACGTTAATACCTCCTCTACTATATTGTCCAGATATCGTGCATTGTACCCCTTATCTACAAATTTACTCTTCACAATTTGAGCTTGGGAGATATAATCAGTAACTGTGGAACAGTTTCTTTTTACCCTCATTATTTGTCCCGTAGGGATATTTCTAAGCCACAGAGGATGATGACAACTCTGAACTGGTAGGTAACTGTTACGATCGGTGGGCTTAAAGTACACTTTTGTTTCTAATTTATCCTCTCGCCTATACACATTAACATCCAAAAAATTTATCTCATCTTTACTGTATTGGCTTGTTAATCTGATGTTATTTTCATTAGTGTTTAAAGTGGTTTTAAACCCACTGTGACAACTTGCACCTACAGGTAAGCCTAGATTAAGGCTTACCTGTAGGTGCAAGAAATATCCTCTTAACCTACATGGTTAAGGAGATATTTGCAGAAAACCCTGTACCGATGTCTACGGTGCAGGCGCACTGAGCGTGCCAGTTTTATGAACAGGAGAATGCCGGCCCCGCGTGCATGCGTGTGACGTCATCGCCGCTCCGGCCAATCACAGCGCCGGAGCGGCGATACCCGGAAGACGGTCGGAGGGGACATGGCAGTGGTGGCGGAGGGCAACGAGGAGTGCTTCGGAGGCTTTGATCTGAGGTAAGTGCCACATAATGAGCTAGTATGCATAGCATACTAGCTCATTATGCCTTTTTCTTGCAGGGTTTTTTTTTTCAGCTAAAAAAAAATTTTGGTTCACCTCCTCTTTAATTCTTTGAAAAACCGCTGAAGGGATATATACATATATAGTCAAAGTTTCTACCTATATTATTCTTTGTTGCTAAATCTTAATCTGTGTCAGAAATAGTACCTCATCCCTATTAGACTGTAATTACTCAAGAAAGGGGGCACCGCATGGGACTTTAACAGTACCAAATTGACTAATAAAAGAAAATGTTGTAAAATATACACTTTATTGACGAAGAATAAAAATGACCATACATCAAGAGTAATTGACAACCAATGCATCAGTAAAGCTCTGCATCAGGTGAAGTTCCATCCATTAGGTTTCATGCAGATGGCAACAAGAGAACCTTAACTAATAAAGAGTCTTCATCAGGAGTAAAATTATATATTCTAGAATGTAAGTATATGTAATTATCCATTCTACATCAAGTTAATAGTTATACAAAAAACAAAAAAAATACAAAACATGTTAATAAATAAATGAATTACTTACCAATACCTCAAGATTCATTAACAAAAACAATAGAGGAATGCATGTACAAGTGAGAGACCCAAGATAGTTGAGCTTTGTATCCTATATGTTTTTCTAACTCCTCAATGATGGTAAGGAATAATGACCTATGAGAAATTATATCAAATAGCAAAGACATAAATCAATAAGGCACTCTGGACCATGGAAAAAAACAAACAAACTTCGACCTTATACAAATTGGTGACAGAGTCCAGTGCTCCAAGGATCGCCTCAATGGTAGCAACAGATCCAATACAGGGACAGCACTGGATGTCTATGAGTCAGACAGCCTAATAAGGGGTAATCCTCAGAGTTAGCTGATCTAACTCTGAGGAGTTAGATCAGCTGATAAGAAGGAGCTGATAAGAATAATGAAGTGCTAATGAACTTTATTTTCCTGGCCCATTGATTTATTTTTTTGCTATTTGATTTTCCGTAATTTCTGATAGAACATTATTCCTTACTTCATATGGGTAAGTAATTTCTCTATATATGAATATGTTTTTTCTTTTTTTGTATAACTAATAACTATTACATATATTTACATTCTAAAATATATAATTTTCCACCTGTTGAAGACTCTTTATTAGTTGAAATGCATTACGGTTCTCTTGTTGCCATCTGAATGATACCTAAATGTATGGAAAATCACATGATGCAGAGCTTTACTGATGCATTGGTGGTTATATACTGTTGATGTATGGTCATTTTTAATCTTTTTTCAGTAAAGCGTACATTTTACAACATTTTCCTTTATAAGCCAATTTGGTACCGCTAAAGTCCCAATCAGTTCCCCATTTTTGAGAAACTGCTACCTATATTAGTGTCACGAGCCGGACTGACGGCTAGTGGGAATACAAGAGGTGGATCCTCTGTACCAGAGAGGGGATGGCACGGGTCGTACTGAGGGACCGGTTCTAAGCAGCTACCGGTTTTCACCAGAGCCCGCCGGACTTGCTGTGGCGGTAGCAACCAGGTCGTGTCCTCCAGTAGCGACTCCACCTCTCTGGCGGCTGAGATAGGCACGGTACAAAAGGACTAGGCAGAGGCAAGGTCAGACGTAGCAGAGGGTCAGGGCAGGCGGCAATGGTTCGTAGTCAGAGACAATGGCAGTAGGTCAGATACACAGGCAAGGCAAGTCACAAAACACTTCCACAGGGTACTAGGACAACAAGATCCGGCAAGGACAGGAAGGGGAAGTGGGTTTATATATGTTTTGGGTGTTCACACAGTAATTGGACCAGGCACCAATCAATGGTGCGCTGGCCCTTTAAATCTTAGAAGGCCGGCGCGCGCGCGCCCTAGAGCGCAGCAGAGCCGCGCGAGCCAGGAAGGAGCAGGAGGGGGAAGGTGAGAAGGATGGGATGCGATCCGCGGACGGAGACGTGCCGCCGTGTGAATCGCATCCCCGCCGGTGACAGAGCAGCGCCCACGGCCAGGTGGGCTGACCGGGGCGCTGCAGGGGGACCGACGCCGTGAGCGCTCCGGGAAGGATGGGACACCCGGAGCGCTCAGCGTTACAGTACCCCCCCTTAGGTCTCCCCCTTTTCTTGGAACCCAAGAATCTACGGATGAGCTCCTTGTCTAAAATGTTGGTCTCAGGCTCCCAGGGTCTCTCTTCAGGACCACAATTCTCCCAATCCACAAAAAAAAATATTTTACCTCGGATGACCTTGGAGGCGAGGATTTCTTTCACCGAGAAGACATCGGAAGAACCAGAGACAGGAGCAGGAGCAGTGACCTTGGGGGAAAATCGGTTAAGAATGAGGGGTTTGAGAAGAGACACATGAAAAGAATTGGGGATACGAAGAGAAGGAGGAAGATGGAGTTTGTAAGAGACAGAATTAATTTGTTTTTTGATTTTAAAAGGTCCGAGGTAACGAGGGCCCAGCTTGTAGCTAGGTACCCGAAACCGAACATATTTGGAGGAGAGCCACACTTTGTCACCCGGGAGATAGACAGGAGGAATTCTTCTTTTTTTATCTGCATGTCTCTTCATGCGGGCAGAGGCCAGTGATAGCGACTTTTGAGTCTCTTTCCAGATAGAGGTGAAGTCTTGAGTTAATTCATCCACGGCAGGAACTCCAAAAGAAGTGGGGTGGGGAGGGGGGGCAATGGGTGACGGCCGTAGACCACAAAGAAAGGTGATTTGGAGGATGATTCAGAGTTCTTGAAATTGTATGAGAATTCTGCCCAGGGTAATAGGTCGACCCAATCGTCTTGACGGGCGGAGACAAAATGTCGTAAGTAGTCACCAAGGACCTGGTTAACACTCTCCACCTGTCCATTGGATTGGGGGTGATAAGCGGAAGAAAAATTAAACTTAATCTTTAGTTGAGTACAGAGAGCTCTCCAAAATTTTGAGATGAATTGAACGCCTCTATCAGAGACGATATGTGAGGGTAGCCCATGGAGACGGAAAATTTGAAGAAAAAAATGCTTCGCCAACTGAGGTGCAGTAGGCAGACCAGGAAGCGGGACAAAATGAGCTATTTTCGAAAAGCGGTCAACGACCACCCAGATGACAGTGTTACTATGAGACGAAGGAAGGTCCGTGATGAAATCCATGGCAATGTGGGACCATGGTTGTTCAGGCACAGGTAGAGGAAGGAGAAGACCTGCAGGCTTCTGGCATGGAGTCTTGTCACGTGCACAGATAGTGCAGGCCCGTACAAAGTCAGTCATATCCTTTTCCTGGGTAGGCCACCAATAGTGTCTGGCCATCAATTGTATGGATTTTTTGATCCCAGCGTGACCGGCTAGATGGGAGGAATGGCCCCACCTGAGTATCTGGAGACGAAGGCGTGGAGGAACGAAAGTTTTTCCTGGAGGAACTGGCATCAGAGACGCAGGAGCAGAGGAAATCAGGGGGTACGATGTGTTGCGGGGGAGTCCCGGTTTCAGAGGCATCGGAGGAACGGGACAAGGCATCAGCCCTGACATTCTTGTCTGCGGGACGAAAATGGATCTGGAAATTGAACCGGGCAAAGAACAATGACCACCTGGCCTGGCGAGGATTTAAGCGCTGAGCGGACTGAAGGTAGGACAATTTTTTATGGTCAGTGTAGATGGAGATAGGGTGAAGGGATCCTTCCAGGAGATGTCTCCACTCTTCTAATGCCAGCTTGATGGCCAACAGTTCACGGTCACCTATGGAATAGTTTTTTTCAGGAGGGGAGAAGGTTTTAGAGAAAAAAACACACGTGACGTTTCTTCCTTTAGCGTTTTTTTGAAGAAGAACAGCTCCGGCTCCTACCGAGGAGGCGTCAACTTCAAGGAAGAACGGCTTTGTGGGGTCTGGTCGAGACAGGACAGGTGCAGAGGAGAAGGCGGTCTTAAGGCGAGTAAAGGCTTCTTCCGCTTGAGGCGGCCAGGACCTTGGATTCGCGTTTTTCTTAGTCAGTGCCCCTATAGGAGCAAACGATGGTGGAGAAGTGGGGTATGAACTGACGATAGTAGTTGGCGATTCCAAGGAAGCGTTGGATAGCACGGAGTCCAGAGGGGCGTGGCCAATCCAAGACTGCGGAGAGCTTGTCAGGGTCCATTTGAAGGCCTTGTCCTGAGACCAGATAACCTAGAAAAGGAAGGCTGCTGCGCTCAAAAAGGCATTTTTCGAATTTAGCGTAAAGAAGATTTACGCGGAGGCGCTGGAGCACTTGACGGACATGGAGCCGATGTTCCTCAAGGTTGGTAGAGAAGATTAGGATGTCGTCAAGATAGACAACCACACAGGTATACAGTAAGTCCCGAAAGATTTCATTGACAAAATCCTGAAAGACTGCAGGAGCGTTGCAAAGTCCGAAAGGCATGACGAGATATTCAAAGTGACCATCTCTGGTGTTAAATGCGGTTTTCCATTCATCTCCTTCATGGATTCTGATGAGGTTATAAGCGCCCCTGAGGTCCAATTTCGAAAAAACTTTTGCTCCGCGCAGACGGTCAAAGAGCTCCGAGATGAGAGGCAGAGGGTAGCGATTTTTAATAGTGATTTTATTGAGACCACGATAGTCTATGCAAGGGCGTAGTGATCCGTCCTTCTTGGCAACGAAGAAGAACCCCGCTCCGGCTGGAGAAGATGATTTCCTAATAAAACCTCTTGAGGTTCTTGTAAGGTACCTGTGATAGGTAGTGTCCGAAGTGGAACTTGTGTGCTGAGGATTCAGGCGAAAACGTAGTCAGGCAGATTAGGTTGGCAACAGATCAGGCAAAATGGTACACGATCGAAATCCAGAGAGTGGTCAGGCAGGCAAAGGTCATACACGAGCTGGCAGTGAAGTACAAAATCAGCAGGCTGGAGAGTAGTCAGGAATTCAGGCAGAAGTTCAACACGAAAATCAGGATCAAAAAGCAGTCACAACACCCAGGGAGCTATTCCACACAAACGGGAGAGATAGCATCACTTCCTTTTTAAGGGCTACTTTGATTGAAAATTGTCCACAGCTGGCAGTAGGTGGGGCTGGTGAGTCCAAGGTAATGTTTAATACTGAGAGGACATTTTCAAAAGTCTAGATCTGCTCAGTAGCGCAACAGGTAAGGCTGCAGCTTTGGGACCAGGAAGATCCCGGTTCAAATACACCCAGGTACATGACAGTTCTCCTGTATGTAATCAGTCATGGCCTTGCTTTCAGGAGAGGAGAGAGGGTAAATTCTGCCACGGGGTGGTGTAGTACCTGGGAGCAAGTCAATGGGGCAGTCATAGGGTCTATGTGGTGGTAAGACCTCCGCCTTTTTTTTGCAAAAGACATCAGAAAAGTCCTGATAGGCCTTGGGAAGGCCGGGCAAAGGAGTAGCGATGGGAACTTGACTGGGGGTTACAGACTTAAGACAATGCTTGTGGCAGGAGTAGCCCCAGGATTTGATGTCCCCAGTGGTCCAGTCGAGGGTAGGAGAGTGGCGCTGGAGCCAGGGTAGGCCAAGAAGGATGTCAGAAGTACAGTTCGGCAAAACAAAGAATTCAATTTTTTCTTGGTGAAGAACACTAGGGATGAGCTTCGAGTTCGAGTCGAACTCATGTTCGACTCGAACATTGCCTGTTCGCCCGTTCGCCGAACAGCGAACAAATTGGGGTGTTCGCGGCAAATTCGAAAAATCTATGGGAGAAATCTAAAGTGCTAATTATAAAGGCTAATATGCAAGTTATTGTCCTAAAAAGTGTTTGGGGACCCGGGTCCTGCCCCAGGGGACATGTATCAATACAAAAAGAAGTTTTAAAAACGGCCGTTTTTTCGGGAGCAGTGATTTTAATAGTGCTTAAAATGAAAAAATAAAAGTGAAATATTCCTTTAAATTTCGTACCTGGGGGGCGTGTATGATATGCATGTGAAGTGGCGCATGTTTCCCGTGCTTAGAACTGTCCCTGCACAAAGTGTCATTTTTGAAAGAAAAAAATGCATTTAAAACTGACTCGCGGCTATTAATGAATTGTTGGCTCCCGGCAATACATACAAAAGTCATTGATAAAAAAAAAAAAAAGCGTGGGGGTTCCCCAGAATTCAATTACCAGGCCCTTCAGGTCTGGAATGGATATTAAGGGGAACCCCGCCGCAAATAAAAAAAAAATTGACGTGGGGTTCCCCCAAATATCCATTCCAGGCCCTTCAGATCTGGCATGGATTTTAAGGGGAACTCCACCCCAAATTAAAAAAAAAATGGCGTGGAGTCCCCCTAAAAATTCATACCAGACCCCTTATCCGAGCACGCAACCTGGCCGGCCGCAGGGGAAAAGGGGGGGACGAGAAAGCGGCCCCCCCTCCCTCCTGAACCGTACCAAGCCACATGCCCTCAACATGGGGAGGATGTCCCCATGTTGATGGGGACAAGGGCCTCATCCCCACAACCCTAGCCCGGTGGTTGTGGGGGTCTGCGGGCGGGGGGCTTATCGGAATCTGGAAGACCCCTTTAACAAAGAGGACCCCCAGATCCCGGCCCCCCCCTATGTGAATTGGTAAGGGGTACATTGTACCCCTACCATTTCACGAAGAAAGCGTAAAAAAATGTTTAAAAAAACACACAAACACGTTGAAAAAGTCCTTTATTAAAAAAAAAAAAAAAAAAACCCATTCCAGCGGTGAAATCCAGTGTCCCGCGGCGATCCCGATGTCCAGCGCTGTCCGTCATTGGTTGTGCCTGAGCGGACCTGATGGGGAACTCCCTCTCAGTATTTTAAATGTATAGACCCGCCCCTTCTAAAGTTCCCCATCAGGTCCGCTCAGCGGACCAGATGCGGAACATGAGAAGGGGCGGGTCTATACACGTATTACCAAAGTGAGAGCAGTTCCCCATCAGGTCCGCCTCCTCGGTATGTCGGACCCGCCTACGTCATTGGCTTGAGCGGGGAACTTCCTTCACTGTGTAATTTAAATGTACATAGTGAAGGAAGTTCCCCGCTCAAGCCAATGACGTAGGCGGGTCCGACATACCGAGGGGGCGGACCTGATGGGGAACTGCTCTCACTTTGGTAATACATGTATAAACCCGCCCCTTGTCATGTTCTGCATCTCGCCCGCTGAGCGGACCTGATGGGGAACATTAGAAGGGGCGGGTCTATACATTTAAAATACTGAGAGGGAGTTCCCCATCAGGTCCGCTCAGGCACAACCAATGAAGGACAGCGCTGGACATCGGGATCGCCGCGGGACACTGGATTTCACCGCTGGAATGTTTATTTATTTATTTTTTTAAATAAAGGACTTTTTCAAGGTGTTTGTGTGTTTTTTTAAACATTTTTTTACGCTTTCTTCGTGAAATGGTAGGGGTACAATGTACCCGTTACCAATTCACATAGGGGGGGGCGGGATCTGGGGGTCCCCTTTGTTAAAGGGGTCTTCCAGATTCCGATAAGCCCCCCGCCCGCAGACCCCCACAACCACCGGGCAAGGGTTGTGGGGATGAGGCCCTTGTCCCCATCAACATGGGGACATCCTCCCCATGTTGAAGGCATGTGGCTTGGTACGGTTCAGGAGGGAGGGGGGGCCGCTCTCTCGTCCCCCCCTTTTCCCCTGCGGCCGGCCAGGTTGCGTGCTCGGATAAGGGGTCTGGTATGGATTTTTAGGGGGACTCCACGCCATTTTTTTTTTAAACTTGGGGTGGAGTTCCCCTTAAAATCCATGCCAGATCTGAAGGGCCTGGTAATTGAATTCTGGGGAACCCCCACGCTTTTTTTTTTTTTTTTATCAATGACTTTTGAATGTATTGCCGGGAGCCGACAATTCATTAATAGCCGCGAGTCAGTTTTAAATGCATTTTTTTTCTTTCAAAAATGACATTTTTTGCAGGGACAGTTCTAAGCACGGGAAACATGCGCCACTTCACATGCATATCATACACACCCCCCAGGTACGAAATTTAAAGGAATATTTCACTTTTATTTTTTCATTTTAAGCATTATTAAAATCACTGCTCCCGAAAAAACGGCCGTTTTTAAAACTTCTTTTCGCATTGATACATGTCCCCTGGGGCAGGACCCAGGTCCCCAAACACTTTTTAGGACAATAACTTGCATATTAGCCTTTATAATTAACACTTTAGATTTCGAACGTTCGAGTCCATTGTATTTAATAGGGTTCTAAAGTTTACACGAACATTTTGTCTGTTCGCAGGTTCTGGTGCGAACCGAACAGGGGGGTGTTCGGCTCATCCCTGAAGAACACCAACGGACATGAGCAGGGGTTCGGTGCGGTAACGCACGGTACAATCCAGATTCTCTCCATTTACAGAGGAAATGAAGAAGGGTTTGATGAGACGGATAACAGGAACGTTGAACCTGTTGATGAAAGAGGCTTCAATAAAGTTTCCTGCAGAACCAGAGTCCAGGAAGGCCACCGCAGAGAAGGGGGAGCCAGCAGAAGGGGAAATCCGCACAGGAATAGTCAGACGTGGAGAGGAAGAATTCACACCTAGTAACGCCTCTCCCACGTTCACTAGGTGCGGGCGTTTCCCTGACGTAGAGGACGAATAGAGCAGTCCTTTAGGAAATGTTCAGAGCTCGCACAATAAAGGCATAAGTTCTCATTTCTACGGCGAGTCCTCTCTTGTAGGGTCAGGCGAGATCGGTCCACCTGCATGGCCTCCTCGACAGAAGGCATAGTATCAGGATGCGTTGGCTTCAGGAAGAGAGGAGCCAGGCGTGGATACCGCCTGGTGCGAACAAGATCTTTCTCCTGGCGAAGCTCTTGGCGTCTTTCAACGTAGCGTATGTCAATGCGGGTAGCTAAGTGGATGAGCTCCGTCAGGGAGGAGGGTATCTCTCGTGCGGCCAGAAAATCCTTGATGTGGCTGGATAAACCTTTCTTGAAGGTCGCGCAGAGAGCCTCATTATTCCAGGATAGCTCTGAGGCCAGTGTGCGGAACTGTATGACATATTTGCCCACAGAGGAGTTTCCTTGGACAAGGTTAAGCAGGGCGGTTTCAGCGGATGAGGCTTGGCCTGGTTCCTCAAAAACGCTACGAACCTCAGCGAGGAAGGACTGAACGGTGGCTGTAGCAGGGTCATTGCGGTCCCAGAGTGGCGTGGCCCAGGCCAAGGCCTTCCCAGACAACAGACAGACCACGAATGCCACCTTAGACCGTTCTGTGGAAAACTGGTCTGACATTATCTCAAGATGCAGGGAACATTGGGACAAGAATCCCTGGCACCTCCTAGGATCCCCGTCAAATTTCTCCGGAAGAGACAAGCGGATCTTCGAGGTAGTAGCGGCAGCTCGGGGAGGGGAAGATGCTGGAGCTTGTGGCGGCAGATGCTGCTGGATCATGGCGGTCAACTGCGATAGCTGCTGTCCTTGCTGGGCAATCAATTGCGACTGCTGGGCAACCACGGTAGTGAGATCAGCGAGACTAGGCAGCGGCACGTCAGCGGGATCCATGGCCGGATCTACTGTCATGAGCCGGACTGACGGCTAGTGGGAATACAAGAGGTGGATCCTCTGTACCAGAGAGGGGATGGCACGGGTCGTACTGAGGGACCGGTTCTAAGCAGCTACCGGTTTTCACCAGAGCCCGCCGCAAAGTGGGATGGACTTGCTGCGGTGGTAGCAACCAGGTCGTGTCCTCCAGTAGCGACTCCACCTCTCTGGCGGCTGAGATAGGCGCGGTACAAAAGGACTAGGCAGAGGCAAGGTCAGACGTAGCAGAGGGTCAGGGCAGGCGGCAATGGTTCGTAGTCAGAGACAATGGCAGTAGGTCAGATACACAGGCAAGGCAAGTCACAAAACACTTCCACAGGGTACTAGGACAACAAGATCCGGCAAGGACAGGAAGGGGAAGTGGGTTTATATATGTTTTGGGTGTTCACACAGTAATTGGACCAGGCACCAATCAATGGTGCGCTGGCCCTTTAAATCTTAGAAGGCCGGCGCGCGCGCGCCCTAGAGCGCAGCGGGGCCGCGCGCGCCAGGAAGGAGCAGGAGGGGGAAGGTGAGAAGGATGGGATGCGATCCGCGGACGGAGATGTGCCGCCGTGTGGATCGCATCCCCGCCGGCGACAGAGCAGCGCCCACGGCCAGGAGGGCTGACCGGGGCGCTGCAGGGGGACCGACGCCGTGAGCGCTCCGGGAAGGATGGGACACCCGGAGTGCTCGGCGTTACAATTAGTTCAGTTCACAAACAGTTTTGTCAAAATGTAAAATTTGCAGTTTGTATTGAGCTGCATTGAAGTCTATGGGCAGAAATTTTGTTACTCAGTTCTGGATATTTGTAGAGCTGATAAGCAAGCTATTGTCAAACAAGAGGCATATGGGCTGAGCTGAGAACTGCCATGGGGACATGTATCAATGTCAAAATTTAAATAAATAAATATATATAAGAAAAACTGTATATTTTCCTACAAATATTGTCATATTTTATAGAAAGGGGTCTGGGTTATTAATTTCTTCAAATTATTGGATCTTGTAAATTAGCTTACCTGGGACAAAGACTGTTTTCTCTGCACTATAGGTTGTTCCTTGTTTCTGGTGGCAAACCTTCAAGCTTTTTGCCCAAAAGCTCACAATTCTCAAACTTTGTGAATCCCTGGGATGAACAGTGAACCTAAACCTAATCCCTAAATCAAGTATTTTTCAACAATCTAATTTTTTTTTTCATTTACTTGAATATGTTTGCAGATTTGTCAGACTTGCAAGGATTATAAGCAATTAAGATTTATTACCTAAATGTCTCTCCAAGGACAAAAAACAATCTATACGTGCATAGTCAAGGGAATCAGAAAATGATGATAGAGTTGAAAGAATCAGTCAGAATTGTCTTTAACCACTTAAGCCCCGGACCATTTCGGGCCATTAGGACCAGGCCTGTTTTTGGGATTCGGCACTGCGCTGCTTTAACTGTAAATTGTGCGGACATGCAATGTTGTACCCAAATGAAATTTGCGTCCTTTTCTTCCCACAAATAGAGCTTTCTTTTAATGGTATTTGATTGCCTCTGCGATTTTTATTTTTTGCGATATAAATGGAAAAAGAACGAAAATTTTGAAAAAAAAAGATATTTTCTACTTTTTGTTATAAGAAAAATTGAATAAACTCAATTTTAGTCATACATTTAGGCCAAAATGTATTCAGCCACATGTCTTTAGTAAAAAAAATGTCAATAAGCGTATATTTATTGGTTTGCGCAAAAGTTATAGCGTTTACAAACTAGGGTACATTTTCTGAAATTTACACAGCTTTAAATTTATGACTGCCTATCTCATTTCTTGAGGTGCTAAAATGGCAGGGCAGTACAAACCCCCCCCAAATGACCCCATTTTGGAAAGTAGACACCCAAAGGAAATTGCTGAGAGGCATGTTGAGCCCATTGAATATTTATTTTTTTGTCCCAAGTGATTGAATAATGACAAAAAAAAAAAAAATTACAAAAAGTTGTCACTAAATGATATATTGCTCACACATGCCATGGTTATATGTGGAATTGCACCCCAAAATACATTCTGCTGCTTCTCCTGAGTACGGGGATACCACATGTGTGGGACTTTTTAGGAGCCTAGCCACGTACGGGACCCCGGAAACCAAGCACCGCCTTCAGGATTTCTAAGGGCGCAAATTTTTGATTTCACTCCTCACTACCTATCACAGTTTCGAAGGCCATAAAATGCCAAAATAGCACAAAACCCCCCCAAATGACCCCATTTTGGAAAGTAGACACCCCAAGCTATTTACTGAGAGGCATGTTCAGTCCATGGAATATTTTATATTTTGCCACAAGTTGCGGGAATATGACAAACTTTTTTTTTTTTGCACAAAGTTGTCACTAAATGATATATTGCTCACACATGCCATGGGCATATGTGAAATTACACCCCAAAATACATTCTGCTGCTTCTCCTGAGTACTGCCTATCTAAAACACCAGCGACACGAATACAGCGATCGGAAAAACAATCGCTTAGTGACGCTGAAGTTAGGGGGTGAAAGGGTTACCTGGGGGGTGATCAAGGGGTTAAACCTTTATTAGGGGGGGTTAGGGGGCTACCCTGGACCTAAAGGGGCCTAATCCTAACTGCCCTGCAACTTTTTACAATCACAGATGACACTAAATCAGTGATCAGTAAAATAAATGATCACTGCAATCAGTGACACTGTGATTGGGGGCTTTGGGGTGACCTGGGGGGTGATCTGGGGGTGACTGGGGGGTGATTTGTGTGCCTATGTGTACCTACTTGTCAGTGGACTGTTGGTGCACTAACCTGCTTCTTCTCTGCTCGGCGCCGGGAACGGAAAGACCGCGGCGAGGGAGATGACATCACTTCCTCCAGCCTTGTTTACATCACATGGCGGAGGAAGCATTTTTATTGGCCGGGAGCGATCGCGAGGGGGGGGGGGCGGAATCGAGCGGCCGCCCCCTCATGCCTGATCGCTCCCGAACACTTAACGGCCGCTCACTGCAGTGAAGGGGGGTCCGGATGGACCCCCCAACTGCACAAAGGCGATCACGTAGATCTACGTGATTCTGCCTGTCCGTGCCATTCTGCCGACGTAAATCGGCGGTGGGCGGTCGTTAAGTGGTTAACTCACCAAACAATGTGGACATTGCAGAGGGAACAGATTTAGGGATTCCACAGACAAACAATACATTAGTAAAAGATAAGAAGCCATTGGTTGAAGGGTGGCCTAAGAAAATAACCTTTCACTTTAGGTACTTTTACTTTACATAATGTTTCTAATCCAGCAATTTTAGGCATCAGGTGTAACTTATTTAGCAGCTTTAGAACTTGGCACACACAGTTGTTCCAGTGCAAGGCTGTTATCTATGATAAATAAGTGTGCCAAAGCCATTTATTGTGCTGTCATAGCAATGCATACCAGTGTGTGTAGGACTGTTATTTGCTGTAAAAAAGAATCCCATGGTTTTAAAGGTTTTATCCAAACCCCAAAAGAAAAATGTAATATATTGCAGCTTATCAGTCCTTAGAAGGCTTTTTCCTTTTTTGCCCTGGTGATCCTGCAAGTAATTATCTATCCTAAAATGGCAGTGTTTACTTGTTGTATTGTATCTTTGGAGCAACAGCACTGTCACCCTAGACCCTCCTTGTCTGGACTACAAATACCCCCCTCACTTACTGTATACACATTAAATGGAGGGGTATTGCTTTGTAGATCACAGAGATAGTTTGGGACAATGAATGGATTAAAAAGAACAAAGCTGCGCCAACCCTCTCAAACTTAGCCCAGACCCATTCCAGCACCATTAAAAATATTGACTGGCAAAAATGGAATAAGGAGTCCAACAGATATTGCACCAATTACAGTCCAACAAATATTGCACAATATATGGTCTGTAGATGTCCACAAAGCTTATGTCAGCGAAAAACAGAGTACAGCACCACAGTGACTTCTCAAATCTTTGTGAAGTATCCACCACCAAATAGAGAAGCAGCTTACCAGAAGGCAAGCGGTTTGGGACATTCGACTGTAATCCAGCCGCGGCCTTTAGTACTGGAGTAGTGGTCCTTCCTTACTGAATAGGCGTTCTCAGTTCAGGTTATCCCCTCAAACATCCAGATCGTAAGCCCCCAGACATAGAATAGATAAAAGGGCAGACCAATAGCGTAACTCCGTTTCCACAGTATTTATTAAAAAACGTAAGTTATACTTACAAAGGTAAGCGATAAAAACAGCATGTAACAAAGGTTGCCGGCCGGCATAACAGGAGCCTCACTCCTACAGTGTGGTGACGTCACTGAGTGTCCTCCTGGATTGAATGGATTGAATAGGTTGAATGGATTGTTTGATAGTTCAAGTGATTTAAAATTCTAGTTTAAAAAAATTAAAAAAATAACAAACATGTTATACTTATCTCCTATGTGCAGTGGTTTTGCACAGAGCAGCCCTGATCCTCCTCTTCTCAGGTCCTTCTTTGCTGATCCTGGCCCCTCCCCCCTGTCGAGTGCCCCCCATAGCAAGCAGCTTACTATGGGGCACCCAAGCCGAGCTGCAGCTCTGTGTGTCCATTCAGACACAGAGCTGCCATTCGACCACACCCCTCCCTCTCCTGACTGTCTAACTGACTTTGATTGACAGCCGCGGGAGCCAAAGGCAATGCTGCTCTGCCAATCAGGAGGGAGATAGCCGATGGACTCGTGGACATCACTGGACAGAGATGGGGCTCAGGTAAGTATTAGGGGGTGCTGCGGAGGCTGCAACACACAGAAGGCTTTTAATCTTAATGCATAGAATGCATTAAGATAAAAAAAAGAAAAACTTCTGCCTTTATAACTCCTTTCAGTTCAGTGCACATGAACTTACAAGGACATTGCATATCTGGCAAGATTAACAGTTTTTTTTCCCTGTTCTTGCAGAAAAATGTACTTAAGCCTGTTATATATTTCTTATTTTTTCCCTGCTTGAACTTGAAGTGCACAAACAAAAAAACCGTGTGCATGTGTATATTTTTGTTTGCACAAAAGTAACAATATTGAAATCTGTACTAGTGTATAACAGTTGGAATATTAATGCTTGAATATGATTTCTTGCTATTGTGCAATACACTTCGAATGCATACATGCAAAATGCCTATTTTATGTTTTATTTTTTTATTATTTTTTTAAGTGACAACCGTCACAGTAATGAAACTCTACATTTCCCCCTAGGGAAAAACCCATTAAAGGTTTGTCAGCATCGAGAGCAGCCAATTATGGATTAGCTTGGATTCTATTTAATTTAGTTTGAAATAGAGGTTTATGTACGTGTTCTGATGTGGCTTTCTAAATATTTTGTTCCCATTTTTGTAAATCATCCCTAGCTGTTTTCCGTATTATAATATATGAAACTCATTTGCAAATACAAGGATTAAGTAGGCTTGATATAGTTATACCTACATAAGAAAAATTGTAGGCATTCCTTTGGGTTTATAACAAGCAATAACACATTGCTGCTTATTTCTCTTGGTACCAATGAAGAACCATTATCGCTGAGAGAATTAGTTGAAAGACTAATGTACTGTGGGACATAGTTAACATGCATTTGCTAATAGGGCTGCTGGCCTCACTTTAAACACCTTGCAATATCTTTTAATAAGCCAGATCAATAAATGTAAAGTTTATACTATTCATGATGATTACCTGGAATAATGCAATGCTTAAAAGTTTACAGTGGGGTAATTATGGCAAGCGTGTTTATCTTCTTAAAATACATGTCTCTAACTGTATTAAAAATGATTTGATTTATTCGATTTTCACTTTCTTCTTGCTATAAAATGTTATTAAGTAATATATTTATGCCTTACATGGACCTAAGGTTTGCTTTGTTCTTAATTGCTTTGCACATTGATAAAATTGCAAGCTACTGTTTATCAAAACGTTCAAAAACTCATTTGGATTTAAAATAATTACTGACATTGTTAGAAGGTACCATAACCTATACTCATGGCAAAACTTTATTTTTTATATTCAAAGAATACAATAGAATACAAAGAATGTGATTAAAATCATGATGGTAGGAATTTTAGAGCGACAATTATCTTTATTTTAAAGTACATATAAACCAATTTACTAATGTCAACATTTTCCCATGTTCATGTAATTTACAACATGTTTAAATCTGCACCTTTTTTTAAATAATACTTGACCATGAAGGTTCCTGTTTTAGGGTGACAGTCACTTTGACCCTCTTTCCCCCATTTGCTTTCAAGCATTAAAATGGTTGTAAAGTCGGACAGTTTTTTTATCTTAATGCATTATATGCATTAAGATAAATTAACCTTCTGTGTGCAGCAGCCTCCCTCAACCCCACTAACACTTACCTGAGCCCTCTTGATTCAATGATGTTGCAGGAGTGTCTCGGCCGCCCAGGACTCTCCCTCCTTATTGGCGCCATTGGCTACCACTGCTTTCAAGCAATGTGAGTGAGCCAATGAGGAGAGAGAGGGGGTGGGGCCAAAGCGCAGCTCGGCTCAAGTCTCTTCATAACTAGTTATGGGGGCACTCCGTAGGGGAGGGGCCAGAAATGTTGGTGAGGGACCGAAGAGGGGGATCTGGGCTGCTCTGTGCAAAACCACCACAAGGGGCAGGCAAGTATGACATGTTTGTTATTTTTAAAGAAAAAAAAAACGGAGACTTTAGTATCACTTCTGTAACCTTCTCTTCGCACCGATTTTCCACTATTGTCACTGTATTGCACCTGATGTGTTTTTATGTATATAATATACATAAAAGATGTATGTATATGATAAGTATATTTATATATTCTTGTGACTAGGGATAAGCCGAACATCCCCCGGTTCGCACTAGAACCTGCGAACGGACCAAAAGTTTGCACAAACTTTAGAACCCTATTAAATACAATGGACTCGAACGTTCGAAATCAAAAGTGCTAATTATAAAGGCTAATATGCAAGCTATTGTCCTAAAAAGGGTTTGGGGACCCGGGTCCTGCCCCAGGGGACATGTATCAATGTAAAAAAAAGTTTTAAAAAGGGCAGTTTTTTCAGGAGCAGTGATTTTAATGATGCTTAAAGTGAAAAAAAAAGTGAAATATTCCTTTAAATATCGTACCTGGGGTGTGTCTAAAGTATGCCTGTGAAGTGGAATGTGTTTCCCGTGTTTAGAACTGTCCCTGCACAAAATGACATTTCTAAAGGAAAAAAAGTCATTTAAAAGTGCTTGTGGCTTTAATGTAATATCTGGTCCCGGCAATATGGATGAAAATCATTGAGAATGAGAATGACCCTTTGGGCCTTGTATGGATATTAAGGGGAACCCTGCACCCAAAGGCCCTATATACTCTGAACAGCAGTATACAGGCAGTGCAAACAAGACAGGGACTGTAGGTTTGTTCTTAAGTAGAATCTGTTTGTAATTTGGAACAGGTAATTTTTTTTAATGTAGTTCCAGCCAAAAAATCTAATTTTTAAGCTTTTTGGAAAACATAGGGAAGGGTTATCACCCCTGTAACATTTGTTTTGCTGTCTGTGCACCTGTTCAGAACATTTCACCTCACTTTCCGTCCCAATGACAAATGTTTTTTGAAAATTTGGGTTTTTTATTGAAACAAGGATTGGTGATAAAGCATCAGTGGAGAGGAGACACATTTTTCCCATATTAACTCTTACAGGAGAGAATTTCTCTTTCTAGGGGTAGATTTCCTCTCACTTCCTGTTGTCTCCTTCCGTTTGCAAGTATGAGTCATTTGTAAGTTGGATGTTTGAAAGTAGGGTCCTGCCGTATATACTCTGCAGAAATTTGGCCCTTAGGTGTTGGTGTTGCCACAACACTGTAAGCCCTCACAGTTACTCTTGGTGGGTGCTGGAACGCCCTGCTGTGAACTATTATATCAAGAATTGTAATTACATGCCATTGTTGAACAGTGGTAGAAAAAATTGGGCCCTAGGTGGTGGTGCTGGTGCCACAACACTGTAAGTCCTCACAGTTACTCTTGGTGGGCGCAGTAATGGGCCCAGCTATGAATTATTAGATCAAGAATTGTAATTACATGCTCCTGTTGAACAGGGGCATAAAAATTGTGCCTTAGGCACTGGTGCCACAACATTGCAACCCCTCACAGGTACTGTACTTGGAGCGCAGCAAGGAGCCCTGCTGCAAAGTATTGCATCAAAAATTGGAATTACACACCCCTGTTAAACAGGGGAAAAAAAAGGGCCTTAGGCACTGGTGCTGGTGCCGCAACACTGCAACCCCTCATAGATACTGTAGTTGGAGCGCAGCAATGAGCCCTGCTGCAAAATATTGCTTCAAAAATTGTATTTACACGCCCCTGTTAAACAGGGGCTGAAAAATTGGGCCTTAGCCACAGTGGCGGTGCCCAGAACCAAAAATGTTCTTATGAGCTATCAGCATGATCATTGAGGAGGAAGAGGATAGTCACTCAGCATAACAGGATAGTCATTTAGCATCAGCATAGGCAGTCTTGAAGGGATCTGACATTTAAAAAAAAAATTTGGTTACATCAGCATCAGGTGCTTGGTAGCTGGTGGTGATCCAAGACTGATTCATTTTTATGAAGGTCAGTCGATCGACCGAGTCGGTGGACAGGCACACTCTGTGATCGGTTACAAAGCCTCCAGCAGCACTGAATGTGTGTTCCGAAAGAACGCTGGATTCAGGACAGGCCAGTACCTCAATTGCATACTGTGCAAGCTCTGGCCAGTGATCCATCCTCAAGACCCTGTAAGCCAGAGGATTTTCAGTGGGAGAGGTGTCCAAGTCTGATCTTGCCCCTAGGTATTCCTGCACCATGTAAACCAGACGCTGGCGATGGTTGCTGGAACCGATCATACCTTGGGGCTGCGTACTAAAAAAATTGTCTGAACGCATCGGTCAGACGGCCACCTTCTCCACCGCTCCTTCTTTGACTGACCGAAGCCTCAGCAACACGTTGTCCAGGACCAGGAATTTGTAACCTCCCAGTCTCTGGGAACGCATTGCACAGACCTTTCTGCAAGGCCTCCCAAAGATGCTTCATCCTCTTCTCCCTCTGCGACGGCAAGATAAGGTCTGCAACCTTACCCTTGTAACGTGGCTCAAGGAGGGTTGCCATCCAGTAATGATCCCTCTCCTCGAATACGAGGATCCTTTCGCAGGCTTTGCAGGATCAGGGAGGCCATGCAGCGTAGGTCTGCTGAGGCATTTGGTCCGGAGTCCTCTAGGTCACTCAGGACGATGTGATCCGCATCCACCTCCTCCCAGCAACGTACAAGTCCATGGGTGTCTTGGGACTGTAATTGATCCCTTGAAGACTCCACCTCCACCTCCATGCTGACACAATCCTCCTCCTCCTCCTCCTCCTGTGTGATAGGCGGGCCAGCAGGAACACTGTCTGGATAAAGGGGGCCTTGAGAGGTAAGAAAGTCCTCCTCTTCCTGCCTCTGTTCTGCCTCAAGTGCCCTGTCCATTATTCCATGCAGCGTGTTATCCAACAGGTGGACAAGAGGGACAGTGTCACTGATACATGCACTGTCGTTGCTCACCATCCTCGTGGTCTCCTCAAATGGTGCCAGGACAGTGCATGCATCCCTGATCATGGCCCACTGGTGTGGGGAAAAAATCCAAGCTCCCCTGACCCTGTCCTGGTGCCATATTGCAACAGATACTCATTGATGGCCCTCTGCTGCATGTGCAGCCGCTGCAGCATGGCCAACGTAGAGTTCCACCTGGTGGGCATGTCACAGATAAGGCGGTTCTTGGGCAGGTTGTAATCCTTTTGCAGGTCAGCCAGCCGAGCACTGGCATTATGTGACCAACGAAATGCCCACAGAGTTTCCTGGCCTGCTTCAGGACCTCCTGTAAGCCCAGGTACCTGCCCAAGAACCGCTGCACCGCCAAGATAAGGACGTGAGCCAAACAGGGCACATGGGTCAGTTGTCCCTGTCGGAGGGCGGAGAGGAGGTTGGTGCCATTGTCGCAAACCACCTTTCCTGCCTTAAGTTGGCGTGGCGTAAACCACCTCTGAGCCTGCCCCTGCAGAGCTGACAGAATCTCTGCCCCAGTGTGGCTCCTGTCCCCAAGCACACCAGCTCAAGCACTGCATAGCATCTTTTTGCCTGCGTACTTGCGTAGCCCCTTGAACGCCTACGGAGCACCGCTGGTTCCGAGGACAAAGCACAGGTAAAGGCCATGGAGGAAGAAGAAGAGGGGGGGTGGAGGAGAGAGGTGTGTCAGAATCACCAGTAGTAACATTTTGGAGGTGTGGTGGCGGAACAACCTCCAATACTACTGCACCTTGTCCTGCATCCTTCCCAGCTGCCAGGAGAGTCACCCAATGCGCCGTGAAAGATAGGCAATGTCCCTGTCCATGCCTGCTGGACCATGAGTCAGCGGTAATATGCACCTTACCGATGACCGCCCTGTCCAGCGAGGCCAAAACATTGCCTTACACATGCCGGTAGAGAGCCGGAATCGCCTTCCGTGAGAAAAAGTGGCGTTTGAGAACCTGCCACTGAGGAACCGCACATTCCACAAACGTTACCTCCTTCCTCCAGCTGGGTTCCATCATCGGAGCCTTCAAAATGCTGGGCATCCTCCTAGAGCATGTACCCAACACTGTGGTAAAACAGATAGGTGGACTCCTCAGGAGGACATGGTGGGGCTAGGGAAGGAGTGACTGATGCCATTGAGCCGAGGGAAGAGGCCGCTTTGGCAGCTGCTTTGCCAGACAAAGTACCCTGAGCCTGGGTGAGAGAGGATGAGGAGGATGAGGACGGCTTGGTCATCCACTCTACCAAGTCTTGGGCATGTTGCGGCTCAACATGGCCAGCTGCCGAAAAGAAGGACAAGCGTGTCCCACGGCCACGTGCTGTTGCCTCTAGACACAGAGCCTGCTTGCCCTCTTTTATTGCCTCGTGACTGTCTGCCTCTCTTTGTTTGCTTTCCAGTAGGGATGAGCTTCGAGTTCGAGTCGAACTCATGTTCGACTCGAACATTGCCTGTTCGCCCGTTCGCCGAACAACGAACAATTTGGGGTGTTCGCAGCAAATTCGAAAAGTCTATGGTAGAAATCTAAAGTGCTAATTATAAAGGCTTATATGCAAGTTATTGTCCTAAAAAGTGTTTGGGGACCCGGGTCCTGCCCCAGGTGACATGTATCAATGCAAAAAGTGAAATATTCCTTTAAATTTCGTACCTGGGGGGTGTGTATGATATGCATGTAAAGTGGCGCATGTTTCCCGTGCTTAGAACTGTCCCTGCACAAAGTGTCATTTCTGAAGGAAAAAAAGTCATTTAAAACTCACTCGCAGCTATTAATGAATTGTCGGCTTTTATCAATACATAGATAAGTCATTGATAAAAAAAAAAAAAAAGCGTGGGGGTTCCCCCAAATTCAATTACCAGGCCCTTCAGGTCTGAAATGGATATTAATGGGAACCTCGCCGCAATTTTTTTTTAAAAATGGCGTGCGGTTCCCCCTAAATATCCATACCAGGCCCTTCAGATCTGGCATGGATTTTAAGGGGAACTCCACCCCAAATTTAAAAAAAAATGGCGTGGAGTCCCCCCAAAAATCCATACCAGACCCTTATCCGAGCACGCAACCTGGCTGGCCGCAGGGGAAGAGGGGGGACGAGAGAGCGGCCCCCCCTCCCTCCTGAACCGTACCAGGCCACATGCCCTCAACATTGGGGGGATGTCCCCATGTTGATGGGGACAAGGGCCTCATCCCCACAACCCTTGCCCGGTTCACGGTTCACATAGGGGGGGCTGGGATCTGGGGGTCCCCTTTGTTAAAGGGGTCTTCCAGATTCCGATAAGCCCCCCACCCGCAGACCCCCACAACCACCGGGCAAGGGTTGTGGGGATGAGGCCCTTGTCCCCATCAACATGGGGACATCCTCCCCATGTTGAGGGCATGTGGCCTGGTACGGTTCAGGAGGGAGGGGGGGCGCTCTCTCGTCCCCCTCTCTTCCCCTGCGGCCGGCCAGGTTGCGTGCTCAGATAAAGGGTCTGGTATGGATTTTTGGGGGGACTCCACGCCATTTTTTTTTAAATTTGGGGTGGAGTTCCCCTTAAAATCCATGCCAGATCTGAAGGGTCTGGTATGGATATTTAGGGGGAACCCCACGCCATTTTTTTTTTAATTTGCGGCGGGGTTCCCCTTAATATCCATTCCAGACCTGAAGGGCCTGGTAATTGAATTCAGGGGGACCCCCATGCTTTTTTTTTTTTATCAATTACTTTTCTATGTATTGATAAAAGCCGACAATTCATAAATAGCCGCGAGTGAGTTTTAAATGACTTTTTTTCCTTCAAAAATGACATTTTATGCAGGGACAGTTCTAAGCACGGGAAACATGCGCCACTTTACATGCATATTATACACACCCCCCAGGTACGAAATTTAAAGGAATATTTCACTTTTATTTTTTCATTTTAAGCATTATTAAAATCACCGCTCCCGTAAAAACATGTATATTTTAATCTTTTTTTTTGCATTGATACATGTCCCCTTGGGAAGGACCCGGGTCCCCAAACACTTTTTAGGACAATAAATTGCATATTAGCCTTTATAATTAGCACTTTAGATTTCGAACGTTCGAGTCTATTGTATTTAATAGGGTTCTAAAGTTCACGCGGACATTCTGTCTGTTCGCAGGTTCTGGTGCGAACCGAACAGGGGGGTGTTCGGCTCATCCCTGCTTTCCAGACATACTAATGGCCTGCAGTGAGATGTAGCTGCACAAAGATGGGATGTATACACACACACACACACACATATATATATATATATATACCGTATATATATATATATATATATATATATACTGTGAGGGGGTTAGCTCGGCAGCGGGTGTGTGTGACCCCCGGGATGGGCTCCCCACACAAAAACAGGCCCAGCAAACGGAGGTTGTGGTTTTCAAAATCAAAAAAAAAGGTGCGGTTTATTTTCTATTTACAGTGACAAAACACAGCAAAGCCAAAAGAAACATATAAACAAAATAAATCCTGGTCAACTTGACCTCTGACTAAACATACAGGTTTCCTAACTAACAACTGGGATCAGCCTAGTGCTGTCCTAGTCCCTAAGTCCCTGGTTTAGTAAAAGTCCAAACAAATAGCCACACAGGCTTTTTCTCACCGCACAGGGGTTCACTCTCCCTAGACAGTCCACACAGGTCTGGTTCCAGGCATGAGCTAACATCTAATGAAGCTGGGAGTTCTTATAGAGGCCTAAATGAGCTGACAAGCTTCAGCTGGCCTCATCAACTCCCTGTCTGTACGACGCCCAGCCCTCTCCCTAGAGGTATGAGTCATCCATGAGCCCACTAGTCTTATACAACTCTCCACCTAGTTGTATAAGTCGGCGTAAAGCCTGAATCTGGGCGAAATATATCTACCCCCCTGGATGCAACCAGGTGACTTTACCTTCCTGCTGTCACATACCCCCCCCTCTTGTTTTAACCTCGGGGTTGGAACACCAGCAATCAGGCATTCATGTACTCGAGACAAAGCATCCACATTCCCCATTTGAACGCCAGGGCGATGCTTTACTGTGAAGTTGAATTCCTGGAGGGCCAGGAACCACCTATTCACTCTTCTATTTGTTTCCTTGTTTTGAGCCATCCACTTTAACGGAGCGTGATCCGTAACCATGTCAAAGTGCCTACCTAGCAGGTAGTACCGAAGGGAATCTAGAGCCCACTTCACCGCTAAACACTCCTTTTCAACGGTGGCGTAATTTACCTCATGGGACTTCAACTTCCTGCTGAGGTAAATGACTGGGTGCTCTTCCCCGTTCCAGACCTGGGACAATACTGCTCCTAACCCCACATCTGACGCATCACTTTGTACGACAAAGTCTTTAGAGACGTCGGGTGAGTACAACACTGGCTGGCTACATAAGGCTTGTTTCAAGAATTGGAATGCTGCCTCAGCCTCGGGGGTCCATTTAATCATGACTGACCCTTTCCCCTTCGTTAGGTTGGTTAGGGGCACAGCCTTAGAAGCAAAGTGGGGAATGAATCGCCGATAATACCCAGCGATTCCCAGAAAGGCTCGTACCTGCTTCTTGCTGTTGGGACGTGGCCAACTCTGGATGGCCTCGACTTTGTTGAGTTGGGGTTTTATTACTCCCCTCCCAATGGTGTACCCAAGATATTTGGCCTCCTCCTGCCCAATGGTACACTTCTTGGGGTTAGCCGTAAACCCCGCTTCCCGAACAGAGTCCAGGACTGCTTGCACTTTTGGCAGATGTGAGGCCCAATCTGTGCTATGGACAATTACGTCATCCAGGTAAGCCGCAGCATACTTCCGATGGGGCCTCAGCATCTGGTCCATTTTCCGCTGGAATGTGGCCGGCGCATTCTGTAACCCGAACGGCATTCTTTTATATTGGAACGCCCCGTCTGGGGTTACAAATGCGGTTTTCTCTTTGGCCAATTTGGCCAGGGGGATTTGCCAATACCCTTTTGTGAGGTCAAGAGTCGTCATGTATCGGGCTGTTCCCAGCCGGTCGATCAACTCATCTATACGTGGCATGGGGTAGGTGTCAAATTTTGTAACTTTGTTCAACTGACGAAAATCGTTACAAAATCGCCAGCTCCCATCCGGTTTAGGCACCAACACAATGGGACTAGACCAATCACTTTGGGACTCCTCTATCACCCCTAAGTTCAGCATTTTCTGTACTTCCTCCCGTATTGCCTCCCGTCGGGCCTCTGGGATCCGATAGGGTTTTAACTTCACCCTTTCACCGGGCGGGGTAATGATGTCATGCTCTACCCCAAATGTTTGTCCCGGCAGCTCAGAGAATACCTCCTTGTTGCGAAGCACAAACTCCTTAACCTCCTGTTGTTGGGGTTGTGACAAGGTGGCTGCTATTCCAACCTCAGGAATCACGCAACCAGTTTGAGCTGGTGACCAAGTGTCTGCGACTAGGGACTCTCTATCCCTCCAGGCTTTCAACAGATTAACGTGATAGATCTGTTCGGGCTTTCGCCTTCCTGGTTGTCTGACCTTGTAATTCACTTCACTCACTTTTTCCATTATCTCGTAGGGGCCTTGCCATTTGGCAAGGAATTTACTTTCAACTGTAGGGACAAGTACCAGTATCCTATCCCCCGGGGAAAAGGTACGGGTCTTGGCTCCACGGTTGTACACTCTCTGCTGTGCTAACTGCGCTTGGGCCAAATGTTCCTTCACGATGGGCATTACCTGTGCAATTCGGTCTTGCATCAGGGCGACATGCTCAATCACACTCCTGTGGGGAGAACTCTCACTTTCCCAAGTTTCCTTGGCAATATCCAACAGCCCTCTTGGGTGTCTCCCATACAGTAACTCAAAGGGGGAGAATCCCGTAGAGGATTGGGGCACCTCCCTAATAGCAAACATCAGATAAGGAAGTAGACAGTCCCAATCCTTTCCATCTCTATCCACCACTTTCTTCAACATTTGTTTTAGGGTTTTGTTGAATCTTTCAACCAGCCCATCGGTTTGGGGGTGATACACAGATGTACGTAATTGCGTCACTTTGAACAATTTACACAGCTCCTTCATAACCCGGGACATAAAGGGTGTACCTTGGTCCGTAAGCAGTTCTTTACAAATACCCACCCGGCTAAACACAAGAGATAGCTCTTTGGCTATGGTTTTGGCCGAGGTATTTCGGAGAGGGATCGCTTCTGGATAACGGGTGGCATAGTCCATTATAACTAATATGTACTGGTGCCCCCTAGCGGACTTGATTATAGGACCTACCAAATCCATGGCGATCCTCTCAAACGGGACCTCAATGATGGGTAGAGGGACCAGCGGGCTACGGAAATGTGGCATCGGGGCCGACCTCTGACACACAGGGCAGGAGGAACAATAATTTTCTATGTCCTTCATCACCCCAGGCCAATAGAATCTCTGTAATACCCTCTCTCGGGTTTTCTCTGTCCCCAGATGACCTCCAAGAATGTGCCCATGGGCCAACTCCAACACCAACTTCCTGTAAGGTTTGGGCACCACAAGCTGCTCAACGGTTTCTTCTGCCCTTTTTGCCACCCGATACAGTAGGTCCTTCTCTACGCTGAAGTATGGGTAAGTGCAGGTATTATCTGGGTTCACTAACTCGCCATCTATTTTCACTACGTTTTCGCGTGCCTTTATTAGGGCGGGGTCTTTCAACTGTTCTGTGGCAAAGTTTTCCCTGTGAACCTCAAGATCAGAAAACTCCACAGACGGTAGGTTTTCGTCTGAGGAGGTGGGCTCCTCTCCAGTTTCTTGATTCTCCCCTGCCAATACTGATAAGGGAAATTCCGGAGAGTCCTCACCACTCTCAGGGGAGTTCTGGCTATCACATTCCTGGTACATAGGGGCACCAGTGGGGGGCTCAGGATCATCCCACAGTTCCCAGAACTTCGGAAAATCCCTTCCCACAATGGCGTCATACGGTAACTGAGATACTAAGCCCACTGGATGAGAGAGGGTACCTTTGGGGGTCTCGAAACACACTGTAGTCACTGGATACTCTCGGGTGTCCCCATGCACACAAATAACAGCTACCTTGCTATTCCCAGAGACCTCTGTTTTAACTAACTCAGCCTTTATCAGGGTCACAAGGCTACCTGAATCCAGCAATACCACAACATTTCTACCATTAACACACATTTTGCATAAATGTTTCTCAATTCCTCGAATGGCAGTGCATGCGACTGTCGCACACAGCGACTGACGTCTGCCCGTCAGAAAGTCACACTGCATGGGTTCCTCCACAACCGGGCAATTGGCTGCAATATGTCCCGCTTGCCGGCAGCGGTAGCAAACGATCCTTCTTGCCGCCTCTTGAGCCGCTGATTTCCCAGGCTGTTCTTGCCAAACTTGGGGTAGAGCTCCCACCCTCTCACTCTCTCCACCCTTACCCCTTGGAATCCTCTTATCCGCCCCTGGGGATGGTCTGGTCTTAGGGTGGAAAGTCCGAGTGTCTCTGGAAGAGGCCGTCAGGTTCTCTGTAGCCAAGTATTTCTCCACACGATCCACAAGACCATCGGCCGTCTCTGGGTCTCCATGGCTTACCCAGTTTTGGATGGCAGTAGGAAGAGCTCTCAAAAACCGATCCATTACAACACGTTCCACAATCTTTGGTGCGGACAAAGTCTCTGGCTGTAGCCACTTTCTGCTCAGGTGAATGAGATCATACATTTGAGACCTGGGGGGTTTTCCAAGCTGGAAAGTCCAGTTATGCACACGCTGAGCCCGGACAGCCTGGGTGACACCCAGCCTTGCCAATATCTCAGCTTTTAGCATCACATAGTCTTTTGCTTGGTCAGGCTCTAGGTCATAGTAAGCCTTCTGCGATTCACCAGTTAACAGAGGAGCCACCAGTCCAGCCCACTGCTCCTCAGGCCACTTTTCTCTTTCAGCAGTCCTTTCAAATGTGGTCAAAAATACCTCTGGATCATCCTCTCCAGTCATTTTTGTCAATAAACGACTCACCCCAAAGGACGCGGTATTAGTGGGACGGCTTTCCTCACTGGTCTGCGGACGTTGCTGCATTACTGCTTCTATTTGTTGTAGTCTCTGCTCTTGCTTCTGTAACAGGTCTATGAAGCGGGCCTCAGATTGCTGCTGGGCTTGTTGCTGAGCTTCCAGACTCTGTTGGTGAGCTTGCTGCTGGGCTGCGAAGTTCTGTTGTTGAGCTGCAAGGCTCTTTTGCAAACCTGCATTTGTCTGCTGTTGATTGGCATTTGCTAGAGCCAGCTGCTTCAGTATCTCCTCCATGCTGGCTTAAAAAAAACTGCCACTGGTTCTCCACCAACTGTGAGGGGGTTAGCTCGGCAGCGGGTGTGTGTGACCCCCGGGATGGGCTCCCCACACAAAAACAGGCCCAGCAAACGGAGGTTGTGGTTTTCAAAATCAAAAAAAAAGGTGCGGTTTATTTTCTATTTACAGTGACAAAACACAGCAAAGCCAAAAGAAACATATAAACAAAATAAATCCTGGTCAACTTGACCTCTGACTAAACATACAGGTTTCCTAACTAACAACTGGGATCAGCCTAGTGCTGTCCTAGTCCCTAAGTCCCTGGTTTAGTAAAAGTCCAAACAAATAGCCACACAGGCTTTTTCTCACCGCACAGGGGTTCACTCTCCCTAGACAGTCCACACAGGTCTGGTTCCAGGCATGAGCTAACATCTAATGAAGCTGGGAGTTCTTATAGAGGCCTAAATGAGCTGACAAGCTTCAGCTGGCCTCATCAACTCCCTGTCTGTACGACGCCCAGCCCTCTCCCTAGAGGTATGAGTCATCCATGAGCCCACTAGTCTTATACAACTCTCCACCTAGTTGTATAAGTCGGCGTAAAGCCTGAATCTGGGCGAAATATATCTACCCCCCTGGATGCAACCAGGTGACTTTACCTTCCTGCTGTCACAATACACACATACATACATACATACATACATATATATATATATATATATATATATATATATATATATATACCGTATATACTCTAGTATAAGCCGAGATTTTCAGCCCTTTTTTTGGGGCTGAAAGTCCCCCCCTCGGCTTATACTTGAGTCATCGAAATTTTTACATTGTAAATATTACCTGTAAAGAAGTTGCGGCTGCAGCGTCCATCGTTCAAATTCCGCGGCGTCCATCGTTCAAATTCCGCGGTCTCTTCCTGTTCCTTCCGTGATAGGCGAATCTCATCAGATACTCTCCGCCTATCACGAACGTTCTTTCATCCTCAGTTTTCCAGCAGATGTCTGTGATTGGCGGAACACCCAACACAGTGTCTGCTGGGAAAACTGAGGATGAGAGAACGATCGTGATAGGCGGAGAGTGTCTGCTGAGAATCGCCTATCAAGGAAGGAACAGGAAGAGACCGCGGAATTTGAACGATGGACGCCGTGGAATTTGAACGATAGATGCCGCAGCCGCAACTTCTTTACAGGTAATATTTAGCGAGCTAGGGAACAGTGGGGCATCGGCTTATACTCGAGTCAGTAAGGTTTCCCAGTTTTTTTGGCAACATTAGGTACCTCGGCTTACACTCGAGTCGGCTTATACTCGAGTATATACGGTATATATATATATATATATATATATATATATATATATATATATATATGTACTGATTATAATGCAGCTATCAACTGCTTGCTGTGGTATTAGTATGAGAAAAGCAGCAATTGTCTTCAGTTAGTTTTAGGTGAACACTGTGCAGAGGACACAGTACACTAACTGAAAATACTTGCAGCTCTCTGCCTGTGGTTTTATTATGAGAACACCACAAATAGTTTTCATGTTCCTTTAAGTGAACGCTGTGCAAAGGACAGAAGTATTGCAGTACACTAAATTAAATTAATGCAGCTCCCTGCCTGTGGTTTTATTATGAGAACACCACTAATTGTATTCAGGTAAGCTTCAGGTGAACGCTATGCAAAGCACACAGTACACTAAGTGAAACACTAGAGCTAGCACAATCACCTGCCTGCCACAGTATAGAGAATAACAGGAATGGATCTAGCTAAACTGAATACAGTGTATACATATATATACACACAACACCTAGGATGCATATATATCCTCTACACACTGTAACTGCAGCTAACTTACTCGCCCGCCTGCTCTATCTAACTCAATATAAATGACACTCTCTCTCTCTCTCTCTCTGTAAGCTCTCTCTTTAACCAACACTGCAACACACTACACAAGGCCACCACGGAGGCTGCCTTATATTGGGTGGGGCGTGTACTAAACCCCTTGAGACATAATTGGCCAAAGCCACTCTGGCTTTGGCCAATTATGGCTCTCTGTTTTTTGCATGCTGTGATTGGCCAAAGCATGCGGGTCATAGTGCATGCTTGGCCAATCATCAGCCAGCAATGCACTGCGATGCCGCAGTGAATTATGGGCCGTGACGTGCCTCTCGAATTTGCCGCGAACGGCCCATAATGTTCGCAATTCGGCGAACGGCCGAACAGACGATGTTCGAGTTGAACATGGGTTTGACTCGAACACGAAGCTCATCCCTACTTGTGACTATCCCAGCCTCACACTCACATTCAGACATTTGGGCGGGCGTGGTCTGGTGCCGTTCCAGGATGGACGTGTAGTGTGCGAGCTCCCGTCCCGAGGTCCAGCAACTTCAGCTTATCAGCTTACCTGCTCCACCGGACATGGTGAGAACCGCTCGCAGTGCCTCGGCAACCCGTTCCCGATCCCCGCTGAACACCGACACCCCGCTGAGTCAGCAAATCCCCGAGATATTCCGGTCACGGCCTACGGCCAGGATGCAGGCCTCGCAAGCAGCCTCCTCCCAAGCGCCACGCGCCCAGAGCTCCAGCCCGCAGCGACCCGAGGAGCAGAGATCCCCAGGTCTGGCAACGGGGATGACTCACCCCCCGGCAGTGAGCCTTAATGACCTGCATAGCGTCGCTACGGATATTAAAAACACCCTCATGGCGGCCATCTTGGACATGAGGTCGGACATACACGCCATGACGCTTAGGGTGGAAGAGGTGGAATACGCTCAAGCCCGCCAAGACACAGCGATTTGTCACGTTCAACAGGTAACAGAGTCGCATGCGATCCACCTCAGGGAGATCAATCGCCACATGGAAGATTTAGATAATCGCGGAAGGCGTCACAACCTTAGAGTGAGGGGTATTCCAGAAATGATCGATGCCAGCCAGCTCCCAGTGGCAGTAACTACCATCTTTAACGATCTACTTGAAAGAGCCCCTGATACCCCGATCGCGTTCGAACGGCTCCACAGGGCACTGCGCCCGCGGGGAAGGGACACAGATCCCCCACGGGATGCAGTCTGCTGCCTCACAGACTTTCCCTTGAAGGAGGAAATATTACGCAAGGCCAGACACCGCAACCAACTGTCTTTCCAGGGAACGGATATCAGAATCTACCAGGACCTATCTAACATCACCCTGCAGCGCAGACGCGAGCTACGTCCCCTCCTGGAAACACTGAGGGCCAGATCCATAATCTACCGATGGAAGTTCCCCTTCTGCCTGACAGCAACTCACCAAGGCCGCACAGCCAATCTAAAAGTCCCGGAGGATTTAGACCACTTCTGCACGGCCATGGAGATACCGTATGTGGAAGTACCAGACTGGTACAGCGACTTCCGTATACCGCCACTCAGAAGAGTCACCTCCATGGAAGGTATCGCAGAAGCAGGCAACTTTAGTATCGGCCGCCGACGCTCTCACCCACCTCCTCCCCACACTCCTTCAAAGGATCAAAGAGCCCCGCGTAATGGTAGCCCGACGGCTTCTCCAGTGCCCCGCAAAGCACGCATCGCCTAACAAGAAACATGAATACCGTCCTTCTGTTTCCACCTCACAGCTGGACTCTGGACCACTCCAATTCGCAGGTAACTTTATACAGCAATCCCTAGGGAACACTGGCAGAACGGTTGGTACCCTCTTTCCCTCTTGGACAACTCCCGAAGGTTTCCCCGGTCGCCCTAACTTCCTTATGTCGGGTCAGAGACTACCTTCTCCCGCACTGATTGTCTTTTCCTCCTTCTCCTCACACTGTATTCATTCTTGCTCATCGGCTGTACCCTTTTTCTATTGAAGCCTTCTTCCTACATTCTCCTATCTACTCCAATGCAGCTAATGATATGTCGATATATAATCCCCCGATTGCATTATGTGCTGTCTTTCTCCCCACAGGCCCTACTAGCTCCTAGCTCCTGAATTTTCTGCTTTACAGCACTGAGGGTGGTCGGGGATCCGAGGGGGACATGCACAGGTGTGTGGCCTACGTGGATGTCGGGTAGAATCCATTCTCAGGTTTGGGAATGGGCGTGCCCCCCTCGGATTTAGACAGCCTGCCCTTAACCCCTGGGTATGATTTTGTTTACTATGTTTTTGTTTACTATGTTTTGTTTGCTATGTTATCCATATTTGGATTTTTGATGTCAGCCATAACTGCAGATGCATACTTGTTCACGGTAACGCAAGCTGTACGTTCTGTTCTGTTCTGTTTTAACTAATTCACCATGTTACTGACTCTGTTCCCTGCATATTCCTCTAAACCAAAGTATATGCCCCCTATTCTCTGTCATGTGACATCTGAAATTTGAGCAATACACTTAATTTCTTATCCCCCTCTTCCACACAAACCCCCAGATTACACAATGCTAAACATCCTCCTCTAATTGCCGAATAAATGCCCTTACAACTCCACAGCCTTCATGCTTTATGAGAATAAGCCGTTACACACAGCCCTGAAGTCACCTACGAATCACCCTCTCACCATGTCCTTATAGGATGACCTGTCCGTCATCTACACAACAAGATTACTCCTCTGACACCAAAATGAGCCATAGATGATGCTAACAATCAGCAGCGTCTGTTATCCTTAAGACCTCATAGAGAGACGCAGACCTCACCTCTCTCTAGTTGAACTCCACCTACCGCTCTCACACACAGCGGACTCTGGTAGACACCGCTGAACCTCACCGGTACCCCCACTCCTAATTGGTGGGCTTGCAGGTCAAGTCCCACACCCGGTATAATACCCCATCCCCCTACCTGTCCCCTCCTTCCTCCCTGGTTATCTTCCTCCTCAACGTCCTAACCTCACCTACCCCACATCTTCCCTTCTCCCCATCCGCATAACCCCCCCTTTTTTTTCCTCCCGTCTCTGACTTCCCCATATCCTCCCGCCCCCCACTCGCTTAAACCTCTACTACCAACATGAGCCCCGATAATGTCCGAGGCGCCAACCTGTCCCTAAAGGTAGTCTCCCTTAACGCCAAAGGACTGAACATACCTGAAAAGCGAACACAACTCTTTTCCCTCATGCGCAGCATGAAAGCTGACATAATCTTCTTACAGGAAACCCACTTTTGTAAGAAATCAGTTCCCAACATGACTAATCGCCTCTTCCCCCATAGTTTCCATGCCACCTCACCTATCTCGAAATCCAAAGGAGTCTCCATAATCATTTCCAAAAACCTTCCCATCCAAATTACAGACACTCACCTTGACGAACTAGGCAGGTATATCTTCCTAAAAGGGACACTCAGGAACAAACCAATCACTTTGGCTAACATATACAGCCCCAACTCGTCCCAAGTTCCCTTTTTTAGGGCTGTAACAAGACACCTAACCAATTTCCAAGAGGGTATTCTTATACTGGGAGGGGATCTCAATGTACCCCTGAACCCCCTTTTAGACACCTCGTCGGGGAAATCCCACCTACCATACAGGGCGCTCCGACAAATCAGAAAATGTTTCCAAGAACTCTTGCTACACGACACATGGCGCACCTTACACCCGAACGTAAAGGATTTTACATTCTTCTCCGCCCCACATAACAAATATTCACGACTAGACTACATATTTCTTACCCAACAGGATCTCCCGTCCCTGAAAGCAGCAACCGTCGAACCGATGACCTTCTCGGACCACCACCCTATCTCAATGACCCTCACTTTCCCTGAAAAAGTATACCGCTCGCAAATTTGGAGACTAGACCCTTCCATCCTGACAGACAAAACCAAAGAATTAGAGATTCAAACTTGCCTAAGCAATTATTTCACTGAGAACAACACCCCGGACATTTCTAAACGTACTCAGTGGGCGGCTCACAAATGTGTTGTCCGAGGGAAATTGATTTCCCTGGGGGCCGCAATTAGAAAGGAAAAACGGGCCAAACTGGCTGATCTCTTTTCCAAACTTAATAAACTAGAAGCACTACACAAACGAAACCTGGCCCAGCAAACCCTCGTAGAACTACTAGAGACTCGTACACTCATTCAGGAAGAATTGGGCCATCACCTCAGGAAGAAATACACTCTATCTCAGAAACTTTTTTACGAATTCGGCAACAAAAGTGGCCATCTTCTTGCTCAAGCCTTACGCAAGAAAAGGGCTGCTAATACGATACACCACATACAATCCCCCACGGGTAAGACTCTCACGAATAACAATGACATAGCCAGAGAGTTTGAGAAGTACTACTCGTCCCTATATAATCTAGATAAATCCGAACCCCCTACTACCTTATCGAATGACAGACCCAATGATATTAACTCGTTCTTAGACCAATTTGCTCCAGGAAAGCTCCCCACTGACACCACCACGATTCTGGAATCCCCGATCTCTATTCAGGAATGGAAAAAAGCTTTAAAACAACTTAAGCCTGGTAAGAGCCCGGGACCTGATGGTCTTTCCGCCGTATATTTCAAGACATTCTCAGGCCTTCTTCAACAACCCTTCCTTGACGCCTTCAATACACTCTCTCCCACAAATCCTTTCAAAAGCGAAATGTTAGAAGCACATATCGTTGTTATCCCCAAAGAAGATAAGGACCCCACCCAAACGGGAAATTATAGACCAATCTCATTATTGAATGTAGATGTCAAAATCTTTTCTAAGATTTTGGCAAACAGACTCTTACCGCTTCTCCCTTCCTTAATCTCTCATGACCAGACCGGCTTTATCCCTGGACGTGAAGCCAGGGACAACACTGTTAAAGCAATAAACTTACACCACCTTATGACACAGACAACCCAAAAAGGCCTGTTTTTGTCACTCGATGCGGAGAAGGCGTTCGACAGAGTAGCTTGGGACTATATGACAGCGGTTCTGAGGGCCATAGGATTGGGCCCATATATGTTAGGCCTAATCCTGTCACTATACACGGGACCATCTGCTAAGGTACGGGTCAACAATACTCTGTCGGACGCCTTTCCCATCGGAAATGGCACAAGACAGGGCTGCCCCCTGTCCCCCATCCTCTTTGTACTCACACTTGAACCATTCCTCCGTAAACTGACATACAACCCAGATATCCAAGGTATAAGTTCCTCCAAAAGAGAATATAAATACGCTGCTTTCGCAGACGATATTTTGTTGTTCCTGTCGAACCCACTGATCTCCCTACCAAACCTTCTTTCTGAATTTAAACAATTTCAGTTCCTCTCCCACCTTAAAATTAATTTCTCGAAATCCTTTGCCCTTAATATAACATTACCTCAACACATAGTTGATCAATGTAAATCTAACTTCCCGTTCCAATGGAAACATGATTCCATCACATACCTAGGGATACAACTCCCTTCCAAACTCTCAAACCTCTACGCTAAAAACCATGTTCCTATCCTACACAGAATATCCTCTGATCTTGAAACATGGAACAAACCGCTTTTCTCTTGGTTTGGCAGAGCGGCGATCCTCAAAATGAATGCCCTCCCGAGAATACTCTATATATTGCAGGCGATCCCTATACATATACCTCCGGCCTTTTTTAAATCTTATAGAAACATATGCACTAAATTCTTATGGGGGAACCGTAGACCCAGAATCAGCTTTACGCAGCTCACCCGACCTAAAAGACTTGGGGGCATAGGCCTCCCCAACCTTCTCAATTATTACACTGCTACACACCTTACCAGGATAGTGGACTGGAATACTCAATCTCTCCACAAAGATTGGGTTTCCCTAGAAGCATCTTTTTCTGCTCTCCCTTTGGAGTCTCTCCCATGGTTACTCTCACCCCACGTCCCCTCTGAATTACACGTACACCCACTTATAGGCCCAACCTTGCAATGCTTCAAAAAGCTTTGCTACCGATCACCCATATCTTCGATTCCCGGCCCACTGACACCTGTAAAAATGAACCCTGGGTTCCAACCAGGTATGCACGCAAAGTTTCTTACCGATAACTGGACACAGAGCCCAATTAGATCACATCAGTTCTTCCTCCGGGGCAAACTATTGTCTACATCCCAACTCTCCTCCCAACTAAACAAGCCACCCATTCCCCCTTGGACATATATTTTAATTGCTCATTTTCTAAAATCCCTTAACAAGAATATACAATGCTCCAGAGAACTCACCCCTTTCGAAAAGCTATGTATCCAAACGACACCCCAATCTCATCTAGTTTCTACCACACATGAACTCCTCTTCGCCGAGATGAAAGCTAACGAGACCTTAGCCTGTAAGAACTGGGAGTCAGACCTCTCGGTATCTCTTTCAGCGGAACAATGGGAACTAATTTTCCTCAACATACATAAAGGGTCGACGAATGTGTCGACCCAGGAAAACGGCTTTAAGATCCAATCTAGATGGTACCGCACGCCCACCCTTCTGCATAAATATAATCCCACAATCCCAGAGGTTTGCTGGAGATGTCTCCGGGAAAGGGGAACCCTTCTCCATATCTGGTGGTCCTGTCCATCTCTAAAAGACTTCTGGGAAAAGGTATGCCATATAACCTCTCGAGTCACCTCATATCATTTGGACCTTTCCCCTTCTCAATTCCTTCTACACCATTCACCCCTGTCGCACAATTCCTATCACAAATCCCTAGCAATGCACATGATCAATGCGGCAAAGCAGTGTATCCCTATACACTGGAAATCGACTCACCAACCAACCATAAAAGAATGGTTTAACAGAATATGCAAAATTGAGGAAATGGAAAATCTTATACATATTGCAAGAGAGACTCCGTCATCATTTAGTAAAAAATGGGCCTGCTGGTTACACTATAAAACGACCCCAGAATTTGCAAACTCCCTGAACCCTGACAAAGGATAAATTACTCCTCTGAGAATTGTCATTAAAAATCTACGGCGTGCCAGGATCTCCCCTTAACCCTAAACCTTACAAAGACACCTCTCTCCTCCTATATCTCCCCCTATACAGATCCGCCCCTAGTTTCTCATAACACGCCCCTTGAACACCCCAAGGGGTCGGGGAAGTCAGAGACGGACCCCCTGCCAACGCCATCCCTTCCTGCCTCACTCCCCTCCCCTCGATCCCCACCCCACCCCTTCTCCTTCCACCACTTACCCCCTCCTACTTTCTCATCCACAAGCTTCTGTACAATACAACCACTAACATAGCTCCAGCCTACACTCCCGCATTCATACACTCTCAACGAAATAAACCTGTTTATAGCTCCTTCCCTCCCTTTCTGCCATATTGCACCTGTTGGCCTTTCCCTCCCACACAGACCAAAAGTCCATAACGGCATCCGTGAACCTACCTAGCTCTAACCTACCAACAAGATCTATCCCCGTCAATGGTAGTGGACTTTGACTAGACCCCACAACTACCTTGAATTAAGGTAGCCCACCCCAACACGGCCTAGTTCATGAAGGATGCACATAGCCATTTCATTTTCACTACCCGCAAGTTGAATTGTATGTGACACATGTTATTCATCCATGTTTTGTGGTTGTATTAATACCTTATTGTACTACTATTGTTCAAGATATCTGTAAATGCTTTTTACATTTCAATAAACTGTTTTTGGAAAAAAAAAAAAAAAAGACATTTGGTCTGTTTGTTCAGGATTTCTGCGAGCAGACACTTGTCCTGGAGTGCTTACACAAGATACCCTCTCTGCTACCACTGTTTATATAGGTGTTCTGGTCAACTATAAATATCTAGATTGAGCTTTTGCTCTTTTTGATATCAGTGTAAAAAGGCAGAAAAGGATAGGCCACGTGGGATTGTCTTCTCAAAACTTTCCAAATAAAAGGCAAGAACATAAATTGAGAGAAGGACTCTGTAATGATTTAACACCAAGGAAGGTCTCTGCCTTTTCCCTTCCCTCAGATGTGCTGCTATAAGGAGCACTTCACAGTCTGTGCTGGTTGCCTGGTTATTAGCAGGCATTTAAAAATGTCTTGCGTGGTGTACGATTGTAAGGTACCTGTAATAGGTAGTGTCCGAAGTGGAACTTGTGTGCTGAGGATTCAGGCGAAAACGTAGTCAGGCAGATTAGGTTGGCAACAGATCAGGCAAAACGGTACACGATCGAAATCCAGAGAGTGGTCAGGCAGGCAAAGGTCATACACGAGCTGGCGGTGAAGTACAAAATCAGCAGGCTAGAGAGTAGTCAAGAAATCAGGCAGACGTTAAACACGAAAATCAAGATCAAAAAGCAGTCACAACACCCAGGGAGCTATTCCACACAAACGGGCGCTGAGAGATAGCATCACTTCCTTTTTATGGGCTGCTTTGATTGAAAATTGTCCACAGCTGGCAGCAGGTGGGGCTCGTGAGTCCAAGGTAATGCTTAATACTGAGAGGACATTTCCAAAAGTCCAGATCTCCTCCGTAGCACAACAGGTAAGGCTGCAGCTGTGGGACCAGAAAGATCCCGGTTCAAATACACCCAGGTACTTGACAACGATGTCGATGTATAAGCCAGTCTCTGGCGATGTCTTCTATTTGATGAAACTAGTTGGGCGTGGCTACAACACTTCGTCATCACGCACACTTGCTGACCGGCGGTTGAGTTTGGTGCAGCCACACAGTCTGTTGCTTTATGGGAGAATAATTGTATCTGTTTTTATTGTTATATGTAGGGATGAGCTTTATGTTCGGGTTGACATTGGCTGTTCGATCGTTTGTTGAAATTTTAACAGTATGGGGCATTCACGCCAAATTCGAGCGGCGGGTCACGCTTCATAATGCCCTGCAACATCGCAGTGCATTGCTGTCTGATGATTGGCCAAGCATGCACTATGACCGCATGCTTTGGCCAATCACAGCACCGTCAGCAAAGCTAATTATGGCTCAGGGGGTTAAGTCCACGCCCCACACTATATAAGGCCGCCTGCACGTCGGCCCTGTGTAGTGTGTTGCTGGCGTTGACTGGTGTACTGTTTCTAATATACTTCAGGTAGGCAGGGGATTCAGTGACCTGCAGTGCATAATATATATATATACAGTCTCCTATATATATATATATATATATATATATATATATATATATATATACACACTGCATTTAAGTCTAACCAAGCCTACATCTGACTGCAGGCCATTCCTGGTGTACGTTTTCAAATATACTTTCAGGCAGGCAGGTGAGCTGCAGTGCATAAAATATATATACAGTCTCCTACATATATATATCCACTGCATTCTAGTCTAGCCAAGCCTACATCTGACTGCAGGCCATTCCTGGTGTATGTTTTCAAATACACTCTCAGGCAGGCAGGTGATTCAGTGAGCTGCAGTGCATAAAATATATATACAGTCTCCTACATATATATATCCACTGCATTCTAGTCTAGCCAAACCTACTGTATATCTGACTGCAGGCCATTCCTGGTGTACTTTTTCTAGTAAACTTTGGGCAGTGTTTTGCTAATCAAATTTTACAGCATGTCTGAAAGGCCACCAAGGAGAGGAAGAAAAGAGGGCAAGCAGGCTCTGTGTCTACAGCTAACAGTGCTGGTGGTGGACACGGTGCATCCTCAGCACGTGGCCGTGGGGCACGCTTGTCCTTTTTTTCGGCAGCTGGCCTAGTTGAGCCACAACATGCAGAAGAGTTGGTAGAGTGGATGACCAAGCCCTCCTCATCCTCCTCATCCTCTCTCACCCAGGCTCAGGGTACTGGCAAAGCAGCTGCCAAAGCATCCTCTTCCCTGGTATCAATGTCATCATCAGTCACTCCTTCCCTAGACCAACCATGTCCTCCTGAGGAGTCCCCCGAACTGTTTGAGCACAGTGTTGGGTACATGCTCCAGGAGGATGCCCAGCGTTTCGAAGGGTCTGATGATGATACCCAGCTAGAGGAAGGCAGTAGCGTGAGAGCAGAGAGAGGGGATGCTCAAGAAGGACACCAATCTGGCAGTCATGTTCCAGCAGCTGCAGCATACTGCCAGATTGGCTCCAGTGATGAGGAGGGAGGGGATGATGAGGTCACTGACTCCACGTGGGTGCCTAATAGGAGAGAGGAGGAGGAGTATGAGGAGGAGGCACATCTCCAATGAGGCAGGATGCCCTCGGGGGGCCAACGTAAGAGCAGCACACCGACGGAATCACACCGCAGAGCTCTGCCTGTGCAGGGTGCTGCCTCTGCCCGTTATTCAAAAAGTTCTTTGGTGTGGGCCTTTTTCGAGTCGAGTGCATCAGATCGCACAGCTGCTGTTTGCAACATATGTCTCAAGCGTATATCGCGTGGCCAAAACATCACCCGCTTGGGCACCACATGCTTGACCAGACATATGTTGACCTCCCATGCAGCTCGTTGGCAAGCCTACCTTAAAGACCCACACCAAAGAACAAAGCGGACCTCTCCTTGCACCGCATCAGCTGGGATCTCCAACCCCACTATACCTTCAGTCCTCTCTGAAACCTGCACTGAGAGGAATGAAGGTGTAGAATTAGGTGTGTCACAGCCATGTACTTGCGGGCACTCTGCTAGCAGTACACCGACGTCTGATTCTAGCAGGCAAATTTCCCTGCCCCAGCTGCTGGACCGTCGAAAGAAGTTCACTCCCAGCCATCCACATGCCCAGCGGTTGATTGCTAGCTTGGCTAAATTGCTAGCGCTTCAACTGCTGCCTTTTCAGTTGGTAGACTCGGCCCCCTTCCGTGAGTTTGTGCAATGTGCGGTTCCTCAGTGGCAGGTTCCCAAACGCCTCCTCATCCTCTGTCTCCCAGGCTCAGAGTAGTTTGCCTGGCAATGCAGCTGCCAAAGAGGCCTATTCCATCGACTCAATGTCATCAGTCACTCCATCCCTAGCCCCACCATCATGCACGGAGTTGTCCCCCGAACTGTTCGACCACAGTGTCGGGTACATGGAGGAGGATGCGCAGCATTTTGAAGGCTCAAATGATGGTACCCAGGTTGAGGAAGGGAGTAATATGAGCCTAGAGAGAGGGGTGCCCAAGGAAGACACTAAACTGGCAGTCATGTTCCCTCAGCTGCAGCGTACTGCCAAGTTTGCTCCGGGGACGAGGAAGGAGGGGATGATGAGGTCACTGACTCTACTTGGGTGCCTGATGGAAGAGAGGAGGAGGAGGCACATCTCCAACGAGGCAGGATGCCCTCGAGGGGGCAGCTTAAGGGCAGCCACCCTATTGTATCACACCGCAGAGATAAGCAGGTGCAGGGCGCTGCTGAATCCCCACATATTTTGAAAAGTTTTTGGTGTGGGCCTTTTTTGACACGTGTGCAGCAGATTGCACTGTTGCTGTTTGCAACATTTGTCTGAAGCATATCAAGTGTGGCCAAAACAGCAGCAGCTTGGGCGCCACATGCTTGACCAGACATATGAGGACCTCCCATGCAGTCCGTTGGCAACAGCACTTAAATTACCCACATCAAAGAACAAGATGGACCTCTCCTTGCTCCTCATCAGCTGGGATCTCCAATCCCACTATACCTCCAGTCCTCTCAGAATCCTGCACTGAGAGGAATGAAGGTGTAGAAATAGGTGTCCCCAGTACTTGCGCGCAATCTGCTAGTGGTACACCAACATCCGATTATAGCAGGCAATTTCCCTACCCCAGTTGCTAAACCGTCAAAAGAAATTTGGTCTCAGCCATCCACATGCTAAGCGGCTGAATGATAGCTTGGCTAAATTGGTAGCACTCCAACTGCTGCCTTTTCAGCTGGTAGACTCTGCCCCCTTTCGTGAATTTGTGGAATGTGCGGTATCTCAGTGGCAGGTTCCCAAACGCCATTTCTTTTCACGGAAGGGCATTCCAGCTCTCTACCGGCATGTGGAAGGCAATGTCTTGGCCTCGTTGGACAGGGCGATCAGCGGTAAGGTGCATATTACCGCTGACTCATGGTCCAGCAGGCATGGACAGGGACATTACCTATCTTTCATGGTGCACTGGGTAACTCTGCTGGCAGCTGGGAAGGATGCAGGACAGGGTGCAGTATTGTTTGAGCTTGTTCCGCCACCACGCCTCCAAAATGCTAGTAGTGGTCATTCTGCCACACCTCTCTCCTCCATCCCCTCGTCTTCTTCTTCCTCTATGGCCTCTTCCTCTGCAGATTTGTCCTCAGAACCAGCGGTGCTCCGTAGGCGTTCAAGGGGTTACGCAAGCACTCAGGCAAAAAGAAGCCATGCGGTACTTGACTTGGTGTGCTTAGGGGACAGGAGCCACACTGAGGCAGAGATTCTGTCAGCTCTGCAGGGGCAGACTCAGAGGTGGTTGACGCCGCGCCAGCTTAAGCCAGGAATGGTTGTATGAGACAATGGCACCAACCTCCTCTCCGCCCTCCGACAGGGACACTTGACCCATGTTCCCTGTTTGGCTCACGTCCTGAATTTGTTGGTGCAGCGGTTCTTGTTTAGGTACCCGGGCTTACAGGATCTCCTGAGGTAGGCCAGGAAAGTCTGTGGGCATTTATGCTGGTCATATAATGCCATTGCTCGGCTGGCTGACCTTCAAAAGGAATGCAACCTGCCAAAGAACCGCCTCATTTGTGACATGCCCACCAAGTGGAACATCAGGACAGGGTCAGGGGAGCTTGGCTTTTTTTTACCACGCCAGTGGCTACTGATCAAGGATGCATGCACTGTCCTGCCACCATTTGAGGAGGCCACGAGGATGGTGAGCAGTGACAGAGCATGCATCAGTGATACTGTCCCTCTTGTCTTCCTGTTGGAGCACACGCTTTGTGGAATAATGGACAGGGCACTTGAGGCAGAACAGAGGGAGGAAGTGGAGGACTTCCTTACCTCTCAAGGCCCCCTTTATCCAGACAGTATTCCTGTAGGCCCGCCGATCACACAGGAAGAGGAGGAGGAGGATGAGGATTGTGTCAGCATGGTGGTGGAGCCTAGCACTCAGCATCAGCAGCAGTCTTTAATGGATAGTTTTCAGTCCCTAGAAACCCATGGACTTGTACGTGGGTGGGAGGAGGTGGCTGCGGATCATGTCATCCTTAGTGACCCAGGGGACTCCGGATTGAATGCCTCAGCAAACATATGCTGCATGGCCTTCCTGATCCTGAAAAGCCTGCAAAAAGGCCTTTGGATTTGTGGTATCAAGGAGAGGGATCATTACTAGCTGGCAACCCTTCTTGATCCACTTTACCAGGGTAAGGTTGCGGAACTTATCCAGCCTTCGCAGAGGGAGCAGAGGATGAAACATCTTCAGGAGGCCTTGCAGAAAGGTTTGTGCAATGCATTTCCAGAGCCTGGGAGGTTACAATTTCCTTGTCCTCCTGGACAATGTGTTGCTGAGGCTTCAGTCAGTCACAGAAGGAGTGGTGGAGAAGGTGTCCGTCTGACCGATGCGTTCAGACAATTCTTTAGTCCGCAGCCCCAAGGTTTGATCGGTTCCAGCAACCATCGCCAGCGTCTTATTTACATGGTGCAGGAATGCTTAGGGGCAAGATCAGACTTGGAGACCTTTCCAACTGAAAATCCATTGGGTTACTGGGTCTTGAGGATGGATCACTGGCCAGAGCTTGCACAATATGCAATTGAGCTACTGGCCTGTCCTGCATCCAGCGTTCTTTCTGAATGCACATTCCGTGCTGCTGGAGGCTTTGTAACCGATCACAGAGTGTGCCTGCCCACAGAATCAGTTGATCACCTTCACCAGCTACCAAGCACCTGATGCTGATGTAACCGATTCATTTTTCTATGAATGTGAGATCCCTTGAAGACTGCCTATGCTGAGTGACTACCCTGTTATGCTGAGTGACTATCCTATTTGTCCTCAATGTTCATGTTGATAGCTTCTAAGAACATTTTTGTTTAAGGGCATCACCACCAGTGCCTAATGCCCGATTTTTCTGCCCCTGTTTAACAGGGGCGTGTAATTAAAATTTTTGCTGTAATATTTCACAGCAGGGCTCATTCTTGCGCTCAACTAGAGTATCTGTGAGGGGTTGTAGTGTTGTGGCACCACCACCAGTGCCTAAGGCCCAACTTTTCTGCCCTGTTTAACAGGGTTGTGTAATAATAATTTTTGCTGTAATATTTCGCAGCAGGGCTTGTTCTTGCGCTCAACTATTATTATTATTATTTGCGCAGCGCTTTACAACATCAGGGAAGATAGTAATACAATTCAATACAGGAGGGATCAGAGGGCCCTGCTCGTTAGAGCTTACAGTCTAGAAGGGAGGGTTAAGTGGAACAAAGGGTAGTAGCTGTGGGGGGATGAGCAGATGGAGAAAATGAATACTAATAGAGTACCTGTGAGAGGTTGCAGTTTTGTGGCACCACCACCAGTGCCTAAGGCCCAATTTTTCTGCCCCTGTTTAACAGGAGCATGTAATTACAATATTTGCTCTAATATTTCACAGCAGGGCTCGTTCCTGTGCTCAACAACAGAATCTGTGAGAAGTTACAGTTTTGTGGCACCATCACCACAGCCTAAGACCCAATTTTTCTGCCCCTGTTTAACAGGGGCATGTAATTACAATTTTTGATCTATTATTTCACAGCAGGGCCCATTCCTGCACCCACCAAGAGTAACTGTGAGGGCTTACATTGTTGTGGTACCACCACCACAAAGGCCCAATTTTTCTGCCCCTGTTCAACAGGGGCACGTAATTACAATTCTTGATATAATATTTCACAGCAGGGCCCGTTCCAGCACCCACCAAGAGCAACTGTGAGGGCTTACAGTGTTCTGGTACCAGTGTTCTGGTACCACCAACACCTAAGGCCCAGTTTTCTGCAGAGTACATAGGGCAGGCCGTATAGTATATACAGGCAGTCCCCTACTTTCAAACATCTGTCTTACAAACGACTCCTACTTACAAACGGAGGGAGACAACAGGAAGTGAGAGGAAGTGAGAGGAAATCTACCCCTAGGAAGTGAAATTCTCTCCTGTAAGAATTAATATGGGAAAAAGGTGTCTCCACTGATGCTTTATCACCAATCAGTGTTTCCCTAATAACCCCAAAATTTCAAAATCCAATTGTCATTGGGACAGAAAGTGAGCTGAAATCTTCTGAACAGGGGCACAGACAGCAAAACAAATGTTACAGCGGTGATAACCCTTCCCTATGTTATCCAAAAAGCTTAAAAATAGATTTTTTGGCAGGAGTTTACTTACAAAATGTACCTGTTCCAAATTACAAACAGATTCAACTTAAGAACAAACCTACAGTCCCTGTCTTGTTTGGACAGTCTGTATACTGCTGTTCAGAGTATATAGGGCCTGAGGGCCCCACGCCCTTTCTTTTTTTAATTTGGATGCGGGGTTCCCCTTAATGTCCATACAAGACCCAAAGGGCCTGGTAATGGGCTGGGGGGGGGGTTACCCATGCCGTTTTTCTCAATAAATTTCATCCATATTGCCGGGACTCGACATTACATTACAGCCGCAAGCAGTTTTAAATTACTTTTATTCCTTTAGAAATTTTGTACAGGGACTGTTCAAAACACGGGAAACATGCGCCACTTTACAGGCATACTATAGACACCCCCCAGTTATGATATTTAAAAGGAATATTTCACTTTTATTTTTTCACTTTAATCATTATTAAAATCACTGCTCCCGAAAAAACTGACGTTTTTAAAACTATTTTTTGCATTGATACATGTCCCCTGGGGCAGGACTGTTGTGGAAAATATTATGAAGATGTATTTAATATGTATTTTCATAGTGTCACCCAGTGTTAGTACTTCTGCAACCCTCTCTAAAGAGCTGACTGGGGCAGTCTGAGGCTGGTTGAATCCCGTCTGGTAGTGAAAAACGTCTTGAGGTTGAAGTGCGATGTTTGCAGTTTGCGGATATGCTCGCCGACGAGGGGCCATCTGTGCATTAGCACGGACGATCGTTGAGGAGGGGATATGCTCGCTCTGCAACGACATCATTGGTTATAGGCAGAGACGCGCTCTTGTTTTGGCGGTGTGTTGATCAGCATTGGTCCGGATTCGTAGCACACACCTGCAGATAGCCTCCCACAAGCAATAATAGTATAATCTGAATTTGTGTTATTATATGGAATAGCGTAGAATAGGGATTCCTATCAGCGGTAATATGAGAGCTTGCGAGCGTTTTCAGAGTCAGGGAAAGCGTCCATGTTTTAGAGCAATACGGCTTCATTTGCTGGGAGCATACACGCTTTCCCTGCCCAGACACGCCCATAAGACTTTAGCCATCATGTTGTTGAATATGTTGTTGTATTGGTATTATATTGTATGTATTTAAATAACCCTGTTGGAAGGGATATCTTTATATGGACATTTGCTGTATAAAGAGGACATTATGTGATGACCACTCCCATGGAGGTCAGATGCTGTGTCCTCACTTCCTATGGAGGAGGTCACATTCTGTGATGACCACTCCCATAGAGGTCACATGCTTTGGAGTTTAATAAAAAGGAGCCATAAGGCTCAAGGCGACCATTTGATGCTGGAAGGCTTTGATGATGAGACCAGTCTGGTGATGTTTCTTGATTTGTATGAATGGGACGAATGAATGGTATGTGAATTTTAGTTTAAGAAGTATTATTGCAATAAGATGAAGTGTGTGCTTGTTTAGCACAAGGCAAAGATGGCTGTGTGCTCGACAAACAACCAATTTTGCCACGACAGATCCCTGTCCCCAAACACTTTCTATTAGAACAACTTGCATATTAGCCTTTAAAATTCACACTTTTGATTTTTCACGTTCGGGTCCCATAGACTTTAACGGTGTTCAAATGTTCACGCAAACTTTCAGTACGTTCACATGTTCTGCTGTGAACCGAACCGGGGGGCCCAAGGATTTGCTTAGTGTGATTCCCTTTGCAAGTTTATTTATTTTTTTAATAAATGTTTTTTATGGGTTACACTATGTTCGTATATGCTATATATTTTTCATCCTGCTGATGAGCCAACCCTGACTGAATCGTGTTTGGCGCTTTGGAGTTTCCCTTCAAAATGAGATATAACACATGCATTTGGCCATACTATATGATGGTCCACAAGAGGCTTTAATACTTGGTGTCACCTGGTGGAGCAAGCACTACAAACTGTGATTGTGGGGACACTGGTGGAGCAAGTGAATTGTGGATGATTTGTTTCCTTTGGACTTTCTTATTGCACATATATTTTTTCCTTTTTAGCCCTTGTGAATGGGCTCTTACGGACACGTATTTACATATTTGGTATGATTCCTTTATAGAAGTTTTTTCACCTAAGTTTGATGTCATTATATTGATTTATTTTTGTGTTTTCACAATACTGAGTTAAATTTTTTTAGCGCTGCTTCATATATTTATCACAATTCTTGAATTTAGTGTCACAGATTGCTTAAGCTCATTTGTAATTTATATGTTTTAGCGCGGATATCCTATATGATTTAGCCAATTTTCTCCATTTTTGAGAAACTGCTACCTATATTAGTTCAGTTCACAAACAGTTTTGTCAAAATTAGAAATTTGCTATTCAGTTATGGATATTTGTAGACCTAATAAGCAAGCTATTGTCAAACAAGATGCATATGAGCTGAGCTGAGAACTGCCAAGGGGACATGTATCAATGTCAAAATTTTAATTAATTAATATAAGAAAAACAGTATATTTTCCTACAAATATTATCAGGTCTGACTACAGCTCCAACTCATTGTGACAATATAGCTTCTGTAAGCACACTGTTTTATATAAAGGGGTCTGGGTTAATAATTTCTTCAAATTATTGGATCTTGAAAATTTGCTTACCTGGGACAAAGACTGTTTTCTCTGCATTATAGGTTGTTCCTTGTTTCTGGTGGCAAACCTTCAATCTTTTCGGCCACAAGCTCACAATTCACAAACTTTTTGAATCCCTGGGATGTACAGTGAACCTAAACCTCATCCCTAAATCAAATATTTTTCAACAATCTTATTTTTTTTTCCATTTACTTGAATAAGTGTGTTCAGATTTGTCAGACTTGCAAGGTTTATAAGCAATTAAGATTTATTACCTAAATGTGTCTCCAAGGACAAAAAACTATCTATATGTGCATAGTCAAGGGAATCAGAAAATGATGATAGAGTTGAAAGAGTCAGAATTCTCTTTAACTCACTAAACAATGTGGACATTGCAGAGGGAGCAGATTGGGGGATCCCACAGGCAAACAATACATTTAAAAGGTAAGAAGCCATTGGTTGAAGGATGGCCTAAGAAGAGGACCTGTCAATTTAGGTACACTTACTTTACATAATGTTTTGAATCCAATTTTAGGCATCAGGTGTGAATTATTTAGCAGCTTCAGAACTTGCCACCCACAGTTGTTCTAGTGCAAGGCTGTTATCTATGATAAATAAGTGTGCCAAAGCCATTTATTGTGCTGTCATAGCAATGCATACCAGTGTGTGTAGGACTGTTATTTTCTGGAAAAAATAATCCCATGGATTTAAAGGTTTTATCCAAACCCCAAAATAAAAATAATAATAATATATTGCAGCTTATCAGTCCTTAGATGTGGAGGCTGCATTTCTTTATCTATTTTCAGGCTTTTTTCCTTTTTTGCCCTGGTGATCCTGCAAGTAATTTCCTATCCTAGAATGACAGTGCTTACTTGTTGTACTGTATCTATGAAGCAACAGCATTGTCACCCCAGACCGTCCTTGTCTGGACTACAAATACACCCCCTTTACCTTATAAACATTAAATAGAGGGGTATTGCTTTGTAGTTTGGGACAATGAATGGATTTTTGATACTTCAGTTCAGTGCACATGTATTTACAAGTACACTGCATATCTGGTAAGATCAACAGTTTTTTTTCTGTTCTGTTCTTGCAGAAAAATGTACTTAAAGTGGATGCAAACCCGAATTTTTTATTTATTTTTTGCTGTCACAATGTAGAGTATACGATTTCCTATCATCTGTGGCCAGTCTTGCCACAAAGAGTTAATCCAGCTCTGAGCAATCCTCTTTTCTTTTTTTAGTGAGATAAATAGACAAACAGGAGAAAACTTTTGTCCATTCTTCCCCCTTGCTGTAATTGACAGGATATTTACATATCTCATACACTAGCTTGAGACAGGCATTATTTTTTAATTCCCACCCCCACTTCTTTTCTGAAGTCATGTGGTTACTTTTCTGGATTTTGACTGGATGTTAGTGATCATAGCAGAAGTTCAGTGTAAGGAATACACATGAGAAAATGCATGTTGACAAGGGGAGTGTAGAGGTGGGCGGGTAGTCTACTGACATCACGACTCCACCCACCGAGCTCCAGACAACAGATCCACCCACAGAATCTGCAGTTTTTCAGTTCTTATAACAGACAGAGGGGAGACATTTGACAGGTAAGGATACATGCAAAAGACATGTATATCCTTATAGATCAGCACTATGGGCAGTAGTTAAGAAAGGATGAGAGTGGGTTTACATCCACTTTAAGCCTGCCATTTATTTCTTATTTTTTTCCCTGCTTGAACATAGTGCACAAACAAACAAACCATGTGCATTTGAAATATGAGTGAATCAGACTTTTTGTTATTGTGCAATAAACTGTTTCATAGTGTAATATTAATAAAAGAGGTCCAACATTTTTAGTGTACTTGCACTGTATTTTCTAAGACTTCTAATGCATACATGTGAAATGCCTATTTTATATTGAATTTTTTTAAGTGACAACATTCACAGTAATGAAACTCTACATTTCCCCATAGGGAAAAAAAATAAAAAAAACATCAAAAGGCGTGTCAGCATCCAGAGCAGCCAATTATTGATTAGCTTTGATTCTCTTTAATTTAGTTTATTATTATTATTATTATTATTATACAGGATTTATATAGCGCCAACAGTTTGCGCATCGCTTTACAACATCAGGGAAGACAGTACAGTTACAATACAATTCAATACAGGAGGGATCAGAGGGCAATGTTTAAAATTAAAATAGGGGTTTATGTACGTGTTATGATGTGGCTTACTGAATATTTTGTTCCCATTTTTTGTAAATCATCCCTAGCTGTTTTCCATATTATAACATATGAAACTCATTTGCAAATACAAGGAACACGTAGGCTTGATATAGTTATATCTACATAAGAAAAAATGTAGGCATGCCTTTGGGTTTATAAGAAGCAATAACACATTGCTGCTTCTTTCGCTTGGTACCAATGAAAAACCATTATCGCTGATAGAATTAGTTAAAAGACTAATGTACTGTGGGACATAGTTAACATGCACTTGCTAATAGGGCTGCTGGCCTCACCACTACTTTAAAACCTTGAAATATTTTTTAATATGCCAGATCAATAAATGTAAAATTTATATTATTCATAATGATTACCTGGAATAATGCAATGCTTAAAAGTTTACACTGGGGTAATTATGGCAAGTGTGTTTATCTTCTTAAAATACATGTCTCTAACTGTATTAAGAATTATTTGATTTATTAAATTTGCACTTTCTTCTTGCTATAAAATGTTATTAAGTAATATATTTATGCCTTACATGGACCCAAGATTTGCTGTGTACTTAATTGCTTTGCACATTGATGAAATTGCAAGCTACTGTTTATCAAAATGTTCAAAAATGTATTTGATTTAAAGTTATTACTGACATTGTTAGTTTATTAGAAGGTACCCTATATTCATGGCAAAACTTATATTCAAAGAATACTATAGAATACAAAGAATTTAAATAATAACATGATTGGTCGGAATTTTGGAGAGACAATTATCTTTATTTTAAAGTACATATAAACCGATTCACTAACATCAACATTTTACCATGTTCATGTCATTTTAGGTAATTTACAACATGTTTAAATCTGCACCTTTTTAAAAATAATACTTGACCATGAATGTTCCTGTTTTAGGGTGCCAGTCACTTTGACCCTTTCCCCCATTTGCTTTCAAGCATGAAAATGGTTGTAAAGTCAGAAGGTTTTTTATCTTAATGCATTATATGCATCACCTCTGTAACCTTCTCTTCTAATGGAGACTACAAACTGCATGCTAACAGATATTGCACAACCATTTTCCACTAATGTCACTGTATTGCATCCGATGTGTTTTTATGTAAATAATATACATAAAAGATGTGTGTATATGATATGTATATTTATAAATTCTTGTGACTATCCCAGTCTCACACTCACATTCAGATATTTGGTCTGTTTGTTCAGGCTTTCTTTAAGTGGACACTTGTCCAACAGATGTCCCGGAGTGCTTACACAAGATACCCTCTCTGCTACCACTGTTTATACAGGTGTTCTGGTCAACTATAAATATCTAGCTTGAGCTTTTACTATTTTTGACATCAGTGTAAAAAGGCAGAAAAGGATAGCCCACGTGGGATTGTCTTCTCAAAACGTTCCAAATAAAAGGCAAGAACACAAACTGAAAGCAGGAGTCATCCTAACAATTCCCCATTATGTGGGAGGGGCTGTAAGCAACTGGGAACAACAATGCATATGTGGTGGGATTGCCCAATAATAAAGGAGTACTAGGCAGAGATTCTGGACTATATTGAAGCAGTAACAGGGGAAAAAATCTTACAAAATGCGTGGACATGTTTATTTCATGGCACAAACAAAACAAAAAAGCAATATCGGAAAACATTAGTCCCACCCCTGCTTAACGCAGCAAAGAAGCTAATCCCAAAAAACTGGATATCAACAAAAAAAAAACAGCCATAAAAGAATGGATACAGCGGGTCAAGCACATCTCTGAGATGGAATATCTGAGCCAGGGAGAGCAGGGAAAAGGGGAAAGCTATAGAGCAATCTGGGAAAAATGGAGAATCTTTAAAATGTCAGATAAATATGCTCAGGGAATGACAGAAAAAGATAAGGAATAAAGTAAAATAAGAAAGCAAAAGGACAGATCGGGGAGGGGGAGGGGAGAGGGGGTAAGGATGGGGGGGAGGGTAAGAGAGAAGGGAGGGGGGATGGGGAAGGGGTAAAAGGGAATGTAAAGAAATATGTAAAAGTACTTATTTTTGTACCAAGTTTTTTACACCATTGTGGGTGTGTGTTGTATATGATAAATAATTTCCCAATAAAGAATAAATGTAAAAAAAAAAAAAGAAAAAAAAAAAAAGAAAGCAGGAGTCTCTGTAATAATGTAACACCAAGGATGGTCTCTGCCAGAACCTGAAGATGATTTTCGCCAGATTTCCTGCAATCCCCTGGGGTCCTCATTGTTAAGGAGATCGTGGAGCAAAGTAAACTTTTTGTGCATTCTTATTGTATACAGACCATAGTTTTGCTAGGAAGTAGGTAGCATTTCATTATAGGTATATCTGTCAGTCTTGTATGGTATTCCTAATATTGTAATAGTTTTGTATATAAAGCATTTTTGTTTGGTAAAAGCACATTTATATACGGCAGAGGTCTGAGTTTCCTTGCTTATACTGCAAAGTAACCTTAGATGCAAGCATAACAATCACCATTAGGAAATCTGCTCTGCAAAATTATGTTTAGGGATGAGATCTGAGTTTGCAGTCATGTAGAACTCAGCCTGAATTTTACAAGTTCACATCTCATTATCATATGTGGGAACAGGTCACCCACATGCTGAACCTGCGGCTGTCGCAGCCAGAAGTAATTCATGTAGTAATGGTGTCACTTCCTCCACTAAATTAATAACTTCCCTCTTCTTTGTTGCTAGAAGATGAAGAGTCTCCCAAAAAGCCATACCAGATCTAGATCCGAATCTGCTATGGGTTTTAAAGGCGTACCCTATGCATCAATTATTATTATTTTTGTTAACATGTGGTCCCAATCAAATTCTCTCCCACAAAAAGGTCCCACAATGTAAAACCATCATCAATCAATAATGCAGCAATGTAGATCCATGTAAAAACACAATGACCACTGTGAAGATCCTATTGGTTTCTACATATTTAGTCAATAACATTGCTTTAGATCCTTCACTCCTTTGTTTACATTGAACATCTAGCTAGGATAATGTCATTAATAGGGAAAGTGTGATGGGAGCAAGTAATAATAAGGAGCAGAAAAAAACTAAATCATTGCTTTTGCAGCGGTAAATAATGCTTCAAGATCCCACGGTGGCTGCCTGCATGAATAAAAGGAAATGGGCATAGAGAAAATATTCACATATTTTTTTGTGATGGAAAAGAACAGTGTTCAGGCAGATTTTGCAAATGACTGATTTGGTCATTTGACTGGCCACCATAGGATCATAGAACAATAGTGTCTGCAGCCAAATATGTCTTTTAGGATTTCAGCTATCTGTTTTAAGTGAGAAGGGTGGCAAGTTAGACGGACATCTTGACTACAAGTATGTTTTAACTCTGCTAAATATTTTGTTTTTCATAATTTCTTACAAACTAAATATACTGTATGTAAAAAAATTAAGATCTTTACACAAGAAATGGAGCTGAGATTTATCACATTAAAACCAAGCAAGCCCAAGGATTATTGACAGGCAGGAACATCTTGATTGAGCAGAACGATCCAGATATCCATTAATGAACTACTGAGATGTCCCAGTTTTAATAGTGCTGCAGTTTTATAGACTTTGAAAATGGAAAATCCTTGTATTAATATGGCTTATAAGTAATAGATATAAATACATCTTTCAATAATGATTCTTAAAATATGATATACTTTACTTAACATATTGCTTTTTTTTAGTTGGAGTTTTTCCAGAGTGAAGTAAATGGTATACCCAGTCATTTAGGTAGTTTAAAATGGGAAATGCATTTTGAAGGACTCGAATGTTCACCTGGCCATCAAACTGACCTCATTCTTGGAAACTTTAAAATGATTTATTTCAATGTAATGCAGCTTTGGTGAGAACAAGATAAACTTGGTGTTAAAAAAATGGTTATTGCTTTTATGAAGAGCATGCTCAGTTATAGTGCAGTGCTAATATAGGCTGATTTATGAAAACCAGGTCAAAGAAAAGTGTAGCTTATCCCCAGTACATCCAGATAGATTTCTTTCACTGCATAGCTGAGAGTGACAGATGGATGTTGCTTATTTTTTCCTTTGCTTAGTTTTTTTTTCCTAATAAATCAGACTCTATCTATATCGTTAGAACACAGAATGCTGAATATATCTACTATAAAACTATATACTGTTGGTTATGTTTTAATTTCTTGTAAACTTATAGTTCATGTAAACCTGATTTTTTTATTTTTTATGAAGGCTTCTACCTGGTACAGTAGAGGATGTCAAGTCATATGTTCCCTAGCTTGCCACAAAGAGTTAATCCAGCTCTGAGCAATCTTGTCTTTTTTCAGTAAGATAAAAAATGAGACACAGATAAGTTTGTGTCGTCACCTCCCCCATTGCTGTGACTGACATCTGTTTTCTTTATCTCATGAACAAGCAGAGAGAGTCTTTACGATTCCATCTTCACATCCCTCCTCCATTCTTCTACAGCTCTCCAGGCATTGGCTGCTCCACAATTCAGCATGATTGGGCATGCTGAAGTCACGTGATGCCTTTCCTGAGTTTTGACTGGATGTTACTCAAAACTCAGGAATAGGAGAGTGTAAAGGTGGGCAGGGAGTCTTGTGACAACAGGACTCCGCCCACGAGCTCCAGAAAAGTGACACACCCACAGATTCCAGAGTTTTGCGGGGCTCCCACTGCTGAAGGGGGGGGGAATTTGAAAGGTAGCGATAAATGCAGAAGGCTTGCATATATACTGTATATACATTATTACTTTGCCATTAGTTTATACTGGGTGAGTGGTGGGTTTACATCCACTTTAAAGTACAAGAGTACAAGAAAAGATTCTTTATAAATAATGTCAGTAACACTTATTTGATGTGAAATTGTTTCTCTTCTAGATAAAAAAAAAGTGATTTACCCGTTTTGAGTTATCATTGCATAGCCCAAATGGCAGGACAAGGTATTCAATGTGCCCGAAGAGGGTTCAAAATGCTGTCTTCCATTCATCTCCTTGCCTAAGCAAACTAAATTGTAGGCACCACGTAGATCAAGGTTTGTAAAGACTTGAGCAGATCAAAATCTTTGAAAAAGTTCAGGAATGAGAGAGAGCAGAACGATTCTTGATTGTGATTTCCTGTTAAGCTACATAAGGTCTAAGTAAATGGTCCTTTTTCTCGACAAAATAAACACCAGCACCAGCAGGCGAAGAAGATGGACGAATGAATCCTTTCTCCGATGTAAAGTCGTAAGGCTTCAAGGTCAATTTCGGATAACGTAAAAATCTCCCAAAAGGGATTTCTGCACCTAAGTAATTCAATAGGGCAGTCATATGGCTGATAAGGTGGTAGCGCATCAGCTTTTTTCTTGTCAAATACATCCAAGTACTCATGGTAGGCTGGTGGCACTACTTGGTTGGTACTGGTTACAGGCTGGACTGTCAGACAACTTGAATGGTTACTGGATTCTGGGGAAAGTCCTGCAAGCAGTATTCAGATTGAAAGAAGATGTTCCCCAATGACCAATCGATTTGAGGGTTATGCGCCCAAAGCCACAAAAAACAAGAATAATGGGGAACATGGGGGAATATAGTATGTCAAAACATAGGAATTCTTGGTGATCAGTTGTCAGGGTTAAGATAGGGATAGTCTCTTGTGTCACAGGTCCTGATCTGGAAATGGTCCCATCAACCAGATGGACTTCAAGTCTCTCTTTCTTGGTTTTAAGTGAAATTTGTAGTTTTCTTGCCAAGGTAATGTCCAGGAAGCTACTGCATGCCCCAGAGTCAACGATTGCTTGAAAATGGATCATTTCTTCCGCAAACTGCAACTAGATGGGTAAAACAAGGAGAGCTGGAAAAGATCTGGAAACTCGGAAGAAGACAGGAGATAGAGGGAGGAACTTACTGGGTCTCACTGGGTCTCACAGGACAGTTACGTAGGAAGTGTCCAGTACCTCCGCAGTAGAGGCAGAGGTTGGCCTGCCGCCGCCTGCCGCCGCTGCATCATTTCATCTGGAGATAAAACGCTATGTACCAGTCCAAACTGCATTGGTTCTCCTTCAGTAGCAGGAGCAGGTGGAGAATAGGCATAGATGTAGGTGAGGATGGAACTCTAGGCAGCATCCAAGTAGGAATTAGTCCTTTCTGACCATCGCTCCCGCAAGCGGCGGTCAAGCTGAATGGCCAGTTTTATGACGCCTTCAAGGGTAGCAGGAGCCTCAACTCTGCCTAATTTGTCCTTAAGTGCTTCAGGCAGACCGAGCCGATACTGGTATTTAAGGGCGGCCTCATTTCATGCGGTATGTTTTACAAGATGGTATAATCCTCAACTGGGCTTCACCCTTGTTGCAGGGTATGAAGGGCAGTTGCCACACGTTGAGGATCGTCGTAGAGTTGTGCCATGGCACCAAGGAATGTGTAAATTGAGTTGAGCACAGGACTTTTCTGCTCCAGCAGGTGGTGGGCCCAAGACTGGCATTCATCTGAAAGGAGTGAGATGATAAACCCCACTTTCACGGTTTCCAGAGAAAAAGTCCTTGGCTGAAGTGAAAAATATAGAAGGCAAGCATTCTGGAATGCTCTGAACTTTTGTTGGTCCCCGAGAAGCATTCGGGGACTGGTACCCTGGGTTCTGGAGGTGGCATCGCCACAGTAGGAGCAGAGGCAGAATGTTCTTGGGGAGGAGCAGCTGAAGCGGAGGGTGCAGCAGGTGGATTCTGGTTAACAGGTGCAGATGACACAGCAAGGTTCTGTAGGCAACCTTCCAACTGAAAGTAACCTTCTTGCAAATTCTTCACTGCTTGGGTAAGGGTGGTAACTTGCTGGCACAGAGTCTCTAACAGGGAAGCACCTCTTTCAGCCTCAGATATTATGGATGGATTATACTGTCACGTACCAGACTGGAGGCTGAGGTGATGAGAGGGCGCTATGCTCATAGATGCATGGGTTGCCTGAAGGTGAAGCTGCCTGATATTTCCTCCACCAAGACCCTACACATTCTCTATGGTTTACATGTACACATCTCATGGCCATTTTAATGTTATTTTATTTGGTTGCACAAACAGATACTAATAACTTACACCCCCCCCCCACAAAAAAATAAATAGCAGGAAAATCTGAGGCAGTCAGATTACGTATTGCAAATGTATTACATGTAAGATATTTATATTTTGTGTTTTTTTTTTTCTGGCAGGATCAGTACCTGAAACTTAAGTTTAACTTTTAAAATACATTTTAAATAACAGATATTATATTTTTTCTGAACATTTTTGCATGCCTTTTTATAGGTTAACATATACTTCTTCAATCAGAAATTGTTACTGATCTTTAGGTTATGTAACTGAAGAAAAACCCTTTTAGTTATCCTATAGAGACTTGTTAAGACAACATGAAAATCTATGTCATCAGCACTGTTTCTGCCATGGTCTGATCATAAAGTTCAAAGCTCTTCAAGTGATTTTTAGTAAAGACATTGAAGGCAAATCCAAAGATGATGTGCTGAATACTGATACATGTCATAGAAATACATTAATTTCTGAGCTTAATTTAACAAAGCACTGCTTGTTTTTTGTGCACTGACTAAAATTAATCTGAATGATTAACAACCTTTATTATGTTCTTAACTGCAAAACACAGTTTATTAGTACACATCATTGGAATGTGTTCTAATTTTCCTTATGTTACCTAACAAAACATAATATGAAAGGCCAATTTAAAATTCATTTTAATGACCAAGTTTATGTTGCAACATGCATGTAGAATGTTTCACATTAGTTACAGCAGTACTGTCAAATATATATGATAACCAGTTACTGTATGCTGAAGACCTGTAGCCACTATGATAGTAGCTTTAACTCTATTATCATAATCACCTATCTTCCAACCAATTGTAATCTTTTCCCTGATAAGATGATGGTAAGGGTGGCTGTGCACACCTGACATTTGCAAGCAGTTTGATTTAAATGTGGCTGATTTATGATGCTCTTGGTGAAAGGAAATTATGGAACCAATAAGGAGTCAACGTTACTTTATGTTTTATGAAATTTCCATGATGTTCCTTTTAACAAAAGTGGGCTATTAGGCTCCTAAAACACAGTTCAGTCTGGTTTGGACTTCACGAAACAACGCATCTACCACTGGGCTAAACATCCCTCATGTCTCAAAATAAATATATATATGGGAGACTTTAATTATCTAGATACTGACTGGGCATATGGAACTGCTTAGTCATCTAAGGCTCATCAATGCTCTGCTAGATCTACCAATTACAAATAAAACACTGTGTTCTTGACAGCCAGTGACTCATTAGCTTGCAGTGGGCTTCCCCGATCACAGCTGATTGTAAAAAAAAGCAGTCAATTAAAAATCATGAAAGAAAAACTGCGTTGGGGCCCCCCAAAAATCCATTCCAAAATCCATTCCAGTCCCTTATTTAAGCATGCAGCCCGGCAGGTCAGGAAACTCCTGAACCATACCAGGCCACATGCCACTAACATGAGGGTGTGGATGCCTTGTGATGTCACAAGAGGTGGCGTTTCCAGGTGACATCACCAGATGACCATGCCCCATGGCTAAATAAGAAATGGCAGACAGCGGGAGCTGATACAATGGAAGCAGCCAGCGTCAGAGGAAAACCATGTTATTTACTTTTAGGGAGCAGCGTCCGCAGCAGCGGACAAAAAATACATCACCGGAGAGAGAAGAGGAAGAAGAAACACCGGAGGGAGAAGACAGGGGAGGGAGCAGACAGCGGAGGATGAAGAAACCACCAGAGAGAGAAGAGGGCGAATAAACACTGGAGGGAGAAGAAACACCGGAGGAAGAAGAACCCACCAGAGAGAAGAGGGAGAAGAAGCACTGAAGGAAGAAGACACAATTTTTAATAAGAGACTTATCAAATACCATATCTTGCATTTTGTAAGACTACACTTCTTTTTTTTTAGTGAATGGGTAGGGGCACAATGTACCCCCTACTCATTCACATAGGGAGTGGTCTGTGATCTTGTGGTCCCCTTGTTAAAGGGGGGTTCCAGATTCAGATAAGCCCCCTGCCTGCAGACCCCCACAACCACAGACCAGGGTTGTTGGGAAGTGGCCTTGTTATTGCTAGACAATTGTTCCTAATACTTAAAGTGATTGTAAAGCTTTTTTTTTTTTAAATAACAAACATGCTATACTTACCTCCACTCTGCCGTTCATTTTGCACAGAGTTGCCCCAAACACCGTCTTCTGGGGTTGTTCGGTGGCTCTCGCGGCTCGTCCCCGCATCAGATAACCCCTGAGGAGAAGCGATCTCCCGGGGGGGTACCTTGCAGGCGTGCTTCCGAGTCCAACATTCTGCGTCCATAGATGCTGAATGTAGGACTCGGCCCCGCCCCCCGATGCCTGTGCCATTGGATTTGATTGACAGCAGCGGGAGCCAATGGCTGCGCTGCTATCAATCTATCCAATTAAGAGCCGAGAACCCTGAGCAGAGGGACGGTGCATCTCCGCCGTGGGAAATTCCAGGGCTCAGGTAAATAAAATGGGGGGGGGCTAGGGGGCCGTCACTGCCGGGTGTTTTTCCCACCTTAATGCATAGGATGCATTAAGGTGAAAAAACACAAGGGTTTACAACCCCTTAAAGGACAGCTTCGTGACTGAGATGATACCAGATGATTGGAAACAAACCAATTTGGTACCAATAATATAAAAAGGCCAATAACCTGGGAACTACAGACCATTCAGTCTAATATATGTATGTAAACTTCATTAGTAATAACCTTACACAAATCTTCTGAATGGTCTGGAGTTGTAAGTGGGGTAACCCTAGGGCTCAGTCCTGGAACCAGTTCTGTTAAATTTGTTCATAAACACTTTAGAGTTTGGAAATAGTTAAATCTCAGTGTTCGCTGATAATACAGAACTAAGCAGAGTCATAACTTCACAGCAGGATAAATAAACTTTACAGGAAGAACTAAATAAAGGGGTGGGCAACTACATGGCAAATTAGGTTTAATATCAAAAAATATAAAGTAATGCACTTCGGGGCTAAAAATATGAACAAATTTGCTCGCTAGGGTGGAGAACCTTTTTGGTAATCAAGTTTATTCTCCTTAATAGGGATGAGCCGAACACCCCCCGGTTCGGTTCGCACCAGAACCTGCGAACGGACCGAAAGTTCACGCAAACTTTAGAACCCTATTAAATACAATGGACGCGAACGTTCGAAATCTAAAGTGCTAATTATAACGGCTAATATGCATGTTATTGTCCTAAAAAGGGTTTGGGGACCCGGGTCCTGCCCCAGGGGACATGTATCAATGCAAAAAGAAATTTTAAAAACGGTCGTTTTTTCGGGAGCAGTGATTTTAATGATGCATAAAGTGAAAAAAGGTGAAATATTCCTTTAAATATCGTACCTGGGGGGTGTCTAAAGTATGACTGTGAAGTGGCACGTGTTTCCCATGTTTAGAACTGTCCCTGCACAAAATTACATTTCTAAAGGAAAAAAAGCAATTTAAAACTGCTTGCGGCTTTAATGTAATGTCTGGTCCCGGCAATATGGATGAAAACCATTGAGAAAAATGGCATGGCTATCCCATCCCCCCCCACCCTACCCTACCCATTACCAGCCCCTTTGCGTCTTGTATGGATATTAAGGGGAACCCTGCACCCAAAATAAAAAAAGGCCCTATATACTCTGAACAGCAGTATACAGGCAGTGCAAAGAAGACACGGACTGTAGGTTTGTTCCTAAGTAGAATCTGTTTGTAATTTGGAACAGGTAAATTTTTTAAGTGTAGCTCTAGCCCAAAAATCTATTTTTAAGCTTTTTGGAGAACATAGGGAAGGGTTAACGCCCCTGTAACATTTGTTTTGCTGTCTGTGCACCTGTTCAGAACATTTCACCTCACTTTCCGTCCCAATGACAAATGTTTTTGGAAAATATTGGGTTTTTATTGAAACAAGGATTGGTGATAAAGCATCAGCAGAGAGGAGACACCTTTTTCCCATATTAACTCTTACAGGAGAGAATTTCCCTTCCTAGGGGTAGATTTCCTCTCACTTCCTGTTGTCTCCTTCCGTTTGCAAGTAGGAGTCGTTTGTAAGTTGGATGTTTGAAAGTAGGGGCCTGCCGTATATACTCTGCAGAAATTTGCCGCTTAGGTGTTGGTGTTGCCACAACACTGTAAGCCCTCACAGTTACTCTTGGTGGGCGCTGGAACTCCCTGCTGTGAACTACCTGTGTTATATCAGGAATTGTAATTACATGCCATTGTTGAACAGTGGTAGGAAAAATTGTGCCTTTGGTGGTGGTGCTGGTGCCACAACACTGTAAGCCCTCACAGTTACTCTTGGTTGGCGCATGAATGGGCCCTGCTGTGAATAATTAGATCAAGAATTGTAATTGCATGCCCCTGTTGAACAGGGGCTGAAAAATTGGGCCTTTGGTGGTGGCGGTGGTGCTGGTGCCACAAGACTGTAAGTCCTCTCAGTTACTCTTGGTGGGTGCAGGAATGGGCCCAGCTGTGAAATATTAGATCAAGAATTGTTATTACATGACCCTGTTGAACAGGGGCAGAAAAATTGGGCCTCAGGCACTGGTGCTGGTGCCAAAACACTGCAACCCCTCACAGATACTGTACTTGGAGTGCTGCAATGAGCCCTGCTGCAAAGCATTGCATAAAAAATTGTAAATACACACCCCTGTTAAACAGGGGCTGAAAATTTGGGCCTTAGGCACTGGTGCTGGTGTGATGACACTGCAACCTATCCCAGATACTCTAGTTGGAGTGCAGGAATGAGCCCTGCTGCAAAGCATTGCATCAAAAATTGTAATTACATGCCCCTGTTAAACAGGGGCTGAAAAATTGGGCCTTAGCCACTGGTGGCGGCACCCAGAACCAAAAATGTTCTTCCAAGCTATCAGCAGGATCATTGAGGAGGAAGAGGATAGTCAGTCAACATAACAGGACAGTCACTCAGCATCAGCATAGGCAGTCTTGAAGGGATGTGACATTTAAAAAAAATTATTTGGTTACATTAGCTTCAGGTGCTTGGTAGCTGGTGGTGATCCAAGACTGATTCATCTTTATGAAGGTCAGTCGATCAACCGAGTCGGTGGACAGGCGCACCCTGTGATCGGTTACAAAGCCTCCAGCAGCACTGAATGTGCGTTCTGAAAGAACGCTGGATGCAGGACAGGCAAGTAGCTCAATTGCATACTGTGCAAGCTCTGGCCAGTGATCCATCTTCAAGACCCAGTAAGCCAGAGGATTTTCGGTGGGAAAGGTGTCCAAGTCTGATCTTGCCCCTAGGTATTCCTGGACCATGTAAATCAGACACTGGCGATGGTTGCTGGAACCGATCATACCTTGGAGCTGCGGACAAAAAAATTGTCTGAACACATCGGTCAGATGGCCACCTTCTCCACCGCTCCTTCTGTGACTGACCGAAGCCTGAGCAACTTGTTGTCCAGGACCAGGAGTTTGTAACCTCCCAGTCTCTGGGAACGCGTTGCACAGACCTTTCTGCAAGGCCTCCCGGAGATGTCTGATCCTCTGCTCCCTCTGCGACGGCAAGATAAGGTCCGCAACCTTACCCTTGTACCGTGGATCAAGGAGAGTGGCCAGCCAGTAATGGTCCCTCTCCTTGATCCGAAGAATACAGACTTTGCAGGATCAGGGAGGCCATGCAGCGTAGGTTAGCTGAGGCATTCGGTCCGGAGTCCTCTGGGTCACTAAGGATGACATGATCCGCAGCCACCTCCTCCCAGCCACGTACAAGTCCACGGGTTTCTTGGGACTGTAAATCATCCCTAAAAGATTGCTGCTGTTGATGCTGAGTGCCAGGCTCCACCTCCATGCTGACACAATCCTCCTCCTCCTCCTCATCCTCTTCCTGTGTGATGGGTGGGACAGAAGGAACACTGTCTGGATAAAGGGGGAAGTCCTCCTCTTCCTGCCTCTGTTCTGCCTCAAGTGCCCTGTCCATTATTTCACGCAGTGTATGCTCCAACAGGTGGACTAGAGGTACAGTGTCACTGATGCATGCACTGTCACTGCTCACCATCCTCAAATGGTACCAGGACAGTGCATGCATCCCTGATCATGCCCCACTGGCGTGGTGAAAAAAACAAGCTCCCCTGACCCTGTCCTGGTGCCGTAGTCGCACAGGTACTCATTGATGGCCATCTGCTGTGTGTGCAGCCGATGCAGCATGGCCAACGTTGAGTTGCACCTGGTGGGCATGTCACATATAAGGCGGTTCTTGGGCAGGTTCAACTCCATTTGCAGCTCAACCAGCCGAGCACTGGCATTATGTGATCGGCGTAAATGCACACAGACTTTCCTGGCCTGCCTCAGGACATCCTGTATGCCCGGGTACCTGGCCAAGAACCGCTGCACCACCAGGTTAAGGACGTGAGCCACACAGGGCACATGGGTCAGTTGTCCCTGTCGGAGGGCGGAGAGGAGGTTGGTGCCATTGTCGCAAACCACCATTCCTGGCTTAAGCTGGCGTCGCGTCAACCACCTCTCGGCCTGTCCCTGCAGAGCTGACAGAACCTCTGCCCCAGTGTGGCTCCTGTCCCCCAAACACACCAGTGCAAGCACGGCATGGCATCTTTTTGCCTGCGTACTTGCGTAACCCCTTGAACACCTACGGAGCACCACTGGTTCCAAGGACAAAGCACAGGAAGAGGCCATGGAGGAAGAAGAAGAGGAGGGGGTGGAGGAGAGAGGTGTGTCACATCCAGTAGTAGCATTTTGGAGGCATGGTGGCGGAACAACCTCCAACACTACTGCACCTTGTCCTGCATCCTTCCCAGCTACCAAAAGAGTGACCCAATGGGCCGTGAAAGATAGGTAACGTCCCTGTCCATGCCTGCTGGACCATGAGTCAGCGGTAATATGCACCTTACCGCTGACCGCCCTGTCCAGCGAGGCATGGACATTGCCTTCCACATGCTGGTAGAGAGCCGGAATCGCCTTTCGTGAGAAAAAGTGGCGTTTGGGAACCTGCCACTGAGGAACCGCACATTGCACAAACTCATGGAAGGGGGCCGAGTCTACCAACTGAAAAGGCAGCAGTTGAAGTGCTAGCAATTTAGCCAAGCTAGCATTCAACCGCTGGGCATGTGGATGGCTGGAGTGAACTTCTTTTGACAGCCCAGCAGCTGGGGCAGGGAAATTTGCCTGCTACAATCGGACGTTGGTGTACTGCTAGCAGAGTGCCCGCAAGTACTTGGCTGTGAAACACCTAATTCTACACCTTCATTCCTCTCAGTGCAGGTTTCAAAGAGGACTGAAGGTATAGTGGGGTTGGAGATCTCAGCTGATGAGGAGCAAGGAGAGGTCCGCTTTGTTCTTTGGTGTGGGTCTTTAAGGTATGCTTTCCAATGAGCTGCATGACAGGTCAACATATGTCTGGTCAAGCATGTGGTGCCCAATCGGCTGAGGTTTTGGCCACGCGAGATACGCTTGAGACATATGTTGCAAATAGCAGCGGTGCGATCTGATGCACTCGACTCAAAAAAGTCCCACACCAAAGAACTTTTGGAATAACGCGCAGAGGCAGCACCCTGCGCAGGCCAGGCGGAGCTCTGCGGTGTGATTCTGTCAGTGTGCTGCCCTTAAACTGGCCCCCGGAGGGCATCCTGCCTCATTGGAGATGTGCCTCCTCCTCCTCCTCTCTCCTATCAGGCACCCACGTGGATTCAGTGACATCATCATCCCCTCCCTCTTGATCACTGGAGCAAACCTGTCAGTATGCTGCAGCTGGTGGAACATGACTGCCAGATTGCTGTCCTTCTTGAGCATCCCCTCTCTCTGCGCTCATGCTACTGCCTTCCTCTAGCTGGGTATCATCATTAGAGCCTTCAAAATGCTGGGCATCCTCCTGGAGCATGTATCCAACACTGTGCTCAAACAGTTCAGGGGACTCCTCAGGAGGACATGGTGGATCTAGGGAAGGAGTGACTGATGACATTGATACGAGGGAAGAGGACACGTTGGCAGCTGCTTTGCCAGTACCCTGAGCCTGGGTGAGAGAGGATGAGGAGGATGAGGAGGTCTTGGTCATCCATTCAACCAAGTCTTCGGCATGATGCGGCTCAATACGTCAAGCTGCCGAAAATAAGGACAAGCGTGTCCCATGGCCACGTGCTGATGACGATGCATCGCGTCCACGACCAGCACTGTTGCCCCTAGACACAGAGCCTGCTTGCCCTGTTTTATTGGCTTGTGACTGTCTGCCTCTCCTTGTTGGCCTTCCAGACATACTAATGGCCTGCAGGGAGATGGGAAAACCAGCAATAAGGGGTAGCTTCAGGTGTATACTGTGCAGGAGGCACACTACACCCCCTGTAACTGCTTGCAGATGCCTGTGTTACACAACAGAACAACACCAACACCAGCAATAAGGGGTAGCTTCAAGTGTATACTGTGCAGGAGGCACACTACACCCACTGTAACTGCTTGCAGATGCCTGTGTTACACAACAGAACAACACCAACACCAGCAATAGGGGGTAGCTTCAGGTGTATACTGTGCAGGAGGCACACTACACCCACTGTAACTGCTGCAGATGCCTGTGTTACACAACAGAACAACACCAGCAATAAGGGGTAGCTTCAGGTGTATACTGTGTAGGAGGCACACTACACCCACTGTAACTGCTTGCAGATGCCTGTGTTACACAACAGAACAACACCAACACCAGCAATAAGGGGTAACTTCAGGTGTATACTGTGCAGGAGGCACACTACACCCACTGTAACTGCTTGCAGATGCCTGTGTTACACAACAGAACAACACCAACACCAGCAATAAGACGTAGCTTCAGGTGTATACTGTGCAGGAGGCACACTACACCCACTGTAACTGCTTGCAGATGCGTGTGTTACACAACAGAACAACACCAACACCAGCAATAAGGGGTAGCTTCAGGTGTATACTGTGCAGAAGGCACACTACACCCACTGTAACTGCTGCAGGTTAACAAGCAAAGATGACACTGACACTGTCCCTGCCTATCCTGCTCTCTCCCTGCACGCCAACACACTACACTCACTGTAACTGCGCTAGGTTAAGCAAAGATGACACTGACACTGTCCCTGCCTATCCTGCTCTCTCCCTGCACGCCAACACACTACACTCACTGTAACTGCGCTAGGTTAAGCAAAGATGACACTGACACTGTCCCTGCCTATCCTGCTCTCTCCCTGCATGCCAACACACTACACAAGGCCGCCACGCTGGCGGCCTTATATAGTGTAGGGCGTGTACTAAACCCCCCTGAGCTATAATTGGCCACAGGCATCCTGCCTGTGGCCAATTATGGCTCTCCTTGCAGCCGGCACTGTGATTGGCCAAGCATGCGGGGTCACAGTGCATGCTTGGCCAATCATCAGCCAGCAATGCACTGCGATGGCGCAGTGCATTGTGGCCCGTTCGCGCCACATGAATATGGCGCAATCGGCCCACAAAGTTCTGGCTTCGCTGAACCGGCGAACAGCGAGCTCATCCCTACTCCTTAAGAGACACTTAAGAGGAGATATGATCACCATACCCAAATATCTCAATGGTGATTCTTGCACGGAGAGAAAACTATTCAGTATCAGGTCACTTAGAGAGAGACCCACAGCCACTCAATGATGTTGGATGAGAAGCAATTTAACCTTAAACTGCCTAGAGGGTTCTTTATGGTCAGAGAGGTTGGCTAGGGTTGTGGGTGTCACCACCTTCTATTTGCATGTAAGATATTTCAACTAAAAGAAAACTGTGCATTTAACATAAGAACTAATTTAACATAAAAACCATGACAGGAACTATTACACGTCCGTGTTATTTAGCAGCCATTTTGTTATTTTGTAATCACTCAGGAAGGATTAGCCATGTAATCATTAAATGCCAAGAACATATTCAGTCTTCTGCAAGGCAAATAGAGTTTCAAGCTTTTACTTTTGCAAATGCAACAGGTGCCTCGATTGATTTACATAATACATTAGAAAGAGTGCCTTGATAAGAGCTGAGTAAATTTTTTTTTAACGCAAAGGGAAAATATCATTTAGAAAGTTTGTCATAAGTGACTTATGGTGGAAACAAATTTTTGAAAAGTAAAGAAATTGTGGAAAATCAATTTTTTTTAAATACATTTGTTTTAATAACTAGTTCTAGACTATTTAATGGGTTATAAATAGAGATGAGTGATCTTGTAAAAGTCTTCTCTAACAATGGTTCACCAAATTTAGCTTTTTTTTTTCCTTTTGTAAATTGTATAATCCAGAAATACTTCTTAAAAACACAGATAAAAAAAAAACGTAAAAATATGATTCCTCGACAAAATCGGAAGGCGTGGTCTAGCTTTGGTCCGAGATGGCCGCTTGAGGAATGAGCTCAGTGTACAGAGATAACTATCCTTCTGTTTGGGGTGCCTTCCAACTCCACAACATGCTACGATCTGGCCCGTAGTGCTTTTGCAAACCGTACTCGGGCAGTCAGTTAAGTGGCAACATCTCAGCCCTGTTCAGAACCCAGCAATCGGAGCGCCATGTGGCCCCCACTTCTTCCACGACCCGTGATTCTGATGCAGTAACGGGGACCAGTAAGTCTCATGGAGCTGTGGTTTCACCTCTTCTAAGTCTCCTAGACCTGCAAATGGTGGCCGCGGACATTAAATCCACCCTCGGGTCTGCAATTTCTGAACTCCGCTCCGATCTGCACTCTGTAGTCACCTGGCTTGGGGAAACAGAGAAGGCCACCATGCTGCAAGGCCCCGCCATTAGACAGCTGCAACACACCTCTGACTCCCTTATTGCCCACCTTATTGAAATGCATAGACATATATAGGATCTTGATAATCGGGGACGGAGACATAATATCAGAGTTCATGGCCTCCCTGAATCGATCGAGCCTTAAGCACTAGAATCAGTGATAACTACTCTGTTTAATGATCTCTTGGACTGGCCAGTTGAAACCCCCATAGAATATTAATGAGCGCACAGGGCCCTATGTCCTCGGGGGAGAGAGACTGATCCACCACAGGATGTCATTTGCTGTATAGTCATCTATCCACTCGAGGAGGCAATTTTGCGTAAGACAAGGAAAAAAGACCAGATTCTCTTCAATGGTGCTGAAATCCAGCTTTTTCAGGATTTATCTAATATGACTTTACAGCACCGCCGAGCCCTACACCCACTATTGGATCTACTCTGCACTAGGGGCATAGTCTACAGATGGCACTTCCCTTTCTGCCTCTTTGCCTCTACTCGAGGCAGATCTGCCACTTTAAGGGTTCCTGAAGATCTCCAGGAATTTTGTGAAACCTTGAAGATCCTTGTTATTGATGTGCCTAAGTGGAACAGCGCCTTTTACATTACTTATCCTGGGACTACAGTGACCGCCAAAAAAACCCTAAAAGCCCAGCGACAATACAACAGAAGACGCCATTCTCAGGCTACTTCTGCCCCTCCATGCCATCGAGAGGAAGATCGCAAAAGTCCAGCTGCCTCTCCCTCTTGTCGTCGAAAGAGCGCCTTGATCTGTAAACCATGCGGTGAGACCATTTTTGCAATGATGATTGCAACAAACCCCTCCTAGACCCTGTTGAGTGTTATTTTTATTTTTTTAGGAGCAATGTTCTGCTTTTCCCTTTTTCTTTTTTTACTAGCTCCTTGTTCTGAGGTTAGAGTTTCCTCTTCCCTCCCTTTACCCCCCCTCGCAAGAGAATACTGCAGACTTCAGACTTGGACTTGGTAATTTCTGCATATCTCATACTTGACTGTAACGAGACATGCTTGATCTCATGGGCTCTGCAAGAAAACAAAAACAGAGCGAGCACAAGCCTTGAGCATTACCTTTGCAGCACTAAAATGTATTTATAGGTAAAATAACATACTCACAAATGAGTGATAAAATCAAGCAGATGATAAAAGTCCATCATATGTATCATCCAGCAGGATCTGCTGGCCAGTAAACTGGGGTGAGATAAAAATCCAAAAAGAGCTGATGCGTTTCAAGGGGTAACCCCTCTTTTTCAGAGCCTCAGCTCTTTTTGGATTTTCATCCTACTCCAATTTACTGGCCAGCAGATCCTGCTGGATGATACATATGATGTTTTTTTTATCATCTGCTTGATTTTAATCACTCGTTTGTGAGTATGTTATGTTACCTATAAATACATTTTAGTGTTACAAAGGTAATGTGCAAGGCTTGTGCGCCCTCTGTTTTTGTTTTCTTGTAGAGTTTCTTCTGGGCTCCCCCTGACCTGTTGAGAGTGGCAGCACAGCCGGTGCGGTGGTGTGATCTGTGGAGATTTTCTTCCCTACTTACCCCATGGCAAGCTTTTGAGCACAGGACCATTTGTTTCTTTCTATATTGATCTATATTGATCTCATGGGCACCCAGACTCCCCCAACACCTAGTTGCCAGCTATCTTGACTCAGTTCTCTGTGGGGTTCCTGCTGTTTTTGAGGCAATAGACAGTTAGTCCTTTCTCTATCTGCAAGCCCTAAAAATCAAAGACTTAAAATGTCTATGCTCTATGCTCTTTGGCTTCTCCTATATGTCTTTTTCAATGTGTGAGTGGTTGAAGTTTCACACTGAACTGTTTGACATGCAATAAGGTTGCCTATTTTAAAATACTTGTTTAGCACGCCATTCTAATTGATTTCTTTCAGGTGGACTCTTATCTGGTCTGATCCACGGAGAAGGTTGTCACTCAATGCCTACACAAAGCCATGGGGCTTATCTGGGGATACTGATATATAACTAAAGATGGTTTTGAGTGGCAGGCTCTCTTTGGGGCCATTGACATTGACGGGGTGAAGATTGGGTGTGCTGATGGGCACGTTTATACCTCCTGTTGATCCTTTGGCTGCGATGCCCCCATTGCTGACCTCTGTCTTTTGCTCCAAGATACTCACTATAAGCAATTACATGTGTGACTCAAGGGGAAGTCTCATAGTGGAAGAGATCTATGTATAGAACCAGTATGCATGTGCTATCTATTAATAACAGGGAGGCTATTTTGTATTTAGTTTTACGTATGTAGTATTATACTTTTATTACTATATTACTATATATTATTTTTTTGGGGGGGAGGAATTCGTACTAACCTTGTCGTGGTTGCAACCACCTAATAATCTTGTGATTCTACATGCTGTTCTGTGTTCTGTTTTATGCTATCTTAATCGTGTATTGCGCTACCTTTGTTTTTTAGCCATTTGCCTTGAGCAGCCTAATACAATGCAATATTATGTTACAATACTATATTTCACTTTAATACAATATTTTACAACATGATGCTTGTAAAGTTTGTTTGCACGCTTTTAGCTGTCTTGGGTACAGAAGAATTTCAGTAATCACCCTCTTTTTATGCTACTGATTGGCAAGAATAGGAGGGTGCCCTATGTTCCTCTTGTTATTATTGTTGCAATATGTCTTAATGCATGTGTTGCTTATTTTATTTCTGGCCGGCTGTGCTTTGCCTGGCCCCCCACCCAGCAGACGCTTAAAGTCTCTGCTGAACTCTACAGAAAACTCTCCCTCTTCTCAGGCAGGCTAGTGAGAAGAGGGGGGAGTTAATACCCCCTCCCCCTTTTTTCTTCTACCCAGTCCTTTTTCCCCCCTCTTCTCCTCTTCTCCCTCCAACGTTAGGGAATTCCTGAGTAACCAAATCTGTTAGTGCTATAAGATTTACCCTCTTCTCATATTATGGCTAATCCAGTGTCTATCTCTCTACCCGCTGCTTTATCTCTGTGAATGCTAAAGGGCTGACTATCCCTGAAAAACGCTTGAAATTATTAGCGTAATTCCATTATTCCTTAGTTTAAGAACACAAGTAGTTCTGGTTTAGGAAATGCATTTTAAGACAGGTCATGTGCCAAAATGTACTAATAAACATTTTCCAGTGGTGTTTCATTATACATCTGCAGAAGCGAAGACAAAGGGAGTCTCAATTCTTGTAGCTAAAGCTGCTCAGTTCCACCTCCTAGAGACTAAAGTGGATCTTGAGGGATGATACTTGTTCATTAAGGGCCAGCTTGGGTCACGTTTCCTGCCGATAGCAAACATTTACAGTCCAAAAAGTGGGCAGGTAACCTTTATACGACGTGTGGGTCGTAAGCTTTCGTAATTCTCTTCTAGTATTTTATTTCTGTGTGGGGCTTTAAATGTACCCCTTAACTTGCTCCTGGATATGTCTATGGGTACTTCTGCCATTCCCTTTAGGGCGCTACTTCAGAATAATCTTCAGCTTCAAAATCTCTGTCTACGTGACTCCTGGAGGGTACTAAATCCTAGTGAAAAGGATTACACCTTTTACTCTTCCACACATAGAAATTTCTCTAGGATAGATTACTTCTTCCTCTCCCAGACGGACCTTCCATTTTTATCCTCAGCGACCATTGAATCTATGGTCTTGTCGGACAATCACCCTATAACTTTAACACTGACTTTTCCAGAACAAGTAACGAGGTGTAAGATTTGGAGATTAAACTCATCCCTGCTTAAAGATTTGAAAGTTCTCTCCCAACTAGCCACCAAGTTAAAACATGAACCCCTTAACACAGTGGGAGGTTTATAAATGTACCATCAGAGGGGAATTTATCTCTCTATCTGCAGCTGGGAAAAAGGCCCACCAGGCTCTGGGGAATTCTCGATATGCCCGTATAAGTCTGTTAGAGAAAGCCCATGAGCTCTCTCTTGTGACTTCTACCCTGCAGGAGCTAACAGACACTAGATCACAACTCCTTGAAGTGCGTGATAAGAAAACCCACCAACAACTGATGCTCCGCCAGAAGATTTTTTATGAGCAGGGCAATAAGAGTGGTTGCTTTCTCGCTAGGGCAGTACAGGCACAAAAGCAGGTGGCGGCAATTCATTCAATCAGGGATTTCCAGAGACGTAAACACTTCTCAAATGAGGCCATTGCTACTCAATTTGAAGAATACTATAAAACTCTTTATAATCTCAGAAAACCACCACAAACTCCCTCTACTTTGAATAACAGAAGTCATCTATTGACTAACTTTTTTGCTGGCTTCGGCCCATCTCCGATAACGGACTTAGAGGCTTTGGAGTAAAAGGCACCTATTTCAGGTGATGAACTTGATAGAGCAGTAAAGGTGATGAAACTAGGGAAAAGCCTGGGCCCTGATGGCCTTACCCTTCAGTACTATCGCACGTTCCTGGACATTCTAAAGCCAAGTTTTCTATCTGAGAACTAAAAATAAGGATCCCTCAAGGTGCAAATTCCTGCTAATGCCAGCTATGAATACATCTATACATATATAAATACACCCCTATATGCTTGAAACTGCAAAAAGGGGAGAGAGGGGGAAAAGGATTGGAGTGGAAGCTCTCTGTATCATATCATCCACAACTCATAATAAAACCCTGTTTAGGCTCAACCGACTCCAATGACATAAAGGGGATAAGGAAAAGAGAAAAGGAAATACACAGCCCACTGTGCAAGTACAAAAAGTCAAAATTTATTATATCATGTATATGTAAATGTATTATATCAAAAACACATAAATGGAATAGCCAATGATAAAAACTGAATTATTCACAACGTGTCAATCATACTGTGATAAAAACTCAATGTCCACCATTCTTGCCCCTGTCCAGCGACAGTAATACTGTATATATATATATATATATATATATATATATATATATATATATATATATAGCGAGAAATGTGAAAGTACAGTATCTTTAATCCTGAGCAGCAATAATAACTTGAAACATAGAAATTGCATGCATGTGAATAGGATGTGGAGCCAAGTTGGCTCCCAACGGGAAATGGATCCTAGGAAGATCAGACCCGGATCCTGGGAAAGAGGCACGCTGGCATATTGCTGTAAGTGTTGTTAATTCATTGATGTATGCAAAAGGGGGGAATTTCTGAGATATGAAAGGGGAAGGGACAGCACCATGGGGCAACAGCGGTCTAGAGGAGGTATATGGAATTGAAAGGTACAGTTACAGTGTGTATGTGGCATGAAACGGCAGAGATTTGAATGCGAAACAATGTCCTGTAACCTCATTCTCACTGTTGAAAACCATAAATTGATATCCAGAGTATGCATGCAAGTTGGCAGTTATGGTCCATGAGAGACCATACGTGGTTAATGGCATATAGTCCAAAGTAGAAAGAGAGTAAATGGATACTTATCAGGTGGTGATGGAAAGACAAATCTTCAGTGCCAGTGCCATTACATATTTTCAATGAGGCCCGTCAAGCATGAGCAAGTGTTCATATCCTCCAATCACAGGGGCAAGGTGGACAAAGAAAGAGAGCCTAACCTGTTTCACCGGTCACCGCCGGCTGCGTCAGAGGCAGCGTGGTCCCTAGTTCCTAGTGTTGTCTTTCCATCACCACCTGATAAGTATCCATTTACTCTTTTTCTACTTTGGACTTTATGCTTTGATCCATGGCCCAGGACTGTCAACTTGCTTGCATACTCTGGATATCAAATTATGGTTTGTAACAGTGAGAGGTAGGTTACAGGACATTGGTTTGCATTCAAATCTCTGGCGTTTCATGCCACATACACACTGTGACTGTACCTTTCAATTCCATATACCTCCTCTAGACCACTGTTTCCCCTTTCATATCTCAGCAATTCCCCCCTAACATCAGCCATTGAGGAGTCAGCTGAGTTATTTGATCACAGCATCAGACACTTGCTCCTTGATGATGCCCAGCCATTACTGGATTCAGATGCTGGTTCTGAGGTTGAGGATGACAGGAACATGAGCCTAGAGAGAGGGAGGAACACTGGTAGACAAATTGGCATTCATGTTCCCCAAGCCGCAGCGTATTGCCAAGTTGTCTCCAGTGGTAATGATGAAGATAGAGGAGATGGAGATGATGATGATGATGAGGTCACTGATGCAACTTGGATATCAAATAGAGCAGAGGAGGAAACTAAATCTCCTGGCTCACTCCCCACAGGTCAGCTGTCTGGGCTTTTTTCAGCACATCTGCAGCAGATCGCACTGTTGCTATCTGCAACCTGTATCACAGGCACATCAAATGTGGCAAAAACACCAACCATTTGGGTACCACATGCCTAACAAGGCATTTAACATCCAACCACTCAGCCCGTTGTCAAGAGCACCTAAAAGACACACAAAAGGGGCACAAATCTGTCCCTCCTCCTCTTCCTTACCCACTTCAGTCTGCCCCTGCGATACTGAGTCAATACAGCAGCCTCCACTGACAGGGATGATGGTATAGCACAGGGTGTTCAAGGTTCAAGCAGCTCATCTGCCAGCAGCATACCACCAGCTGTAGACTGTAGGCGGCAAACTTCCCTGCCCCATATTCTGCAGCGGAAAAAAAAATACAGTCCCTGCCACCCACATTCCCAGCTCCTGAATGCAAGCTTGTCAAAGCTGTTGGCTCTCCAACTTCTGCCTTACAGCCTGGTGGATTCTGCCCCCTTCCGTGAATTCGCACAATGTTCTGTACCGCAATGGCAGGTTCCCAGTCGCTACTACTCTTCACGTAAGGCCGTTCCATCTCTCTACCATCACGTGGAAGGGAATGTTCTGGCATCGTTGGATAAGGCAGTCATCCGTAAAAACCACCTTACTGCTGACACGTGGTCCAGCAAGCATGGGCAGGGACGATATATTTTGTTCACAGCACACTGGGTAAAGCTGCTTGCAACTCAAAAGGATGCAGGACAGGGCTCAGTGCTGCAGCTTGTTGTGCCCCCACGTCTCCATACAGCTGGTGGTGATGATGCCAGACCTGTGAGCTCTACCCCCTCCTCCTCCTCCTCCGCCACCTCCATGCCCTCCTCTGCAGAATTGTCCTATGAACATACATCAGGTACCCCCTAAGCGTTCAAAGGGCTTTTCCCAGAGTCAGGCTAAAAGGTGCCATGCAGTGCTTCAGCTGGTGTGTTTAGGGGACAGGAACCACACCGGAGCAGAGATTCTTGCAGCTCTGCAAGGACAGGCCCAGAGGTGGTTCACACCACGCCAGCTGGAGCCAGGAATGGTGGTGTCCGATAATGGCTCAAATCTCCTGTCCGTCCTTAGACAGGGAAAGTTGACACATGTGCCATGCCATGCCTGTCCTCAATTTGGTGGTGCAGCATTTCCTAAGTACGTACCCAGGGTTGCAAAATGTACTAAAGAAGGCCAGAAGAGTCTGTAGCCATTTCAGGTGGTCATACACAGCCAGTGCTCAGTTGGCTAAAATTCAGTGGGAATTTAACCACTTAAGCCCCGGACCAATACGGGCCATTATGACCAGGCCCCTTTTTGCGATTCGGCACTGCGTCGCTTTAACTGACAATTGCCCGGTCGTGCGACGTGGCTCCCAAACAAAATTGGCGTCCTTTTTTTTCCCACAAATAGAGCTTTCTTTTGGTGGTATTTGATCACCTCTGCGGTTTTTATTTTTTGCGCTATAAACAAAAATAGAGCGAAAATTTTGAAAAAAATGACATATTTTTTTTTTTCCATAAATGATTTTATTGAAAGAAAAGTAAGGTTACATGTACATACAAGACATACAGGCTCATGGACATTTCAAGACTAACCAACGTTAACACAGAGCAATAACCAGTAACTGAAAGAGAGCAAGTAAACCCGTGTTAGAGTGCAAGGACCCGCCATAGGCCAATATCAGCAGGCCTATCCGGGGTCATGGTAAAACTTCTGAAATCGGAAACTGCACTGGTTGTATAGGTATTGGGAGCCCCTAGTAAGGCTCCAGGCTATCTTTTGGTCGGTTAATTCGGTATTGGGAAAGACAAATAGAGAAAAATAACAATCATATCGGGGGGGGGGGGCAGACAGAGAAGAGGTTTACATTGACATAGGCGTGGGAAAGGGGTAAAAGGAGAAGAAGAAAGGTAGGTAGAGGGTAGCAGTCAAGAATAGAAAATAGAGAGAAGTGGGGCGAAAAGAGAAGCGTGAGGTGGGGGGTGGTGGGGGCCGCTCTCCGTCCCAGGCCTCTGCACCAGATCAAAACGCAGGAAAGATTACTGTGTGAACTGTTTTTACTTCAAATACTTCAGGACAGCATTCTAGAAGAAGGACCTATAGTAATCCGTAGTCCTAAAATGCGTCCAACAGGACCAGGTCAAACTAAACTTCTGTAAGCGGTCATGGGCTGTGTGTATCAATTCCTCCATCTCCTCTATCTTAGCGACTCTGATCAACCATTCTCGAATGGTCGGGATATCCTTTGAACGCCAATGTGTAGGGACGCATAGCCTGGCTGCATTAACCATATGCATAGCCAATGATTTTTGGTAATTTCGTTTGGGTAGAGTAGTATGGTGTAGAAGGTATTGAGCAGGAGTGTAGTCTAGAGTGAAAGTGGTGACCCGTTTAATGATGGAGTGGACCTCCCTCCAAAAAGGTTGGAGCAAGGTACACTCCCACCAAATGTGGATCATAGATCCTACCTCTTCTGTACACCTCCAACATGTATCCGGAATAGAGGGTGAGAATTTATGTAGGCGAGATGGGGTCCTATACCATTTCGTGATAATTTTATAACCGTTTTCTTGAATCGCAACGTTCATTGAGCCTTTATGCGCAAGAGTGAATATGGATTCCCAGTCATCGTCCTCAAGTGTGATTTGCAGGTCCCTTTCCCAAGAAGCACGTATATTCTGCATCGTGGGAGTACCAGGGACATCCTGTAATAGGGCGTAAATGTGTGACACGAGGTGTCGTTGTGGTGCATTGCGTGAACAAAGTACTTCAAATGGTGTAAGTTGTCTATCCCACGTGGCCTTCGCATCTTTGGAGGTAAGAAAGTGAGTCAGCTGTCTAAAAGACCAGAAAGGAAAAGTGTTAGTACGTGATTCAGAAGTAAGCTCCTCATAGGTTCGTCTTCGGCCCTTATGAAAGAAATGGCACGCCAGAACCTCCTCGTGTGGCCATTCCATGTGGAGGAATGAATTAGAATCTCCCGGAGGGAACTCAGGGTTGCCTCTCAGAGGGGTTAGTGGACCCGGTTGTGAGGAGAGGTTAAAGAGAGCGACCGCTTTCCTAAAGGCCGATAGGGTTGGTGCAATGAGCGGGTGTGTCTTGAGGATCAGGGGCCAGCATCGAGGTGACAGCCAAGGTAATGTGGCAATCGGAGTTTGCGTGAGAGAATTTTCTAGCGTCACCCATGCTTTCCTTAGTTTGTGAAGTTTCCAATCCACCACTCTAGTTAGGTGGCAGGCCAGGTAATATTTATAAAGGTCTGGTAACCCAATCCCACCGGTTGTTTTGGAGCATGTCAGCCGTGAGTATTTAATTCGTGGGGCATTATTCTTCCAAATAAAGCTAGTGCATGCTTTTTTATATGCCACAAAGAATGAGGGGGGTAAATGAATCGGGATTGTCTGCATTAAATATAATAGGCGGGGGAGAACAACCATCTTAATGAGGGCCGAGCGCCCAAACCAAGAAACGTTAAGGTTGTCCCAATCCTTCAAATTTGCCTGGAGCTTAGAGAGGGCGTGGAGGAAGTTGTGGCTATAAAGATCCGTTATGTTCTTAGTGATCTGGATGCCTAAATAGGTAATGGCTGTCTTCTGCCAATGAAAGGGAAAGGATTCCTGACAATGTGTGACTTCGTGAGAGGTAAGGGATACATTTAGGGCATGCGATTTGGAATAATTGATTTTGAGATTTGATAGCTCGCCAAAGTGTTTTATGTCTTTCAAAAGATTGGGTAGCGATATCCGAGGGGATTGCAAGGACAATAGGATATCGTCAGCAAAGGCCGCAACTTTAAATTCTCTGTGGGCAATGGAGATTCCCTTGATATCCGTGTTGGACCTCAGTCTGTTTAGTAGGGGCTCCAGAGTCAAAACAAAGATCAGGGGAGATAACGGGCAGCCCTGACGGGTACCATTGCTAATCGAGAAGGCGTCTGACAGGAGGCCATTAGCCCTCACCCTCGCGGAGGGGTTAGTATAGAGGGCAGTGATATGTGCAAGCATACGTGGCAGGAGGCCTATGCCTTCCAAGACCGCCAAAAATGACATATTTTTAACTTTTTGCTATAATAAATATCCCCAAAAAATATAAAAAAAAAACATTTTTTTTCCTCAGTTTAGGCCGATACGTATTCTTCTACATATTTTTGGTAAAAAAAATCGCAATCGGCATTTATTGATTGGTTTGCGCAAAAATTATAGCGTTTACCAAATAGGGTATAGTTTTAAGGCATTTTTATAAATTTTTATTTTTTTTACTAGTAATGGCGGCGATCAGCGATTTTTTTTGCGACTGCGACATTATGGCGGACACATCGGACACTTTTGACACATTTTTGGGACCATTGTCATTTTCACAGCGAACAGTGCAATAAAAATGACGTATATCGGCGTGAAGGGGTCGTTAACTGGTTAACCTGCCTGCAAACCGCCTGATTTGTGACATGCCCACCAGGTGGAACTCAACTTTGGGAATGCTGCAGCGGCTATACATGCAGCAGAGGGCCGTCAACGAGTACTTGTGTCAGCACGGCACGACGACAGATTCAGGCCGCCTAGTTTTTTTTCCCCCACGCCAATGGCTGATCATTAAGGATGCATGCACTGTATTTTCACCATTTGAGGAGGCCACAAGGATGGTAAGCAGTGACAGTGCATGCATCAGTGACACAATCCCTGTTGTGTTCCTGCTGGAGCAGACTCTGCGTGGCATTATGGACAGGGCAATGGAGGCCGAGCAGCAGGACGAAGAGGAGGACTTCCTTTCCTCTCAATGCCCATTTTATCCAGACACCATCATTCCTATGTCACAGAACACACAGGAGGATAGAGGGGAAGAGGATGAGGAGGAGGATCCTGGCACTTTCATAGGCTTTGAAGAAGAGGAAGACATGCGTCAATCTGTAAGGCCTTCCAACCCTAGGACCCTTGGGAGTAGTATGTGGCTGGGAGGAGGAAGTTGCAGATGCTGTCATCTTGAGTGACCCAGAGGAGTCTGCAAATTTGAGGAGCATGGGCAACCTCATGCTTCAAAGCCTGCGAAAGGACCCAAGAAGTGAACCCTATGGCTCACTGCTGCGGATAGAACAATGGGTGGTTAAAGAAGGCAGGTCCACTGGAGCACAAACAGGGATCCCACAGGGAGCTGGAGCCCAAGATTCCCCAGGGCGCGGAATCTAAGATCCAGCAGGTGTTCACCAGAGCCTCTAGTGGTGAGGATGGACTAAGCTGCAACTGGATCCAGGTCGCAGCCCCCAGAGTCCCACAGCTCATGCTCCGTAGGGTATAGAGGATAGAGGGGAAGCAGCATCTCAGGATACAAGAGATAGTGAGGGGACAAGCCAAGGTTAGGGCGACAAGCAGACAAGGATAAACAAAGGACAGGCCAAAGGTCAAGGTCACAAGCAGACAGGGATAGTCGAGAACAAGCCAAGATCAGTAACACAGAGACAGACGTAGCACATGGCAAGCAGGAACCCAAACCCACAATTCTTAACAAACAACGTTGATCAGCAAGGCAGACTTGCAGTGCACAGGTTAATATAGAGTTCTCTGATAGGGCCTGGGGTGGGGCCATGCTCGGAGGAGAGATTATTTAAACAGCCAGGTGAGAGTGTCTGGCCTCTAAGGTGAACACATGGAGAGGAAGGTAAGCTGACAGACAAAAATTACTTCCTATCCATGACAGTACCCCCCTCTTATGGGCCCTCCCCCTCCCCCGCCTGGGCCCAGGCTTAAAGGGAAACCTCAGATGAAACCTCCCCAACAGACGAGGTGCAAAGACCTCAGATACAGCGATCCAAGACGCCTCCTCGGGACCAAACCCTCTCCAATGCACAAGGTACTAAAGAATGCCTCTGCAGAGCTGAGAATCTAGAACTTGACTAACCTCGTACTTTAGATTATCCTCAGAGACAGGAACCGAAGTAGGGAGAGGACGAGAGGATTTATTGAGGACCAAAGGCCTTTTAGGAATAAGCAAGGGCATGAGAGGATCAACAGGGATCTGAGGAGGGTCCCCCAGACCCTTAGAGGTGAACTGGACATCTAGCACAGGACCATCAGGCTGGGTAGAGGTCAGTGGAACCCTGAGGTCAGGTTGGTTAGAAGGTGACATGTCACAGGAGTCAAGCTGAATAGCTGAAAGACAAGCAGAATGTCCTGAATAAGAAAAAATAGGAGGCTCACTGGGCATGGGCTGGACTGGCATAACTAGTACAGAGGCCGAGTGAATAGCAGAGTCAGGTTTAGTGACTACCTGAATCGCATCGCAAGGCATAGTGACTGGAGAACTTGTAGACAAGCCAGCCTGGCTGTGCGTCCAAGGGTGATTAGGGACAGACAAATGTAAATGGTTATGCAAACTGGAGTGAATGTTCGGCTCAATTTCACAGGTGGGCTCCTCATCCAGAGTGCCACATGATCTAGAGAGTGCATCAGCCCGACTATTGCGAGATACATCCCAGAAATCACTATATGCAGTAGGAAAAGCAAAAGATACTGGGATGGTGGCAACAGGAAGATTCTCTTTTGTGGTAACCTTGGGTAGGCAGGACGAGCAACAGGAGGAACCCCAAGCCAGGATCTGTCCAGCAGTCCAGTCAACGTGTGGAGAATGGAGCCGTAACCATGGAAGACCCAAAACGATAGGAGTTGAGGCCTTAGGTAAGATAAGGAAGGATATTCACTTCTGGGGGAGTGTCCCTACCGACATCTTAACAGGGAGGGTCTGGAAGCGGATAGGACCCCCTGGGAGAACAGTGCCATCAATCGTCAAGACCACCAAGGCCGTGGTGAGTGGCAAAAGGGTAAGTCTCATAGAAGATGCAATTTCCCAGTCCATGAAATTTCCAGCGGCTCCGGAATCCAGATATGCTGAGACCGAATGAGAAGAAGCACCAACATGAAGGAACACAGAAAGAAGAAGACGAGAAGGTGAAGGTGATATTTCTGGGTCCAATACTCCACTTTCCAGATGTATTGGACCCAAACGTTTTTCCGGACAAAGAGAGCAAGTGTCACTAAAATGACCTTTGCCCCCACAGTAGAGACACATGCCTAGAGTTCTGCGCCTAGCACGTTCATCTGGGGATAGCCTGGTCCGACCCAGCTGCATGGGTTCCTCAGCTGGCCGGAGTTTCTCCACGGGTTGAAGAGAGGGGAGCTCAGGCTGACTAAGAACCAAGGAGTGCTGGCGTCGCTTTTCTGGGGTCCTTTCCTGAAACCGAATATCGATCTGGCTACACAAGGAGATAACTTCATCCAGATCTGTGGGGATGGTTCTTCTTGCTAACTCATCCTTCACTCCATCAGAAAGGCCATGCAAAAAGGTTGCGACTAAGGCCTCATTGTTCCAGCTCAACTCAGCCGTCAGTATGCGGAAATGAAGAGCATACTGTCCCACAGAAGCAGACTCTTGGCAGAGACGTAAAAGGGCGCTGGCCGCTGAAGAGACACGAGCCGGTTCTTCGAAGATATTCCGAAAAAGTTTCAAGAAGTCATACAGGCTAGAAACCACTGGATCATTCAGTTCCCACAGAGGGGCTGTCCAGGCTAAAGCTTCACCGGAGATGAGGGAAATTATATAGGCTACCTTTGCCCGATCAGACAGAAAGTTTTGGGGCTGGAGCTCAAAATGAATAGTGCATTGGCTAAGAAACCCCCTGATGGCCTTGGAGTCCCCAGAGAAATGGGACGGAGTTGGCAATTGTAATGAATGTGTGGCTGCGACTGTGACCGGAATAGGTGCAGCCGCTGATAGCATTTGAGGTTGTTGAACTGGGGTTCCTAAGGAGGCCTGAACCTGCTCAAAATGGGAGGCCGAATCCTGAAGGAATCGCATCACTTGGGTCTGATTAGATTTCTGGGTCTCAAGTCTGCGGACTATGCCCTGCAACGGATCATCTGCGGGTAGTGGCACATCAGCTGGGTCTATGGCTGATCAAACTATCAGGTCACCTGAAGCCAGGTGACAGATGCACACCGTTGGGGTCAGGAGTGCACCGCTAAGGTAGTGAACCCTATGGCTGACTGCTGTGGATAGAACAATGGGTGGTTAAGGAAGGCAGGTCCACTGGAGCACAAACAGGGATCCCACAGGGAGCTGGAGCCCAAGATTCCCCAGGGAGCAGAGTCTAAGATCCAGCAGGTGTTCACCAGAGCCTCTAGTGGTGAGGATGGACTAAGCTGCAACTGGATCCAGGTCGCAGCCCCCAGAGTCCCCTAGCTCACGCTCCGTAGGGTATAGAGGATAGAGGGGAAGCAGCAGCTCAGGATACAAGAGATAGTGAGGGGACAAGCCAAGGTCAGGGCGACAAGCAGACAAGGATAAACAAAGGACAAGCCAAAGGTCAAGGTCACAAGCAGACAGGGATAGTCGAGAACAAGCCAAGATCGGTAACACAGAGACAGACGTAGCACACGGCAAGCAGGAACCCAAACACACAATGCTTAACAAACAATGTTGATCAGCAAGGCAGACTTGCAGTGCACAGGTTATTATAGAGTTATCTGATAGGGCCTGGGGTGGGGCCATGCTAGGAGGAGAGATTATTTAAACAGCCAGGTGAGAGTGTCTGGCCTCTAAGGTGAACACATGGAGAGGAAGGTAAGCTGACAGACAAACATTACTGCATATCCATGACAGACCAATTTATCTGCACCTTTCTGACAGGTGCATATCATTGCAATTATTTACAGCACGGCAAATTCTTGCTTTCATCAAGAGTACCTTTATAGGGTTACAGTGGAAAGGCACCACCAACACCCAAAGACCAATTTTTCTGCACCTGTCTGACAGGTGCAAATCATTGCAATTTTTTACAGCAAGGCAAATTCTTGCTTTCATCAAGAGTACCTCTATAGGGTTACAGTGGGAAGGCGCCACCAACATCCAAAGACCAATTTTTCAGCACCTGTTTGACAGGTGCATATCATTACAATTTTTTTACAGCAAGGCAAATTCTTGCTTTCATCAAGATTATCTCTATTAGGTTACAGTGGGAAGGTGCCATGACACCCAAAGACCAATTTTAACGCACCCGTTACTTCTATCCAAAGTCAAAGTGACACCAGAATGTATCCAAAAAATCTCTAATCTTGTTCCCAGTGCACTCATTGTGGCCTCATCATACATAAAGGCAGCTTGCAGGAAAAATTTAATTTTTTTGGGCTTTATAAATTCAATTATTGCTGTAGCAGATTCAAGACATGTTACAGATCTGCCACTTTACAATTAGACTAAGGGGACCCCCCAGGCACTATATTGGAAGGAATTTTTCATTTTTAGGCTTTCACTTTAAAAATAAAAAAATCACTGCTCATTTAAAAATTACGTTTTTCGCAAACTTTTTTTATTGATACATGTCCCCCAGGGCAGGACCCGGACCCCTATAACCATTGTATGCCCAATTACTTGCATTTAAGCCTTCAAAATTGGCACTTTTGATATTTGACGTTCGGGTTCCATTGACTTTAATGGGGTTTCGTTATTCTGGTCCGAACTTTCGCGGTGTTCGAAAGTTTGGGTGCGAACCTAACAGGGGTCCATTCGGCCCATCCCTAGTCATTTGTTGTTTTCAGTTTATTCTGCCACTTATATGCCTCAAGAGTTACTTTCGTCTGTCTTCCTGTGATAGTGGCATACTTTCGTTATACATGCTATTGATTTCTGACCAATCACACATCAGCAGTAGGGATGAGCTTCGTGTTCGAGTCGAACATACGTTCGACTCGAACATCGGCTGTTCGATCGTTCGACGAAGATCGAACGATTTGGGCCGTTCGCGCCAAATTCGAGTGACGCGAACGGCCCACAATGCACTACGCCATCGCAGTGTCATCCAGGCGCTGTGATTGGCCAAGCATGCACTGTGACCCCGCATGCTTGGCCAATCACAGCGCCGGCAGCGAGGAGAGCAATGATTGGCCACAGGCAGGATGCCTGTGGCCAATTATTGCTGATGGGGTTTAGTACACGCCCCACACTATAAAAGGCCGCCAGCGCGGCGGCCTTGTGTAGTGTGTTCCGGAGCAGGGAAAGAGAAGCATAGGCAGGGACAGTGTCATTTTTTTTCCTTTACATAATCCTGGATTCCTTGTGTTTAGGGACAAATAAGGATAGGTAGGGAGAGTGTCAGTGACAGTGTGCTATTCTGTGCTAATCCTTGTTTGTAGGGACAGAGAGGTACAGTGAGGGAAACTGACAGTGTGCTATTCTGTTCTAAATCAAGTTTGCTGTTCCATATTTTCAATCCTTGAGTTGAGGGACAGAGAGGTACAGTGAGGGAAACTGACAGTGTGCTATTCTGTTCTAAATCAATTTTGCTGTTCCATATTTTCAATCCTTGAGTTGAGGGACAGAGAGGTACAGTGAGGGAAACTGACAGTGTGCTATTCTGTTCTAAAACTATTTTGCTGAACCATATTTTCAATCCTTGAGTTGAGGGACAGAGAGCTACAGTGAGGGAAAGTGTCAGTGTGCTATTGTGTTCTAAAACTATTTTGCTGAACCATATTTTCAATCCTTGAGTTGAGGGACAGAGAGCTACAGTGAGGGAAAGTGTCAGTGTGCTATTGTGTTCTAAAACTATTTTGCTGAACCATATTTTCAATCCTTGATTTGAGGGACAGAGAGGTACAGTGAGTGAAACTGACAGTGTGCTATTCTGTTCTAAATCAATTTTGCTGTTCCATATTTTCAATCCTTGAGTTGAGGGACAGAGAGCTACAGTGAGGGAAACTGACAGTGTGCTATTCTGTTCTAAAACTATTTTGCTGAACCATATTTTCAATCCTTGAGTTGAGGGACAGAGAGGTACAGTGAGGGAAACTGACAGTGTGCTATTCTGTTCTAAAACTATTTTGCCGAACCATATTTTCAATCCTTGAGTTGAGGGACAGAGAGCTACAGTGAGGGAAACTGACAGTGTGCTATTCTGTTCTAAAACTATTTTGCTGAACCATATTTTCAATCCTTGAGTTGAGGGATAGAGAGCTACAGTGAGGGAAAGTGTCAGTGTGCTATTGTGTTCTAAAACTATTTTGCTGAACCATATTTTCAATCCTTGAGTTGAGGGACAGAGAGGTACAGTGAGTGAAACTGACAGTGTGCTATTCTGTTCTAAATCAATTTTGCTGTTCCATATTTTCAATCCTTGAGTTGAGGGACAGAGAGGTACAGTGAGGGAAACTGACAGTGTGCTATTCTGTTCTAAATCAATTTTGCTGTTCCATATTTTCAATCCTTGAGTTGAGGGACAGAGAGCTACAGTGAGGGAAACTGACAGTGTGCTATTCTGTTCTAAAACTATTTTGCTGAACCATATTTTCAATCCTTGAGTTGAAGGACAGAGAGCTACAGTGAGGGAAAGTGTCAGTGTGCTATTGTGTTCTAAAACTATTTTGCTGAACCCTATTTTCAATCCTTGAGTTGAGGGACAGAGAGGTACAGTGAGTGAAACTGACAGTGTGCTATTCTGTTCTAAATCAATTTTGCTGTTCCATATTTTCAATCCTTGAGTTGAGGGACAGAGAGCTACAGTGAGGGAAACTGACAGTGTGCTATTCTGTTCTAAAACTATTTTGCTGAACCATATTTTCAATCCTTGAGTTGAGGGACAGAGAGGTACAGTGAGGGAAACTGACAGTGTGCTATTCTGTTCTAAAACTATTTTGCTGAACCATATTTTCAATCCTTGAGTTGAGGGACAGAGAGCTACAGTGAGGGAAACTGACAGTGTGCTATTCTGTTCTAAAACTATTTTGCTGAACCATATTTTCAATCCTTGAGTTGAGGGACAGAGAGCTACAGTGAGGGAAAGTGTCAGTGTGCTATTGTGTTCTAAAACTATTTTGCTGAACCATATTTTCAATCCTTGAGTTGAGGGACAGAGAGGTACAGTGAGTGAAACTGACAGTGTGCTATTCTGTTCTAAATCAATTTTGCTGTTCCATATTTTCAATCCTTGAGTTGAGGGACAGAGAGGTACAGTGAGGGAAACTGACAGTGTGCTATTCTGTTCTAAAACTATTTTGCCGAACCATATTTTCAATCCTTGAGTTGAGGGACAGAGAGCTACAGTGAGGGAAACTGACAGTGTGCTATTCTGTTCTAAAACTATTTTGCTGAACCATATTTTCAATCCTTGAGTTGAGGGATAGAGAGCTACAGTGAGGGAAAGTGTCAGTGTGCTATTGTGTTCTAAAACTATTTTGCTGAACCATATTTTCAATCCTTGAGTTGAGGGACAGAGAGGTACAGTGAGTGAAACTGACAGTGTGCTATTCTGTTCTAAATCAATTTTGCTGTTCCATATTTTCAATCCTTGAGTTGAGGGACAGAGAGGTACAGTGAGGGAAACTGACAGTGTGCTATTCTGTTCTAAATCAATTTTGCTGTTCCATATTTTCAATCCTTGAGTTGAGGGACAGAGAGCTACAGTGAGGGAAACTGACAGTGTGCTATTCTGTTCTAAAACTATTTTGCTGAACCATATTTTCAATCCTTGAGTTGAAGGACAGAGAGCTACAGTGAGGGAAAGTGTCAGTGTGCTATTGTGTTCTAAAACTATTTTGCTGAACCCTATTTTCAATCCTTGAGTTGAGGGACAGAGAGGTACAGTGAGTGAAACTGACAGTGTGCTATTCTGTTCTAAATCTATTTTGCTGTTCCATATTTTCAATCCTTGAGTTGAGGGACAGAGAGCTACAGTGAGGGAAACTGACAGTGTGCTATTCTGTTCTAAAACTATTTTGCTGAACCATATTTTCAATCCTTGAGTTGAGGGACAGAGAGGTACAGTGAGGGAAACTGACAGTGTGCTATTCTGTTCTAAAACTATTTTGCTGAACCATATTTTCAATCCTTGAGTTGAGGGACAGAGAGCTACAGTGAGGGAAACTGACAGTGTGCTATTCTGTTCTAAAACTATTTTGCTGAACCATATTTTCAATCCTTGAGTTGAGGGACAGAGAGCTACAGTGAGGGAAAGTGTCAGTGTGCTATTGTGTTCTAAAACTATTTTGCTGAACCATATTTTCAATCCTTGAGTTGAGGGACAGAGAGGTACAGTGAGGGAAACTGACAGTGTGCTATTCTGTTCTAAAACTATTTTGCCGAACCATATTTTCAATCCTTGAGTTGAGGGACAGAGAGCTACAGTGAGGGAAACTGACAGTGTGCTATTCTGTTCTAAAACTATTTTGCTGAACCATATTTTCAATCCTTGAGTTGAGGGATAGAGAGCTACAGTGAGGGAAAGTGTCAGTGTGCTATTGTGTTCTAAAACTATTTTGCTGAACCATATTTTCAATCCTTGAGTTGAGGGACAGAGAGGTACAGTGAGTGAAACTGACAGTGTGCTATTCTGTTCTAAATCAATTTTGCTGTTCCATATTTTCAATCCTTGAGTTGAGGGACAGAGAGGTACAGTGAGGGAAACTGACAGTGTGCTATTCTGTTCTAAATCAATTTTGCTGTTCCATATTTTCAATCCTTGAGTTGAGGGACAGAGAGCTACAGTGAGGGAAACTGACAGTGTGCTATTCTGTTCTAAAACTATTTTGCTGAACCATATTTTCAATCCTTGAGTTGAAGGACAGAGAGCTACAGTGAGGGAAAGTGTCAGTGTGCTATTGTGTTCTAAAACTATTTTGCTGAACCCTATTTTCAATCCTTGAGTTGAGGGACAGAGAGGTACAGTGAGTGAAACTGACAGTGTGCTATTCTGTTCTAAATCAATTTTGCTGTTCCATATTTTCAATCCTTGAGTTGAGGGACAGAGAGCTACAGTGAGGGAAACTGACAGTGTGCTATTCTGTTCTAAAACTATTTTGCTGAACCATATTTTCAATCCTTGAGTTGAGGGACAGAGAGGTACAGTGAGGGAAACTGACAGTGTGCTATTCTGTTCTAAAACTATTTTGCTGAACCATATTTTCAATCCTTGAGTTGAGGGACAGAGAGCTACAGTGAGGGAAACTGACAGTGTGCTATTCTGTTCTAAAACTATTTTGCTGAACCATATTTTCAATCCTTGAGTTGAGGGACAGAGAGCTACAGTGAGGGAAAGTGTCAGTGTGCTATTGTGTTCTAAAACTATTTTGCTGAACCATATTTTCAATCCTTGAGTTGAGGGACAGAGAGGTACAGTGAGTGAAACTGACAGTGTGCTATTCTGTTCTAAATCAATTTTGCTGTTCCATATTTTCAATCCTTGAGTTGAGGGACAGAGAGGTACAGTGAGGGAAACTGACAGTGTGCTATTCTGTTCTAAATCAATTTTGCTGTTCCATATTTTCAATCCTTGAGTTGAGGGACAGAGAGGTACAGTGAGGGAAACTGACAGTGTGCTATTCTGTTCTAAAACTATTTTGCTGAACCATATTTTCAATCCTTGAGTTGAGGGACAGAGAGCTACAGTGAGGGAAAGTGTCAGTGTGCTATTGTGTTCTAAAACTATTTTGCTGAACCATATTTTCAATCCTTGAGTTGAGGGACAGAGAGCTACAGTGAGGCAAAGTGTCAGTGTGCTATTGTGTTCTAAAACTATTTTGCTGAACCATATTTTCAATCCCTGAGTTGAGGGACAGAGAAGGACACTCGTAGAAATTATCAGTGTGCTATTCTGTGCTAAATCTTGTTTGTAGGGAGGGACAGAGTAGGACAGTGAGGGAAAGTGTCAGTGTGCTATTCTGTTCTAAAACTTTTTTGCTGAACCATATTTTCAATCCTTGTGTTTAGGGACAGAGAAGGATAGGCAGGGGACAGTGTCAGTGTCATTGTTGCTAAGCCTCCTGCACAATATACACCTGAAGGTAGCCCTTATTGCTGTTTTTCCCATCTCCCTGCAGGCCATCCATTAAAATGTCTGGAAGGCAACCAAGGAGAGGCAGACAGTCAGGAGGCAAAAAAAGAGGGCAAGCAGGCTCTGTGTCTGGGGGCAACAGTGCTGGTCGTGTACGCGGTGCATTGTCATCAGCACATGGCCATGGGACACGCTTGTCCTTGTTTTCGGCAGCTGGACATGTTGAGCCACATCATGCCGAAGGCTTGGTAGAGTGGATGACCAAGCCCACCTCATCCTCCTCATCCTCTCTCACCCAGGCTCAGGGTAGTGGCAAAGCAGCTGCCAAAGCGTCCTCTTCTCTGGTATCATTATCTTCATTAGTCAATCCTTCCCTAGACCCACCATGCACTCCTCCTGAGGAGTCCCCCGAACTGTTTGAGCACAGTGTTGGGTACATGCTCCAGGAGGATGCCCAGCGTTTGGAAGGATCTGATGATGATACCCAGCTAGAGGAAGGCAGCAGCGTGAGAGCAGAGAGAGGGGATGCTCCAGAAGGACACCAATCTGGCAGTCATGTTCCAGCAGCTGCAGCATACTGCCAGATTGGCTCCAGTGATGAGGAGGGAGGGGATGATGAGGTCACTGACTCCACGTGGGTGCCTAATAGGAGAGAGGAGGAGGAGGAGGATGAGGAGGAGGCACATCTCCAACGAGGCAGGATGCCCTTGAGTGGCCAGCGTATGGGCAGCACACCGACGGAATCACACCGCAGAGCTCCGCCTGTGCAGGGTGCTGCCTCTGCCCGTCATTCAAAAAGTTCTTTGGTGTGGGCCTTTTTTGAGGCGAGTGCATCAGATCGCACAGCTGCTGTTTGCAACATATGTCTCAAGCGTATATCGCGTGGCCAAAACATCAGCCGCTTGGGCACCACATGCTTGATCAGACATATGTTGACCTGCCATGCAGCTCGTTGGCAAGCCTACCTTAAAGACCCACACCAAAGAACAAAGCTGACCTCTTCTTGCACCGCATCAGCTGGGATCTCCAACCCCACTATACCTTCACTCCTCTCTGAAACCTGCTCTGAGAGGAATGAAGGTGTAGAATTAGGTGTGTCACAGGCAAGTACTTGCGGGCACTCTGCTAGCAGTACACCAACGTCCGATTCTAGCAGGCAAATTTCCCTGCCCCAGCTGCTGGACCGTCGAAAGAAGTTCACTCCCAGCCATCCACATGCCCAGCGGTTGAATGCTAGCTTAGCTAAATTGCTAGCGCTTCAACTGCTGCCTTTTCAGTTGGTAGACTCGGCCCCCTTCCGTGAGTTTGTGCAATGTGCGGTTCCTCAGTGGCAGGTTCCCAAACGACACTTTTTCGCACGGAAGGCTATTCCGGCTCTCTACAGGCATGTGGAAGGCAATGTCTTGGCCTCGCTGGACAGGGCGGTCAGTGGTAAGGTGCATATTACCGCTGACTCATGGTCCAGCAGGCATGGACAGGGACGTTACCTTTCTTTCACGGCCCATTGGGTCACTCTTTTGGCAGCTGGGAAGGATGCAGGACAAGGTGCAGTAGTGTTGGAGGTTATTCCACCCCCACGCCTCCAAAATGCTACTACTGGTTGTGACGCACCTCTCTCCTCCACCCCCTCCTCTTCTTCTTCCTCCATGGCCTCTTCCTGTGGTTTGTCCTCGGAACCAGCGGTGCTCCGTAGGCGTTCAAGGGGCTACGCAAGTATGCAGGCAAAAAGATGCCATGCCGTGCTTGCGCTGGTGTGTTTGGGGGACAGGAGCCACACTGGGGCAGAGGTCCTGTCTTCTCTGCAGGGGCAGGCCGAGAGGTGGTTGACGCCACGCCAGCTTAAGCCAGGAATGGTGGTTTGCGACAATGTCACCAACCTCCTCTCCGCCCTCCGACAGGGACAACTGACCCATGTGCCCTGTATGGCTCACGTCCTTAACCTGGTGGTGCAGCGGTTCTTGGGCAGGTACCCGGGCTTACAGGATGTCCTGAGGCAGGCCAGGAAAGTCTGTGTGCATTTCCGCAGATCTTATAATGCCAGTGCTCGCCTGGCTGAGCTTCAAAAGGAGTTGAACCTGTCCAAGAACCGCCTTATATGTGACATGCCCACCAGGTGGAACTCAACGTTGGCCATGCTGCAGCGGCTGCACACGCAGCAGAGGGCCATCAATGAGTACCTGTGCGACTACGGCACCAGGACAGGGTCAGGGGAGCTCGGGTTTTTTTCACCACGCCAGTGGGGCATGATCAGGGATGCATGCACTGTCCTGGCACCATTTGAGGAGGCCACGAGGATGGTGAGCAGTGACAGTGCATGCATCAGTGACACTGTACCTCTTGTCCACCTGTTGGAGCACACGCTGCGTGGAATAATGGACAGGGCACTTGAGGCAGAACAGAGGCAGGAAGAGGAGGACTTCCTTGCCTCTCAAGGCCCCCTTTACCCAGACAGTGTTCCTTCTGTCCCACCCATCGCACAGGAAGAGGAGGAGGAGGAGGAGGATTGTGTCAGCATGGAGGTGGAGGCTGGCATGCAGCATCATCAGCAGCAGTCTTTTAGGGATGATTTACAGTCCCAAGAAACCAGTGGACTTGTACGTGGCTGGGAGGAGGTGGCTGCGGATCATGTCGTCCTTAGTGACCCAGAGGACTCCGGACTGAATGCCTCAGCTAACCTACGCTGCATGGCCTCCCTGATCCTGCAAAGTCTGCGGAAGGATCCTCGTATTCTTCGGATCAAGGAGAGGGACCATTACTGGCTGGCCACTCTCCTTGATCCACGGTACAAGGGTAAGGTTGCGGACCTTATCGTACCGTCGCAGAGGGAGCAGAGGATGAGACAACTCTGGGAGGCCTTGCAGAAAGGTCTGTGCAACGCGTTCCCAGAGACTGGGAGGTTACAAACTCCTGGTCCTGGACAACGAGTTGCTGAGGCTTCGGGCAGTCAAAGAAGGAGCGGTGGGGAAGGTGGCCGTCTGACCGATGCGTTCAGACAATTCTTTAGTCCGCAGCCCCAAAGTATGATCGGTTCCAGCAACCATTGCCAGCGTCTGATATACATGGTGCAGGAATACCTAGGGGCAAGGTCAGACTTGGACACCTTCCCCACCGAAAATCCTCTGGCTTACTGGGTCTTGAGGATGGATCACTGGCCAGAGCTTGCACAGTATGCAATTGAGCTACTGGCCTGTCCTGCATCCAGCGTTCTTTCAGAACGCACATTCAGTGCTGCTGGAGGATTTGTCACGGATCACAGGGTGCGCCTGTCCACCGACTCGGTTGATCGACTGACTTTCATCAAGATGAACCAGTCTTGGATCACCACCAGCTACCACACACCAGATGCTGATATAACAGACTAATTGATTTTAAAATGTCACATCCCTTCAAGACTGATGCTGATGCTGAGTGCCTGTGCTGTTATGTTGTCTGGCTATCCTCCTCCTCCTCCTCAATGATACGATTAACGATGATAGCTTGGAAGATCATTTTGGTTTATGGGTGACGCCACCAGTGGCTAAGGCCCAATTTTTCAGCCCCTGTTTAACAGGGGCGTGTAATTAAAATTTTTGATGCAATACTTTGCAACAGGCCTCATTGCTGTGCTCCAAGTACAGTATCTGTGAGGGGTTGCAGTGTTGTGCCACCAGTGCCTAAGGCCCAATTTTTCAGCCCCTGTTCAACAGGGGCATGCAATTATAATTATTGATCTAATAATTCACAGCAGGGCCCATTGCTGCGCCCACCAAGAGTAACTGTCAGGCCTTACAGTGTTGTGGCACCAGCAACACCATCACCACCACCACCACCACCAAAGGCCCAGTTTTTCAGCCCCTGTTCAACAGGGGCATGCAATTATAATTATTGATCTAATAATTCACAGCAGGGACCATTCCTGCGCCCACCAAGAGTAACTGTCAGGCCTTACAGTGTTGTGGCACCAGCACCACCATCAAAGGCCCAATTTTTACTACCACTGATCAACAATTATATGTTATTACAATTCCTGATATTATACTTAACAGCAGGGCGTTCCAGCACCCACCAAGAATAACTGTGAGTGCTTTCAGTGTTGTGCCAACACCAACACCTAAGGGGCCAATTTCTGCAGAGTATATACGGAAGGTCCCTACTTTCAAACATCCAACTTACAAACTACTACTACTTGCAAACGGAAGAAGACAACAGGAAGTGAGAGGAAATCTACCCCTTGGAAGGAAAATTCTCTCCTGTAAGAATTAATATGGGAGAAAGGTGTCTCCTCTATACTGATGCTTTATCACCAATCCTTGTTTCAATACAAACACCACATTTCAAAAACAGTTGTCATTGGGACGCAAAGTGAGGTGAAATGTTCTGAACAGGGGCACAGACAGCAAAAAAAATGTGACAGGGGTGATAACCGTTCCCTATGTTTTCCAAAAAGCTAAAAAAAAGGAATTTGGCATGGAGCTACACTTAAACAATGCAGCTGTTCAAAATTACAAACAGATTCTACAGAAGAACAAACCTACAGTCCCTGTCTTGTATGCACCGCCTGTATACGGCTGTTCAGAGTATATAGGGGCTTTTTTATTTTGTGTGCGGGGTTCCCCTTAATATCCATACAAGACCCAAAGGGGCTGGTAATGGGCTGGGGTAGGGGGGGGGGGGGTTGATGGGGTAGCTATGCCATTTTTCCTAAAGATTTTCATCCATATTACCGGGACCAGACATTGCATTAAAGCCGCAAGCAGTTTTAAATGGCTTTTTTTTCCTTTAGAAATGTTATTTTGTGCAGGGACAGTTCTAAACACAGGAAACACGTGGCACTTCACAGGCATACTTTAGACACCCCCCCAGGTACAATATTTAAAGGAATATTTGACTTTTTTTTTTCACTTTATGCATCATTAAAATGACTGCTCCCGGAAAACGTCCGTTTTTAAAACTTCTTTTTGCATTGATACATGTCCCCTGGTGCAGAACCCGCGTTCCCAAACTCTGTTTCGGACAATAACATGGATAATAGTCGTTATAATTAGCACTTTAGAATCCGAACGTTCGCATCCATTGTATTTAATAGGGTTCTAATGTTCGCGCGAACTTTCGGTCCGTTCGCGGGTTCTGGTGCGAACCGAACCCGGGGGTGTTCGGCTCATCACTAATCAGCAGCATTCACATAGAAAGTGTAGAAAGATAATGAAAGTGTGGAAAAGAGCTGAAAAAAGCAGGGCAGTTTGAGGGACAACAGAAGATTATGGGCCAGAATGTCACTTCAGAGGAAAGAATGAGCATATGAGAACATGAAATGGACTGTTAAGAAGAAGCTCAGAAAGCATAATTTCTGAATTCATGCAAATTATTTGTATTCATCCACTAAAATGTATGCCTCCTGGAATGTTTCACATTTTGAAGTGTTACAACCTAGAACTTAGAGTTTATCCCCCATTTTAGATCCTGGTAAGTGTGAACCAAAATTTCACAGATTTGGAATTAGCTAAAATGTGAATCTGAATTTCAGTATTATTAATGGTGGTTTGGACTTCTAAATGGCTTCTAAAAAAGAGGACCAAAGGCTGCTTCAGAGGCTGTTTCTGCCTCATATTTGATTCTCCTGTTGCTTGAATGCCAGATTCCATACTTCTATTTTAGTTTCCTTGATAGAATTTTTAAAGGAAGTGGTTCAAGGTGTTTTGAGCCCATTCTATTGTCGGGTAGGCTGCCAGGAGCTACCTCAACCATGCTGCACAATTTAGCCTCATTTGTTGTTCTGTAACACACACTTTTTTGAGCCTGGATTAAATTATAATTGATTTAAGACTTTTATATTAATTCAGTCAATCCACAACTGATTGAACTAATCTCTCATCTTTACCTATACTTTTTTGAATTTCTTTGAACGTTTTTAAGTTGATTTTTACAACATTCATAATACTTTAAAGTTGAAACATATGTAATATTATAACACAAGAGTTAATTAAACAAGAGGGAAACCATTTGTTGGTTGGGTAAGTATTTAATCCATCACCATCTCTATCTACTGGAGTCAATACTTGGTACAATTATATTTGGCTACAGTTACATCTGTGAGTCAGCTTTGGGCTAAGTCTCTCCTAGCTTTTCACATATGAATCACGCAATGTTGCCCATTCTTAAAAAAAAATTCATTAGCTTTATGAGATTGTAATGGTAAACAGAGAGTTTCAAATCTTGCACAAAATCCCAATTAGATGAAGTACTGGGCTTTGACTGTACTATTGTATGACAATCAGGCCCTTCGTTTTAAACCACTCCAGTATAGCTTTGGCTGTGTTTTTGCCATTTTCCTGCTGGAAGGGGAACTTTTACACAAATTTCATATCTCTTGCAGAATAAAGCAGACCTTTTTGGCACTATACATCTAGCCTTAAACTCTAACAAATTTGTGTGATATCTTTTTAGTCCCTGGACCCTTTACTCTACTATGGATAAGCCTGGATTTTTTTCCAGGCATGACATGCTTCTTTCTAAGATCTACATGACCCACTGACTCCCTGTTGGCTCACCATTTCCTCCACAAGCTTGGTTCTGTGGACATATCTTACTGTCCCACTATAAGGAGGCACCTATTCCCTTCTGGTCATATTTTCAAGTGCAACTTTTCCTTTTATCACCGACTCAGAGCCAGGCATGCGGTAGGCCATTGTCACCACTTGAGGCCATATTTTCTATACACACCACAAAGACATGTCATTGCTGATTTGTATGCCGTGTTTATTGCCAGGTGAGGGTCCAGCCTGCCAAGCATGAGAAGTGGATCTTGACTGTAAATTGGAGGATGAAAAAATGGGAATGATGGCACCCAATGGTTCATAAAGGTTTTCTCAATGTTTGTGCTCTATAAGACGTTTATAAAATTATAACCAGATGGTACAAAGTGCAGAGACTTCTTCATAAGATAATTCCGGCAGTGTCTGACTGTTGTTGGCTCTGGCTAGAGGAGGAGGGTTCCTTCTTTTACATTTTGGTGGACCTGCCTCAATATTTCTTATTATCAGCCAAGAGTTAATTAGACAATTCTATAGGTGATGGGTGACTTTGGCCTTCACGTCATTCCAATATCCATTACATTATAATCAACAATCACTGCGGACCTACAAGAAATCACTGGAAACTTATAAGATAAGTGCCGCCAGGATGTGTATACCGGCTTATTGGCTCAATGCATGACTCCCACGCATTCGGGAATGGTTCATGAGACTGAACCGAACTAAAGAAATGTAGGAAAATATACACACTGCACAAGACATAATGGGTATGTTGGACTCACTTTAAGGCTAGAGATGCATATAAACAAGTCATGTCGTAGATGCAGGTGAGAGCTTTTCACTTGATAACTGTTGAGGCAGACCAGGGCTTGTTTACAGTGGTGGGGATTGCAGTTTGTAGTGCATAGCCATTAAGCATTAATATTTTACAGTGATGCTATGATAGCTCTGGTGCACATACTGCATCCATTATGATTGAGAATATAGATCTGAGTAGCTCCTCTTAATATGGCCTTCAATATCTTAGAGGCCATTGTTCTATTTACTCCCCTCTCCACACAGGGTATGGTTCCCCTTGCCTTTCTTTCTTTCTCTCTCCCCTCCTCTCACCCTGTCCTCTTCCACCTTTGAACATTTCTCCTATTAAGGCTAACTGCACTTTTTTCCTGTTCTTCCCTTTTCATTATGGAATAATAAAAAAAAAAATTGCTCACCGATTTTAAGAGTCCCAGCTGATAGAAAGTATGCCTGCTTCATCACAATGATTAAACATGGAATTTTTAATGCTTTTTATTTGTATTTGTTTAATTTTACATGGATAAAGATCCCAATCAAATCAAATTCAATGAATGTATATTAATTCTAGGTTGTAACACACAAAGTCTGGAAAAATCAAAAGGAGGTGAATACTTTTGCAAAACACTAACTCTTGTTTTGAACAATTCTCTGCCAGTGCAAGTGTGTACACGCTTTAGGTGATGGTCTGTGCATGCTAAAGTGAGAGGGACATTTGTATACCGAGGTGCTTTCATTGGGGGTTATATATATCTAATGGGTCATATGTATTTAACCTTTTCACTGCCAATGCCATTTTTGTTTTTTTTTGCACACATTTAAAAATAATTTTAGTCCTAAAGATGATCTAAAACCCCCAAAAATTATATATTTTCTAAAAGCAGATACCCTATAGAATAAAATAGTGGTAGTTCCAATATTTTATGTCACATGATATTACCGAAAAGATCTAGGAAATGCAAACTGTCTGTAAAAAAATACACTAAAGTGAATTTTAGAGCAAACAAATGCACTAAATTACCCACATGTTTGGTAAAATATAAAAGACAAGGTTGTGCCAAGTAAATATATACCCAACATGCCAAACCTTAAAATTATGTGCGGCCGTGAAATGGCAGCAAACTTCAGTACCCTATATTTTCTATGAGCAAAGCTTCAAAACCCCCCTATAAGTATCAATTTAGTGTTACGGAGGAGGTATTGTGTTAGTATTAATGCTCTCACTCTGGCATTTGCAGAGATATGTAACATGTGTATTGCAATCAGCGTTTTCACGTGTAGGCGCCCCTGATGCGTGTGTTTACATTCATACGTGCGTATATGTGGAGGTGGGGGGCCTCAATTTTTTTTGGAGGGGGGAGGATTTGAAGTGCTTGGGTGTAGCTTACATTTTTTGCAAAATAAATAATAAAAATGTACTCAACCTTATTTATTTTGTATCACATAGGGGACAAAAAGTCCCCTATGTGATGATTTTTAGTTACAAGTTCTCTTTAATAAGATATGCAGAGTTTAAAAGACCCTCCACTGATTGTTTTGCAATGTAGATCACATTGCAAAACATTCCTTCCCGGTTGAGCTAGCCGAGACACCTAGATGCTGATCCTAAAGTGATGTCACGGATGTTGCTTTTTGGGTCACAGCAAGAAGTGGAGGAGAGCAGACATGTGTCCACTCTCCTCCTTCCCCCGCAGCAGTCGGGACCTGCCATCTTGCTCTCCGGCCCGCATATGGGAAAGCGGAGCCCAGTAAACATGACGGTACCCAGGGATGTGTGAGAGTAATCGGGTGGCAGCATTGCCACCCAAATGCTTTCACCTGGCAAGCAGGAGTCTGCCTGTCAGTTTCACACACAATCCCGGTTGCTGCAGCCACCCGATTGTGTGTGATACCCCCGCTGTCAGGCCCGTATGACATACGGATGTGGCAGCGAAAGGGTTAAATAGACGCCAAGAATCCATTGACATGCTTGTCCTTGGATTGTTTCTGACTGATTACCTGAAAAATACCTATGCAAGAGTTGAAGCCACGTGTTCTCTTAGAATAAGACTTAATGGATAGAAAAGGTTAGTTTAATTCCTTCATGCCATCTATTAACATATTTTATATACTTGTATATATACACTGGAGATCAAGATTAGAGAACAACCTAAAATGTCCTACTTTCCTTACTTGAAAGAGCAGTAAAAGAGCAGTTTTGTTAAACATTTTTCATGAGTTACATATATTTTGAAGCACAGAATAAAAAACTTCAATGAGATTGTGAGTCAATCTAAAGTGACTTAAACGCTCTGGCAGTCATTTGTCCAGATGAAGGCCAAAGGGATGACCCTTTTAGCCATAGCAAGAAAAGTTTGTCCTTCCAAATCTGTGATTTCAAGAATATTGCATCTTTATAATGTCACAAACTCATTCAAGTTCCCCAGGAAGGCTGGTTGTCTACAAAAGACAAATGCAAGAGGGGACAGAATAATGCAGAGAATCTCAATGGGCAATCAGTAAGGATCTGTCTCATCATACAGTGTCTCGCCGTTTAAGAGAATTTGGACTGAAAGCCCACGCTACAGTGACCAAATCTCTCATTAGCAGAACGAATCAAAAGGTTAGACTTAAGCCTGGTACACACTACAGTTTTTTTTGTTTCCCGACATTCTGCCAGTGTGTACAGGGCTTAACCTTTGCTGAGGAGCATGTTGTGTGGACAGTGAAGAACTGGTCCAAAAGTTCACTTTAGTGATGAAAGCAAGTTTAATTCATTTGGGTTTGATGGCAAACATGTTCATCGTCAAACTGAGGAAGTGAAAGGGGGATGGGGGAAGCATTATGTTTCAGGGTATGCTCTCTTCAGCAGGAGTTGGGCCTCTTATACATCTAAATGGCAGAGTGAATGCAAATCAGAACCTTCTTCGACAACATGCGGTTCCTTCTCTGCATTCATTACTCAATTAGCCAGTAATTTTTAATGCATGACAATGCCCCGTCACACAGAAAAATGGGTAAAGCTGTTTCTTGAATGTGAAAACATTGAAATGGCCAGCTCAGAATCCTAATCTAAACCCAACAGAAAGCCTCTGGAAAATCCTTGGCGACAAAGTTATGGCCAAGAAACCCACTACAGTCACCGAACTGTGGAAGAGATTAGAGGAAAATTGGAACAAAATCACACCAGAGCAGTGTGAGAGACTAGTGATGTCCTGTGGCTGCAGATGTGCTAAAGTCATTCATAATAAAGGGCCTGTACACTTCCTACTAATTGTTGATTGTTGTTGATTGTTGTAACTTTTAGTTGTAATCTTTCTCCATGCTACAGTCATTGCTGTTCTCTCATTTTGATCATTGTGTTTTCTTCAAAATAAAGATTTTTTGGTTGAAGTGCCTTGGTTAATTTGAAAAACACTGTTCTATTAGCATGGTATAGCCTCAAAAAAAATCAATAAAATGTTGAGCAATGGAGATTTCATTATTTTTGAAAAAAGTTCATAAATTGTTCTCTAATTTTGATCTCCAGTGTATATCTTTTTTATATATCTTTTATATACTCTTGGCATATGTGACAATTGTCATTTGGATGTGATGAGTGTCATGTATAGTGTAATATATCTATCTGATGACATGGGTTATACACACACACACTTATATACAGACATTTGCACTATAATTTCATTGTATTGTAATCACATTGTCATGACATATTTTTTCTATGTTTTCGGTGTATAAAAAGTATAAATAATGATATCTAGACCATGTTGCAAAAATGAATATACCACAATGAAAGTCTTAGGAGCAAAGCTACATTTTAGACAACAAAATCCTAATCACCAAAAATTAAGCTACAGGTGAGCCTAATTATTCATTAAACAGGTGTCCAGCAGACAGTTGAATAAAGGGGCGTTACTTAACAAAGAAAACCCCTTCTATTTCATGCTGTCAGCAATAGCACCACATGGAAGAGAAATGTCACAAGGCCTGAGAAAGAAAAAAATGTCTTTACACAAGAAAGGTGAAGGCTACAAGAAGATCAGCAAAGCTTTACTTATTAGTCAGAATACTGTAGCAAAAGTGATACAAAAATTTAACAAAGATGTAACCATCTCACAAAGACATTCAGGCCATCCACAGAAGGTAACACCTTGACAGGAGCATCTTCTGATGAGAAGGGTTGAAGAAAACCCTGTACTTTGGAATGATGAAACCCAGAGAAATGTTTTTGGAACTGACAGCTTCAAAACTATATGGCATTGCAAAGGTGAGAAGTACAAAGAAAAATGCATGGTGCCTACAGTAAAAACATGGGGGTGGCAGTATCCTTCTGTGGGGCTGCATGAGTGCTGCTGGTGTCGGGGAGCTTCATTTCATTGATGGTATCATGAATTCACAGATGTACTGCTCTATATTGAAAGAGAAGATGCTACCATCACTCCATGCCCTTGGTCGTCGTGCACTTTTCCAACATGACAATGATCCAAAACATACGATGGTCTAAAATCCAATGGAATTTTTCATCGGAATTCCGTTCAAGCTGTCTTGCATAAACACTGTCAGACTAAATTCCGACCGTCCAAAATGTGGTGACATAAAACACTCAAGCCTCGTACACACGACCGAGTTTCTCGTCCAAAACCGGCAAGAAAAGTGCCGCGTGAGCTTTTTTGTCGAGAAAACCGTTCGTGTGTATGGTTTTACGACGAGAAAATTGCCATGAATCTCGACGAGAAAATAGAGAACCTGCTCTCTATTTTCTCGTCAGGATTCCAGATTTCCTTGTCGTGTTTCTCGTCGGCCTGTTTTGTGACGAGAAAATGGTTCGTGTGTATGCTTTTACGACTCTTCCAAAAGCGCGCATGCTCAGAAGCAACTATGAGACGGGAGCGCATCTTCTGGTAAAACAAGCCTTCGTAATGGAGATAGCACATTCGTCACGCTCCAAATTTTTGCATCGTTTAAATGTTGTGCATTGAAATCTTCGTTAGAATGTTACATTAATCCAAACGAAAGAAGTTCTTTTGCTGCTGATCTTCACACAGAGTTATGACTATCTTTTTTTAACCTTTTTCATGATGCTCTTAAGAAGATTTATGTGTATTATATCGTGCAAGTTTTTAGGAATATTAAAAAATTAGATATTTTTCTAACTGATGCTAATTGTAATTTCGCAATGTTTTGATAGTGATCTCCCATTGAATCTTTTAATATATATTATTTAAATTTTACACCCTTTTTTGGGAAATCAGATTTAGTTATTTTTTGGGGGGGTTGTTATCTGTCCCTTTTTTTGTCAGTCAAATGTATCTGCTTACTCCAAAGCTAGATTTTACATTTTTACAAATACACATAGTCAAGTATGAACTTAAAGAAAAATAACATTTATTCATGTTTGAACTAAAATAAAGAGAAGGCAGCGCTGGAGAAGCTGCTGCCATTTGTGCATCCCAGGGACCCCAGAGCACACAGCAACCCTGTGTGGACACTACAATTGGGAGCTTGAGAAGGCCAACATTTTTGAACACAATCTGATGCTGGCCTCCCAGAGGTCAGGAACAGCAGCAGGTGATATATTTGTCCCAAGTGTGTGGTACTACAACAGGCTGCCTTCTGTCCGACCACAATGAAGCAAGGCCATCACTTCCTCGTCTTCCTGGCAACCTTCCCTGCAACCTTTCCTGAAGCCTTCCCTGCAGCCTTCCTTCTTCGTTTGGGTGGAGGCTGGGCCACTGGAGGGGTACTCCTGTCAGGAGGAGGAGGAGGTGGAGGAGAAGGGGGTGGGGCAGAAGAACAAGGTGGAGGTGAAGGAGAAGGGGGTGGGGCAGAAGAAGAATGTGGAGGTGGAGGAGGAGGTTGAGGTTGGGACAGTTGTGCCACCTCACAAATAGCTGTATTGGGGGTGATTTTTTCCATCACCCCCTTGTTGAGCAAGGTGATGAGCAGGGGCTCGCATAGGAGGCGTTGCTCCATGCTCATCACCTTTAACTTTGCCTCCACTAGGCCGGCAATGGCCTCTTCAGGGCATGTGGGCTCCTGGAGGGTGGCATGGGCCTCACGAATAAGGGCCATTGCTGCCTCACTGGTGGTCCTGTCTCTCCTGCCTCTTTTGGGAAGCCGGATGGGAGGCACCTGGGATCTGGTGCTTCTTCTTTGCCCTGCCACCTCCTGGCTGCCACTGGGCCCTGCCACCTCCTGGCTGCCACTGGGCCCTGCCACCTCCTGGCTGCCACTGGGCCCTGCCTCCTCCTGGCTGCCACTGGGCCCTTCCTCCTCCTGCCTGACAGTTTCCAGACCCTCCTCCTGGCTGATTTCATCCTGTGTATGAAAAAGGGACATAGTTTAATATGTTGGTTTAATCTTTGCATCAAACTTTATAAACATGATTGAAGCAATTAGAATGTAAATCCAGAAATCATTTTTTCTAATTTACACCTACATCAGATTGACTATTTAGCACCCAATTAAGTGCAGACTAATGTCTAGAGATCTTGATTTCACTTGTGGAACCCAAAATATTGTATGTTTCTCATCTTGACATATTTGTCAAACATTAATTTTATCACAATGCAATTTCATTTAATACTATACCTGGCTCCAGATGGCCAAATCAGGATCATCCAGGATGGCTGCCTCCTCTTGCTCCAGAGAAGGCTCAGGTTGGCTGCAGGGAAGTCTGGGGGGAAGAGTGGAGAGTGATGGCCTTGCCTCAATGTGGTCATCCAGGAAGGACATCCTGCTGTAGTACCACAAAATCGGGACATACACATCACCTGCTGCTGCTCCTGACCTCTGATAAGCCAGGACCTTAGAGCGTTCAGTCCTGTAGGTGCCTCTCAAGCTCCCAATTTTAGTGTCCACTTGTTTTGCTGTGGCTGTGGGCACCTTGGTCTGCACAAATGGGAGCAGCTTCTCCAGCGCTGCTTTTCTCACCCCTCTTTTTTTGTGGATGGGGTTTTTCGTCTCCCACAGAGTTGGCAGCTCCCTTACCCGGTCAATAAATTCCGTCAGGAACTCTTTGTCGCTAATAAAGACATTCATATTGTATCTGCAAATTAAATAAATAATATATAACTAATGTGAGGCAAACAGTCTAACCTCCTTAACATCGTAGTCACCATATATATCCTACAACATTCTCAAGACAGTATAGGCCAACAATTTGGCACAGTCTCAAAATCACATACCTTCGTTCGCACGTCCGTCACTTGAACTCCTCTCTCCGCACACCGAACGTACTATAGTCACATGTGTGTTTGCTATATACACACCACGCATGCGTCAAAATACGAACACGTCGCTCCGCACACGTCGCCCGCCCATGACGTTCTAACTAACATCTTTTCCCCGCCCCTTCTCTTTCGGCGCGCAGACAGATATGGCGGAGTTACAGCAGGTGTCTGATAATTCCGCAACTAACGAGGAGGAGACAAGCCCGGAGACCGAGGAAATGTCACGATCAAGGAGGAGATTCAAGGCATCTAATATGTCTTTTGCGGAGATGGCGGAGATGGCGGAGATGGTGGACATCTTGCTTAAGTCTGATTATGACGCAAAGCATGGGCCGTATAGCAAACCAAATAGAAGGAAGGCCAAAATCCTCAAGAAAGTCGTGAAGAGTCTGAAGATGAATTTCGGGGTGAAACGCTCAAATGAGCAGCTCAGAAAGTGGTGGTCAGACCTCAAATTGAGGGAGCCAGAGCAGTTAAGGAGCATTAAGAGAATGCTCGCAAAAAGTAAGTAAAATGTACACTTTTCTGCTATTAATCCTTTTCTAAACTGACATGTTGCTGGTTTTGTTTTTTTTTCTTATTGGACTCCCTTCCAAAATGTAATATTTTGAACTTGGTTGGGCACAGTAATCGTTCGTTACGTTACAGACACTTCGTTCGGCCACTATCCGCTGTTTTGGCTTATTTTACAGCCACAAAAGTAATTAGACATCTGCCATTTTTTGGGAAATTTGGGGCACAAAGTTTTAGGCTAGATGATGTGTTTGTAAAGAGAATGAAATGCAAACTGTAAACTGTGTAAAGGAGAGGACACTCAGCAGCTGCTTCCACATCTGTACTTTGGAGCACTATAGTGTGGGCCACCAGACCCGCCTTTTTTGGGTGTCCCACACAGGTGCATCAGAGAATTTTTATGTTGCCTACATGTCTAAAAAATGACAGACAAAGGTGAATACTAAACATATTCTTGGTCAGAAATAATGCATTCATCTTTAACTTCCGGCCAAACACACACTTGTACCCCACTTCCAAGCAATTTAGCCTGTTTTTTTTTTTTTACATAGAGAATTTCTGTGTGATAACTCTACCTTTTGTTTGATTCTCATAGGGGAGAGAAGACTGGGAGGAGAACACTCCAGGGAGCACAGGAACCCCACAGCTTCACAACAACCCCAAACTCCAAAAGACCAACAACCTAAAGATGTGGAGGAAGTTGAGGTGGAGGAAGGAGAAGTGCAGGAAGGAGAGGTGGATGACGTTGTGGAACTGGTCACCACAACAGGTCAGTATCTGTCACCCCAGCTTCAGGTAAGAGAGGTAGGCCTGCAGAGTTATAATACCTTTTGTATTTTGTTTTTAGGGGATGTGAATGTTGGGGTGAAGGATAGTACACGTTTCTCTGCTGACAGTGCCCTCCGCCTCATCCAGTAAGTGATGGAATGTAGCACGGAACTGGACAAAATTAAAGAAAGAATTCATGTGATGGATCAAACATTTAAAGACATTCTCGATGTTTTGGGGAGAATTCAATAAGGCATCCAAACCCCCTTTTTTTTCATGTTTGTTCTTCCACTTTTTAAAAACTTTTTGACAATCAAACCAGCCAAAAATTGAATCTGCACACAGTGTGTCAACATGTGCCATCTGCCATCAGGGGATATCCATGTACGTCTTTTGGGGGTGCAACCCCTTCCTCGTATCTAAAGTAGGTGAACTGAGGAAGTGGTTGCACCCCCAAAACACGTCCATTGATCACCCCTGATGGCAGATAGCACATGTTGACAATAGGGATCAGGAGTCTAAAATCCCTATAGGAAAATAATCCCAATTGTGTGCATATTCAATTTTTGGCTGGGCAAGGGGTGGCAGGACCCCATATTAGGACGGGCACATAGAGACATATAGTTTGTGTAAGTGAATGTCTCAGATTGCTCCGAGGTATCCAATTTTGTAATTTTTGGAATGCAACTGTTGTTTTTGTATTTTCCTAAAAAAACAATTGCCGGTTTGTGGCCAGGCAAACAAAAAATGTAAAAAAAAAAAAGGTGTGTGAATTTGCACATAGTAAAATATTTGAACAGAAACAACGTGTAGCTTCTTTTTCTAATACGCTCTAACCTTATTTGGTTATTTTTTAAAGGTTACATAGTGAAATGGTTGGTATTTACTAAAGGAAAATACACTTGGCACTACAAATGCACTAAGACAAACTAGGAGACAGGAAACCAACAAAAGTTAGAAGTTTAAACCAGATTTTTTTTTTTGATCGTTAGACAGGAATCTTTAGCCATAGCCTGGCATAGGAATTGCCCCCCTACCCGTGAAATAGTCCATGTATTTGTCCCGAACCTCACAGGCATTTTGGGGGGGCAAGCCAGCACGGGCAGATTCCAGGCCCGGCAGGGGATTATCAGGGGAAAGTCCAGCCTCAGGCAAAACTGAGGCCATATAGGAATTTGATTTGCGGCAGAGAAAATTGTGTAGCACACAGCAGCATAATACTACATAGTTTATTTTGTAGTCCGCCAAGTGTATTGAAGTCATAAAAAGGCGGAACCGGCTGCCCATTATGCCGAAGGCATTTTCAATGACTCTTCGGCCCCTGGCCAGCCGGTAATTGAACACCCTCTTCTCTGGGGTCAGGGTCCTCTGAGGAAATGGCCTCATAAGATGCGGTCCGAGCCCGAAGGCTTCATCAGCCAAAAAAACAAAGGGGAGTCCTTCAACATTCCCTGCATCCGGTGGCAATGCAAGGTCGTCACTCTGGAGACAGAGGGCAAACTCCGTCTGGATGAAGGATCCCCCATCGGACATCCGGCCATTCTTCCCTACATCAACATAGAGGAATTCATACCGTGCTGACACCACCGCCATCAGCACAATGCTATGAAACCCCTTGTAGTTGTAGTAGTAGGACCCAGAACGGGGTGGCGGCACGATGCGGACGTGCTTCCCGTCTATAGCACCACCGCAGTTGGGGAAGTCCCACCGCGTGGCAAACTCCGGTGCCACAGTCTGCCATTCCTGTGGCGTGGAAGGAAGCTGTGGAGTCAAACAAGATGAAAAAATATTAGAATACACAAATCAAACATTACAAGGAGATTCTAAGAAAATACATTAGAGGCCAACATCAAGCAAAGTCTACGTTTATTAAGGTGTTTTAAATAAGTATAATGGAAGGCTCATGTATCATATTCATCACCCCCTATGATGGTCCATTAATAAATTATAATGGGGAGGGGGGGTAGATGTGTTTGGCCACAGGATAGCATTGCAGTGGCGGTGCGTCCAGAGTGGGCGCTGGAGCACTGCCCCCTCTCTCCTGTGCCCGTCACTCAGAACAATACATAGGTTCATGCCTTGCATTAACCTATGTATTGTCTATGCTGCCCACTATTCAGGTGGATGGCCCCCTGTTAAGCGACCGACATATGAAGAACTGCGGCATTTATGGGCTTAAAATTGCATATCAGAAACAGGGAGGAAAATTGTCTTGCACATTACAGCCTGAGGGATGTAATTGGCTTCAGAAAAGTTAAATAGGGGACGCGGGGGGGGGGGGGCATTCCTTGGGTAAACACTGACAGGCTGCTCTGCCAATCATGTTCACCAAGTCTGTTTAATGGTAACATGATTGGCTGATGCAACATCAAGGGAAGGAAAAGACATCAAGGACAGAAGAAGGATGACGCTGACCACAAGAAGGTAAGTGCAGGGCTGGGGGGGAACTGGCTGCATTGGAGGGGACAAAATGGCTGCATTAGAGGGAACAAAATGGCTGCATTGGAGGGAAGAAATGGGGGCGTTTAATAGGCACCAGAGCAAAAAAGGAGGAAGTTTATTTCCTAAATTGGGGTTTGAACCCCCAAACATTTGGAGCAACAGGCGCCCCTGCTGGAAAGGTTAGTGAAGGGAAATATGCATGGAGGAGAAAAAAGGGGCAATCTAAAGCTTCCAGCATGCATGAGGACAAAGGGGACATTCTCAGCATATTACAATCATGGTAATTAGGGAAGGATGAAAGAAATACAATACATTATCATACATTAAATACATAAAATGTGATGTAAAGGGAGAAAACTTACCCTAATATAGTCCTCCTGCAGGACTTGTATAATAGCAGAACAGGTGCCTGGGATTATGAGGCCCAGAGCCTGGGGGGAGATGCCTGTCGTGAACTTCAAGTCCTGAAGACTTCTCCCTGTCGCCAGATAACGTAAGGTGGCGATGACCCTCTGCTCAGCACTGATGGCTTCCCGCATAACGGTGTCCTGCCTGGTAATATAGGGGGACACCAAAGCCAACAGTTCCTGAAAAACGGGGTCAGACATCCGCAGAAAATTCCTGTAGTCCTCAGGATTATTCTCGACTATCTCCCGCAGCAGAGGCATATGGCAGAATTGGTCCCGCTGGAGCAACCAATTCTTGGTCCATGAACTCCTCCTCACACCATTCATGGACTGGTCTTGGTCCAAAACAAGCAGACCAACACCAAGCGCACGCACAGCACAAACTCGATGATGAGAACGTCCAGGCACATGGCTAGGAAACGGTCGTCTTATCAGAACGTACAGAACAGAACAGAACGCACTTTAGAACAGCAAGGCCTATGAATAACGAACTGAAAAACAGCAACAAACAGGCAAGAACGCACTGTAAAACAGATACGACCTTCCTAGACGCCCTGAAAGTCAAGATACGAACCCACAAGCACAAACTGAACCGCAGAAAACGAACTGAAAAGTACGAAGACTGAAAAGCGCGAATCGTCTCTTCCCAAACTTTTACTTCACACGCGGTAACACGAGATCAGCAAAAGCAGCCCAAGGGGTGGCGCCAAGAAAAAAGATCTTCCCCTTTATTAGTGCCGTCGTACGTGCTGGACGTGACCGCGGAGAACAACGAGGAAATTGGGAAATGTCAGTGTGTACGCATGGAAAGCTTGACGAGAAAATCGACAAGGTTAACAAGAATCTTGTCGAAAAAAACGACGTGTTTTTTACGACGAGAAACTCGGTCGTGTGTACGAGGCTTTAGACGAGCCGAGAAAAATGAAGTTCAATGCTTCCGAGCATGCGTCGACTTGATTCTGAGCATACGTGGGTTTTTTCTCCGTCGGAGTTCCACACAGATGATAGGAATTTCCTATCATTTTTTTTCCATCGGAAAAATTTAAAACATGTTCTATTTCTAAACACCGATGGAAAAAAGTCAGATGGGGCCCACATACGATCAGAATTTCCGATGAAACAAGTCCATCAGACTTTTTTCATCGGAAATTCCGATCATGTGTACAAGGCATAAGGCCACTGTTGCATTTCTGAAGAAGAACAGGGTGAAAGGGATTCAGTGGCCAAGTATACCTCCTGATCTGAACCCAATCGAACACCTATGGGGAATTCTGAAGAAACGAGCATCACTCTCCATCCAGCATCCAGGCTCTAAAAGAGGTTGTTCTTAAAGAATGGAAAAAGATTGATGTTGCTATATGTCACCAACTTGTTCATTCCATGCCTAAAAGACTTGGTGCTGTCCTTAGAAGTCATGGAGTTCATACAAAATACTAGATGTAGTCATTTTTGTTGTGGGGTGTATTCATTTTTGCATCAATTAATTTGAGTAAAACTGAAAATTTTGTAATTTGAGTTCTATTATCAACCTTACTTTTATGTAATGAGCTAAACAAATGTGCTATAAACTCAGTTTTGTCAACATTTTGGAAATTGTTCTTGTGTTTATTTAAATAATGATTAAAATCTTTGTTTTCAAAAGTGGTGTACTCATTAATGCTGAGCACTGTATATATATATATATATATATATATATATATATATATATATATATATATATATATATATATATATATATATACACATACATACACACCATACACAGCTTATCAGTAACTAAAATTACCTTGCCTTTGTCTATTGTAGTTGTGTTCTACTTTCAGTTAAAGTTAGTTCATAGCATCTTGAGTCCTAATAGCTAAACTTCACTGAAAACTCATGAAATCATTATCAAACTAAATAGGAGAATTGATAGAAAATAGTCTACTCTGTAGATGAGAAAGAGCAGTAATGTGTTTTAACCCGCAGTCCAAGTAGCACGAATTAAAAAGGATGAGAATACATACTCAAAAGATTGAACACAGAATTATTAAGACTCTAAAAAAAGAATTCTCATTATGTTTTAAAGCTATGCTGAAAACTATATGTTAAAAATTGAGTTCAGTTACCAGTATCAAGATTATTAGTTGTTTTAAATTCATATTTTTTCTGTTAGAAAGACATCTTTATTTTAAAGTAGTTTGAAGTTAAATGTAGTAACAAGTCAGAAAACATTTTTTAATCATGTACTGTAGTTTTTTTTATTAAAATGGCTTAACGTTTTTTAGGCTTTAGTTTTTTTTTTCTTGCTGTATAAGCAATACCAAAAAAAATTAAAAATGAAGTGGACCCAACAGGGAACCTACCCTTCTCACAGTGCAACTCCCAATAGACAAGTGACAATATAATATACATACTACTGATACTGTGATACTGTATATCAACTTGGTTTTACAACAAGGCATAAACCACATAGATTATACAGAATTACTGCATTTCATCTCTATATAATTAGCACAATAAAACAACTTCAATAAAAAGTAATTGTGTGTGTGTATTTGTTTTAATAAGCCCATATTATAACCTATTTGTTATGCATAACTTAATAAATTGAGGGACCTTGTATACAGGGTTGAATTCTTCAATACCTATAGGATCATTTATATATTGCAACATTCCAAAATTTTAAAAATAAATCTTAGCTACCAGACATTTGGACAGTGAAATATACATGCCTTAGCTAGTAAAAACTAGTCACATTCATTGTTCCATCAATAATCCAAAGCTTCCACAGTTTAGGTAAGTGCCAGGAACATGCCCCAGCATTTATAGTCACACAGTAACTCAGTCACCTTAAGCCAATCACTGTGTAATGTGTCAAGACAGATTTTGGATTGTCTAAAAACATAATGGAAGATTTGGAAGTTTGTGGGTGACTGATTTTCCCATTTGACTACAAATGCTGGAGTATGTCTCTTACAATCACGTGATCTGGTGGCTGCCCATGAGTAGTATTTTTAATGGATATTAGAATTGGATTCCAGTGTTTTCCTGTCGTGTAGGGGTTTTGGTGTAGACTAACTAATTTGAGCTAAAGAAGGTTGGATTTAGACACGTGCAGAACAAAAAAAATTGTTTTGTTTTGTTTTGTTTTGATTCGTTATTTACATACATTTGTTCAGTTAAATTAATTTAACCCGTTTTATTTGTTTTCAGAATTTGTTTAATTTATTTGTGTTCAAATTGATTTGTATTTTCTGAATTTGTATTGATTTGAATCGTTTTCTAATCAATTTTGAATAGTTCTCGAATTCGAATCGTTTTCAAATTCGAAAAATTTTCGAAAAGTTTTTGAATAGTTTTCGAATAGTTTTCCAATTTTCAAAGAGAATAAAATTGAATAGAAAATAAAGGAATAGAATAGAAAAAAAATTGACTAGAATAGAAAAGAAAAGGATATAACAGGAAATAAAATAACAGAATATAATAGAGTAAAACAGAACAAAAATAGAATAGAGAATAAAATGGAATAGAATAGAATAAAAAAGAATAGAATAAAATAGCAAGAATATAACCATCTTCTGAAATTCAAATAGAAAAGAATAGAATAGAAAATAATATAATTAAAAAAACAATAGAATAGAAATTTGAATAGAAAAAAACAGAATAGTATAAAAAACAACAGAATAAAATAGAATAGAAAGAATATAACCATCTTCCTATTCTAATCTATTCTTTTCTATTCTATTCAAATTCAAATTGATCCTATTTGAATTTGGGGAAATGGTTATATTCTTTCTATTCTATATTCTATTCTTTTTCTATTTGTTTATTCTATTCGATTCTTTTCTATTCTATTCTTTTATTTTCTATCCTATTCTACAATTTTCTATTATATCCTATTCTATTTGTTTCTATTCAAATTTATTCTATTCAAATTTCAAATTTCAGAAGATGGCTATATCCTTTGTATTCTATTAAATTTTTTCTATACTATTCTGTTATTTCCTATTCTATTATTTTCTATTATATTCAAATTCAAATTAATTCTATTTGAATTTTGGGAAATGGTTATATTATTTCTATTCTATTCTATTGTTTTTCTAATCCTATTCTTTTCTATTCTATTATAGTCTTTTTTATATTTTTTTTTTCATTTCTTTTGTCAATTTTGTTCTGTTTTACTCTATATTGTATTCTTATCATTTCTGTTATATTTGTTTCTATTATCTTTTTTTCTATTATATTTTGTTCTCTTTGGAAATTGGAAAACTATTTGAATTAGAAAAGTTTTTGAATTCGAAAACTATTTGAATTCAAATTTGAAAACAATTTGAAATTGATTAAAAAACAAATTGAATTGATTTGAATTCAAATTCCCTCAGATTTTTTTTGTTATTTCGGATTCGTTTAACCACTTGCCGACCTGCCACCGTCATTATACGGCGGCAGGTTGGCACGATCCCACGAATCGTCATAGCTGTACGTCGGTCCCTTAAAGCAGGATAGCGGGCGCGTGGGTGCCGATGCTCTTGACTGCAGGGGTGCCGATGCTCGTGACTGGTGGTCGCGATGACTGCCGGCCATGAGCAATCGCAGACACGAGAGCCAGAACAGGGACATGTGTGTGTAAACACACACATCCCTGTTCTGTAAGGAGAGGATATGCAGATCGTGAGTTCCTACAAGCTGGGAAGAACGATCTGTCATATACTATAGTGAGTCCCCTCCCCCCACAGTTAGATCACACACTAGGAAACACAGTTAACCCCTTGATTGCCCCCTAGCGTTATCCCTTCCCTGCCAGTGACATTTACACAGTTAACCCCTTGATTGCCCCCTAGCGTTATCCCTTCCCTGCCAGTGACATTTTATAGCACTAATCGCTGTAGAAATGGTCCCAAAAATGTGTCAAAAGTGTCCAATGTGTCTGCCATAATGTCGCAGTACCGGTAAAAATCGCAGATCGTCGCCATTACTATTAAAAATAATAATAATAATAAAAATTCCCCTATCCCCTATTTTGTAGACACTATAACTTTTGCGCAAACCAATCAATATACGCTTATTGTGATTTTTATTACCAAGAATACATATCAGCCTAAACTGAGGAAAAAAATTGCTTTTTTTTAAAAAAAAAAGGGATATTTATTATAGCAAAAAATACAAAATAATATTTTTTTCAAAATAGTCGGGTTTTTTTTGTTTATAGCGCAGAAAAATTAAAACTGCAAAGGTGATCAAATACTACCAAAAAAAAAGCTCTATTTGAGGGAAAAAAAGGACGTCAATTTTGTTTGGGTACAAAGTCGCACGACAGCGCAATTGTCAGTTAAAGCGACACAGTGCCGTATCGGAAAAAATGGCCTGGTCATTTAACAGCCAAATCTTCCGGGGCTGAAGTGGTTAACTTTGATACATTGTACATGTCTACACCCTGTTCCAAATTATATGCCAATGATATTTTTCTCATTTACCTAAATAATTGATGTAAACAACAGTCAGCATAATTCTCATGTTATCAACTATTAAGAGTACAATTCAAATTTTATTGAACAAACCTCCTAATGATAACAGTTTTTTTTTTATAAAATAAAAAACTTACAATGCACTCTTCCAAATTATTATGCACAGTAAGTTTCAAAACACTTTATATTTTTTAAAGAACTGAAAATTGTCATTTGTTGTGTTTGCAGCGTATTTACTGAAATCAAAAGCTATTTCAATCAAACTTTGAAAAAACATTTTAACTTTTTAAACATTTTAACAGGGCACATTACATTTTAACATATTTTATAGCAGCTTCACAAGTCTTGCATCCATTGAACTTGTGAGTTTTTGGACAGTTTTTGCTTGAATTTGTTTGCAAGATGTCAGAATAGCCTCCCAGAGCTGCTGTTTGGATGTAAACTGCCTCCCACCCTCATAGATATTTTTCTTGAGGATGCTCCAAAGGTTCTCAATAGGATTGAGGTCAGGGGAGGATGGAGGCCACACCATGACTTTATCTCCTTTTATCCCCATAGCAGCCATTGATGCAAAGGTATTCTTTGCAGCATGAGATGGTGCATTGTCATGCATAAAGATGATTTTAATACGGAAAGCATAGTTCTTCCTTCTGTACCAGGGAAGGAAGTGGTCAGTCAGGAACTCCACATACTTTGCAGAGGTCATCTTTACACCTTTGGGGACCCTAATGGGGCCGACCAGCTCTCTTCCCATGATTCCGGCCCAAAACATGACTCCACCATCGCCTTGCTGACATTGCAGCCTTGTTGGAACAGGGTGGCCATCCACCAACCATCCACTACTCCATCCATCTAGACCATCCAGGGTTGCACGGCACTCGTCAGTGGACAGGACTGTTTGAAAATTTGTCTTCATGTATTTTTCTGCCCAATGCAGCCATTTCTGCTTGTGAGCGTTGGTTAGTGGTGGCCGAATGGAAGGTTTATGCACAGTTGCAAGACTCTGGAGGACTCTACACCTTGATGTCCATGGGATTCCAGAGGCACCAGCATCTTCAAATATCTGTTTTCTGCTATGTAATGGTGCTTTAACAGCTGCTTTCTTGATCCAATGCATGGATCTGGCAGATATCTTCCTCAATATGCCTTTATCTCCACGAAACCTGTCTGTGCTCTGAATCAGCCACAAATCTCTTAATAGTGCGATGATCACGCTTACGTTTTCGTGAAATATCTAATGTTTTCATACCTCGTCCAAGGCATTGAACTATTTCACTCTTTTCGGCAGCATAGCGATCCTTTTTCTTCCCCATACTGCTTGAAAATGGTGCTCTGCTTAATGATGTGGAACACCCTCCTTTAGTAGTTTTTCTTTTAATTGGGCTCACCTGGCAATTTAATTATCACAGGTGTCTGAGATTGTTTTCAGTGATCAAAAGAGCCCTGAGACACAATGTCATCCATGAGTTAAACTGAAAAACTAAATATTTAATCTTTGTGACAGTGAAATATCATTGGCATAATAATTTAGAAGAGGGTGTAGTTGGATTAGTGGATGAGTGTCAAAACATCTTTAACATTACAGAACATGCTAAGTTAAATGTAAATAAATGCTACCAACTATACCATGATCTGTGTAAATAAAAAGTTTTAAAGATGCAGACCCCTTAAGAAAAAACTATTGTTTGTAAATTTTACGTATGAGTGCTATGACTGGTGGGTGTATCACTGTAAATATTGTGAGGAGATGAAACATAGAAAGATGAAGGCAGAAAAAAGACAGAGTGGTCCATCGAGTCTGCCCATTTTTTTTTGTTAACTTTTTTGTCTGAGTATAGTTCTAGGTTTACAAGTTAAAAACATTTTTTTTTTGCTAGAAAATTACTTAGAACCCCCAAACATTATAAATTTTTGTTTCTAACACATCAGAGAATAAAATGTCGTCGTTGCAATACTTTATGTCACACCGTATTTGCGCAGCAGTCTTACAAGTGCACTTTTTTGGGAAAAAATACACTTTTTTGAATTAACAAATAGGACAACAGTGAAGTTAGCCCAATTTTTTTTTATACTGTGAAAGAATATGTGACGCCGAGTAAATTGTTACCCAACATGTCACGCTTCAAAATTGCGCCCACTCGTGGAATGGCGACAAACTTTTACCCTTAAAAATCTCCATAAGCGACGTTTAAAAAATTCTACAGGTTGCATGTTTTAAGTTACAGAGGAGGTCTAGGGCTAGAATTATAGCTCTCACTCTACTGATCACGGTGATACCTCACATGTGTGGTTTGAACACTGTTTTCATATGTGGGTGCTGCTCACATATGCGCTCGCTTCTGCACGCGAGCTCAGCGGAACAGGGCGCATTTAAAAAAAATGTTTTTCTTATTTATTTTACCTTTTATTTTTTTAAACTGTTCTTTCAAAAAAATTGTGTCACTTTTATTCCTATTACAAGGAATGTAAACATCCCTTGTAATAGAAAACAAGCATGACAGGTAGCGCTGAAATTAAGATATGCTATGTCCATAGCATCACCCTGGTCCAAAACATTGGTAATATAGTAAATAAATTCAATCAGTTTAGTCACATGATATGCCCTCAGTAAAGTCATGGTGTTTTGTGTCCAGCAAGTTGTGTATTTTTAAGTGTTCAATGATCCTTCTTTTCAGGCGTGATTCTATTATCTTGACTTCAACCAATGTTAAACTCACTGGCCTATAATTTCCAGCTTCTACCTTGCTGCCCTTCTTGTGGTTAGGTAAAATATTAGCTGTCTGCCACTCTCCTCTTAGAAGAGGTTGTAAGGAAAGGCCTTCTGTGCACAGGCTAAAACATGTTCCATTTCCTGCTCACAAGAATTTTGCACAGGCTAATGCATATGAATATACTCGAGTGCACACGAGCTGTCACACTTTCTCATGTGCCTTAGCACTTGCGTGCACCTGTGACAGATTCTGACGCCAAACAGGCTATTTAAACTCGACCAGTGCTCAGTATCCCTAACAATCAGCTTACACTGTGCCCTGATTGAGCAAAGCTTTGCCCAATCAGGGCGCAGAATGCACTGTGCAGCGCGCAGTGCATTGCAAGGTATTTGCAAGGTATTTGGTTCACCCCATGAAAACCCAGGTGTTCGGTGAATGGTCGAACAGGCAAATGTTCGGCCCAAAGTCATGCTTAGGCCGAACCGTTCACCCTACACTACACCCTAATGCCGCGTACACACGACCATTTTTAATGTCATTGAAAAAAACTGCATTTTTCTCGACGTGATTTTTCGTGTTTCCTCTCAAGCCTGCTTTGCCTACACACTATTGTGGAAAAAAATGTTTGAGTAAAGCGCAGTGACGTACAATACGTACGACGGCACTATAAAGGGGAAGTTCCATTCGGATGGCGCCACCCTTCATGTTAGTAAAGTTTGTTGAGCGACGATTTGCGCTTTCCAGCCTTGTGCTTTTCAGTCCGTTACAGCGTGACGAATGTGCTATCTCCATTATGAACGCTAGTTTTACCAGAACGAGCGCTCCCGTCTCATACTTGATTCTGAGCATGCGCATTTTTTTTCACGTCGTTAAAGCCCACACACGGCCGTTTTTCATGATGAGAAAAACGACGATGTAAAAAACGACGTGAAAAATTAGAGTATGTTCCAATTTTTCTCGTAATGATTCTCTGCGTTTTTCTCGTTGAGAAAATAGCTGGAAAGCCCACACACGATCATTTTTAATGACCATTTTAAAAAAATTAATTTTTCTCGTCATTAAAAACGGTCGTGTGTACGCGGCATGACTGTTGAAGATCTTGGCCTAAATACTGAAAATCCTTCTGTATAGAATGCACATCATTCTGGAACAAATCATTTGTGCTAAGTTGCACAACAACATCAACACCACACACTTCAATAGCTTTTTTGTCCATTTTTAAAATGCACCTTTTATTACAGTAGCACCAGGCAAACACCTAACTTCATTTGACACTTCCAAATGATTTCCTAAAGAAACACCTCTTACAATTGAATCACCAACAAGAAGATGACTTTTAGGAGTCTTATCCACAACACTTGCCTGGTTTGAAACCTCAGATAAAACAGTTACGTTTGGCAAAGCTATTTTTTCTCAGGGTCCTTCTTCCTGTGCAAAGTGGGGTTGCCAATCTCACAGGCAGCTATGTTTGCAATCTTTGCATCTTCTTCTAGCTCAGAAAGAACACCATAGGTATATGCAACGTCACACCAAAAGCTACATGTTTATGGTGCACAGGCCGCACTCTTCCCAACAGAACAGTTGTCCACACTGCCCTTCTCATGTGCAGTCTTTGAAGAAGAGGTGGCTTCTTGCAAAGCAGCTCAACAGAACAAATTGGCTTAGACAGCCTCCTGATCTCAGACTGCAGGGCACAAACCAAGGAATTTTGACAAGCAATGTCATCTTGTAGACTTAAAATCTGCATACAAATGGGACAGCATCCCTGCTTCCAAAAAGTACCACAAAAAACAAATGTCAAACAAGTACTGCACTGAATTAAGCCAGACATTTAAAAAAATGTTTGCTAAAATTCAAACACAGGAACTAACCAAAGATAGTTGTCTGGCTCCAAACTCCTGAGGTTAAAAAAAATAAACAATTTAAGAAAAGCAATTAGAAATCATTTCTAATTGCTTTATATAGTGTTTATGTATTGTTTGGTGCACTTGAGGTGTGCATTGAAAATAAAGCATGAGCACATATGGTTTAGTAATTAAGGCCTATAATGTATAGCACAACCTTCTTCATATTTGGTTTATTGCAAAGTAGTGCCCACTGCTTGATCCCACCACAACAAATCAAGCTCCTGCACTTGGCTGTATTCGTCTTATGATACCTGAATTGGTTTACAAAGTAGAAGAGAAAATTGTGTTACAAAAATAAAAAGCTGAGAGCTGTTGTTCAAGATACTTTTGCTGAGTATCTCCTTCTTAGGCAGCTGCTCCAGATAGACACGAGGATCTACTGATTTTTTTGGCCTGGAAAAGCATCATCATCCCTTACTGATAATCATGTTTATCTACAATATTCTTGCACCAATTTAAATAAAGTTGGATCTCACATACAGCATACAATATAGTTACATAGTTACATAGTTACATAGTTAGTCAGGTTGAAAAAAGACAAAGTCCATCCAGTTCAACCATAAAAAAATAAATAAAATAAAAAAATATCGTGCAATCCCATATACCCAATTCTATACCCACAGTTGATCCAGAGGAAGGCAAAAAAAAAACAGCAGAGCATGATCCAATTTGCTACAGCAGGGGAAAAAATTCCTTCCTGATCCCCCGAAAGGCAATCGGATTTACCCTGGATCAACTTTACCTAGAACTGTTAGTACTCAGTTATATTATGTACATTTAGGAAAGTATCCAGGCCTTTCTTAAAGCAATCTACTGAGCTGGCCAGAACCACCTCTGCAGGGAGTCTGTTCCACATTTTCACAGCTCTTACTGTGAAGAAACCTTTCCGCATTTGGAGATGAAATCTTTTTTCTTCTAGACGTAAAGAGTGCCCCCTTGTTCTCTGTGTTGACCGTAAAGTGAATAACTCAACACCAAGTTCACTATATGGACCCCTTATATATTTGTACATGTTAATCATTTCCCCCCTTATTCTCCTCTTCTCAAGAGTGAATAAATTCAGTTCCTCTAATCTTTCTTCATAGCTGAGCTCCTCCATGCCTCTTATCAGTTTGGTTGCCCTTCTCTGCACTTTCTCCAGTTCCCCGATATGCTTTTTGAGAACTGGTGCCCAAAACTGAACTGCGTATTCCAGATGAGGCCTTACTAATGATTTGTACAGGGGTAAAATGATGTATCACTCTCTGGAGTCCATACCTCTCTTAATACAAGAAAGGACTTTGCTCGCTTTGGAAACCACAGCTTGGCATTGCATGCCATTATTGAGCTTATGATCTACCAAAACACCCAGATCCTTCTCCACTACGGATCCCCCCAGTTGTATTCCCCCTAGTATGTATGATGCATTCATATTCTTAGCCCCCAAGTGCATAACTTTACATTTATCAACATTAAACCTCATCTGCCACAGAGTCGCCCAATTCGACAGGGCATCGAGGTCGGCTTGTAAATTGGAGACATCTTGTAAGGACGTTATTCCACTGCATAGCTTGGTGTCATCTGCAAAGACAGAAATGTTACTTTTGATCTCAGACTCAATATCATTTATAAAGATATTAAAAAGTAAGGGTCCCAGCACTGAACCTTGGGGTACACCACTGATAACCTTAGACCATTCAGAGTAAGAATCATTAACTACTACTCTCTGAATTCTGTCTTTTAGCCAGTTTTCTATCCATTTACAAACTGATATTTCCAATCCTGTAGACTTTACCTTACACATGAGCCGTGTGTGGGGAACTGTATCAAACGCTTTTGCAAAATCCAAGTATACCACGTCCACAGCCACGCCTCTGTCCAAGGTTTTACTTACCTCTTCATAAAAAGAAATCAGGTTTGTCTGACAACTTCTGTCTTTCATGAATCCATGCTGTCTGTTGCTTAAATAGTTTTTTTCCAGCAAGAACTCATCTATGTGGTCTTTTATTAATCTCTCCAGTATCTTCCCAACTATAGAAGTTAAACTAACAGGTCTATAGTTACTTGGTAAAGACTTTGTTCCCTTTTTAAATATAGGCACCACATTGGCCCTGCGCCAATCCAGTGGTACTATTCCTGTCATTAATGAGTCCCTAAAAATTAGATACAATGGCTTTGAAATTACAGAGCTCAATTCTTTTAGGATCCGTGGGTGTATGCCATCTGGTCCAGGTGCTTTATCCACCTTTATTCTGTCTAAATATTTCTGGACCATATCACTTTTGAGCCATTGTGGATTTGGGGCTGTGTCACTACCACCCCCATTATGGACATGAACTCCCCCATGCTCCATTGTATACACAGAGCTGAAGAAAGTATTTAATAAATTAGCCTTCTCTTTGTCCCCAGTCACCCACTCTAGATTATTTTGTAAAGGGCCTACATGCTCAGACTTGACCTTTTTACTATTAATATATTTGAAGAATTTTTTGGGGTTTGTCCTACTATCTTTTGCAATCTGTCGTTCGTTTTGAATTTTTGCATCCTTGATTTCCTTTTTACATATCCTGTTATATTCTTTGTAACATTTAAACGACACTAGTGGTCCTTCATTTTTATATTTTTTAAAAGCGCTTTTCTTATTGTTTATAGCTTTTTTAACTTTAACTGTGAGCCACATAGGTTTTATTTTTAGCCTTTTAAACTTATTGCCCATGGGAATATACTTTGCAGTGAGTTCACAAACAGTCTTTTTGAAGAATTCCCATTTCTGTTCTGTGCCCATTGATGCCAATATTCCCTCCCAGTCTAAGTCCTGGAGAGCAGCCCTCATCCTTGGAAAATTTGCTTTATTGAAATTAAGTGTTTTTATCCTTCCTGCATGTATTTCTTGCTTACAGCTAACTTCAAATGAAATCATGTTATGGTCACTGCTACCCAGGTGTTCCTTTATCTGAACATTAGTAATATGCTCTGCATGGTTTGAGATTACCAGGTCCAACAGAGCATCATTCCTAGTTGGGGCCTCAATAAACTGGACCATAAAATTGTCCTGCAATAGGCTTATAAATTTTTGCCCTTTAACTGTCCCAGCAGTGCCATTACTCCAGTCAATTTCTGGGTAGTTAAAATCCCCCATTATTATCACCGTCCCAGCCCTTGCAGCCCTTTCCATCTGTGCAAGGAGCCGAGTCTCCACCTCCTCATTAACATTGGGTGGTCTATAACAAACTCCAATGATTAACTTTGAACTACGCACATCTGTATGCAGTTCCACCCATAATGCTTCAGCCTCATCACACTCTCCATCAACCAGGTCCTCTTTCACACTCGCTTTGAGATCACTTCTCACATAAAGACAGACCCCGCCACCTTTCCTTTTTGCCCTGTCTCTCCGAAAGAGTGCATAGCCAGGAATATTAATAATCCAGTCATGTGAGGATTGAAGCCACGTTTCAGCAATACCGATTACGTCATAGCTCTCCTCATGCACCAGAGCTTCCAACTCACCTATTTTGCTTGGCAGACTTCTGGCATTGGTGAACAAACACTTTAATGTATTACATTTTTCTCTGGTGTTTTTCATATAATTTTTAGTAGTACAAATGGCACTATAGTTTCCAATGGCTGTTTGCAACATGGGAACTTTCTTGTCACCTGCCATAACCCTCCCCCCATCTATCCCCATTCCACTCTCCATTAATGTCTGACCACTAACTGACCTGTGTGCCTGATGTAATTCTAGTTCACCCTCCCCCCTCAAACCTAGTTTAAATACTCCTCCAGCCTTCCCATAAACCTCTCCCCCAGCACAGCAGACCCCCTTCCATTCAAGTGCAAACCGTCTTTAGCATATAGGTTGCACCCCAATGAAAAGTCAGCCCAGTGCTCTAGAAACCCAAATCCCTCCTCCCTACACCAGGTCTTTAGCCATGCATTCAGCTCTCTAATCTCCCCCTGCCTTTCCTGTGTTGCGCATGGCACAGGCAATATTTCAGAGAATATCACCTTGGAGGTCCTTGCCTTCATCTTGCAGCCTAGTTCTTTAAATTGATTCTTAAGGAGCCTCCACCTTCCATGTATACTGTCATTGGTTCCAACGTGGACCAAGACAGCTGGGTCATGCCCAGCCCCTCCCAGTAATTAATCCACCCGGTCCACCACATGCCGAACCCTGGCACCAGGGAGACAGCAAACCATTCGGTTGAGGCGATCCTGGCGACAAATTATTCTATCAGTCCTTCTGATTATAGAATCCCCTATAACCACCAACTGTCTTGGCCTACCTGCACTCCCCTCACCACCTCTACTAGATGGGTTGCTCTCCCGGCTGTTAGGGGTAGCAGTGACATCTAGGGCTGCCACCTCTGTGTTTGCCACCTCCACATCTTCACCCAACGTGGAAAATTTGTTTTGATGCACAAATACAGGACTGGCCTTCCTTTTCTGCAAGCCCCTTCCACTCCCTCTAACTACATTAACCCATCTTCCTATCTGATAATCCTGACTTGCCACTCCACCCTCCACATCAGCCCTACTGACCACCTGCTCAGCGAGCAGAGGACCCCTTTCAAGGTTGTCCTTTCCGCCCAGTGTTGCAACTTGCTCTTCCAGATCTCTAATGCGAGCTTCCAGAAGGGCAACCTGCTCACATCTGTCACAGCGGTATCCATCCTGGAGCTGTTGCACCAATTTTGCATACATGTGGCACACTGTGCACTGAGCAAAACCTTCAACCCTGCTAGCACTCATTTCCCAGTTACAATATAATTACTTGTAGGAAGTTTATAATGTTACTCACAGTTTAGAAGACTCCTGTCTTAGCTCCTGTTTTAAACTCCTGGTTTTTAACTCTCCACTGTAGTTCAAAATTCCACTGATGTTCACAAAATCCACATGCAAGCCACCATCAGCAGGGAGCCAGCTCCTGTGAACAATTAACCACTCCCCTTAATTAGCAGAAAGAAAAAAAGCTGTTTAAAAAGTGTCAGAGAAAGGAGTGGGGGGGGGAAGTATTTTTAAAACTGATAAACATATCAAATAAAAGGACAAAAAATAAAAATAAATCAACACTTGCAAGCAGAAGCAGTTAAAAGCAAAACTCCTGGTTTTTAACTCTCCACTGTAGTTCAAAATTCCACTGATGTTCACAAAATCCACATGCAAGCCACCATCAGCAGGGAGCCAGCCCTATATTTCTGTTTCAGAGTTTCTGCTTGGAAGCGGCCAAAAGCATACTATTTCAATCATCATATTTATTGTAGAATCTTATGCCGCGTACACACGACCATTTTTTATGACGAGAAAAATGCAATTTTTTTATTTGGTCATTAAAAACGATCGTGTGTGGGCTCCATTACGGCCGTGTGTAGGCTTTAATGACGTGAAAAAAACGTGCATGCTCAGAAGCAAGTGATGAGACGGGAGCGCTCGTTATGGTAAAACTAGCGTTCGTAATGGAGATAGCACATTTGTCACGCTGTAACGGACTGAAGAGCACGAGGCTGAAAAGCGTGAATCGTCTCTCACCAAACTTTACTAACACAAGGATCAGCAAAAGCAGCTCATAGGGTGGCGCCATCCGAATGGAACTTCCCCTTTATAGTGCCGTCGTACATTTCGTATGTCACCGCGCTTTGCTCGAGCATTTTTTTTCATGATCGTGTGTAGGCAAGGCAGGCTTGAGAAGTATCACGTCGAGAAAAACTTTGTTTTTTCCAATGACATTAAAAACGGTCGTGTGTACGCGGCATTAGTATTATTCTCACTAACCTTCACTGACTATGCAATTCTTATGATCACATACAGAACTTTATATATGTAGTCACTCACTTATAGTTTATGTAACAATGCAAACATATTCCTTAGGCTTACTGTGAGAAGGTTTTGCTTTATCCCTTAAGCCCTGTACACACGATCGGATAACCTATGGATTTTCGTCCGATGGATTTGACCATCGGAAATCCGATGAAACTGTTTTTCATCAGTCTTGGCCACACACCATCAGTTTAAAAACCGACGGCAAGAAAACGACGGCACGTACAAAACGTACGACGCGCTATAAAAGGGCCAAACAAATCTAATGGCGCCACCCCTTGGGCTGCTTTTGCTGATTTTGTGTTACCGCGTGTTAGCAAAAGTTTGGTGAGGGCCGATTCGCGCTTTTCAGTCTCCGTGCTTTGCAGATCGTTTCCTGGTGTTCAGTTTGTGCTTGTGGGTTTGTATTTGTGATTCAGTGCGTGCAGTCAGGTCGTTACTGCCTTGCAGTGCCTTCTTGGCCGTTCGTTTTCAGATCGTTCTTCTCAGGCCTTGCTGTTCCACGGTGCGTTCTGTTTGAGTGCGTTCTGACCAGCCGACCGGTTTAAAACCATGTTTGAAGTGCGTTCTCGCTCTCAAGCTCGTTCTGGCTTTGGGCTTGGTGTTGCAGTTAACACTGTAACCCGAGTTCAGTCTGTGAACAGGGTGAGGAGGAGTTCATGGACTAAGAATTGGTTGCTCCAGCGGGACCAATTCTCTCATATGCCTCTGCTGTGGGAAATCCATGAGAATAATCCTGATGATTTCAGGAATTATCTCAGGATGACGGACCCCGTATTTCACCGTCTGTTGGATTTGCTGTCCCCCTATATAACGAGGCAGGACACTGTGATGCGCCAGGCCATCACTGCCGAGCAGAGGCTTATTGTCACGTTGAGATACCTGGCGACTGGGAGAAGCTTGCAGGACCTCAAGTTCTCAACAGGCATCTCCCCCCAGGCTCTCGGGATCATTATCCCTGAGACGTGTTCGGCCATCATTCAGGTCCTGCAGGAGGACTATATGAAGGTAATTTTGCTCCTTTAACCTCACATTATATGTTTTGATTGTTTTTGAATCTTCTTATTTTTTCCCTCCTAACCCAAATTTGCCTGTTTGTAATATCCTGGTAATGTCCCCATTTTCCCCATGCATTTTTTTACCTGTAAATGCCTTTTTGGGCCCGACATGCCTATTTCCCTTCACTAACCTCTCCAGCATGCTATCGTGGGTGCAAACCCAGCTAGCCTTCTATTTTCCTTTTCCTTTTTTTGGGGTCATTGCCCGCGTAGTTTGACAACCCCCCCTAAAGATGTAAAGAATTTTTTAGTTCTCAATCAAGCTCAGCAGAGTGGTAGAGCCTTTTTTTGGATCCCCACAATCACCTTAGGCCCCCCCCCTTAGATTATTTTAGAATGTCCACTCAGCGGGGGTGAGGCATCTGCTAAGTGGGCCTTTGTTTATTGGTAGGAAATACTCCCCTAAATAATAATGTTAGAATGATGTTGGTCAACAATGTTTTTGTGTGTAATCTGCTTGCACTGTAAACATAAACCGTACTAATGTCTTCTTTTTGTTTGACTCCACAGTTCCCTAGCACACCACAGGAATGGCTGACTGTGGCCTCCCAATTTGCCCAGCGGTGGGATTTCCCCAACTGCGGAGGGGCAATTGATGGGAAGCACGTCCACATAGTGCCACCACCCCATTCGGGGTCATACTATTTTAACTATAAAGGTTTTAATAGCATAGTGTTAATGGCGGTGGTGTAGGCACGGTACGAGTTCCTGTATGTGGACGTGGGGAAGAACGGCCGGATGTCCGATGGCGGAGTATTCGCTGAGGCGGAGTTCGCTCACCGTCTGCAGGCTGGGGGTCTTGCACTGCCTCCAGATGCAGAGAACGTGGAAGGGCTACCGTTCATTTTCATTGCGGGTGAAGCTTTTGGACTAGGACCACACCTCATGCGGCCGTTTCCCCAACGCACCCTCACCCCGGAGAGGAGGGTTTTTAATTACCGGCTGGCCAGAGCCCTGAGAGTTGTGGAGAATGCCTTCGGGATAATGGCCAGCCGGTTCCGCCTGTTCCAGACAGCTATAAATTTGGCAGATTATAAACTCAACAACATTGTGTACTGCTGCTGCTTGTTGCACAATTTTTTAAGAAAATTCTCCACAAATTATGTGTCATCAGTTGGGTCTGAGGCCGGTCCCTCTGAACTGATAAATCTGACCGGCCTCAGCACTGCCCGTACTGGCTTGGCCCCCCAAAGTGCCTGTGAAGTACGTCAGAAATACGTAGAGTACTTCACGGGTAGGGGGGCCATCGCAATGCCAGACCACATCTGACCTTTGATGTTACCTTTTTTAAATAAACAAAAATATTTGATTTACTACAAACTTGTGTTGTCATTCTTTTATTTGTGGTTTATGTGTCTCCCAGGTTCTAGTAGTGCCAAGTGTATTTCTCCTTAGTAAATAGCCTCCAATCTCAGAGGTAAAAACACTAATTTTGCATCTTCAGAACTGCTATTGAGCATAGAAACAACAAGGCACACCTTTTTTCGACTTCCCAAATGTTTTTATTGATTGCAACACAGTTTTGTTTTTTTTTCGAAATATTTTTTTTGGGTGTTTTGTGCAGCTTTTTTTGCAGAAACATGCATGGGTCAAAAGCCACATTTTTTTTTCATTAAAAAGTAATAAAATAACACAGTGAAAAATACAAACAGGAGATGGGGTGATGTTACCCCTGATCCATCCCAAATGTGAAGAACCACACTTTCTTTTTGGGGCTCAAATGGGTATCTTCAACATGATCCCATGGCTAGGGTAAACATGTGTTATCTGCCATCATGGGGGATCAATGGACGTGCTTTGGGGGTGAAAACCCTTCCTCTCCCCTACTTGAGGAGGGAGGAAGAGGTTGCACCCCCAAAACAGGGACATAGATATCCTGTGACGGCAGATAGCACATGTTGAGTCTTCAGTGTGTGCATCTTCACATTTGGGCTGGTGGAAATCCCATAAAAAAAATTCCGACACATAACAAAACACACAAAAAGGGGGGGGGTCACACTATTCTCCCCAAAATATCTATCATGTTTTTATATTTTTGCTCAATCACAATCATTCTCTTTCTCATAATGTCCATTTCGCTACTGCATTCCATGATTTCCTGAATGATTATTTTGGCGCTGGCACTCGAGAATGGAGGATTTGGACTTCCTGACACACCCCCACGTTCAGTCCCTAAAAAGAAACAAATATTTTAAAACTATGCAGGCCTACATCTGTATTTACCTTGAAGTTGTGGTGACAGACACTGACCTGTTGTGCTGATAAGCTCCACCTCTCCTTCCTCCACCTCCCCTTCCTCCACCTCCACTTTCTCCCCCTCGGCTTCCTGAACCTGCTGAACTTTGTCTGCTTTGGGATCTTCGGGGAGTTTCTGTGGTGTTGGGTTCCTCGTCTCATGAGCATGGTGTCCTCCCACTCTCCTCTCCCCTATGGGAATAGAAAAAAAAATGTATCCTTTAGCCCACAAACTTTTTAGGCCTGAAAATGGATTCTCAAAGTTTTAAAGTGGGGTCCAATTGATATTTGGCCCTGAGTTTCAAGATGAACATATGAGATCTTGCAAACTCAGCAAAGCAACATGTTATTTTGGAGGACACTCACAAATTCACTTGGATAACCACCAAGGTATCCACTGGACCACCTGTGTGTGACACCGTTAAGAAATTTGGTCATGTGGCCCAGAGTATAGTATCTTGATAAAGAACAAAAAAGAGTACACAACTGCTGGAGTGTCATCTCCTTTACCCAGAATACAGTTTATTCTTTCATTCACATTCTAAATTTCCTTACAACACATCATCTAGCCAACAATGTGTAGATAAACATTGTTGAAGTAAAATGAGGCATGCCCACATGTAGTTTACGTGGATATGTGCCAAACATGTTTGGGGGAAGAGCAGCAATTTTTTTTACAACACATTTAGCAAATAAGTGGACTCTCCACTTAACATAAAAGTTGAGATTTTAAAATGTGAAACCAGTCAAGCCAAGCACATGGTGCAAAACATGGAAGAATACATATTACAATGTGAAAGAACACAGTAAAATAAACTTACTTTTTTCAATGCTTTTTATAAGCTTCCTATACTGCTCCGGCTCCCTGAGCTTCAGGTCTGACCACCTTTTACGGAGTTGTTCCTTGGATCTCCTGACCCCATATTTTTTATAGAGAGTCTTCGCCACTTTGTCCATAATTTGTGACTTCTGGAGATTAGGGGTGTCGTATGGGCCATGCTTGCCGTCGTAATCCTTCCTCCGCAGAATGTCCACCATCTCCGCCATCTCAGAAAAAGACATATTAGTCGCCTTGTATCTTTTTTTACTGGATCGTGATGTTTCCGCCTCCGGGCTTTCCTCGTCGGTAATTTTAACTAAAGAAGCCACCTGTGTCTGCGACATGTCACCGTCTCACACTGTGCGCCGATCGTTAAGGGGCGGGGAAATGCTGAAAAAGTCAGTCATGGGCGGGCGACGAGGGCGGAGTTACACGCATGCGCAGGGTATAAAAAGGGGAAAGAAGTTATTAGGGATGCGCGGAGTAAGGATGACCGGAAGTGAACCAACGAAGTGAACTAAGGTAAGAAGGGAACTCGGGCCTGCAGTGGCCTCTAATGTTTCATGATTGTAAAGGGCAATATTGTGATTAGTTGAGGAGAATCAATTCTGATCCTTTACTTTTTTTTCTTTTGTTTTTTACTTGTTGTTCCAAAAAGATGCATAAACTACGAGAGCCGGAGGTGATGCTGATTTTTATAGAAAAATATAAGGAACAGCGCAACCTGTGGGAACTGAAACACCCTGCGTACCACAAGAGTGATGTACGTCGGGCAACTATTACCAAGTTAGCAGAGGATATGAAGCCATGGATCCCAGATGCAGACTACACTATGATCAATAATAAAATCAACAACCTGCGTAATTCCTATAGAAAAAAATACAAGGAAGTGCGCCAGTCAAAGAGATCAGGAGCAGCAGCCGACGATGTAGTAAAGCCCCAGCTGTGGTACTACAGACATCTTCAATTTCTGGATGACCAGATCGAGGCCAGGGAATCTATTTCCAGCCTTCCCTCAACCCTTCCTTCCACCCTTCCCTCCAGCGTTCCTTCCACCCTTCCCTCCACCCCTGCAGAGGCGGAGGAGGAGCCTCCCGAGCTAGAAGAGCCAGATCTTCACATCTTCAGCCAGGTATAGTATTTTTGATCATAATTATTGTCCACTAAGTAATATTGTGTTGAACTGTTTGGATTAGCCATAAATGATATCATACCCCCCCAAAAAAAAAAAAAACAGGAAAGAGATCAAAATTGTGTGTGATAGATTCCCCAAATAATCACATTTTTCATTTTCTTTTAAAAACAGGATGAGGCAAGCCAGGAGGAAGAGGGTCAGGAGTGTGGCAGGCAGGAGGAGGCAGGGCCAAGTGGGACTCAGCAGGTCCCCAGGCCTAGTGGCAGCACCGTCTCCCAAGTAGCTCCCCTCCACGTCAGACCACCAAAACAACGGCGGATGACACAAGTGGAGGAGGAGTCACTAAAGATGATTCAGGAGGCTGCTGCTATCATGAGGGCCCCCTCAACCCTACGGAGGGGTTTAGCACCTATCTGGCGGATAAGTTGCTCAGAATGGAGGCGGGACAACGGGCCCTTTGTGAGCACCTTATATATATGGCCGTACACATGGGGGCGAGGGGGCTGCTGACTGAGGCCACCCATATCTCGCAGCAGGCCAATCCCTCTCCTCCTTCTCCTCCTCCTCCTGCCACATCACCACCCACAGTGGCCCAGCCTGCAAGGGTGCGTGGACGGGGCCGTGGAGAGAACGCTGCAGAGAGGCGTGGAAGGAAGGCTACAGGGAAGAGCAGGAGGTGATTCCCTGGCCTCGAGCTGCTCATCCAGAAATTGAAGGTTGATGGAGTACCACAGCTTGGGATGATGTATGTCTTTGGCTGCTGCTCCTGATTTCATGCTGTTGTTGATTTTATTATTGATCATAGTCAGGTCTGCATTTGGGATCTAATGACTTTATATTCTCTGCTAATTTCGAAATAGTTGCCCTTCGGTTTTTGTTAGTTTTTTTTCCGAAATAAATGGGAAATTTGATTTCAGCCAACATACATGCCTGATGTGTTTTTTTTGGAAGTAGCAATAAGATTTCATAAATACAATGTGTAATTAATAACAAGGGACACCAACCTCCATGAGTAAAAAATAAAAATAATATGTTGTTCTGAGAAATTGACACACCAAAAAATGCACAACAAATTTAAAGACAAAAACAAAAAAAAAGGTGTAATTTGGGAGGTCGGCCTTGAAGAATTAAACAAATTATTCCTAAGATCACAAGAAAGAAGAAAGACATACGTTTGTCAGAACTCATGAGAAAGATCTGCTGCCAAAATGACATTTTAAAGACCGTTCTAAAGCAACAAAACATGCGCTGCATTAAACGAAGCAATAACTTCAGTCTGAGCATGCATGGGTATTTTAACCGATGGACTTGCCCATAGACGATCGGAAATTCCCATTGGTTTTTTATCCATCGGAAAAATTAAAAACAAGTTCTATTTTTTCCAACCGATGGAAAAAAGACCGATGGGTACCATACACGATCGGTTGGTCTGATGAAAACCATCGGACGGTTTTCATCAGTCAAACCGATCGTGTGTACGGGGCTTTAGTGTTAAAACCATTATCTCAAACAATATATTCTGAAATTTAATACAAATGTTTTTATCACGTAAAACAAAATAGATAAATATAATTTACTAATTTGGCTCTTGCTATAATTTAGCCAAATGCCAATTATTAGCCACTCTATATGTGATACTTGTACTCCATGACATTGCTGAGTATTAAAATGTAAAAAAAAAATGGTAATTGCACTAAAATGAATGGGATCAGCACTCAGTTTGCATTTAATTTGCATAATGACCATCAATTGCTATAGATGTGTATAAATACTTCTAAAAACAGCCTATATCTACTCCAGTGGGAAATTACTGTTACACACTGTGAATATAAACAATTAACAAGGGGAGAGAAGTTATTCCATGAATAAAAAATATACTGTAAACAAATGTCCTGGATGAGGATAACTGTAAATTTAGGTGTAATAATTAAAATATTAGGCTAGCTTTATATGACATGTTTTGGTTTTATTTATTACATTAAGTATTTATTTTAAATTGAAAGTGCTGGCTTTTTTTGGAACAAGTATGACTATATGTATACTGATTATATATATTGTAACTTAGAAGGCCTGAGATCACCATCCACTGCAGACAGCTGTTTGTAAAAGTAAATAGTCTTTATTGAGCGCTCAAAATCAAACAAACACAAATAGCTTTCTTCATAAAAATAAAAGCAAATAGTCCATAGTCCTGGTATTAGGAAGACCACAAAAAATGGCTCACTGCCAGTATATTATTCCCACACTTGGTCTTAGGGTTACTGTGTGTTTCAGGGTGCAGGTCAAGCCACAAGAGCTCAGCAAACCAAGTCTCAGCTGCCAGACAGCCCATACAGTCTCATGGACTACTCCACTCTACCTCATAGTCACATGCTGATTCCTTGCTGCTGCTTTTCAAGACTCTTTTGCAGATGGGTTAACCCTTTAGGGATCAAAGGCAAATCCACTTTGCACTACAAGTGCATACTACAAGTGCAAAGTGCACTTAAAATTGCACTGAAAGTGCACTTGGAAGTGCAGTCGCTGTAGACCTGAGGGGGACATGCAAGGAAAAAAAAAAAAGAATTTTAGCTTGCACATGATTGGATGATAAAATCAGAAGAGCTTCCCCTCATTTCAGATCTACCCCTCAGATTTACAGCAACTGCACTTCCAAGTGCACTTTCAGTGCAATTTCAAGTGCACTTTGCACTTGTAGTTTGCACTTGTAGGGCAAAGTGGATTTGCCTTTCGTAAATAACCCCCAAAGTCTCTCTGAGCCTTTGAATTCCAGTTCCCAAATGCTGACTACCAATCCAGAAAGTACTTAAATCAGTCCTCTCCCATTTTATCAGACTACCATAGAACCCCTAACCCTTAATATACATATATTTATACTTATATAGAGGAATTTTAGAAACCACCTTTACAATCCTTCAGAAAATCCAGATTGGTCCAGGATAAGGTGGTAGGAGCTTATATTTTAACTTCTGTTCAGAGTACCCATTGTATAGTTAGCTTTCCAGGGTTTAACCAAAATAACTCTAATGTTTATATATATATATTTAACACATCCCATAAAAGGATAAACATAGGGGATACTTTACTTGTCAGAGTACATTTAGAGTGTACATATTAAAATGTCCACATGGGCTTTACTACATGGGCCAAGAAAATAAAGGTTGGTCAAACATAAATATTATATTCTTCCTCTTCAGTTGGAATTAAACATGGCTAGACATTTTATACAACATAACCATTTAGTGTCTCAAGCTTGATATATGATTTATGCTCTATTTAACAAGAATAGAGGACACAAGGTAACATTTGTTCACTCAAAAGTTACATTTATATAGACTTTTTAGTTTGGACATGTGCAGCAACAATCATTTTTAAATATAGGTTTGGGTTGTTCAGATTAATATAGTTGCCCCGCAGTTTAAAATGAGATTCGGTCATGCTTGTTTAACCATATCCACAATGACCCTATTGAGATCAAGGTTTGGTTGCCTGGATAGAGATTGCCGCCTTGTAACTCAAATCGAGGCTTGGCCTTGCTCAGCCACCTCGCAGCTCAAATCGAGGCTTGGTTACACTCTTTGGATATAAAATAGTGATAGCGCAGCACGAAGCTTGTGCCCTTGACAACGTAATGTCTTGACAGCTAAGTGTTTCTGTCCACTCCCTCCTATGTACTTTGTATAAAGATGGTCATACACTATGCAATATGATTATATATTGTGTATTTAGTGAGAATGGTAATTGATTGCATTTCATTTAAAAAACATGCAGCTCGGAATGGGTGGGTAGGTAGGAGGATAGATGATGCAGGGTGTGTGCTAATGAGGTCAGCTGGTCAACTCATTCTTGTGTCATGACCTATAGTCTAAACAGGAAGTAAGGCAGAAGTAATAGATACATTTGTAAACATAGATGAGGACAAGTGAAGTAAGTGTCTGTAGATTTAATGGAAAGCTTTGATAATTTTGCAAAAAAAGTACATGAATGCTATATTGGTACATAGGGAAGCTGTAAATTAGAAAAACATTTTTAAAAAGGTGAACAAAGGTTAACCTTTTTCTTTAAAGTCTTTGTTAGTGCTATGGGAAACCCAAAAATCCAGGGCACTGTATTATGCCAATGTGAAAGTAAAGTCACAAATGATGGCGCCAGAAAATTAGTGAAATAACAAAGCTCACTCCAAATGTGTGAATAAATATATGAGAAAAAAGTATGGGGCTACCTCATATATACACCTTCATCTTTTTGACATTTGTGATAAATTCATAAAAACCAAATATTTCCCAAAAAAGTATTTTACAAAAGAATATATATATATATATATATATGCAAAAAAAAAAAAAACAGTCCAAATAAAATTTCTTCAATATATCTTCACGAAGAAAAAAGTCCAATCACCATGATTGAAAGTGGCAAATAAAATCCTTCAAGTAGTGCTCCACCACAAATGGTGCATAAAAAATGCAAACACACCAGAACCTTAAACTAAAAAAACTAGTGAGAATATTGTATTTCTCTCAACCAACAGCGATTCCTTAATCTTTGATGATGATCAAACAATGTGACTCAGGAGAAACATATAAACAATCATAGCGCAATAGGTTTAATGCCAGTGTATACAAGAAAGTAAGCAAAGCAATGCACACTTACATTAGGTTGGGCTATACGTTAGCACCAACATGTACATCTATGGATAGATGTGCACGCTGTTCTACCAGCTGTGGCATGCATTTCAAAACAGAAGGTATAGGAACCAACAAATCCGAATATGACATGAGTGAGGAGCGGACATGCAGCCTCTATGCATTTCGTGTTATACACGTCATCAGGAAGCTTCACCAATGTCATTACTACATTAGTAAGTAATTCCAGGTGAAAATAGAGACAAATGATACTTTTTTTATTTGCACTAACAATTTTTCAGGACAAGCTTTCAGGGTATGTCCCCTTCATCAAGGTCCAAGCAGTACTCCTTGATGATGACCTTGATGAAGCGGACATACCCCAAAAGCTTGCCCTGAAAAATTGTATGGTAGTGCAAATAAAAAAGTATTACAGACAGTACTCATTTGTCTCTGTCGAAAGTGCACAAATATACACAAATATGGCTACAATCAGCAGGTGAAAATATTCAAATACAAAAGGCAATCTTCTTTTTGGCAAATTTGTCTTGACTTCCATTGCAAGGTATATAGAGAGAAAAAGATGAAGCTGAACCAGTATGTTATGGTCAGTGCAAAGCATTCAGTCACATCCCAAATGGTTATAGAAAAATTGGAGATAGGGCTGCCCCTGGGATTTTGCGGACTGGTGCAATAATATGGACTGACCAATAGAAGTATATAAAAGTAAAAAGATTTTATTACATAAAGATAATCAGAAAAATAGACAGTAAGAGTAGTTGTAAATCACAGTATTATATAAAAAACAATGAATCATATACTGACATATAGGCCAAATTACTTAATATTCACATCCATAGTGTTAGACAATAGGGATGAGCTTCGAGTTCGAGTCAAACTCATGTTCGACTCAAACATTGCCTGTTCGCCCGTTCGCCGAACAGCGAACAAATTGGGGTGTTCGCGGCAAATTCGAAAAGTCTATGGGAGAAATTTAAAGTGCTAATTATAAAGGCTTATATGCAAGTTATTGTCCTAAAAAGTGTTTGGGGACCCGGGTCCTGCCCCAGGGGACATGTATCAATGCAAAAAAAAGTTTTAAAAACGGACGTTTTTTCGGGAGCAGTGATTTTAATAATGCTTAAAGTGAAACAATAAAAGTGAAATATTCCTTTAAATTTCGTACCTAGGGTGTGTGTATAATATGCATGTAAAGTCACGCATGTTTCCCGTGCTTAGAACTGTCCCTGCACAAAATGTCATTTTTGAAGGAAAAAAAGTCATTTAAAACTCACTCGCGGCTATTAATGAATTGTCGGCTCCCGGCGATACATTGAAAAGTCGTTGATAAAAAAATAAAAAAAAAGCGTGGGGGTCCCCCCAAATTCAATTACCAGGCCCTTCAGGTCTGGTATAGATATTAAGGGGAACCCCGCCGCAAATTTAAGAAAAAAAAATTGTGCGGTTCCCCCCAAATATCCATACCAGGCCCTTCAGATCTGGCATGGATTTTAAGGGGTACTCCACTCCAAATAAAAAAAAATGGCGTGGAGTCCCCCCAAAAATCCATACCAGACCCTTATCCGAGCACGCAACCTGGCAGGCCGCAGGAAAAGAGGGGGGACGAGAGAGCGCCCCCCCTCCTGAACCGTACCAGGCCACATGCCCTCAGCATGGGGAGGATGTCCCCATGTTGATGGGGACAAGGGCCTCATCCCCACACCCCTTGCCTTGTGGTTGTGGGGGTCTGCGGGCAGGGGGCTTATCGGAATCTGGAAGACCCCTTTAACAAAGGGGACCCCAGATCCCGGCCACCCCCCTAAGTGAATTGGTAAGGGGTACATTGTACCCATACCATTTCACAAAGAAAGTGTAAAAAAATTATTAAAAAAAAACAAAAACATTCCAGCGATGAAATCCAGTGTCCCGCGGCGATCCGATGTCCAGCGCTGTCCGTCATTGGCTGAGCCTGAGCGGACCTATTAAATGTATAGACCCGCCCCTTCTAAAGTTCCCCATCAGGTCCGCTCAGCCAATGACTAGGTGTAAGGCTGAGGACCTGATGCGGAACATGAGAAGGGGCGGGTCTATTCATAAATTACACAGTGAAGGAGATTCCCCATCAGGTCTGCCCCCTCGGTATGTCAGACCCCGCCTACGTCATTGGCCTGAGCGGACCTGATGGGGAACTTTAGAAGGGGCGGGTCTATACATTTAATAGACTGCGGAGGAAGTTCCCCATCAGGTCCGCTCAGGCTCAGCCAATGACGGACAGCGCTGGACATTGGATCGCCGCGGGACACTGGATTTCATCGCTTGAATGTTTTTTTTTTAATAAAGGACTTTTCCAAGGTGTCAGTGTGTGTTTTTTTTACATTTTTTTACACTTTCTTCGTGAAATGGTAGGGGTACAATGTACCCGTTACCAATTCACATGGGGGGGCGGGATCTGGGGGTCCCCTTTGTTAAAGGGGTCTTCCAGATTCCGATAATCCCCCTGCCCGCAGACACCCACAACCACCGGGCAAGGGTTGTGGGGATAGGCCCTTGTCCCCATCAACATGGGGACATCCTCCCCATGTTGAGGGCATGTTGCCTGGTACGGTTCAGAAGGGGGGGGCGCTCTCTCGCCCCCCCTCTTTTCCTGCGGCCTGCCAGGTTTCGTGCTCAGATAAGGGTCTGGTATGGATTTTTGGGGGGACTCCAAGCCATTTTTTTTTATTTGGGGTGGAGTTCCCCTTAAAATCCATGCCAGATCTGAAGGGCCTTGTATAGATATTTGGGGGAACCGCAAGCATTTTTTTTTATTTGCGGCGGGGTTCCCCTTAATATCTATACCAGACCTGAAGGGCCTGGTAATTGAATTTGGGGGGACCCCCACGCTTTTTTTTTTTTATCAATGACTTTTCTATGTATTGCCGGGAGCCGACAATTCATTAATAGCCGCGAGTGAGTTTTAAATGCCTTTTTTTCCTTAAAAAATGACATTTTGTGCAGGGACAGTTCTAAGCACGGGAAACATGCGTGACTTTACATGCATATTATACACACCCCCCAGGTACGAAATTTAAAGGGAAATTTCACTTTTATTTTTTCATTTTAAGCATTATTAAAATCATTGCTCCCGTAAAAACTTCATTTAAAAAAAAAAAATTGCATTGATACATGTCCCCTGGGGCAGGACCCGGGTCCCCAAACACTTTTTAGGACAATAACTTGCATATAAGCCTTTATAATTAGCACTTTCGATTTTGAACGTTCAAGTCCATTGTATTTAATAGGGTTCTAAAGTTCACGTGAACATTCTGTCTGTTCGTAGGTTCTGGTGCGAACCGAACAGGGGGGTGTTCGGCTCATCCCTGTTAGACAATATGAGTCAATACAGAAGGAGGCGAATGGATACCGACATGTTTCGGATATAGCTGGCAGTTCAAAGCCAGTGTATATATATTCCTTTCTCAGGGTTAGTATATAGGTGAAGCAATATGTCAGGTTTGTTCTGTGGTTTAGGAAAACAAACAAAGTGTATATATGAATATAAATCAGATGACATTTCACTGTAATTCTGTCTAGCATTGCATTTAAAACACACTACGTGATAACATACAACATCCATTAATGTCCAAAAAGAATGTATATATTACTTACATCACACAAGAGATTTTAAAACATGAGGATGTAGTCTGAGACGAGTCAGTGGGATGAGCTCCCAGAAACTCTCAAAATCCAATCCAAAGGTTAAATGCGCATTTCCAGAGTGATTATATGACATTTAAAGACTTGTCTCTGTCGAAAAGTGCACAAATATGCACAAATATGGCTACAATCAGCAGGTGAAAATATTCAAATACAAAAGGCAATCTTCTTTTTGGCAAATTTGTCTTGACTTCCATTGCAAGCACAAAGTAAGTTTGACAGCTTCAAAGTGTTTTTGGGTATGTACTAATCAACCTTTTTTTTTCTTATTCTGAATTTATGCGACCATAAAAACCTGAAAATGAACAATCAACAACATACATAATGCTGGAAAACAACTCATATACTGTATGTCACTTACATACATGTAGCGGGGTGTTCAATTTAAGGGAAGTCTCTGAGTGGTAATTAGGCTCAGACACCTTGATTGTTAGCGGCGATGGACCAATTTTTGTCCTCAGGGGATAATGCTGGTGATTAGTTCCCCGTGGCCTGCGGGTGGCGCTGCCATTCTGGGCCGGGGTTGAACCACGAGCGTAGTGCTGTGCCTTTTGTGCCCCCTCTCGGCAGCTGTACGGTGGGACGGGGAACCTGCTGTGCATGCCGGGAGAGGATATAAAAAGGGCAGACGTCTCCTGATCAGGGTCCACCCCCAGGCACCTTCAGCCTGGGAGTGCGGGTGGCTCATCTCCAGGTGCCCTAGGCCCGGAGGCTGTGTTCCTGTTCCATCTCAGGCACCTTTAGCCTGGGGTGAGGTACTACCCTGCTGTTCTGATCGCCTGGGTATGAAGACCCAGGGGATGCGGAGAAGGCCCGGTGCCCAGCACCTAGGAGAAGGGTCCGCTAAGGATTGAGGAGTCCAGGGTGCCGCCTTGCAAGGAGACCCGCACCCTAGGAGAAGGGAGGATCCATTCTGAAGGACTGAAGCGGGAGTCACGGTGAAGGAAGGGTCAGTTGACTCTCTGGGGGGACATTTTCTCCTTGATAGGGGCCATGTTCTAAGAAGGAAGAGATTAAAGTTCACCAGGTCAGTGGCAGTGGCCTAGTTCACCAAGTCAGTGGCAGTGACTTTATCCACCAGGTCTGTGGCAGAGACCAACCTCACGGTCTGTGGCAGAGACCAACCTCACGGTCTGTGGCAGAGACCGTGCGCCTAAAACTGTTTTGAGAAAACCGAACAGTCAAGAGATTGAGCTACGTTTGTGCCTGGACCTCCTCCACACCTTAAGCGTTCCTGTTTCCTTGCTCCAACCTTTCCATTATCCAAAAGAAAGTTTATTGCAAAGTGAGAATAAATATTGAGTTGGACTTTCAGCTGGTGTGGACAATTACGTTACTGGGAAAGTCAAGGACTTGCCTCTACATATGGTAGAGGTGAGAATCATTCTCAGGAGGACTTTGACTCTGGCTGCAGACAAGACCCAAAAATAACACCGCTCAACCTCTTTACACAGGAGGGTATGGGCTTGTGGTGAGGTGTGCCTGTCTCCCCCTGCAAGGAGCAGAGTTGAAATGCAGGAGGGGGATAGGTGGGTGCGCTACATACAGAATGTGAGTATAGAATAGATTGTGGCCTGCAATAAAGACAGAGAACATGGACAAACATTTATGGAGTGGGAGGTCTTTGGGGTTGATTTACTGACTGACAGATAGCAGAGGCAGGAGACAGCAGACAGAAATAACACTCAATGCTTTGGATTGAGGCAAGCAAACACTATAGAAGGATTTTTTTTTATTTTTCCTTTCATAGGTTTAAAACCACATAATAAGTATTGTATTAAAGCGGAGTTCCACCCAAAAATTGAACTTCTGCTTTTTGGAATCCTCCCCCCTTCTAGCGTCACATTTGGCACCTTTCAGGGGGAGGTATTTCCTCCCACTTCCGAGCATAGATCACTGCAGTATCTGTGGCGATCTACGCCATGTCCGGCCCCTCCTCTGCCCCCCCCACTGTCTTCTGGGAGACACGCATGTCCCTGAAGACAGCAGGAGCCAGTGAGATAGCACAGCGCGACTTGCGCATACGCAGTAGTGAACCACAAGGCTTCACTTCCTGATTCCCTTACCGAAGATGAAGGCGGCAGCACCCGAGAGCCGAGGGACAGATCGGCTTCGGGTGCTGACATCGCGGACGCCCTGGACAGGTAAGTGTCCTAATATTAAAAGTCAGCAGCTGCAGTATTTGTAGCTGCTGACTTTTATGTTTATTTTTTTTGGCGGAACTTTGCTTTAAGGCCATTTAGATCTTTGAAACTTATTTAAAAAGCTAAAAATCCTTCCAAAATATAGTGAATTCCAGGAGCATTCTGACTTACAGCAATTATCAGATGGACTGCTTAGTTTAAATGCCCCAAGGATGTAATATTTTACAGCATTTATGGCTAGCCTATGTATCTTTTCCTCTCTTGGGAATGTTTCTGACTTAAGTTTTTAAAGAACTTTGACAGAAAATAAATACAGTCTGCTATTCCACTAAAAAACATTTTGCTTTTATATCGTAAGACTTTTGCAAAATTATTTTATGAAGGTAAAACAGAAGTTTTAAATTTCTAAACTTGGTAAACAAGCAAATATCACAGTTCCCATAGCAATTTAAATATTGATTTTTTTTATACATTTTATTATTGTACAAAACCATGGTCAAAAGCTCACACATTTAGTATAAAATAAAACAAAACAAAAACAAATCAAGATACACAATGCATACCTCTGCAGCTGTTTTAAGAAAAAGGATTCCAAATGACAATTGAGAATACATATTAGGCAAAACGTACAATTTATTCAACATAATACATCTATACATCTTTGAAGGATACCTCATTTTGTAATAATTGCTGGATAGAATAATTTTTATTAAAAATAATGTCATGCCAAATTTCTACTATAAAACAATAGAAAATATCCCACCAATCACAGAAAGAGTTTGACAGTCACCACATCCCTGATTGGAAGAAAGAAAACAACCCCCCTGGGAAAATGGGACTTTAAAAGTGACTGACAAACCAATGATAAAGAATACAAAAATATATATTTTTGTATTCTTTAGCATTGGTTTGTCAGTCACTTTTAAAGTCCCATTTTCCCAGGGGGGTTGTTTTCTTTCTACTATAAAACAATGGCTGCCAATGTTATTATGTGTTTCTATCATAGAATGGCACAAGGTAATCTCCGAATCATCACACAGGACATGGCTCACAACATATTAACATAAAATGTAGAACATGACCCTCAGAGCATAAAATACGCTTACAGAAGAGCAACATCAAATGCAAGACAGAGACAAACAGTGGTGAACAGGTTAGTCAGCAAACTGAGGTACAATACGAATCACCACCATTAAATGGGAAGGAAAATTGCTAAATATGCACATTGTGCACCATGTTGCATTTGCTGTCTGAGGTGAATGAAATAAGTTCATGTCTTTTAATTAAGTTTATGCCGTGTCTGACATAAACATAATGAAAAGAGATGTGAAAAGAAAAACGTCAAAAAAAAGGGGGGGGCCCAGAGGACCAGCCGGTGCCCAGCTCTTCATGGGGATGGACCGAAATGTAGTCATTAAAGGCCACATAAATATATCAGAGGAAGTAGTAGGGAGTCATCGAAATGGGGAAGAATTAGTAATTCTTTTTTAAATCATAACAAAATATGAAGAAAAATTTGAAGAATAGCAAGAAATAACTTTGTGCGCTATGGATAGCTGCACTACTTATATGCAAGTAATTAGGCCTGATTTACCATTAAGCACAGAAGGCCTGTGCCTATAGATGGCAGGTTAAAGAGGTCAAATATTTGTTTTCTCATCATCACTACAAATGCAGTCATCCCATAACAAAAAAAGAGACAAGTGAAAGCAGAAAAAAGACTATTAAGTTTATCCCATTGTTTATATTTTTCTTTGTGTGTTTTTTTGTCTGTGAATAAATCTATGTTTATTTCAATTATGTTGGAATCCACTTACTGTTGACTGACTCATTAACTCCGCTAGAAGCCTATTCAAAGCTTCAACTACTCTTTCAGCAAAATAATACTTTTTAAGATTAGTTTTGAACTTTTTCCTTGCTAGTTTGAAGTCTTTGTGTTCTTAATCTTAGCTTCATTTCGAAAATACTACCCTACTGAGCCAAAAATGTAATATATTGCAGCTTACCTATCATTAACCCCCTTGGTGGTATTCCTGAGTCTGGCTCGGGTTGAGTTTTTAATGCTAAGAGCGGTAACCCCGAGCCAGACTCAGGCTGCATCGCAGTATACAGGGGGAGTTACTTACCTTGTCTCCTGGATCCTGCAATGTCTCCCCGCAGTGTGTGCGAGCCGTGTCTCGCTCGATCCACACTGCCGGGTGCCGAGCTCCGTTCCCTGCGACGTTGCGGCGCACGGGGGCGGAGTTCGCCACCAAATTCAAAAAGTGAAAAACATATTGTAACGGCACCCCAATCTCAAGGGGTATTAACGCCGTTTACGATGTTCCCTCTCCTAGACACACATCCACTCGCTACCGATATCCACAGCTAAACGACCCTTTCCTATAGGAGCCGACCCCTCTGGAAGAAGACGAGACGCACTCTGTCTCTTCTGTAGTAGGAATGAATTTATTATTGAGAAACATTGTAACTTTATACACAATTCAAGGCACATGATTTAACATGAACAAGGGCCCAGCTCCACCCACACATCCCAAGACTCAACACCTCATCCTGACGTCTGCTAGGCTTCAAAAGATCCCAACACAATAGAATATACGATCTCCAATACACATCTTTTCACAAAGGGTTGGCAGCCAGTCTGTCTGGCACTTTACAATACACACAAGGACAGACTTAAATGAACAATAGAAATGCAAAACAACTTAATTCCTCACAGCAATGATACTTAACCCCCACATACAGTATACATCCAATCTATATACAATGTATATACAGCCTTGAATATGGCTATCACAGACCATATCGGGGGTTTCTTTTATTCACCCTGTGTCCAAAGTGACCCCACTGTCACACATATAGTATACTGTATTCTTACTGATTACAGTACTGTATCAAATAATTACACACACCCTTTCTCCTTAGTGGTCTGTCCAGTGCCCTGCATGCAGTTTTATATTATAAAAACTGTTCTTTCTGCCTGGAAACTGGAGATTGTCCATAGCAAACTAAAAGTGTCCCTTTATGTCAAAAGTGGTTTTAGACCAGCTAGAAAACAGCGATAATAAATTAGAATCACTTGCAGAATTGAGCGATAGTGATTTGTGGGGAAATTCGTCATCAAACACTAAATCTAATGACAGTGACAATTCTGCAACTGAGCAAATTTCAGTGTTTTTGATTTGATTACATTATTGAATAATTTTTATTATAATTACATTACTATTTGTTATAATTATTTATAGTTATTTATTATATTATAATTTATGATTTTGTGTTTCAAACTTTATCATACCCGGAATGTCTACTAGACTCTTGTTTGGTCAGGTTTAAGTAAGTAATTACTAAGAATTGCAGGCCTACAATACATAACACCAAATTTCCATGCAAAATAATTGTACCGCTTTTGGTACATAAGTCCAGACAGAATCATATCGCCAGGGATGTTAAATATGGTGGCTGCATTTGTGTTATTTTTTTAGGCTTTTTTCCTCTTTTGTTTTCACCTGGTGATCTGGCCAGTAACACACATCCTGTATTAGAGTGCCTACACTCTGGATGAAGGAGCACAGAGACATCTTTGGACAGCAGCATTGTCAGTCTGGAATTATTCGATGTTATATTAGATTTAGAAACACTAAACCAGGGGTCTCCAAACTTTGGCCTTTATCTTGCCCTTGGGGATTCATTCCTTCCACTGACATTAACAAAGGGGCACTATTTCTTCCACTGAGATGGGATTCTATTCCTCCTACTAATAGGGGCACTACTCCTCCTCCTACTGACACAAACCCTGAGGCCATATTTATTCTCACTGGTGCTGGGCCCAGGAAATTTTTTGCCACCGTTGGCCACAATCCGGCCCTCCTGAAGTTTGAAGGACAATAAACTGGCCCTTTGTTTAAAAAGTTTGAAGATCCCTGCACTAAACAAATTGCAACCAAACTCCAGCTAAAACTTTTAAGCAGTTATAACAAGAGTTTTTTTTTTTTTGGATAAAGGTTTTACATTACTGAATAAAAACTGACCCTTGTAAGCAACCTTGTCAGTGTTAAATGGTCTGTCACAACTATTTAACTGCTACACCTGCAGGAAAGCTATTTCTGTTGAAAAACAGCAGGCTTACTGGCTAGATCACCAGTTCAAAAAACTGTGCGCCGGCTCTTGAATGGGAGCCTGCCGGAAATGTGTGAATGCGTGGGGATCGTGCCGTTCCACGCACATGCACGAGAGTGACGTCATCCCCGCTCCGGCCAGTCAGCGCCAGAGCGGCGATACCCGGAAGTCACTCCAGGTATCATGGCGGAGGAGAGGAACGAGGATCGGTGCGGGTTCTTCGATCTAAGGTAAGTAATTGATAATGAGATAGTATGCTAGTCATACTAGCTCATTATGCCTTTGCCTTGCAAGTTTTTTTTTTTTTTTAGGGATATACAACCACTTTAAATATGAAATGGGGGAAAAAAAACTGTGCTAAACCAAAACATAAAAATAATATAGCTGCTAACACTCAAACAAACAAGGTCCAGACAAAATGCAAAGAAAAATAGTGTAGCGCTGAATGAAAAGTTATAAAAAGTGGGTGCAACTACAGTATGCGCTGAAAAGTGCACAGTGATGGGAACCACAGTGTAAATGAAAGAGGAGTGGTGATAAATGATTCAAATCTATGTGCATGTGCAACAATGCTGAATCACAGAAGGATCCAGAGCATTAAACCATTAAAACATAGTCACAATATACATAAAGGTGAGTACACTCAAATGCATACATAAATGGAAGTCCATCGCACTTGGAAGTGGACCTTTCCTTCTGCCACTTTTTGGACTTTGGCATCTACTTTTGGAAATACACACCATTTGTGTTTTGTTGCTGTTTAGCGGACTTCCATTTATGTATGCATTTGAGTGTACTCACCCTTATGTACATTGTGACTATGTTTTAATGGTTTAATTCTCCGGATCCTTCTGTAATTCAGCATTGTTGCACATGCACATAGATTTGAATGATTTATCACCACTCCTCTATCATTTACACTGTGGTTCCCATCACTGTGCACTTTTAGTTGCACCCACTTTTATAACATCTCATTCAGCGCTACACTATTTTTCTTTGCAAAATATATTAAATGTTTGCTTTTAGGCTTAATATGCTTTCATGTATTTAAAGTTTTCAATCATGTCTCCCCTTTCCCTTCTTTCCTATATACTGTACATACACTGAGCAAAATTATAAACGCAACACTTTTGCAAAATGCTACAGATGTTGCAAGTTTTGAGAGAGCGTGCAATTGGCATGCTGACTGTAGAAATATCCACCAGAGCACTTGCCCTTGAATTGAATGTTCATTTTTTCAACTTCACCTCCAAGATCGTCTGAGACCAGCCATCCGAACAGCTGCTGCAACAATTGGTTTGCATAACCAAAGAATTTCTGCACAAACCATCAGAAACTGTCTCAGGGAAGCTAATCTGCATGCTCGTCATCCTCATCGGGGTCTCGACCTGGCTGCAGTTTGTTGTCGTAACCGACTTGAGTGGGCAAATGCTCACACTCAATTGCGTCTTGCACTTTGGAGAGGTGTTCTCTTCACATACAAATCCTTTTTTTTACTGTACAGGGCAGATGGCAGACAGCGTGTCTGGTGTCGTGTGGGTGAGCGTTTTGCTGATGTCACATGCCGATTGTATGTACTGCCAAATTCTCTGAAATGCCTTTGAAGATGGTTTATGGTGAAAAAATGAACATTTAATTCAAGGGCAAGTGCTCTGGTGGATATTTCTACAGTCAGCATGCCAATTGCACGCTCTCTCAAAACTAGCAACATCTGTCGCATTTTGCTGTGTGATAAAACTGCACATTTTAGAGTGGCCTTTTATTGTGGCCAGCCTAAGGCACACCTATGCAATAATCATGCGGTTTAATCAGCATCTGGATATGCCACACCTGTGAGGTGGATGGATTATCTGGGCAAAGGAGAAGGGCTCACTAACACAGATTTAGACAGATTTGTGAACCATATTTGAGAGAAATAGGCCTTTTGTGTACATAGAAAAAGTCGAAAATCTTTAAGTTCAGCTCATGATAAATAGGGGCAAACACAAAAGTGTTGCGTTTATAATTTTGCTCTGTGTATGTACAGTATATAGGAAAGAAGGGAAAGGGGAGACATGATTGAAAACTTTAAATACATGAAAGCATATTAAGCCTAAAAGCAAACATTTAATATATTTTGCAAAGAAAAATAGTGTAGCGCTGAATGAGATGTTATAAAAGTGGGTGCAACTAAAAGTGCACAGTGATGGGAACCACAGTGTAAATGATAGAGGAGTGGTGATAAATCATTCAAATCTATGCTGAATCACAGAAGGATCCAGAGCTGCAGTTGTGAGGCCGGTTGGATGTGCTGCCAAATTCTCTGAACGCCTTTGGAGACGGCTTATGGTGAAGAAATGAACATTAAATTCAAGGGCAACAGCTCTGGTGGACATTCCTGCAGTCAGCATGCCAATTGCACACTCCCCCAAAACTTGCAAGTGGCCTTTTATTGTGGCCAGCCTAAGGCACACCTGTGCAATAATCATGCTGTCTAATCAGCATCTTGATATGCCACACCTGTGAGGTGGATAGTTACATAGTTAGTCAGGTTGAAAAAAGACACAAGTCCATCCAGTTCAACCATAAAAAATAAAAAAAAATAATATCATACAATCCCATATACCTAATTCTTTACCCACAGTTGATCCAGAGGAAGGTGAAAAACCCCAGCAGAGCACGATCCAATTTGGTACACCAGGGGAAAAAATTCCTTCCTGATCCCCCGAGAGGCAATTGGATATTCCCCGGATCAACTTTACCTATAAATGTTAGTAACCAGTTATATTATGTACATTTAAGAAAGAATCCAGGCCTTTCTTAAAGCAATCTACTGAGCTGGTCAGAACCACCTCTGCAGGGAGTCTATTCCACATTTTCACAGCTCTTACTGTGAAGAAACCTTTCCGTATTTGGAGGTGAAATCTCTTTTCCTCTAGACGTAAAGAGTGCCCCCTTGTCCTTTATGTTGACCGTAAAGTGAATAACTCAACACCAAGTACACTATATGGACCCCTTATATATTTGTACATGTTGATCATATCCCCCCTTAATCTCCTCTTCTCAAGAGTGAATAAATTCAGTTCCACTAATCTTACCTCATAGCTGAGCTCCTCCATGTCTCTTATCAGTTTGGTTACCCTTCTCTGCACTTTCTCCAGTTCCCCAATATCCTTTTTGAGAACTGGGGCCCAAAACTGAACTGCATATTCCAGATGAGGTCTTACTAATGATTTGTACAGGGGAAAAATTATATCTCTCTCTCTGGAGTCCATACCTCTCTTAATACAAGAAAGGACTTTGCTCACTTTGGAAACCGCAGCTTGGCATTGCATGCCATTATTGAGCTTATGATCTACCAAAACCCCCAGATCCTTCTTCACTATGGATCCCCCCAGTTGTACTCCCCCTAGTATGTATGATGCATTCATATTCTTAGCCCACAAGTGCATAACTTTACATTTATCAACATTAACCACTTAAGGACCGGACCAATACGGACCATAATGACCAGAGGTGATTTCACAATTTGGCACTGCGCTGCTTTAACTGGAAATTGTGCGGACATGCAATGTTGTACCCAAACTAAATTTTCGTCCTTTTCTTCCCACAAATAGAGCTTTCTTTTAATGGTATTTGATTGCCTCTGCGATTTTTATTTTTTTTGCGATATAAACGTAAAAAGACAGAAAAATTTGAAAAAAAAAATATTTTCTACTTTTTGTTATAAGACAAATCGAATAAACTCAATTTTAGTCATACATTTAGGCCAAAATTTATTCAGCCATATGTCTTTAGTAAAAAAAATGTCAATAAGCGTATATTTATTGGTTTGCGCAAAAGTTATAGCGTCTACAAACTAGGGTACATTTTCTGGAATTTACACAGCTTTTCATTTATGACTGCCTATCTCATTTCTTGAGGTGCTAAAATGGCAGGGCAGTACAAAACCTCCCAAATGACCCCATTTTGGAAAGTAGACACCCCAAGGAAATTGCTGAGAGGCATGTTGAGCCCATTGAATATTTTTTTTTTGTCCCAAGTGATTGAATAATGACAAAAAAAATTACAAAAAGTTGTCACTAAATTATATATTGCTCACACATGCCATGGTTATATGTGGAATTGCACCCCAAAATCCATTCTGCTGCTTCTCCTGAGTACGGCGATACCACATGTGTGGGACTTTTTAAGAGCCTATCCGCGTACGGGACCCCAAAAACCAAGCACCGCCTTCAGGATTTCTAAGGGAGCAAATCTTTGATTTCACAGTTTCGAAGGCCATAAAATGCCAAAATAGCACAAACCCCATACCCCCCCCCCCATTTTGGAAAGTAGACACCCCAAGGAAATTGCTGAGAGGCATGTTGAGCCCATTGAATATATATTTTTTTGTCCCAAGTGATTGAATAATGACAAAAAAAAAGCTAATTGCTGAGAGGCAGGGTGAGTATTTTACAGCTCTCATTTGTTTTTGAAAATGAAGAAAGAAAATATTTTTTTTTTCTTTTTTCAATTTTCAAAACTTTGTGACAAAAAGTGAGATCTGCAAAATACTCACCATACCTCTCAGCAAATAGCTTGGGGTGTCTACTTTCCAAAATGGGGTCATTTGGGGGGGTTTTGTGCCATCTGGGCATTCCATGACCTCCGAAACTGTGATAGGCAGTGAGGAGTGAAATCCAAAATTTACACCCTTAGAAAGCCTGAAGGCGGTGCTTGATTTTTGGGGTCCTGTACGTGGCTAGGCTCCCAAAAAGTCTCACACATGTGGTATCCCCGTACTCAGGAGAAGCAACAGAATGTATTTTGGGGTGTAATTCCACATATGCCCATGGCATGTTTGAGCAATATATAATTTAGTGACAACTTTGTGCAAAAAAATAAAATATAAAAAAAGAATTGTCTTTTTCCGCAACTTGTGTCAACATATAAAATATTCCATGGACTCGACATGCCTCTCAGCAAATAGTTTGGGGTGTCTACGTTCCAAAATGGGGTAATTTGGGGGGGTTTTGAACTGTCCTGGCATTTTATACACAACATTAGGAAGCTTACATCCACTCTTCTAACCACTTTCTGACACTTTTTGTTTACATGAAAACTTTTTTTTTTTTTTGCAAGAAAATTACGTTGAACCCCCAAACATTATATATTTTTTTTAAAGCAAAGGCCCTAGAGATTAAAATGGTGGGTGTTGCATTTTTTTTTCCACACAGTATTTGCGCAGCGATTTTTTAATTTTAATGCACTAAAACACACTATATTGCCCAAATGTTTGATGAAATAAAAAAGATGATCTTAGGCCGAGTACATGGATACCAAACACGTCATGCTTTAAAATTTCGCACAAACGCGCAGTGGCGACAAACTACATACATTTTTAAAAGCCATTAAAAGCCTTTACAGGTTACCACATTAGATTTACAGAGGAGGTCTACTGCTAAAATTACTGCCCTCGATCTGACCTTCGCGGTGATATCTCACATGGATGATGCAATTGCTGTTTACATATGACGCCAGACCGATGCTTGCATTCGCCTTTGCGCAAGAGCAGAGCGGGACAGGGGTGCTTTTTTTTTTTTTTTTAATTATTAATTTTCCTTTTTTATTTTATTTTTAAACTGTTCCTTCCATGTTTTTTTATTTTATTATTGTTATCTCAGGGAATGTAAATATCCCATATGATAGCAATAGGTAGTGACAGGTACTCTTTTAAAGACCCTAGATCTTTCCTCTGCCCTCAAAGCATCTGACCACACCAAGATCGGTGTGATAAAATGCTTTCCCAATTTCCCAATGGCGCTTTTTATATCCGGGAGGGGGCATTCCCTCCCACTGCTTGTAAAAGCAGTCCAGAGGCTAATTAGCCGGTAGGATTGCTTTTACATGAAAACCGGCCGCTGGATGAAAAGAATGATACCAAGATGATACCTAAACCCACAGGCATCATTTTGGTATAACCGTTCAAACTCCAGCAACATACCAGTACGTTTCTGGTCCTTTTTGGACCTGTATTGTAATCTTTTTTTTCATGCAGCCTGTTGGCTGAACGAAAAAAAGAGATTGATCGGTGGGTATGCCCACCATTAGAATACCTCCCTTCATTCACCCACTTCTAATGATGGGCATACATGCACCATTTATATATGCCGAAGCATCGGGGCATCATCCCGCAAAAGTTATGCCGCGTACACGGTCGGACTTTTCCATGGGCAAGCCTCTGTCGGAGTTTCGAACGTATGTACGTGGCATTAGGAGCAAAATCGCTTCTCCGCCCCTGCTGCCCCCATGCTTTGGCATATATGCTCTTTTTTTTAACTGTGGTGGTGAAATCACCTCCTACAGCACTGGAGTCGCAGGGATCAGGCCTGTCTCTGTGAACGCTGCAGTTATGTGTGTTGTGTTTTGTAAGTGACAGTGAGCGATCGATACTGCACTTGGGGGGCCTGGGCTGGACGAAGGGGCAAAATGCAGGTGCTAGCAGGTATCTGGGCTGATCCCACTAACACTGCATTTTTGGGAACCCTAAACCACTGGGGACGCTAGTATAGATCTGATCAGATACTATACCACTAAGGGAGGTGTATGCTTCACGCGTGGGTGTTAGCGCTACTGGCACTAACCTGACGCTGCCTGGGGAGACGCAGGCCCTCTCTGACGCTAAAACCTAATTGATATCACCCGCCGGGCGATCAGGGGGTTAAACCTTTATTGGGTTATATACGGCGGGTGCCCTGACACTATAAAAAGCAATCTAACTAACCAGCGTCACCCGTAACACTTATACGGTGATCACTGGTGAAAGGGTTAATTAGGGGCAATCAGGGGGTTAAAACCTTTATTAGGTAATATATGGGGGTACCTGACGCTATAAAAACCTGGCGGCGAACCTAAAAAAATAACTGACTACTTAGCGGCACCAGCCTAACTAATACAGCGATCAGAAAAACGATTGCTTAGTGACACCGGGAAAAAATCGTGTGAAAGGGTTACCTGGGGGGCGATCAAGGGGTTAAACCTTTATTAGGTAATATATGGGGGTACCTGACGTTATAAAAACCTGGCGGCCAGGGTTGCCAACTTTCAGTAAATTTACGAACAGTTTGTAAAATCCGTACTTTTTGCATCTGTCCTTGAATGTCTATTACGGACATGTAGGCTGCATGTCCGTAACTGACATTCATGGACAGATGCAACCATTTTGTATTTTACAAACTGTTTGTAAATTTACTGAAAGTTGGCAACCCTGCTGGCGGCGAACATAAAAAAATAACTGACTACCTAGCGGCATCACCGACACTAATACACCGATCAGAAAAACGATTACTTAGTGACAGTGGTGCTAGGGGCTGAAAGGGTTACCTGGGGGGGCGATCAAGGGGTTAAACCTTTATTAGGTAATATATATGGGGGTACCTGATGCAATAAAAACCTGGCGGCAAACATAAAAAAATAACTGACTACCTAGCGGCATCACTGACACTAATACACCGATCAGAAAAACGATCGCTTAGTGACAGTGGTGCTAGGGGATGAAAGGGTTACCTGGGGGGGCGATCAAGGCGTTAAACCTTTATTAGGTAATATATATGGGGGTACCTGACGTTCTAAAAACCTGGCGGCGAACATAAAAAAATAACTGACTACCTAGCGGCATCACCGACACTAATACACCGATCAGAAAAATGATCGATTAGTGACAGTGGTGCTAGGCGCTGAAAGGGTTACCTGGGGGGTGACCAAGGGGTTAAACCTTTATTAGGGGGGGTTGGGGGGCTACCCTGGACCCAAGGGACCTATTACTAACTGCCCTGACACTTTTACAGTTACAAATGTCACTGATTGCAGTGATCAGTAAATAAATGATCACTGCAATCGGTGACACTGTGACTGGGGGCTGATCTGGGGGGTGATCTGGGGGTGACTGGGGGGGCGATCGTGTGCCTATGTGTCCTGGTGTCAGTGTACTGCTTGTGCACTAACCTGATGTCTTCTCTCCAAGGCGCTCCGGTATATGTGGGTCCCGCAGGAGAGATGACATCACTTCCTGCTGCTTCCTCTCTGCCTGTGTTTACATTACACAGGCAGAGGAAGCATTTGATTCGCCTGGAGCGATCGCGAGGGGGTGGCCAGAAACCAATGGCCGCCCCCTCATCACGGATCGCTCCCAGAGCGATCCCGACCCCTCACTGTACCAGAGGGGGGTCCGATCAGACCCCCCACCCATACGAAGGCAGGCACGTACAGGTACGTGATTGTGCCTCCAGGTGCCATTCTGCTGACGTATATGTACAGTGAGCGGTCGTTAAGTGGTTAAACCTCATCTGCCACATAGTTGCCCAATTAGACAGAGCACTGAGGTCGGCTTGTAAATTGGAGACATCCTGTAAGTATTATTCAACTGCATAGCTTAGTGCCATCTGCAAAGACAGAAACTTTTGATCTCAGACCCAATATCATTTATAAAGATATTAAAAAGTAAGGGTCCCAACATTGAACCTTGGGGTACACCACTGATAACCATTGACAACTTCTGTCTTTCATGAATCCATGCTGTCTGTTGCTTAAAATATATTTTTCCAGCAAGAACTCATATATGTGGTCTTTTACCAGGGTCCCAACAATGAACCTTGGGGTACACCACTGATAACCTCTGACAACTTCTGTCTTTCATGAATCCATGCTGTCTGTTGCTTAAAATATATTTTTCCAGCAAGAACTCATCTATGTGGTCTTTTACCAGGGTCCCAACACTGAACCTTGGGGTACACCACTGATAACCTTAGACCATTCAGAGTAAGAATCATTAACCACTACTCTCTGAATTCTGTCTTTTATCCAGTTTTCTATCCATTTACAAACTGATATTTCCAATCCTGTAGACTTTACCTTACACATGAGCAGTGTGTGGGGAACTGTATCGAATGCTTTTGCAAAATCCAAGTATACCCCGTCCACCGCCACCCCTCTGTCCAAGGTTTTACTTACCTCTTCATAAAAAGAAATCAGGTTTGTCTGACAACTTCTGTCTTTCATGAATCCATGCCGACATACGTCCGACTTTCAACGAACGGAGATCCGACTTTCATCCCCGCCAATTCCAGGCACTGTGTTTGGTATGAAACTTAAGGGGGAACTCCACGCCAAATTTTAAATAAAAAACCGGCATGGGTTCCCTTTCCAGGAGCATACCAGGCCCTTGGGTGTGGTATGGATTTTAAGGGGAACCCCCTACGCTGAAAAAACGGCATAGGGGTCTCCCCAAAATTCATACCAGACCCTTATCCGAGCACGCAGCCCAGCCGGTCAGAAAAGGGGGTGGGGATGAGCGAGAGCCCCCCCTCCTGAACCGTGCCGGCCGCATTCCCTCAACATGGGGGGGTGGGTGCTTTGGGGCAGGGGGCACCCTGCGGCCTCCCACCCCAAAGCACCATGTCCCAATGTTGATGAGGACAAGGGTCTCTTCCCGACAACCCTGGCCGTTGGTTGTCGGGGTCTGCGTGCGGGGGGCTTATTGGAATCTGGGAGCCCCCTTTAATAAGGGGGCCCCCAGATCCTGCCCCCCACCCTATGTGAATGAGTATGGGGTACATCGTACCCCTACCTATTCACCTGGGGGGAAAAAATGTCAAGAAAAAAAACACACTAGACAGGTTTTTAAAGTAATTTATTAGGCAGCTCCGGGGGTCTTCTTCCGACTTCGGGGGTCTTCTACCGACTTTGGGGGTCTTCTTCTGACTTCGGGGGTCTCCTCCGACTCTCCGGCCTCTTCTCCCGCTCTCCAGTGCCTTCTCCGCGCTCTCCGGTTCTTCCTGCCTTCTGCCGGGCACCTCCGCTATCTTCTGCCAGCTCTTTTGCTAGCGGGGGCCCGGTATTCCCCGTCGTCTTCTTCCCTCATCTTTTGTCCCGATGTTGACACACTGCTCTCTCCCGCTGTAATGCCGTGTGCGCGGTGCACAACGACTTATATAGGCATGGGGCGTGGTCACCGTGTGATGTCACCCGATGACCCCGCTCCCTTTTGACGTCACAGCCCCACAATGCCCCGGGGCTGTGACATCAAAAGTGGGCGGGGTCACCGGGTGACATCACCCAGTGACCACACCCCATGCCTATATAAGTCGCTGTGCACACAGCATTACAGCGGGAGAGAGCGGCGTGTCAACATCAACTTATTAAAGGGGGCTCCTGGATTCCGATAAGCCCCCACCCGCAGACCCCAGCACCCAACGGCCAGGGTTGTCGGGAAGAGGCCCTTATCCTCATCAACATGAGGACAGGGTGCTTTGGGGTGGGGGGGCGCAGGGCGCTCGTCCCCACCCCCTTTCCTGGCCGGCCGGGCTGCGTGCTCGGATAAGGGTCTGGTATGGATTTTGGCGTGACCCCCATGCCGTTTTTTTTTTTGCCTTGGGAGTTCCCCTTAAAATCCATACCAGACCCAAGGGCCTGGTATGCTCTTGGAGGGGGAACCCATGCCGTTTTTTTATTTAAAATTTGGTGTGGAGTTCCCCCTCAAGATCATCAGAGCACAAGTCGCATGCAAAAGTCGGATCATGCAAGACGGCGTTCCGACTTTGATCCGACTTCAATGATAGTCAATGGGCTGAAGTAGGATCAAAGTCAGACCAAAGTAGTACTGGAACCATTTTCAAAGTTGGACCGACATGGACCAGTTAAGATGGCTCCCATAGGGAAACATTGATTTTCACACGTCATGCGACATGAGCTCCCAATGTCAGAGCGTTTGTCGCACCAGTGTGAACCCAGCCTAAAACCTGGGAGCTAAAGGTTGGTTTCTAATTAGAGCTCCAGTTTTGCATACTCCAGTTTTAGGAAATCTCCCCCTATAGGTCTAAAACAACAGTGGGGCTTTAATCCCTACTAACCCTATGTAAAAGTGAATGATCAGGCCAAGCCAGCCATTACAAGAATCTCTCCAAATACTGAAAATGCTTGTTATTTTATGAAGGTGAGAAACAGCTCAATTGTCACATGTAATGAGTTAATCTAGAATGTTTCTTGTGATTATGTGGCCATTTGTGGCCAGCTTTAAGTATTTAATACTTTTCATCTTATTATGCTCATCAAATAGCTAACAATGCAGATCTTGCCGACTCCTGCTTTGCAAATAATCAAAGTAATTCGTTACCTCAGATGTTCATGACCTTCAAATCAGCAGACAAGATAAGAGAAAAAAATTATTATTTTTTCTGTAAAAGCAGTTCAACATCATACATTTAAGTTAAGTGAACCTCTTGTATCACTTTATTATACATTAATGAAGCCCTATACTTTTATGTAACCCTTTTGCTGCCAGTCTGCCTCCTATATTGTATCTTGTGTGATTGAGCCATCTTTCACATACACTGATAAAATGCATATTGAATATAAGTGAGTCAAATAAACCATATATTTTCTGAAAGCACAGGACCTATAGAATTAAGAGATGGCTGTAAGGAACTTACCTACATTGGGTTTGCCTATCTGGTCTGTAGCCTGATCCCCCATCTGCAGAGCAGTTTACCACCAGGCATGTGGTTGGTGGTGTGGTCTTATCACTGGGTCTTCTCTAAAAGCTTGTATACACAATCAGAAAATCATAAGTAAAATTTTGTCCGATGAACGATCTGCCGATTTTTCTGATCGTTAGTACGGTGCTTTCGACAGCTGATTCCGAATTTTTGGACGACAAAAGCTGGATATGCAGGCTATAACATTTTTGTCATATGTGAACATAAACATCTGATTTTTCATTTATTTAGTACAGTTTTCAACTGAAAAAAATTGTAAGAGTAAGACTATGCATGCTCAGAAATGAAAGAACACATACAAAACAATTCAACACATTACATCACTTCTGAAGTTGAATTTGGTCATACTAGAATCTTCGTATGTTGAGTAACATCTGCACTTTCGATATGAGACTAGCATGCAACAAAACACTGACAGAAATTTGTCCGATAATCTGATTGTGTTTACCCGGATTTAGGATACATACACACCCGCAATTGCTGCAGGTCTGAGTGGTTAGGTATGGCTCTCTGCACAGCCAACATTTACATTTTGTGTGCATTCAGCAGTGATCAGCGCAGGTAATTGCCGGCTGTGGAGACAGCTGTGAATACCTTGCAGCCACAGTTGACCTTTCATTTTAGTGAACTGGGCCAAAGGGGCACCTAACCGCTCAGAGCTGCAGCAGACATCAGAAGATTCCTGCTGCTACAATCACACCAGCCTAAATCAGTGCAGAGTCCTTGAAAACACACTGGAATCATATTGTATTTGAACACCTAACATTTTTCAACAGTTTCCATTTAATTATATGGGGCTCAAAATTGCAACGCACAGGACCCTTTTTAAAATCGTTCTGCGTTCTGACTGCATATATGTGAATGGCCTCCATAGAAACACATGTTATTTAACTCGTCATGCGAATCTATGCGTTCTGGAATGCATTCAAAATTGCATCAGTGTGAACCAGGAACATTGATTGCTAGCATAAGTATCAACTTTGTTTTACTTTTTTTTGCAATAGATGGTACTTCTTCTACAAAGTTTTTAATATCTCAGTAAATGACTCTTTTAATATAAATATAAAAAGATGTATCTCTGTGCTGTGGTGGGGCGGCAGCTGACACAGATAAGTAATATAACAAACTTAGAAATAATCTTAAAGCGGAGTTTCGGACAATTTTTTTTTTTTTTTTATTATTGATCTTAGCATTATAAATAATTAAATAATTAAATAAAAAACGAGTATACACAGTTCATTTTGGATGTTGCAAAAATAAAAATGTCATACTCACTATTTTCTCCCTCCTGTTGTGGCCGTTGCCATCATGATTGTGGGCATGTGAAGCCCAATCAATACCTCTTCCTGCAAAAGCTTTGGAGAGGTGCATGCTGTATCGCCGATTGTTTCTAAAGTTGCCACTAACAACGGGCGGCGACGGAGGAAGGTTCCGCTCCGTTGTTATGGCAACATAGATAAACACAGCTTGGCGCTTTGATCCGCCCTAAATCGCGTCATTTCCTGTCAGGAAATGACGTGATTTTTGATCACAGTACTGCCCTCAGACTCATGGGAAATGATGATACATAATTTCCCAGGAGCACAGGCGAGGGAGGAAGTGGCAAGAAGCACCGCGGACCAGGAAGTGGCAGATTAGGGGGACTACATAGCAACAGTACATTTCTGGTAAGTATAAAAAAGAAAATTTGGTGGTGACTTGAAAAGTGAAGAGGTGATCCAGTACAGTGCTCCAGAATCATCCACCGCACCCCTGTGAAATGGACCCTCACCAGAAAATCTATCTGCCATTACAGCAGAAAATGCACTTAGTGTAGATCTGCCCTCTGTTGTGGGGAAGGCTGTTCAGCAACTCGCACCATCCAGATGTAGCTGTAGTAAATAAAGTTCACCGGGAGCCAGATGAAGTCTCCATAGTGTAGTATTTATTGGAATTTTAGGTTAAAAGCTCAAATTAAATGAATCATAAAAACATATGACAATGGGTGCAATCACACTGGGGCGGTGTGCTTGCAGGACAGGAAAAAAAGTCCTGCAAGCAGCATCTTTGGGGCATGTATACATCGCTCCTCCACCACCCCTGCCCATTAAAATGAATGGGCATCGCTGCCGAAGCGCCTGCAATGCGCTTCAGCAGTGCCGCAAAATGGGCGCTATTAACCCTTTCCTCAGCTGCTATCGGGGGTTAAAAGCACCCTCATAGCAGCCAAAAAGCGTGTTATAACAGTGGCGCTTTACCGCTAATTGAACCGCCGTCCCAGTGTGAAAGTGGTCTTTTAGAAGTTTAGAGGCAGTTGAGTTTACTGACATTTTTTTGAAAGCAGAAAACTCATGTTCAGGACTGTAGTTTACCGGCCTTTCAAATGCCGAAAGCTTGTAAAAATATTAACCCGCATTTTTGCCCGTTTGCGTGTATGTGTAAGATGGGAAGCAGCTCTCATTGTCTGAACACTTTTTGTTTAAAATTAAATATTTAACTGTCATTCTGCTGTTTGGCCACAAGATGCCGCTGGTTTTTCCTGACACATATAACGGGCTGTAGCCATGGAGACGCTGTACACAAATCAGTGCTGTGACACACAGGAAAGAAAGTGAGAGGAGAACTGTAGTATAATGGGCTGTTTGGACAGAGAGAGAGAGAGACAGAAAGTGCGTAGCGAGCAGGCAGCCATTTTGAGAAGGAGTTTGTTCTGAGGACTGAGTGCAGAGAATCCTACAACATCCAGGTGTGGAAACAGACTTCAGTGACCAGAACTGCAGCTGAGTGAAGTTACTTGTGTCCAAGATCCTTATTCTGTCCAGAGGAACGAGGAATTGCTTGCAGGAAGACGGATGAGAGCTGAGGAACAAAGCAATATACACTGCGGGACCACATACTTGTTGGAGAGACATTTTGTTCCGGTCAGAGTCACCAGCGGATGCAGAGCAGACCCGGGTCGGTAAGATCGTGCATGCACCCCATTACTTTGTTGGCGCCTAGAGACTGAGACCAGGCCTGTAGATAGTTAGTAGGGTTTCTGTTTGTGTCAGGCCACAAGTGTTGCTACTGTTTACTACAGGGACTCCATAACCTAAAGTGACACTTCACAATTGGAGAGCTGATGAACTTTCTACGAACTCAAGATAGACTGGCGTTGTGCTCAGGAGGAACATGCAGACGCATGATACAACACCAGTTAAGGGAGGGGGAAATATGGTAGAGCTTTGTAAGTTTGTAAACTGTTGTGCTGCACCGCAGGCTAGCCCGCACCACACACCCATACAGTTATTCTTGTGCTGTTTTTAGGGTATTAACACGGTTTGGTTGTGCCCACCAGTAGGCAAATTACTTTGTCTTTCTCCTGCATCCTACGTAGGGCGCCGCACTGTGCAGCATAAGGATCTCAGCCTTCGGGCTGAGTGTCTGTAAATTTATTGTATGTTCCCAGAATTGGCGGTTGGGTTCAAAACCACGTCTAAGTAAAATTCAGTTTTAACAAGAGCTGGTGGTGGAGTTGTTCTCCTTGTTTGTGACTTCGCTGTGTCCTGGGGAGCTCACCCCGGTACACGATCTACATCTGAGTGTTTTTAAAGAGAAATGCCGCGTACACACGATCGGAATTTCCGACAACAAAACCAGTTTTTTTTTTTCCGATGGATGTTGGCTCAAACTTGTCTTCCATACACACGGTCGCACAAATGTTGCTCGGAAAGAACGTCAAGAACGCGGAGACGTACAACACTACGACGAGCCGAGAAAAATTAAGTACAATGATTCCAAGCATGCGTCGTATTGATTCCAAGCATGCGTAGGATTTTTGTGCGTCGGAATTGGATACACACGGTCGGAAAAATTGAGAACCTGCTGTCAAACATTTGTGGTCGGAAATTCCGACAGCAAATGTCTGATGGAGCCTACAGCCTACACACGGTCGGAGTATCCGACCAAAAGCTAACATTGAACATTTGTTGTCAGAAATTCTGATTGTGTGTACGCGGCAAAACATGTAAAATGTGTCAAAAACAACTTTTAATACTGGAGTTATGGCTGCAGCTAAATGACATAACCCTAGTATTTTTCCCTCAGGTTTCCAGACTTTCTGCTAAAAGTGATCTGAGCGGCGGATTCGCCACTGGGTCACTTTTAGAAGTGGGAGGAGGGTTTTTTCCCCCTCTCACCGCTTTCTGGTGGTACCCGGGCTTACCTGGAGGATCGGTAGCTCTGGGAACCGATTTGGCGATGGCATTGGCTGGCCACAGAGGTGTGCAAAGGAAAGATGGCCTCTGCTCATCTCTATGGCTTAGGAGGGCTAGAGCAATGTCATGACATCACTTCAATTTCTGGCCCCAAATAAACAAGGCCGTTTTTTTTTCCCACTGTGGTGAATGCATAGGTAAGTCACGCCCACATATGTAAACAGTGTTCGCATCAAACATGTGAGGTATCGTTGCAAAGCTCTGAGTGAGAACAATAATTATAGACCTCCTCCGTAACTCTAAACTGGTAACCTGTAGAAATTATTAAAGCGTCGCCTATGGAGATTTTTAAGTACCATAGTTTGGCGCCATTCCACGAGCATGCATAATTTTAAAGCATGATATGTTAGGTATCTATTTACTTTGAGTAACATCATTGTTTATATTTTTATGTGGCACTCTACTTTCTTTTCCTATCAGCTTGTCAGCACATGAACTGATTAGCTTTTTGCACTGCTTATTCCTCTTACACTCTAGCGATTCCAAACATGGGCTGCAAGAGGCTGACACATGTCAAATTCAGGTCCTTACACTGATCTCATTTAAAACATATATTTAGTGATGATTCCACACTAATAATTCCTGAGCTGTATTAATGTGTGCCTTTTAATCTGCATAAAGTCTGGCTTTAAATTAGTGAATACAGAGTGTACACAAATTGCTTATGCACAATGATTTGTTTCAATGCTGCAAACCTCTTGTATTTGTCTGCATAAAAATGCATGTCAGGTGCAAATCTCATTCTCTCTTAGGGCCAGTTCACACCATAGAAACGCAATCCGGATGCGTTCTAGGTGCTTTTTTGCATACACGTTTTTGACGTGTTTTTGATGTGTTCCAGTGCGTTTTTGGTACGTTTTTAATGCAGTTCAGTGCTTTTTTTCACCCCTCTTTTTTATTAACCTTAGATGAGGACAAGTGTGTTCCAGTGTATTTTTGGTGCATTTAGGTGCTTTCCGGTGCGTTCCAGTGCGTTTTTGATGCGTTTTACAGCGTTCCAGTACAGTCCAGTGCAGGTGAAATGCAGCATGTTCTACTTTTTTCTGGAACTGGAACGCACTGGAACTGCAAGCACCGGTGTGAACTATGCCATTGAAAACCATATAACATACTTTCCATGCATTTTTGATGCAGAAAAAAATGCACTGGACTGCATGTGGTGTGAACTGGCCCTTATACTTTACTGTAAGTGCTGCATGCATGCAAAACAGTGTAAATTCATTGGGGTTAGATTACTAAATGCAAATACATTGTCCAGTTTGCATGTGAAATTGGATCTGCAATGTTTTTTTTTCCTCAGAGATTAGTGAATGTGGCGATACTTCACTTTCCAAAGAAAACCAATCACATGTAAGAACAATAACAAATGTGCATTTTTGCTTGCATATAGCTGACTGATGGAAATCAGTGGAGCTTCACCTCATTCACTAAACTCTGGGGAAAATTCCTTTGTAGACTGCAACTGCACTTACAAAGTAAACAGACCAGTTACCTTTTTTAAATGAACCACGTTGTGTTAATAAGTGAGAGAACATATAGCAATATAAAAATTAAGAACTAAAAGTCCCTATGAAGTAACATAAGTACCAGTAAAAAACACACAGGGGGTTATTTCCGAAAGGCAAATCTACTTTGCACTACAAGTGCAAACTACAAGTGCAAAGTGCACTTGAAATTGCGCTGAAAGTGCAATTGGAAGTGCAGTAGCTGTACATCTGAGGGGTAGATCTGAAATGAGGGGAAGCTCTGCTGATTTTATTATCCAATCATGTGCAAGCTAAAATGCTGTTTTTTTATTTTCCTTGCATGTCCCCCTCTGATCTACAGCGACTGCACTTCCAAGTGCACTTTCAGTGCAATTTCGAGTGCACTTTACACTTGTAGTTTGCACTTGTAGTGCAAAGTGAATTTGCCTTTCGTAAATAACCCCCATAGAGTACAATTGCTAGGAAGGTATCACACAGATGAAACGTTACAAAGTGCTTTGAGAAGTTCATAGTTCAAGGGCAACTAATCTCAGTGAAGCAACACAGAGATGAAAAGTCAGGAGCACAACCAAAGCAAAGCAAAATAGATGGAAAAGAACCTGACACTTGAGAACCTAGATTGAAGTAAACTCATCTGATTGCACATGCCAGTAAATAAATGGGACTGGGTGATGTCACTAGTTTCTAAAGACAAAGTGGATGCCCAAAGTTCAGCCCAAACCCAAGTTCAGGCCAAAGTCATACCAAACATTGGCTGCTCTGGCATTCATTTGAATACTGCTACTATACATGACAGTTCCATTGCTGTCAGTGGTTGCTAATGAAGTGGTAAGTTCTCGCATCCGCTGTGTCTTTAGAAACTAGAGACATCACCCAGCCCCATTTATTTACTGGCCATAAATCCCTGGCTATGTAAACAAATAGGTGGGCTTAACATGACATCACAAACTAAATATGGCCAAATGATCATATTTGAGCAATGATGTCATCCAGGAGACTTTAACCTTTATTTACTTTTAGTGGACAGGCTCAAGGGTAAGCCATTTGTCACAAGTTATCAATGGGATTGGATGTGTCAGTCTGCCATTAGGTTTATTTTCTTTCAGTGGGCATTTGGGTATCCTTTATCATGATTAATGTGGATCTGCATTGCCAAGCAACATGATTGGTGATGAATATACATTGTAGGATTTTAAGAGATCTGTCAAAAACCGTGCAAGCGTCTTTATTTACTTTTTACTTTGTGTGGGCTCCTTCATATGGGAGGTTTGCTGTCTAGAGTCCCCTTATTGTTAAAAAGGTCTTCCCAATTCTGATAAGCCCTCTGCCCCCAGACTCCCACAATCTCTGGGCCAGTGCTGTGAGGAAGAGGCCCTTGTCCTTCTTATCAACATGGAGACAAGGTGTTTTTCCAGGGGGGTCTTCCCTGACAAGGTACCCACCCGATGTTGAAGACAAATGGCTAAGCATAGTTCAGGGGGGCACATGCTTGCCTCTCCCCCTTCATGGCGTGCCAGGCTGCGCTTTTGGATAAACGTCTGGTATCAACTTTTGGGGGACCCCACGCTTTTTGTCTTGTCCTTTGCTTGGGGTTTCCTCTTGACTAGGGATGAGCTTCGCGTTTGCGTCGAACACACGTTTGACTCGAACATAGGCCGTTCGGTCGTTCGACGAAGAACGAACTTTACGGTCCGTTTGCAATAAAAACGTGTTGCGCGAGACGGCCCATAATTCAGTGCGGCATCGCAGTGCATTGCTGGCTGATCTTTTCTTTATTAAAGGGAGATAAGACAAACTCTAATGTATTGGTAGAACATTAAGAAATAAATTCCTTTTCTGTAGCATGCAGGATCCGCCAATTGTCCACCAATCTCAATCATTAAAAGGATTTGAAAATATGTTTCCTTGCAATCCCTGATAGAGTTGCCTTCTAGAGGTAGTATAACATGAAGGATCTATAAAGGCAATCTGTCCTGAGTTAGGGGCATATGTGTTAGCAAACGTACTAAAAGAATAATACAACATGCCTGCAACCATCACGTATCTTCCTTCCAGGTCCACAAGGTGATCCAGCAAGATAAAAGGACAGCTGTTCAGCTAGAATTGATAGGTGTACACGTGGAATGGGCTCTACCAATGCCACCCTATGCTTAGCCTCTCACCTTTATGATCCTGAGGCCTAAGCAGATCAACGCTCCCTTACCAGGAATTCAAGTGGTCCCTTTATCTGGTGTTTTATTTACTAAAGAGTTTTTTGTTGTCTACTTCTTTGCAACAGACCTAGATATCTCTTCCATTGAGGTGAGATTACCCCCATTTGTGTTATTTATCACCCCAGATTTGTCGTGTATTTTCAGTCTGATCATACCTGTTAAGGTACTATGTTCTTTGTACTTCAATGTATGACCACTACTTATATTTAATATATGCTTTATCTTTTTCTGAAAAAACGACCGCTGATGTGCTTGAAAAGATTTATGAAAATCTGATTAGGCAATTTGGGTACTGAGTTAAATATGCCTCCTAGAGCATGAGTACTTGAGGTTTGTACTTTTGTAATTCCCACCAGATCCTGTTGCTTTTGAAAAGAGAATACATACCTGTGATGTTATATGCTATCACTTTAAAATCTGACATTTATTGAATATACTAAAATAAAAATGATGTTTGCGTATTAACTGGCATCCAAAAAAATTTAGTTGCAACAATGAAACACAATTAACAAATAAACACAAGCAAGCAAATATTGCACTAGTGGTCTGAAATGTGACCATCCCTTGAAAATGAATCAAGCTGGGGGTTAAAAATAAGAACATAACGCTTAAATGTTTTAACCCCACACTTAGTAGGGGCAAACCTAATAGGGGGAGTGGGTGACTATTTCTCTGCTCCTATTCTCATATCACCCTATCTCATCTTTAAACATAATTAATATGCAAGACAGTTTAACAAATAGTAAAACCAGGGCTTTTTTTCAGCATGAATGTGGGGTAACACAGTTCTGGCACTGAATGTATGTAATGGCAAGGGGTTCTGGGGTATGCTGGAGTGTCTATTTCTGGGTGCTGGGGGATCTGTTATCTCTGGATGGGATCTATTGTTGCAGGGGGACTACTGTTGCTGGTGGGGGATCTGATTTTGATGGGATGGATCTACTATTGAGAGAGGAGTCTATTGGTGCTGGCTGCTTGGAGATCCATTGTTGCCAGGTGTAGGTATTGTTTTTGGGAAGAATTTGTATTAGTATTAGTATTAGTTTTTGTATTAGTGCTAGGGGGATCTATTGTTGCTGAGGGAAGTCTATTGTTGCTGGGGGTGATCTGTTGTTTGTGGTGGGGTCTATTGGTGTTGGCTGCAGGGAATCTATTTTACTGCTTTCCTTGTTATCATTGACATATGCCATACAAACTATGTAGCACCACAAAATGATACTTGATTCTGTATTTTCCAAAAGGGGTGATACTGGGAGGTGGGTAGAGGGTGGAACCAAGGGATGGTGCTCAGAGGTGGGTAGGGGGTGGAGAAAATGGGTGACTCAGAAGGAAAGAGTACCTGCACCTATTCTCTGAGAAAAAAAAGCCCTGAGTAAAACACATCAGTTATTTTAGAGAGAAAGAGAGAAAAAGAATGATAATAAAAAAAGAAGGGGGCAGAGTGGGAGAGGTTTAATCCCAGTTTGGCTTTAAAGGCATCCACATCTTAAGCCAATCTCATTAAAAAAAGAAAAGGGAAAGGAAAAGCCAAATGTCGCTCACCATTTAACTGCCTCTTGAATGCTATCATCTATGAAAGAAAGAGAAAATTTTGAATATCTTGATAAATTTGTATTAAGTAAATGTGGAAAACAGAAAAATTGTTTTATTCCTGTCTAATGAGGCAAGGGAAATTTTAGTTTTTGGTGCATTTCCATAGCTATTTCTCTAGATCTGGAATGTTTATGGGATTAAAACAAATTATACAGTCATGGCCGAAATTGTTGTCACCCCATAAATTTTTCCAGAAAATCAAGGATTTCTCACAGAAAAGTATTGCAGTAACACATGTTACTCTTTCGTCCATGGACCGACACAGCTTCTCTATTGACAAAGTGGGTATTATCCGTTAATTAGGAGTGACTAGGCAGAAAAACTTGTAAAAAGTGTTGCATCACACCTACTACAGTACCGCCCAGGGGGCGGACCCTCTGGGTATACCCTCTCAGTCTGCATCTTCGCAGATCAGTTTTTTTCTGTCTAGCAAGGAGTAGGACATGGCTCCCTTTGGGCCCATTGGTCCGGGGAAAAAAGATATATATATATATATTTTTATTTTTTTTGCTACATTTGTTGTTCCCTGCGATCTTCGATCAACTGCCGACTGGGTGACAGGCTGGATCCTCGATCCTTGTAGTCTCCCCAGTTGCGGCCATCGAGCGTGTGCCGACCCTAGCTACGCGCTGGGTTTTCCACGACATGCCTGTCGCTCCACGGGTGGCCGTTGAGCTTACGCTCCAGGGCCTGCATCGGACCGCTCAGCTTCGGCTGACCTTACGGCCGAGTCGCAGCAGCCTGGCCGGTGAGCTTACGCTCCAAGGCTTGCATCGGACCGCTCAGCTTCGGCTGACCTTACGGCCGAGTCGCAGCAGCCTGTCCGGTGAGCGTCATGCTCCAGGGCATACATATGATCGTCCCTTCTGGGTCCAATCACAGCATGCCTGGCCAACAGTCACCTTCCGTGCGCGGACGATGACCTGTTTGGAATGTCTTCCAGCATAATACATGCAGGATAGGTAAGTAAAACTCCCCTGCCTGGGCTGGGTGATTTAGCTGGACATTCCTGGAGAGATCAAGTAAGTGGTTGTGGCCCCTTTCTTCCGTCTCTCCCTGCCTTTCCCTCCTCCCTGGGCTTCTAGCTAAAGGTTGCTGGGTGCTGGGGGTCACCTAGGGGGTCCCACTGGAGCGGGGCTGGCTGTAACTAACATTTAAAAGAAATGTCATTTTTTCTTACCTGTGTTTGTGTCCTTCCTCCTCCATGCTGTCGGCGGCCATTTTGAGGTGGTCCATGCCAAGTTTGGCCTCTTGTGACTGCCCGGCGGCCATCTTCCTGTGGTTCGGCCACACAAACTGGCCCCTATCAGCTGATCGGCGGCCATGTTTGTCCACCCTGTATGCAGATATTGCCGTTCGGCGGCCATCTTTTTGTGGGCTATGGCTGCTTGACCTCTATCTTCTGTCGGCGGCCATTTTCTTAGAGCCCACATTATCTTCCATACAGACGTTTTTGGCAACCATTTTTCGAGAGCCTCCGGCCTCTAGGGTGCATTACACTGGCGCGAAAATTCACACAGGAAGTGCTGATAAAAGCAAGCAGACTGACACAGCAGCAGGGGGACAGCATCACAGGCGCAGCATAGCAGTACCTATCCAGGGTGGTGAGTCCTCTGGGTGACCCGGCCTCTCTGCAGCACAGGAGGGTGGCCTATTGATATCTTGCCTGGAGCCCTGTGAGTGTCAGCGTGTGGTCAGCATGGCATCTGAGCCAGATGTCTTCTCCCCTGAAACACCAGATTTAGCAGCTGGTGCCCCTGAGGTGTCTATGAACGCTATGACTGCAATCCTAGAGGCAATTGCTGCCAGGGTGGAAGCAGCACACGGGAATACAGGGGGTAGTAAACGCCCCATCCCCTGCAAGCTTCTGGGGATAATTCTGGTGCAGAACCAGGTCCAGCCACGGCTCGGGGCCCAGATTCTGACGCATCAGAGACTGCAGACCGTGACCGGACAGTGAGAATGACTCAAAGTCCAGGTCAGTACGCGAGACGGCTTTGGTATCTGACCTTATTACTGCAGTGCGGGATATGCTAAAATTGGAAAATACTGCAGAAGCAGCAGAGACTCCGGTCCACTTGGGTTTCATAGACCTGCCCGCACTGCTAAGGTGTTCCCTTGTGTGTCTTTTGATAAACTCTTATACAAGGAATGGGAGAACCCACTGAGGGTCTTTACAGCCCCAAAGAGGTTTGCGGTACGGTACCCCTTTTGAGGAGAGTTTTCTGAAGAAATGGACCTCTCCCCCCTATAGTGGACCCTCCGGTGAGCCACCACAATTCCTGTAGAAGGGGCTCCTGTTTTCTAGGACCCTGTGGATAAGAAGGCTGAAGCACTCGCTTGCTACCTATACTCAGTGGTAGGCTCGGCAGTACGCCCGGCATTGGCGGGGGCCCTAGTGTCTCACACACTTACTGAATGGGCAAGATTGCTACTCCAGGGGTTAAGGAGCGAGATGCTCCTCCTGATGAGATAACATTGGCCGACCTGTTGGTCCAGGGCCTTAGGTTTGTCTGCGAGTCAGACATGAATACTATTCCCCTGCTGTTTAAAACTTCGGTTTATGCAGTAGCAATACGCCGCCTGATCTGGCTAAAAGGCTGGTCTGCCTTTTAAGGGCGACAGACTTTGTGGGGCTTCTCTGGATGACATCATCAAGGATGCCACAGGAGGTAAAAGCACTTTGCTCCCCTAAATTAGCAGGGGTAAGGGGCCACGCCAAGGGCAAGGGCCCTCCTTTACTGCACACAAGTGTTTTTTTCGTCCCCCTAGGGCGACAGGGAAAAGACCCCAGGCCGATTAAGCGCCTGCACAAGGACAAAAGCGTCCCTGGTCCTGCATACCCAATAAGCCTGCGGACAAATTTGCGTCCGCATGAAGGTCCACCCCCACCCAGCTCTCGGGTGGGGAGACGTCTTCGCAAATTCGTGACTCAGTGGACAGCACTAATCTCCGACAGGTGGGTTTGCGAAGTAATCTCCTCAGGCTACAAGATAGAGTTTCTCTCTTGTCCACCGGACAGATTCAACACCTCCAATCTCCAGCTACTACCGACCCGTCGGGAGGCCCTGTATGGGGCGGTCCAGGGTCTACTGGAACGCGGGGTAGTTATTCCAGTTCCAGAACTGGAACGGGGTTTTTACTCAAATCTGTTCATTGTGCCGAAGAAGGAGGGGGTTCGTCCAAGCTTGGATCTCAGAGCCCTCAATTGCTTTGAGAAGGTACAAAGTTTTCGGATGGAGTCGGTTCAATCTGTAGTCACGGCTCTCCATCCGGGGGACTTTCTGGCCTCCTTGGACATCAAGGACGCATACCTGCATGTCCCCATATACCCCAGACACCAGAGGTTTCTGCGATTTGCTATCGGGAAGGACCACTACCAGTTTGTGGCCCTCCCGTTGGGCCTTGCCTCAGCACCCAGGACGTTCACCAAGGTGCTCGCTCCGATTCTGGCACTTCTAAGACAGCGGGGTATCGCTATCACAGGCTACTTATATGACCTTCTGCTGAAGGCCCCTTCAAGCTCAGAATTAGAGGTAAGTGTGTCCATTACCTGTCAGACTCTTCGAGACTGTGGTTGGATACTAAACACGCAAAAGTCAGTATTGGTGCCCACTCAACGCCTAGTGTACCTGGGGTTGATTCTGGATTCCTCAGAGGCAAAGGTATTCCTCCCTGTGGAGAAGTTGCAGACCCTCCGGGCTGCAGTACGGCAGCTGACTTCCAGGAATTGGTCGTCACTCCGTTTTTGCATGCGAGTGTTGGGCCTCATGGTAGCCTCCTTCGAGGCGGTCCCATATGTTCAATACCACACTCGAGTGTTACAGAAGGAAGTTCTGTCCAGATGGAACAGATGCCCTTCATCTCTGGATTATCAAATCCGAGTGAGCCACCTAGTCAGGAGATCCCTGGTATGGTGGCTGACAGCACCGGCTGTAATGGCCGGGAAGTCATTTCTTCCGGTTTACTGGATAGTGATCACGACGGACGCCAGCCTTACAGGTTGGGGGGGAGTCTGGGGTGTCCAGTCGGCGCAGGGTCGCTGGACCCCAGAGGAAGCCCTCCTGCCGATCAATGTCCTGGAGATCCGGGCGATCAAAATGTGCCTCTTCAAATAGTCTCAGAGACTGCAAGGGCGTCCAGTCAGGATCCAGTCAGACAACGCCACAGCAGTGGCATATGTCAATCATCTAGGAGGAACAAGAAGCTCAGCTTCAGCATCGGAGATCGCTCGCATCCTGAAGTGGGCAGAGAGGAGCGTACCGGCACTGTCGGCCGTGTACATTCCGGGTGTGGAAAACTGGCAGGCGGACTACCTGAGCCGCCAGATGCTGGACCAGGGAGAATGGTCCTTACACCCGGAGGTGTTCCAACTCCTCTGCCAAAGATGGGGCACACCAGACGTAGATCTTCTGGCTTCCCGACTCAATCGGAAGGTATTGAGATTTGTGGCCCGGTCAAGAGACTCATGGGCAGACGCAACGGACGCGATGGTAGCATCGTGGGGTCAGTATCGGCTAATCTATGCCTTCCCTCCCTTAAGGCTTCTTCCTCTTCTGCTCTGCAGAGTGGAGGCAGAGGGAATTCCAATAATCCTAATCGCTCCAGATTGGCCTCAGCGTCCTTGGTACGACGATCTAGTACGTCTGGTAGCAGACGTCCCCTGGCGCCTACCACTACGGAAGGACCTGCTATCGCAAGGTCCCATATTCCGTCCTGCTTTACAGTCATTGGCTTTAACGGCATGGCTGTTGAGAACCGGGTACTGAGAGACCGGGGCCTGTCAGACTCAGTAATCTCTACTATGAGAAGTGCTCGAAAACCGTCCTCTAGGAAGGTCTATCACCGCACTTGGAGGGCCTACATCTCCAGGTGTGAGGAAATGAAATGGCATCCGCGTACCTATTTGGTTTCCAGAATCCTGCTGTTTTTACAGCATGGGGTGGACCAAGGGCTTGCCCTAAGTACGATTTAAGGGACAGATATCTGCCCTGGCTGTCTTTTTTCAGCGACCCCTGGCGACTCACTCTCTCGTGAGTACATTTGTGCAGGGGGTCCGACAGGTGGCCCCTCCGGTCCGTCCCCCGTTATCTCCGTGGGACTTGAACCTGGTCCTCTCGGTGCTTCAGAAGGCACCGTTTGAGAATATTAGAGATATTCCCCTGTTGACACTTTCTCAGAAAGTGGTCCTTTTGGTGGCTGTTACGTCAGTTAGACGAGTCTCTGAGCTGGCAGCCTTGTCCTGCAAGGCTCCCTATTTGATTTTCCACAAGGATAAGGTGGTGCTGCGGCCGCAGCCTTCCTTTCTTCCGAAAGTCGTTTCGGCTTTTCATCTCAACGAAGACATTGTACTTCCATCCTTGTGTCCACAGCCGTCGAATCCTAAGGAGTCGGCGTTGCATTCCTTGGACGTTGTCCGAGCTTTGAGAGTATACCTATCTGCTACTTCCCTGTTCCGGAAGTCAGACTCACTGTTTGTTTCGGTGGCTGGTCCCAAGAAGGGCCAAGCAGTCTCATCGGCCACCATCTCTAGGTGGATCCGACAGATAGTAATCCAGGCTTACGCCTTAAAGGGTCAGGCGCCCCCCTTTCCTGTCACGGCGCATTCAACCAGGGCAATAGGTGCCTCTTGGGCTTTCCGACATCAAGCGTCTGTTTCCCAATTATGTAAAGCGGCGACTTGGTCGTCCGCTCACACTTTCACAAAATTCGACAAAATTGATGTAGGTGCATCTTCGGATGCCTCTTTTGGCCGCAAGGTTTTGCAAGCGGCTGTTTAGAGTTGCAACTCCTCCATTGGAGGAGTGCTGTTTTGTGTTTGGGGTGAAGTTTATTTTTATGCTGTTACCACCCCTCGTTTTTTCTCTGACACTGCTTTGGGACGTCCCACTTTGTCAATAGAGAAGCTGTGTCGGTCCATGGATGAAAGAGTAAATAGGATTTTTTACTCACCGTAAAATCCTTTTCTCTGAGTCCATGGACCGACACAGCACCCACCCCTCCTTTTAAGTTTGTACTGCTTTTTGACAAACTGATCTGCGAAGATGCAGACTGAGAGGGTATACCCAGAGGGTCCGCCCCCTGGGCGGTACTGTAGAAGGTGTGATGCAACACTTTTTACAAGTTTTTCTGCCTAGTCACTCCTAATTAACGGATAATACCCACTTTGTCAATAGAGAAGCTGTGTCGGTCCATGGACTCAGAGAAAAGGATTTTACGGTGAGTAAAAAATCCTATTTTTGCTATACACATGTTTATTCCCTTTGTGTGTATTGGAACAAAACAAAAAAAGGGAGTAAAAAAAGCAAATTGGACATATAGTCACACAAAACTCCAAAAATGGGCTGGTCAAAATTCTTGGCACCCTTAACTTAATATTTGGTTGCACACCCTTTGGAAAAAATAACTAAAATCAGTCACTTCCTATAACCATCAATAAGCATCTTACACCTCTCACCCGGAATTTTGGACCACTCTTCCTTTGATAACTGCTCCAGGTCTCTCTTATTGGAAGGGCGCCTTTTCCCAACAGCAATTTTAAGATCTCTCCACAGGTGTTCAATGGGATTTAGATCTGGACTCATTGCTGGCCACTTTAGAACTCTCCAGCGCTTTGTTGCCATCCATTTCTGGGTACTTTTTGATGTATGTTTGGGGTCATTGTCCTGCTGGAAGACCCAAGATCTCGGACGCAAACCCAGCTTTCTGACACTGGGCTCTACAGTGTGACCCAAAATCCTTTGGTAATCCTCAGATTTCATGATGCCTTGCACACATTCAAGGCACCCAGTGCCAGAGGCAGCAAAAACAACCCCAAAACATCATTGAACCTCCACCATATTTCACTGTAGGTACTGTGTTCTTTTCTTTGTAGGCCTCATTCCATTTTCGGTAAACAGTAGAATGATGTGTTTTACCAAAAAGCTCTATATTGGTCTCATCTGTCCACAAGATGTTTTCCCAGAAGGATTTTGGCTTACTCAAGTACATTTTGGAAAACTGTAGTCTTGCTTTTTTATGTCTCTGTGTCAGCAGTGGGGTCCTCCTGGGTCTCCTGCCATAGCTTTTCATTTCATTTAAATGTTGACGGATAGTTCGCACTGACACTGATGCTCCCTGAGCCTGCAGGACAGCTTGAATTTCTTTGGAACTTATTTGGGGCTGCTTATCCACCATCCGGACTATCCTGCGTTGCAACCTTTCATCAATTTTTCTCTTCCGTCCATGCCCAGAGAGATTAGCTACAGTGCCATGGGTTGCAAACTTCTTGATAATGTTGCGCACTGTGGACAAAGGAAAATCTAGATCTCTGGAGATGGACTTGTAACCTTGAGATTGTTGATATTTTTCCACAATTTTGGTTCTCAAGTCCTCAGACAGTTCTCTTCTCCTCTTTCTGTTGTCCATGCTTAGTGTGGCACACACAGACACACAATGCAAAGACTAAGTGAACTTATCTCCTTTTTATCTGCTTTCAGGTGTGATTTTTATATTGCCCACACCTGTTACTTGCCCCAGGTGAGTTTAGAGGAGCATCACATGCTTGAAACAATCTTATTTATCCACAATTTTGAAAGGGTGCCAAGAATTTTGACCAGCCCATTTTTGGAGTTTTGTGTGACATTATGTCCAATTAGCTTTTTTTTCCACCCTTTTTTTGTTTTGTTCCAATACACACAAAGGGAATAAATATGTGTATAGCAAAACATGTGTTACTGCAATACTTTTCTGTGAGAAATCCTTGATTTTCTGGAAAAATTTCTGGGGTGACAACAATTTCAATTTTCCTCAGCTTAAACAGTGTGATGCCTCATACACACGACCGGTTTTACCATCGTAAAAACTGCAAGGAGAGCTTTTGGCGGAAATCCCGGCCGTGTGTATGCTCCATCGCAGTTTTTCCGACGGGAAAACTGCTGGACAAAAAAAGAGAGCAGGATCTCTTTTTTTCCGTCAGGAAAAAATCCTGGCGGGAAAACCGGTCGTCTGTATGCTTTTCCGACTGGGAAAAAAACTTGCATGCTCGGAAACAAATTCGACGCATGCTCGGAAGCATAGAACTTAATTTTGCCGGCTCGTCGTAGTCTTTTACGTCATCGCGTTCTTGGCAGTTAAAAGTGTGTATGCAAGACAAGCTTGGCCGGAATCCCGTCGGGAAAACCATCGTTTTTTTATCCGACGGGAAAACCGATCGTGTGTGCAGGGCAAAAGAGAACAAATCTTACTTGTTTAAAAATATCACTCTTGATGCATTTGACAAAACATTAACAGGATTCCTTTGCATTTATATCAAAATTCTTGGTGTAATCATAATGTATCCTGTGTTATGGGATTGGCTATTTGGAACACAGATTAGCAGTTTTTGCTAAAACTTGAAAAACAAATTGTTCGGAAAGCAAGATGAAGCACTGTCTTGTATTTGTTTTCGGAACTACAGGACAAATAACATATTATTTTCCCACTCTTGTGTATATGCAAAGAGGGTGATGATTATCTCCCAGCAGCCTCTCTATTATGCCACAGTCATTATTCCTATTATTTTAAACAGAATACATTTTAATTATAACAACATCATATTGTATATCATGGATAATAAATTGCCTCTATTTTAGCACTAAGATAGGTTATCACCCACAGTAAAGAAAGGCAATAAAAGAGTTAGAGCCGGTTCACACTGGGGCAACACGACTTCCAGCGCGACTTTACAAGGCAACTTCAAGGCAACTTCGAGGTAACTTCGAGGCAACTTCGAGGCAACTTCGAGGCAACTTCAAGTTTCCTCCAGGACAGGTGACTTTGCCAGTGGCCAATCAAACAATATTCAGCTCTAGGGATGAGCTTCGTGTTCGAGTCGAACATACGTTCGACTCGAACATCGGCTGTTCGATCGTTCGACGAAGATCGAACGATTTGGGCCGTTCGCGCCAAATTCGAGTGACGCGAACGGCCCACAATGCACTACGCCATCGCAGTGTCATCCAGGCGCTGTGATTGGCCAAGCATGCACTGTGACCCCGCATGCTTGGCCAATCACAGCGCCGGCAGCGAGGAGAGCAATGATTGGCCACAGGCAGGATGCCTGTGGCCAATTATTGCTGAGGGTGTTTAGTACACGCCCCACACTATAAAAGGCCGCCAGCACGGCGGCCTAGTGTAGTGTGTTCCGGAGCAGGGATAGAGCAGCATAGGCAGGGACAGTGACTGTTATTTCTTTCTTGCTTAACCTGGATTCCTTTAGTTTAGGGAAAGAGAAGGATAGGTAGGGAGAGTGTCAGTGTGTTTTGTGCTTGTGCTATAGTGTGCTTAAAAAAAACATTTATTCTAGGGACAGAAAACTGTAGGTAGGGACAGTGTCAGTTTCTTTCACTCTGCAAGTCCTTGTTTCCAGGGACCTGGAAGGACAGTGAGTGAATTGTCCTTGTGCTATATTGTGCTTAAAAAAACATTTATTCTAGGGACAGAAAACTGTAGGTAGGGAGAGTGTCAGTTTCTTTCACTCTGCAAGTCCTTGTTTCCAGGGACCTGGAAGGACAGTGACTGAATTGTCCTTGTGCTATATTGTGATTAAAAAAAACATTTATTCTAGGGACAGAAAACTGTAGGTAGGGAGAGTGTCAGTTTATTTCACTCTGCAAGTCCTTGTTTCCAGGGACCTGGAAGGACAGTGACTGAATTGTCCTTGTGCTATATTGTGATTAAAAAAAACATTTATTCTAGGGACAGAAAACTGTAGGTAGGGAGAGTGTCAGTTTATTTCACTCTGCAAGTCCTTGTTTCCAGGGACCTGGAAGGACAGTGACTGAATTGTCCTTGTGCTATATTGTGATTAAAAAAAACATTTATTCTAGGGACAGAAAACTGTAGGTAGGGAGAGTGTCAGTTTATTTCACTCTGCAAGTCCTTGTTTCCAGGGACCTGGAAGGACAGTGACTGAATTGTCCTTGTGCTATATTGTGATTAAAAAAAACATTTATTCTAGGGACAGAAAACTGTAGGTAGGGAGAGTGTCAGTTTATTTCACTCTGCAAGTCCTTGTTTCCAGGGACCTGGAAGGACAGTGACTGAATTGTCCTTGTGCTATATTGTGATTAAAAAAAACATTTATTCTAGGGACAGAAAACTGTAGGTAGGGAGAGTGTCAGTTTATTTCACTCCTTGTTTCCAGGGACCTGGAAGGACAGTGACTGAATTGTCCTTGTGCTATATTGTGATTAAAAAAAACATTTATTCTAGGGACAGAAAACTGTAGGTAGGGAGAGTGTCAGTTTATTTCACTCTGCAAGTCCTTGTTTCCAGGGACCTGGAAGGACAGTGACTGAATTGTCCTTGTGCTATATTGTGATTAAAAAAAACATTTATTCTAGGGACAGAAAACTGTAGGTAGGGAGAGTGTCAGTTTATTTCACTCTGCAAGTCCTTGTTTCCAGGGACCTGGAAGGACAGTGAGTGAATTGTCCTTGTGTTATATTGTGATTAAAAAAAACATTTTTTCTAGGGACAGAAAACTGTAGGTAGGGAGAGTGTTTTTTTTCTTTCACTCTGCAAGTCCTTGTTTCCAGGGACCTGTAAGGACAGTGAGTGAATTGTCCTTGTGCTATATTGTGCTTAAAAAAAACATTTATTCTAGGGACAGAAAACTGTAGGTAGGGAGAGTGTCAGTTTATTTCACTCTGCAAGTCCTTGTTTCCAGGGACCTGGAAGGACAGTGAGTGAATTGTCCTTGTGTTATATTGTGATTAAAAAAAACATTTTTTCTAGGGACAGAAAACTGTAGGTAGGGAGAGTGTTTTTTTTCTTTCACTCTGCAAGTCCTTGTTTCCAGGGACCTGTAAGGACAGTGAGTGAATTGTCCTTGTGCTATATTGTGCTTAAAAAAAACATTTATTCTAGGGACAGAAAACTGTAGGTAGGGAGAGTGTCAGTTTATTTCACTCTGCAAGTCCTTGTTTCCAGGGACCTGGAAGGACAGTGACTGAATTGTCCTTGTGCTATATTGTGATTAAAAAAAACATTTATTCTAGGGACAGAAAACTGTAGGTAGGGAGAGTGTCAGTTTATTTCACTCTGCAAGTCCTTGTTTCCAGGGACCTGGAAGGACAGTGACTGAATTGTCCTTGTGCTATATTGTGATTAAAAAAAACATTTATTCTAGGGACAGAAAAGTGTAGGTAGGGAGAGTGTCAGTTTATTTCACTCTGCAAGTCCTTGTTTCCAGGGACCTGGAAGGACAGTGACTGAATTGTCCTTGTGCTATATTGTGATTAAAAAAAACATTTATTCTAGGGACAGAAAACTGTAGGTAGGGAGAGTGTCAGTTTATTTCACTCTGCAAGTCCTTGTTTCCAGGGACCTGGAAGGACAGTGACTGAATTGTCCTTGTGCTATATTGTGATTAAAAAAAACATTTATTCTAGGGACAGAAAACTGTAGGTAGGGAGAGTGTCAGTTTATTTCACTCTGCAAGTCCTTGTTTCCAGGGACCTGGAAGGACAGTGACTGAATTGTCCTTGTGCTATATTGTGATTAAAAAAAACATTTATTCTAGGGACAGAAAACTGTAGGTAGGGAGAGTGTCAGTTTATTTCACTCTGCAAGTCCTTGTTTCCAGGGACCTGGAAGGACAGTGACTGAATTGTCCTTGTGCTATATTGTGATTAAAAAAAACATTTATTCTAGGGACAGAAAACTGTAGGTAGGGAGAGTGTCAGTTTATTTCACTCTGCAAGTCCTTGTTTCCAGGGACCTGGAAGGACAGTGACTGAATTGTCCTTGTGCTATATTGTGATTAAAAAAAACATTTATTCTAGGGACAGAAAACTGTAGGTAGGGAGAGTGTCAGTTTATTTCACTCTGCAAGTCCTTGTTTCCAGGGACCTGGAAGGACAGTGACTGAATTGTCCTTGTGCTATATTGTGATTAAAAAAAACATTTATTCTAGGGACAGAAAACTGTAGGTAGGGAGAGTGTCAGTTTATTTCACTCTGCAAGTCCTTGTTTCCAGGGACCTGGAAGGACAGTGACTGAATTGTCCTTGTGCTATATTGTGATTAAAAAAAACATTTATTCTAGGGACAGAAAACTGTAGGTAGGGAGAGTGTCAGTTTATTTCACTCTGCAAGTCCTTGTTTCCAGGGACCTGGAAGGACAGTGACTGAATTGTCCTTGTGCTATATTGTGATTAAAAAAAACATTTATTCTAGGGACAGAAAACTGTAGGTAGGGAGAGTGTCAGTTTATTTCACTCTGCAAGTCCTTGTTTCCAGGGACCTGGAAGGACAGTGAGTGAATTGTCCTTGTGTTATATTGTGATTAAAAAAAACATTTTTTCTAGGGACAGAAAACTGTAGGTAGGGAGAGTGTTTTTTTTCTTTCACTCTGCAAGTCCTTGTTTCCAGGGACCTGTAAGGACAGTGAGTGAATTGTCCTTGTGCTATATTGTGCTTAAAAAAAAACATTTATTCTAGGGACAGAAAACTGTAGGTAGGGAGAGTGTCAGTTTATTTCACTCTGCAAGTCCTTGTTTCCAGGGACCTGGAAGGACAGTGAGTGAATTGTCCTTGTGTTATATTGTGATTAAAAAAAACATTTTTTCTAGGGACAGAAAACTGTAGGTAGGGAGAGTGTTTTTTTTCTTTCACTCTGCAAGTCCTTGTTTCCAGGGACCTGTAAGGACAGTGAGTGAATTGTCCTTGTGCTATATTGTGCTTAAAAAAAACATTTATTCTAGGGACAGAAAACTGTAGGTAGGGAGAGTGTCAGTTTATTTCACTCTGCAAGTCCTTGTTTCCAGGGACCTGGAAGGACAGTGAGTGAATTGTCCTTGTGTTATATTGTGATTAAAAAAAACATTTTTTCTAGGGACAGAAAACTGTAGGTAGGGAGAGTGTTTTTTTTCTTTCACTCTGCAAGTCCTTGTTTCCAGGGACCTGTAAGGACAGTGAGTGAATTGTCCTTGTGCTATATTGTGCTTAAAAAAAACATTTATTCTAGGGACAGAAAACTGTAGGTAGGGAGAGTGTCAGTTTATTTCACTCTGCAAGTCCTTGTTTCCAGGGACCTGGAAGGACAGTGACTGAATTGTCCTTGTGCTATATTGTGATTAAAAAAAACATTTATTCTAGGGACAGAAAACTGTAGGTAGGGAGAGTGTCAGTTTATTTCACTCTGCAAGTCCTTGTTTCAAGGGACAGAGAAGGACACCTGAAGGTAGCCCTTATTGCTTTTTTCCCATCTCCCTGCAGGCAATCTATTAGAATGTCTGGAAGGCAAACAAGGAGAGGCAGACAGTCAGGAGGCAATAAAAGAGGGCAAGCAGGCTCTGTGTCTGGGGGCAACAGTGCTGGTCGTGGACGCGGTGCATTGTCATCAGCACATGGCCATGGGACACGCTTGTCCTTCTTTTCGGCAGCTGGACATGTTGAGCCACATCATGCCGAAGACTTGGTAGAGTGGATGACCAAGCCCTCCTCCTCCTCCTCATCCTCTCTCACCCAGGCTCAGGGTACTGGAAAAGCAGCTGCCAAAGCGTCGTCTTCCCTGGTATCAATGTCAGACAAATCATCAGTCACTCCTTCCCTAGACCCACCATGTCCTCCTCCTGAGGAGTCCCCCGAACTGTTTCAGCACAGTGTTGGGTACATGCTCCAGGAGGATGCCCAGCGTTTCGAAGGGTCTGATGATGAAACCCAGCTAGAGGAAGGCAGTAGCGTGAGAGCAGACAGAGGGGATGCTCAAGAAGGACACCAATCTGGCAGTCATGTTCCAGCAGCTGCAGCATACTGCCAGATTGGCTCCAGTGATGAGGAGGGAGGGGATGATGAGGTCACTGACTCCACGTGGGTGCCTAATAGGAGAGAGGAGGAGGAGGAGGATGAGGAGGAGGCACATCTCCAACGAGGCAGGATGCCCTTTGGTGGCCAGCGTAAGGGCAGTACACCGACGGAATCACACCGCAGAGCTCCGCCTGTGCAGGGCGCTGCCTCTGCCCGTCATTCAAAAAGTTCTTTGGTGTGGGCCTTTTTTGAGGCTAGTGCATCAGATCGCACAGCTGCTGTTTGCAACATATGTCTCAAGCGTATATCGCGTGGCCAAAACATCAGCCGCTTGGGTACCACATGCCTGACCAGACATATGTTGACCTGCCATGCAGCTCGTTGGCAAGCCTACCTCAAAGACCCACACCAAAGAACAAAGCGGACCTCTCCTTGCACCGCATCAGCTGGGATCTCCAACCCCACTATAACTTCAGTCCTCTCTGAAACATGCACTGAGAGGAATGAAGGTGTAGAATTAGGTGTGTCACAGCCAAGTACTTGCGCCCACTCTGCTAGCAGTACACCGACGTCCGATTCTAGCAGGCAAATTTCCCTGCCCCAGCTGCTGGACCGTCGAAAGAAGTTCACTCCCAGCCATCCACATGCCCAGCGGTTGAATGCTAGCTTGGCTAAATTGCTAGCGCTTCAACTGCTGCCTTTTCAGTTGGTAGACTCGGCCCCCTTCCGTGAGTTTGTGCAATGTGCAGTTCCTCAGTGGCAGGTTCCCAAACGCCACTTTTTCTCACGGAAGGCTATTCCGGCTCTCTACCGGCATGTGGAAGGCAATGTCTTGGCCTCGCTGGACAGGGCGGTCAGCGGTAAGGTGCATATTACCGCTGACTCATGGTCCAGCAGGCATGGACAGGGACGTTACCTTTCTTTCACGGCCCATTGGGTCACTCTTTTGGCAGCTAGGAAGGATTCAGGACAAGGTGCAGTAGTGTTGGAGGTTGTCCCACCGCCACGCCTCCAAAATGCTACTACTGGTTGTGACACACCTCTCTCCTCCACCCCCTCCTCTTCTTCTTCCTCCATGGCCTCTTCCTGTGGTTTGTCCTATGAACCAGCGGTGCTCCGTAGCCGTTCACGGGGCTACGCAAGTACGCAGGCAAAAAGATGCCATGCCGTGCTTGCGCTGGTGTGTTTGGGGGACAGAAGCCACACTGGGGCAGAGGTCCTGTCTGCTCTGCAGGGCCAGGCCGAGAGGTGGTTGACGCCACGCCAGCTTAAGCCAGGAATGGTGGTTTGCGACAATGGCACCAACCTCCTCTCCGCCCTCCGACAGGGACAACTGACCCATGTGCCCTGTGTGGCTCACGTCCTTAACCTGGTGGTGCAGCGCTTCTTGGGCAGGTACCCGGGCTTACAGGATGTCCTGAGGCAGGCCAGGAAAGTCTGTGTGCATTTCCGCAGATCTTATAATGCCAGTGCTCGCCTGGCTGAGCTGCAAAAGGAGTTGAACCTGCCCAAGAACCGCCTTATATGTGACATGCCCACCAGGTGGAACTCAACGTTGGCCATGCTGCAGCGGCTGCACACGCAGCAGAGGGCCATCAATGAGTACCTGTGCGACTACGGCACCAGGACAGGGTCAGGGGAGCTTGGTTTTTTTTCTCCACGCCAGTGGGGCATGATCAGGGATGCATGCACTGTCCTGGCACCATTTGAGGAGGCCACGAGGATGGTGAGCAGTGACAGTGCATGCATCAGTGACACTGTACCTCTTGTCCACCTGTTGGAGCACACGCTGCGTGGAATAATGGACAGGGCACTTGAGGCAGAACAGAGGCAGGAAGAGGAGGACTTCCTTGCCTCTCAAGGCCCCCTTTACCCAGACAGTGTTCCTTCTGTCCCACCCATCGCACAGGAAGAGGAGGAGGAGGAGGAGGAGGAGGAGGATTGTGTCAGCATGGAGGTGGAGGCTGGCACTCAGCATCATCAGCAGCAGTCTTTTAGGGATGATTTACAGTCCCAAGAAACCAGTGGACTTGTACGTGGCTGGGAGGAGGTGGCTGCGGATCATGTCGTCCTTAGTGACCCAGAGGACTCCGGAGCGAATGCCTCAGCAAACCTACGCTGCATGGCCTCCCTGATCCTGCAAAGTCTGCGGAAGGATCCTCGTATTCTTCGGATCAAGGAGAGGGACCATTACTGGCTGGCCACTCTCCTTGATCCACGGTACAAGGGTAAGGTTGCGGACCTTATGTTACCGTCGCAGAGGGAGCAGAGGATGAGACAACTCCGGGAGGCCTTGCAGAAAGGTCTGTGCAACGCGTTCCCAGAGACTGGGAGGTTGCAAACTCCTGGTCCTGGACAACGAGTTGCTGAGGCTTCGGCCAGTCAAAGAAGGAGCGGTGGGGAAGGTGGCCGTCTGACCGATGCGTTCAGACAATTCTTTAGTCCGCAGCCCCAAAGTATGATCTGTTCCAGCAACCATCGCCAGCGTCTGATAAACATGGTGCAGGAATATCTAGGGGCAAGGTCAGACTTGGACACCTTCCCCACCGAAAATCCTCTGGCTTACTGGGTCTTGAGGATGGATCACTGGCCAGAGCTTGCACAGTATGCAATTGAGCTACTGGCCTGTCCTGCATCCAGCGTTCTTTCGGAACGCACATTCAGTGCTGCTGGAGGATTTGTCACGGATCACAGGGTGCGCCTGTCCACCGACTCGGTTGATCGACTGACTTTCATCAAGATGAACCAGTCTTGGATCACCACCAGCTACCACACACCTGATGCTGATATAACAGACTAATTGATTTTAACATGTCACATCCCTTCAAGACTGATGCTGATGCTGAGTGCCTGTGCTGTTATGTTGACTGGCTATCCTCCTCCTCTGAGTCCTCAATGATACGATTGATGATGATAGCTTGTAAGATCATTTTTGTTTATGGGTGCCGCCACCAGTGCCTAACGCCCAATTTTTCAGCCCCTGTTTAACAGGGGCGTGTAATTACAATTTTTGAAGCAATACTTTGCAACAGGGCTCATTGCTGTGCTCCAAGTACAGTATCTGTGAGGAGTTGCAGTGTTGTGCCACCAGTGCCTAACGCCCAATTTTTCAGCCCCTGTTTAACAGGGGCGTGTAATTACAATTTTTGAAGCAATACTTTGCAACAGGGCTCATTGCTGTGCTCCAAGTACAGTATCTGTGAGGAGTTGCAGTGTTGTGCCACCAGTGCCTAAGGCCCAATTTTTCAGCCCCTGTTTAACAGGGGCGTGTCATTACAATTTTTGAAGCAATACTTTGCAACAGGGCTCATTGGTGTGCTCCAAGTACAGTATCTGTGAGGAGTTGCAGTGTTGTGCCACCAGTGCCTAAGGCCCAATTTTTCAGCCCCTGTTTAACAGGGGCGTGTCATTACAATTTTTGAAGCAATACTTTGCAACAGGGCTCATTGCTGTGCTCCAAGTACAGTTGCTGTGAGGGGTTGCAGTGTTGTGCCACCAGTGCCTAAGGCCCAATTTTTCAGCCCCTGTTCAACAGGGGCATGTAATTACAATTCTTGATCTAATAATTCACAGCAGGGCCCATTGCTGCACCCACCAAGAGTAACTGTCAGGGCTTACAGTGTTGTGGCACCAGCACCACCATCAAAGGCCCAATTTTTACTACCACTGTTCAACAATTATATGTAATTAAAATTCCTGATATAATAGTTGACAGCAGGGCGTTCCAGCACCAACCAAGAGTAACTGTGAGTGCTTACAGTGTTGTGCCAACACCAACAACTAAGGGGCCTATTTCTGCAGAGTATATACGGCAGGTCCCTACTTTCAAACATCCAACTTACAAACGACTCCTACTTGCAAACGCAAGAAGACAACAGGAAGTGAGAGGAAATCTACCACTAGGAAGGAAAATTCTCTCCTGTAAGAATAAATATGGGAGAAAGGTGTCTCCTCTGTACTGATGCTTTATCAGCAATCCTTGTTTCAAGAAAAACACCACATTTCAAAAACAGTTGTCATTGGGACGGAAAGTGAGGTGAAATGTTCTGAACAGGGGCACAGACAGCAAAACAAATGTTACAGGGGTGATAACCCTTACCTATGTTTTCCAAAAAGTTTAAAAATAGATTTTTGGTCTGGAGCTACACTTCAACAATGTACCTGTTCAAAATTACAAACAGACTCTACATAAGAACAAACCTACAGTCCCTGTCTTGTATGCACCGCCTGTATAGGGCTGTTCAGAGTATATAGGGCCTTTTTTATTTTATGTGCGGGGTTCCCCTTAATATCCATACAAGACCCAAAGGGGCTGGTAATGGGCTGGGGTAGGGGGGGGGGGTCATGGGGTAGCTATGCCATTTTTCTTAAAGAATTTCATCCATATTACCGGGACCAGACATTACATTAAAGCCGCAAGCAGTTTTAAATGGCTTTTTTTTCCTTTAGAAGTGTCATTTTGTGCAGGGACAGTTCTAAACACGGGAAACACGTGGCACTTCACAGGCATACTTTAGACACCCCCCAGGTACGATATTTAAAGGAATATTTGACTTTTTTTTTTTCACTTTATGCATCATTAAAATGACTGCTCCCGAAAAACGACCGTTTTTAAAACTTCTTTTTGCATTGATACATGTCCCCTGGTGCAGAACCCGGGTTCCCAAACCCTTTTTAGGACAATAACATGCATAATAGTTGTTATAATTAGCACTTTAGAATTCGAACGTTCGCATCCATTGTATTTAATAGGGTTCTAATGTTCGTTCGAACTTTCGGTCCGTTCGCGGGTTCTGGTGCGAACCGAACCCGGGGGTGTTCGGCTCATCACTATTCAGCTCTGTGGAAGGGAGGGGTTTGCCTGAGAAAACTATTTTCTCTTTCTGTAAAGTTGCTTCAGTTAAGACACTGATCCGACTTTGGAGGCGACTTCCATTGAAATCAATGGGTACAAGTCGCCTAGAAGTAGTTTTCAAGTAGTACAGGAACCTTTTTTGAAGTCGGAGCGACTTTTGTAGTGTGCATAAAGACGGCTCCATAGACTAACATTACAGCGCGACTTGGGGCGACTTGGGGCATCTCGGGGCGACCTGAAGTCGGATCCTGAGTCGCCCTGGTGTGAACCGGCTCTTAATGGAGCCAGGTGTAGTATCAAAGGTAACTCTCCTTGGTCCCTTCCTAGATGGACTGTATAGGAATAACTGAGAGTTGTAAATACATACCTCAAACAGCTCACTTAGTAGCTAGCCTAGTGGATACTGGGTTAAAAATGGATCTAAACATACGGTAGTTTGAATCATGAAACTGGAAGTGACAGTCACAGTATCTGGCAATGGGAGGAATCTCATGAAGGAAAGAGTAAAGGATATTTAAAAAATACCATTGCCTACTGCTGTAACTATTTTCAGAAGATTTTGCTTCTTGGTTCTTGTAAATGTTCTTTGGGAATTTGTTTAGAAAATAGCAAAACTTCTTTATGAATTCTTGAGGTATGCAAAGAATACAAGACAATCATGTTTAATGACAGGCAATTCCCTAAAGTTATTTGAGAATTTTAAAAAGGATTTTCACTCTGTAAAAAATATGTTAGGAGTGCACTGAGTAAAAGCTTCAAGGTAGACACATTGTTAGATTTGCAACACTTGTTTTTGCAGATACTCCATACTACAATGTTATTGCATGGAAAACAAGATGTGTTAATTCACAGAGATTTGTACAATGACATTTTGAAGAAAAGCTTGACAGCTGAAGTGGGAGAAAAAACTTGCTTAGTTGATGCAGTGTGAAGGATAGATTCAGGATTGTGTAACTGAACATGATAAAGTGAGACCTTCACCTTTTTAGTCATTAGCACAATGAAGTTAATGTGACAAGATCTGCTGTTTGGGTTTCTGCTCAAAAACCTTTGTTGCAGTACAACATTGGTATGGGCAACAGATTAATGTACCATATGGATACCCCATTCTCAGTGTTGTTGCGCTTATTTCTGCCTTTGCAGCTGTCACTCAGATAGCACGGTGATTGAGGAGTTTTGAAGATTGGTGGGCAGAGCCTGCTGGAGATTTGCAGACACTATTTCCCTATCAGGTCCACTCTCTTTGTGATTGACAGTAGACAGTGGGAAATTCCTTAGCCTATACAGCCTGCTGTCAATCACAATGAGAGGGCACACTTGATAGGAAACTAGTGTCCTCATTAGGCTCTTCCCACTTTAGCCTCACTGGTCTGTAATTTCAATGCGCTGTGGGAAACAGGATTTACTGCACTTCCCGCACTGCATATATGTGAACTGAGCCTCAGACTTTCAGTTCATCCATGCACTGTTATAACTCTCTATTTATGTTTGGATTAGTCACACATCTATTATCTCTAATCTCTGGAGGGTTATCAATTAGATCTACAATATTAATGATTGTCTAATAATATAAGTGTAGCACACAGACCTTTTTCCTGCCTTTGGCTCACTTGCAGGTCAAGGCACACCGCGCTATATGCCCGTACCCTCCTGTTTTAAGAGGTTGAGCGGTGTTAACAATTTTTAGTCCTGCAGCAAGTTATCCCCTTCGACTGGTTCTTGTCTCCTAGATTGTAGGGACAAGTCTCTATTTCTCTCCAGGAAGGCCAATGTCCACACCACTTTAACTCCAACGCTGAGTTTATTTTATAAGCAAAGTTCAAGTTCAGCAGACAGGAAGGGTGGATGAAAGAAAGGACAGTAAGGTTTGGGAGATAGGTCCAGGCACAAACTGGTACAATAGTCACCACTCGATCCCGAGTAGGTTTAGCTCACCCGGATAGTCCCCTGTAAGAGCGGATCCTAGCAGCCGGAGTGATGCTCGAACGTTCACTTTAAGTTTCCTAGATATACGATCGGGAGATCCTCTGCCACAGAATCTTTCAGTCCCAAACTTCTCAGCATTTGCAACACAAGGACAGGTGCCAGAGATAGCACGTTGCAAGGCCTGTGACGGATCTTTGAATCCCTCCAGAAGGTAACCAGGCCTCTCTTTCTCCGTGAACTCTCACCGGTCCATCAGAAAGATCCTCCCCCGGTCTCCTCTTCTTAGAGCGGGTCCACCCTCTCCCGGGCACACTGGGATTCCTCTTTTTGGAGATGAGCCTCAGCTAAAGGTGCTGGGCCTACTAGTGAAGTTGCAGCCCCAGGCTAAAGGTGCCTGAGACTGATACTCGCGTGCACCCCTGGCCTGGAGGGCCAGGTGGCGTGAACCGCTCACTCTCTAGTGCTCCACTCCCCCTTCAAAGATGGCGTCTTCCCCTTATGTATCCTCTCCAAGCATGCACAGCTGGCCAACCACGCCCACCGCACCACTGCCGAGAGAGGACACCCTAAGGCATAGCAATGTCATCCACGGTTTAACCCTGACCTGATATGGCAGTGTCACCTACAGTACAACAAAACAATACAATACTCCTGCGCTCTGATGTTTTGGTGTATGCGGGGCGTGTCGATCATTCCTCAGTAAACAGGCAACACTTTAGGAATCTTGCAGCCCTCCTCAGAACTATGGGTGTTCATACAACTGTAAAAAAGCAAAAAACAGGAGGGCGCACCGACCTAGTGTATTACCAGATAAAATCTTTATTAAAATGTATAAAAACAGCAATGGTCCTACTCACAAGCAGAGCGTTAAAATGAGCTTTTTCTAGTGACCAGCCTGAATCATAGGACGACTGAAGTCAAAACTCGATGACCAGAAAGATAGATGGTACCTCAAATGTGCTGGATGGCTGACGCGTTTCCGGGGCGCACCCCTTTCTTCAGAGCCTACACAGCTTGTGGTATCCTATTCTCATGGATAACCCCACACATATAGATATACACACACTCATGTCCACCAAGGAGGCCCCGACCCGTCTTCCCCACCCCAATAGGCCCCGCCCCTACAAACTCCACCCCCAAAGGTGTGTCTCATGATTAACCCATAGGGGTGAATCAGAAATTAGATATAATTAGACATGCTATGTGACACCAAATGTGCACTAGAGTAAACCAAATCATTTCACATCATAGATGCATATAGGATAGTGGTGGATAAAAGTTCAAAATTCAAAGGACCAGTATGCCACTAATGATCAAAATACTCCTAGCAAACTTGCACCCAAACCCCCACTGATCCCGCATCACAGGGTGACCAGGTAAGCTAGTAGTATACAACAGATATGTAACAAGCATCTAATTGTGCCCGAACAAACCGCTTACCGTATGCAGCAGGGGCCAACAGTAGATGCAAAGGTGTCCAATGATCTGCCAGTGGGAGAGATGCATCCAGGATTCCACTCACTGCATCCTATACCTAACATTCTATTAAGGGAGAGAGGCGCATTCGGAGCTTTGGACTAGAAGTGCGGGTGTTACAAACTTTTCCAACCCGCACTTCCTGTTTATCAATGGTACGGCCTGATTGGGCGAATGCCAGGCCTCGATCTGGATGCCGAGCCTACAGGCCACAGGGAACTGTACATCAGGTTACATCACATAGGCAGAAGCGAATACTAACAATCAAAGTGGTCTGAGCCTGGCTACTAGCTCAGACCAACCCCTAAATTTAAGTACATAGCACCCCTGAAAGTATAGGGGCACTACATAAAGGCTAGAGTTCCTCACCTTTTGTGACTTTAGAATAAATACTGGAACAATATTTATTTTAACCACTTGCCTACTGGGCACTAAAACCCCCCTCCTGCCCAAACCAATTTTCAGATTTCAGCGCTTTCACACTTTGAAAGACAATTGTGCTGTCATAAAACATTGTACCCAAATTACATTTTTATATATTTTTTCCCACAAACAGAGCTTTATTTTGGTGATATTGGATCACATCTAGGTTTTTTTATTTTTTGTTAAAAAAATACCAAAAATGTGGAAAAAAATACAAAATAGTTTTATAGTTTGTTATAAAATTTTGCAAACAGGTAATTTTTCTCCTTTATTCATGTACACTGATGAGGCTGCACTGATGGGCACTGATCGGGTGCACTGATGGGCACCGATGGGTTGCATTGATGGGCACTGATAGGCGGCACTGGTGGAAACTGATAGGTGGCATTGGTGGCACTGATGGGTGGCACTGGCACTGGATGGCACTGAAGGACATTGATAGGTGGCATTGAAGGGCACTAATATGTGGCACTGACAGGTGGCACTGATGGGCACTAATAGGTGGCAGTGATGGGCACTAATGGGTGGCAGTGATGGGCACTGGTAAGTGACACAGATGAGTCATTGATTGGCACCACTGGGGGGGCATTGATAGGTGGTACTCATGGGCATTGGTAGGCGGCACTGTTATACACTAGTGGGCACTGATATGCACTGTGGGCACTGGCAGGTAGCACTGGCAGGTAGCACTGGTGGGCACAGATGAGGTGGCTGTGCCTCTTCATCTCCGATGTCCCTTACACAGAAGCCGGTTCGGCTTTTTTCTCCTCATGCTGTCAGCATGCTGAGAAAAAAAATGGTTACCGATCTTCTGTTTACATCACGTGATCATCTGCCATTGGCTGACAGCTAATCATGTGGTAAGGGGACGGGATCTCATTGACTCAGGGATCACAGAGCGCGCCACACATGCCCTGAAGGGGGCACGCGGGGAGCGTGCAAAGGGGAGGACGTCTATTGGCGGCCTCCCGGCAATGTAGGTCCACACTGTAGCCGTCAGCTATAGCGTGGACAAGAATAGGTTAAAAATGTTTTAGAATGCTGTCCTTCAATATTGAACTTATGTGTAAGAAAACCATTAGGTTACGCATGTGCACGCACACGGGCATCTGCAGATGCCTAGTCGTGCCAAACCACAAGCGCGTGCACGGGGGACTGCGTGCACATGCAGGAGCACGTCCCTAGCGCCAATTGGCATCAGGTGGCCTACTTAAAGAATTGCCCTGACCTCTGATCGTTGCTGACTCGTCTTAAGCTGTTCCTTGATACCCTGAATCCTGCTATTATCCTGCCTGAAATCCATTGCTGAACCTGGCTTGCCTTGACCCTGCTTCTGGATTCTGCTTCCGTTCTGATTACTGGTTCCTGATCCTGACTTCCCACTTGACCTTGCTTCTGCCTGCTGCCTTGTACCTTGCTGCCTGCCTGCTACCGAACCCGGCTATCCTAGTGACCCTGCTCCTGCTCCCTGTTTGGCTCCTCACTACTAACCCCAGCTGATCCTTGGTGCACGGCTGCCCTTCCTGATCTTATGGTTCTCCTGCTCTCCCAAAGTCGCATCCTCTGCTACAAGTTTCCAGGTATACATCTGCAGGCACTCGTGTTCCTCCTGTCCCTCGGTTCCCTCTGTTCCACTCCCAGCGGGACCAGGGCCGCAGATACAAGAGAGGCCGACCTTGTCATTTCAGTCTCCCTTCAGGTACGTGACATTATGTATTGCTTTATATGATCATGGAACTCTTTTGTGACTTTCAATGCCTTGTATTTTAGAAAAGGCATGGAGACTTATTTCAAATGTATTACACATTATTTTAATTTGCAACCTCCAAATTCTGTTTGACTTTGTGTTATATGTAAAAATTTATTTAAATGGTATCCAGTGAAACATTACTACAATGTTTTCCTTAAAACAAAGTTACTAAAACACCTTAGCTACCTCTTTATTTTATTTCTGAGACCTTATTTCCTTTTCAATATAATTACTTTCTGCTTTACCAGGGAAAAACAACAAGTCTTGAGAAAAGCTTTAGTTTAATCACAAAGCTTGTTTGATTTTACACATAGAAATGTGATTTAGATGCTCTAGGTGTATTTATAGCCGTGCACTTTTTAATTACATAGCAAAAATAATGATGTGGCTAGAGAAATGTACTGTGAATTAATGACTCTCAAAGGATTTTCCATTTATAGTGCTATATCACAGGACATTTATAAGGTTTTCTAACCAAATAAAACAATGCGACTAGATATGTATGTAAAAACCTCCTTTCTTAGGGCTAATGTTTCTATAGTAACCATATCATTACACTTTGCAGAATGTTCTTACTAGTCATATGCCACTTTGTCATTCTACAACTATTACTGCAAGAGGCTAAAATGTGTATGATTATAAATATAGTGCTCTTTCCTCTGTAACAACTCTAGCTTATTATTTCTATGCATATTCAATGAAATCAACAGATGTACCAGACTCTTGTAAACACTGTGGTATCTTATTCATGGTTAGCATATCAAAGACAGGTTCGGGTAGTATCATAAAATGGTTGCTGTTCCTAGCTTATGACATATTTTAATATGTACCTTAGAACTTAATGTTGGTTTTGATGGGTTCTGAAAGTGAAACCAATTTTTCTCGGTAATGAGTAATGGTGTAAAATAAGACAGCTAATTGAGACAGAAATACTGGTCTATATCAGGAAAGAAAATGTAGGATATGGCAACTGCTGATCCTTGCTGCCTTGATTAGCACATTAATTACAAGGCAGGTGTTTCTGGACTGTGTAAATTGCCTGTGTAAAAGGTCAGGAATGTGGAGCTGTCATTTCACCAGTACGAGTATTGATTATTCCGCAGCACCTCTGATTTTTAATGTCTTTTCTGAAGGAAATACACTTTTTCTTCTTACATTTGTAGTGAATTCTGCAGTGTTACATCATGCATGGGAGTTTTTTTGTGTTAAAAGAGTTGTAAAGGCAGAAGGTTTTTTATCTTAATGCATTCTATGCATTAAGATAGAAAACCTTCTGTTTGTAGCAGCCCCCCCAGCACTCCCCTTATTGCCTACCTAAGGCCCTTCCCTCTCCAGCGATGTCCATGATCCCCCCAGCCATCCAGAACACTCTTCCTGATTGGCTGAGACAGAGCAGTGGTGCCATTGGCTCAGGCGGCTGTCAATCAAAGTCAGTCAGCCAATCAGGGGAGAGAGGGGGGCCAGGTTGGGGCTCCATGTCTGAATGGATACACGGAGCTCTGACTCGGCTTGGGTGCCCCCTGTAGCAAGCTTCCAGCTGTGGGGCACTCAAAGTAGGAAGGGGCTAGGTGCAGCAAAGAGGGACCCGAGAACAGGAGGATCGGGGCTGCTCTGTGCAAAACCAACTGCGCAGAGGAAGTAAGTATAACATGTTTGTTATTTTATTTTATTTTTTCAAACAAGCCTTTACAATCATTTTAAAAACCACGGAAAACATATTTTTAATTATTCTGCATGGGTGTAGTTAGAGATGGCACCGCATCCTTATTGAACTTTTTAAAATATGATTTGCAACACTGTAGTTCTGTTGCTCAATAAATACAGGAAAGGCATGGGGGGCATGTACTGTATAACTAACATGTTATACTTACCTGCTATGTGCAATAGTTTTGCACAGAGCAGCCTGGATCCTCCTCTTCTCGGGTCCCATGCTGGCACTCCTGGTTCCTCCTTCCTGTTGGGTGCCCCCACAATAAGCAGCTTGGGGCACCCAAGCAGGCACGCTCCCGAGATGCAGCTCTGTGTGTCTATTCACGCACAGAGCCACGGCTCGGCCCTGCCCCCTCCGTCTCCTGATTGGCTCACTGGCTGTGGTTGACAGCAGCGGGAGCCAATGGCTCCTGATGCTGACAAAAGTCAATCAGGAATGTGAGTCTCCGGAGAGGAAAGGCTTTCATGGACATTGCTGGATAGAGAGGGGGCTCAGGTAAGTATTAAGGGGGCTGGTGGGGCTTCTGCACACAGAAGTTTTTTTACCTTCATGCATGAAGGTACAAAAACCTTGTGCCTTTACAACCACTTTAATTTTTTTGCTTTTATTGTAATTTTTACGTTTTCAATTAATATTTTGTATATTAAAGTGCACAAAAAACTCTAAGCATTAAAAATATCTACCAAAATCTCTCCTCTTCCCCTAAAAGCATCTGATCACACCAAGATTGGTGTGATCAGATCCTTTTCCAAGTCAAAAATAACTTTGTTTACATCTGGGGAAACCGGAAGTGACACCACTCCCATCGCTTATAAAAGCAATCCTAATTAGCAGCTAGGATTGCTTTTACATTACAGAGTAGCTCTATCTTAATAAAAGATACTGGGATAATGCCTGTATCTCCACTCAAAGTCCAGGATGGCATATGAAGTCCTACAGGCAGGATGTGGTTAAAGTTGTAATTATATATTGTATTATCTCTGCTTTATAGTAGGTGATACTAGATGCTACCCCTTCTATAACTAAAACTTGGTGTAGATATAATCCTGTTGTAGAGCACACAGCAAAATCATCCCAAGTTTTTTTGATAGGTTTAATAAACATTTTTATTTTACACATACCCCTGTAAAGCAAGGGGAGTCCCTGTCTTTATTTACAACACGTTAGAAATGCACATCTAAAGAGTGGCGATAAGTGGCCAGAAACTTCAGGCTAGACACAGTTCTTTATGAAAGAGAAATTAAGTATTCCAGATTACGAGTCAGTGTTGAGGTGACAAGCCAGTGTCAGATCAGGCAACAGAGAAATGGCACTGAGGTCACAAGCTGGAGTTAGTGCAGTCATCAGAGAGTAAGTCTGGCCATACACGTCCAATGATTCAAACCATTAATGGGCAGGCTAATTGTACCAAGTTGATCTATCGATCAACTTGGGTACAACCAGCCTTCCAGATTTGATTATGAATATTGCAAGCACGCTGATTATCGCTAGCGATAATCACTGCCTTCTCCCAGCAGGGGCGGTTTCTGAGGCATTTCCCAAAGCTTAGAGAGTTGCAGAACATTAGAGCCAAGGAATTTACTCATTATTCTAATTTCCATGATAGCAATGATAGATTTGATTATATATTTTTTTTTTCCATAAAAAGTTTTTATTTTGTAAAAAAGAAAGCATGACATACAAGACCCAACAATGGGCACAATACAGCATACAACAGAGATACAGAAGCAAAGAAAAATGGGTACCTACGGCAAACCACAATATAGAAAGCTCAATGGAAACAAACAGCCCACAGACGAGGAGCAACACTGTGATGTAGCGTAATAGGGGCAGAGGGTCGTATTCTCGAGCCTCGATGGTGACCAATATGCTGGGTGCATGGTATCGTGACTGCACAAATACGGGGTACCCTCGTACAAAAAGGAAGAGTCAAGAGAAAGGCAAAAAAAGAAAGAGAGAGCGAAGCAGAGAGAGGGAAGAAAGAGAAAGGGAGACCAAAACGAAAGAGAAACAAGAAAGAAAAAAGAAAAAGAAAGGGGGGGGAGTCTAGCAGGGGACAATCAGAAAGGGGTATGGGTGGATCCAGGTCTCCCCCCCTTCTCCCCCAAAGTAGGGGGGTAGCTCCCTTATTGCAAGACAAATTTATGAAAGATACTGGAGATACCGGTCAAGATTTGATTATATTTTTAGCCCCCCATAGTAATGGCAAACTCCAGTGATGCTACTATTTACCTCTGCCCAATGGTCAGGCTACAATGGCCTCTATAAAACTCCCTACTCTTGCATACTTTTGCGGACTCAATGGGTTTAATTTACCTTTTCCATTAGCTTAACGAATGTGGTGAAGATGTCTGCAAACTCACTCCAAAAGCATTTTACAGATATTTCAAAGATTCTAAAGCTAACTGCTTTCCCCTCCAATGTCCCATCAGAGGTGTCCCTTATCTTCGTGCTTCTTCTCACTTGCCATGGAGCTGGCTAATACCATTAAAAATTGGGGACAATGTTAAAGGAAATTGTGAATATAAATTCAGTATTTATGCATATTATGTATTACTTTGTTGTCTACCCCTTTGACTTCTCTTTCTAACTTGCTTTCTACTTTAACCACATTCTATGAATTATAGGGCCTGAAGCTTAATATAACTAAATCTATAGCAATGTCAATACATCTTTCCGCTTTTAAATGCAAAATGCTCAAGTTAAAGTTTTGATTTTTCTTGGTCACAATCACCTCAAAATCTTCCCTATCAACGTTCGAGTAACTCCCTCTATGCAATCTCTCCATAGAAATTACCTACTTTTGATCTCCAGGATTAAAAACATACTCAGTTTACAGTCTTCCTACCATATTTCCCATCTAGGTAGAGTAAGGACCATAATACTGGTTATATTTCCCAAAATTGAATCTACGCTAGAGCCCTACCACTATATATTGCTAAAACTATCATTATTTCATATCATATATCATATCATGTCATATCTCAACCAGAAAGCAGTACGTTTATATAATTAAACAAGGAACCACAATAAAAAAAAATCTGTATCTGTAAAATCAGGCAGCCTTTGTCTTCTCAAACTTTGGTTATATTAGCTCTCTGCAAGATTGTCACAAACAGCAGGCCTGATGAACTATGGGCACAATTTGAAAGTAGCTCTTCCAGGGTTATTATAGAATAAATCAATAAATTATAATAATAATAATAAACACCTTAACTCACTGAATACAGTGGTGGCACAATCTGTTCACCTCTCACTTTTGTTATGGCATTCCAGAACAGGAATGAATTCTTCTGGTGGATTCTTAATTTCTTCAGGCTGGGTTCACACTATAGCACAGAGTGGCTCACAGAAGGGGGTCCAGTGGGTCTCCATTCACTGGTTAAGGTCTGATTTCAGCCAAAATTTTTAGTTGAATTTGGACCTGAAACAGACCAAAAGACACACAGGACTCCTGTGCAATTCACACTGGCGCCGCACTGGAGATGTGTCAACCTGCTCCATAGAGAGCCAGTCACAATCTGCTGCTATGCAAATTGGATGCGGGTAAATCCGCATCCAATTCGCAATAGTGTGAACCCAGCCTCATGAGACATTCAAAGAGATCTTGCCTTTATCTTTTGAAAACATAAAAAAACACTGGGAGGTCCTAGATGTGGAGAGATACATGTAAATTCAAACCAGATGTCCTAATGAAAACTGATAGCAGAGAATCTTTCTCTGCTCTACAAAATGCTTACTAGCATTTAGGAGTGTCTTTAACAGTTCCTGATACAGCCAATACATACTACATGGTATCTAAATTTCCAGGGGCTCCTGTTTGTCTACCCTTAGGTCCCACATAGATAATGTACTTTTGAGGCTGTCCATTCACAGAAATCTTTGAAATCATATTTTGGAATTACAGGGTACACCAACCACTTTTAACATCTCATGAAGGCCCTTGCTATACATTTCAGGCAGGTCAGCCGTATCATTACCTATGTGCCTATTGTTTGCTCCTATCTCTTCAGTGCCATACCTCATAGAAAAAGTTTTCCATACCCTATTTAGTGCATTGTAATGGGTCATAGCCCTGCATTGGCACTCCCAATCATCCCCTTAGCTCAAGTGTTGACCAGAATGCATACCTTGATGCTTATGGAAAGAATTGTTCATACTACGTGTAGCACACGGAACCTTTTCTCCTGCTTACCTCCACCTTGCAGGGATAAAGGCACACAGTGCCACATGCCTAGATCCTCCTGTTTTAGAAGGTTGAGTGGTGTTCTTAAATTTTGGGTCCTGCAGCGAGTTACCTTCATCCATTGGTTCTCGTCCCTAGAGTATAGGGAAAAGTCTATGTTCCTTCCCCAAGAAAAGTCAATGTCCACACAACTTCAACTCCAACAAAGAGTTTATTTTCCTTTGCCTCAGTTAACAGGGAAATTGAAAGAGAAAGAAGCTAGCGAAGTTAGTAGGTAGATTCAGGCACATACCACTTGGCTTACTCATCATCACTCGATCCCGAGTGGGTTTAGCTCACCCGGATAGATTCCTCTCACAGTTCTAGCAGCCGGAGTGTAGCTCGAACAATACTGTAACTTTGTCCCCTCCACCTGGGACGGGTTCAGGAGATCCTCTAATAGAGCAGAATCCTGTTATTCCTGAATCCAGAACTTTACTTGAACCTCTGTAAAACTAAAATAACCGATTATGCCAATGGGCACTTTACAGGGTTATCTTGTGGAGTAAGGAATCCTTCCCTCTGACAGGTCACCAGGCCTCTCCCGAGACAGCGACCTACTATCACTCGTCTCTTCCATGGGACCGATCCTCCCCTGGCTTCCTCTCGGTCAGAGCGGGTTACCCTCACCTGGGTACCCTGGGACTCCAGTGTTCTAATTGCAGGCCCAGTTGAAGGTACTGGGCCTACCCAGAACGTTGTAGCCTCGGGCCAAAGGTGCCCGAGACTCCTCGACCAGGCCACACACCCCCATGGGGCACGCACCCTTTGGGACTCACTGCCCAGCACTCCCCTAAAACATGGCGTCTGCCCCTTATGTATCCCCTCCCAGCATGCACAGGAGGCGAAACCCCGCCCCACACGGTAGCCGAGAGAGGACACCCAATCACGCCACTGTGTCACCTGAGGTTCAACCCTAAGCCTGGGCAACAGTGCCGCCCACAAGGCCAAAGGGGGAACCATACACCAGACAACACTTTCAGCAGAGCAGAGTCCAGTGTAACAAATTAGAGAACCTGAGCCAGCTATGGCTCATACTACCCCCTAAATTTAGTACATAGCGACGCCCACATATTGAGGTACCCGCTACACACACATGATTCTATGACATGTTTTCATGATAAATGGGATGCTTGGTCCCCATTTTGCCTGTTATAGATAACTATTACAACTCTTTATTTAACATCGTCCCGCCCAGACTATAGCAGAATGACGACTGGGCAGTGGCTTTGCCATCCTGAATGGACGTCATATGATGTCCTTCACATCATGTCGCTCATGCGCGCAGCTCGGCAATCGATAGTGAGCTACATCCTTCAGACACAGCACATCACCTATCAGGGTAAAGAGCCAATGTCATATGCTCTTTACCTCTCTTAATATATATGTGTGAGTGTGTGTGTGTGTGCACATGTGTGTATATTTTATACTGTATATCTCGTAAGCCCTGAACTCACAGTATGTCCTCAGTTTTCCAGGTTCAATGATTCTGTGTGTCATTTGACCTGGAAGTCAAACCACATCCTGTGGTGGAAAATAAGTTCAACTGAGAACAAGTCCAGCTTGAAAGTGAGTATCACAGCAAGTACTATTTTTATTTTTTGAGTTTGCTTTAATTGATCTCATGTGCAGATCAAGGTAGGTTATTAATTATCTACAATAATATTGTTATGACAACAGCTCAGTCCTGTCAAGTATAACAAAGAATAGGCCCAGGGTGTAGGAGAAATACCCTAGAAGTCTATTTAAAAAAAATATATACATATATATATTTCTCAGATGTCAAAGGTTTTTACCTGGTAAAAGATTCTTCCCTACCCACTAACACATTAGTTCCTAAAAATAATTCTGCTATGAAAGAGATACATGAACTGCCATTGCTGACCACATACTTGGAATGCTAGTTGCTTGACTGTCTCTGGCTTTAGATTTTTATGACTCATAAAATAACACTTCCAGTGACAACCAAGCAACTATTATTTTTATGAGAAAGTAAGAAATGGCAGCCCTATATTTGTCTCAGTACAGCTTACCTCTCATTTGCTTAAATACAAAGCCTAGTGTCATCTACCTTCATAAAGAAAAAAAAAAAACAGTGTGCAGACTTAGTGAATGGCATATTGAGGTAGTAGTATAAAAATTAGCTTTCTGTTTCAGTTCATTTTACTTTTAAAGCTGCAAATGTGCCCCCTCCCACTGAGTTTTACCCTGTCTAACCTAAATCTTGGCTACATTAAAGCTACTTGAAAGCACCTTTTACTTAACTTAATCTGTGATCCTATGACACCTTGGTCCCAAGAGTTTAATCTTCCGGACTGCATAGAAGGAGGGTTCTTCTTTGAACTTCCACAGCAATGAATGATGCCATGTACCTGTTCAAGGCCAAGTTGACAAAAGGGTTTCCCTTACACCTCTTGTCCTATTTCCCCTAGGGATGATGACAGGGTATAACAGGACACAGAGTGATATGGGTGCCTGTAGGAGACCTGGGTGAGGAGATCTGGTAGCAGATGCAAAGCTGAAGACAGTGCAGCAAGCAAGCTGGGAGATGCAGGATCTCGGATGCGTGGTCAGGCTGACAAGAGTTGGTAATAATTTGGCAATGGGAGTGCAGAATCAGGAACCATGAGCAAAGTCAAAGCCAGGCCAAGCTCAGTATCGAGCAGACAGAAAAGGTACCAGAAAAGCAGGCAGAAGGCAAGGTCGGGTCAGAAGCAGAAGTGACATCACAGATAAAACTCAGCCTGATGCATTAGAAACCCCTGAAGACATCCTGATGATGAAATGCATTTCATCGAAGGTGCCAATGGAGGAGGTGCTGCTTTGGAAGAGAAAAAATAGCGCTGTCATACCTTATTAATTCAAGGGGTCTTATTATCTGGTGAGTGCTGCACATTGAGGCACATTGGCGTGTTTTCTCACAATAGCACATTTGTACAACTATGCAATGAATGAACATTTGGAACATGAGAGTAATATTTTGCAGATCAGACAGAGGAATACTCTTTCTTTTTTTTGTACAGGGACTGAGGACACATAATACTGTTTGAACACACTGTAATAATTCATAGTCCAAACCTTCTTAACCACTTCAGACCAGAAGAATTGGCTTTTCAATGACCAGGCCATTTTTTGCAATACGGCACTGCGCCACTTTAACTCACAATTGCGTGGTCGTGCGATGCTGTACCCAAACAAAATTGACATATTTTTTCCCACAAATAGAGCTTTCTTTTAGTGGTATTTGGTAATTTCTGCGTTTTTTTTTTGTGCTATAAACAAAAAAAGAGCGACAATTTTGAAAAAAAAACACAATATTTTGTACTTTTAGCTGTAATAAATAACCCAATTTTTTTTTAAAAAAAGCTAATTTTTTCCTCAGTTTAGGCCCATATGTATTCTTCTACATATTTTTGGTAATAAAAATTGCAAAAAGCGTATATTGATTGGTTTGCGCAAAAGTTATAGCGTCTACAAAATAGGGGATAGATTTATGAAATTTTTGTTATTTATTTATTTTTTACTAGTAATGGCGGCGATCTTCAAATTTTTATTGGGACTGTGACATTATGGCGTACATATCGGACACTTTTGAAATTTTTGGGACCATTGGCATTTATGCAGCAATCAGTGCTATAAAAATGTACTGATTACTGTAAAAATGGCAGGGAAGGGGTTAACACTAGGGGGCGATCAAGGGGTTAACTGTGTTCCCTATGTGTGTGTTCTAACTGTGGGGGGTGGGACTGACTATAGGAGATGAGAGATTGTGGTTCCCAGCTTGTAGGAACTCACCATCTCTCTCTCCTCTCAGAACAGAACTGGGATGTGTGTGTTTACACACACACATCCCTGTTCTGCCTCTCGTGCCCGCGATCACTTGTGGCCGGTGGTCAAAGGGATCGACGTACAGCTACGACGGTTTGCAGTATCGTGCCGACCTGTCACCGTATAATGACGGCAGCTGGTCGGCAAGTGGTTAAAGAGTATGATGATACTGATTGACTACAAGAGCTTTCTGAGTGAAAAGGATTTAAACATTGTCTGAAGCCAAAACATTTTTTTCAGATAGAGCAGGAAATAGTTAAAAATCATATTTTTTTTGCCATCTGTTTTTCAGAAGGGAGTCTTCCTTTTAGTTTCAGCCCTGTAAAAGCGGGATATTTTTTTTTCAATATCAGGAAAATTTAGTAAATGAAAGCACCCTAATTAATGACCCTGGTAGAACCACTTAAGCCAGAGGATGTATGGGTACGTCCATATGTGCCAAGTGGTTAAAGTGTCCCTGATCACCACCACACCGGTCATGTTGGGAACACTTTTGTTCTTCCTTCCTTCAACCTCCTGTACTTTCTGACAATTGGACAGGGCATTCCTGGGTGCAGCCACGTACCAATAGGCTAGGCTTGCTTGGCCTGTAAAAACTGGGACTGCTATAGGTGATGCTACACTTAGCTATAAATCCTGATTACTCGTAGAGAAGAAACTATTACAGTACATTTGTTTTGACACAATTAGTTGATTTGTGTAATACACTAGATTCAATGTCTGGTATATAAACAGTCCAGACATTGAAAAAGTCTCACATACAGTAAGTGGAATCATCATACACAGGAGGAGTTGTAGAATGTAATTGGGGTGTAATGCTAAGTATGCCCATGCTGTGTGTGAAAAATATCTTATTGAATTGCCAACTTTTAATTTTTATTATTTTTCTGCATTTTCCAAAAACTTTTGACAAAAGAGTGAAGTCTTCAAAAGACTCACCATGCCCCCTAAAAAACAACTTGATATGTTTACTTACCAAAATGTGGTCATTTTATGGGGTTTTCCACTGTCCTGGTGCTTTACGAAATAGGGTCATCTCCTGGGTGTTTCCATTGTTCTGGTGGTTGAGGGCCTCCACAAATGTGATAGGTAGTCAGGAAATTTAGATGTGTAATTTATGCTCCTTGAATGCTTGAAGGTGTTCCTTGGATTGCAGGCCCCTCTATGCATCTAGGTTGTGAAAAAGTCTCACACATGTAGTACCCCCATACTCAGGAGGTGTAGCAGAAGCAGAAGCAGTAGCATAATAATTGTAAGTATGCTTATGCTCTGTGTGAGAAATAACTGTTAAATTGACAACTGTGTGAAACAAATATTAAATTTATTTTATTTTCATTTTTCCCCAAAATTGTAACAAACAAATTCCAACTTCAAAAAACTCACTATGGCTCTTTCTAAATACTTTGGACTGCCTGCTTTCCAAAAATGGATCATTAGGGGGGTATTTGTACTGTCCTGGCATTTTAGGGCCTCAAAAAATGTGATAGGCAGTTAGTACGGTATCAGGACTGATCAATTTTCAAATATAACTGTATATACTATAGTTTTGTAGACTCTAGACTAAATAGACACATAGGCTAAATAATATACACTGAATTGGGTTATTTTAACCAAAGAAATGTAGCAGAATATATTTTGGTCAAAATTTTGAATTTGTAAAATTTGCTAAATTTTAAAAACGAAAAAAATACTTTTTTTTTTTACATTATTGGTCTTTTTTTGTTTATATAGTAAAAAGTAAAAAACCCAGAGGTGATTTAATATCACCAAAAGAAAGCTCTATCTGTCTAAAAAAATTATACACATTTCTATTGGGTAAAGCGTTGCATGACTGAGTAATTGTCATTCAAAGTATGACAATGCTGAAAGCTAAAAAAAAGATCCAGACTCAAAGGGCGTGAAAGTGTCTGGACATGAGGTGGTTAAAGTTATTTTGAGTTATATCTATTTAAAAAAAAAAAAAAAAACTGAGAAGTGGACACAAGCAAAATTCTAACTTCTGAGTATAGCCCTGTACACACAATCAGTTTTACCGATGAAAACAGTCCGATGGACTTTTTTCATCGGACAAACCGATCGTGTATGGGACCCATCGGTCTTTTTTCCATCGGTTTTAAAAAATAGAACATGTTTTAAATTTTTCCGATGGATCAAAAACCGATAGCAAATTCCGATCGTCTATGGGCAAGTCCATCGGATAAAAAACCCACGCATGCTCAGAATCAAGTCGACGCATGCTCAGAAGCATTGAACCTAATTTTTCTCGGCTCATCGGAGTGTTTTACGCCACCGCGTTTGGAACGGTCGGTTTTTTGACTGATGGTGTGTAGGCAAGACTGATGGAAGTCAGCTTCATCGGATTTCCGATGGACAAGACCATCGGATTAGAATCCATAGGATATCCGATCGTGTGTACGAGGCTTATGAGTTCAAAGGTCTGAGATGTTTCAAAAAGTATATTACTTTCTGTGACAAGTTTTAGTTTTTCTAAAATTATTTGAAATACAGTAATTTTCCATTTTGATTGCAATACTGTTTGTTTGAATCTAAGCTACATGTTTAATATCATATCACAACATTAGCAATTAGCATTTGATTTCAAAAGTTTTAAAATTTACAGCTTCATAAAATATATAAATAAATCCCCAATAAATAAACACAATCCTCCCATTTACCCTTCATTCAATTCAAATAGACACATAACAATTTGTGCTCAGCCTGTGCTACAGAAGTGTTCTGCCTCCTGTCATCTTTCAGAATCTGTGAACATGTATTTCAAATACAGATGATTCTACTAGTTTATTTTGGCTTATTGCACATTTTGTGTGCCCAGCTGATTGCATAGGAGTGCTTGTTTTCTTCCCAGTGTCTCAATCAGGTCAATTGCAGAATCGGAGCACAGTGATTATTATGTCACAGAAATGTCTGCCTGTGGGAAACTAGTCAACATTAAAGCGTGTTGCTAGAGAAGTCTTCAATTAATTTGATTGAAAAGCTGCACAACTTTCTTTTGTTATTACTAGCAAAAAATGGGAAGTATATGAAACAAGAGAGAAATAATATAGCTTCCGAATAAATTCCAAACAATCAAGCTCAAATAAATTATATTTCGGTAAGGCTGATTATGGAGCTGATTTTGCTTCAAGCAGACTCCCGTAGAATTGTGTCTCTTGGGCATCAAATTTGATGGGCTTGAAAACAAAAACCTGTTCACACAAGGTTGAAACAGCATTTTCAAGCTATAAAAAGCTTTCTGACATTGTATTCTCATTTATTTCTCCTTATTAGCTTGAAAAGGCAAGATATAGATATGGCAATTATATTAATCCCCCCAGGGAGAATAAAGCAAATGATAATTTATATTAGGAAATTATGATGCAGTGGATGTAGCCAGTAATACATCTAAGCAGCAAAGAACGCATATTGTTACTTTTGCAATTTGTTTAGCATAATAAGTTTAGCAAAATAGGAGTCTGTCAAGTCCTATTTGTGTATTGCTAGGATTCTACAGAATTAAATGGTTGAAAATGTATTTATTTTTTTCTCATAAAAATTGAATTACTAACAAATTAGAATTATTTAGTATAACTGCAATATACATTATTTGTTATACTGTATAGATGTTTTTAGGATAATTAGAGAAAGAGAGGAAAGTTTTTTTTTTTTAAAAAGACCCTTTAGCTAGGGATTGTGATCATAGTGTGTATGAAAGTCTGGGCATATGCAGTACAGTTTACAAGACCACAATCCAATCATACTATAATAGTTTATTACTGCTCTTTTTTATTTATTTAGTAAATCAGACACAATCAGTAAGCAGAGCAGAGATTCCTACCTTATCAGATGACTCCATGGGAGGTTCATAATTAGAAAGTGAGTTGCAAAGAAAGCAGTGTCTGGTTTATTGTCTCTTTAGCTAACCCATAGTGCTCTGGAAATTCTTTGTCATGTATTAAATGTTTATAGGTAAAAAATAAAAAGACAAAATGACAGCAATGAATTTCTTTTTAGTACAAAGCAGAAGCAGATGTCAAATGTTACTGCTCTTGAGTAAATGACACTTGCAAATAGAGTGCACATGTCATCAGGGAATTACAATATAACACTGTATTGTTTCATTATAGTTACTGTTTCATTCATATGTAGATCAAAGGTGTAACTTTGATCTGCATATGAAATCAGTAAAAGAAACCTTACAGATAAAAAAATAAATGATTAAATAGATTGTATTCCTAATCCCTTAAGCCCTATCCTTAACCGTTAGTTAACTCCGATCAACACTAAATACGGTATATACTTCCTCGCACCCCTTAGCTATTTTTTTTGCAGATTTCTCTTTATTTCTACTGTTTTTCCATCAAATTTACGTGTTTGTGTGTATATATATATAGATATATATATATATCTTGTGACAGCAGGAAGGTAAAGTCACCTGGTTGCATCCAGGGGGGTAGATATATTTCTCCCAGATTCAGGCTTTATGCCGACTTATACAACTAGGGAGTTGATGAAGCCCAGCTGAGGCTAGTGGGCTCATGAATGACTCATACCTCTAGGGAGAGTGCTGGGCGTCGTGAGGCAGGGAGTTGATGAGACCAGCTGAAGCCTGTCAGTTCGTTTAAGGCCTCTATAAAAACTCCCAGATTCATTAGGTGTTAGCTCATGCCTGGAACCAGACCTGTGTGGACTGTCTAGGGAGAGTGAACCCCTGTGCGGTGAGGCAAAGCCTGTGTGGCTATTTGTTTGGACTTTTACTAAACCAGGGACTTAGGGACTAGGACAGCACCAGGCTGATCCCAGTTGTTAGTTTAGGAAACCTGCATGTTTAGTCAGAGGTCAAACTGACCAGGATTTATTTTGTTTGTTTCTTTTTGGCTTTGCTGTGTTTTTGTCACTGTACATAGAGAAATAAACCGCACCTTTTGATTTTGAAAACCACAACCTCCGTCTGCTGGCCCTGTTTTTGTGTGGGGAGCCCAACCAGGGGGTCACACACACCCGCTACCGAGTTAACCCCCTCACAATCTATATATATTTTTTTTTTCCCAGTGTTGCATCGAAAAAGTACAACATTGAGGGGAAAACACCTTTTCCTTTGCAGATAAGCGTATCATGCTTTGTACCAGAAACATACACATAGTATAATTTTAAACAAGTAGTGTTCTGAAAGTAAAAAACTGTATGATATATTATTATAGACTTTGTAGGCACCGCAAGGATTACAATAGACTTAAAGCAGAGTTCCACCCAAAAGTGGAAGCTCCGCTTATCTGCTTCCTTGCTTTCTCCGGTGCCACATTTGGCACCTTTCAGGGGGGAATGGGTACCTGTTTTTGACCCGTCCCCACTTCTGGGAGACTGCGCTGCGGTGACATCCCCTCTGAAGTTCGGCCCCCCTCCTCCTTCTTCTGCCACCGGGCCAGTTAGAAAGCGCAGCACACTTCGGGCATGCGCACTATGGAACCGGCTGTGAAGCCGAAAGACTTTACTGACGGTTTCCCTTACCAAGAATGGTGGCGGCAGCACCCGAGAGCTGTTCCAAAACTTGGCTGGGGTGCCGACATTGTGGGATCCCAGGACAGGTACAGTAAGTGTCCATATATTAAAAGTCAGCAGCTACAGTATTTGTAGCTGCTGACTTTAATTTTTTTGTGGGGGGGCGTAACTCTGCTTTAACTGCTTGCCGACCGCCGCACGCAGATATACGTCTACAGCATGGCACGGGCAGGCAAAAGGTTGTATATATATGTTCCTCTATTAAGAAGCAGCATTGTGGTCGCGCGCTGCCGCAAGCTCCGTTACTCTGACCGCGGGTCCCGTGGACTCGATGTCCTCGGGCATACCCGCGATCGTGTCACGGTGAGAAAGAATGGGGAAATGCTGATGTAAACAAGCATTTCCCCAGTCTTCCTAGTGACAGGACAGTGACCACAGCTTCCTGTAATCAGAAGCGGTGATCACTGTCGTGTCACACTCAGCCCATCCCCCCTACAGTTAGAAGCACTCCCTAGGGCACACTTAACCCCTTCAGCGCCATCTAGTGGTTAACCCTTTCACTGCCAGTGTAATTTTCACAGTAATCAGTGCATTTTTATAACACTGATCGCTATAAAAATGACAATGGTCCCAAAAATGTGTCAAAAGTATCCGATGTGTCCGCCATAAAGTTGCAGTCACGATAAAAATCACAGATCTCCGCCATTACTAGTAAAAAAAAAAAAGTATAATAAAAATGCCATAATTCTATCCCCTATTTTGTAGACGCTATAACTTTTGCGCAAACCAATCAATATACGCTTATTGCATTTTTTTTACTAAAAATATGTATATGTATCGACCTAAACTGAGGAAAAAAAAAATTATATATTTTTTGGGGATATTTATTATAGCAAAAAGTAAAAAATATTGAATTTTTTTCAAAATTGTTGCTCTATATTTGTTTATAGCGCAGAAAATAAAAACCACAGAGGTGATCAAATACCACAAAAAGAAAGCTCTATTTGTGGGAAAAAAAAGGACGTAAATTTTGTTTGGGATCCACGTTGCACAACCGCGCAATTGTCAGTTAAAGCGTCACAGTGCCGAATTGCAAAAAGTGGCCTGGTCTTTGGCCAGCAAAATGGTCCGGGGCTTAAGTGGTTAAAGGATATACATTTTATTGAATAAAAAAATCATAAAAACAAGTAAGCAATTTTTACTCTTTACATGATTCAACTCCCCCTGTATACACAATTAATCATAGTGGTAAGTATAGAAGATACAGGGGAGTTCCACCGTCCTTGTGCTTGTACTTTTTACATGTTTTGCAGTTTCCCGTTTCTTCAAGAGAATGTGAAGATTAAGACACATGTGCATCTATATATAATTATGGAAAATACAACTTAGGTTTTCATGCATTTTCATAACAATAGATACACTATGCTTATTCATTGTACACTCACTAAAAAATATATGTCTCAGTCACATGAACAGTGTTTCAGATGTAATACTATCCCTGGGTGAGCATGGAGCCATACAACAGGAAAGGGGTACCCCTATATTAGGCAAAAGAAATGCCTAATATTAAAAAAATTCCATGCAAAATTGTTGATTTAACTTTGCCACTGTTTGCTAAGAGTTTGTATGTAGGATATATCAGTTTTTGTATTGATAGTACCGTATTTATCGGCGTATAACACGCACAGGCGTATAGTACGCACCCTAACTTTAAGAGGGAAGTTTCAGGAAAAAAACTTTACACAGCCCCCTGAGTATAAAACGCAGGTGCAGTTTACCCTCTATTTTCAGGGCAAAAAAGTGAGTGTTATACGCCAATAAATACAGTAATTATTTTTATTTTGTGATTATGTCTCTGTTGCAGGCCAAATGTCTTGATATGGTTTTCATATGAAGTCATGGCTCAACCTAACTGTCAGGGCAGAAATGAACACATTTTTTCTCAACTGACCAGCAGACTTTTCCTCCAGCTATCCTGAATATATCTACTATAGTCCTTTATTCAGACAAGTATCCAAGACACACAATTACATTAGGCCCCTTTTACACAGATGATCCGATCAGGTCTGCCTGCAGTTTTCAGGCTGACCTGGTTGGAGGGTCTACTATATTTTTCACTATGGACAGGTGGGTGTCTGATCAGGTCCACTAAAGAAAATCCTCTTCCATTTAGGCAAAGCAGATTGTAGGGTAGTTTGGGGTAAACAGACAGTGGGGTCAGTTTACTTCCGGCAACCTATACAGCGGAGTAGGCTCTGTCCAAATCTGAGTGGAATCTGAGTGGACACGATTGTGCCTTCTGCCCCACTGCTCCAATTTGTGAATTGAACCCCTGATGATCGGGCCTCCTGTGAAAAGGGTCTTATTCAAATGTCCAAATGTGTGCGGCTGTTTTTTAAAAGTATATTTATTTACAGTTATATGCTGTTCTAACTTTCACAATTAGCAACCAAACAAATTCATCACCATGGAAGTTTTTCCTACCATAGATAAATATTGATGAACCTAATGATAACTGGTAGGTTGCAATATTATTGCAGGGTTGTTTATGTTGACATGTGAAAAGTGATTATTTTTATCTTTAATATCACACAATAATTCAATAGATTTGCTCAAGATTCTGATTTTAACCAGACTAGAGCAGCTTACATTTTTATGAAAATTGTTAGAAATATACAGATATATTGCTCATGTATAAATATTAAAGATGAACAAAACAAGACGGTACTGATTAAAAATTGGCTCAGATCACACATATCCAAACTTATCTCAAACTCATTAGGTCTCCTGCCTACACTTACTCTTTTAGCTACTATATGTTGTTTTTTAGAGAGTACCATACTTTTTAAAGTGATTGTTAACGATCACCTTGTAAAACAAACCATTCAGTTTAAAATAAAAATGAAAGGCAAAACATTTTTTTATAGATATAAAAACCATTATAAATACCCTTTTTTATAAGTGATTCAATTCCCTCTAATCTCAGATGTATAAGAGCTGGGGGAGGAGAAGCAGCTACACGCTGAGCTTCCCAGTAAATGAATGTGTCAGGACAAGTCTGATTATTGGAGGAGAGTACACTGAGTTACCAGCCCAGCTAAAGAACTGCCTATGATGTGTTCTCCTGCTTAGCGTGGTCAGTTTTTAATAGGAAAGCAAGGGGACTTGCAGGAACACCAGGGATTTCACATAAAGGAAGCAATACAAAGAGAACAGGATACTTTCTCAAACAAGTACATTTTACTGCAGGTACATATCAGGAATATGAAGTGTTGGGGTAACAAACACTTTAAGCTTGCCTTACTTTTTGAAACATTAGCACAAAATTAAAAAGCATATTAGCTGGCATTAATATATTAAAACGAGTTGGAGTTTTAGACTTTATTTAATGACTCAAAGTGGTATCTCTGAGGAGGGATAGGACTTTAATTTTCAATAAGATGCTAAGGAAAATATGGTGGGTCCTGGATATACTGTAAATCAGGCCATACACGGTCGAATTTCAAACAAATTTTATTTTCAAAGTCAGAACGTTTTTTTTTTTGTGATCCGATGATGCCACCATTGATTTTTGAAATTCGTACGGGAATATTCTTTTCTCTCCTGGAATATTCTTTTCTCTCCGGGAATTTTCTTTTCTTGCACATGCACATTTTTTTTTCTATTACATTTCTCGCACGATTCTTCCACCATTGATTAGAAAATCGTTTGTTTTTCAAAAAATTTCCAACATGTCCGATTCCTCAAATTTGATTGCCGCATGAAAATCGGCTGTTGCTACAGCCCACTAATGGTGCGAAATTCGTGCGAAAATTCTTTGATACGATTTTTGAAAGAAAATTATTTCGAAATTCGAACCGTGTATGGCTGGCTTTACTGTAATGAACAGGGTTGTGAAAGTGAATTTGACATGGTATCAGTGGTTCTGATTTTAAGACATTTGCTGTTCTCTCAAGAAAAAAATTCTGAACCATCTGGATCACCAAAATTCTTTAATACATTTACAGTATATTCATTTATTATAGCAGCCAATGGGATATCCTCATTTATTTAATACATTTAATTTACATTAAAAACACTTTAAGTATTTTTAAATCATGACATATTCAAATGTATTAACCACTTAAGCCCCGGATCAATACGGGCCATTATGACCAGGCCCCTTTTTGCGATTCGGCACTGCGTCGCTTTAACTGACAATTGCACGGTCGTGCGACATGGTTCCCAAACAAAATTGGCGTTCTTTTTTTCCCACAAATAGAGCTTTCTTTTGGTGGTATTTGATCACCTTTGCGTTTTTTATTTTTTGCGATATAAACAAAAATAGAGCGAAAATTTTGAAAAAAATTACATATTTTTTACTTTTTTCTACAATAAGAATCCCCAAAAAATATATAAAAAAATATTTTTTTTCCTCAGTTTAGGCCGATACGTATTCTTCTACATGTTTTTGGTAAAAAAAATCGCAATCGGCGTGATTGGTTTGCGCAAAAATTATAGCGTTTACAAAATAGGGTATAGTTTTAAGGCATTTTTATTTATTTTATTTTTTTACTAGTAATTGCGGCGATCAGCGATTTTTTTCGTGACTGCAACATTATGGTGGACACATCGGACACTTTTGACACATTTTTGGGACCATTGTCATTTTCACAGCGATCAGTGCAATAAAAATGCACTGATTACTGTGAAAATTACACTGGCAGTGAAGGGGTTAACCACTAGGGGCGCTGAAGGGGTTAAGTGTGCCTAGGGGCGTGTTACTAACTGAGGGAGGGCGTGGCTACGACTGACACGTCACCGATCTCCGCTCTGATTACACAGAGCGGAGATCGCTGACATTGTCAGTAGAGGAGCGGGGAGATCTTGTGTTTACCGACGTCGGCAGTTAAAGGGCCATGTACAGGTACGTGATTGTGCCTGTACGAGCCATTCTGCCGACGTATATATACCGTGAGCAGTCGGCAAGTGGTTAAAATATATGCTTTCTATCCACATTTTTCATGTCTGTAGATGCAAAGAAATGCTTAGATACATCTTTAGCGTCATGTGTAAAAATTGAAATGTCACGGTACTGCCTATATATTTAAGGGTAGCACAGAGGAATAAATTGTGCATGAAATAAAAAGATAACTTCATTACTGAAAAGCAGAAAATAGATCACATGAAAATGTACCATGGAAAAATGCTGTGCTTGATCTGTCAGCAGCTATGAAAAAAAGATACAAATTTGCTCTTCAATCTAATGTTCAATTTTGTTCCTATTGCTGTCTGTGCAATAAAATTAGGTATAGTATGGTATGTTTTCTGTCATTATAAATTGAATTAGCATAACAGTGCACAATTTAATATTCTTTCAGTGTCAGGCAAATTTAACACAGCTTTGGAGAAATTTATAAATGCATAATAGTCAAGTGTGTGTGTGGATTCAAAACTGTATGAGTCACTGAATAAAACTGAGATTGAAGTGATAGGAAATAAGACAACTATCAAAAGATCTTTGTTTTTTCTAGACTTTCCCATATTCATGCATGCTGACATTCCATGAGCAGGCACTTGTTTAAAAAAGTGGTGATGTTACTGTCTAACCTTATTTCCATGGATAGTGATGTCTCGGAAAGGAATTTTATATGTATACAGTCCCAACAACAAAAAGTGATTGAATCTTTACAGAGTATTAAATAATGTAACTCTGTGTTTACTTTGAATATCGAATCATGTGTAAGGGAAATAAAAAAGCAGGATTTGTTCTTGCACAATACTAGTTTACACAGCAATACCCATTTTAAAAAGTTCAGCAAACACAAATTTTGCTATAGGAAAAGTCTCTACACTTCAAAAAAAAATAAAAGATTACTGCGTGAACCTGAATAAGTATACTAAATATACAGTATGTAATGCTACCCCCGCAGGGACTGCTGACATTATCCAGTTCTTTCCCAAACATAGGCTGCCAATCTTTCACTTTGGCTCCAATAAACTAGGTCTAGGTGTTGCCTTTTTATAAATTATTGCTTGTAGAACTTGTAACAGGAGAGTTGTTGGAGCATGAGTTACTCCAGTAACATTACTCAAAGGGCACTATTCTACTTGTGGGTACAGGGATAGCCCAAGGGCTCACAGCTGAAAACCACGAGGCATCTGGTTACCCTGCAAGGCTGCACAGCTATAAGTAACCAGTGCAATTGTAGGATGCCACACAGTCAAAAGGGGGTCTTTACTAACAATTCCCCAAGAGAGCTGCCTCCTTCCAGACTCCTCTGGACACAGTCTAGTGAGTGTGAGTCTTCCTCTACAGACCCAATCCTCTTGTAGAGAAATCCTGCTGTCTGGACCTGGATCAGCTGCAGAGGTGTCTTCCAGCAGCCAGCAGATCCCAGTAATCAGTCTTCACCTGATGCTGGCTGCTGGGGTAGGGGTATGTAGCTAGTATTTAGTCCTCTACATTTCTCTCTTGCTTCACCAGTTTTCCTGATAGCCATTTTATGCTGGCTGACCTATCGTGAGTAGGGATGAGCTTCGTGTTCGAGTCGAACATACGTTCGACTCGAACATCGGCTGTTCGATTGTTCGACGAAGATCGAACGATTTGGGCCGTTCGCGCCAAATTCGAGTGACGCGAACGGCCCACAATGCACTACGCCATCGCAGTGTCATCCAGGCGCTGTGATTGGCCAAGCATGCACTGTGACCCCGCATGCTTGGCCAATCACAGCGCCGGCAGCGAGGAGAGCAATGATTGGCCACAGGCAGGATGCCTGTGGCCAATTATTGCTGAGGGTGTTTAGTACAAGCCCCACACTATAAAAGGCCGCCAGCACGGCGGCCTAGTGTAGTGTGTTCCGGAGCAGGGATAGAGCAGCATAGGCAGGGACAGTGACTTTTATTTCTTTCTTGCTTAACCTGGATTCCTTTAGTTTAGGGAAAGAGAAGGATAGGTAGGGAGAGTGTCAGTGTGTTTTGTGCTTGTGCTATAGTGTGCTTAAAAAAAAACATTTTTTCTAGGGACAGAAAACTGTAGGTAGGGAGAGTGTCAGTTTCTTTCACTGTGCAAGTCCTTGTTTCCAGGGACCTGGAAGGACAGTGAGTGAATTCTCCTTGTGCTATATTGTGCTTAAAAAAAAACATTTTTTCTAGGGACAGAAAACTGTAGGTAGGGAGAGTGTCAGTTTCTTTCACTGTGCAAGTCCTTGTTTCCAGGGACCTGGAAGGACAGTGAGTGAATTCTCCTTGTGCTATATTGTGCTTAAAAAAAAACATTTTTTCTAGGGACAGAAAACTGTAGGTAGGGAGAGTGTCAGTTTCTTTCACTGTGCAAGTCCTTGTTTCCAGGGACCTGGAAGGACAGTGAGTGAATGCTCCTTGTGCTATAGTGTGCTTAAAAAAAACATTTTTTCTAGGGACAGAAAACTCTAGGTAGGGAGAGTGTCAGTTTCTTTCACTGTGCAAGTCCTTGTTTCCAGGGACCTGGAAGGACAGTGAGTGAATTCTCCTTGTGCTATAGTGTGCTTAAAAAAAACATTTTTTCTAGGGACAGAAAACTGTAGGTAGGGAGAGTGTCAGTTTCTTTCACTGTGCAAGTCCTTGTTTCCAGGGACCTGGAAGGACAGTGAGTGAATTCTCCTTGTGCTATATTGTGCTTAAAAAAAACATTTTTTCTAGGGACAGAAAACTGTAGGTAGGGAGAGTGTCAGTTTCTTTCACTGTGCAAGTCCTTGTTTCTAGGGACTGGGAAGGACAGTGAGTGAATTCTCCTTGTGCTATAGTGTGCTTAAAAAAAACATTTTTTCTAGGGACAGAAAACTGTAGGTAGGGAGAGTGTCAGTTTCTTTCACTGTGCAAGTCCTTGTTTCTAGGGACTGGGAAGGACAGTGAGTGAATTCTCCTTGTGCTATAGTGTGCTTAAAAAAAACATTTTTTCTAGGGACAGAAAACTGTAGGTAGGGAGAGTGTCAGTTTCTTTCACTGTGCAAGTCCTTGTTTCAAGGGACAGAGAAGGACACCTGAAGGTAGCCCTTATTGCTTTTTTCCCATCTCCCTGCAGGCTATCTATTAGAATGTCTGGAAGGCAAACAAGGAGAGGCAGACAGTCAGGAGGCAATAAAAGAGGGCAAGCAGGCTCTGTGTCTGGGGGCAACAGTGCTGGTCGTGGACGCGGTGCATTGTCATCAGCACATGGCCATGGGACACGCTTGTCCTTCTTTTCCGCAGCTGGACATGTTGAGCCACATCATGCCGAAGACTTGGTAGAGTGGATGACCAAGCCCTCCTCCTCCTCCTCATCCTCTCTCACCCAGGCTCAGGGTACTGGCAAAGCAGCTGCCAAAGCGTCCTCTTCCCTGGTATCAATGTCAGACTCATCATCAGTCACTCCTTCCCTAGACCCACCATGTCCTCCTCCTGAGGAGTCCCCCGAACTGTTTGAGCACAGTGTTGGGTACATGCTCCAGGAGGATGCCCAGCGTTTCGAAGGGTCTGATGATGAAACCCAGCTACAGGAAGGCAGTAGGGTGAGAGCAGACAGAGGGGATGCTCAAGAAGGACACCAATCTGGCAGTCATGTTCCAGCAGCTGCAGCATACTGCCAGATTGGCTCCAGTGATGAGGAGGGAGGGGATGATGAGGTCACTGACTCCACGTGGGTGCCTAATAGGAGAGAGGAGGAGGAGGATGAGGAGGAGGCACATCTCCAACGAGACAGGATGCCCTTTGGTGGCCAGCGTAAGGGCAGTACACCGACGGAATCACACCGCAGAGCTCCGCCTGTGCAGGGCGCTGCCTCTGCCCGTCATTCAAAAAGTTCCTTGGTGTGGGCCTTTTTTGAGGCTAGTGCATCAGATCGCACAGCTGCTGTTTGCAACATATGTCTCAAGCGTATATCGCGTGGCCAAAACATCAGCCGCTTGGGTACCACATGCCTGACCAGACATATGTTGACCTGCCATGCAGCTCGTTGGCAAGCCTACCTCAAAGACCCACACCAAAGAACAAAGCGGACCTCTCCTTGCACCGCATCAGCTGGGATCTCCAACCCCACTATAACTTCAGTCCTCTCTGAAACATGCACTGAGAGGAATGAAGGTGTAGAATTAGGTGTGTCACAGCCAAGTACTTGCGGCCACTCTGCTAGCAGTACACCGACGTCCGATTCTAGCAGGCAAATTTCCCTGCCCCAGCTGCTGGACCGTCAAAAGAAGTTCACTCCCAGCCATCCACATGCCCAGCGGTTGAATGCTAGCTTGGCTAAATTGCTAGCGCTTCAACTGCTGCCTTTTCAGTTGGTAGACTCGGCCCCCTTCCGTGAGTTTGTGCAATGTGCGGTTCCTCAGTGGCAGGTTCCCAAACGCCACTTTTTCTCACGGAAGGCTATTCCGGCTCTCTACTGGCATGTGGAAGGCAATGTCTTGGCCTCGCTGGACAGGGCGGTCAGCGGTAAGGTGCATATTACCGCTGACTCATGGTCCAGCAGGCATGGACAGGGACGTTACCTTTCTTTCACGGCCCATTGGGTCACTCTTTTGGCAGCTGGGAAGGATGCAGGACAAGGTGCAGTAGTGTTGGAGGTTGTTCCACCGCCACGCCTCCAAAATGCTACTACTGGTTGTGACACACCTCTCTCCTCCACCCCCTCCTCTTCTTCTTCCTCCATGGCCTCTTCCTGTGGTTTGTCCTATGAACCAGCGGTGCTCCGTAGCCGTTCACGGGGCTACGCAAGTACGCAGGCAAAAAGATGCCATGCCGTGCTTGCGCTGGTGTGTTTGGGGGACAGAAGCCACACTGGGGCAGAGGTCCTGTCTGCTCTGCAGGGCCAGGCCGAAAAGGTGGTTGACGCCACGCCAGCTTAAGCCAGGAATGGTGGTTTGCGACAATGGCACCAACCTCCTCTCCGCCCTCCGACAGGGACAACTGACCCATGTGCCCTGTGTGGCTCACGTCCTTAACCTGGTGGTGCAGCGGTTCTTGGGCAGGTACCCGGGCTTACAGGATGTCCTGAGGCAGGCCAGGAAAGTCTGTGTGCATTTCCGCAGATCTTATAATGCCAGTGCTCGCCTGGCTGAGCTGCAAAAGGAGTTGAACCTGCCCAAGAACCGCCTTATATGTGACATGCCCACCAGGTGGAACTCAACGTTGGCCATGCTGCAGCGGCTGCACACGCAGCAGAGGGCCATCAATGAGTACCTGTGCGACTACGGCACCAGGACAGGGTCAGGGGAGCTTGGTTTTTTTTCTCCACGCCAGTGGGGCATGATCAGGGATGCATGCACTGTCCTGGCACCATTTGAGGAGGCCACGAGGATGGTGAGCAGTGACAGTGCATGCATCAGTGACACTGTACCTCTTGTCCACCTGTTGGAGCACACGCTGCGTGGAATAATGGACAGGGCACTTGAGGCAGAACAGAGGCAGGAAGAGGAGGACTTCCTTGCCTCTCAAGGCCCCCTTTACCCAGACAGTGTTCCTTCTGTCCCACCCATCGCACAGGAAGAGGAAGAGGAGGAGGAGGAGGAGGAGGAGGAGGAGGATTGTGTCAGCATGGAGGTGGAGGCTGGCACTCAGCATCATCAGCAGCAGTCTTTTAGGGATGATTTACAGTCCCAAGAAACCAGTGGACTTGTACGTGGCTGGGAGGAGGTGACTGCGGATCATGTCGTCCTTAGTGACCCAGAGGACTCCGGAGCGAATGCCTCAGCAAACCTACGCTGCATGGCCTCCCTGATCCTGCAAAGTCTGCGGAAGGATCCTCGCATTCTTCGGATCAAGGAGAGGGACCATTACTGGCTGGCCACTCTCCTTGATCCACGGTACAAGGGTAAGGTTGCGGACCTTATGTTACCGTCGCAGAGGGAGCAGAGGATGAGACAACTCCGGGAGGCCTTGCAGAAAGGTCTGTGCAACGCGTTCCCAGAGACTGGGAGGTTACAAACTCCTGGTCCAGGACAACGAGTTGCTGAGGCTTCGGCCAGTCAAAGAAGGAGCGGTGGGGAAGGTGGCCGTCTGACCGATGCGTTCAGACAATTCTTTAGTCCGCAGCCTCAAAGTATGATCGGTTCCAGCAACCATCGCCAGCGTCTGATAAACATGGTGCAGGAATATCTAGGGGCAAGGTCAGACTTGGACACCTTCCCCACCGAAAATCCTCTGGCTTACTGGGTCTTGAGGATGGATCACTGGCCAGAGCTTGCACAGTATGCAATTGAGCTACTGGCCTGTCCTGCATCCAGCGTTCTTTCGGAACGCACATTCAGTGCTGCTGGAGGATTTGTCACGGATCACAGGGTGCGCCTGTCCACCGACTCGGTTGATCGACTGACTTTCATCAAGATGAACCAGTCTTGGATCACCACCAGCTACCACACACCTGATGCTGATATAACAGACTAATTGATTTTAACATGTCACGTCCCTTCAAGACTGATGCTGATGCTGAGTGCCTGTGCTGTTATGTTGACTGGCTATCCTCCTCCTCCGAGTCCTCAATGATACGATTGATGATGATAGCTTGGAAGATCATTTTTGTTTATGGGTGCCGCCACCAGTGGCTAAGGCCCAATTTTTCAGCCCCTGTTTTACAGGGGCGTGTACTTACAATTTTTTTAGCAATAATTTGCCATAGGGCTCATTGCTGTGCTCCAAGTACAGTATCTGTGAGGGGTTGTAGTGTTGTGCCACCAGTGCCTAAGGCCCAATTTTTCAGCCCCTGTTTAACAGGGGCGTGTCATTACAATTTTTGAAGCAATACTTTGCAACAGGGCTCATTGCTGTGCTCCAAGTACAGTATCTGTGAGGGGTTGTAGTGTTGTGCCACCAGTGCCTAAGGCCCAATTTTTCAGCCCCTGTTCAACAGGGGCATGCAATTACAATTCTTGATGTAATAATTCACAGCAGGGCCCATTCCTGCACCCACCAAGAGTAACTCTGAGGGCTTACAGTGTTGTGGCAACGCCACCACCACCACCACCACGAAAGGCCCAATTTTTCAGCCACTGTTCAAAAGGGGCATGTAATTACAATTCTTGATCTAATAATTCACAGCAGGGCCCATTCCTGCACCCACCAAGAGTAACTCTGAGGGCTTACAGTGTTGTGGCAACACCACCACCACCACCACGAAAAGCCCAATTTTTCAGCCCCTGTTCAACAGGGGCATGCAATTACAATTCTTGATCTAATAATTCACAGCAGGGCCCATTGTTGCACCCACCAAGAGTAACTGTCAGGGCTTACAGTGTTGTGGCACCAGCACCACCATCAAAGCCCCAATTTTTACTACCACTGTTCAACAATTATATGTAATTAAAATTCCTGATATAATAGTTGACAGCAGGGCGTTCCAGCACCAACCAAGAGTAACTGTGAGTGCTTACAGTGTTGTGCCAACACCAACAACTAAGGGGCCTATTTCTGCAGAGTATATACGGCAGGTCCCTACTTTCAAACATCCAACTTACAAACGACTCCTACTTGCAAACGAAAGAAGACAACAGGAAGTGAGAGGAAATCTACCCCTAGGAAGGAAAATTCTCTCCTGTAAGAATAAATATGGGAGAAAGGTGTCTCCTCTGTACTGATGCTTTATCAGCAATCCTTGTTTCAAGAAAAACACCACATTTCAAAAACAGTTGTCATTGGGACGGAAAGTGAGGTGAAATGTTCTGAACAGGGGCACAGACAGCAAAACAAATGTTACAGGGGTGATAACCCTTACCTATGTTTCCCAAAAAGTTTAAAAATAGATTTTTGGGCTGGAGCTACAGTTCAACAATGTACCTGTTCAAAATTACAAACACATTCTACATAAGAACAAACCTACAGTCCCTGTCTTGTATGCACCGCCTGTATACGGCTGTTCAGAGTATATAGGGCCTTTTTTATTTTATGTGCGGGGTTCCCCTTAATATCCATACAAGACCCAAAGGGGCTGGTAATGGGCTGGGGTAGGGGGGGGGGGGTCATGGGGTAGCTATGCCATTTTTCTTAAAAAAAATATTACCGGGACCAGACATTACATTAAAGCCGCAAGAAGTTTTAAATGGCTTTTTTTTTCCTTTAGAAGTGTCATTTTGTGCAGGGACAGTTCTAAACACGGGAAACACGTGGCACTTCACAGGCATACTTTAGACACCCCCCAGGTACGATATTTAAAGGAATATTTGACTTTTTTTTTTCACTTTATGCATCATTAAAATGACTGCTCCCGAAAAACGACCGTTTTTAAAACTTCTTTTTGCATTGATACATGTCCCCTGGTGCAGAACCCGGGTTCCCAAACCCTTTTTAGGACAATAACATGCATAATAGTTGTTATAATTAGCACTTTAGAATTCGAACGTTCGCATCCATTGTATTTAATAGGGTTCTAATGTTCGTACGAACTTTCGGTCCGTTCGCGGGTTCTGGTGCGAACCGAACCCGGGGGTGTTCGGCTCATCACTAATCGTGAGCCTAGATCATGATTCTGATCCTGCTCCTGTATCTGTACCATGTATCCTGCTGCGTTGTATCTTCTCCTGTTCCTGATTCCCAGCCCTGATTCCCCTTTCTGACTGTTTCTTACACCTCCAGTTTTACCCTGTTGATCCATGCCCCCCTTTTGTCTGTATTATTATTTTTATTATACAGGATTTATATAGCGCCAACAGTTTACGCAGCGCTTTACAATATAAAAGGGAGACAATATAGTTATAATACAATAAAATACAAGAGGATTAAAAGGGCCCTGCTCAGAAGAGCTTACAATCTAATAGGGTGGGGCAGGTGGTAAAAAAGGTTGTAACTGTGTCGAATGAGCTGATGGAAGTGGTAAAAGATTAGTTGGAGACGTGATAGGTTTCCCTGAAGAGATGAGTTTTCAGGGATCGCCTGAAGGTAGCAAGAGTAAGGGATATCAGGACAGGTTGAGGTAGCGAGTTCCAGAGGATGGGAGAGGCTCTGGAGAAATCCTGGAGATGAGCATGGGAGGAGGAGACGAGAGAGCTTGTCAGTAGGAGGTCTTGAGAAGAGCGGAGAGGACGGTTTGGGATATGTTTGGAGACAAGATTGGTGATGTAGCTCGGGGCAGAGTTGTGGATGGCTTTGTAGGTTGTGGTTAGTATTTTAAATTTAATTTGCTGGGTTATCGGGAGCCAGTGTAGGGATTGGAGGAGAGGGTTGGCAGACACTGAGCGGCTGGTAAGGTGGATAAGTGTGGCAGCAGCATTCATGATAGACTGAAGAGGGGATAGCCTATGGAGAGGAAGACCAATGAGAAGGGAGTTGCAATAGTCAAGGTGAGAGATAACAAGGGAGTGAATGAGGAGCTTGGTGGTTTCATTTGTTAAAAAGGGGTGAATTTTAGAGATGTTACGGAGGTGAATTCTACAAACTTTTGACAACGATTGGACTTGAGGCTGAAATGACAAGTCAGAGTCTAGGATTACACCTAGTACCCTGGCGTGAGGGGGAGGGACTGATAGTTGCATTGTTGATTTTGATGGAAAGGTCATGGAGGGGGGCACGGGCAGGGGGGGATATTAGTAACTCAGTTTTAGAGAGATTTAGTATATTACATGATATATAGTACATTTATTTTGTTAGTTGGATACTTGGCCACCTCCATTCCTGCTGATGGGGTCCAGCGCCTTGCCTGCTGATGGGGTCCAGTCTGCCTTCATGCCTGCTGATGGGGTCTAGTACCCCTTCATGCCTGCTGATGGGGTAAGTCCACTGCCAAGCCTGCCTCTAATGATCTGCTGTCTGCTGCATAGCCTTTCTCTGATGATCCCTTCTCAGCTGTCCAGCTTGCCTCTCATGATCTGCTGCACAGCTAGACTTTGCTGATTCTCTGCCCACTGCCCAGCAAGATTTTGCTGATTCCCTGCCCACTGACCAGCTGCACTTTGCTGATTCTCTGCCTGCTGTCCAGTTGGACTATGTTAACAGAGTTGACCCCTCGCCAACTGATGGGTCTGCCACTCCCAACTTAAGTTTCCATTGTTGTAACATGCCTTGCATAGGGTTACCTGTTTAGTCTAAAATCCCTATTGTTGCCTGTTCTGAGTTTTTTTTGCAGCCGTCTTGTCCTGTTGTGTCAAGGCTTGGTGACCCAGATACCCCCTTTGAATGCACTGCACTCGCTATCACAGCCCCAGTATTAGAGATCTCCCATGGAAGGGCAGAGTTCTATTTGAACCTTGTCCTGACCTAGGCACTATCTCTTCAATCTGAGGTAGACATGTGCATTCGTTTTCGTCCGAATGCATTTTCGTCCGAATTTCAGCTATTTTCGTTATCGTTTTAACAAACGAAAACGAAAGCACAGAATCCGAAAACCGAAAGATCCGACATAAAAAAATGCTTTATTTTCGTTTTCGTTGCTACAACAGTTCGATATAGATAGGAGATTCGACGTGACGCTGACAATAACAATCTGTGTCTATCGAACCTGTGGTCGAATGTGCCTAACCTTAACTCTATTAGTCCAAGATTATTCTACATAGGAGAGAAAAGATTCGACATTATAGAGAGAAAAGATTCGACATAGGAGAGAAAAGATTTGTTATTATAGAGAGAAAAGATTCGACATAGGAGAGAAAGATTCGACATAGGAGAGAAAAGATTCGACATAGGAGAGAAAAGATTCGACATAGGAGAGAAAAGATTTGTTATTATAGAGAGAAAAGATTCGACATAGAGAGAAAAGATCACTGCTGGAATTGGGTGGGGGAAGTAAAATAAAAATAAAGTTGATGATGAATGTTATTGGCTGATTGTAACCAAAGAGGAGGAGCAGTAAAATAGCTAGAATGACGAAGATTCGACAAAGCATCGAAAGTTAGAAGATTCGACGGTGCAGCAAAACTGTACGACGCTGCAATCGTACATTTCCGGTCAAATGCTTCCTCCCATAGGCTATAGAAGAATTCTAATGTTGGTTGACTAGTAATAGTAATGAATAAATATAATTATTACTAGTCATACAACATTAGAATTCTTCTATAGCTTGTGGGCGGAACATTCGACCGGAAATGTATGATTGCAGCGTCGTACAGTTTCACTGCTTCGTCGAATCTTCTTTGAACATTCGACAGACACCATAAGCCTTCAATGACAGATTCGACCTTAATTAATTCAGATTTTCGGACGAATGCAATTTCTAACGAAAAACAAAATAAATAAAAACGAATTTCGGGAGTAACTAAATAAATTTATTTTTCAGACGAAAACGAAATTCCGAAACGAAATATTTCAGTGTGCACATGTCTAATCTGAGGTGCATTAGGGGACCTGGGTAACCTATGCCTTGGGAAGATCTGTGTGGCTGTTAAAATGTGCAACAGTTGCTAGCAACCCAGATGTGGAAGGTCCAGTCATGATGGAACACTCTGGCATCAGGGTATATGTATGGACCAGGGACTCTGGTGTTAAGCCTTCAGGTTGCCTTTGGAATCCCAGCATTGGGACATTTGTTGCATTGGGGAATTGTATGCTTCAAGTGTTGCACCTCCTCAAGGATTTGACCTGCAAGGACCAGACAGTTTTCAGACCCGGTGGCAGGGTACACATTCAGCTTCCAGACCTTGGTGGTAGGGCACATAGCCAGTTACCAGCCCAGGACAACACGCCATCCCACGCCAACCTGGATTACCAGTATCAAAGCATTTTTTAGAGCAGGGACATAAAGATTTGGATCTGCGATTTATGGCTCTGGAAGAAGTTTATAGAGATAAGAAAGTGGGTGACAGGATTTTAAAGCTGAAACAAAGAGAGGTATGGTGAATTAACAGATTACAGTCCCTGCATCCTGATGGGATGAACAGGGACTATGATCTATACTTGTTCGTATGATGAATATGAGGATTGATTCTATGCTCTTTTCTACTGTAGGTTGAGCAGAGAGATACAGAGAAATTGAATGTTCTTTGGAGACGAGTCATGAAAAGATACAATGTTTAAAGCAAGTCTGCATTTGATGAATTTTTGCAACTATGTAAATAAATGTGTCATTGTTTTTTGTCTTTGTGGGTATTAGTAAGTTTAGGGAGGTAAGGAGTAGTAAAAATGATTAATGTGAAATGTCTGTGTTAGTCTGCATAGATTGGTGTACAGCACAGAGAGGGTTATAATAGATTAGGCGGGGTGATATGGGATACACCTGTTTGGCCACATCTTGTGGTGTTGGTATATAGGTGCTGCCACATTATATATGTCTTGAATATTTTTCAGTTAAAAAATGTTTGCATTGGAGATCGTGTCCCATCGTCTTTTTTTACTGAATATTGGTGGATCATTGGGAGCCCACCCTGACACTGCTCCAGGAAAGCACAGAGATAAAAGGGAAGTAACTCCCCCCATTATTTGATATATATATATATATATATATATATATATATATACACATTTTTTCATATATTACAGTGTTTATAGCATATCAGTAGAATGACTGTTCAACTGAAGTGGCCACACATTGATTGAAATTCGTCTGATCCCTGTTAAACTGGCCGATTTTTTTTGATCCAGTTATGGCCACCTTAAGTGCTGTAAATGAGATCTTTCTGGATTCCTAACTTCCCTGTCAATCATTATTATACTAGTAGAAATAACCTATTGTTAACTAGTATGATAATTAGTGACAGATTTAAGCCTGGTACACACTATTATTTTTTTCTCTCATTCAACCCAGTGGAGCGTTAGTACGTTAGTACAGCAATCTCCCCCACTGAGCGGATATGTTCTGATCAGTGCTCTCAGACATTGTTTTCCAGCATACTCCATGCTCCATGCTGTAGGACTGGCTGGCTTACACACAGGGGCGGGCTGGGGCAGGAGGCAGGCATGCAATTTCCCCCCAGGATGATCTGATTCTCGATAAAAAGGCCGATCTGCTGCCAGCTAGGAACTGTGCATGTGCAGTTCCATAGTTGGCCGAGTGGTGAGTGTTACTGCTCAAGCAAGGCTGGCAGGGCTGGATAACATCCCAGAAGTGTGCAGAAACATTTGTGCTGTGAGTGGACATCTGTCCTGTCACAGTGCTGTTGTCTGCATCTGAGTCTGTGTCCTTTCATTTCAGAGCACACCCGAATGGAAGAGGGTGGATCCTCTCTGCCTCCCTCCAGCCCCCTCTCTCACTGTGCCCGCCCACACTCTTTGCTGCTTCTGTGAATAGAATGTGTGGGCGGGAACGTTTAAACTGAGCAGTCAGTGTCCTGTATGAAACGCTCTGGATGGAGGCTGATGACTGAGCCAGTGAGCCTCCTGCTGGGTCCTTCCTTCCAAGTAAGTGAGTGAGTTGTGACAGGCCTCTCTCTAAACCCCCCCCCCTCTCTGCAGCTAAAGAAGTTTCCATCAGCAGCTTGTGCATTACCTGGTCCTATGTACTATGAATTGGGTTCCCACTGGTGTGTCACAGTCTGGCTGCAGTGTTGGTGATTTCAGTCTTTCTGCATGCTACCCCCCTCAGTCCCATAGACTTCTATTAGTTTGCACATTTTTGCTGCATTTTCTGAAAGTGCACAAAAATGTCTGCATGCTGCATCTTTGGTGCCCTTTAAAAAGAATGCAGCAAAAACGCACAACCTAAGACAAGCCTATGGGACTCCGGCTAAGCAAAACTGTGCACACAAGCCCTGCAAAAGCTTGTACACACTTCCAGCAGACACTGTCACTCTGCTGAAAAGTGATCCATGCTCAGGTCACTTTTGCTAGTACTCAGCATCTCCAACTGGACCTGTCAGTTTTTTTTTGTTCAACTCGCTAGGTTGAGCGAAAAAAAAACAAAAACTAGTGGTGTGTACAAGGCTTTACTATGTTGATACGGGAATCAAATAATTTTTCTTGAGGTGTGGTCTCTCTGTGCAGGGAAATGTGGAGCAGTCTCTCTCTGTGCAGGGAAATGTGGAGTGGTCTCTCTCTAACTCTGTGCAGGGAAATGTGGAGCGGTCTCTCTCTCTCTCTGTGCAGGGAAATGTGGAGCGGTCTCTCTCTCTCTCTGTGCAGGGAAATGTGGAGCGGTCTCTCTCTCTCTCTGTGCAGGGAAATGTGAAGCGGTCTCTCTCTCTGTGCAGGGAAATGTGGAGCGGGGTCTCTCTCTCTCTGTGCAGGGAAATGTGGAGCGGGGTCTCTCTCTCTCTCTGTGCAGGGAAATGTGGAGCGGTCTCTCTCTCTCTCTCTCTCTGTGCAGGGAAATGTGGAATGGTCTCTCTCTCTCTTTGTGCAGGGAAATGTGGAGCTCTCTTTCTCTCTCTCTCTCTGTGCAGGGAAACGTGGAGCGGTCTCTCTCTCTGTGCAGGGAAATGTGGAGTGGTCTGTCTCTCTCTCTCTCTGTGCAGGGAAATGTGGAGCGGGGTCTCTCTCTCTCTGTGCAGGGAAATGTGGAGCGGGGTCTCTCTCTCTCTCTCTCTGTGCAGGGAAATGTGGAATGGTCTCTCTCTCTCTTTGTGCAGGGAAATGTGGAGCTCTCTTTCTCTCTCTCTCTGTGCAGGGAAACGTGGAGCGGTCTCTCTCTCTGTGCAGGGAAATGTGGAGTGGTCTGTCTCTCTCTCTCTCTCTGTGCAGGGAAATGTGGAGCGGTCTTTCTCTCTCTCTGTGCAGGGAAATGTGGAGCGATCTCTCTCTGTGCAGGGAAATGTGGAGCGGTCTCTCTCTCTCTCTCTGTGTAGGGAAATGTGGAGCGGTCTCTCTTTCTCTCTCTCTGTGCAGGGAAATGTGGAGCGGTCTCTCTCTCTGTGCAGGGAAATGTGGAGCGGTCTCTCTCTCTCTCTGTGCAGGGAAATGTGGAGCGGTCTCTCTCTCTCTCTCTGTGTAGGGAAATGTGGAGCGGTCTCTCTTTCTCTCTCTCTGTGCAGGGAAATGTGGAGCGGTCTCTCTCTCTGTGCAGGGAAATGTGGAGCGGTCTCTCTCTCTCTCTGTGCAGGGAAATGTGGAGCGGTCTCTCTCTGTGCAGGGAAATGTGGAGCGGTCTCTCTCTCTCTGTGCAGGGAAATGTGGAGCGGTCTCTCTCTCTCTCTGTGCAGGGAAATGGGGAGCGGTCTCTCTCTGTGCAGGGAAATGTGGAGCGGTCTCTCTCTCTCTCTGTGCAGGGAAATGTGGAGCAGTCTCTCTCTCTGTGCGGGGAAATGTGGAGCAGTCTCTTTTTCTCTCTCTCTGTGCAGGTAAATATGGAGTGGTCTCTCTCTGTGCAGGGAAATGTGGAGCGGTCTCTCTCTCTCTGTGCAGGGAAATGTGGAGCGGTCTCTCTCTCTCTGTGTGCAGGGAAATGTGGAGCGGTCTCTCTCTCTCTGTGCAGGGAAATGTGGAGCGGTCTCTCTCTCTCTGTGCAGGGAAATGTGGAGCGGTCTCTCTCTCTCTGTGCAGGGAAATGTGAAGCGGTCTCTCTCTCTGTGCAGGGAAATGTGGAGCGGTCTCTCTCTCTCTCTCTCTGTGCAGGGAAATGTGGAATGGTCTCTCTCTCTCTTTGTGCAGGGAAATGTGGAGCTCTCTTTCTCTCTCTCTCTGTGCAGGGAAACGTGGAGCGGTCTCTCTCTCTGTGCAGGGAAATGTGGAGTGGTCTGTCTCTCTCTCTCTCTCTGTGCAGGGAAATGTGGAGCGGTCTTTCTCTCTCTCTGTGCAGGGAAATGTGGAGCGATCTCTCTCTGTGCAGGGAAATGTGGAGCGGTCTCTCTCTCTCTCTCTGTGTAGGGAAATGTGGAGCGGTCTCTCTTTCTCTCTCTCTGTGCAGGGAAATGTGGAGCGGTCTCTCTCTCTGTGCAGGGAAATGTGGAGCGGTCTCTCTCTCTCTCTGTGCAGGGAAATGTGGAGCGGTCTCTCTCTGTGCAGGGAAATGTGGAGCGGTCTCTCTCTCTCTGTGCAGGGAAATGTGGAGCGGTCTCTCTCTCTCTCTGTGCAGGGAAATGGGGAGCGGTCTCTCTCTGTGCAGGGAAATGTGGAGCGGTCTCTCTCTCTCTCTGTGCAGGGAAATGTGGAGCAGTCTCTCTCTCTGTGCGGGGAAATGTGGAGCAGTCTCTTTTTCTCTCTCTCTGTGCAGGTAAATATGGAGTGGTCTCTCTCTGTGCAGGGAAATGTGGAGCGGTCTCTCTCTCTCTGTGCAGGGAAATGTGGAGCGGTCTCTCTCTCTCTGTGTGCAGGGAAATGTGGAGCGGTCTCTCTCTCTCTGTGCAGGGAAATGTGGAGCGGTCTCTCTCTCTCTGTGCAGGGAAATGTGGAGCGGTCTCTCTCTCTCTGTGCAGGGAAATGTGAAGCGGTCTCTCTCTCTGTGCAGGGAAATGTGGAGCGGTCTCTCTCTCTCTCTGTGCAGGGAAATGTGGAATGGTCTCTCTCTCTCTTTGTGCAGGGAAATGTGGAGCTCTCTTTCTCTCTCTCTCTGTGCAGGGAAACGTGGAGCGGTCTCTCTCTCTGTGCAGGGAAATGTGGAGTGGTCTGTCTCTCTCTCTCTCTGTGCAGGGAAATGTGGAGCGGTCTTTCTCTCTCTCTGTGCAGGGAAATGTGGAGCGATCTCTCTCTGTGCAGGGAAATGTGGAGCGGTCTCTCTCTCTCTCTCTGTGTAGGGAAATGTGGAGCGGTCTCTCTTTCTCTCTCTCTGTGCAGGGAAATGTGGAGCGGTCTCTCTCTCTGTGCAGGGAAATGTGGAGCGGTCTCTCTCTCTCTCTGTGCAGGGAAATGTGGAGCGGTCTCTCTCTGTGCAGGGAAATGTGGAGCGGTCTCTCTCTCTCTGTGCAGGGAAATGTGGAGCGGTCTCTCTCTCTCTCTGTGCAGGGAAATGGGGAGCGGTCTCTCTCTGTGCAGGGAAATGTGGAGCGGTCTCTCTCTCTCTCTGTGCAGGGAAATGTGGAGCAGTCTCTCTCTCTCTGTGCGGGGAAATGTGGAGCAGTCTCTTTTTCTCTCTCTCTGTGCAGGTAAATATGGAGTGGTCTCTCTCTGTGCAGGGAAATGTGGAGCGGTCTCTCTCTCTCTGTGCAGGGAAATGTGGAGCGGTCTCTCTCTCTCTGTGTGCAGGGAAATGTGGAGCGGTCTCTCTCTCTCTGTGCAGGGAAATGTGGAGCGGTCTCTCTCTCTCTGTGCAGGGAAATGTGGAGCGGTCTCTCTCTCTCTGTGCAGGGAAATGTGAAGCGGTCTCTCTCTCTGTGCAGGGAAATGTGGAGCGGGGTCTCTCTCTCTCTGTGCAGGGAAATGTGGAGCGGGGTCTCTCTCTCTCTGTGCAGGGAAATGTGGAGCGGTCTCTCTCTCTCTCTCTCTGTGCAGGGAAATGTGGAATGGTCTCTCTCTCTCTTTGTGCAGGGAAATGTGGAGCTCTCTTTCTCTCTCTCTCTGTGCAGGGAAATGTGGAGCTCTCTTTCTCTCTCTCTCTGTGCAGGGAAATGTGGAGCGGTCTCTCTCTCTCTCTGTGCAGGGAAATGTGGAGTGGTCTGTCTCTCTCTCTGTGCAGGGAAATGTGGAGCGATCTCTCTCTGTGCAGGGAAATGTGGAGCGGTCTCTCTCTCTCTCTGTGCAGGGAAATGTGGAGCGGTCTCTCTTTCTCTCTCTCTCTGTGCAGGGAAATGTGGAGCGGTCTCTCTCTCTCTGTGCAGGGAAATGTGGAGCGGTCTCTCTCTCTCTGTGCAGGGAAATGTGGAGCGGTCTCTCTCTCTCTGTGCAGGGAAATGTGGAGCGGTCTCTCTCTGTGCAGGGAAATGTGGAGCGGTCTCTCTCGCTCTGTGCAGGGAAATGTGAAGCGGTCTCTCTCTCTCTCTGTGCAGGGAAATGGGGAGCGGTCTCTCTCTGTGCAGGGAAATGTGGAGCGGTCTCTCTCTCTGTGCAGGGAAATGTGGAGCGGTCTCTCTCTCTCTGTGCGGGGAAATGTGGAGCAGTCTCTTTTTCTCTCTCTCTCTGTGCAGGTAAATATGGAGTGGTCTCTCTCTGTGCAGGGAAATGTGGAGCGGTCTCTCTCTCTCTGTGCAGGGAAATGTGGAGCGGTCTCTCTCTCTCTCTGTGCAGGGAAATGTGGAATGGTCTCTCTCTCTGTGCAGGGAAATGTGGATTGGTCTCTCTCTCTCTCTCTCTCTGTGCAGGGAAATGTGGAGCGGGGTCTCTCTCTCTCTGTGCAGGGAAATGTGGAGCGGTCTCTCTCTCTCTCTCTGTGCAGGGAAATGTGGAATGGTCTCTCTCTCTCTTTGTGCAGGGAAATGTGGAGCAGTCTCTCTCTGTGCAGGGAAATGTGGAGTGGTCTGTTTCTCTCTCTCTCTCTGTGCAGGGAAATGTGGAGCGGTCTTTCTCTCTCTCTGTGCAGGGAAATGTGGAGCGATCTCTCTCTGTGCAGGGAAATGTGGAGCGATCTCTCTCTCTCTCTGTGCAGGGAAATGTGGAGCGGTCTCTCTTTCTCTCTCTCTGTGCAGGGAAATGTGGAGCGGTCTCTCTCTCTGTGCAGGGAAATGTGGAGCGGTCTCTCTCTCTCTCTCTGTGCAGGGAAATGTGGAGCGGTCTCTCTCTGTGCAGGGAAATGTGGAGCGGTCTCTCTCTGTGCAGGGAAATGGGGAGCGGTCTCTCTCTGTGCAGGGAAATGTGGAGCGGTCTCTCTCTCTCTCTGTGCAGGGAAATGTGGAGCGGTCTCTCTCTCTCTGTGCGGGGAAATGTGGAGCAGTCTCTTTTTCTCTCTCTCTGTGCAGGTAAATATGGAGTGGTCTCTCTCTGTGCAGGGAAATGTGGAGCGGTCTCTCTCTCTCTGTGCAGGGAAATGTGGAGCGGTCTCTCTCTCTCTCTGTGCAGGGAAATGTGGAATGGTCTCTCTCTCTCTGTGCAGGGAAATGTGGATTGGTCTCTCTCTCTGTGCAGGGAAATGTGGAGCGGGGTCTCTCTCTCTCTGTGCAGGGAAATGTGGAGTGGTCTCTCTCTCTCTCTCTGTGCAGGGAAATGTGGAATGGTCTCTCTCTCTCTTTGTGCAGGGAAATGTGGAGCTCTCTTTCTCTCTCTCTCTGTGCAGGGAAATGTGGAGCGGTCTCTCTCTCTCTGTGCAGGGAAATGTGGAGTGGTCTGTCTATCTCTCTCTCTCTGTGCAGGGAAATGTGGAGCGGTCTTTCTCTCTCTCTGTGCAGGGAAATGTGGAGCGATCTCTCTCTGTGCAGGGAAATGTGGAGCGGTCTCTCTCTCTCTCTGTGCAGGGAAATGTGGAGCGGGCTCTCTTTCTCTCTCTCTGTGCAGGGAAATGTGGAGCGGTCTCTCTCTCTGTGCAGGGAAATGTGGAGCGGTCTCTCTCTCTCTGTGCAGGGAAATGTGGAGCGGTCTCTCTCTGTGCAGGGAAATGTGGAGCGGTCTCTCTCTCTCTGTGCAGGGAAATGTGGAGCGGTCTCTCTCTCTCTGTGCAGGGAAATGGGGAGCGGTCTCTCTCTGTGCAGGGAAATGTGGAGCGGTCTCTCTCTCTCTCTCTCTGTGCAGGGAAATGTGGAGCGGTCTCTCTCTCTCTCTGTGCGGAGAAATGTGGAGCAGTCTCTTTTTCTCTCTCTCTCTGTGCAGGTAAATATGGAGTGGTCTCTCTCTGTGCAGGGAAATGTGGAGCGGTCTCTCTCTCTCTGTGCAGGGAAATGTGGAGCGGTCTCTCTCTCTCTGTGCAGGGAAATGTGGAGCGGTCTCTCTCTCTCTCTCTGTGCAGGGAAATGTGGAATGGTCTCTCTCTCTCTGTGCAGGGAAATGTGGATTGGTCTCTCTCTCTCTCTCTGTGCAGGGAAATGTGGAGCGGTCTCTCTCCCTCTCTGTGCAGGGAAATGTGGATCGGGGTCTCTCTCTCTCTTTCTCTCTCCAGGAAATAAGGAGCGGGGTCTCTCTCTCTCTGCAGGGAAATGTGGAGCGGTCTCTCTCTCTCTGTGCAGGAAATGTGGAGCGGGGTCTCTCTCTCTCTGTGCAGGGAAATATGGAGTGGTCTCTCTCTCTCTGTGCAGGGAAATATGGAGTGGTCTCTCTCTCTCTGTGCAGGGAAATGTGGAATGGTCTCTCTCTCTCTCTCTCTGTGCAGGGAAATGTGGAGCGGTCTCTCTCTCTCTCTTTGTGCAGGGAAATGTGGAGCTCTCTTTCTCTCTCTCTCTGTGCAGGGAAATGTGGAGCGGTCTCTCTCTCGCTCTCTCTGTGCAGGGAAATGTGGAGTGGTCTGTCTCTCTCTCTGTGCAGGGAAATGTGGAGCGGTCTTTCTCTCTCTCTGTGCAGGGAAATGTGGAGCGGTCTCTCTTTCTCTCTCTCTGTGCAGGGAAATGTGGAGCGGTCTCTCTCTCTGTGCAGGGAAATGTGGAGCGGTCTCTCTCTCTCTCTGTGCGGGGAAATGTGGAGCGGTCTCTCTCTGTGCAGGGAAATGTGGAGCGGTCTCTCTCTCTCTGTGCAGGGAAATGGGGAGCGGTCTCTCTCTGTGCAGGGAAATGTGGAGCGGTCTCTCTCTCTGTGCAGGGAAATGTGGAGCGGTCTCTCTCTCTCTGTGCGGGGAAATGTGGAGCGGTCTCTTTTTCTCTCTCTCTCTGTGCAGGGAAATGTGGAGCGGTCTCTCTCTCTCTGTGCGGGGAAATGTGGAGCGGTCTCTCTCTCTCTCTCTGTGCAGGGAAATGTGGAGCGGTCCCTCTCTCTCTCTCTGTGCAGGGAAATGTGGAATGGTCTCTCTCTCTCTGTGCAGGGAAATGTGGATTGGTCTCTCTCTCTCTCTGTGCAGGGAAATGTGGAGCGGTCTCTCTCCCTCTCTGTGCAGGGAATTGTGGATCGGGGTCTCTCTCTCTCTTTCTCTCTCCAGGAAATAAGGAGCGGGGTCTCTCTCTCTCTGCAGGGAAATGTGGAGCGGTCTCTCTCTCTCTGTGCAGGAAATGTGGAGCGGGGTCTCTCTCTCTCTGTGCAGGGAAATATGGAGTGGTCTCTCTCTCTCTGTGCAGGGAAATATGGAGTGGTCTCTCTCTCTCTGTGCAGGGAAATGTGGAATGGTCTCTCTCTCTCTCTGTGCAGGGAAATGTGGAGCGGTCTCTCTCTCTCTCTTTGTGCAGGGAAATGTGGAGCTCTTTCTCTCTCTCTCTGTGCAGGGAAATGTGGAGCGGTCTCTCTCTCTCTCTCTCTGTGCAGGGAAATGTGGAGTCGTCTGTCTCTCTCTCTGTGCAGGGAAATGTGGAGCGGGGTCTCTCTCTCTCTGTGCAGGGAAATGTGGAGCGGTCTCTCTCTCTCTGTGCAGGGAAATGTAGAATGGTCTCTCTCTCTCTTTGTGCAGGGAAATGTGGAGCTCTCTTTCTCTCTCTCTCTGTGCAGGGAAACGCGGAGCGGTCTCTCTCTCTCTCTGTGCAGGGAAATGTGGAGTGGTCTGTCTCTCTCTCTCTCTCTGTGCAGGGAAATGTGGAGCGGTCTTTCTATCTCTCTGTGCAGGGAAATGTGGAGCGATCTCTCTCTGTGCAGGGAAATGTGGAGCGGTCTCTCTCTCTCTCTGTGCAGGGAAATGTGGAGTGGTCTCTCTTTCTCTCTCTCTGTGCAGGGAAATGTGGAGCGGTCTCTCTCTCTGTGCAGGGAAATGTGGAGCGGTCTCTCTCTCTGTGCAGGGAAATGTGGAGCGGTCTCTCTCTGTGCAGGGAAATGTGGAGCGGTCTCTCTCTCTCTGTGCAGGGAAATGTGGAGCGGTCTATCTCTCTCTGTGCAGGGAAATGGGGAGCGGTCTCTCTCTGTGCAGGGAAATGTGGAGCGGTCTCTCTCTCTCTCTCTGTGCAGGGAAATGTGGAGCGGTCTCTCTCTCTCTCTCTGTGCGGGGAAATGTGGAGCAGTCTCTTTTTCTCTCTCTCTCTGTGCAGGGAAATATGGAGTGGTCTCTCTCTGTGCAGGGAAATGTGGAGCGGTCTCTCTCTCTCTCTGTGCAGGGAAATGTGGAGCGGTCTCTCTCTCTCTCGGTGCAGGGAAATGTGGAGCGGTCTCTCTCTCTCTCTGTGCAGGGAAATGTGGAGCGGTCTCTCTCTCTCTCTGTGCAGGGAAATGTGAAGCGGTCTCTCTCTCTGTGCAGGGAAATGTGGAGCGGGGTCTCTCTCTGTGCAGGGAAATGTGGAGCGGGGTCTCTCTCTGTGCAGGGAAATGTGGAGCGGTCTCTCTCTCTCTGTGCGCAGGGAAATGTGGAATGGTCTCTCTCTCTCTTTGTGCAGGGAAATGTGGAGCTCTCTTTCTCTCTCTCTCTGTGCAGGGAAATGTCGAGCGGTCTCTCTCTCTCTCTGTGCAGGGAAATGTGGAGTGGTCTCTCTCTCTCTCTCTCTGTGCATGGAAATGTGGAGCGGTCTTTCTCTCTCTCTGTGCAGGGAAATGTGGAGCGATCTCTCTCTGTGCAGGGAAATGTGGAGCGGTCTCTCTTTCTCTCTTTCTGTGCAGGGAAATGTGGAGCGGTCTCTCTTTCTCTCTTTCTGTGCAGGGAAATGTGGAGCGGTCTCTCTCTCTCTCTGTGCAGGGAAATGGGGAGCGGTCTCTCTCTGTGCAGGGAAATGTGGAGCGGTCTCTCTCTCTCTCTCTGTGCAGGGAAATGTGGAGCGGTCTCTCTCTCTCTCTGTGCGGGGAAATGTGGAGCAGTCTCTTTTTCTCTCTCTCTCTCTGTGCAGGTAAATATGGAGTGGTCTCTCTCTGTGCAGGGAAATGTGGAGCGGTCTCTCTCTCTCTGTGCAGGGAAATGTGGAGCGGTCTCTCTCTCTCTGTGCAGGGAAATGTGGAATGGTCTCTCTCTCTCTCTGTGCAGGGAAATGTGGATTGGTCTCTCTCTCTCTCTGTGCAGGGAAATGTGGAGCGGGGTCTCTCGCTCTCTGTGCAGGGAAATGTGGAGCGGTCTCTCTCTCTCTCTGTGCAGGGAAATGTGGAATGGTCTCTCTCTCTCTTTGTGCAGGGAAATGTGGAGCTCTCTTTCTCTCTCTCTCTGTGCAGGGAAATGTGGAGCGGGGTCTCTCTCTCTCTGTGCAGGGAAATGTGGAGCGGTCTCTCTCTCTCTCTCTGTGCAGGGAAATGTGTAATGGTCTCTCTCTCTCTTTGTGCAGAAAAATGTGGAGCTCTCTTTCTCTCTCTCTCTGTGCAGGGAAATGTGGAGCGGTCTCTCTCTCTCTGTGCAGGGAAATGTGGAGTGGTCTGTCTCTCTCTCTCTCTGTGCAGGGAAATGTGGAGCGGTCTTTCTCTCTCTCTGTGCAGGGAAATGTGGAGCGATCTCTCTCTGTGCAGGGAAATGTGGAGCGGTCTCTCTCTCTCTCTCTCTGTGCAGGGAAATGTGGAGTGGTCTCTCTTTCTCTCTCTCTGTGCAGGGAAATGTGGAGCGGTCTCTCTCTCTGTGCAGGGAAATGTGGAGCGGTCTCTCTCTCTCTGTGCAGGGAAATTTGGAGCGGTCTCTCTCTGTGCAGGGAAATGTGGAGCGGTCTCTCTCTCTCTGTGCAGGGAAATGTGGAGCGGTCTCTCTCTCTCTGTGCAGGGAAATGGGGAGCGGTCTCTCTCTGTGCAGGGAAATGTGGAGCGGTCTCTCTCTCTCTCTCTGTTCAGGGAAATGTGGAGCGGTCTCTCTCTCTCTCTCTCTCTGTGCGGGGAAATGTGGAGCAGTCTCTTTTTCTCTCTCTCTCTGTGCAGGTAAATATGGAGTGGTCTCTCTCTGTGCAGGGAAATGTGGAGCGGTCTCTCTCTCTCTCTGTGCAGGGAAATGTGGAGCGGTCTCTCTCTCTCTCTGTGCAGGGAAATGTGGAATGGCCTCTCTCTCTCTGTGCAGGGAAATGTGGATTGGTCTCTCTCTCTCTCTCTGTGCAGGGAAATGTGGAGCGGTCTCTCTCCCTCTCTGTGCAGGGAAATGTGGATCGGGGTCTCTCTCTCTCTTTCTCTCTCCAGGAAATAAGGAGCGGGGTCTCTCTCTCTCTGCAGGGAAATGTGGAGCGGTCTCTCTCTCTCTGTGCAGGAAATGTGGAGCGGGGTCTCTCTCTCTCTGTGCAGGGAAATATGGAGTGGTCTCTCTCTCTGTGCAGGGAAATATGGAGTGGTCTCTCTCTCTCTGTGCAGGGAAATGTGGAATGATCTCTCTCTCTCTCTCTCTCTCTGTGCAGGGAAATGTGGAGCGGTCTCTCTCTCTCTCTCTCTTTGTGCAGGGAAATGTGGAGCTCTCTTTCTCTCTCTCTCTGTGCAGGGAAATGTGGAGTGGTCTCTCTCTCTCTCTCTGTGCAGGGAAATGTGGAGTGGTCGGTCTGTCTCTCTCTCTCTCTGTGCAGGGAAATGTGGAGCGGTCTTTCTCTCTCTCTGTGCAGGGAAATGTGGAGCGATCTCTCTCTGTGCAGGGAAATGTGAAGCGGTCTCTCTCTCTGTGCAGGGAAATGTGGAGCGGGGTCTCTCTCTCTCTGTGCAGGGAAATGTGGAGCGGGGTCTCTCTCTCTCTGTGCAGGGAAATGTGGAGCGGTCTCTCTCTCTCTGTGTGCAGGGAAATGTGGAATGGTCTCTCTCTCTCTTTGTGCAGGGAAATGTGGAGCTCTCTTTCTCTCTCTCTCTGTGCAGGGAAATGTCGAGCGGTCTCTCTCTCTCTCTGTGCAGGGAAATGTGGAGTGGTCTCTCTCTCTCTCTCTCTCTCTGTGCAGGGAAATGTGGAGCGGTCTTTCTCTCTCTCTGTGCAGGGAAATGTGGAGCGATCTCTCTCTGTGCAGGGAAATGTGGAGCGGTCTCTCTTTCTCTCTTTCTGTGCAGGGAAATGTGGAGCGGTCTCTCTTTCTCTCTTTCTGTGCAGGGAAATGTGGAGCGGTCTCTCTCTCTCTCTGTGCAGGGAAATGGGGAGCGGTCTCTCTCTGTGCAGGGAAATGTGGAGCGGTCTCTCTCTCTCTGTGCAGGGAAATGTGGAGCGGTCTCTCTCTCTCTGTGCGGGGAAATGTGGAGCAGTCTCTTTTTCTCTCTCTCTCTCTGTGCAGGTAAATATGGAGTGGTCTCTCTCTGTGCAGGGAAATGTGGAGCGGTCTCTCTCTCTCTGTGCAGGGAAATGTGGAGCGGTCTCTCTCTCTCTCTGTGCAGGGAAATGTGGAATGGTCTCTCTCTCTCTCTGTGCAGGGAAATGTGGATTGGTCTCTCTCTCTCTGTGCAGGGAAATGTGGAGCGGGGTCTCTCGCTCTCTGTGCAGGGAAATGTGGAGCGGTCTCTCTCTCTCTCTGTGCAGGGAAATGTGGAATGGTCTCTCTCTCTCTTTGTGCAGGGAAATGTGGAGCTCTCTTTCTCTCTCTCTCTGTGCAGGGAAATGTGGAGCAGTCTCTCTCTCTCTCTGTGCAGGGAAATGTGGAGCGGGGTCTCTCTCTCTGTGCAGGGAAATGTGGAGCGGTCTCTCTCTCTCTCTGTGCAGGGAAATGTGGAATGGTCTCTCTCTCTCTTTGTGCAGGGAAATGTGGAGCTCTCTTTCTCTCTCTCTCTGTGCAGGGAAATGTGGAGCGGTCTCTCTCTCTCTGTGCAGGGAAATGTGGAGTGGTCTGTCTCTCTCTCTCTCTGTGCAGGGAAATGTGGAGCGGTCTTTCTCTCTCTCTGTGCAGGGAAATGTGGAGCGATCTCTCTCTGTGCAGGGAAATGTGGAGCGGTCTCTCTCTCTCTCTCTGTGCAGGGAAATGTGGAGCGGTCTCTCTTTCTCTCTCTCTGTGCAGGGAAATGTGGAGCGGTCTCTCTCTCTGTGCAGGGAAATGTGGAGCGGTCTCTCTCTCTCTGTGCAGGGAAATGTGGAGCGGTCTCTCTCTGTGCAGGGAAATGTGGAGCGGTCTCTCTCTCTCTGTGCAGGGAAATGTGGAGCGGTCTCTCTCTCTCTGTGCAGGGAAATGGGGAGCGGTCTCTCTCTGTGCAGGGAAATGTGGAGCGGTCTCTCTCTCTCTCTCTGTTCAGGGAAATGTGGAGCGGTCTCTCTCTCTCTCTCTCTGTGCGGGGAAATGTGGAGCAGTCTCTTTTTCTCTCTCTCTCTGTGCAGGTAAATATGGAGTGGTCTCTCTCTGTGCAGGGAAATGTGGAGCGGTCTCTCTCTCTCTCTGTGCAGGGAAATGTGGAGCGGTCTCTCTCTCTCTCTGTGCAGGGAAATGTGGAATGGCCTCTCTCTCTCTGTGCAGGGAAATGTGGATTGGTCTCTCTCTCTCTCTCTGTGCAGGGAAATGTGGAGCGGTCTCTCTCCCTCTCTGTGCAGGGAAATGTGGATCGGGGTCTCTCTCTCTCTTTCTCTCTCCTGGAAATAAGGAGCGGGGTCTCTCTCTCTCTGCAGGGAAATGTGGAGCGGTCTCTCTCTCTCTGTGCAGGAAATGTGGAGCGGGGTCTCTCTCTCTCTGTGCAGGGAAATATGGAGTGGTCTCTCTCTCTGTGCAGGGAAATATGGAGTGGTCTCTCTCTCTCTGTGCAGGGAAATGTGGAATGATCTCTCTCTCTCTCTCTGTGCAGGGAAATGTGGAGCGGTCTCTCTCTCTCTATCTTTGTGCAGGGAAATGTGGAGCTCTCTTTCTCTCTCTCTCTGTGCAGGGAAATGTGGAGTGGTCTCTCTCTCTCTCTCTCTGTGCAGGGAAATGTGGAGTGGTCGGTCTGTCTCTCTCTCTCTCTGTGCAGGGAAATGTGGAGCGGTCTTTCTCTCTCTCTGTGCAGGGAAATGTGGAGCGATCTCTCTCTGTGCAGGGAAATGTGGAGCGGTCTCTCTTTCTCTCTCTCTGTGCAGGGAAATGTGGAGCGGTCTCTCTCTCTGTGCAGGGAAATGTGGAGCGGTCTCTCTCTCTGTGCAGGGAAATGTGGAGCGGTCTCTCTCTCTCTCTGTGCAGGGAAATGTGGATTGGTCTCTCTCTCTCTCTGTGCAGGGAAATGTGGAGTGGTCTGTCTCTCTCTCTCTCTGTGCAGGGAAATGTGGAGCGATCTCTCTCTGTGCAGGGAAATGTGGAGCGGTCTCTCTCTCTCTCTCTCTGTGCAGGGAAATGTGGAGCGGTCTCTCTTTCTCTCTCTCTGTGCAGGGAAATGTGGAGCAGTCTCTCTCTCTGTGCAGGGAAATGTGGAGCGGTCTCTCTCTGTGCAGGGAAATGTGGAGCGGTCTCTCTCTCTCTGTGCAGGGAAATGTGGAGCGGTCTCTCTTTCTCTGTGCAGGGAAATGGGGAGCGGTCTCTCTCTGTGCAGGGAAATGTGGAGCGGTCTCTCTCTCTCTCTGTGCAGGGAAATGTGGAGCGGTCTCTCTCTCTCTCTGTGCGGGGAAATGTGGAGCAGTCTCTTTTTCTCTCTCTCTCTCTGTGCAGGTAAATATGGAGTGGTCTCTCTCTGTGCAGGGAAATGTGGAGCGGTCTCTCTCTCTCTGTGCAGGGAAATGTGGAGCGGTCTCTCTCTCTCTCTCTCTCTCTCTCTCTCTGTGCAGGGAAATGTGGAGTGGTCTCTCTCTCTCTCTCTCTGTGCAGGGAAATGTGGAGTGGTCGGTCTGTCTCTCTCTCTCTCTGTGCAGGGAAATGTGGAGCGGTCTTTCTCTCTCTCTGTGCAGGGAAATGTGGAGCGATCTCTCTCTGTGCAGGGAAATGTGAAGCGGTCTCTCTCTCTGTGCAGGGAAATGTGGAGCGGGGTCTCTCTCTCTCTGTGCAGGGAAATGTGGAGCGGGGTCTCTCTTTCTCTGTGCAGGGAAATGTGGAGTGGTCTCTCTCTCTCTCTGTGTGCAGGGAAATGTGGAATGGTCTCTCTCTCTCTTTGTGCAGGGAAATGTGGAGCTCTCTTTCTCTCTCTCTCTGTGCAGGGAAATGTCGAGCGGTCTCTCTCTCTCTCTGTGCAGGGAAATGTGGAGTGGTCTCTCTCTCTCTCTCTCTCTGTGCAGGGAAATGTGGAGTGGTCTTTCTCTCTCTCTGTGCAGGGAAATGTGGAGCGATCTCTCTCTGTGCAGGGAAATGTGGAGCGGTCTCTCTTTCTCTCTTTCTGTGCAGGGAAATGTGGAGCGGTCTCTCTTTCTCTCTTTCTGTGCAGGGAAATGTGGAGCGGTCTCTCTCTCTGTGCAGGGAAATGGGGAGCGGTCTCTCTCTGTGCAGGAAAATGTGGAGCGGTCTCTCTCTCTCTCTCTGTGCAGGGAAATGTGGAGCGGTCTCTCTCTCTCTCTCTGTGCCGGGAAATGTGGAGCAGTCTCTTTTTCTCTCTCTCTCTCTGTGCAGGTAAATATGGAGTGGTCTCTCTCTGTGCAGGGAAATGTGGAGCGGTCTCTCTCTCTCTGTGCAGGGAAATGTGGAGCGGTCTCTCTCTCTCTCTGTGCAGGGAAATGTGGAATGGTCTCTCTCTCTCTCTCTGTGCAGGGAAATGTGGATTGGTCTCTCTCTCTCTCTCTCTGTGCAGGGAAATGTGGAGCGGGGTCTCTCGCTCTCTGTGCAGGGAAATGTGGAGCGGTCTCTCTCTCTCTCTGTGCAGGGAAATGTGGAATGGTCTCTCTCTCTCTTTGTGCAGGGAAATGTGGAGCTCTCTTTCTCTCTCTCTCTGTGCAGGGAAATGTGGAGCAGTCTCTCTCTCTCTCTGTGCAGGGAAATGTGGAGCGGGGTCTCTCTCTCTCTGTGCAGGGAAATGTGGAGCGGTCTCTCTCTCTCTGTGCAGGGAAATGTGGAATGGTCTCTCTCTCTCTTTGTGCAGGGAAATGTGGAGCTCTCTTTCTCTCTCTCTCTGTGCAGGGAAATGTGGAGCGGTCTCTCTCTCTCTGTGCAGGGAAATGTGGAGTGGTCTGTCTCTCTCTCTCTCTCTGTGCAGGGAAATGTGGAGCGGTCTTTCTCTCTCTCTGTGCAGGGAAATGTGGAGCGATCTCTCTCTGTGCAGGGAAATGTGGAGCGGTCTCTCTCTCTCTCTGTGCAGGGAAATGTGGAGCGGTCTCTCTTTCTCTCTCTCTGTGCAGGGAAATGTGGAGCGGTCTCTCTCTCTGTGCAGGGAAATGTGGAGCGGTCTCTCTCTCTCTGTGCAGGGAAATGTGGAGCGGTCTCTCTCTGTGCAGGGAAATGTGGAGCGGTCTCTCTCTCTCTGTGCAGGGAAATGTGGAGCGGTCTCTCTCTCTCTGTGCAGGGAAATGGGGAGCGGTCTCTCTCTGTGCAGGGAAATGTGGAGCGGTCTCTCTCTCTCTCTCTGTTCAGGGAAATGTGGAGCGGTCTCTCTCTCTCTCTCTCTCTGTGCGGGGAAATGTGGAGCAGTCTCTTTTTCTCTCTCTCTCTGTGCAGGTAAATATGGAGTGGTCTCTCTCTGTGCAGGGAAATGTGGAGCGGTCTCTCTCTCTCTCTCTCTGTGCAGGGAAATGTGGAGCGGTCTCTCTCTCTCTCTGTGCAGGGAAATGTGGAATGGCCTCTCTCTCTCTGTGCAGGGAAATGTGGATTGGTCTCTCTCTCTCTCTCTCTCTCTCTGTGCAGGGAAATGTGGAGCGGTCTCTCTCCCTCTCTGTGCAGGGAAATGTGGATCGGGGTCTCTCTCTCTCTTTCTCTCTCCAGGAAATAAGGAGCGGGGTCTCTCTCTCTCTGCAGGGAAATGTGGAGCGGTCTCTCTCTCTCTGTGCAGGAAATGTGGAGCGGGGTCTCTCTCTCTCTGTGCAGGGAAATATGGAGTGGTCTCTCTCTCTGTGCAGGGAAATATGGAGTGGTCTCTCTCTCTCTGTGCAGGGAAATGTGGAATGATCTCTCTCTCTCTCTCTCTCTCTGTGCAGGGAAATGTGGAGCGGTCTCTCTCTCTCTCTCTTTGTGCAGGGAAATGTGGAGCTCTCTTTCTCTCTCTCTCTGTGCAGGGAAATGTGGAGTGGTCTCTCTCTCTCTCTCTCTGTGCAGGGAAATGTGGAGTGGTCGGTCTGTCTCTCTCTCTCTCTGTGCAGGGAAATGTGGAGCGGTCTTTCTCTCTCTCTGTGCAGGGAAATGTGGAGCGATCTCTCTCTGTGCAGGGAAATGTGGAGCGGTCTCTCTCTCTCTCTCTCTGTGCAGGGAAATGTGGAGCGGTCTCTCTTTCTCTCTCTCTGTGCAGGGAAATGTGGAGCAGTCTCTCTCTCTGTGCAGGGAAATGTGGAGCGGTCTCTCTCTGTGCAGGGAAATGTGGAGCGGTCTCTCTCTCTCTGTGCAGGGAAATGTGGAGCGGTCTCTCTTTCTCTGTGCAGGGAAATGGGGAGCGGTCTCTCTCTGTGCAGGGAAATGTGGAGCGGTCTCTCTCTCTCTGTGCAGGGAAATGTGGAGCGGTCTCTCTCTCTCTCTGTGCGGGGAAATGTGGAGCAGTCTCTTTTTCTCTCTCTCTCTCTGTGCAGGTAAATATGGAGTGGTCTCTCTCTGTGCAGGGAAATGTGGAGCGGTCTCTCTCTCTCTGTGCAGGGAAATGTGGAGCGGTCTCTCTCACTCTCTGTGCAGGGAAATGTGGAATGGTCTCTCTCTCTGTGCAGGGAAATGTGGATTGGTCTCTCTCTCTCTCTCTCTGTGCAGGGAAATGTGGAGTGGTCTGTCTCTCTCTCTCTGTCTGTGCAGGGAAATGTGGAGCGGTCTTTCTCTCTCTCTGTGCAGGGAAATGTGGAGCGATCTCTCTCTGTGCAGGGAAATGTGGAGCGGTCTCTCTCTCTCTCTCTCTCTGTGCAGGGAAATGTGGAGCGGTCTCTCTTTCTCTCTCTCTGTGCAGGGAAATGTGGAGCGGTCTCTCTCTCTGTGCAGGGAAATGTGGAGCGGTCTCTCTCTCTCTGTGCAGGGAAATGTGGAGCGGTCTCTCTCTGTGCAGGGAAATGTGGAGCGGTCTCTCTCTCTGTGCAGGGAAATGTGGAGCGGTCTCTCTCTCTCTCTGTGCAGGGAAATGTGGATTGGTCTCTCTCTCTCTCTCTGTGCAGGGAAATGTGGAGTGGTCTGTCTCTCTCTCTCTCTCTGTGCAGGGAAATGTGGAGCGGTCTTTCTCTCTCTCTGTGCAGGGAAATGTGGAGCGGTCTCTCTCTCTCTCTCTGTGCGGGGAAATGTGGAGCAGTTTCTTTTTCTCTCTCTCTCTGTGCAGGTAAATATGGAGTGGTCTCTCTCTCTGTGCAGGGAAATGTGGAGCGCTCTCTCTCTCTCTGTGCAGGGAAATGTGGAGCGGTCTCTCTCTCTCTCTCTGTGCAGGGAAATGTGGAGCGGTCTCTCTTTCTCTCTCTCTGTGCAGGGAAATGTGGAGCGGTCTCTCTCTCTGTGCAGGGAAATGTGGAGCGGTCTCTCTCTCTCTGTGCAGGGAAATGTGGAGCGGTCTCTCTCTCTGTGCAGGGAAATGTGGAGCGGTCTCTCTCTCTGTGCAGGGAAATGTGGAGCGGTCTCTCTTTCTCTGTGCAGGGAAATGGGGAGCGGTCTCTCTCTGTGCAGGGAAATGTGGAGCGGTCTCTCTCTCTCTCTGTGCAGGGAAATGTGGAGCGGTCTCTCTCTCTCTCTCTGTGCGGGGAAATGTGGAGCAGTCTCTTTTTCTCTCTCTCTCTCTGTGCAGGTAAATATGGAGTGGTCTCTCTCTGTGCAGGGAAATGTGGAGCGGTCTCTCTCTCTGTGCAGGGAAATGTGGAGCGGTCTCTCTCTCTCTCTCTGTGCAGGGAAATGTGGAATGGTCTCTCTCTCTCTGTGCAGGGAAATGTGGATTGGTCTCTCTCTCTGTGCAGGGAAATGTGGAGTGGTCAGTCTCTCTCTCTCTGTCTGTGCAGGGAAATGTGGAGCGGTCTTTCTCTCTCTCTGTGCAGGGAAAGGTCTCTCTCTCTCTCTCTGTGTGCAGGGAAATGTGGAGCGGTCTCTCTCTCTCTCTGTGCAGGGAAATGTGGAGTGGTCTCTCTTTCTCTCTCTCTGTGCAGGGAAATGTGGAGCGGTCTCTCTCTCTGTGCAGGGAAATGTGGAGCGGTCTCTCTCTCTCTCTCTGTGCAGGGAAATGTGGAGCGGTCTCTCTCTGTGCAGGGAAATGTGGAGCGGTCCCTCTCTCTCTGTGCAGGGAAATGGGGAGTGGCCTCTCTCTGTGCAGGGAAATGTGGAGCGGTCTCTCTCTCTCTCTCTCTGTGCAGGGAAATGTGGAGCGGTCTCTCTCTCTCTCTGTGCGGGGAAATGTGGAGCAGTTTATTTTTCTCTCTCTCTCTCTGTGCAGGTAAATATGGAGTGGTCTCTCTCTGTGCAGGGAAATGTGGAGCGCTCTCTCTCTCTCTGTGCACGGAAATGTGGAGCGGTCTCTCTCTCTCTCTGTGCAGGGAAATGTGGAATGGTCTCTCTCTCTCTGTGCAGGGAAATGTGGATTGGTCTCTCTCTCTCTCTGTGCAGGGAAATGTGGAGCGGTCTCTCTCCCTCTCTGTGCAGGGAAATGTGGATCGGGGTCTCTCTCTCTCTTTCTCTCTCCAGGAAATAAGGAGTGGGGTCTCTCTCTCTCTGCAGGGAAATGTGGAGTGGTCTCTCTCTCTGTGCAGGAAATGTGGAGCGGGGTCTCTCTCTCTGTGCAGGGAAATATGGAGTGGTCTCTCTCTCTCTGTGCAGGGAAATGTGGAATGGTCTCTCTCTCTCTCTGTGCAGGGAAATGTGGAGCAGTCTCTCTCTCTCTTTGTGCAGGGAAAAGTGGAGCTCTCTTTCTCTATCTCTCTGTGCAGGGAAATGTGGAGCGGTCTCTCTCTCTCTGTGCAGGGAAATGTGGAGCGGTCTCTCTCTCTCTGTGCAGGGAAATGTGGAGCGGTCTCTCTCTCTCTGTGCAGGGAAATATGGATTGGTCTCTCTCTCTCTGTGCAGGGAAATGTGGAGTGGTCTGCCTCTCTCTCTCTCTCTGTGCAGGGAAATGTGGAGCGGTCTTTCTCTCTCTGTGCAGGGAAATGAGGAGCGATCTCTCTCTGTGCAGGGAAATGTGGAGCGGTCTCTCTCTCTGTGCAGGGAAATGTGGAGCGGTCTCTCTCTCTCTCTGTGCAGGGAAATGTGGAGCGGTCTCTCTCTGTGCAGGGAAATGTGGAGCGGTCTCTCTCTGTGCAGGGAAATGTGGAGCGGTCTCTCTCTCTCTGTGCAGGGAAATGTGGAGCGGTCTCTCTCTGTGCAGGGAAATGGGGAGCGGTCTCTCTCTGAGCAGGGAAATGTGGAGCGGTCTCTCTCTCTCTCTGTGCAGGGAAATGTGGAGCGGTCTCTCTCTCTTTCTCTGTGCAGGGAAATGTGGAGCGGTCTCTCTTTCTCTCTGTGCGGGGAAATGTGGAGCAGTCTCTTTTTCTCTCTCTCTCTCTGTGCAGGTAAATATGGAGTGGTCTCTCTCTGTGCAGGGAAATGTGGAGCGGTCTCTCTCTCTCTGTGCAGGGAAATGTGGAGCGGTCTCTCTCTCTCTCTGTGCAGGGAAATGTGGAATGGTCTCTCTCTCTCTCTGTGCAGGGAAATGTGGATTGGTCTCTCTCTCTCTGTGCAGGGAAATGTGGAGTGGTCTGTCTCTCTCTCTCTCTGTGCAGGGAAATGTGGAGCGGTCTCTCTCTCTGTGCAGGGAAATGTGGAGCGGTCTCTCTCTCTCTCTGTGCAGGGAAATGTGGAGTGGTCTCTCTTTCTCTCTCTCTGTGCAGGGAAATGTGGAGCGGTCTCTCTCTCTGTGCAGGGAAATGTGGAGCGGTCTCTCTCTCTCTGTGCAGGGAAATGTGGAGCGGTCTCTCTCTGTGCAGGGAAATGTGGAGCGGTCTCTCTCTCTGTGCAGGGAAATGTGGAGCGGTCTCTCTCTCTCTGTGCAGGGAAATGGGGAGCGGTCTCTCTCTCTGTGCAGGGAAATGGGGAGCGGTCTCTCTCTGTGCAGGGAAATGTGGAGCGGTCTCTCTCTCTCTCTCTCTGTGCAGGGAAATGTGGAGCGGTCTCTCTCTCTCTCTGTGCGGGGAAATGTGGAGCAGTTTCTTTTTCTCTCTCTCTCTGTGCAGGTAAATATGGAGTGGTCTCTCTCTGTGCAGGGAAATGTGGAGCGCTCTCTCTCTCTCTGTGCAGGGAAATGTGGAGCGGTCTCTCTCTCTCTCTGTGCAGGGAAATGTGGATTGGTCTCTCTCTCTCTGTGCAGGGAAATGTGGAGCGGTCTCTCTCTCTGTGCAGGGAAATGTGGAGCGGTCTCTCTTTCTCTCTCTCTCTGTGCAGGGAAATGTGGAGCGGTCTCTCTCTCTGTGCAGGGAAATGTGGAGCGGTCTCTCTCTCTCTGTGCAGGGAAATGTGGAGAGGTCTCTCTCTGTGCAGGGAAATGTGGAGCGGTCTCTCTCTCTGTGCAGGGAAATGTGAAGCGGTCTCTCTCTCTCTGTGCAGGGAAATGGGGAGCGGTCTCTCTCTGTGCAGGGAAATGTGGAGCGGTCTCTCTCTCTCTCTCTGTGCAGGGAAATGTGGAGCGGTCTCTCTCTTTCTCTGTGCAGGGAAATGTGGAGCGGTCTCTCTCTCTCTGTGCGGGGAAATGTGGAGCAGTCTCTTTTTCTCTCTCTCTCTCTCTGTGCAGGTAAATATGGAGTGGTCTCTCTCTGTGCAGGGAAATGTGGAGCGGTCTCTCTCTCTCTCTGTGCAGGGAAATGTGGAGCGGTCTCTTTCTCTCTCTGTGCAGGGAAATGTGGAATGGTCTCTCTCTCTCTGTGCAGGGAAATGTGGATTGGTCTCTCTCTCTCTCTGTGCAGGGAAATGTGGAGTGGTCTGTCTCTCTCTCTCTCTCTCTGTGCAGGGAAATGTGGAGCGGTCTTTCTCTCTCTCTCTGTGCAGGGAAATGTGGAGCGATCTCTCTCTGTGCAGGGAAATGTGGAGCGGTCTCTCTCTCTCTGTGCAGGGAAATGTGGAGCGGTCTCTCTCTCTCTGTGCAGGTAAATGTGGAGCGGTCTCTCTCTGTGCAGGTAAATGTGGAGCGGTCTCTCTCTGTGCAGGGAAATGTGGAGCGATCTCTCTGTGCAGGGAAATGTGGAGCGGTCTCTCTCTCTGTGCAGGGAAATGTGGAGTGGTCTCTCTCTCTCTGTGCAGGGAAATGGGGAGCGGTCTCTCTCTGTGCAGGGAAATGTGGAGCGGTCTCTCTCTCTGTGCAGGGAAATGTGGAGCGGTCTCTCTCTTTCTGTGCGGGGAAATGTGGAGCAGTTTCTTTTTCTCTCTCTCTCTCTGTGCAGGTAAATATGGAGTGGTCTCTCTCTGTGCAGGGAAATGTGGAGCGCTCTCTCTCTCTCTGTGCAGGGAAATGTGGAGCGGTCTCTCTCTCTCTCTGTGCAGGGAAATGTGGAATGGTCTCTCTCTCTCTGTGCAGGGAAATGTGGATTGGTCTCTCTCTCTCTCTCTCTGTGCAGGGAAATGTGGAGCGGTCTCTCTCCCTCTCTGTGCAGGGAAATGTGGATCGGGGTCTCTCTCTCTCTTTCTCTCTCCAGGAAATAAGGAGCGGGGTCTCTCTCTCTCTGCAGGGAAATGTGGAGCGGTCTCTCTCTCTCTGTGCAGGAAATGTGGAGCGGGGTCTCTCTCTCTCTGTGCAGGGAAATATGGAGTGGTCTCTCTCTCTCTGTGCAGGGAAATGTGGAATGGTCTCTCTCTCTCTCTCTGTGCAGGGAAATGTGGAGCGGTCTCTCTCTCTCTCTTTGTGCAGGGAAAAGTGGAGCTCTCTTTCTCTCTCTCTCTGTGCAGGGAAATGTGGAGCGGTCTTTCTCTCTCTCTGTGCAGGGAAATGTGGAGCGATCTCTCTCTGTGCAGGGAAATGTGGAGCGGTCTCGCTCTCTCTCTCTGTGCAGGGAAATGTGGAGCGGTCTCTCTCTCTGTGCAGGGAAATGTGGAGCGGTCTCTCTCTCTCTGTGCAGGGAAATGTGGAGCGGTCTCTCTCTCTTTGTGCAGGGAAATGTGGAGCGGTCTCTCTCTCTCTGTGCAGGGAAATGTGGAGCGGTCTCTCTCTCTCTGTGCAGGGAAATGTGGAGCGGTCTCTCTCTCTGTGCAGGGAAATGTGGATTGGTCTCTCTCTCTCTGTGCAGGGAAATGTGGAGTGGTCTGTCTCTCTCTCTCTCTCTCTGTGCAGGGAAATGTGGAGCGGTCTCTCTCTGTGCAGAGAAATGTGGAGCGGTCTCTCTCTCTCTGTGCAGGGAAATGTGGAGCGGTCTATCTCTCTCTGTGCAGGGAAATGGGGAGCGGTCTCTCTCTGTGCAGGGAAATGTGGAGCGGTCTCTCTCTCTTTCTCTGTGCAGGGAAATGTGGAGCGGGGTCTCTCTCTCTCTGTGCAGGGACATATGGAGTGGTCTCTCTCTCTGTGCAGGGAAATGTGGAGTGGTCTGTCTCTCTCTCTCTCTCTGTGCAGGGAAATGTGGAGCGGTCTTTCTCTCTCTCTGTGCAGGGAAAGGTCTCTCTCTCTCTCTCTCTGTGCAGGGAAATGTGGAGCGGTCTCTCTCTCTCTCTGTGCAGGGAAATGTGGAGTGGTCTCTCTTTCTCTCTCTCTGTGAAGGGAAATGTGGAGCGGTCTCTCTCTCTGTGCAGGGAAATGTGGAGCGGTCTCTCTCTCTCTGTGCAGGGAAATGTGGAGCGGTCTCTCTCTGTGCAGAGAAATGTGGAGCGGTCTCTCTCTCTCTGTGCAGGGAAATGTGGAGCGGTCTATCTCTCTCTGTGCAGGGAAATGGGGAGCGGTCTCTCTCTGTGCAGGGAAATGTGGAGCGGTCTCTCTCTCTTTCTCTGTGCAGGGAAATGTGGAGCGGTCTCTCTCTCTCTCTGTGCGGGGAAATGTGGAGCAGTCTCTTTTTCTCTCTCTCTCTGTGCAGGAAAATATGGAGTGGTCTCTCTCTTTGCAGGGAAATGTGGAGCGGTCTCTCTCTCTCTGTGCAGGGAAATGTGGAGCGGTCTCTCTCTCTCTCTGTGCAGGGAAATGTGGAATGGTCTCTCTCTCTCTGTGCAGGGAAATGTGGATTGGTCTCTCTCTCTGTGCAGGGAAATGTGGAGTGGTCTCTCTCTCTCTCTCTCTCTCTCTCTGTGCAGGGAAATGTGGAGCGGTCTTTCTCTCTCTCTGTGCAGGGAAATGTGGAGCGATCTCTCTCTGTGCAGGGAAATGTGGAGCGGTCTCTCTCTCTCTCTTTGTGCAGGGAAATGTGGAGCGGTCTCTCTCTCTTTCTCTGTGCAGGGAAATGTGGAGCGGTCTCTCTCTCTATCTCTCTGTGCGGGGAAATGTGGAGCAGTCTCTTTTTCTCTCTCTCTCTCTGTGCAGGTAAATATGGAGTGGTCTCTCTCTGTGCAGGGAAATCTGGAGCGCTCTCTCTCTCTGTGCAGGGAAATGTGGAGCGGTCTCTCTCTCTCTGTGCAGGGACATGTGGAATGGTCTCTCTCTCTCTGTGCATGGAAATGTGGTTTGGTCTCTCTCTCTCTCTCTGTGCAGGGAAATGTGGAGCGGTCTCTCTCTCTCTCTGTGCAGGGAAATGTGGAGCGGTCTCTCTCTCTCTCTCTGTGCAGGGAAATGTGGAGCGGTCTCTCTCTCTCTGTGCAGGGAAATGTGGAGCGGTCTCTCTCTCTCTGTGCAGGGAAATGTGGAGCAGTCTCTCTCTGTGCAGGGAAATGTGGAGCGGTCTCTCTCTCTCTGTGCAGGGAAATGTGGAGTGGTCTCTCTCTCTCTGTGCAGGGAAATGGGGAGCGGTCTCTCTCTGTGCAGGGAAATGTGGAGCGGTCTCTCTCTCTCTCTCTGTGCAGGGAAATGTGGAGCGGTCTCTCTCTCTTTCTCTGTGCAGGGAAATGTGGAGCGGTCTCTCTCTCTCTCTGTGCGGGAAAATGTGGAGCAGTCTCTTTTTCTCTCTCTCTCTCTGTGCAGGTAAATATGGAGTTGTCTCTCTCTGTGCAGGGAAATGTGGAGCGGTTTCTCTCTCTCTCTGTGCGGGGAAATGTGGAGCAGTCTCTTTGTCTCTCTCTCTCTGCAGGTAAATATGGAGTGGTCTCTCTCTGTGCAGGGAAATGTGGAGCGCTCTCTCTCTCGCTGTGCAGGGAAATGTGGATTGGTCTCTCTCTCTCTCTGTGCAGGGAAATGTGGATTGGTCTCTCTCTCTCTCTCTGTGCAGGGAAATGTGGATCGGGGTCTCTCTCTCTCTGTGCAGGGAAATGTGGATTGGTCTCTCTCTCTCTCTGTGCAGGGAAATGTGGAGCGGTCTCTCTCCCTCTCTGTGCAGGGAAATGTGGATCGGGGTCTCTCTCTCTCCAGGAAATAAGGAGCTTGGTCTCTCTCTCTCTGCAGGGAAATGTGGAGCGGTCTCTCTCTCTCTGTGCAGGAAATGTGGAGCGGGGTCTCTCTCTCTCTGTGCAGGGAAATATGGAGTGGTCTCTCTCTCTCTCTGTGCAGGGAAATGTGGAATGGTCTCTCTCTCTCTCTCTGTGCAGGGAAATGTGGAGCAGTCTCTCTCTCTCTCTTTGTGCAGGGAAAAGTGGAGCTCTCTTTCTCTCTCTCTCTGTGCAGGGAAATGTGGAGCGGTCTTTCTCTCTCTCTGTGCAGGGAAATGTGGAGCGATCTCTCTCTGTGCAGGGAAATGTGGAGCGGTCTCTCTCTCTCTGTGCAGGGAAATGTGGAGCGGTCTCTTTCTCTCTCTCTGTGCAGGGAAATGTGGAGCGGTCTCTCTCTCTCTGTGCAGGGAAATGTGGAGCGGTCTCTCTCTCTCTGTGCAGGGAAATGTGGAGCGGTCTTTCTCTCTCTCTGTGCAGGGAAATGTGGAGCGATCTCTCTCTGTGCAGGGAAATGTGGAGCGGCCTCTCTCTCTCTCTGTGCAGGGAAATGTGGAGCGGTCTCTCTTTCTCTCTCTCTGTGCAGGGAAATGTGGAGCGGTCTCTCTCTCTGTGCAGGGAAATGTGGAGCGGTCTCTCTCTCTCTGTGCAGGGAAATGTGGAGCGATCTCTCTGTGCAGGGAAATGTGGAGCGGTCTCTCTCTCTCTGTGCAGGGAAATGTGGAGCGGTCTCTCTCTCTCTCTGTGCAGGGAAATGGGGAGCGGTCTCTCTCTGTGCAGGGAAATGTAGAGCGGTCTCTCTCTCTCTCTCTGTGCAGGGAAATGTGGAGCGGTCTCTCTCTCTCTCTGTGCGGGGAAATGTGGAGCAGTCTCTTTTTCTCATTCTCTCTCTGTGCAGGGAAATGTGGAGCGCTCTCTCTCTCTCTGTGCAGGGAAATGTGGAGCGCTCTCTCTCTCTCTGTGCAGGGAAATGTGGAGCGGTCTCTCTTTCTCTCTGTGCAGGGAAATGTGGAATGGTCTCTCTCTCTCTGTGCAGGGAAATGTGGATTGGTCTCTCTCTCTCTCTCTGTGCAGGGAAATGTGGAGCGGTCTCTCTCCCTCTCTGTGCAGGGAAATGTGGATCGGGGTCTCTCTCACTCTTTCTCTCTCCAGGAAATAAGGAGCGGGGTCTCTCTCTCTCTGCAGGGAAATGTGGAGCGGTCTCTCTCTCTCTGTGCAGGAAATGTGGAGTGGTCTCTCTCTCTCTGTGCAGGGAAATGTGGAATGGTCTCTCTCTCTCTCTCTCTGTGCAGGGAAATGTGGATCGGTCTCTCTCTCTCTCTTTGTGCAGGGAAAAGTGGAGCTCTCTTTCTCTCTCTCTCTGTGCAGGGAAATGTGGAGCGGTCTTTCTCTCTCTCTGTGCAGGGAAATGTGGAGCGATCTCTCTCTGTGCAGGGAAATGTGGAGCGGTCTCTCTCTCTCTCTGTGCAGGGAAATGTGGAGCGGTCTCTTTCTCTCTCTCTGTGCAGGGAAATGTGGAGCGTTCTCTCTCTCTGTGCAGGGAAATGTGGAGCGGTCTCTCTCTCTCTGTGCAGGGAAATGTGGAGCGGTCTCTCTCTGTGCAGGGAAATGTGGAGCGGTCTCTCTCTCTCTGTGCAGGGAAATGTGAAGCGGTCTCTCTCTCTCTGTGCAGGGAAATGTGGAGCGGTCTCTCACTCTCTCTCTCTGTGCAGGGAAATGTGGAGCGGTCTCTCTCTCTGTGCAGGGAAATGTGAAGCGGTCTCTCTCTCTCTGTGCAGGGAAATGTGGAGCGGGGTCTCTCTCTCTCTGTGCAGGGAAATGTGGAGCGGGGTCTCTCTCTCTCTGTGCAGGGAAATGTAGAGCGGGGTCTCTCTCTCTCTGTGCAGGGAAATGTGGAATGGTCTCTCTCTCTCTCTGTGCAGGGAAATGTGGAGCGGTCTCTCTCTCTCTTTGTGCAGGGAAATGTGGAGCTCTCTTTCTCTAGCTCTCTGTGCAGGGAAATGTGGAGCGGTCTCTCTCTATCTCTGTGCAGGGAAATGTGGAGTGGTCTGTCTCTCTCTCTCTCTGTGCAGGGAAATGTGGAGCGATCTTTCTCTCTCTGTGCAGAGAAATGTGGAGCGATTTCTCTCTGTGCAGGGAAATGTGGAGCGGTCTCTCTTTCTCTCTCTCTGTGCAGGGAAATGTGGAGCGGTCTCTCTCTCTGTGCAGGGAAATGTGGAGCGGTCTCTCTGTCTCTCTGTGCAGGGAAATGTGGAGCGGTCTCTCTCTGTGCAGGGAAATGTGGAGCGGTCTCTCTCTCTCTGTGCAGGGAAATGGGGAGCGGTCTCTCTCTGTGCAGGGAAATGTGGAGCAGTCTCTCTCTCTCTCTGTGCAGGGAAATGTGGAGCAGTCTCTTTTTCTCTCTCTCTGTGCAGGTAAATATGGAGCGGTCTCTCTCTGTGCAGGGAAATGTGGAGCGGTCTCTCTCTCTGTGCAGGGAAATGTGGAGCGGTCTCTCTCTCTCTCTCTCTGTGGAGGGAAATGTGGAATGGTCTCTCTCTCTCTGTGCAGGGAAATGTGGATTGGTCTCTCTCTCTCTGTGCAGGGAAATGTGGAGCGGTCTCTCTCCCTCTCTGTGCAGGGAAATGTGGATCGGGGTCTCTCTCTCTCTTTCTCTCTCCAGGAAATAAGGAGCGGGGTCTCTCTCTCTCTGCAGGGAAATGTGGAATGGTCTCTCTCTCTCTCTGTGCAGGGAAATGTGGAGCGGTCTCTCTCTCTTTGTGCAGGGAAATGTGGAGCTCTCTTTCTCTCCCTCTCTGTGCAGGGAAATGTGGAGCGGTCTCTCTCTCTCTCTCTGTGCAGGGAAATGCGGAGTGGGGTCTCTCTCTCTCTCTGCAGGGAAATGTGGAGCGGGGTCTCTCTCTCTCTCTGCAGGGAAATGTGGAGCGGGGTCTCTCTCTCTCTGTGCAGGGAAATGTAGAGCGGGGTCTCTCTCTCTCTGTGCAGGGAAATGTGGAGCGGTCTCTCTCTCTCTGTGCAGGGAAATGTGGAGCAGTCTCTCTCTCTCTGTGCAGGGAAATGTGGAGCGGTCTCTCTCTCTCTTTGTGCAGGGAAATGTGGAGCTCTCTTTCTCTTGCTCTCTGTGCAGGGAAATGTGGAGCGGTCTCTCTCTATCTCTGTGCAGGGAAATGTGGAGTGGTCTGTCTCTCTCTCTCTCTGTGCAGAGAAATGTGGACCGATTTCTCTCTGTGCAGGGAAATGTGGAGCGGTCTCTCTTTCTCTCTCTCTGTGCAGGGAAATGTGGAGCGGTCTCTCTCTCTGTGCAGGGAAATGTGGAGCGGTCTCTCTGTCTCTCTGTGCAGGGAAATGTGGAGCGGTCTCTCTCTGTGCAGGGAAATGTGGAGCGGTCTCTATCTCTCTGTGCAGGGAAATGGGGAGCGGTCTCTCTCTGTGCAGGGAAATGTGGAGTGGTCTCTCTCTCTCTCTCTGTGCAGGGAAATGTGGAGCGGTCTCTCTCTCTCTGTGCGGGGAAATGTGGAGCAGTCTCTTTTTCTCTCTCTCTCTCTGTGCAGGTAAATATGGAGCGGTCTCTCTCTGTGCAGGGAAATGTGGAGCGGTCTCTCTCTCTGTGCAGGGAAATGTGGAGCGGTCTCTCTCTCTCTCTCTGTGGAGGGAAATGTGGAATGGTCTCTCTCTCTCTCTCTGTGCAGGGAAATGTGGATTGGTCTCTCTCTCTCTCTGTGCAGGGAAATGTGGAGCGGTCTCTCTCCCTCTCTGTGCAGGGAAATGTGGATCGGGGTCTCTCTCTCTCTTTCTCTCTCCAGGAAATAAGGAGCGGGGTCTCTCTCTCTCTCTGCAGGGAAATGTGGATCGGTCTCTCTCTCTCTGTGCAGGAAATGTGGAGCGGGGTCTCTCTCTCTCTGTGCATGGAAATATGGAGTGGTCTCTCTCTCTCTGTGCAGGGAAATGTGGAATGGTCTCTCTCTCTCTCTCTCTCTCTCTGTGCAGGGAAATGTGGAGCGGTCTCTCTCTCTCTCTCTCTTTGTGCAGGGAAATGTGGAGCTCTCTTTCTCTCTCTGTGCAGGGAAATGTGGAGCGGTCTCTCTCTCTCTCTCTCTCTCTGTGCAGGGAAATGCGGAGCGGTCTTTCTCTCTCTCTGTGCAGGGAAATGCGGAGCGGTCTTTCTCTCTCTCTGTGCAGGGAAATGTGGAGCGGTCTCTCTCTCTCTCTCTGTGCAGGGAAATGTGGCGCGGTCTCTCTCTGTGCAGGGAAATGTGGAGCGGTCTCTCTCTCTGTGCAGGGAAATGTGGAGCGGTCTCTCTTTCTCTGTGCAGGGAAATGGGGAGCGGTCTCTCTCTGTGCAGGGAAATGTGGAGCGGTCTCTCTCTCTCTCTGTGCAGGGAAATGTGGAGCGGTCTCTCTCTCTCTCTCTGTGCGGGGAAATGTGGAGCAGTCTCTTTTTATCTCTCTCTCTCTGTGCAGGTAAATATGGAGTGGTCTCTCTCCGTGCAGGGAAATGTGGAGCGGTCTCTCTCTCTCTGTGCAGGGAAATGTGGAGCGGTCTCTCTCTCTCTCTCTGTGCAGGGAAATGTGGAATGGTCTCTCTCTCTCTGTGCAGGGAAATGTGGATTGGTCTCTCTCTCTCTCTGTGCAGGGAAATGTGGAGTGGTCTGTCTCTCTCTCTCTGTCTGTGCAGGGAAATGTGGAGCGGTCTTTCTCTCTCTCTGTGCAGGGAAAGGTCTCTCTCTCTCTGTGTGCAGGGAAATGTGGAGCGGTCTCTCTCTCTCTCTGTGCAGGGAAATGTGGAGTGGTCTCTCTTTCTCTCTCTCTGTGCAGGGAAATGTGGAGCGGTCTCTCTCTCTGTGCAGGGAAATGTGGAGCGGTCTCTCTCTCTGTGCAGGGAAATGTGGAGCGGTCTCTCTCTGTGCAGGGAAATGTGGAGCGGTCTCTCTCTCTGTGCAGGGAAATGTGGAGCGGTCTCTCTCTCTCTGTGCAGGGAAATGGGGAGTGGTCTCTCTCTGTGCAGGGAAATGTGGAGCGGTCTCTCTCTCTCTCTGTGCAGGGAAATGTGGTGCGGTCTCTCTCTCTCTCTGTGCGGGGAAATGTGGAGCAGTTTCTTTTTCTCTCTCTCTCTCTGTGCAGGTAAATATGGAGTGGTCTCTCTCTGTGCAGGGAAATGTGGAGCGCTCTCTCTCTCTCTGTGCAGGGAAATGTGGAGCGGTCTCTCTCTCTCTGTGCAGGGAAATGTGGCGCGGTCTCTCTCTGTGCAGGGAAATGTGGAGCGGTCTCTCTCTCTGTGCAGGGAAATGTGGAGCGGTCTCTCTTTCTCTGTGCAGGGAAATGGGGAGCGGTCTCTCTCTGTGCAGGGAAATGTGGAGCGGTCTCTCTCTCTCTCTGTGCAGGGAAATGTGGAGCGGTCTCTCTCTCTCTCTCTGTGCGGGGAAATGTGGAGCAGTCTCTTTTTATCTCTCTCTCTCTGTGCAGGTAAATATGGAGTGGTCTCTCTCCGTGCAGGGAAATGTGGAGCGGTCTCTCTCTCTCTGTGCAGGGAAATGTGGAGCGGTCTCTCTCTCTCTCTGTGCAGGGAAATGTGGAATGGTCTCTCTCTCTCTGTGCAGGGAAATGTGGATTGGTCTCTCTCTCTCTCTGTGCAGGGAAATGTGGAGTGGTCTGTCTCTCTCTCTCTGTCTGTGCAGGGAAATGTGGAGCGGTCTTTCTCTCTCTCTGTGCAGGGAAAGGTCTCTCTCTCTCTGTGTGCAGGGAAATGTGGAGCGGTCTCTCTCTCTCTCTGTGCAGGGAAATGTGGAGTGGTCTCTCTTTCTCTCTCTCTGTGCAGGGAAATGTGGAGCGGTCTCTCTCTCTGTGCAGGGAAATGTGGAGCGGTCTCTCTCTCTGTGCAGGGAAATGTGGAGCGGTCTCTCTCTGTGCAGGGAAATGTGGAGCGGTCTCTCTCTCTGTGCAGGGAAATGTGGAGCGGTCTCTCTCTCTCTGTGCAGGGAAATGGGGAGTGGTCTCTCTCTGTGCAGGGAAATGTGGAGCGGTCTCTCTCTCTCTCTGTGCAGGGAAATGTGGTGCGGTCTCTCTCTCTCTCTGTGCGGGGAAATGTGGAGCAGTTTCTTTTTCTCTCTCTCTCTCTGTGCAGGTAAATATGGAGTGGTCTCTCTCTGTGCAGGGAAATGTGGAGCGCTCTCTCTCTCTCTGTGCAGGGAAATGTGGAGCGGTCTCTCTCTCTCTCTGTGCAGGGAAATGTGGAATGGTCTCTCTCTGTGCAGGGAAATGTGGATTGGTCTCTCTCTCTCTCTCTGTGCAGGGAAATGTGGAGCGGTCTCTCTCCCTCTCTGTGCAGGGAAATGTGGATCGGGGTCTCTCTCTCTCTTTCTCTCTCCAGGAAATAAGGAGTGGGGTCTCTCTCTCTCTGCAGGGAAATGTGGAGTGGTCTCTCTCTCTCTGTGCAGGAAATGTGGAGCGGGGTCTCTCTCTCTCTGTGCAGGGAAATATGGAGTGGTCTCTCTCTCTCTGTGCAGGGAAATGTGGAATGGTCTCTCTCTATCTCTGTGCAGGGAAATGTGGAGCAGTCTCTCTCTATCTCTGTGCAGGGAAATGTGGAGCAGTCTCTCTCTCTCTTTGTGCAGGGAAAAGTGGAGCTCTCTTTCTCTATCTCTCTGTGCAGGGAAATGTGGAGCGGTCTCTCTCTCTCTCTGTGCAGGGAAATGTGGAGCGGTCTCTCTCTCTCTCTGTGCAGGGAAATGTGGAGCGGTCTTTCTCTCTCTCTGTGCAGGGAAATGTGGAGCGATCTCTCTCTGTGCAGGGAAATGTGGAGCGGCCTCTCTCTCTCTCTGTGCAGGGAAATGTGGAGCGGTCTCTCTTTCTCTCTCTCTGTGCAGGGAAATGTGGAGCGGTCTCTCTCTCTGTGCAGGGAAATGTGGAGCGGTCTCTCTCTCTCTGTGCAGGGAAATGTGGAGCGATCTCTCTGTGCAGGGAAATGTGGAGCGGTCTCTCTCTCTCTGTGCAGGGAAATGTGGAGCGGTCTCTCTCTCTCTCTGTGCAGGGAAATGGGGAGCGGTCTCTCTCTGTGCAGGGAAATGTAGAGCGGTCTCTCTCTCTCTCTCTGTGCAGGGAAATGTGGAGCGGTCTCTCTCTCTCTCTGTGCGGGGAAATGTGGAGCAGTCTCTTTTTCTCATTCTCTCTCTGTGCAGGGAAATGTGGAGCGCTCTCTCTCTCTCTGTGCAGGGAAATGTGGAGCGCTCTCTCTCTCTCTGTGCAGGGAAATGTGGAGCGGTCTCTCTCTCTCTCTGTGCAGGGAAATGTGGAATGGTCTCTCTCTCTCTGTGCAGGGAAATGTGGATTGGTCTCTCTCTCTCTCTCTGTGCAGGGAAATGTGGAGCGGTCTCTCTCCCTCTCTGTGCAGGGAAATGTGGATCGGGGTCTCTCTCACTCTTTCTCTCTCCAGGAAATAAGGAGCGGGGTCTCTCTCTCTCTGCAGGGAAATGTGGAGCGGTCTCTCTCTCTCTGTGCAGGAAATGTGGAGTGGTCTCTCTCTCTCTGTGCAGGGAAATGTGGAATGGTCTCTCTCTCTCTCTCTGTGCAGGGAAATGTGGATCGGTCTCTCTCTCTCTCTTTGTGCAGGGAAAAGTGGAGCTCTCTTTCTCTCTCTCTCTGTGCAGGGAAATGTGGAGCGGTCTTTCTCTCTCTCTGTGCAGGGAAATGTGGAGCGATCTCTCTCTGTGCAGGGAAATGTGGAGCGGTCTCTCTCTCTCTCTGTGCAGGGAAATGTGGAGCGGTCTCTTTCTCTCTCTCTGTGCAGGGAAATGTGGAGCGTTCTCTCTCTCTGTGCAGGGAAATGTGGAGCGGTCTCTCTCTCTCTGTGCAGGGAAATGTGGAGCGGTCTCTCTCTGTGCAGGGAAATGTGGAGCGGTCTCTCTCTCTCTGTGCAGGGAAATGTGAAGCGGTCTCTCTCTCTCTGTGCAGGGAAATGTGGAGCGGTCTCTCACTCTCTCTCTCTGTGCAGGGAAATGTGGAGCGGTCTCTCTCTCTGTGCAGGGAAATGTGAAGCGGTCTCTCTCTCTCTGTGCAGGGAAATGTGGAGCGGGGTCTCTCTCTCTGTGCAGGGAAATGTGGAGCGGGGTCTCTCTCTCTCTGTGCAGGGAAATGTAGAGCGGGGTCTCTCTCTCTCTGTGCAGGGAAATGTGGAATGGTCTCTCTCTCTCTCTGTGCAGGGAAATGTGGAGCGGTCTCTCTCTCTCTTTGTGCAGGGAAATGTGGAGCTCTCTTTCTCTAGCTCTCTGTGCAGGGAAATGTGGAGCGGTCTCTCTCTATCTCTGTGCAGGGAAATGTGGAGTGGTCTGTCTCTCTCTCTCTCTGTGCAGGGAAATGTGGAGCGATCTTTCTCTCTCTGTGCAGAGAAATGTGGAGCGATTTCTCTCTGTGCAGGGAAATGTGGAGCGGTCTCTCTTTCTCTCTCTCTGTGCAGGGAAATGTGGAGCGGTCTCTCTCTCTCTGTGCAGGGAAATGTGGAGCGGTCTCTCTGTCTCTCTGTGCAGGGAAATGTGGAGCGGTCTCTCTCTGTGCAGGGAAATGTGGAGCGGTCTCTCTCTCTCTGTGCAGGGAAATGGGGAGCGGTCTCTCTCTGTGCAGGGAAATGTGGAGCAGTCTCTCTCTCTCTCTGTGCAGGGAAATGTGGAGCAGTCTCTTTTTCTCTCTCTCTGTGCAGGTAAATATGGAGCGGTCTCTCTCTGTGCAGGGAAATGTGGAGCGGTCTCTCTCTCTGTGCAGGGAAATGTGGAGCGGTCTCTCTCTCTCTCTCTCTGTGGAGGGAAATGTGGAATGGTCTCTCTCTCTCTGTGCAGGGAAATGTGGATTGGTCTCTCTCTCTCTGTGCAGGGAAATGTGGAGCGGTCTCTCTCCCTCTCTGTGCAGGGAAATGTGGATCGGGGTCTCTCTCTCTCTTTCTCTCTCCAGGAAATAAGGAGCGGGGTCTCTCTCTCTCTGCAGGGAAATGTGGAATGGTCTCTCTCTCTCTCTGTGCAGGGAAATGTGGAGCGGTCTCTCTCTCTTTGTGCAGGGAAATGTGGAGCTCTCTTTCTCTCCCTCTCTGTGCAGGGAAATGTGGAGCGGTCTCTCTCTCTCTCTCTGTGCAGGGAAATGCGGAGTGGGGTCTCTCTCTCTCTCTGCAGGGAAATGTGGAGCGGGGTCTCTCTCTCTCTCTGCAGGGAAATGTGGAGCGGGGTCTCTCTCTCTCTGTGCAGGGAAATGTAGAGCGGGGTCTCTCTCTTTCTGTGCAGGGAAATGTGGAGCGGTCTCTCTCTCTCTGTGCAGGGAAATGTGGAGCAGTCTCTCTCTCTCTGTGCAGGGAAATGTGGAGCGGTCTCTCTCTCTCTTTGTGCAGGGAAATGTGGAGCTCTCTTTCTCTTGCTCTCTGTGCAGGGAAATGTGGAGCGGTCTCTCTCTATCTCTGTGCAGGGAAATGTGGAGTGGTCTGTCTCTCTCTCTCTCTGTGCAGAGAAATGTGGACCGATTTCTCTCTGTGCAGGGAAATGTGGAGCGGTCTCTCTTTCTCTCTCTCTGTGCAGGGAAATGTGGAGCGGTCTCTCTCTCTGTGCAGGGAAATGTGGAGCGGTCTCTCTGTCTCTCTGTGCAGGGAAATGTGGAGCGGTCTCTCTCTGTGCAGGGAAATGTGGAGCGGTCTCTCTCTCTCTGTGCAGGGAAATGGGGAGCGGTCTCTCTCTGTGCAGGGAAATGTGGAGTGGTCTCTCTCTCTCTCTCTGTGCAGGGAAATGTGGAGCGGTCTCTCTCTCTCTGTGCGGGGAAATGTGGAGCAGTCTCTTTTTCTCTCTCTCTCTCTGTGCAGGTAAATATGGAGCGGTCTCTCTCTGTGCAGGGAAATGTGGAGCGGTCTCTCTCTCTGTGCAGGGAAATGTGGAGCGGTCTCTCTCTCTCTCTCTCTGTGGAGGGAAATGTGGAATGGTCTCTCTCTCTCTCTCTGTGCAGGGAAATGTGGATTGGTCTCTCTCTCTCTCTGTGCAGGGAAATGTGGAGCGGTCTCTCTCCCTCTCTGTGCAGGGAAATGTGGATCGGGCTCTCTCTCTCTCTTTCTCTCTCCAGGAAATAAGGAGCGGGGTCTCTCTCTCTCTCTGCAGGGAAATGTGGATCGGTCTCTCTCTCTCTGTGCAGGAAATGTGGAGCGGGGTCTCTCTCTCTCTGTGCATGGAAATATGGAGTGGTCTCTCTCTCTCTGTGCAGGGAAATGTGGAATGGTCTCTCTCTCTCTCTATCTCTCTGTGCAGGGAAATGTGGAGCGGTCTCTCTCTCTCTCTCTCTTTGTGCAGGGAAATGTGGAGCTCTCTTTCTCTCTCTGTGCAGGGAAATGTGGAGCGGTCTCTCTCTCTCTCTCTCTCTGTGCAGGGAAATGCGGAGCGGTCTTTCTCTCTCTCTGTGCAGGGAAATGCGGAGCGGTCTTTCTCTCTCTCTGTGCAGGGAAATGTGGAGCGGTCTCTCTCTCTCTCTGTGCAGGGAAATGTGGCGCGGTCTCTCTCTGTGCAGGGAAATGTGGAGCGGTCTCTCTCTCTGTGCAGGGAAATGTGGAGCGGTCTCTCTTTCTCTGTGCAGGGAAATGGGGAGCGGTCTCTCTCTGTGCAGGGAAATGTGGAGCGGTCTCTCTCTCTCTCTCTCTGTGCAGGGAAATGTGGAGCGGTCTCTCTCTCTCTCTCTGTGCGGGGAAATGTGGAGCAGTCTCTTTTTATCTCTCTCTCTCTGTGCAGGTAAATATGGAGTGGTCTCTCTCCGTGCAGGGAAATGTGGAGCGGTCTCTCTCTCTCTGTGCAGGGAAATGTGGAGCGGTCTCTCTCTCTCTCTGTGCAGGGAAATGTGGAATGGTCTCTCTCTCTCTGTGCAGGGAAATGTGGATTGGTCTCTCTCTCTCTCTGTGCAGGGAAATGTGGAGTGGTCTGTCTCTCTCTCTCTGTCTGTGCAGGGAAATGTGGAGCGGTCTTTCTCTCTCTCTGTGCAGGGAAAGGTCTCTCTCTCTCTGTGTGCAGGGAAATGTGGAGCGGTCTCTCTCTCTCTCTGTGCAGGGAAATGTGGAGTGGTCTCTCTTTCTCTCTCTCTGTGCAGGGAAATGTGGAGCGGTCTCTCTCTCTGTGCAGGGAAATGTGGAGCGGTCTCTCTCTCTGTGCAGGGAAATGTGGAGCGGTCTCTCTCTGTGCAGGGAAATGTGGAGCGGTCTCTCTCTCTGTGCAGGGAAATGTGGAGCGGTCTCTCTCTCTCTGTGCAGGGAAATGGGGAGTGGTCTCTCTCTGTGCAGGGAAATGTGGAGCGGTCTCTCTCTCTCTCTGTGCAGGGAAATGTGGTGCGGTCTCTCTCTCTCTCTGTGCGGGGAAATGTGGAGCAGTTTCTTTTTCTCTCTCTCTCTCTGTGCAGGTAAATATGGAGTGGTCTCTCTCTGTGCAGGGAAATGTGGAGCGCTCTCTCTCTCTCTGTGCAGGGAAATGTGGAGCGGTCTCTCTCTCTCTCTGTGCAGGGAAATGTGGAATGGTCTCTCTCTGTGCAGGGAAATGTGGATTGGTCTCTCTCTCTCTCTCTCTGTGCAGGGAAATGTGGAGCGGTCTCTCTCCCTCTCTGTGCAGGGAAATGTGGATCGGGGTCTCTCTCTCTCTTTCTCTCTCCAGGAAATAAGGAGTGGGGTCTCTCTCTCTCTGCAGGGAAATGTGGAGTGGTCTCTCTCTCTCTCTGTGCAGGAAATGTGGAGCGGGGTCTCTCTCTCTCTGTGCAGGGAAATATGGAGTGGTCTCTCTCTCTCTGTGCAGGGAAATGTGGAATGGTCTCTCTCTATCTCTGTGCAGGGAAATGTGGAGCAGTCTCTCTCTATCTCTGTGCAGGGAAATGTGGAGCAGTCTCTCTCTCTCTTTGTGCAGGGAAAAGTGGAGCTCTCTTTCTCTATCTCTCTGTGCAGGGAAATGTGGAGCGGTCTCTCTCTCTCTCTGTGCAGGGAAATGTGGAGCGGTCTCTCTCTCTCTCTGTGCAGGGAAATGTGGAGCGGTCTCTCTCTCTCTCTGTGCAGGGAAATGTGGATTGGTCTCTCTCTCTGTGCAGGGAAATGTGGAGTGGTCTGCCTCTCTCTCTCTCTCTGTGCAGGGAAATGTGGAGCGGTCTTTCTCTCTCTGTGCAGGGAAATGTGGAGCGATCTCTCTCTGTGCAGGGAAATGTGGAGCGGTCTCTCTCTCTGTGCAGGGAAATGTGGAGCGGTCTCTCTCTCTCTCTGTGCAGGGAAATGGGGAGCGGTCTCTCTCTGAGCAGGGAAATGTGGAGCGGTCTCTCTCTCTCTCTCTCTGTGCAGGGAAATGTGGAGCGGTCTCTCTCTCTTTCTCTTTGCAGGGAAATGTGGAGAGGTCTCTCTTTCTCTCTGTGCGGGGAAATGTGGAGCAGTCTCTTTTTCTCTCTCTCTCTCTCTCTGTGCAGGTAAATATGGAGTGGTCTCTCTCTGTGCAGGGAAATGTGGAGCGGTCTCTCTCTCTCTGTGCAGGGAAATGTGGAGCGGTCTCTCTCTCTCTCTGTGCAGGGAAATGTGGAATGGTCTCTCTCTCTCTCTCTGTGCAGGGAAATGTGGATTGGTCTCTCTCTCTCTCTCTGTGCAGGGAAATGTGGAGCGGTCTCTCTCTCTCTCTCTGTGCAGGGAAATGTGGAGCGGTCTCTCTTTCTCTCTCTCTGTGCAGGGAAATGTGGAGCGGTCTCTCTCTCTGTGCAGGGAAATGTGGAGCGGTCTCTCTCTCTCTGTGCAGGGAAATGTGGAGCGGTCTCTCTCTGTGCAGGGAAATGTGGAGCGGTCTCTCTCTCTCTGTGCAGGGAAATGTGGAGCGGTCTCTCTCTCTCTGTGCAGGGAAATGGGGAGCGGTCTCTCTCTCTCTGTGCAGGGAAATGGGGAGCGGTCTCTCTCTGTGCAGGGAAATGTGGAGCGGTCTCTCTCTCTCTCTCTCTGTGCAGGGAAATGTGGAGCGGTCTCTCTCTCTCTCTGTGCGGGGAAATGTGGAGCAGTTTCTTTTTCTCTCTCTCTCTGTGCAGGTAAATATGGAGTGGTCTCTCTCTGTGCAGGGAAATGTGGAGCGCTCTCTCTCTCTCTGTGCAGGGAAATGTGGAGCGGTCTCTCTCTCTCTCTGTGCAGGGAAATGTGGATTGGTCTCTCTCTCTCTCTGTGCAGGGAAATGTGGAGCGGTCTCTCTCTCTGTGCAGGGAAATGTGGAGCGGTCTCTCTTTCTCTCTCTCTGTGCAGGGAAATGTGGAGCGGTCTCTCTCTCTGTGCAGGGAAATGTGGAGCGGTCTCTCTCTGTGCAGGGAAATGTGGAGAGGTCTCTCTCTGTGCAGGGAAATGTGGAGCGGTCTCTCTCTCTCTGTGCAGGGAAATGTGAAGCGGTCTCTCTCTCTCTGTGCAGGGAAATGGGGAGCGGTCTCTCTCTGTGCAGGGAAATGTGGAGTGGTCTCTCTCTCTCTCTGTGCAGGGAAATGTGGAGCGGTCTCTCTCTCTTTCTCTGTGCAGGGAAATGTGGAGCGGTCTCTCTCTCTCTGTGCGGGGAAATGTGGAGCAGTCTCTTTTTCTCTCTCTCTCTCTCTCTCTCTCTGTGCAGGTAAATATGGAGTGGTCTCTCTCTGTGCAGGGAAATGTGGAGCGGTCTCTCTCTCTCTCTGTGCAGGGAAATGTGGAATGGTCTCTCTCTCTCTGTGCAGGGAAATGTGGATTGGTCTCTCTCTCTCTCTCTGTGCAGGGAAATGTGGAGTGGTCTGTCTCTCTCTCTCTCTCTGTGCAGGGAAATGTGGAGCGGTCTTTCTCTCTCTCTGTGCAGGGAAATGTGGAGCGATCTCTCTCTGTGCAGGGAAATGTGGAGCGGTCTCTCTCTCTCTCTGTGCAGGGAAATGTGGAGTGGTCTCTCTTTCTCTCTCTCTGTGCAGGGAAATGTGGAGCGGTCTCTCTCTCTGTGCAGGGAAATGTGGAGCGGTCTCTCTCTCTCTGTGCAGGGAAATGTTGAGCGATCTCTCTGTGCAGGGAAATGTGGAGCGGTCTCTCTCTCTCTGTGCAGGGAAATGTGGAGTGGTCTCTCTCTCTCTGTGCAGGGAAATGGGGAGCGGTTTCTCTCTGTGCAGGGAAATGTGGAGCGGTCTCTCTCTCTCTCTCTCTGTGCAGGGAAATGTGGAGCGGTCTCTCTCTTTCTGTGCGGGGAAATGTGGAGCAGTTTCTTTTTTTCTCTCTCTCTCTCTGTGCATGTAAATATGGAGTGGTCTCTCTCTGTGCAGGGAAATGTGGAGCGCTCTCTCTCTCTCTGTGCAGGGAAATGTGGAGCGGTCTCTCTCTCTCTGTGCAGGGAAATGTGGAATGGTCTCTCTCTCTATGTGCAGGGAAATGTGGATTGGTCTCTCTCTCTCTGTGCAGGGAAATGTGGAGCGGTCTCTCTCCCTCTCTGTGCAGGGAAATGTGGATCGGGGTCTCTCTCTCTCTTTCTCTCTCCAGGAAATAAGGAGCGGGGTCTCTCTCTCTCTGCAGGGAAATGTGGAGCGGTCTCTCTCTCTCTGTGCAGGAAATGTGGAGCGGTCTCTCTCTCTCTGTGCAGGAAATGTGGAGCGGGGTCTCTCTCTCTCTGTGCAGGGAAATGTGGAATGGTCTCTCTCTCTCTCTCTGTGCAGGGAAATGTGGAGCGGTCTCTCTCTCTCTCTCTTTGTGCAGGGAAAAGTGGAGCTCTCTTTCTCTCTCTCTCTGTGCAGGGAAATGTGGAGCGGTCTTTCTCTCTCTCTGTGCAGGGAAATGTGGAGCGATCTCTCTCTGTGCAGGGAAATGTGGAGCGGTCTCTCTCTCTCTCTCTGTGCAGGGAAATGTGGAGCGGTCTCTTTCTCTCTCTCTGTGCAGGGAAATGTGGAGCGGTCTCTCTCTCTGTGCAGGGAAATGTGGAGCGGTCTCTCTCTCTCTGTGCAGGGAAATGTGGAGCGGTCTCTCTCTCTCTGTGCAGGGAAATGTGGAGCGGTCTCTCTCTCTCTGTGCAGGGAAATGTGGAGCGGTCTCTCTCTCTGTGCAGGGAAATGTGGATTGGTCTCTCTCTCTCTGTGCAGGGAAATGTGGAGTGGTCTGTCTCTCTCTCTCTCTCTCTGTGCAGGGAAATGTGGAGCGGTCTTTCTCTCTCTCTGTGCAGGGAAAGGTCTCTCTCTCTCTCTCTCTCTGTGCAGGGAAATGTGGAGCGGTCTCTCTCTCTCTCTGTGCAGGGAAATGTGGAGTGGTCTCTCTTTCTCTCTCTCTGTGCAGGGAAATGTGGAGCGGTCTCTCTCTCTGTGCAGGGAAATGTGGAGCGGTCTCTCTCTCTCTCTGTGCAGGGAAATGTGGAGCGGTCTCTCTCTCTCTGTGCAGAGAAATGTGGAGCGGTCTCTCTCTCTCTGTGCAGGGAAATGTGGAGCGGTCTATCTCTCTCTGTGCAGGGAAATGGGGAGCGGTCTCTCTCTGTGCAGGGAAATGTGGAGCGGTCTCTCTCTCTTTCTCTGTGCAGGGAAATGTGGAGCGGGGTCTCTCTCTCTCTGTGCAGGGAAATATGGAGTGGTCTCTCTCTCTGTGCAGGGAAATGTGGAGTGGTCTGTCTCTCTCTCTCTCTCTGTGCAGGGAAATGTGGAGCGGTCTTTCTCTCTCTCTGTGCAGGGAAAGGTCTCTCTCTCTCTCTCTGTGCAGGGAAATGTGGAGCGGTCTCTCTCTCTCTCTGTGCAGGGAAATGTGGAGTGGTCTCTCTTTCTCTCTCTCTGTGCAGGGAAATGTGGAGCGGTCTCTCTCTCTGTGCAGGGAAATGTGGAGCGGTCTCTCTCTCTCTGTGCAGGGAAATGTGGAGCGGTCTCTCTCTGTGCAGAGAAATGTGGAGCGGTCTCTCTCTCTCTGTGCAGGGAAATGTGGAGCGGTCTATCTCTCTGTGCAGGGAAATGGGGAGCGGTCTCTCTCTGTGCAGGGAAATGTGGAGCGGTCTCTCTCTCTTTCTCTGTGCAGGGAAATGTGGAGCGGTCTCTCTCTCTCTCTGTGCGGGGAAATGTGGAGCAGTCTCTTTTTCTCTCTCTCTCTGTGCAGGAAAATATGGAGTGGTCTCTCTCTGTGCAGGGAAATGTGGAGCGGTCTCTCTCTCTCTGTGCAGGGAAATGTGGAGCGGTCTCTCTCTCTCTCTCTGTGCAGGGAAATGTGGAATGGTCTCTCTCTCTCTGTGCAGGGAAATGTGGATTGGTCTCTCTCTCTCTGTGCAGGGAAATGTGGAGTGGTCTCTCTCTCTCTGTGCAGGGAAATGTGGAGTGGTCTCTCTCTCTCTCTCTCTCTGTGCAGGGAAATGTGGAGCGGTCTTTCTCTCTCTCTGTGCAGGGAAATGTGGAGCGATCTCTCTCTGTGCAGGGAAATGTGGAGCGGTCTCTCTCTCTCTCTTTGTGCAGGGAAATGTGGAGCGGTCTCTCTCTCTTTCTCTGTGCAGGGAAATGTGGAGCGGTCTCTCTCTCTATCTCTCTGTGCGGGGAAATGTGGAGCAGTCTCTTTTTCTCTCTCTCTCTCTCTGTGCAGGTAAATATGGAGTGGTCTCTCTCTGTGCAGGGAAATCTGGAGCGCTCTCTCTCTCTGTGCAGGGAAATGTGGAGCGGTCTCTCTCTCTCTCTGTGCAGGGACATGTGGAATGGTCTCTCTCTCTCTGTGCATGGAAATGTGGGTTGGTCTCTCTCTCTCTCTCTGTGCAGGGAAATGTGGAGCGGTCTCTCTCTCTCTCTGTGCAGGGAAATGTGGAGCGGTCTCTCTCTCTCTCTGTGCAGGGAAATGTGGAGCGGTCTCTCTCGCTCTCTCTCTGTGCAGGGAAATGTGGAGCGGTCTCTCTCTCTCTGTGCAGGGAAATGTGGAGCGGTCTCTCTCTCTCTGTGCAGGGAAATGTGGAGCAGTCTCTCTCTGTGCAGGGAAATGTGGAGCGGTCTCTCTCTCTCTGTGCAGGGAAATGTGGAGCGGTCTCTCTCTCTCTGTGCAGGGAAATGGGGAGCGGTCTCTCTCTGTGCAGGGAAATGTGGAGCGGTCTCTCTCTCTCTCTCTGTGCAGGGAAATGTGGAGCGGTCTCTCTCTCTTTCTCTGTGCAGGGAAATGTGGAGCGGTCTCTCTCTCTCTCTGTGCAGGTAAATATGGAGTGGTCTCTCTCTGTGCAGGGAAATGTGGAGCGGTTTCTCTCTCTCTCTGTGCGGGGAAATGTGGAGCAGTCTCTTTTTCTCTCTCTCTCTCTCTGCAGGTAAATATGGAGTGGTCTCTCTCTGTGCAGGGAAATGTGGAGCGCTCTCTCTCTCTCTGTGCAGGGAAATGTGGAGCGGTCTCTCTCTCTCTCTGTGCAGGGAAATGTGGAATGGTCTCTCTCTCTCTCTGTGCAGGGAAATGTGGAGCGGTCTCTCTCCCTCTCTGTGCAGGGAAATGTGGATCGGGGTCTCTCTCTCTCCAGGAAATAAGGAGCGGGGTCTCTCTCTCTGCAGGGAAATGTGGAGCGGTCTCTCTCTCTCTGTGCAGGAAATGTGGAGCGGGGTCTCTCTCTCTCTGTGCAGGGAAATATGGAGTGGTCTCTCTCTCTCTGTGCAGGGAAATGTGGAATGGTCTCTCTCTCTCTCTCTGTGCAGGGAAATGTGGAGCGGTCTCTCTCTCTCTCTTTGTGCAGGGAAAAGTGGAGCTCTCTTTCTCTCTCTCTCTCTGTGCAGGGAAATGTGGAGCGGTCTTTCTCTCTCTCTGTGCAGGGAAATGTGGAGCGGTCTCTTTCTCTCTCTCTGTGCAGGGAAATGTGGAGCGGTCTCTCTCTCTGTGCAGGGAAATGTGGAGCGGTCTCTCTCTCTCTGTGCAGGGAAATGTGGAGCGGTCTTTCTCTCTCTCTGTGCAGGGAAATGTGGAGCGATCTCTCTCTGTGCAGGGAAATGTGGAGCGGCCTCTCTCTCTCTCTGTGCAGGGAAATGTGGAGCGGTCTCTCTTTCTCTCTCTCTGTGCAGGGAAATGTGGAGCGGTCTCTCTCTCTGTGCAGGGAAATGTGGAGCGGTCTCTCTCTCTCTGTGCAGGGAAATGTGGAGCGATCTCTCTGTGCAGGGAAATGTGGAGCGGTCTCTCTCTCTCTGTGCAGGGAAATGTGGAGCGGTCTCTCTCTCTCTGTGCAGGGAAATGGGGAGCGGTCTCTCTCTGTGCAGGGAAATGTGGAGCGGTCTCTCTCTCTCTCTCTGTGCAGGGAAATGTGGAGCGGTCTCTCTCTCTCTCTGTGCGGGGAAATGTGGAGCAGTCTCTTTTTCTCATTCTCTCTCTGTGCAGGTAAATATGGAGTGGTCTCTCTCTGTGCAGGGAAATGTGGAGCGCTCTCTCTCTCTCTGTGCAGGGAAATGTGGAGCGGTCTCTCTCTCTCTCTCTCTCTGTGCAGGGAAATGTGGAATGGTCTCTCTCTCTCTCTGTGCAGGGAAATGTGGATTGGTCTCTCTCTCTCTCTCTGTGCAGGGAAATGTGGAGCGGTCTCTCTCCCTCTCTGTGCAGGGAAATGTGGATCGGGGTCTCTCTCACTCTTTCTCTCTCCAGGAAATAAGGAGCGGGGTCTCTCTCTCTCTGCAGGGAAATGTGGAGCGGTCTCTCCCTCTCTGTGCAGGAAATGTGGAGTGGTCTCTCTCTCTCTGTGCAGGGAAATGTGGAATGGTCTCTCTCTCTCTCTCTCTGTGCAGGGAAATGTGGATCGGTCTCTCTCTCTCTCTTTGTGCAGGGAAAAGTGGAGCTCTCTTTCTCTCTCTCTCTGTGCAGGGAAATGTGGAGCGATCTCTCTCTCTCTCTGTGCAGGGAAATGTGGAGCGATCTCTCTCTGTGCAGGGAAATGTGGAGCGGTCTCTCTCTCTCTCTCTGTGCAGGGAAATGTGGAGCGGTCTCTTTCTCTCTCTCTGTGCAGGGAAATGTGGAGCGGTCTCTCTCTCTCTGTGCAGGGAAATGTGGAGCGGTCTCTCTCTCTCTGTGCAGGGAAATGTGGAGCGGTCTCTCTCTGTGCAGGGAAATGTGGAGCGGTCTCTCTCTCTCTCTGCAGGGAAATGTGAAGCGGTCTCTCTCTCTCTGTGCAGGGAAATGTGGAGCGGTCTCTCACTCTCTCTCTCTGTGCAGGGAAATGTGGAGCGGTCTCTCTCTCTGTGCAGGGAAATGTGAAGCGGTCTCTCTCTCTCTGTGCAGGGAAATGTGGAGCGGGGTCTCTCTCTCTCTGTGCAGGGAAATGTGGAGCGGGGTCTCTCTCTCTCTGTGCAGGGAAATGTAGAGCGGGGTCTCTCTCTCTCTCTGTGCAGGGAAATGTGGAATGGTCTCTCTCTCTCTCTGTGCAGGGAAATGTGGAGCTCTCTTTCTCTCGCTCTCTGTGCAGGGAAATGTGGAGCGGTCTCTCTCTCTATCTCTGTGCAGGGAAATGTGGAGTGGTCTGTCTCTCTCTCTCTCTGTGCAGGGAAATGTGGAGCGATCTTTCTCTCTCTGTGCAGAGAAATGTGGAGCGGTCTCTCTGTCTCTCTGTGCAGGGAAATGTGGAGCGGTCTCTCTCTGTGCAGGGAAATGTGGAGCGGTCTCTCTCTCTCTGTGCAGGGAAATGGGGAGCGGTCTCTCTCTGTGCAGGGAAATGTGGAGCGGTCTCTCTCTCTCTCTCTCTGTGCAGGGAAATGTGGAGCGGTCTCTCTCTCTCTGTGCGGGGAAATGTGGAGCAGTCTCTTTTTCTCTCTCTCTCTGTGCAGGTAAATATGGAGCGGTCTCTCTCTGTGCAGGGAAATGTGGAGCGGTCTCTCTCTCTGTGCAGGGAAATGTGGAGCGGTCTCTCTCTCTCTCTCTCTCTGTGGAGGGAAATGTGGAATGGTCTCTCTCTCTCTGTGCAGGGAAATGTGGATTGGTCTCTCTCTGTGCAGGGAAATGTGGAGCGGTCTCTCTCCCTCTCTGTGCAGGGAAATGTGGATCGGGGTCTCTCTCTCTCTTTCTCTCTCCAGGAAATAAGGAGCGGGGTCTCTCTCTCTCTCTGCAGGGAAATGTGGAATGGTCTCTCTCTCTCTCTGTGCAGGGAAATGTGGAGCGGTCTCTCTCTCTCTCTTTGTGCAGGGAAATGTGGAGCTCTCTTTCTCTCTCTCTCTGTGCAGGGAAATGTGGAGCGGTCTCTCTCTCTCTCTCTCTCTGTGCAGGGAAATGCGGAGTGGGGTCTCTCTCTCTCTCTGCAGGGAAATGTGGAGCGGGGTCTCTCTCTCTCTCTGCAGGGAAATGTGGAGCGGGGTCTCTCTCTCTCTGTGCAGGGAAATGTAGAGCGGGGTCTCTCTCTCTCTGTGCAGGGAAATGTGGAGCGGTCTCTCTCTCTCTGTGCAGGGAAATGTGGAGCAGTCTCTCTCTCTCTGTGCAGGGAAATGTGGAGCGGTCTCTCTCTCTCTTTGTGCAGGGAAATGTGGAGCTCTCTTTCTCTTGCTCTCTGTGCAGGGAAATGTGGAGCGGTCTCTCTCTATCTCTGTGCAGGGAAATGTGGAGTGGTCTGTCTCTCTCTCTCTCTGTGCAGGGAAATGTGGAGCGATCTTTCTCTCTCTCTGTGCAGGGAAATGTGGAGCGGTCTCTCTTTCTCTCTCTCTGTGCAGGGAAATGTGGAGCGGTCTCTCTCTCTGTGCAGGGAAATGTGGAGCGGTCTCTCTGTCTCTCTGTGCAGGGAAATGTGGAGCGGTCTCTCTCTGTGCAGGGAAATGTGGAGTGGTCTCTCTCTCTCTGTGCAGGGAAATGGGGAGCGGTCTCTCTCTGTGCAGGGAAATGTGGAGTGGTCTCTCTCTCTCTCTGTGCAGGGAAATGTGGAGCGGTCTCTCTCTCTCTGTGCGGGGAAATGTGGAGCAGTCTCTTTTTCTCTCTCTCTCTCTGTGCAGGTAAATATGGAGCGGTCTCTCTCTGTGCAGGGAAATGTGGAGCGGTCTCTCTCTCTGTGCAGGGAAATGTGGAGCGGTCTCTCTCTCTCTCTCTTTGTGCAGGGAAATGTGGAGCTCTCTTTCTCTCTCTCTCTGTGCAGGGAAATGCGGAGCGGTCTTTCTCTCTCTCTGTGCAGGGAAATGCGGAGCGGTCTTTCTCTCTCTCTGTGCAGGGAAATGTGGAGCGGTCTCTCTCTCTCTGTGCAGGGAAATGTGGAGCGGTCTCTCTTTCTCTCTCTCTGTGCAGGGAAATGTGGAGCGGTCTCTCTCTCTGTGCAGGGAAATGTGGAGCGGTCTCTCTCTGTGCAGGGAAATGTGGAACGGTCTCTCTCTCTCTGTGCAGGGAAATGTGAAGCAGTCTCTTTTTCTCTCTCTCTGTGCAGGTAAATATGGAGCAGTCTCTCTCTGTGCAGGGAAATATGGAGCGGTCTCTCTCTCTGTGCAGGGAAATGTGGAGCGGCCTCTCTCTCTCTCTCTCTGTGCAGGGAAATGTGGAGCGGTCTCTCTCTCTCTGTGCAGGGAAATGTGGAGCAGTCTCTTTTTCTCTCTCTCTGTGCAGGTAAATATGGAGCAGTCTCTCTCTGTGCAGGGAAATATGGAGCGGTCTCTCTCTCTCTGTGCAGGGAAATGTGGAATGATCTCTCTCTCTGTGCAGGGAAATGTGGATTGGTCTCTCTCTCTCTCTGTGCAGGGAAATGTGGAGCGGTCTCTCTCTCTGTGCAGGGAAATGTGGATTGGTCTCTCTCTCTCTGTGCAGGGAAATGTAGAGTGGGGTCTCTCTCTCTCTCTGTGCAGGGAAATGTGGAGCGGTCTCTCTCTCTCTCTCTGTGCAGGGAAATGTGGAATGGTCTCTCTCTCTCTCTCTGTGCAGGGAAATGTGGAGCGGTCTCTCTCTCTCTTTGTGCAGGGAAATGTGGAGCTCTCTTTCTCTCTCTCTCTGTGCAGGGAAATGTGGAGCGGTCTCTCTCTATCTCTGTGCAGGGAAATGTGGAGTGGTCTGTCTCTCTCTCTGTGCAGGGAAATGTGGAGCGGTCTTTCTCTCTCTCTGTGCAGAGAAATGTGGAGCGATCTCTCTCTGTGCAGGGAAATGTGGAGCGGTCTCTCTCTCTCTGTGCAGGGAAATGTGGAGCGGTCTCTCTTTCTCTCTCTCTGTGCAGGGAAATGTGGAGCGGTCTCTCTCTCTGTGCAGGGAAATGTGGAGCGGTCTCTCTCTCTGTGCAGGGAAATGTGGAGCGGTCTCTCTCTCTGTGCAGGGAAATGTGGAGCGGTCTCTCTCTCTGTGCAGGGAAATGTGGAGCGGTCTCTCTCTGTGCAGGGAAATGTGGAGCGGTCTCTCTCTCTCTGTGCAGGGAAATGTGGAGTGGTCTCTCTCTCTCTGTGCAGGGAAATGTGGAGCGGTCTCTCTCTGTGCAGGGAAATGTGGAGCGGTCTCTCTCTCTCTGTGTAGGGAAATGTGGAGCAGTCTCTTTTTCTCTCTGTGCAGGTAAATATGGAGCGGTCTCTCTCTGTGCAGGGAAATGTGGAGCGGTCTCTCTCTCTCTGTGCAGGGAAATGTGGAGCGGTCTCTCTCTCTCTCTCTGTGGAGGGAAATGTGGAATGGTCTCTCTCTCTCTGTGCAGGGAAATGTGGATTGGTCTCTCTCTCTGTGCAGGGAAATGTGGAGCGGTCTCTCTCCCTCTCTGTGCAGGGAAATGTGGATCGGGGTCTCTCTCTCTCTTTCTCTCTCCAGGAAATAAGGAGCAGGGTCTCTCTCTCTCTGCAGGGAAATGTGGATCGGTCTCTCTCTCTCTGTGCAGGAAATGTGGAGCGGGGTCTCTCTCTGTGCAGGGAAATATGGAGTGGTCTCTCTCTCTGTGCAGGGAAATGTGGAGCGGTCTCTCTCTCTCTCTGTGCAGGGAAATGGGGAGCGGTCTCTCTCTGAGCAGGGAAATGTGGAGCGGTCTCTCTCTCTCTCTCTCTCTGTGCAGGGAAATGTGGAGCGGTCTCTCTCTCTTTCTCTGTGCAGGGAAATGTGGAGAGGTCTCTCTTTCTCTCTGTGCGGGGAAATGTGGAGCAGTCTCTTTTTCTCTCTCTCTCTCTCTGTGCAGGTAAATATTGAGTGGTCTCTCTCTGTGCAGGGAAATGTGGAGCGGTCTCTCTCTCTCTGTGCAGGGAAATGTGGAGCGGTCTCTCTCTCTCTCTGTGCAGGGAAATGTGGAATGGTCTCTCTCTCTCTCTCTGTGCAGGGAAATGTGGATTGGTCTCTCTCTCTCTCTCTGTGCAGGGAAATGTGGAGCGGTCTCTCTCTCTCTCTCTGTGCAGGGAAATGTGGAGCGGTCTCTCTTTCTCTCTCTCTGTGCAGGGAAATGTGGAGCGGTCTCTCTCTCTGTGCAGGGAAATGTGGAGCGGTCTCTCTCTCTCTGTGCAGGGAAATGTGGAGCGGTCTCTCTCTGTGCAGGGAAATGTGGAGCGGTCTCTCTCTCTCTGTGCAGGGAAATGTGGAGCGGTCTCTCTCTCTCTGTGCAGGGAAATGGGGAGCGGTCTCTCTCTCTCTGTGCAGGGAAATGGGGAGCGGTCTCTCTCTGTGCAGGGAAATGTGGAGCGGTCTCTCTCTCTCTCTCTCTGTGCAGGGAAATGTGGAGCGGTCTCTCTCTCTCTCTGTGCGGGGAAATGTGGAGCAGTTTCTTTTTCTCTCTCTCTCTGTGCAGGTAAATATGGAGTGGTCTCTCTCTGTGCAGGGAAATGTGGAGCGCTCTCTCTCTCTCTGTGCAGGGAAATGTGGAGCGGTCTCTCTCTCTCTCTGTGCAGGGAAATGTGGATTGGTCTCTCTCTCTCTCTGTGCAGGGAAATGTGGAGCGGTCTCTCTCTCTGTGCAGGGAAATGTGGAGCGGTCTCTCTTTCTCTCTCTCTCTGTGCAGGGAAATGTGGAGCGGTCTCTCTCTCTGTGCAGGGAAATGTGGAGCGGTCTCTCTCTGTGCAGGGAAATGTGGAGAGGTCTCTCTCTGTGCAGGGAAATGTGGAGCGGTCTCTCTCTCTCTGTGCAGGGAAATGTGAAGCGGTCTCTCTCTCTCTGTGCAGGGAAATGGGGAGCGGTCTCTCTCTGTGCAGGGAAATGTGGAGTGGTCTCTCTCTCTCTCTCTGTGCAGGGAAATGTGGAGCGGTCTCTCTCTCTTTCTCTGTGCAGGGAAATGTGGAGCGGTCTCTCTCTCTCTGTGCGGGGAAATGTGGAGCAGTCTCTTTTTCTCTCTCTCTCTCTCTCTCTCTGTGCAGGTAAATATGGAGTGGTCTCTCTCTGTGCAGGGAAATGTGGAGCGGTCTCTCTCTCTCTCTCTGTGCAGGGAAATGTGGAATGGTCTCTCTCTCTCTGTGCAGGGAAATGTGGATTGGTCTCTCTCTCTCTCTCTGTGCAGGGAAATGTGGAGTGGTCTGTCTCTCTCTCTCTCTCTGTGCAGGGAAATGTGGAGCGGTCTTTCTCTCTCTCTGTGCAGGGAAATGTGGAGCGATCTCTCTCTGTGCAGGGAAATGTGGAGCGGTCTCTCTCTCTCTCTGTGCAGGGAAATGTGGAGTGGTCTCTCTTTCTCTCTCTCTGTGCAGGGAAATGTGGAGCGGTCTCTCTCTCTGTGCAGGGAAATGTGGAGCGGTCTCTCTCTCTCTGTGCAGGGAAATGTTGAGCGATCTCTCTGTGCAGGGAAATGTGGAGCGGTCTCTCTCTCTCTGTGCAGGGAAATGTGGAGTGGTCTCTCTCTCTCTCTGTGCAGGGAAATGGGGAGCGGTTTCTCTCTGTGCAGGGAAATGTGGAGCGGTCTCTCTCTCTCTCTCTCTGTGCAGGGAAATGTGGAGCGGTCTCTCTCTTTCTGTGCGGGGAAATGTGGAGCAGTTTCTTTTTTTCTCTCTCTCTCTCTGTGCATGTAAATATGGAGTGGTCTCTCTCTGTGCAGGGAAATGTGGAGCGCTCTCTCTCTCTCTGTGCAGGGAAATGTGGAGCGGTCTCTCTCTCTCTGTGCAGGGAAATGTGGAATGGTCTCTCTCTCTATGTGCAGGGAAATGTGGATTGGTCTCTCTCTCTCTCTCTGTGCAGGGAAATGTGGAGCGGTCTCTCTCCCTCTCTGTGCAGGGAAATGTGGATCGGGGTCTCTCTCTCTCTTTCTCTCTCCAGGAAATAAGGAGCGGGGTCTCTCTCTCTCTGCAGGGAAATGTGGAGCGGTCTCTCTCTCTCTGTGCAGGAAATGTGGAGCGGTCTCTCTCTCTCTGTGCAGGAAATGTGGAGCGGGGTCTCTCTCTCTCTGTGCAGGGAAATGTGGAATGGTCTCTCTCTCTCTCTCTGTGCAGGGAAATGTGGAGCGGTCTCTCTCTCTCTCTCTTTGTGCAGGGAAAAGTGGAGCTCTCTTTCTCTCTCTCTCTGTGCAGGGAAATGTGGAGCGGTCTTTCTCTCTCTCTGTGCAGGGAAATGTGGAGCGATCTCTCTCTGTGCAGGGAAATGTGGAGCGGTCTCTCTCTCTCTCTCTGTGCAGGGAAATGTGGAGCGGTCTCTTTCTCTCTCTCTGTGCAGGGAAATGTGGAGCGGTCTCTCTCTCTGTGCAGGGAAATGTGGAGCGGTCTCTCTCTCTCTGTGCAGGGAAATGTGGAGCGGTCTCTCTCTCTCTGTGCAGGGAAATGTGGAGCGGTCTCTCTCTCTCTGTGCAGGGAAATGTGGAGCGGTCTCTCTCTCTGTGCAGGGAAATGTGGATTGGTCTCTCTCTCTCTGTGCAGGGAAATGTGGAGTGGTCTGTCTCTCTCTCTCTCTCTCTCTGTGCAGGGAAATGTGGAGCGGTCTTTCTCTCTCTCTGTGCAGGGAAAGGTCTCTCTCTCTCTCTCTCTCTGTGCAGGGAAATGTGGAGCGGTCTCTCTCTCTCTCTGTGCAGGGAAATGTGGAGCGGTCTCTCTCTCTGTGCAGGGAAATGTGGAGCGGTCTCTCTCTCTCTCTGTGCAGGGAAATGTGGAGCGGTCTCTCTCTCTCTGTGCAGAGAAATGTGGAGCGGTCTCTCTCTCTCTGTGCAGGGAAATGTGGAGCGGTCTATCTCTCTCTGTGCAGGGAAATGGGGAGCGGTCTCTCTCTGTGCAGGGAAATGTGGAGCGGTCTCTCTCTCTTTCTCTGTGCAGGGAAATGTGGAGCGGGGTCTCTCTCTCTCTGTGCAGGGAAATATGGAGTGGTCTCTCTCTCTCTGTGCAGGGAAATGTGGAGTGGTCTGTCTCTCTCTCTCTCTCTGTGCAGGGAAATGTGGAGCGGTCTTTCTCTCTCTCTGTGCAGGGAAAGGTCTCTCTCTCTCTCTCTGTGCAGGGAAATGTGGAGCGGTCTCTCTCTCTCTCTGTGCAGGGAAATGTGGAGTGGTCTCTCTTTCTCTCTCTCTGTGCAGGGAAATGTGGAGCGGTCTCTCTCTCTGTGCAGGGAAATGTGGAGCGGTCTCTCTCTCTCTGTGCAGGGAAATGTGGAGCGGTCTCTCTCTGTGCAGAGAAATGTGGAGCGGTCTCTCTCTCTCTGTGCAGGGAAATGTGGAGCGGTCTATCTCTCTGTGCAGGGAAATGGGGAGCGGTCTCTCTCTGTGCAGGGAAATGTGGAGCGGTCTCTCTCTCTTTCTCTGTGCAGGGAAATGTGGAGCGGTCTCTCTCTCTCTCTGTGCGGGGAAATGTGGAGCAGTCTCTTTTTCTCTCTCTCTCTGTGCAGGAAAATATGGAGTGGTCTCTCTCTGTGCAGGGAAATGTGGAGCGGTCTCTCTCTCTCTGTGCAGGGAAATGTGGAGCGGTCTCTCTCTCTCTCTCTCTGTGCAGGGAAATGTGGAATGGTCTCTCTCTCTCTGTGCAGGGAAATGTGGATTGGTCTCTCTCTCTCTGTGCAGGGAAATGTGGAGTGGTCTCTCTCTCTCTGTGCAGGGAAATGTGGAGTGGTCTCTCTCTCTCTCTCTCTCTCTGTGCAGGGAAATGTGGAGCGGTCTTTCTCTCTCTCTGTGCAGGGAAATGTGGAGCGATCTCTCTCTGTGCAGGGAAATGTGGAGCGGTCTCTCTCTCTATCTCTCTGTGCGGGGAAATGTGGAGCAGTCTCTTTTTCTCTCTCTCTCTCTCTGTGCAGGTAAATATGGAGTGGTCTCTCTCTGTGCAGGGAAATCTGGAGCGCTCTCTCTCTCTGTGCAGGGAAATGTGGAGCGGTCTCTCTCTCTCTCTGTGCAGGGACATGTGGAATGGTCTCTCTCTCTCTGTGCATGGAAATGTGGGTTGGTCTCTCTCTCTCTCTCTGTGCAGGGAAATGTGGAGCGGTCTCTCTCTCTCTCTCTGTGCAGGGAAATGTGGAGCGGTCTCTCTCTCTCTCTGTGCAGGGAAATGTGGAGCGGTCTCTCTCGCTCTCTCTCTGTGCAGGGAAATGTGGAGCGGTCTCTCTCTCTGTGCAGGGAAATGTGGAGCGGTCTCTCTCTCTCTGTGCAGGGAAATGTGGAGCAGTCTCTCTCTGTGCAGGGAAATGTGGAGCGGTCTCTCTCTCTGTGCAGGGAAATGTGGAGCGGTCTCTCTCTCTCTGTGCAGGGAAATGGGGAGCGGTCTCTCTCTGTGCAGGGAAATGTGGAGCGGTCTCTCTCTCTCTCTCTGTGCAGGGAAATGTGGAGCGGTCTCTCTCTCTTTCTCTGTGCAGGGAAATGTGGAGCGGTCTCTCTCTCTCTCTGTGCGGGGAAATGTGGAGCAGTCTCTTTTTCTCTCTCTCTCTCTCTGCAGGTAAATATGGAGTGGTCTCTCTCTGTGCAGGGAAATGTGGAGCGCGCTCTCTCTCTCTGTGCAGGGAAATGTGGAGCGGTCTCTCTCTCTCTCTGTGCAGGGAAATGTGGAATGGTCTCTCTCTCTCTCTGTGCAGGGAAATGTGGAGCGGTCTCTCTCCCTCTCTGTGCAGGGAAATGTGGATCGGGGTCTCTCTCTCTCCAGGAAATAAGGAGCGGGGTCTCTCTCTGCAGGGAAATGTGGAGCGGTCTCTCTCTCTCTGTGCAGGAAATGTGGAGCGGGGTCTCTCTCTCTCTGTGCAGGGAAATATGGAGTGGTCTCTCTCTCTCTGTGCAGGGAAATGTGGAATGGTCTCTCTCTCTCTCTCTGTGCAGGGAAATGTGGAGCGGTCTCTCTCTCTCTCTTTGTGCAGGGAAAAGTGGAGCTCTCTTTCTCTCTCTCTCTCTGTGCAGGGAAATGTGGAGCGGTCTTTCTCTCTCTCTGTGCAGGGAAATGTGGAGCGGTCTCTTTCTCTCTCTCTGTGCAGGGAAATGTGGAGCGGTCTCTCTCTCTGTGCAGGGAAATGTGGAGCGGTCTCTCTCTCTCTGTGCAGGGAAATGTGGAGCGGTCTTTCTCTCTCTCTGTGCAGGGAAATGTGGAGCGATCTCTCTCTGTGCAGGGAAATGTGGAGCGGCCTCTCTCTCTCTCTGTGCAGGGAAATGTGGAGCGGTCTCTCTTTCTCTCTCTCTGTGCAGGGAAATGTGGAGCGGTCTCTCTCTCTGTGCAGGGAAATGTGGAGCGGTCTCTCTCTCTCTGTGCAGGGAAATGTGGAGCGATCTCTCTGTGCAGGGAAATGTGGAGCGGTCTCTCTCTCTGTGCAGGGAAATGTGGAGCGGTCTCTCTCTCTCTGTGCAGGGAAATGGGGAGCGGTCTCTCTCTGTGCAGGGAAATGTGGAGCGGTCTCTCTCTCTCTCTCTGTGCAGGGAAATGTGGAGCGGTCTCTCTCTCTCTCTGTGCGGGGAAATGTGGAGCAGTCTCTTTTTCTCATTCTCTCTCTGTGCAGGTAAATATGGAGTGGTCTCTCTCTGTGCAGGGAAATGTGGAGCGCTCTCTCTCTCTCTGTGCAGGGAAATGTGGAGCGGTCTCTCTCTCTCTCTCTCTCTGTGCAGGGAAATGTGGAATGGTCTCTCTCTCTCTGTGCAGGGAAATGTGGATTGGTCTCTCTCTCTCTCTCTCTGTGCAGGGAAATGTGGAGCGGTCTCTCTCCCTCTCTGTGCAGGGAAATGTGGATCGGGGTCTCTCTCACTCTTTCTCTCTCCAGGAAATAAGGAGCGGGGTCTCTCTCTCTCTGCAGGGAAATGTGGAGCGGTCTCTCCCTCTCTGTGCAGGAAATGTGGAGTGGTCTCTCTCTCTCTGTGCAGGGAAATGTGGAATGGTCTCTCTCTCTCTCTCTGTGCAGGGAAATGTGGATCGGTCTCTCTCTCTCTTTGTGCAGGGAAAAGTGGAGCTCTCTTTCTCTCTCTCTCTGTGCAGGGAAATGTGGAGCGATCTCTCTCTCTCTCTGTGCAGGGAAATGTGGAGCGATCTCTCTCTGTGCAGGGAAATGTGGAGCGGTCTCTCTCTCTCTCTCTCTCTCTCTGTGCAGGGAAATGTGGAGCGGTCTCTTTCTCTCTCTCTGTGCAGGGAAATGTGGAGCGGTCTCTCTCTCTCTGTGCAGGGAAATGTGGAGCGGTCTCTCTCTCTCTGTGCAGGGAAATGTGGAGCGGTCTCTCTCTGTGCAGGGAAATGTGGAGCGGTCTCTCTCTCTCTCTGCAGGGAAATGTGAAGCGGTCTCTCTCTCTCTGTGCAGGGAAATGTGGAGCGGTCTCTCACTCTCTCTCTCTGTGCAGGGAAATGTGGAGCGGTCTCTCTCTCTGTGCAGGGAAATGTGAAGCGGTCTCTCTCTCTCTGTGCAGGGAAATGTGGAGCGGGGTCTCTCTCTCTCTGTGCAGGGAAATGTGGAGCGGGGTCTCTCTCTCTCTGTGCAGGGAAATGTAGAGCGGGGTCTCTCTCTCTCTCTGTGCAGGGAAATGTGGAATGGTCTCTCTCTCTCTCTGTGCAGGGAAATGTGGAGCTCTCTTTCTCTCGCTCTCTGTGCAGGGAAATGTGGAGCGGTCTCTCTCTCTATCTCTGTGCAGGGAAATGTGGAGTGGTCTGTCTCTCTCTCTCTCTGTGCAGGGAAATGTGGAGCGATCTTTCTCTCTCTGTGCAGAGAAATGTGGAGCGGTCTCTCTGTCTCTCTGTGCAGGGAAATGTGGAGCGGTCTCTCTCTGTGCAGGGAAATGTGGAGCGGTCTCTCTCTCTCTGTGCAGGGAAATGGGGAGCGGTCTCTCTCTGTGCAGGGAAATGTGGAGCGGTCTCTCTCTCTCTCTCTGTGCAGGGAAATGTGGAGCGGTCTCTCTCTCTCTGTGCGGGGAAATGTGGAGCAGTCTCTTTTTCTCTCTCTCTCTGTGCAGGTAAATATGGAGCGGTCTCTCTCTGTGCAGGGAAATGTGGAGCGGTCTCTCTCTCTGTGCAGGGAAATGTGGAGCGGTCTCTCTCTCTCTCTCTCTCTCTCTGTGGAGGGAAATGTGGAATGGTCTCTCTCTCTCTGTGCAGGGAAATGTGGATTGGTCTCTCTCTCTCTGTGCAGGGAAATGTGGAGCGGTCTCTCTCCCTCTCTGTGCAGGGAAATGTGGATCGGGGTCTCTCTCTCTCTTTCTCTCTCCAGGAAATAAGGAGCGGGGTCTCTCTCTCTCTGCAGGGAAATGTGGAATGGTCTCTCTCTCTCTCTCTGTGCAGGGAAATGTGGAGCGGTCTCTCTCTCTCTCTCTTTGTGCAGGGAAATGTGGAGCTCTCTTTCTCTCTCTCTCTGTGCAGGGAAATGTGGAGCGGTCTCTCTCTCTCTCTCTCTCTCTGTGCAGGGAAATGCGGAGTGGGGTCTCTCTCTCTCTCTGCAGGGAAATGTGGAGCGGGGTCTCTCTCTCTCTCTCTGCAGGGAAATGTGGAGCGGGGTCTCTCTCTCTCTGTGCAGGGAAATGTAGAGCGGGGTCTCTCTCTCTCTGTGCAGGGAAATGTGGAGCGGTCTCTCTCTCTCTGTGCAGGGAAATGTGGAGCAGTCTCTCTCTCTCTGTGCAGGGAAATGTGGAGCGGTCTCTCTCTCTCTTTGTGCAGGGAAATGTGGAGCTCTCTTTCTCTTGCTCTCTGTGCAGGGAAATGTGGAGCGGTCTCTCTCTATCTCTGTGCAGGGAAATGTGGAGTGGTCTGTCTCTCTCTCTCTCTGTGCAGGGAAATGTGGAGCGATCTTTCTCTCTCTCTGTGCAGGGAAATGTGGAGCGGTCTCTCTTTCTCTCTCTCTGTGCAGGGAAATGTGGAGCGGTCTCTCTCTCTGTGCAGGGAAATGTGGAGCGGTCTCTCTGTCTCTCTGTGCAGGGAAATGTGGAGCGGTCTCTCTCTGTGCAGGGAAATGTGGAGTGGTCTCTCTCTCTCTGTGCAGGGAAATGGGGAGCGGTCTCTCTCTGTGCAGGGAAATGTGGAGTGGTCTCTCTCTCTCTCTGTGCAGGGAAATGTGGAGCGGTCTCTCTCTCTCTGTGCGGGGAAATGTGGAGCAGTCTCTTTTTCTCTCTCTCTGTGCAGGTAAATATGGAGCGGTCTCTCTCTGTGCAGGGAAATGTGGAGCGGTCTCTCTCTCTGTGCAGGGAAATGTGGAGCGGTCTCTCTCTCTCTCTCTTTGTGCAGGGAAATGTGGAGCTCTCTTTCTCTCTCTCTCTGTGCAGGGAAATGCGGAGCGGTCTTTCTCTCTCTCTGTGCAGGGAAATGCGGAGCGGTCTTTCTCTCTCTCTGTGCAGGGAAATGTGGAGCGGTCTCTCTCTCTCTCTCTGTGCAGGGAAATGTGGAGCGGTCTCTCTTTCTCTCTCTCTGTGCAGGGAAATGTGGAGCGGTCTCTCTCTCTGTGCAGGGAAATGTGGAGCGGTCTCTCTCTGTGCAGGGAAATGTGGAACGGTCTCTCTCTCTCTGTGCAGGGAAATGTGAAGCGGTCTCTCTCTCTCTGTGCAGGGAAATGTGGAGCAGTCTCTTTTTCTCTCTCTCTGTGCAGGTAAATATGGAGCAGTCTCTCTCTGTGCAGGGAAATATGGAGCGGTCTCTCTCTCTGTGCAGGGAAATGTGGAGCGGCCTCTCTCTCTCTCTCTCTCTCTCTCTCTCTCTCTCTGTGCAGGGAAATGTGGAGCGGTCTCTCTCTCTCTGTGCAGGGAAATGTGGAGCAGTCTCTTTTTCTCTCTCTCTGTGCAGGTAAATATGGAGCAGTCTCTCTCTGTGCAGGGAAATATGGAGCGGTCTCTCTCTCTGTGCAGGGAAATGTGGAATGATCTCTCTCTCTGTGCAGGGAAATGTGGATTGGTCTCTCTCTCTCTCTGTGCAGGGAAATGTGGAGCGGTCTCTCTCTCTGTGCAGGGAAATGTGGATTGGTCTCTCTCTCTCTGTGCAGGGAAATGTAGAGTGGGGTCTCTCTCTCTCTCTGTGCAGGGAAATGTGTAGCGGTCTCTCTCTCTCTCTCTGTGCAGGGAAATGTGGAATGGTCTCTCTCTCTCTCTCTCTGTGCAGGGAAATGTGGAGCGGTCTCTCTCTCTCTTTGTGCAGGGAAATGTGGAGCTCTCTTTCTCTCTCTCTCTGTGCAGGGAAATGTGGAGCGGTCTCTCTCTATCTCTGTGCAGGGAAATGTGGAGTGGTCTGTCTCTCTCTCTGTGCAGGGAAATGTGGAGCGGTCTTTCTCTCTCTCTGTGCAGAGAAATGTGGAGCGATCTCTCTCTGTGCAGGGAAATGTGGAGCGGTCTCTCTCTCTCTGTGCAGGGAAATGTGGAGCGGTCTCTCTTTCTCTCTCTCTGTGCAGGGAAATGTGGAGCGGTCTCTCTCTCTGTGCAGGGAAATGTGGAGCGGTCTCTCTCTCTGTGCAGGGAAATGTGGAGCGGTCTCTCTCTCTGTGCAGGGAAATGTGGAGCGGTCTCTCTCTGTGCAGGGAAATGTGGAGCGGTCTCTCTCTCTCTGTGCAGGGAAATGTGGAGCGGTCTCTCTCTCTCTGTGCAGGGAAATGTGGAGCGGTCTCTCTCTGTGCAGGGAAATGTGGAGCGGTCTCTCTCTCTCTCTGTGTAGGGAAATGTGGAGCAGTCTCTTTTTCTCTCTGTGCAGGTAAATATGGAGCGGTCTCTCTCTGTGCAGGGAAATGTGGAGCGGTCTCTCTCTCTCTGTGCAGGGAAATGTGGAGCGGTCTCTCTCTCTCTCTCTGTGGAGGGAAATGTGGAATGGTCTCTCTCTCTCTGTGCAGGGAAATGTGGATTGGTCTCTCTCTCTGTGCAGGGAAATGTGGAGCGGTCTCTCTCCCTCTCTGTGCAGGGAAATGTGGATCGGGGTCTCTCTCTCTCTTTCTCTCTCCAGGAAATAAGGAGCAGGGTCTCTCTCTCTCTGCAGGGAAATGTGGATCGGTCTCTCTCTCTCTGTGCAGGAAATGTGGAGCGGGGTCTCTCTCTGTGCAGGGAAATATGGAGTGGTCTCTCTCTCTCTGTGCAGGGAAATGTGGAATGGTCTCTCTCTCTCTCTCTGTGCAGGGAAATGTGGAGCGGTCTCTCTCGCTCTCTTTGTGCAGGGAAATGTGGAGCTCTCTTTCGCTCTCTCTCTGTGCAGGGAAATGTGGAGCGGTCTCTCTCTCTCTCTGTGCAGGGAAATGTGAAGCGGTCTCTCTCTCTCTGTGCAGGGAAATGTGGAGCGGGGTCTCTCTCTCTCTGTGCAGGGAAATGTGGAGCGGGGTCTCTCTCTCTCTGTGCAGGGAAATGTAGAGTGGGGTCTCTCTCTCTCTCTGTGCAGGGAAATGTGGAGCGGTCTCTCTCTCTCTCTGTGCAGGGAAATGTGGAATGGTCTCTCTCTCTCTGTGCAGGGAAATGTGGAGCGGTCTCTCTCTCTCTTTGTGCAGGGAAATGTGGAGCTATCTTTCTCTCTCTCTCTGTGCAGGGAAATGTGGAGCGGTCTCTCTCTATCTCTGTGCAGGGAAATGTGGAGTGGTCTGTCTCTCTCTCTGTGCAGGGAAATGTGGAGCGGTCTTTCTCTCTCTCTCTGTGCAGAGAAATGTGGAGCGATCTCTCTCTGTGCAGGGAAATGTGGAGCGGTCTCTCTCTCTCTGTGCAGGGAAATGTGGAGCGGTCTCTCTTTCTCTCTCTCTGTGCAGGGAAATGTGGAGCGGTCTCTCTCTCTGTGCAGGGAAATGTGGAGCGGTCTCTCTGTCTCTCTGTGCAGGGAAATGTGGAGCGGTCTCTCTCTGTGCAGGGAAATGTGGAGCGGTCTCTCTCTCTGTGCAGGGAAATGTGGAGCGGTCTCTCTCTGTGCAGGGAAATGTGGAGCGGTCTCTCTCTCTCTCTGTGCAGGGAAATGTGGAGCTGTCTCTCTCTCTCTCTGTGCGGGGAAATGTGGAGCGGTCTCTCTCTCTCTCTGTGGAGGGAAATATGGAGCGGTCTCTCTCTGTGCAGGGAAATGTGGAGCGGTCTCTCTCTCTCTGTGCAGGGAAATGTGGAGCGGTATCTCTCTCTCTCTCTCTGTGGAGGGAAATGTGGAATGGTCTCTCTCTCTCTGTGCAGGGAAATGTGGATTGGTCTCTCTCTCTCTCTCTGTGCAGGGAAATGTGGAGCGGTCTCTCTCCCTCTCTGTGCAGGGAAATGTGGATCGGGGTCTTTCTCTCTCTTTCTCTCTCCAGGAAATAAGGAGCAGGGTCTCTCTCTCTGCAGGGAAATGTGGATCGGTCTCTCTCTCTCTGTGCAGGAAATGTGGAGCGGGGTCTCTCTCTCTCTGTGCAGGGAAATATGGAGTGGTCTCTCTCTCTGTGCAGGGAAATGTGGAATGGTCTCTCTCTCTCTCTCTGTGCAGGGAAATGTGGAGCGGTCTCTCTCTCTCTCTTTGTGCAGGGAAATGTGGAGCTCTCTTTCGCTCTCTCTCTGTGCAGGGAAATGTGGAGCGGTCTCTCTCTCTCTCTGTGCAGGGAAATAGGGAGTGGTCTGTCTCTCTCTCTCTCTGTGCAGGGAAATGCGGAGCGGTCTTTCTCTCTCTCTGTGCAGGGAAATGTGGAGCGATCTCTCTCTGTGCAGGGAAATGTGGAGCGGTCTCTCTCTCTCTGTGCAGGGAAATGTGGAGCGGTCTCTCTTTCTCTCTCTCTGTGCAGGGAAATGTGGAGCGGTCTCTCTCTCTGTGCAGGGAAATGTGAAGCGGTCTCTCTCTCTGTGCAGGGAAATGTGGAGCGGGGTCTCTCTCTCTCTGTGCAGGGAAATGTGGAGCGGGGTCTCTCTCTCTCTGTGCAGGGAAATGTAGAGCGGGGTCTCTCTCTCTCTGTGCAGGGAAATGTGGAGCGGTCTCTCTCTCTCTCTGTGCAGGGAAATGTGGAATGGTCTCTCTCTCTCTCTGTGCAGGGAAATGTGGAGCGGTCTCTCTCTCTCTTTGTGCAGGGAAATGTGGAGCTCTCTTTCTCTCTCTCTCTCTGTGCAGGGAAATGTGGAGCGGTCTCTCTCTATCTCTGTGCAGGGAAATGTGGAGTGGTCTGTCTCTCTCTCTGTGCAGGGAAATGTGGAGCAGTCTTTCTCTCTCTCTGTGCAGAGAAATGTGGAGCGATCTCTCTCTGTGCAGGGAAATGTGGAGCGGTCTCTCTCTCTCTCTCTGTGCAGGGAAATGTGGAGCGGTCTCTCTTTCTCTCTCTCTGTGCAGGGAAATGTGGAGTGGTCTCTCTCTCTGTGCAGGGAAATGTGGAGCGGTCTCTCTGTCTCTCTGTGCAGGGAAATGTGGAGCGGTCTCTCTCTCTCTGTGCAGGGAAATGGGGAGCGGTCTCTCTCTGTGCAGGGAAATGTGGAGCGGTCTCTCTCTCTCTGTGCAGGGAAATGTGGAGCGGTCTCTCTCTCTCTGTGCGGGGAAATGTGGAGCAGTCTCTTTTTCTCTCTCTCTCTCTGTGGAGGTAAATATGGAGCGGTCTCTCTCTGTGCAGGGAAATGTGGAGCGGTCTCTCTCTCTCTCTGTGCAGGGAAATGTGGAGCGGTCTCTCTCTCTCTCTCTGTGGAGGGAAATGTGGAATGGTCTCTCTCTCTCTGTGCAGGGAAATGTGGATTGGTCTCTCTCTCTCTGTGCAGGGAAATGTGGAGCGGTCTCTCTCCCTCTCTGTGCAGGGAAATGTGGACCGGGGTCTCTCTCTCTCTTTCTCTCTCCAGGAAATAAAGAGCGGGGTCTCTCTCTCTCTGCAGGGAAATGTGGATCGGTCTCTCTCTCTCTGTGCAGGAAATGTGGAGCGGGGTCTCTCTCTCTCTCTGTGCAGGGAAATGTGGAATGGTCTCTCTCTCTCTCTCTCTATCTGTGCAGGGAAATGTGGAGCGGTCTCTCTCTCTCTCTTTGTGCAGGGACATGTGGAGCTCACTTTCTCTCTCTCTCTGTGCAGGGAAATGTGGAGCGGTCTCTCTCTCTCTCTGTGCAGGGAAATGTGGAGTGGTCTGTCTCTCTCTCTCTCTCTCTCTCTCTGCAGGGAAATGCGGAGCGGTCTTTCTCTCTCTCTGTGCAGGGAAATGTGGAGCGGGGTCTCTCTCTCTCTGTGCAGGGAAATGTAGAGCGGGGTCTCTCTCTCTCTGTGCAGGGAAATGTGGAGCGGTCTCTCTCTCTCTCTGTGCAGGGAAATGTGGAATGGTCTCTCTCTCTCTCTGTGCAGGGAAATGTGGAGCGGTCTCTCTCTCTCTTTGTGCAGGGAAATGTGGAGCTCTCTTTCTCTCTCTCTCTCTGTGCAGGGAAATGTGGAGCGGTCTCTCTCTATCTCTGTGCAGGGAAATGTGGAGTGGTCTGTCTCTCTCTCTCTCTGTGCAGGGAAATGTGGAGCAGTCTTTCTCTCTCTCTGTGCAGAGAAATGTGGAGCGATCTCTCTCTGTGCAGGGAAATGTGGAGCGGTCTCTCTCTCTCTCTCTGTGCAGGGAAATGTGGAGCGGTCTCTCTTTCTCTCTCTCTGTGCAGGGAAATGTGGAGCGGTCTCTCTGTCTCTCTGTGCAGGGAAATGTGGAGCGGTCTCTCTCTCTCTGTGCAGGGAAATGGGGAGCGGTCTCTCTCTGTGCAGGGAAATGTGGAGCGGTCTCTCTCTTTCTGTGCAGGGAAATGTGGAGCGGTCTCTCTCTCTCTGTGCGGGGAAATGTGGAGCAGTCTCTTTTTCTCTCTCTCTCTCTGTGCAGGTAAATATGGAGCGGTCTCTCTCTGTGCAGGGAAATGTGGAGCGGTCTCTCTCTCTCTCTGTGCAGGGAAATGTGGAGCGGTCTCTCTCTCTCTCTCTGTGGAGGGAAATGTGGAATGGTCTCTCTCTCTCTGTGCAGGGAAATGTGGATTGGTCTCTCTCTCTCTGTGCAGGGAAATGTGGAGCGGTCTCTCTCCCTCTCTGTGCAGGGAAATGTGGACCGGGGTCTCTCTCTCTCTTTCTCTCTCCAGGAAATAAAGAGCGGGGTCTCTCTCTCTCTGCAGGGAAATGTGGATCGGTCTCTCTCTCTCTGTGCAGGAAATGTGGAGCGGGGTCTCTCTCTCTCTCTGTGCAGGGAAATGTGGAATGGTCTCTCTCTCTCTCTCTCTATCTGTGCAGGGAAATGTGGAGCGGTCTCTCTCTCTCTCTTTGTGCAGGGACATGTGGAGCTCACTTTCTCTCTCTCTCTGTGCAGGGAAATGTGGAGCGGTCTCTCTCTCTCTCTGTGCAGGGAAATGTGGAGTGGTCTGTCTCTCTCTCTCTCTCTCTCTCTGTGCAGGGAAATGCGGAGCGGTCTTTCTCTCTCTCTGTGCAGGGAAATGTGGAGCGGTCTCTCTTTCTCTCACTCTGTGCAGGGAAATGTGGAGCGGTCTCTCTCTCTCTGTGCAGGGAAATGTGGAGCGGTCTCTCTCTCTCTGTGCAGGGAAATGTGGAGCGGTCTCTCTCTGTGCAGGGAAATGTGGAGCGGTCTCTCTCTGTGCAGGGAAATGTGGAGCGGTCTCTCTCTCTCTGTGCAGGGAAATGTGAAGCGGTCTCTCTCTCTCTCTGTGCAGGGAAATGTGGAGCGGTCTCTCTCTCTCTGTGCAGGGAAATGTGGAGCAGTCTCTTTTTCTCTCTCTCTGTGCAGGGAAATATGGAGCGGTCTCTCTCTCTCTCTCTGTGCAGGGAAATATGGAGCGGTCTCTCTCTCTCTGTGCAGGGAAATGTGGAGCGGTCTCTCTCTCTGTGCAGGGAAATGTGGAATGATCTCTCTCTCTGTGCAGGGAAATGTGGATTGGTCTCTCTCTCTCTCTCTGTGCAGGGAAATGTGGAGCGGTCTCTCTTTCTCTCTCTCTGTGCAGGGAAATGTGGAGCGGTCTCTCTCTCTGTGCAGGGAAATGTGAAGCGGTCTCTCTCTCTGTGCAGGGAAATGTGGAGCGGGGTCTCTCTCTCTCTGTGCAGGGAAATGTGGAGCGGGGTCTCTCTCTCTCTGTGCAGGGAAATGTAGAGCGGGGTCTCTCTCTCTCTGTGCAGGGAAATGTGGAGCGGTCTCTCTCTCTCTCTGTGCAGGGAAATGTGGAATGGTCTCTCTCTCTCTCTGTGCAGGGAAATGTGGAGCGGTCTCTCTCTCTCTTTGTGCAGGGAAATGTGGAGCTCTCTTTCTCTCTCTCTCTCTGTGCAGGGAAATGTGGAGCGGTCTCTCTCTATCTCTGTGCAGGGAAATGTGGAGTGGTCTGTCTCTCTCTCTCTCTGTGCAGGGAAATGTGGAGCAGTCTTTCTCTCTCTCTGTGCAGAGAAATGTGGAGCGATCTCTCTCTGTGCAGGGAAATGTGGAGCGGTCTCTCTCTCTCTCTCTGTGCAGGGAAATGTGGAGCGGTCTCTCTTTCTCTCTCTCTGTGCAGGGAAATGTGGAGTGGTCTCTCTCTCTGTGCAGGGAAATGTGGAGCGGTCTCTCTGTCTCTCTGTGCAGGGAAATGTGGAGCGGTCTCTCTCTCTCTGTGCAGGGAAATGGGGAGCGGTCTCTCTCTGTGCAGGGAAATGTGGAGCGGTCTCTCTCTCTCTGTGCAGGGAAATGTGGAGCAGTCTCTTTTTCTCTCTCTCTCTCTGTGCAGGTAAATATGGAGCGGTCTCTCTCTGTGCAGGGAAATGTGGAGCGGTCTCTCTCTCTCTCTGTGCAGGGAAATGTGGAGCGGTCTCTCTCTCTCTCTCTGTGGAGGGAAATGTGGAATGGTCTCTCTCTCTCTGTGCAGGGAAATGTGGATTGGTCTCTCTCTCTCTGTGCAGGGAAATGTGGAGCGGTCTCTCTCCCTCTCTGTGCAGGGAAATGTGGACCGGGGTCTCTCTCTCTCTTTCTCTCTCCAGGAAATAAAGAGCGGGGTCTCTCTCTCTCTGCAGGGAAATGTGGATCGGTCTCTCTCTCTCTGTGCAGGAAATGTGGAGCGGGGTCTCTCTCTCTCTCTGTGCAGGGAAATGTGGAATGGTCTCTCTCTCTCTCTCTCTATCTGTGCAGGGAAATGTGGAGCGGTCTCTCTCTCTCTCTTTGTGCAGGGACATGTGGAGCTCACTTTCTCTCTCTCTCTGTGCAGGGAAATGTGGAGCGGTCTCTCTCTCTCTCTGTGCAGGGAAATGTGGAGTGGTCTGTCTCTCTCTCTCTCTCTCTCTCTCTCTCTCTCTGCAGGGAAATGCGGAGCGGTCTTTCTCTCTCTCTGTGCAGGGAAATGTGGAGCGGGGTCTCTCTCTCTCTGTGCAGGGAAATGTAGAGCGGGGTCTCTCTCTCTCTGTGCAGGGAAATGTGGAGCGGTCTCTCTCTCTCTCTGTGCAGGGAAATGTGGAATGGTCTCTCTCTCTCTCTGTGCAGGGAAATGTGGAGCGGTCTCTCTCTCTCTTTGTGCAGGGAAATGTGGAGCTCTCTTTCTCTCTCTCTCTCTGTGCAGGGAAATGTGGAGCGGTCTCTCTCTATCTCTGTGCAGGGAAATGTGGAGTGGTCTGTCTCTCTCTCTCTCTGTGCAGGGAAATGTGGAGCAGTCTTTCTCTCTCTCTGTGCAGAGAAATGTGGAGCGATCTCTCTCTGTGCAGGGAAATGTGGAGCGGTCTCTCTCTCTCTCTCTGTGCAGGGAAATGTGGAGCGGTCTCTCTTTCTCTCTCTCTGTGCAGGGAAATGTGGAGCGGTCTCTCTGTCTCTCTGTGCAGGGAAATGTGGAGCGGTCTCTCTCTCTCTGTGCAGGGAAATGGGGAGCGGTCTCTCTCTGTGCAGGGAAATGTGGAGCGGTCTCTCTCTTTCTGTGCAGGGAAATGTGGAGCGGTCTCTCTCTCTCTGTGCGGGGAAATGTGGAGCAGTCTCTTTTTCTCTCTCTCTCTCTGTGCAGGTAAATATGGAGCGGTCTCTCTCTGTGCAGGGAAATGTGGAGCGGTCTCTCTCTCTCTCTGTGCAGGGAAATGTGGAGCGGTCTCTCTCTCTCTCTCTGTGGAGGGAAATGTGGAATGGTCTCTCTCTCTCTGTGCAGGGAAATGTGGATTGGTCTCTCTCTCTCTGTGCAGGGAAATGTGGAGCGGTCTCTCTCCCTCTCTGTGCAGGGAAATGTGGACCGGGGTCTCTCTCTCTCTTTCTCTCTCCAGGAAATAAAGAGCGGGGTCTCTCTCTCTCTGCAGGGAAATGTGGATCGGTCTCTCTCTCTCTGTGCAGGAAATGTGGAGCGGGGTCTCTCTCTCTCTCTGTGCAGGGAAATGTGGAATGGTCTCTCTCTCTCTCTCTATCTGTGCAGGGAAATGTGGAGAGGTCTCACTCTCTCTCTTTGTGCAGGGACATGTGGAGCTCACTTTCTCTCTCTCTCTGTGCAGGGAAATGTGGAGCGGTCTCTCTCTCTCTCTGTGCAGGGAAATGTGGAGTGGTCTGTCTCTCTCTCTCTCTCTCTCTCTGTGCAGGGAAATGCGGAGCGGTCTTTCTCTCTCTCTGTGCAGGGAAATGTGGAGCGGTCTCTCTTTCTCTCACTCTGTGCAGGGAAATGTGGAGCGGTCTCTCTCTCTCTGTGCAGGGAAATGTGGAGCGGTCTCTCTCTCTCTGTGCAGGGAAATGTGGAGCGGTCTCTCTCTGTGCAGGGAAATGTGGAGCGGTCTCTCTCTGTGCAGGGAAATGTGGAGCGGTCTCTCTCTCTCTGTGCAGGGAAATGTGAAGCGGTCTCTCTCTCTCTCTGTGCAGGGAAACGTGGAGCGGTCTCTCTCTCTCTGTGCAGGGAAATGTGGAGCAGTCTCTTTTTCTCTCTCTCTGTGCAGGGAAATATGGAGCGGTCTCTCTCTCTCTCTGTGCAGGGAAATATGGAGCGGTCTCTCTCTCTCTGTGCAGGGAAATGTGGAGCGGTCTCTCTCTCTGTGCAGGGAAATGTGGAATGATCTCTCTCTCTGTGCAGGGAAATGTGGATTGGTCTCTCTCTCTCTCTCTGTGCAGGGAAATGTGGAGCGGTCTCTCTCTCTGTGCAGGGAAATGTGAAGCGGTCTCTCTCTCTGTGCAGGGAAATGTGGAAAGGTCTCTCACTCTCTCTCTCTGTGCAGGGAAATGTGGAGCGGTCTCTCTCTCTGTGCAGGGAAATGTGAAGCGGTCTCTCTCTCTCTGTGCAGGGAAATGTGGAGCAGGGTCTCTCTCTCTCTGTGCAGGGAAATGTGAAGCGGTCTCTCTCTCTCTCTGTGCAGGGAAATGTGGAGCGGTCTCTCTCTCTCTGTGCAGGGAAATGTGGTGCAGTCTCTTTTTCTCTCTCTCTGTGCAGGTAAATATGGAGCGGTCTCTCTCTGTGCAGGGAAATATGGAGCGGTCTCTCTCTCTCTGTGCAGGGAAATGTGGAGCGCTCTCTCTCTCTCTCTCTCTCTCTGTGCAGGGAAATGTGGAGCGGTCTCTCTCTCTCTGTGCAGGGAAATGTGGAGCAGTCTCTTTTTCTCTCTCTCTGTGCAGGTAAATATGGAGCAGTCTCTCTCTGTGCAGGGAAATATGGAGCGGTCTCTCTCTCTCTGTGCAGGGAAATGTGGAGCGGTCTCTCTCTCTGTGCAGGGAAATGTGGAATGATCTCTCTCTCTCTGTGCAGGGAAATGTGGATTGGTCTCTCTCTCTCTCTGTGCAGGGAAATGTGGAGCGGTCTTTCTCCCTCTCTGTGCAGGGAAATGTGGAGCGGTCTCTCTCTCTCTGTGCAGGGAAATGTGGAGCAGTCTCTTTTTCTCTCTCTCTCTGTGCAGGTAAATATGGAGCGGTCTCTCTCTGTGCAGGTAAATATGGAGCGGTCTCTCTCTGTGCAGGGAAATATGGAGCGGTCTCTCTCTCTCTGTGCAGGGAAATGTGGAGCGGTCTCTCTCTCTCTCTCTCTCTGTGCAGGGAAATGTGGAGCGGTCTCTCTCTGTGCAGGGAAATGTGGAGCGGTCTCTCTCTCTCTGTGCAGGGAAATGTGAAGCGGTCTCTCTCTCTCTGTGCAGGGAAATGTGGAGCGGTCTCTCACTCTCTCTCTCTGTGCAGGGAAATGTGGAGCGGTCTCTCTCTCTGTGCAGGGAAATGTGAAGCGGTCTCTCTCTCTGTGCAGGGAAATGTGGAGCAGGGTCTCTCTCTCTCTGTGCAGGGAAATGTGAAGCGCTCTCTCTCTCTATGTGCAGGGAAATGTGGAGCGGTCTCTCTCTCTCTGTGCAGGGAAATGTGGAGCGGTCTTTCTCTCTCTCTGTGCAGAGAAATGTGGAGCGATCTCTCTCTGTGCAGGGAAATGTGGAGCGGTCTCTCTCTCTCTCTGTGCAGGGAAATGTGGAGCGGTCTCTCTTTCTCTCTCTCTCTGTGCAGGAAAATGTGGAGCGGTCTCTCTCTCTGTGCAGGGAAATGTGGAGCGGTCTCTCTGTCTCTCTGTGCAGGGAAATGTGGAGCGGTCTCTCTCTGTGCAGGGAAATGTGGAGCGGTCTCTCTCTCTCTGTGCAGGGAAATGGGGAGCGGTCTCTCTCTGTGCAGGGAAATGTGGAGCGGTCTCTCTCTCTCTCTCTGTGCAGGGAAATGTGGAGCAGTCTCTTTTTCTCTCTCTCTCTCTCTGTGCAGGTAAATATGGAGCGGTCTCTCTCTGTGCAGGGAAATGTGGAGCGGTCTCTCTCTCTCTGTGCAGGGAAATGTGGAGCGGTCTCTCTCTCTCTCTCTGTGGAGGGAAATGTGGAATGGTCTCTCTCTCTCTCTGTGCAGGGAAATGTGGATTGGTCTCTCTCTCTGTGCAGGGAAATGTGGAGCGGTCTCTCTCCCTCTCTGTGCAGGGAAATGTGGATCGGGGTCTCTCTCTCTCTTTCTCTCTCCAGGAAATAAGGAGCAGGGTCTCTCTCTCTCTGCAGGGAAATGTGGATCGGTCTCTCTCTCTCTGTGCAGGAAATGTGGAGCGGGGTCTCTCTCTCTCTCTGTGCAGGGAAATATGGAATGGTCTCTCTCTCTCTCTGTGCAGGGAAATGTGGAATGGTCTCTCTCTCTCTCTGTGCAGGGAAATGTGGAGCGGTCTCTCTCTCTCTCTCTTTGTGCAGGGAAATGTGGAGCTCTCTTTCTCTCTCTCTCTGTGCAGGGAAATGTGGAGCGGTCTCTCTCTCTCTCTCTGTGCAGGGAAATGTGGAGTGGTCTGTCTCTCTCTCTCTCTCTCTCTCTCTCTGTGCAGGGAAATGCGGAGCGGTCTTTCTCTCTCTCTGTGCAGGGAAATGTGGAGCGATCTCTCTCTGTGCAGGGAAATGTGGAGCGGTCTCTCTCTCTCTGTGCAGGGAAATGTGGAGCGGTCTCTCTTTCTCTCTCTCTGTGCAGGGAAATGTGGAGCGGTCTCTCTCTCTGTGCAGGGAAATGTGAAGCGGTCTCTCTCTCTGTGCAGGGAAATGTGGAGCGGGGTCTCTCTCTCTCTGTGCAGGGAAATGTGGAGCGGGGTCTCTCTCTCTCTGTGCAGGGAAATGTGGAGCGGGGTCTCTCTCTCTCTGTGCAGGGAAATGTAGAGCGGGGTCTCTCTCTCTCTGTGCAGGGAAATGTGGAGCGGTCTCTCTCTCTCTGTGCAGGGAAATGTGGAATGGTCTCTCTCTCTCTCTGTGCAGGGAAATGTGGAGCGGTCTCTCTCTCTCTTTGTGCAGGGAAATGTGGAGCTCTCTTTCTCTCTCTCTCTGTGCAGGGAAATGTGGAGCGGTCTCTCTCTATCTCTGTGCAGGGAAATGTGGAGTGGTCTGTCTCTCTCTCTCTCTGTGCAGGGAAATGTGGAGCGGTCTTTCTCTCTCTCTGTGCAGAGAAATGTGGAGCGATCTCTCTCTGTGCAGGGAAATGTGGAGCGGTCTCTCTCTCTCTCTGTGCAGGGAAATGTGGAGCGGTCTCTCTTTCTCTCTCTGTGCAGGGAAATGTGGAGTGGTCTCTCTCTCTGTGCAGGGAAATGTGGAGCGGTCTCTCTGTCTCTCTGTGCAGGGAAATGTGGAGCGGTCTCTCTCTGTGCAGGGAAATGTGGAGCGGTCTCTCTCTGTGCAGGGAAATGGGGAGCGGTCTCTCTCTGTGCAGGGAAATGTGGAGCGGTCTCTCTCTCTCTGTGCGGGGAAATGTGGAGCAGTCTCTTTTTCTCTCTCTCTCTCTGTGCAGGTAAATATGGAGCGGTCTCTCTCTGTGCAGGGAAATGTGGAGCGGTCTCTCTCTCTCTGTGCAGGGAAATGTGGAGCGGTCTCTCTCTCTCTGTGCAGGTAAATATGGAGCGGTCTCTCTCTGTGCAGGGAAATGTGGAGCGGTCTCTCTCTCTCTGTGCAGGGAAATGTGGAGCGGTCTCTCTCTCTCTCTCTGTGGAGGGAAATGTGGAATGGTCTCTCTCTCTCTGTGCAGGGAAATGTGGATTGGTCTCTCTCTCTCTGTGCAGGGAAATGTGGAGCGGTCTCTCTCCCTCTCTGTGCAGGGAAATGTGGATCGGGGTCTCTCTCTCTCTTTCTCTCTCCAGGAAATAAAGAGCGGGGTCTCTCTCTCTCTGCAGGGAAATGTGGATCGGTCTCTCTCTCTCTGTGCAGGAAATGTGGAGCGGGGTCTCTCTCTCTGTGCAGGGAAATATGGAGTGGTCTCTCTCTCTCTGTGCAGGGAAATGTGGAATGGTCTCTCTCTCTCTCTCTGTGCAGGGAAATGTGGAGCGGTCTCTCTCTCTCTCTTTGTGCAGGGACATGTGGAGCTCTCTTTCTCTCTCTCTCTGTGCAGGGAAATGTGGAGCGGTCTCTCTCTCTCTCTCTGTGCAGGGAAATGTGGAGTGGTCTGTCTCTCTCTCTCTCTCTCTCTGTGCAGGGAAATGCGGAGCGGTCTTTCTCTCTCTCTGTGCAGGGAAATGTGGAGCGATCTCTCTCTGTGCAGGGAAATGTGGAGCGGTCTCTCTCTCTCTCTGTGCAGGGAAATGTGGAGCGGTCTCGCTTTCTCTCTCTCTCTGTGCAGGGAAATGTGGAGCGGTCTCTCTCTCTCTGTGCAGGGAAATGTGGAGCGGTCTCTCTCTCTCTCTGTGCAGGGAAATGTGGAGCGGTCTCTCTCTCTCTGTGCAGGGAAATGTGGAGCGGTCTCTCTCTGTGCAGGGAAATGTGGAGCGGTCTCTCTCTCTCTGTGCAGGGAAATGTGAAGCGGTCTCTCTCTCTCTCTGTGCAGGGAAATGTGGAGCAGTCTCTTTTTCTCTCTCTCTGTGCAGGTAAATATGGAGCGGTCTCTCTCTGTGCAGGGAAATATGGAGCGGTCTCTCTCTCTCTGTGCAGGGAAATGTGGAGCGGTCTCTCTCTCTCTCTGTGCAGGGAAATGTGGAGCGGTCTCTCTCTCTCTGTGCAGGGAAATGTGGAGCAGTCTCTTTTTCTCTCTCTCTGTGCAGGTAAATATGGAGCAGTCTCTCTCTGTGCAGGGAAATATGGAGCGGTCTCTCTCTCTCTCTGTGCAGGGAAATGTGGAGCGGTCTCTCTCTCTGTGCAGGGAAATGTGGAATGATCTCTCTCTCTCTGTGCAGGGAAATGTGGATTGGTCTCTCTCTCTCTCTGTGCAGGGAAATGTGGAGCGGTCTCTCTCCCTCTCTGTGCAGGGAAATGTGGAGCGGTCTCTCTCTGTCTGTGCAGGGAAATGTGGAGCAGTCTCTTTTTCTCTCTCTCTGTGCAGGTAAATATGGAGCGGTCTCTCTCTGTGCAGGGAAATATGGAGCGGTCTCTCTCTCTCTGTGCAGGGAAATGTGGAGCGGTCTCTCTCTCTCTCTCTCTCTCTCTGTGCAGGGAAATGTGAAGCGGTCTCTCTCTCTCTGTGCAGGGAAATGTGGAGCAGTCTCTTTTTCTCTCTCTCTGTGCAGGTAAATATGGAGCAGTCTCTCTCTGTGCAGGGAAATATGGAGCGGTCTCTCTCTCTCTGTGCAGGGAAATGTGGAGCGGTCTCTCTCTCTGTGCAGGGAAATGTGGAATGATCTCTCTCTCTCTGTGCAGGGAAATGTGGAGCGGTCTCTCTCTCTGTGCAGGGAAATGTGGAGCGGTCTCTCTCTCTCTGTGCAGGGAAATGTGGTGCGGTCTCTCTCTGTGCAGGGAAATGTGGAGCGGTCTCTCTCTCTGTGCAGGGAAATGTGAAGCGGTCTCTCTCTCTGTGCAGGGAAATGTGGAGCGGTCTCTCACTCTCTCTCTCTGTGCAGGGAAATGTGGAGCGGTCTCTCTCTCTCTCTGCGCAGGGAAATGTGAAGCGGTCTCTCTCTCTCTGTGCAGGGAAATGTGGAGCAGGGTCTCTCTCTCTCTGTGCAGGGAAATGTGAAGCGGTCTCTCTCTCTCTCTGTGCAGGGAAATGTGGAGCGGTCTCTCTCTCTCTGTGCAGGGAAATGTGGAGCAGTCTCTTTTTCTCTCTCTCTGTGCAGGGAAATATGGAGCGGTCTCTCTCTCTGTGCAGGGAAATGTGGAGTGGTCTCTCTCTCTCTCTCTGTGCAGGGAAATGTGGAGCGGTCTCTCTCTCTCTGTGCAGGGAAATGTGGAGCAGTCTCTTTTTCTCTCTCTCTGTGCAGGTAAATATGGAGCAGTCTCTCTCTGTGCAGGGAAATATGGAGCGGTCTCTCTCTCTCTGTGCAGGGAAATGTGGAGCGGTCTCTCTCTCTGTGCAGGGAAATGTGGAATGATCTCTCTCTCTCTGTGCAGGGAAATGTGGATTGGTCTCTCTCTCTCTGTGCAGGGAAATGTGGAGCGGTCTCTCTCCCTCTCTGTGCAGGGAAATGTGGAGCGGTCTCTCTCTCTCTCTGTGCAGGGAAATGTGGAGCAGTCTCTTTTTCTCTCTCTCTGTGCAGGTAAATATGGAGCAGTCTCTCTCTGTGCAGGGAAATATGGAGCGGTCTCTCTCTCTCTGTGCAGGGAAATGTGGAATGATCTCTCTCTCTCTGTGCAGGGAAATGTGGATTGGTCTCTCTCTCTCTCTGTGCAGGGAAATGTGGAGCGGTCTCTCTCTCTGTGCAGGGAAATGTGGAATGATCTCTCTCTCTCTGTGCAGGGAAATGTGGAGCGGTCTCTCTCTCTGTGCAGGGAAATGTGGAGCGGTCTCTCTCTCTCTGTGCAGGGAAATGTGGAGCGGTCTCTCTCTGTGCAGGGAAATGTGGAGCGGTCTCTCTCTCTCTCTGTGCAGGGAAATGTGAAGCGGTCTCTCTCTCTCTGTGCAGGGAAATGTGGAGCGGTCTCTCACTCTCTCTCTCTGTGCAGGGAAATGTGGAGCGGTCTCTCTCTCTGTGCAGGGAAATGTGAAGCGGTCTCTCTCTCTCTGTGCAGGGAAATGTGGAGCGGGGTCTCTCTCTCTCTGTGCAGGGAAATGTGGAGCGGGGTCTCTCTCTCTCTGTGCAGGGAAATGTAGAGTGGGGTCTCTCTCTCTCTGTGCAGGGAAATGTGGAGCGGTCTCTCTCTCTCTCTCTGTGCAGGGAAATGTGGAATGGTCTCTCTCTCTCTGTGCAGGGAAATGTGGAGCGGTCTCTCTCTCTCTTTGTGCAGGGAAATGTGGAGCTCTCTTTCTCTCTCTCTCTGTGCAGGGAAATGTGGAGCGGTCTCTCTCTATCTCTGTGCAGGGAAATGTGGAGTGGTCTGTCTCTCTCTCTCTCTGTGCAGGGAAATGTGGAGCGGTCTTTCTCTCTCTCTGTGCAGAGAAATGTGGAGCGATCTCTCTCTGTGCAGGGAAATGTGGAGCGGTCTCTCTCTCTCTGTGCAGGGAAATGTGGAGCGGTCTCTCTTTCTCTCTCTCTGTGCAGGGAAATGTGGAGCGGTCTCTCTCTCTGTGCAGGGAAATGTGAAGCAGTCTCTCTCTCTGTGCAGGGAAATGTGGAGCGGGGTCTCTCTCTCTCTGTGCAGGGAAATGTGGAGCGGGGTCTCTCTCTCTCTGTGCAGGGAAATGTAGAGCGGGGTCTCTCTCTCTCTGCGCAGGGAAATGTGGAGCGGTCTCTCTCTCTCTCTCTGTGCAGGGAAATGTGGAATGGTCTCTCTCTCTCTCTGTCAGGGTTGCCAACTTTCAGTAAATTTACGAACAGTTTGTAAAATCCATAATTGTTGCATCTGTCCATGAATGTCAGTTACGGACATGCAGCCTACATGTCCGTAATGGACATTCAAGGACAGATGCAAAAAGTACAGATTTTACAAACTGTTCGTAAATTTACTGAAAGTTGGCAACCCTGCTCTCTGTGCAGGGAAATGTGGAGCGGTCTCTCTCTCTCTTTGTGCAGGGAAATGTGGAGCTCTCTTTCTCTCTCTCTCTGTGCAGGGAAATGTGGAGCGGTCTCTCTCTATCTCTGTGCAGGGAAATGTGGAGTGGTCTGTCTCTCTCTCTCTCTGTGCAGGGAAATGTGGAGCGGTCTTTCTCTCTCTGTGCAGAGAAATGTGGAGCGATCTCTCTCTGTGCAGGGAAATGTGGAGCGGTCTCTCTCTCTCTCTGTGCAGGGAAATGTGGAGCGGTCTCTCTTTCTCTCTCTCTGTGCAGGGAAATGTGGAGCGGTCTCTCTCTCTGTGCAGGGAAATGTGGAGCGGTCTCTCTGTCTCTCTGTGCAGGGAAATGTGGAGCGGTCTCTCTCTGTGCAGGGAAATGTGGAGCGGTCTCTCTCTCTCTGTGCAGGGAAATGGGGAGCGGTCTCTCTCTGTGCAGGGAAATGTGGAGCGGTCTCTCTCTCTCTCTGTGCAGGGAAATGTGGAGCGGTCTCTCTCTCTCTGTGCGAGAAAATGTGGAGCAGCCTCTTTTTCTCTCTCTCTCTCTGTGCAGGTAAATATGGAGCGGTCTCTCTCTGTGCAGGGAAATGTGGAGCGGTCTCTCTCTCTCTCTGTGGAGGGAAATGTGGAATGGTCTCTCTCTCTCTGTGCAGGGAAATGTGGATTGGTCTCTCTCTCTCTCTGTGCAGGGAAATGTGGAGCGGTCTCTCTCCCTCTCTGTGCAGGGAAATGTGGATCGGGGTCTCTCTCTCTTTCTCTCTCCAGGAAATAAGGAGCAGGGTCTCTCTCTCTCTCTGCAGGGAAATGTGGATCGGTCTCTCTCTCTCTGTGCAGGAAATGTGGAGCGGGGTCTCTCTCTCTCTGTGCAGGGAAATATGGAGTGGTCTCTCTCTCTCTGTGCAGGGAAATGTGGAATGGTCTCTCTCTCTCTCTCTGTGCAGGGAAATGTGGAGCGGTCTCTCTCTCTCTCTCTTTGTGCAGGGAAATGTGGAGCTCTCTTTCTCTCTCTCTCTGTGCAGGGAAATGTGGAGCGGTCTCTCTCTCTCTCTGTGCAGGGAAATGTGGAGTGGTCTGTCTCTCTCTCTCTCTCTCTCTCTCTGTGCAGGGAAATGCGGAGCGGTCTTTCTCTCTCTCTGTGCAGGGAAATGTGGAGCGATCTCTCTCTGTGCAGGGAAATGTGGAGCGGTCTCTCTCTCTGTGCAGGGAAATGTGGAGCGGTCTCTCTTTCTCTCTCTCTGTGCAGGGAAATGTGGAGCGGTCTCTCTCTCTGTGCAGGGAAATGTGAAGCGGTCTCTCTCTCTGTGCAGGGAAATGTGGAGCGGGGTCTCTCTCTCTCTGTGCAGGGAAATGTGGAGCGGGGTCTCTCTCTCTCTGTGCAGGGAAATGTAGAGCGGGGTCTCTCTCTCTCTGTGCAGGGAAATGTGGAGCGGTCTCTCTCTCTCGCTCTGTGCAGGGAAATGTGGAATGGTCTCTCTCTCTCTCTGTCAGGGTTGCCAACTTTCAGTAAATTTACGAACAGTTTGTAAAATCCATAATTGTTGCATCTGTCCATGAATGTCAGTTACGGACATTCAGCCTACATGTCCGTAATGGACATTCAAGGACAGATGCAAAAAGTACAGATTTTACAAACTGTTCGTAAATTTACTGAAAGTTGGCAACCCTGCTCTCTGTGCAGGGAAATGTGGAGCGGTCTCTCTCTCTCTTTGTGCAGGGAAATGTGGAGCTCTCTTTCTCTCTCTCTGTGCAGGGAAATGTGGAGCGGTCTCTCTCTATCTCTGTGCAGGGAAATGTGGAGTGGTCTGTCTCTCTCTCTCTCTGTGCAGGGAAATGTGGAGCGGTCTTTCTCTCTCTCTGTGCAGAGAAATATGGAGCGATCTCTCTCTGTGCAGGGAAATGTGGAGCGGTCTCTCTCTCTCTGTGCAGGGAAATGTGGAGTGGTCTCTCTTTCTCTCTCTCTGTGCAGGGAAATGTGGAGCGGTCTCTCTCTCTGTGCAGGAAAATGTGGAGCGGTCTCTCTGTCTCTCTGTGCAGGGAAATGTGGAGCGGTCTCTCTCTGTGCAGGGAAATGTGGAGCGGTCTCTCTCTCTCTGTGCAGGGAAATGGGGAGCGGTCTCTCTCTGTGCAGGGAAATGTGGAGCGGTATCTCTCTCTCTCTGTGCAGGGAAATGTGGAGCGGTCTCTCTCTCTCTGTGCGGGGAAATGTGGAGCAGCCTCTTTTTCTCTCTCTCTCTCTGTGCAGGTAAATATGGAGCGGTCTCTCTCTGTGCAGGGAAATGTGGAGCGGTCTCTCTCTCTCTCTATGTGGAGGGAAATGTGGAATGGTCTCTCTCTCTCTCTCTGTGCAGGGAAATGTGGATTGGTCTCTCTCTCTCTCTCTGTGCAGGGAAATGTGGAGCGGTCTCTCTCCCTCTCTGTGCAGGGAAATGTGGATCGGGGTCTCTCTCTCTTTCTCTCTCCAGGAAATAAGGAGCAGGGTCTCTCTCTCTCTCTGCAGGGAAATGTGGATCGGTCTCTCTCTCTCTGTGCAGGAAATGTGGAGCGGGGTCTCTCTCTCTCTCTGTGCAGGGAAATATGGAGTGGTCTCTCTCTCTCTGTGCAGGGAAATGTGGAATGGTCTCTCTCTCTCTCTCTGTGCAGGGAAATGTGGAGCGGTCTCTCTCTCTCTTTGTGCAGGGAAATGTGGAGCTCTCTTTCTCTCTCTCTCTGTGCAGGGAAATGTGGAGCGGTCTCTCTCTCTCTCTCTCTGTGCAGGGAAATGTGGAGTGGTCTGTCTCTCTCTCTCTCTCTCTCTCTGTGCAGGGAAATGCGGAGCGGTCTTTCTCTCTCTCTGTGCAGGGAAATGTGGAGCGATCTCTCTCTGTGCAGGGAAATGTGGAGCGGTCTCTCTCTCTCTGTGCAGGTAAATGTGGAGCGGTCTCTCTTTCTCTCTCTCTGTGCAGGGAAATGTGGAGCGGTCTCTCTCTCTGTGCAGGGAAATGTGAAGCGGTCTCTCTCTCTGTGCAGGGAAATGTGGAGCGGGGTCTCTCTCTCTCTGTGCAGGGAAATGTGGAGCGGGGTCTCTCTCTCTCTGTGCAGGGAAATGTAGAGCGGGGTCTCTCTCTCTCTGTGCAGGGAAATGTGGAGCGGTCTCTCTCTCTCTCTCTGTGCAGGGAAATGTGGAATGGTCTCTCTCTCTCTCTGTCAGGGTTGCCAACTTTCAGTAAATTTACGAACAGTTTGTAAAATCCATAATTGTTGCATCTGTCCATGAATGTCAGTTACGGACATGCAGCCTACATGTCCGTAATGGACATTCAAGGACAGATGCAAAAAGTACAGATTTTACAAACTGTTCGTAAATTTACTGAAAGTTGGCAACCCTGCTCTCTGTGCAGGGAAATGTGGAGCGGTCTCTCTCTCTCTTTGTGCAGGGAAATGTGGAGCTCTCTTTCTCTCTCTCTCTGTGCAGGGAAATGTGGAGCGGTCTCTCTCTATCTCTGTGCAGGGAAATGTGGAGTGGTCTGTCTCTCTCTCTCTCTGTGCAGGGAAATGTGGAGCGGTCTTTCTCTCTCTCTGTGCAGAGAAATGTGGAGCGATCTCTCTCTGTGCAGGGAAATGTGGAGCGGTCTCTCTCTCTCTGTGCAGGGAAATGTGGAGCGGTCTCTCTTTCTCTCTCTCTGTGCAGGGAAATGTGGAGCGGTCTCTCTCTCTGTGCAGGGAAATGTGGAGCGGTCTCTCTGTCTCTCTGTGCAGGGAAATGTGGAGCGGTCTCTCTCTGTGCAGGGAAATGTGGAGCGGTCTCTCTCTGTGCAGGGAAATGGGGAGCGGTCTCTCTCTGTGCAGGGAAATGTGGAGCGGTATCTCTCTCTCTCTGTGCAGGGAAATGTGGAGCGGTCTCTCTCTCTCTGTGCGGGGAAATGTGGAGCAGCCTCTTTTTCTCTCTCTCTCTCTGTGCAGGTAAATATGGAGCGGTCTCTCTCTGTGCAGGGAAATGTGGAGCGGTCTCTCTCTCTCTCTCTGTGGAGGGAAATGTGGAATGGTCTCTCTCTCTCTGTGCAGGGAAATGTGGATTGGTCTCTCTCTCTCTCTCTCTGTGCAGGGAAATGTGGAGCGGTCTCTCTCCCTCTCTGTGCAGGGAAATGTGGATCGGGGTCTCTCTCTCTTTCTCTCTCCAGGAAATAAGGAGCAGGGTCTCTCTCTCTCTCTGCAGGGAAATGTGGATCGGTCTCTCTCTCTCTGTGCAGGAAATGTGGAGCGGGGTCTCTCTCTCTGTGCAGGGAAATATGGAGTGGTCTCTCTCTCTCTGTGCAGGGAAATGTGGAATGGTCTCTCTCTCTCTCTCTGTGCAGGGAAATGTGGAGCGGTCTCTCTCTCTTTGTGCAGGGAAATGTGGAGCTCTCTTTCTCTCTCTCTCTGTGCAGGGAAATGTGGAGCGGTCTCTCTCTCTCTCTCTCTCTGTGCAGGGAAATGTGGAGTGGTCTGTCTCTCTCTCTCTCTCTCTGTGCAGGGAAATGCGGAGCGGTCTTTCTCTCTCTCTGTGCAGGGAAATGTGGAGCGATCTCTCTCTGTGCAGGGAAATGTGGAGCGGTCTCTCTCTCTCTGTGCAGGGAAATGTGGAGCGGTCTCTCTTTCTCTCTCTCTGTGCAGGGAAATGTGGAGCGGTCTCTCTCTCTGTGCAGGGAAATGTGAAGCGGTCTCTCTCTCTGTGCAGGGAAATGTGGAGCGGGGTCTCTCTCTATGTGCAGGGAAATGTGGAGCGGGGTCTCTCTCTCTCTGTGCAGGGAAATGTAGAGCGGGGTCTCTCTCTCTGTGCAGGGAAATGTGGAGCGGTCTCTCTCTCTCTCTGTGCAGGGAAATGTGGAATGGTCTCTCTTTCTCTCTCTGTGCAGGGAAATGTGGAGCGGTCTCTCTCTCTCTTTGTGCAGGGAAATGTGGAGCTCTCTTTCTCTCTCTCTCTGTGCAGGGAAATGTGGAGCGGTCTCTCTCTATCTCTGTGCAGGGAAATGTGGAGTGGTCTGTCTCTCTCTCTCTCTCTCTGTGCAGGGAAATGTGGAGCGGTCTTTCTCTCTCTCTGTGCAGAGAAATGTGGAGCGATCTCTCTCTGTGCAGGGAAATGTGGAGCGGTCTCTCTCTCTCTCTGTGCAAGGAAATGTGGAGCGGTCTCTCTTTCTCTCTCTCTGTGCAGGGAAATGTGGAGTGGTCTCTCTCTCTGTGCAGGGAAATGTGGAGCGGTCTCTCTGTCTCTCTGTGCAGGGAAATGTGGAGCGGTCTCTCTCTGTGCAGGGAAATGTGGAGCGGTCTCTCTCTCTCTGTGCAGGGAAATGGGGAGCGGTCTCTCTCTGTGCAGGGAAATGTGGAGCGGTCTCTCTCTCTCTGTGCAGGGAAATGTGGAGCGGTCTCTCTCTGTGCGGGGAAATGTGGAGCAGTCTCTTTTTCTCTCTCTCTCTGTGCAGGTAAATATGGAGCGGTCTCTCTCTGTGCAGGGAAATGTGGAGCGGTCTCTCTCTCTCTGTGCAGGGAAATGTGGAGCGGTCTCTCTCTCTCTCTCTCTGGAGGGAAATGTGGAATGGTCTCTCTCTGTGCAGGGAAATGTGGATTGGTCTCTCTCTCTCTCTCTGTGCAGGGAAATGTGGAGCGGTCTCTCTCCCTCTCTGTGCAGGGAAATGTGGATCGGGGTCTCTCTCTCTCTTTCTCTCTCCAGGAAATAAAGAGCGGGGTCTCTCTCTCTCTGCAGGGAAATGTGGAGCGGGGTCTCTCGCTCTCTCTGCAGGGAAATATGGAGTGGTCTCTCTCTCTGTGCAGGGAAATGTGGAATGGTCTCTCTCTCTCTGTGCAGGGAAATGTGGAGCGGTCTCTCTCTCTCTCTTTGTGCAGGGACATGTGGAGCTCTCTTTCTCTCTCTCTGTGCAGGGAAATGTGGAGCGGTCTCTCTCTCTCTCTCTGTGCTGGGAAATGTGGAGTGGTCTGTCTCTCTCTCTCTCTCTCTGTGCAGGGAAATGCGGAGCGGTCTTTCTCTCTCTCTGTGCAGGGAAATGTGGAGCGATCTCTCTCTGTGCAGGGAAATGTGGAGCGGTCTCTCTCTCTCTCTCTGTGCAGAGAAATGTGGAGCGGTCTCTCTTTCTCTCTCTCTGTGCAGGGAAATGTGGAGCGGTCTCTCTCTCTCTGTGCAGGGAAATGTGGAGCGGTCTCTCTCTCTCTGTGCAGGGAAATGTGGAGCGGTCTCTCTCTCTCTCTGTGCAGGGAAATGTGGAGCGGTCTCTCTCTGTGCAGGGAAATGTGGAGCGGTCTCTCTCTCTCTGTGCACGGAAATGTGAAGCGGTCTCTCTCTCTCTCTGTGCAGGGAAATGTGGAGCGGTCTCTCTCTCTCTGTGTAGGGAAATGTGGAGCAGTCTCTTTTTCTCTCTCTCTGTGCAGGTAAATATGGAGCGGTCTCTCTCTGTGCAGGGAAATATGGAGCGGTCTCTCTCTCTCTGTGCAGGGAAATGTGGAGCGGTCTCTCTCTCTCTCTCTGTGCAGGGAAATGTGGAGCGGTCTCTCTCTCTCTGTGCAGGGAAATGTGGAGCAGTCTCTTTTTCTCTCTCTCTGTGCAGGTAAATATGGAGCAGTCTCTCTCTGTGCAGGGAAATATGGAGCGGTCTCTCTCTCTCTGTGCAGGGAAATGTGGAGCGGTCGCTCTCTCTGTGCAGGGAAATGTGGAATGATCTCTCTCTCTCTGTGCAGGGAAATGTGGATTGGTCTCTCTCTCTCTGTGCAGGGAAATGTGGAGCGGTCCCTCTCTCTGTGCAGGGAAATGTGGAATGATCTCTCTCTCTCTGTGCAGGGAAATGTGGAGCGGTCTCTCTCTCTGTGCAGGGAAATGTGGAGCGGTCTCTCTCTCTCTGTGCAGGGAAATGTGGAGCGATCTCTCTGTGCAGGGAAATGTGGAGCGGTCTCTCTCTCTGTGCAGGGAAATGTGAAGCGGTCTCTCTCTCTGTGCAGGGAAATGTGGAGCGGTCTCTCACTCTCTCTCTCTGTGCAGGGAAATGTGGAGCGGTCTCTCTCTCTGTGCAGGGAAATGTGAAGCGGTCTCTCTCTCTCTGTGCAGGGAAATGTGGAGCAGGGTCTCTCTCTCTCTGTGCAGGGAAATGTGAAGCGGTCTCTCTCTCTCTCTCTGTGCAGGGAAATGTGGAGCGGTCTCTATCTCTCTGTGCAGGGAAATGTGGAGCGGTCTCTCTCTCTCTCTCTCTCTGTGCAGGGAAATGTGGAGCGGCCTCTCTCTCTCTGTGCAGGGAAATGTGGAGCAGTCTCTTTTTCTCTCTCTCTGTGCAGGTAAATATGTAGCAGTCTCTCTCTGTGCAGGGAAATATGGAGCGGTCTCTCTCTCTGTGCAGGGAAATGTGGAGCGGTCTCTCTCTCTGTGCAGGGAAATGTGGAATGATCTCTCTCTCTGTGCAGGGAAATGTGGATTGGTCTCTCTCTCTCTCTCTCTCTGTGCAGGGAAATGTGGAGCGGTCTCTCTCCCTCTCTGTGCAGGGAAATGTGGAGCGGTCTCTCTCTCTCTGTGCAGGGAAATGTGGAGCAGTCTCTTTTTCTCTCTCTCTCTGTGCAGGTAAATATGGAGCGGTCTCTCTCTGTGCAGGGAAATATGGAGCGGTCTCTCTCTCTCTGTGCAGGGAAATGTGGAGCGCTCTCTCTCTCTCTCTGTGCAGGGAAATGTGAAGCGGTCTCTCTCTCTCTGTGCAGGGAAATGTGGAGCAGTCTCTTTTTCTCTCTCTCTGTGCAGGTAAATATGGAGCAGTCTCTCTCTGTGCAGGGAAATATGGAGCGGTCTCTCTCTCTCTGTGCAGGGAAATGTGGAGCGGTCTCTCTCTCTGTGCAGGGAAATGTGGAATGATCTCTCTCTCTCTGTGCAGGGAAATGTGGATTGGTCTCTCTCTCTCTGTGCAGGGAAATGTGGAGCGGTCTCTCTCTCTGTGCAGGGAAATGTGGAATGATCTCTCTCTCTCTGTGGATGGAAATGTGGAGTGGTCTCACTCTCTCTGTGCAGGGAAATGTGGAGCGGTCTCTCTCTCTCTGTGCAGGGAAATGTGGAGCGGTCTCTCTCTGTGCAGGGAAATGTGGAGCTGTCTCTCTCTCTATGTGCAGGGAAATGTGAAGCGGTCTCTCTCTCTCTGTGCAGGGAAATGTGGAGCGGTCTCTCACTCTCTCTCTCTGTGCAGGGAAATGTGGAGCGGTCTCTCTCTCTGTGCAGGGAAATGTGAAGCAGTCTCTCTCTCTCTGTGCAGGGAAATGTGGAGCATGGTCTCTCTCTCTCTCTCTGTGCAGGGAAATGTGAAGCGGTCTCTCTCTCTCTCTGTGCAGGGAAATGTGGAGCGGTCTCTCTCTCTCTCTCTGTGCAGGGAAATGTGGAGCAGTCTCTTTTTCTCTCTCTCTGTGCAGGTAAATATGGAGCGGTCTCTCTCTGTGCAGGGAAATATGGAGCGGTCTCTCTCTCTGTGCAGGGAAATGTGGAGCGGTCTCTCTCTCTCTCTCTCTGTGCAGGGAAATGTGGAGCGGTCTCTCTCTCTCTGTGCAGGGAAATGTGAAGCGGTCTCTCTCTCTCTGTGCAGGGAAATGTGGAGCAGTCTCTTTTTCTCTCTCTCTGTGCAGGTAAATATGGAGCAGTCTCTCTCTGTGCAGGGAAATATGGAGCGGTCTCTCTCTCTCTGTGCAGGGAAATGTGGAGCGGTCTCTCTCTCTGTGCAGGGAAATGTGGAATGATCTCTCTCTCTCTGTGCAGGGAAATGTGGATTGGTCTCTCTCTCTCTCTGTGCAGGGAAATGTGGAGCGGTCTCTCTCCCTCTCTGTGCAGGGAAATGTGGAGCGGTCTCTCTCTCTCTGTGCAGGGAAATGTGGAGCAGTCTCTTTTTCTCTCTCTCTCTGTGCAGGTAAATATGGAGTGGTCTCTCTCTCTCTGTGCAGGGAAATATGGAGCGGTCTCTCTCTCTCTGTGCAGGGAAATGTGGAGCGGTCTCTCTCTCTCTGTGCAGGGAAATGTGAAGCGGTCTCTCTCTCTCTCTGCAGGGAAATGTGGAGCAGTCTCTTTTTCTCTCTCACTGTGCAGGTAAATATGGAGCGGTCTCTCTCTCTCTGTGCAGGGAAATGTGGAGCGGTCTCTCTCTCTGTGCAGGGAAATGTGGAATGATCTCTCTCTGTGCAGGGAAATGTGGATTGGTCTCTCTCTCTGTGCAGGGAAATGTGGAGCGGTCTCTCTCTGTGCAGGGAAATGTGGAATGATCTCTCTCTCTCTGTGCAGGGAAATGTGGAGCGGTCTCTCTCTCTGTGCAGGGAAATGTGGAGCGGTCTCTCTCTCTCTGTGCAGGGAAATGTGGAGCGGTCTCTCTCTGTGCAGGGAAATGTGGAGCGGTCTCTCTCTCGCTGTGCAGGGAAATGTGAAGCGGTCTCTCTCTCTCTGTGCAGGGAAATGTGGAGCGGTCTCTCACTCTCTCTCTCTGTGCAGGGAAATGTGGAGCGGTCTCTCTCTCTGTGCAGGGAAATGTGAAGCGGTCTCTCTCTCTCTGTGCAGGGAAATGTGGAGCGGGGTCTCTCTCTCTCTGTGCAGGGAAATGTGGAGCGGGGTCTCTCTCTCTCTGTGCAGGGAAATGTAGAGTGGGGTCTCTTTCTCTCTGTGCAGGGAAATGTGGAGCGGTCTCTCTCTCTCTCTCTGTGCAGGGAAATGTGGAATGGTCTCTCTCTCTCTCTGTGCAGGGAAATTTGGAGCGGTCTCTCTCTCTCTTTGTGCAGGGAAATGTGGAGCTCTCTTTCTCTCTCTCTGTGCAGGGAAATGTGGAGCGGTCTCTCTCTATCTCTGTGCAGGGAAATGTGGAGCGGTCTCTCTCTCTCTGTGCAGGGAAATGTGGAGCGGTCTTTCTCTCTCTCTGTGCAGAGAAATGTGGAGCGATCTCTCTCTGTGCAGGGAAATGTGGAGCGGTCTCTCTCTCTCTCTCTGTGCAGGGAAATGTGGAGCGGTCTCTCTTTCTCTCTCTCTGTGCAGGGAAATGTGGAGCGGTCTCTCTCTCTGTGCAGGGAAATGTGGAGCGGTCTCTCTGTCTCTCTGTGCAGGGAAATGTGGAGCGGTCTCTCTCTGTGCAGGGAAATTTGGAGCGGTCTCTCTCTCTCTGTGCAGGGAAATGGGGAGCGGTCTCTCTCTGTGCAGGGAAATGTGGTGCGGCCTCTCTCTCTGTGCAGGGAAATGTGGAGCGGTCTCTCTCTCTCTGTGCGGGGAAATGTGGAGCAGTCTCTTTTTCTCTCTCTCTCTCTGTGCAGTTAAATATGGAGCGGTCTCTCTCTGTGCAGGGAATTGTGGAGCGGTCTCTCTCTCTCTGTGCAGGGAAATGTGGAGCGGTCTCTCTCTCTCTCTCTGTGGAGGGAAATGTGGAATGGTCTCTCTCTCTCTGTGCAGGGAAATGTGGATTGGTCTCTCTCTCTCTCTGTGCAGGGAAATGTGGAGCGGTCTCTCTCCCTCTCTGTGCAGGGAAATGTGGATCGGGGTCTCTCTCTGTCTTTCTCTCTCCAGGAAATAAGGAGCGGGGTCTCTCTCTCTCTGCAGGGAAATGTGGATTGGTCTCTCTCTCTCTGTGCAGGAAATGTGGAGCGGTGTCTCTCTCTCTCTCTGTGCAGGGAAATATGGAGTGGTCTCTCTCTCTCTGTGCAGGGAAATGTGGAATGGTCTCTCTCTCTCTCTGTGCAGGGAAATGTGGAGTGGTCTCTCTCTCTCTCTCTCTTTGTGCAGGGAAATGTGGAGTGGTCTCTCTCTCTCTCTCTCTCTGTGCAGGGAAATGTGGAGCGGTCTCTCTCTCTCTCTCTGTGCAGGGAAATGTGGAGTGGTCTGTCTCTCTCTCTCTCTGTGCAGGGAAATGCGGAGCGGTCTTTCTCTCTCTCTGTGCAGGGAAATGTGGAGCGATCTCTCTCTGTGCAGGGAAATGTGGAGCGGTCTCTCTCTCTCTCTGTGTGCAGGGAATTGTGGAGCGGTCTCTCTTTCTCTCTCTCTGTGCAGGGAAATGTGGAGCGGTCTCTCTCTCTCTGTGCAGGGAAATGTGGAGCGGTCTCTCTCTCTCTGTGCAGGGAAATGTGGAGCGGTCTCTCTCTGTGCAGGGAAATGTGGAGCGGTCTCTCTCTCTCTGTGCAGGGAAATGTGAAGCGGTCTCTCTCTCTCTCTCTCTGTGCAGGGAAATGTGGAGTGGTCTCTCTCTCTCTGTGCAGGGAAATGTGGAGCAGTCTCTTTTTCTCTCTCTCTGTGCAGGTAAATATGGAGCGGTCTCTCTCTGTGCAGGGAAATATGGAGCGGTCTCTCTCTCTCTGTGCAGGGAAATGTGGAGCGGTCTCTCTCTCTCTCTCTCTGTGCAGGGAAATGTGGAGCAGTCTCTCTCTCTCTCTGTGCAGGGAAATGTGGAGCAGTCTCTTTTTCTCTCTCTCTGTGCAGGTAAATATGGAGCAGTCTCTCTCTGTGCAGGGAAATATGGAGCGGTCTCTCTCTCTCTGTGCAGGGAAATGTGGAGCGGTCTCTCTCTCTCTGTGCAGGGAAATGTGGAATGATCTCTCTCTCTCTGTGCAGGGAAATGTGGATTGGTCTCTCTCTCTCTCTGTGCAGGGAAATGTGGAGCGGTCTCTCTCCCTCTCTGTGCAGGGAAATGTGGATCGGGGTCTCTCTCTCTCTTTCTCTCTCCAGGAAATAAGGAGCGGGGTCTCTCTCTCTGCAGGGAAATGTGGAGTGGTCTCTCTCTCTCTGTGCAGGAAATGTGGAGCGGGGTCTCTCTCTCTCTCCAGAAAATGGGGAGCGGGGTCTATCTGTGCAGGAAAATGTGGAGCGGGGTCTCTCTCTCTCTGTGCAGGGAAATGTGGAGCACTCTCTCTCTCTCTCTCTCTCTCTCTCTCTCTCTCTCTGTGCAGGAAATGTGGAGCGGTCTCTCTCTCTCTCTGTGCAGGGAAATGTGGAACGTGGTCTCTCGCTGTGCAGGAAAATGTGGAGCGGTGTCTCTCCCTCTGTGTGGCATAGCTTTACTTACAGAGTGACCTGGTTGGCAGAGACACGTTTGCTTGACTGCTGGCCTCCATCGTCTGCACTAGTTGCTAGGATTGCCTGGTGTCTAGCAACCAGTGATGTCACAGTCCCGAAGAGGAAAGCAAGGCTGAGGCCACCGCATTCAGAGCAGAGGAGGATCTTCTGCCTCATCCACGCCTTTTACTGTTTTGCTCCACCCACCTTCTCCCGCCATTGTCCGGTGTGCGGGGACATGCGCCTCGGAGCCTGCCTAAGGGAATGGAACTGTCACTGACTGACTGTGCCAGAAGCACCTCTCCAGAGTCAAGCTGCCTGAGGTGAGGTCAGAAGCAGTGAATGAATTAGAACATATGTGTAATGTGGATATGTGTGTCATGGCAGCATGAGCTGGCCGCAGAGGAAATCACATCCTTAAATCTCAGCCAAGGTTCATGCTGGGACTCTTAGTCCTTTACTTTTTGGGATGTGACACCCCAAAAGTGAAGGACTACAGGTCCCAGCATGAACCCCTCAGAGCCCAGGATGTGTGACACACCCCTGCGCCCCTCCCCAACTAGTGAAGGACTACAGGTCCCACTGTCCCAGCTTAAACCCCTCAGAGCTGTGTCCCCCTGGCCCTTCAACTAGTGAGGGACTACAGGTAACAGCATGAACCACTCAGAGCTGAGGATGTGTCCCCCTGGCCCTACTAGTGAAGGACTATAGGTCACAGCATAAACCCATGAGATCTAAGGGGCCACATCCTTAGATATCAGGGGTTCATGCTGGGACTTGTAGTCCGTCACTAGTTGGGGGTCACATTCTTGGATCTCAGGGGTTAATGCTTGGACTTGTAGTCCTTCACTAGTTACAGGGGGGGTCCTCAGCTCTAAGGGATTCATACAGGGACTTGTTTGTGATCATGGAAAACCTTAGACTTTTTTCCCCGATCAATCACTTTGTCACCATCGTTCTATGGGCCACTTGACTGGACTTGCCCCCCAGGCCTAAGGCTGCCAGCCCTCCCCTGCTTACACACGGTTTGAATGTCGGACAGATTTTATTGAACCGTCCGATGCCGGTAGGCAATCGGCCTATGTGTACGGGGCTTTAGTGTTGCATGTTAAGCAGATAAATATTCCTAAATTTTCCCTTTATCAACTGATTTTGGTTTAAAATGCAGCCAATTAGAAGGGTGTGGAAGACACGAGAAATTACAAGATTTCAGCACCAAAATAACACTAGAGCCCTGTACACACGATCAGTTTGACTGATGAAAACCGTCTGATGGATTGTTTTCATTAGACAAACCGATCGTGTATGGGACCCATCAGTCTTTTTTCCATCAGTTTTAAAAAATAGAACATGTTTTAAAATTATCTGATGGATAAAAAACTGATGGCAATTTCCGATCGTCTGTGGGGAAATCCATCAGATAAAAAACCCAAGCATGCTCAGAATCAAGTCGACACATGCTCAGTAGCATTGAATTTCATTTTTCTCAGCTCATCGGAGTGTTTTACATCACCACGTTTGGAACGGTCGGTTTTTTTGACTGATGGTGTGTGGGCAAGACTGATGGAAAACAGTTTCATCAGATTTCTGATGGACAAATCCATCAGACGAAAATCCATAGGATATCTGATCGTGTGTACAGGGCTTAAGGCGCCCGATTATAATGAAGATCAGATACTGTCTCAGCTAAAGGGTGACTATTGGTCACCCTTAGTTATGCTCTAATCTATATGTATGTTTCTTATTTTCTGCTGATATCATGCAGTTCAGTATATTGTACAGTAGGGATGAGCTTCGTGTTCGAGTCGAACATACGTTCGACTCGAACATTGGCTGTTCGATCGTTCGACGAAGATCGAACGATTTGGGCCGTTCGCGCCAAATTCGAGTGACGCGAACGGCCCACAATGCACTACGCCATCGCAGTGTCATCCAGGCGCTGTGATTGGCCAAGCATGCACTGTGACCCCGCATGCTTGGCCAATCACAGCGCCGGCAGCGAGGAGAGCAATGATTGGCCACAGGCAGGATGCCTGTGGCTAATTATTGCTGAGGGTGTTTAGTACACGCCCCACACTATAAAAGGCCGCCAGCACGGCGGCCTAGTGTAGTGTGTTCCGGAGCAGGGATAGAGTAGCATAGGCAGGGACAGTGACTGTTATTTCTTTCTTGCTTAACCTGGATTCCTTTAGTTTAGGGAAAGAGAAGGATAGGTAGGGAGAGTGTCAGTGTGTTTTGTGCTTCTGCTATAGTGTGCTTAAAAAAAACATTTATTCTAGGGACAGAAAACTCTAGGTAGGGACAGTGTCAGTTTCTTTCACTCTGCAAGTCCTTGTTTCCAGGGACCTGTAAGGACAGTGAGTTAATTGTCCTTGTGCTATATTGTGCTTAAAAAAAACATTTATTCTAGGGACAGAAAACTCTAGGTAGGGACAGTGTCAGTTTCTTTCACTCTGCAAGTCCTTGTTTCCAGGGACCTGTAAGGACAGTGAGTTAATTGGCCTTGTGCTATATTGTGATTAAAAAAAACATTTATTCTAGGGACAGAAAACTGTAGGTAGGGAGAGTGTTTTTTTTCTTTCACTCTGCAAGTCCTTGTTTCCAGGGACCTGTAAGGACAGTGAGTTAATTGTCCTTGTGCTATATTGTGCTTAAAAAAAACATTTATTCTAGGGACAGAAAACTCTAGGTAGGGACAGTGTCAGTTTCTTTCACTCTGCAAGTCCTTGTTTCCAGGGACCTGTAAGGACAGTGAGTTAATTTTCCTTGTGCTATATTGTGATTAAAAAAAACATTTATTCTAGGGACAGAAAACTCTAGGTAGGGACAGTGTCAGTTTCTTTCACTCTGCAAGTCCTTGTTTCCAGGGACCTGTAAGGACAGTGAGTTAATTTTCCTTGTGCTATATTGTGCTTAAAAAAAACATTTTTTCTAGGGACAGAAAACTGTAGGTAGGGAGAGTGTTTTTTTTCTTTCACTCTGCAAGTCCTTGTTTCCAGGGACCTGTAAGGACAGTGAGTTAATTGTCCTTGTGCTATATTGTGCTTAAAAAAAACATTTATTCTAGGGACAGAAAACTCTAGGTAGGGACAGTGTCAGTTTCTTTCACTCTGCAAGTCCTTGTTTCCAGGGACCTGTAAGGACAGTGAGTTAATTTTCCTTGTGCTATATTGTGCTTAAAAAAAACATTTATTCTAGGGACAGAAAACTCTAGGTAGGGACAGTGTCAGTTTCTTTCACTCTGCAAGTCCTTGTTTCCAGGGACCTGTAAGGACAGTGAGTTAATTGTCCTTGTGCTATATTGTGCTTAAAAAAAACATTTATTCTAGGGACAGAAAACTCTAGGTAGGGACAGTGTCAGTTTCTTTCACTCTGCAAGTCCTTGTTTCCAGGGACCTGTAAGGACAGTGAGTTAATTTTCCTTGTGCTATATTGTGATTAAAAAAAACATTTTTTCTAGGGACAGAAAACTGTAGGTAGGGAGAGTGTTTTTTTTCTTTCACTCTGCAAGTCCTTGTTTCCAGGGACCTGTAAGGACAGTGAGTTAATTTTCCTTGTGCTATATTGTGATTAAAAAAAACATTTTTTCTAGGGACAGAAAACTGTAGGTAGGGAGAGTGTTTTTTTTCTTTCACTCTGCAAGTCCTTGTTTCCAGGGACCTGTAAGGACAGTGAGTTAATTGTCCTTGTGCTATATTGTGCTTAAAAAAAACATTTTTTCTAGGGACAGAAAACTCTAGGTAGGGAGAGTGTTTTTTTTTTTCACTCTGCAAGTCCTTGTTTCCAGGGACCTGTAAGGACAGTGAGTTAATTGTCCTTGTGCTATATTGTGATTAAAAAAAACATTTATTCTAGGGACAGAAAACTCTAGGTAGGGACAGTGTCAGTTTCTTTCACTCTGCAAGTCCTTGTTTCCAGGGACCTGTAAGGACAGTGAGTTAATTTTCCTTGTGCTATATTGTGATTAAAAAAAACATTTTTTCTAGGGACAGAAAACTGTAGGTAGGGAGAGTGTTTTTTTTCTTTCACTCTGCAAGTCCTTGTTTCCAGGGACCTGTAAGGACAGTGAGTTAATTTTCCTTGTGCTATATTGTGATTAAAAAAAACATTTTTTCTAGGGACAGAAAACTGTAGGTAGGGAGAGTGTTTTTTTTCTTTCACTCTGCAAGTCCTTGTTTCCAGGGACCTGTAAGGACAGTGAGTTAATTTTCCTTGTGCTATATTGTGATTAAAAAAAACATTTTTTCTAGGGACAGAAAACTGTAGGTAGGGAGAGTGTTTTTTTTCTTTCACTCTGCAAGTCCTTGTTTCCAGGGACCTGTAAGGACAGTGAGTTAATTGTCCTTGTGCTATATTGTGCTTAAAAAAAACATTTTTTCTAGGGACAGAAAACTCTAGGTAGGGAGAGTGTTTTTTTTTTTTCACTCTGCAAGTCCTTGTTTCCAGGGACCTGTAAGGACAGTGAGTTAATTGTCCTTGTGCTATATTGTGATTAAAAAAAACATTTATTCTAGGGACAGAAAACTCTAGGTAGGGACAGTGTCAGTTTCTTTCACTCTGCAAGTCCTTGTTTCCAGGGACCTGTAAGGACAGTGAGTTAATTTTCCTTGTGCTATATTGTGATTAAAAAAAACATTTATTCTAGGGACAGAAAACTCTAGGTAGGGACAGTGTCAGTTTCTTTCACTCTGCAAGTCCTTGTTTCCAGGGACCTGTAAGGACAGTGAGTTAATTTTCCTTGTGCTATATTGTGATTAAAAAAAACATTTATTCTAGGGACAGAAAACTCTAGGTAGGGACAGTGTCAGTTTCTTTCACTCTGCAAGTCCTTGTTTCCAGGGACCTGTAAGGACAGTGAGTTAATTGTCCTTGTGCTATATTGTGATTAAAAAAAAACATTTATTCTAGGGACAGAAAACTGTAGGTAGGGAGAGTGTTTTTTTTCTTTCACTCTGCAAGTCCTTGTTTCCAGGGACCTGTAAGGACAGTGAGTTAATTGTCCTTGTGCTATATTGTGCTTAAAAAAAACATTTATTCTAGGGACAGAAAACTCTAGGTAGGGACAGTGTCAGTTTCTTTCACTCTGCAAGTCCTTGTTTCCAGGGACCTGTAAGGACAGTGAGTTAATTTTCCTTGTGCTATATTGTGCTTAAAAAAAACATTTATTCTAGGGACAGAAAACTCTAGGTAGGGACAGTGTCAGTTTCTTTCACTCTGCAAGTCCTTGTTTCCAGGGACCTGTAAGGGCAGTGAGTTAATTGTCCTTGTGCTATATTGTGCTTAAAAAAAACATTTATTCTAGGGACAGAAAACTCTAGGTAGGGAGAGTGTTTTTTTTTTTTCACTCTGCAAGTCCTTGTTTCCAGGGACCTGTAAGGACAGTGAGTTAATTGTCCTTGTGCTATATTGTGCTTAAAAAAAACATTTATTCTAGGGACAGAAAACTCTAGGTAGGGACAGTGTCAGTTTCTTTCACTCTGCAAGTCCTTGTTTCCAGGGACCTGTAAGGACAGTGAGTTAATTTTCCTTGTGCTATATTGTGCTTAAAAAAAACATTTATTCTAGGGACAGAAAACTCTAGGTAGGGACAGTGTCAGTTTCTTTCACTGTGAAAGTCCTTGTTTCAAGGGACAGAGAAGGACACCTGAAGGTAGCCCTTATTGCTTTTTTCCCATCTCCCTGCAGGCCATCTATTAGAATGTCTGGAAGGCAAACAAGGAGAGGCAGACAGTCAGGAGGCAATAAAAGAGGGCAAGCAGGCTCTGTGTCTGGGGGCAACAGTGCTGGTCGTGGACGCGGTGCATTGTCATCAGCACATGGCCATGGGACACGCTTGTCCTTCTTTTCGGCAGCTGGACATGTTGAGCCACATCATGCCGAAGACTTGGTAGAGTGGATGACCAAGCCCTCCTCCTCCTCCTCATCCTCTCTCACCCAGGCTCAGGGTACTGGAAAAGCAGCTGCCAAAGCGTCGTCTTCCCTGGTATCAATGTCAGACAAATCATCAGTCACTCCTTCCCTAGACCCACCATGTCCTCCTCCTGAGGAGTCCCCCGAACTGTTTCAGCACAGTGTTGGGTACATGCTCCAGGAGGATGCCCAGCGTTTCGAAGGGTCTGATGATGAAACCCAGCTAGAGGAAGGCAGTAGCGTGAGAGCAGACAGAGGGGATGCTCAAGAAGGACACCAATCTGGCAGTCATGTTCCAGCAGCTGCAGCATACTGCCAGATTGGCTCCAGTGATGAGGAGGGAGGGGATGATGAGGTCAATGACTCCACGTGGGTGCCTAATAGGAGAGAGGAGGAGGAGGAGGAGGAGGCACATCTCCAACGAGGCAGGATGCCCTTTGGTGGCCAGCGTAAGGGCAGTACACCGACGGAATCACACCGCAGAGCTCCGCCTGTGCAGGGCGCTGCCTCTGCCCGTCATTCAAAAAGTTCTTTGGTGTGGGCCTTTTTTGAGGCTAGTGCATCAGATCGCACAGCTGCTGTTTGCAACATATGTCTCAAGCGTATATCGCGTGGCCAAAACATCAGCCGCTTGGGTACCACATGCCTGACCAGACATATGTTGACCTGCCATGCAGCTCGTTGGCAAGCCTACCTCAAAGACCCACACCAAAGAACAAAGCGGACCTCTCCTTGCACCGCATCAGCTGGGATCTCCAACCCCACTATAACTTCAGTCCTCTCTGAAACATGCACTGAGAGGAATGAAGGTGTAGAATTAGGTGTGTCACAGCCAAGTACTTGCGCCCACTCTGCTAGCAGTACACCGACGTCCGATTCTAGCAGGCAAATTTCCCTGCCCCAGCTGCTGGACCGTCGAAAGAAGTTCACTCCCAGCCATCCACATGCCCAGCGGTTGAATGCTAGCTTGGCTAAATTGCTAGCGCTTCAACTGCTGCCTTTTCAGTTGGTAGACTCGGCCCCCTTCCGTGAGTTTGTGCAATGTGCGGTTCCTCAGTGGCAGGTTCCCAAACGCCACTTTTTCTCACGGAAGGCTATTCCGGCTCTCTACCGGCATGTGGAAGGCAATGTCTTGGCCTCGCTGGACAGGGCGGTCAGCGGTAAGGTGCATATTACCGCTGACTCATGGTCCAGCAGGCATGGACAGGGACGTTACCTTTCTTTCACGGCCCATTGGGTCACTCTTTTGGCAGCTGGGAAGGATTCAGGACAAGGTGCAGTAGTGTTGGAGGTTGTCCCACCGCCACGCCTCCAAAATGCTACTACTGGTTGTGACACACCTCTCTCCTCCACCCCCTCCTCTTCTTCTTCCTCCATGGCCTCTTCCTGTGGTTTGTCCTATGAACCAGCGGTGCTCCGTAGCCGTTCACGGGGCTACGCAAGTACGCAGGCAAAAAGATGCCATGCCGTGCTTGCGCTGGTGTGTTTGGGGGACAGAAGCCACACTGGGGCAGAGGTCCTGTCTGCTCTGCAGGGCCAGGCCGAGAGGTGGTTGACGCCACGCCAGCTTAAGCCAGGAATGGTGGTTTGCGACAATGGCACCAACCTCCTCTCCGCCCTCCGACAGGGACAACTGACCCATGTGCCCTGTGTGGCTCACGTCCTTAACCTGGTGGTGCAGCGCTTCTTGGGCAGGTACCCGGGCTTACAGGATGTCCTGAGGCAGGCCAGGAAAGTCTGTGTGCATTTCCGCAGATCTTATAATGCCAGTGCTCGCCTGGCTGAGCTGCAAAAGGAGTTGAACCTGCCCAAGAACCGCCTTATATGTGACATGCCCACCAGGTGGAACTCAACGTTGGCCATGCTGCAGCGGCTGCACACGCAGCAGAGGGCCATCAATGAGTACCTGTGCGACTACGGCACCAGGACAGGGTCAGGGGAGCTTGGTTTTTTTTCTCCACGCCAGTGGGGCATGATCAGGGATGCATGCACTGTCCTGGCACCATTTGAGGAGGCCACGAGGATGGTGAGCAGTGACAGTGCATGCATCAGTGACACTGTACCTCTTGTCCACCTGTTGGAGCACACGCTGCGTGGAATAATGGACAGGGCACTTGAGGCAGAACAGAGGCAGGAAGAGGAGGACTTCCTTGCCTCTCAAGGCCCCCTTTACCCAGACAGTGTTCCTTCTGTCCCACCCATCGCACAGGAAGAGGAGGAGGAGGAGGAGGAGGAGGAGGAGGAGGAGGATTGTGTCAGCATGGAGGTGGAGGCTGGCACTCAGCATCATCAGCAGCAGTCTTTTAGGGATGATTTACAGTCCCAAGAAACCAGTGGACTTGTACGTGGCTGGGAGGAGGTGGCTGCGGATCATGTCGTCCTTAGTGACCCAGAGGACTCCGGAGCGAATGCCTCAGCAAACCTACGCTGCATGGCCTCCCTGATCCTGCAAAGTCTGCGGAAGGATCCTCGTATTCTTCGGATCAAGGAGAGGGACCATTACTGGCTGGCCACTCTCCTTGATCCACGGTACAAGGGTAAGGTTGCGGACCTTATGTTACCGTCGCAGAGGGAGCAGAGGATGAGACAACTCCGGGAGGCCTTGCAGAAAGGTCTGTGCAACGCGTTCCCAGAGACTGGGAGGTTGCAAACTCCTGGTCCTGGACAACGAGTTGCTGAGGCTTCGGCCAGTCAAAGAAGGAGCGGTGGGGAAGGTGGCCGTCTGACCGATGCGTTCAGACAATTCTTTAGTCCGCAGCCCCAAAGTATGATCGGTTCCAGCAACCATCGCCAGCGTCTGATAAACATGGTGCAGGAATATCTAGGGGCAAGGTCAGACTTGGACACCTTCCCCACCGAAAATCCTCTGGCTTACTGGGTCTTGAGGATGGATCACTGGCCAGAGCTTGCACAGTATGCAATTGAGCTACTGGCCTGTCCTGCATCCAGCGTTCTTTCGGAACGCACATTCAGTGCTGCTGGAGGATTTGTCACGGATCACAGGGTGCGCCTGTCCACCGACTCGGTTGATCGACTGACTTTCATCAAGATGAACCAGTCTTGGATCACCACCAGCTACCACACACCTGATGCTGATATAACAGACTAATTGATTTTAAAATGTCACATCCCTTCAAGACTGATGCTGATGCTGAGTGCCTGTGCTGTTATGTTGACTGGCTATCCTCCTCCTCCGAGTCCTCAATGGTACGATTGATGATGATAGCTTGGAAGATCATTTTTGTTTATGGGTGCCGCCACCAGTGCCTAACGCCCAATTTTTCAGCCCCTGTTTAACAGTGGCGTGTAATTACAATTTTTGAAGCAATACTTTGCAACAGGGCTCATTGCTGTGCTCCAAGTACAGTATCTGTGAGGAGTTGCAGTGTTGTGCCACCAGTGCCTAAGGCCCAATTTTTCAGCCCCTGTTTAACAGGGGCGTGTCATTACAATTTTTGAAGCAATACTTTGCAACAGGGCTCATTGCTGTGCTCCAAGTACAGTATCTGTGAAGGGTTGCAGTGTTGTGCCACCAGTGCCTAAGGCCCAATTTTTCAGCCCCTGTTCAACAGGGGCATGTAATTACAATTCTTGATCTAATAATTCACAGCAGGGCCCATTGCTGCACCCACCAAGAGTAACTGTCAGGGCTTACAGTGTTGTGGCACCAGCACCACCATCAAAGGCCCAATTTTTACTACCACTGTTCAACAATTATATGTAATTAAAATTCCTGATATAATAGTTGACAGCAGGGCGTTCCAGCACCAACCAAGAGTAACTGTGAGTGCTTACAGTGTTGTGCCAACACCAACAACTAAGGGGCCTATTTCTGCAGAGTATATACGGCAGGTCCCTACTTTCAAACATCCAACTTACAAACGACTCCTACTTGCAAACGCAAGAAGACAACAGGAAGTGAGAGGAAATCTACCACTAGGAAGGAAAATTCTCTCCTGTAAGAATAAATATGGGAGAAAGGTGTCTCCTCTGTACTGATGCTTTATCAGCAATCCTTGTTTCAAGAAAAACACCACATTTCAAAAACAGTTGTCATTAGGACGGAAAGTGAGGTGAAATGTTCTGAACAGGGGCACAGACAGCAAAACAAATGTTACAGGGGTGATAACCCTTACCTATGTTTTCCAAAAAGTTTAAAAATAGATTTTTGGTCTGGAGCTACACTTCAACAATGTACCTGTTCAAAATTACAAACAGATTCTACATAAGAACAAACCTACAGTCCCTGTCTTGTATGCACCGCCTGTATACGGCTGTTCAGAGTATATAGGGCCTTTTTTATTTTATGTGCGGGGTTCCCCTTAATATCCATACAAGACCCAAAGGGGCTGGTAATGGGCTGGGGTAGGGGGGGGGTCATGGGGTAGCTATGCCATTTTTCTTAAAGATTTTCATCCATATTACCGGGACCAGACATTACATTAAAGCCGCAAGCAGTTTTAAATGGCTTTTTTTTCCTTTAGAAGTGTCATTTTGTGCAGGGACAGTTCTAAACACGGGAAACACGTGGCACTTCACAGGCATACTTTAGACACCCCCCAGGTACGATATTTAAAGGAATATTTGACTTTTTTTTTTTCACTTTATGCATCATTAAAATGACTGCTCCCGGAAAACGACCGTTTTTAAAACTTATTTTTGCATTGATACATGTCCCCTGGTGCAGAACCCGGGTTCCCAAACCCTTTTTAGGACAATAACATGCATAATAGTTGTTATAATTAGCACTTTAGAATTCGAACGTTCGCATCCATTGTATTTAATAGGGTTCTAATGTTCGTTCGAACTTTCGGTCCGTTCGCGGGTTCTGGTGCGAACCGAACCCGGGGGTGTTCGGCTCATCACTATTGTACAGTATAGTATAAATTCAAATCCTGATAATGTAAACAAAATAGTTTAGTGTTTGACCCCAGAAGTGTGACTAAACCTGCAAGCAGGCATTTTTTAAGTTCAGAAGACACTGGGGGTGATTTACTAACAACAGTGCGCTGCGACGGTTCATACCTTAATTGGTGCACCGGATAAATCCTTAATTGGGCGCATGAACCGGCGGTGCACTGAAATAGTAAATAAAAATGTCAGCGGCGCTTATATCTCTATTCAAAATGAATGGTTCCCTATGGGAGCCCATTGATTTGAATAGAGGTCACCCGGGAAGTCGGATCAAGGCGATCCGACTTGCGGGGCGACTCGTGTGCCAGTTGACACAGGGGCAGCGCGACTTTGCGAGGCATCTTGGACACGACTTGAGCGTGAAGCAGATGCTCAAGTCGTGTCCTGGAGGCGACTTGAAGTACCTGCCCGAGAATGTTCTCGCGCTCGCTGTCCCCTGTGTATGGTATGAATCATGAAGGTGAACTCCAGGCCAAATTTTAAATAAAAAAATGGCATGGGTCCCCCTCCAGGAGCATACCAGGCCCTTAGGTCTGGTATGGATTTTGAGGGGAAACCCCCCCTATGCCGAAAAAATGGCGTAGGGGTTCCCCCATAATACATACCAGACCCTTATCCGAGCACGAAGCCCGGCAGGTCAGGAAAGGGGGGGGATAGTGAGCGCCCCCCCTCCTGAACCGTACCAGGCCGCATGCCCTCAACATGGGGGGTTGGGTGCTTTGGGGCAGAGGGCGCCCTGCGCCCCCCCCAAAGCACCCTGCCCCATGTTGATGGGGACAAGGGCCTCTTCCCGACAACCCTGGCCGTTGGTTGTTCGGGGTCTGCGGGCGGGGGGCTTATCAGAATCCGGGAGCCCCCTTTAATAAGGGGGCCCCCAGAATCCGGGCCCCCCATCCTATGTTAATGAGAATGGGGTACATCGTACCCCTACCCATTCACCTGGTGGCAAAAAAAGTCAATAAAAAACACAACACAGGTTTTTAAAGTCATTTATTAGGCAGCTCCGGGGGTCTTCTTCCGACTTCGGGGGTCTCTTCTTCTGCTCTCCGGTGTCGTCTCCGCGCTCTCTGGTTCTTTCTGCCTTCTGCCGGGCACCCTGCTATCTTCTTCCAGCTCTTTTGCTAGTGGGGTCCCGGTCTTCATCGTCGTCTTCTTCCCTCTTCTCTGTTGACTCGTCGCTGTCTGCCGCTACAATGCTGTCTGCGCGGAGCGCAACGACTGATATTGGCATGCCACCCGGTGACCCCGCCCCCTATGATGTCACAGTCCCGGGGAATGATGGGACTGTGACGTCATACGGGGGCGGGGTCACCGGGTGGCATCACTTAGTGACCATGCCTCATGCCAACATAAGTCATTGCGCTCCGCGCACACAGCATTGTAGCGGCAGACAGCGATGAGGCAACATCCGGCGGAGAGAAGAGGGAAGAAGACGACGATGAAGACCGGGACCCCGCTAGCAAAAGAGCTGGAAGAAAATAGTGGGGCGCCCGGCAGAAGGCAGAAATAACCGGAGATCGTGGAGAAGGCATCAGATAGCGGGAGAAGAACCAGAGAGCGCGGAGACGACACCGGAGAGCAGAAGAAGAGACCCCCGAAGTCGGAAGAAGACCCCCGAAGTTGGAAGAAGACCCCCAAAGTCGGAAGAAGACCCCCGGAGCTGCCTAATAAATTACTTTAAAAACCTGTGTTGTGTTTTTTTATTGACTTTTTTTGCCACCAGGTGAATGGGTAGGGGTACGATGTACCCCATACTCATTCACATAGGGTGGGGGGCCGGGAACTGGGGGTCCCCTTTGTTAAAGGGGTCTTCCAGATTCCGATAAGCCCCCTGCCCGCAGACCCCCACAACCACCGGGCAAGGGTTGTGGGGATGAGGCCCTTGTCCCCATCAACATGGGGACATCCTCCCTATGATCAGGGCATGTGGCCTGGTACGGTTCAGGAGGGGGCGCTCTCTCGTCGCCCCCTCTTTTCATGCGGCCTGCCAGGTTGCGTGCTCAGGTAAAGGATCTGGTATGGATTTTTGGGGGAACTCCAAGCCAGTTTTTTTTATTTGGGGTGGAGTTCCCCTTAAAATCCATACCAGACCTGAAGGGCCTTGTATGGATATTTGGGGGAACCCCACGCATTTTTATTTTAATTTGCGGCAGGGTTCCCCTTAATATCCATACCATACCTGAAGGGCCTGGTAATTGAATTTGGGGGGACCCCCACGCATTTTTTTTACCAATGACTTTTCTATGTATTGCCGGGAGCCGACAATTCATTATAGCCGCGAGTACGTTTTAAATGACTTTTTTTCCTTCAGAAATGACACTTTATGCAGGGACAGTTCGGCTCATCCCTAATGTTAACGAACTAAACGCTTATAGATGCAAATGCGGTAAAACTCGGCATGCAAACGCGACAAAACGCGTGTTTAGAAACGCCGCTTTCAACCTTAGTTCTGAAGACTTTGCACCAGCGTCCCGTGTACATGGGGCCAAAAAACGGCTATGCCATTTACAGCTCAAAAACGCCATGGTGGCCATGAGGCTAACATGGAGAGGCGTTTTTAAGCTGCAAAAAACGCTCAAACAAGCGGCTGGAAAAACGTCCGTGTGCATGTAGCCTTATATTAACCACTTGCTTACTGGCCACTTAAATCCGCTTCCTGCCCAGACCAATTTTCAACTTTCAGTGCTGATGCATTTTGAATGACAATTGCCCGCTCATACAACACTGTAACCCAATGAAAATTTAATAATTTTTTGGACAGAAATAGAGCTTTCTTTTGGTGCTATTTGATCACCTCTGTATTTTTTTTTTCTATAAATACAAAAGACCGACTAAAAAAAAAAAAAATTGATATTTAAACCACTTCAGCACCGGGCCTATTCTGGCACTTCTCTCCTTCATGTAAAAATCATAATTTTATGGCTATAAAATTACTTAAAACCCCCAAACATTATATATGTTTTTTTATCAGACACCCTAGGGAATAAAATGGCGGTCATTGCAAATTTTTATCCCGCTCGGTATTTGCGCAATAAATTTTCAAACACTTTTTTTGGGGGAAAAAAATGGTTTCATGAATGAAAAAAATTACAAAACAGTAAAGTTAGCCCAATTTTTTTGTATAATGTGAAAGATGTTGTTATGCTGAGTAAATAGATACCTAACATGTCACACTTTAAAATTGCGCACACTCATGATATGACAACAAACTTCAGTACTTAAAATACTCGATAGGCGATGCTTTAAAATTTTTTACACATTACCATCTTCGCATTACAGAGGAGGTCTAGTGCTAGAATTGTTTCACTCATTCTAACGCACGCAGCAATACCTCAGATGTGTGGTTTTAACGGTGTTTACATATGTGGACGGGACTTACGTGCGTGTTTGCTTCTGAGCGCGAGCTACCGGGGACAGGGGCGTTTTAAAAAAAAAATATTATTTTTTTTTGGGGGGTTTTTTTACACTTTTTTTTTTACTTTTTTTTTTTTATCACTTTTATTCTTATTACAAGGAATGTAAACATCCCTTGTAATAGGAATCTATTGTGACAGGTCCTCTTTATGGAGAGATGCGGGGTCAATAAGACCCCACATCTCTCCTCCAGGCTGGAAAGCATGAGATCAGTAAAAAAATTCACTGATCTCTTGCTGTTTTCATAACTTCGTGCCCGGGCATCCGACGGTCATACAGATGACTGGTGACCATCTGGTCACCAGTCATCTCTATGCTTACCATCCAGCGCCAGCCAATTCTTTCTCTGGGCCCCCGATGGCACGGAAGAGCCCGGTGAAGCACCGGATGGCGGCGGGAGGGGGGAACGTCCCCTCCCGCCGCCTATAAGAACGATCAAGCAGCGGAACTGCCGCTATGATAATTTTTATTGTACACAGAATCGCCGGCTGAAAATAATTATATCTGAATGATGCCTGCAACTTCAGGCATCATTCAGATGTCACCACACAAAGCCAAGGACGTCATTTGACGGTGGGCGGTAGGGAAGAGGTTAATATTTAGTTTGAAATTTTTTCTCCTTCATTGATGTACACTGATGAGGCTGCACTGATGGGCACCGATAAGGTGGCATTGCTAGTTGGCACTGGTGGGCATTGAGAAGTGGCACTGCTAGGTGGCACTGATTGGCACCAGTGGTGGGCATTGATAGGTGGCACTGGCAGGGGCTACTGATTGTCACAGATGATGCAGAATTGCCTCTTCCTCTTCGGGCCCGATGTCCCTTGCACATAAGCCGGTGATTGCCTTTTTTTATGCTCACGCTATCAGCACAAGGAGAAAACAAAAACCATTACCGAGCTTTTGTTTGCATCACGTGATCAGCTGTCATTGGCTGACAGCTGATCACGTGGTAAGGGGCAGGGATCGGCCTCTTACTCGGATCTGTCATCACCTGAGTCTCAGTGACTCGGTGACCACATCGCACGCGTGCGAAGGGGAGGATGTCTATTGACGGACTTCTGGCAATTGAGGACCATGCTGTGGCCGTCGATCAGTTATAGCGCTGATCTCAAGTGGTTAAAGAGAGTCTAAATGGGCCATTGACATGCATCACAATTCAACTTAGGAATGTGTCTTTGCAAAGTTAAACTAAATGAAATCCTTTTTCTTATTTTTGCTTGGGGATAGACTGCAGAGGGATTAGATGTCTAGACAGTTTTTGGGGATGTCTGCACCCCTGATAGGGTAAAAATAACTTCCAAATTTGGCCACTTTATCCTTCCAAATGATTCACTTCCTGTCACATAGCCACACAGGAAGTGAGGGTAAATCCCTACCAATGTCTTTCCTTGGGGACACACAGGTCAATCTAAATACTTTCCCCATTATATACAATGCAGTCCAGCATTTTGCTGGGTACACCCCAAATTATTAGGTATTTTGGACTTTGGAGTTTATTTACTAAAGGCAAATCCACTTTGCACTACAAGTGCACTTGCTCGATATCCGAGGGGGACATGCAAGGAAACAAAAAAAAACACCATCTTTGCTTTTACATGATTGGATGTTACCATCACCAGTGCTTCCCCTCAGATTTTCAGCAACTACACTTGTACTGCAGAGTGGATTTGCCTTTACTAAACCCAAAACTACCTAATGATTTGTGGGTACACAACAAAGTCCTAGAGTGCAATTTGCTTAATAGTGTCTGTAACGGGAGGGCCCGTGGAACCCAGAAGTTCTTAGAAAGCATGAGCCAGAAAATAATGGACAATAATATATCTTGGACTACCTAAAATGGGATAGTAGTATTAATCCACAATATTTACTGGTTGTTTGATTCTGAACTCAACAGGTTAATTGAGAGATGCTAATGGATCCCGGCTAGCTGCTAAAGATCCTTTCATTGTGAATTGTGATAATTAACTCTGTAATTGTGTGTATTGTAAATTAGCAGACAGACAGTCTGGGGAACGTAAAAGGTCATGCATAGTCATTGTGACAGGGGGTCACTTTGGACACAGGGTTAGCAAGGAAACAATGGACATTGAGAATATATATGGCTTGGATTGCTTAAAATGGGTCTGTAATATTTATCCACCATATTCCCCATTTACCTGCAAAGAACTATCTACTGTTTTATGAACTCAACAGGTTAAATTAAGAGAGGCTGATGTGTCTCCTGTCTCCTTGTGTAATGCTAATGAGCCCCACCTATGTTACAGGCCCTTTCATTGTGTTGATGTGGATTGGAGCTTGGTAAAGCATCTGGCTCCATATTATGGGATGTGGAAGTGTCTTCTGTGAGGAGGGGGGGGGTCAACCCTCCTGCCTAAGACTGTTTATCAAAGGAGAAGTTTGAACACACCTGACCTGTATTACCATTGTCATTGGACAGTTTAACCCGCCCTGTTCCCCAAAGGATGGGGGGAGGGTTTTGAAGAGAAATGTGTTACCATGTGTTTTGAAAATAAAGGCATTCCCTGTTTTGGAACTTGAATACAGAGTGTTGTCTCGTATCTGGGGGGAGAACCATTCGTATGGGGTCTTATTCAGCTGGTCGGAGTGTCTGGTGGCTGTCGTGTGGTTGGAAAGGGAATATCCTAACGGTGTTAACCCCTTTCATACTTGGGGTGCCGTTACAGTCATTTAAGCTGTAAAGGGATTAGCTAATGAACTCACCTGTTGTCTGCTAAGAGATGTCAGATTAATGTGTATTGGGGGCTCATTAATGTGACCATTGTGTGATGTTGTGGGTGGAGTTGTTCATTTGGACTACAGTATTCGTTTAGTGTATATAAGAGCCTGTTCTTTTCTCAATAAAGTGTCAGACCGGTTGGAAACCTAAACAGAGTGGTTGTCTCGTCTGTGGAGGGAGAAGTATTTTTATGGGGTCTTATTCGGCTGGTTGGAGTGTCTGGTGGCTGTCGTATGTTCGGAAAGGGAATATCCTAACGGCGTTAACCCCTTTCACACTTGGGGTGCCGTTACAGTGACACTAGTTAGATTGATCTGTGTCCCCAAGAAAAGACATTGGTAGGTTTGCAGGTTTTCCTTCATCTTGCACATGTGCTTTAAATCACAGTGTCAGGGTTGTACGTACCTGATCAGCGAGTCCGTTAGAGCAGAGGAAGGTTCCTCATACGGATCCGACTCGCGGGCCCCTGGTAGTGCAGACAGGAGGCACGGGAGTTCAGAAGGGTAAGAGAGCCTGAGAGTGGTTACTGGAAGGCAGCTCCGGATCCTGGGTTCAGGAGAGTAGCTGAGCCAGGCTGGCTGCAGGCAGGCAGGTAGGCAGGCAGATGTGTAGAGCAGCGCAGCTGGGCAGGTGCAGAGAGAGTGGTCAAGACAAGCAGGGTTCGGCAACGTTCAGGCAGTATGGTACAGCGGGGTAGGCAGGTTCAGGGTCAAAGACAGGCTAAGGTCGGGTGCAGGCGGATAGCAGGAAAAGTCCAGTAACAAGCCGGGTGGTCAGAAGATCAGGTTTCAGGCAATTAACAGGAGCAGGATACACAGGGGACTGTAGATCAGACAGCACCGGTCTGAAGTGTTCCAGGAGTTTAAATGGGCAAACCGGCATGCGTCGGCGCGCGCAATGGCGCATCGGCGCATCAGCGTGCGCAATGGCGCGCGCATGCAATGCGCACACATGCACTCGCGCGCACAGGCACACCATCGCGCACAGGCGCGAGCGCCCGAAGTCTGGGAAGTGCACCAGCGCGGACAGGAACATGCCCAACATCAGCGCGCATCGGCGCGCGCGAACGCACACCAAAGCGACCACCAACACGCCCGGCAAGGTACGTTCTCTGACACACAGTCAATGGTTTGGTATTTTGGACAGCAATTCTCGATAAGATAAATTCACAAAACATGTCCTGTTGGGGGTACTTGGGGATTGAGGCTGAGAACCACTGCAGTAAAAAGGAAAATTTAATATTTACCGCTCTGTATTTTTGATTTCCTGGTGACTATCCATGGCAGCACACAATACATGCATATGCTACCATGAAGGCACCAGGTTAGACAAATCACACCTGTTTTGTTTTGACATGCCAATAAGCATAGTTAAGCTACAGCTGTCACATTTGTTGCATAGAAAACAAAAAAACAAACATCAAACTTTGCATCAAATTTTATTGGTCAACAAAACAGGACCTGGAAAACACAAAGGGAAGCAAAAAAATTAATAAATAAAAAAGACATGAAGGTAGATTTGAAACATTAGTCACATCTTGAGAAAGATTTAGCAAAATAATGCAGCACAGACAATTAAATTAAAGTGCACAAACGACACACATTAACAACATCAAAAATATTTCAGGGGAACATATCGCCCACACAAAAAAAAACAATCAACAAAAGTAAAACAAACATCTGTTTTGCAAAGACATAACAAATAAAATGCATGTGTTACAAACTTGATAAGGACACCAAAATGTACTTTTTGCCGGCCGGCCACATTCACACACAATCTTGCCTCTTTTCAGGGCAAGGGGGAGAATGCTATCTGCAAGCTTTATATAACATAGGTTTGTGTGCTAATGAGGCAATTGAAAACACATGCACAGTCCATGAAACACCCAAAATGCAAGTTCACCCAATGTAGAAACTGAACTTCAAAGTAGGTACACCTGTTAAGGATGTCCTTCAATTACTAACCCAAAAAACACACTCTCTCTGAGCATGCCCAGAAATATCCAGGTGCTGTTCACACACAAAAAGCACCAAAAAAAAACCTAAGTTCCTGAGCATGCTCAGACCAACACAAATGCAGCTAGCAGAAAATAAGCCCCCCCACCACCCTAAGGGACATATATCAATGTCACCAATTTGGACAACACCAAAAACAAAACAAGGAGAAGTGCCTTTAAATATGCCAAATTGCTTAAGGGCCATTTCACACCACATGCAGTGCATTGCGTTTTTTATGCATCAAAAATGCATGGAAAGTTGGTTATATGGTTCTAAATGGCAGTGTTTGTTCCAGTGCGTTCCAGTTCCACAAAAAAAGTAGAACATTCTGCATTTTACCTGCACTGGACTGTACTGGAACGCTGCAAAACGCATCAAAAACGCACTGGAACGCACCGGGGCACACCTAAATGCACCAAAAACGCACTGGAACACACTTGTCCTTATCTATGGTTAATAAAAAATAGGGGTGAAAAAAAGCACCGGACTGCATCAAAAACGTACCAAAAATGCACTGGAAAGCATAAAAAATGCACATGCAAAAAAGCACCTGGAACGCATCTGGATTGTGTTTCTATGGTGTGAACAGTTCACACCATAGAAACGCAGTCTGGATGCGTTCCAGGTGCTTTTCTGCATGCACGTTTTTGACGCGTTCCAGTGCATTTTTGATGCGTTTTTGGTGCGTTTTTGATGCAGTCCAGTGCTTTTTTTCCCCATCTTTTCACTTAGGACAAGTGTGCTGCAGTGCGTCTTTGGTGCATTTAGGTGCGTTCCGGTGCGTTCCAGTGCGTTTTTGGTATGTTCCGTAGCGTTTTTGATGTGTTTTACTGCTGTCCAGTACAGTTCTGTACATAAAAAATGCAGCATGACCATTTTTTTTCCTTTCTGAAACGCACTGGAACGGACTGCAGTGGTGGGAACTATGCCATTGGCATTAATGTGATCAACTTTCTTTGTGTTTTTCATGCATCAAAAAAACGCACTGCACTGCATCCGGTGTGAACTGGCCCTAAATATCATACCTGGGGGGTGTCTATAGTATGCCTGTAAAGTAGCGCATGTTTTCCATGTTTATAACAGTTGGAGAGCAAAATGACATTTCTAAAGTAAAATAATAGCCATTTAAAAGTACTTGCGGCTGTAATGAATTGCTGGTTCCCGTCAGTACAGATAAAAGTAAAAAAAAGTCTTTGAAAAAAAAAATGCGTGGGGGTTCCCCCAAATTCCATTACCAGGCCCTTCAAGTCTGGTATAGATATTAAGGGGAACTCTTAATAGCCGCCAAATGTAAAAAAAATATGGCGTCGGGGTCCCCCTAAAAATCCACACCAGACCCTTATCCGAGCACGCAACCTGGCAGGCCGCAGGAAAAGAGGGGGGACGAGAGAGCGCCCCCCCTCATGAACCGTACCAGGCCACATGCCCTCAACATGGGGAGGATGCTTTGGGGGTCTGTAACCCCTCAAAGCACCATGTCCCCATGTTGATGGGGACAAGGGCCTCATCCCCACAACCCTTGCCCGGTGGTTGTGGGGGTCTGAGGGCAGGGGGGCTTATCGGAATCTGGAAGCCCACTTTAACAAAGGGGACCCCAGATCCCGGCCCCCCTGTGTGAAATGGTAATGGGGTACAAATGTACCCTTACCATTTTGCAAAAAAAAGTGTCAAAAATTTTAAAAATTACAATATCCGGTTTTTGACAATTCCTTTATTAATGTCTTCTCCTTTCTTCCATCTTCTTCCTTCTTCTTCCACCTTCTTCTTCCATCTCCTTCTTTTCTCCATTCGGGTTTCTTCCTCCATCTTGTTCTTCATCTTCATCTTCCTTCTTCATTCGGTGTTCTCGTCCGCATCTTGCTCCGGCTTCTTGTTCCCCTCTCTTTCTCCGGCCGCTCCGCTTGAATTCGAGGTTCCCGCTGTGTGACGCTTCAGTTCATCAGTTCTCCTCTGGGTCCGCTGCCACCCCGGTGACCCCGCCCCCCTCTCACGCACATGGATTTTACGGGAACTTTCCCTGTGGTGTCAGAGGGGGGCAGGGTCACCCGGTGGCAGCGGACCCAGAGGAGAACTGATGAACTGAAGCGTCACACAGCGGGAACCTCAAATTCAAGCGGAGCGGCCGGAGAAAGAAGAGGGGAATAAGAAGCCGGAGCAAGATGCGGACGAGAACACCGATATAAGAAGGAAGATGAAGATGAAGAACAAGATGGAGGAAGAAACCCGAATGGAGAAAAGAAGAAGATGGAAGAAGGTGGAAGAAGAAGATGGAAGAAAGGAGAAGACATTAATAAAGGAATTGTCAAAAACCGGCTATTGTCATTTTTACAATTTTTGACACATTTTTTTGTGAAATGGTAGGGGTACATTTTTACCCCATTACCATTTCACACAGGGGGGTGGTATCTGGGGGTCCCCTTTGTTAAAGGGGGCTTCCAGATTCCGATAAGCCCCCCATCCACAGACCCCCACAACCACTGGCAAGGGTTGTGGGGATGAGGCCCTTGTCCCCATCAACATGGGGACATCCTCCCCATGTTGAGGGCATGTGACCTGGTATGGTTCAGGAGGGGGGCGCTCTCTTATCCCCCCCTCTTTTCCTGCGGTCTGCCAGGTTGCATGCTCGGAAAAGGGTCTGGTGTGGATTTTTAGGGGGACTCCACGCCATTTTTTTAAAACTGCCGCGGAGTTCTCCTTAACCACTTAAGCCCCGGACCATTATGCAGGTTAAGGACCAGAGGTGTTTTCAGAATTTGGCACTGCGCTGCTTTAACTGGAAATTGTGTGGACATGCAATGATGTACCCAAACAAAATTTGCGTCCTTTTCTTCCCACAAATAGAGCTTTATTTTAATGGTATTTGATTGCCTCTGCGATTTTTTTTTTTTGCGATATAAACGGAAAAATACTGAAAATTTTGAAAAAAAAGATATTTTCTACTTTTTGTTATAAGAGAAATCGAATAAACTCAATTTTAGTCATACATTTAGAACAAAATGTATTCAGCCACATGTCTTTAGTAAAAAAAATGTCAATAAGCGTATATTTATTGGTTTGCGCAAAAGTTATAGCGTCTACAAACTAGGGTACATTTTCTGAAATTTACACAGCTTTTAATTTATGACTGCCTATCTCATTTCTTGAGGTGCTAAAATGGCAGGGCAGTACAAACCCCCCCAAATGACCCCATTTTTGAAATAAGACACCCCAAGGAAATTTCTGAGAGGCATGTTGACCCCATTGAATGTTTTTTTATTTTGTCTCAAGTGATTGAATAATGACTTAAAAAAAAAAATTACAAAAAGTTGTCACTAAATGATATATTGCTCACACATGCCATGGTTATATGTGGAATTGCACCCCAAAATACATTTTGCTGCTTCTCCTGAGTACGGGGATACCACATGTGTGGGACTTTTCAGGAGCCTAGCCGTGTACGGGCCCCCGAAAACCAAGCACCGTCTTCATGATTTCTAAGGGCGCAAATTTTTGATTTCACTCCTCACTACCTATCACAGTTTTGAAGGCCATAAAATGCCAAAATAGCACAAACCCCCCCAAATGACCCCATTTTAGAAAGTAGACACCACAAGGAAATTGCTGAGAGGCATGTTGAGCCCATTGAATATTTTTTTTTGTCCCAAGTGATTGAATAATGACAAAAAAATAAAAAATTACAAAAAGTTGTCACTAAATGATATTTTTCTCACACATGCCATGGTTATATGTGGAATTGCACCCCAAAATACATTTTGCTGCTTCTCCTGAGTACGGGGATACCACATGTGTGGGACTTTTTGGGAGCCTAGCCGCATACGGGACCCCGAAAACCAAGCACCGCCTTAAGGATTTCTAAGGGCACAAATTTTTGATTTCACTCCTCACTACCTATCACAGTTTCGAAGGCCATAAAATGCCAAAATAGCACAACCCCCCCCCAAATGACCCAATTTTGGAAAGTAGACACCCCAAGCTATTTGCTGAGAGGCATGGTGAGTATTTTACAGCTCTCATTTGTTTTTGAAAATGAAGAAAGAAAATTTTTTTTTTTTTTTTTTTCAATTTTCAAAACTTTGTGACAAAAAGCGAGATCTGCAAAATACTCACCATACCTCTCAGCAAATAGCTTGGGGTGTCTACTTTCCAAAATGGGATCATTTGTTTGTTTTTTTGCCATCTGGGCATTCCATGGCCTCCAAAACTGTGATAGGCAGTGAGGAGTGAAATCAAAAATTTATACCCTTAGAAAGCCTGAAGGCGGTGCTTGGTTTTTGGGGTCCCGTACGCGGCTAGGCTCCCAAAAAGTCTCACACATGTGGTATCCCCGTACTCAGGAGAAGCAACAGAATGTATTTTGGGGTGTAATTCCACATATGCCCATGGCATGTTTGAGCAATATATCATTTAGTGACAACATTGTGCAAAAAAATTTAAAATAAATAAATAAATTGTCTTTTTTCCGCAACTTGTGTCAACATATAAAATATTCCATGGACTCGACACGCCTCTCAGTATATAGCTTGGGGCATCTACTTTCCAAAATGGGGTCATTTGGGGGGTTTTTGAACTGTCCTGGCATTTTATACACAACATTAGGAAGCTTACATCCACTCTTCTAACCACTTGAAGACAAAGCCCTTTCTGACACTTTTTGTTTACATGAAAACATTTTTTTTTGCAAGAAAATTATGTTGAACCCCCAAACATTATATATTTTTTTAAAGCAAAGGCCCCACAGATTAAAATGGTGGGTGTTGCATTTTTTTTCCCACATAGTATTTGCGCAGCGATTTTTCAAACGCATTTTTTGGGGAAAAAATACACTTTTTTTAATTTTAATGCACTAAAACACACTATATTGCCCAAATGTTTTATGGAATAAAAAAGATGATCTTAGGCCGAGTACATAGATACCAAACACAATATTCTTTAAAATTTCGCACAAACGCACAGTGGCGACAAACTACATACATTTTTAAAAGCCTTTAAAAGCCTTTACAGGTTACCACGTTAGTTTTACAGAGGAGGTCTACTGCTAAAATGACTGCCCTCGATCTGACCTTCGCGGTGATACCTCACATGCATGATGCAATTGCTGTTTACATATGACGCCAGACCAACACTTGCGTTCGCCATTGCGCAAGAGCAGGGCGGGACAGGGGTGCTTTTTTTTTTTTTTTTTTTTTTATTTTGCTTTTTTTTTTTTTTTTAAACTGTTCCTTCCATATATATTTTTTTTATAATTTTTATTGTTATCTCAGGGAATGTAAATATCCCCTATGATAGCAATAGGTAGTGACAGGTACTATTTTTTGGAAAAAACTGGGGTCTTTTGGACCCTAGATCTTTCCTCTGCCCTCAAAGCATCTGACCACTCCAAGATCTGTGTGATAAAATGCTTTCCCAAGTTCCCAATTGCGCTTTTTATATCCGGGGGGGACATTCCCTCCCACTGCTTGTAAAAGCAGTGCAGAGGCTAATTAGCCACTAGGATTGCTTTTACCTGAAAGTCGGCCGCTGGCTGAAAAGAATGATACCAAGATGATACCTAAACCCGCAGGCATCAATCTGGTATAACCATTCTAAGTCCAGCAACATACCAGAATGTTGCTAGTCCTTGTTGGACATGTATTGTAATCTTTTTTTTCATGCAGCCTGTTGGCTGAGCGAAAAAAAGAGATTGATCGGTGGGTATGCCCACCATTAGAATACCTCCCTTCATCCACCCACTTCTAATGATGGGCATACATGCACCATTTATATATGCCGAAGCATGGGGGCATCCTCCCGCAAAAGTTATGCCACACACACATGGTCGGACTTTTCCTCGGGCATGCGTCCGTCTGAATTTTGACCGTATGTACGCGGCATTAGGAGAAAAATCGCTCCTCCGCTCCTGCTGCCCCCATGCTTCAGCATATATGCTCTTTTTTTTAACTGTGGTGGTGAAATCACCTCCTACAGCACTGGAGTCGCAGGGATCAGGCCTGTCTCTGCAAACGCTGCAGTTATGTGTGTTGTGTTTTGTAAGTGACAGTGATCGATCGATACTGCACTTGGGTGGCCTGGGCTGGACGAAGGGGCAAAACGCAGGTGCTAGCAGGTATCTGGGCTGATCCCGCTAACACTGCGTTTTTGGGAACCCTAAACTGCTGGGGACGCTAGTATAGATCTGATCAGATCAGATATTGATTTGTTCAGATATTATACCACTAAGGGAGGTGTATGCTTCATGCGTGGGTGTTAGCGTTACTGGCACTAACCTGACGCTGCCTGGGGTGACACAGACCCTCTCTGACGCTAAAACCTAATTGATTTCACCCGCCGGGCGATCAGGGGGTTAAACCTTTATTGGGTTATATACGGCGGGTGCCCTGACACTATAAAAAGCAAACTAACTAACCAGCGTCACCCGTAACACTTATATGGTGATCACTGGTGAAAGGGTTAACTAGGGGCAATCAGGGGGTTAAACCTTTGTTATGTAATATATGGGGGTACCTGAAGCTATATAAAAACCTGACGGGGAACCTAAATAACAAAATAACTAACTGGCTAACCAGTGTCACCAGTAACACTTATACAGTGATCACTGGTGAAAGGGTTAACTAGGGGCAATTATTGGTTAAAACCTTTATTAGATAATATATGGGGGTACCTGATGCTATAAAAACCTGCGGCGAACCTAAAAAAATAACTGGCTACCTATCGGCACCAGCATAACTAATACAGCGATCAAAAAAACGATCGCTTAGTGACACTGGCAAAAGGGGGTGAAAGGGTTAACTGAGGGGCGATCAAGGGGTTAAACCTTTATTAGGTAATATATGGGGGTACCTGATGCTATAAAAACCTGCGGCGAACCTAAAAAAAATAACTGGCTACCTATCGGCATCTCCGACACTAAGACAGCGATCAGAAAAACGATTGCTCAGTGACACTGGCAAAAGGGGGTGAAAGGGTTACCTGGGGGGCGATCAAGGGGTTAAACCTTTATTAGGTAATATATGGGGGTACCTGATGCTATAAAAACCTGCGGCGAACCTAAAAAAAATAACTGGCTACCTATCGGCATCACCGACACTAATACAGCGATCAGAAAAATGATCGTTTAGTGACAGCGGGTCTAGGGGGTGAAAGGGTTACCTGGGGGGCGATCAAGGGGTTAAACCTTTATTAGGGGGGGTTAGGGGGCTACACTGTACCTAAGACACTATGCCATGATACTTTTACAGTCACAAATGTCACTGATTGCAGTGATCAGTAAATAAATGGTCACTGTGACTGGGGGCTGGGGGGTGATCTGGGGGTGTCTGGGGGGGCCTGGGGGGGCCTGGGGGGGCGATCGTGTGCCTATGTGTCCTGGTGTCAGTGTGCTGTTTAGTGCACTAACCTGATGTCTTCTCTCATGCGGCGCTCGGTATATGTGAGCGCCGCATGAGAGATGACATCACTTCCTCCTGCCTGTGTAAACATTACACAGGCAGAGGAAGCTTTTAATTCGCCGGGAGCGGCCGGAAACAAATAGCCGTCCCCTCATCACGGATCGCTCCCGGAACGATAACCACCGCTCACTGTATAGAAGGGGGGTCCGATGGGACCCCCCAACTGTACGAAGGCAGGCACGTACAGGTACGTGATTGTGCCTGTCCGTGCCATTCTGCCGACGTATATATATACACAGTGAGCGGTCGTTAAGTGGTTAATATCCATACCAGACCTGAAGGGCCTGACCTGGTAATGGAATTTGGGGGAACCCCACGCATTTTTTTTTTTCAAAGACTTTCAATGACTTTTCTCTATATTGATGGGAGCCGACAATTCATTACAGCCACGAGTGCTTTTAAATGCCTTTTTTTTTTCCTTTAGAAATGTAATTTTGCTGTCGGACTGTTATATAATGGCAAGTTTAGGAGGTGCGCCTGTTCAACTTATGCAAATTGCGTAAAATTGCCGCGCAGAGCACAAAAAAAATCCTTGCAGTTCTAAACGTAATTGCCGGCGCAGCGGGCTGGTTCAGAAAAAGTTACTTTCTCATTCTATTTTGGGCATTTTTGTTACTTGGGCAGTTGTCACTAAACTTCCTCACATCACCCCACGTCACCCCCATTATATTGGCACTTCCAGCTTCTTTATATTTTTATTTGAAGAGGCCGTGTGCCAGGTCCATAGTGGCGCACTGAGCGCCTCCTCCCGTGCGCCGAGAACACTATAGTAAATAGGGAATAGCGCTGCGTTACCGGCGAAAATGTTTCGTAAATACCAAAACTGCCATTGCGCGCGCAGATGCGCCTATACTCATGGCGCAAACGTTTCGTAAATCAGCCCCACTGTGTCTCTTTTGTAATAACATATTTACCTGCCTGCTCACAGTCATCTATGGCGTGAACACTGAGCTGCGCATGCACATGCACAGCTCAGTGTGCATTCCCTGCACACTCCAGCTGTACTGGAATGATTTACACCTGTGCATATGTGCTCGAAAACCTTCCATAAGTAGCTGAAGAGGGATGTAATTGCTGCTTCACAAATAGGTGGAGGCAATTTATTTTATGGACTTTAGTTCTGTGATCTGCCTAAGATAAATATTTCAGTACTAGGTGCAACTATTTCTCCTACATTATGAAAGGTGCTCTTTGAAAAAAAGGATATTTTTAGATATGTTGAACAAATTCATTATCAATTTATTCACGTTATCTGCAGATGTGTATGTGTGTATGATATATACTGTATATATATATATATATATATATATATATATATATATATATATACACACAGGGCTTTTTTTCAGGGGGAAATTGGTGGAACTCAGTTCCACCACCTCTGGCTCCGGTTTCTGTGTTTACAAGTGACAGCTCTGCACTCTGTGTGTAACCCCCTGAACTCTGCAATCTGTGTGTAATGCAATCTTGGTATTTAATGCCCCTTTAAGACCCCTCTGACTGAACATCCTTTGACTGATGTGATTTGAAGGGTGTGTGTGGGTGGAGGGGTTTTGGGGGGTCGTGGTTGAGTTCCAGCACCTATTGTTTGAGAAAAAAAGCCCTGTGTATGTGTGTGTGTATATATATATATATATATATATATATATATATATATATATATATATATATATATATACACACATACACACTGCATATTCACACTTAAAAATTAAGTCTATGTCATTTTACAGGTTCCTAGCAACAGAACAAAGTTTTGTTTCACTCCACCACTACTTTCTTCTCAGTTTGTTTATGTTGAGCTATGTGGTCAGGGAAGCCTTTCAGGCTCTCTGGAAGGAGTTTCATCCCAAGATATTTCAACTGTAAGAACTATTTTTAAATTGTAATGTTGGGTTTGGTAGACACCAGTATTAATTTTCTTGCCATCAATGTGGGGGCCTATGGTAGGGCAGGAAATGCAAGCATATTAAGAAACACTTCTGTGGAAAGAAATTTGCAAGAGAGATGCACCAGGATTCCATCAAAGAGGCTACTGCCATACCTTATTGTGGTAGATGAGCCATTTGGGCTTTCAGAGAATATTATGTGCCTTTATCGTGGGCATAGACTTCTGTGCTGTGCCCATCATACTGTGGAATGCACTTTTGGAGTGTGCACTGCAAGTGGTGTGTTCACCTGTCAGCAATCCAGCTGATGCGGAGAATGCAATTAAAGTAGTGCTTGTGTGCTGTGTGCTCCATAATGTTAGTAAAAGCGAGAGATGATGTACAAACCCTACTCCACCTAACATTCAGCAAGATGTGCAGTTCATGGACTTGTACCCCCATCTTTTCATGTTTTCCACATTCAAAATGCTTTTACTAAATATTTTGTGTCTAATGAGGGACAAGTCCCATGGTAAAATGACCACATCTAAATTTCTTTTTATTCCTCAATAAAAATCTTTTGAAAAACTGTTATGTTCTGTATTGTGCTATTCTTCCTAATTTGACCTCATAATGCTTTCTAGACTAAAAGCATCATCACTAATAGGGATGAGCTTCGTGTTCGAGTCGAACATACGTTCGACTCGAACATCGGCTGTTCGATCGTTCGACGAAGATCGAACGATTTGGGCCGTTCGCGCCAAATTCGAGTGACGCGAACGGCCCACAATGCACTACGCCATCGCAGTGTCATCCAGGCGCTGTGATTGGCCAAGCATGCACTGTGACCCTGCATGCTTGGCCAATCACAGCGCCGGCAGCGAGGAGAGCAATGATTGGCCACAGGCAGGATGCCTGTGGCCAATTATTGCTGAGGGTGTTTAGTACACGCCCCACACTATAAAAGGCCGCCAGCACGGCGGCCTAGTGTAGTGTGTTCCGGAGCAGGGAAAGAGCAGCATAGGCAGGGACAGTGACATTTATTTCTTTCTTGCTTAACCTGGATTCCTTTAGTTTAGGGAAAGAGAAGGATAGGTAGGGAGAGTGTCAGTGTGTTTTACTGTTCGAGTCCTTGTTTCTAGGGACAGGGAAGGACAGTGAGTGAATTCTCCTTGTGCTATAGTGTGCTTTAAAAAAACATTTTTTCTAGGGACAGAAAACTCTAGGTAGGGAGAGTGTCAGTTTCTTTCACTGTGCAAGTCCTTGTTTCTAGGGACAGGGAAGGACAGTGAGTGAATTCTCCTTGTGCTATAGTGTGCTTTAAAAAAACATTTTTTCTAGGGACAGAAAACTCTAGGTAGGGAGAGTGTCAGTTTCTTTCACTGTGCAAGTCCTTGTTTCTAGGGACAGGGAAGGACAGTGAGTGAATTCTCCTTGTGCTATAGTGTGCTTTAAAAAAACATTTTTTCTAGGGACAGAAAACTCTAGGTAGGGAGAGTGTCAGTTTCTTTCACTGTGCAAGTCCTTGTTTCTAGGGACAGGGAAGGACAGTGAGTGAATTCTCCTTGTGCTATAGTGTGCTTTAAAAAAACATTTTTTTCTAGGGACAGAAAAATCTAGGTAGGGAGAGTGTCAGTTTCTTTCACTGTGCAAGTCCTTGTTTCTAGGGACAGGGAAGGAGAGTGAGTGAATTCTCCTTGTGCTATAGTGTGCTTTAAAAAAACATTTTTTCTAGGGACAGAAAACTCTAGGTAGGGAGAGTGTCAGTTTCTTTCACTGTGCAAGTCCTTGTTTCTAGGGACAGGGAAGGACAGTGAGTGAATTCTCCTTGTGCTATAGTGTGCTTTAAAAAAACATTTTTTCTAGGGACAGAAAACTCTAGGTAGGGAGAGTGTCTGTCAGTTTCTTTCACTGTGCGAGTCCTTGTTTCTAGGGACAAAGAAGGAAAGTGAGGGGAATTCTCCTTGTGCTATAGTGTGCTAAAGCATTCCTCATCAACCATCTTTGAAATCCTTGTTTTTTGGACAGTCAGGGAAATTGTCGGTGTGCTATTCTGTGCAAAAGCAATCATCCTCAACCATATTTAGAAATCCTTAAGTAAAGGGACAGAGAAGGACACCTGAAGGTAGCCCTTATTGCTTTTTTCCCATCTCTCTGCAGGCCATCTATTAGAATGTCTGGAAGGCAAACAAGGAGAGGCAGACAGTCAGGAGGCAATAAAAGAGGGCAAGCAGGCTCTGTGTCTGGGGGCAACAGTGCTGGTCGTGGACGCGGTGCATTGTCATCAGCACATGGCCATGGGACACGCTTGTCCTTCTTTTCGGCAGCTGGACATGTTGAGCCACATCATGCCGAAGACTTGGTAGAGTGGATGACCAAGCCCTCCTCCTCCTCCTCATCCTCTCTCACCCAGGCTCAGGGTACTGGCAAAGCAGCTGCCAAAGCGTCCTCTTCCCTGGTATCAATGTCAGACTCATCATCAGTCACTCCTTCCCTAGACCCACCATGTCCTCCTCCTGAGGAGTCCCCCGAACTGTTTGAGCACAGTGTTGGGTACATGCTCCAGGAGGATGCCCAGCGTTTCGAAGGGTCTGATGATGAAACCCAGCTACAGGAAGGCAGTAGGGTGAGAGCAGACAGAGGGGATGCTCAAGAAGGACACCAATCTGGCAGTCATGTTCCAGCAGCTGCAGCATACTGCCAGATTGGCTCCAGTGATGAGGAGGGAGGGGATGATGAGGTCACTGACTCCACATGGGTGCCTAATAGGAGAGAGGAGGAGGAGGAGGATGAGGAGGAGGCACATCTCCAACGAGACAGGATGCCCTTTGGTGGCCAGCGTAAGGGCAGTACACCGACGGAATCACACCGCAGAGCTCCGCCTGTGCAGGGCGCTGCCTCTGCCCGTCATTCAAAAAGTTCCTTGGTGTGGGCCTTTTTTGAGGCTAGTGCATCAGATCGCACAGCTGCTGTTTGCAACATATGTCTCAAGCGTATATCGTGTGGCCAAAACATCAGCCGCTTGGGTACCACATGCCTGACCAGACATATGTTGACCTGCCATGCAGCTCGTTGGCAAGCCTACCTCAAAGACCCACACCAAAGAACAAAGCGGACCTCTCCTTGCACCGCATCAGCTGGGATCTCCAACCCCACTATAACTTCAGTCCTCTCTGAAACATGCACTGAGAGGAATGAAGGTGTAGAATTAGGTGTGTCACAGCCAAGTACTTGCGGCCACTCTGCTAGCAGTACACCGACGTCCGATTCTAGCAGGCAAATTTCCCTGCCCCAGCTGCTGGACCGTCGAAAGAAGTTCACTCCCAGCCATCCACATGCCCAGCGGTTGAATGCTAGCTTGGCTAAATTGCTAGCGCTTCAACTGCTGCCTTTTCAGTTGGTAGACTCGGCCCCCTTCCGTGAGTTTGTGCAATGTGCGGTTCCTCAGTGGCAGGTTCCCAAACGCCACTTTTTCTCACGGAAGGCTATTCCGGCTCTCTACCGGCATGTGGAAGGCAATGTCTTGGCCTCGCTGGACAGGGCGGTCAGCGGTAAGGTGCATATTACCGCTGACTCATGGTCCAGCAGGCATGGACAGGGACGTTACCTTTCTTTCACGGCCCATTGGGTCACTCTTTTGGCAGCTGGGAAGGATGCAGGACAAGGTGCAGTAGTGTTGGAGGTTGTCCCACCGCCACGCCTCCAAAATGCTACTACTGGTTGTGACACACCTCTCTCCTCCACCCCCTCCTCTTCTTCTTCCTCCATGGCCTCTTCCTGTGGTTTGTCCTATGAACCAGCGGTGCTCCGTAGCCGTTCACGGGGCTACGCAAGTACGCAGGCAAAAAGATGCCATGCCGTGCTTGCGCTGGTGTGTTTGGGAGACAGAAGCCACACTGGGGCAGAGGTCCTGTCTGCTCTGCAGGGCCAGGCCGAGAGGTGGTTGACGCCACGCCAGCTTAAGCCAGGAATGGTGGTTTGCGACAATGGCACCAACCTCCTCTCCGCCCTTCGACAGGGACAACTGACCCATGTGCCCTGTGTGGCTCACGTCCTTAACCTGGTGGTGCAGCGGTTCTTGGGCAGGTACCCGGGCTTACAGGATGTCCTGAGGCAGGCCAGGAAAGTCTGTGTGCATTTCCGCAGATCTTATAATGCCAGTGCTCGCCTGGCTGAGCTGCAAAAGGAGTTGAACCTGCCCAAGAACCGCCTTATATGTGACATGCCCACCAGGTGGAACTCAACGTTGGCCATGCTGCAGCGGCTGCACACGCAGCAGAGGGCCATCAATGAGTACCTGTGCGACTACGGCACCAGGACAGGGTCAGGGGAGCTTGTTTTTTTTTCTCCACGCCAGTGGGGCATGATCAGGGATGCATGCACTGTCCTGGCACCATTTGAGGAGGCCACGAGGATGGTGAGCAGTGACAGTGCATGCATCAGTGACACTGTACCTCTTGTCCACCTGTTGGAGCACACGCTGCGTGGAATAATGGACAGGGCACTTGAGGCAGAACAGAGGCAGGAAGAGGAGGACTTCCTTGCCTCTCAAGGCCCCCTTTACCCAGACAGTGTTCCTTCTGTCCCACCCATCGCACAGGAAGAGGAGGAGGAGGAGGAGGAGGAGGAGGAGGATTGTGTCAGCATGGAGGTGGAGGCTGGCACTCAGCATCATCAGCAGCAGTCTTTCAGGGATGATTTACAGTCCCAAGAAACCAGTGGACTTGTACGTGGCTGGGAGGAGGTGACTGCGGATCATGTCGTCCTTAGTGACCCAGAGGACTCCGGAGCGAATGCCTCAGCAAACCTACGCTGCATGGCCTCCCTGATCCTGCAAAGTCTGCGGAAGGATACTCGTATTCTTCGGATCAAGGAGAGGGACCATTACTGGCTGGCCACTCTCCTTGATCCACGGTACAAGGGTAAGGTTGCGGACCTTATGTTACCGTCGCAGAGGGAGCAGAGGATGAGACAACTCCGGGAGGCCTTGCAGAAAGGTCTGTGCAACGCGTTCCCAGAGACTGGGAGGTTACAAACTCCTGGTCCTGGACAACGAGTTGCTGAGGCTTCGGCCAGTCAAAGAAGGAGCGGTGGGGAAGGTGGCCGTCTGACCGATGCGTTCAGACAATTCTTTAGTCCGCAGCCCCAAAGTATGATCGGTTCCAGCAACCATCGCCAGCGTCTGATAAACATGGTGCAGGAATATCTAGGGGCAAGGTCAGACTTGGACACCTTCCCCACCGAAAATCCTCTGGCTTACTGGGTCTTGAGGATGGATCACTGGCCAGAGCTTGCACAGTATGCAATTGAGCTACTGGCCTGTCCTGCATCCAGCGTTCTTTCGGAACGCACATTCAGTGCTGCTGGAGGATTTGTCACGGATCACAGGGTGCGCCTGTCCACCGACTCGGTTGATCGACTGACTTTCATCAAGATGAACCAGTCTTGGATCACCACCAGCTACCACACACCTGATGCTGATATAACAGACTAATTGATTTTAACATGTCACATCCCTTCAAGACTGATGCTGAGTGCCTGTGCTGTTATGTTGACTGGCTATCCTCCTCCGACGAGTCCTCAATGATACGATTGATGATGATAGCTTGGAAGATCATTTTTGTTTATGGGTGCCGCCACCAGTGGCTAAGGCCCAATTTTTCAGCCCCTGTTTTACAGGGGCGTGTAATTACAATTTTTTTAGCAATAATTTGCCATAGGGCTCATTGCTGTGCTCCAAGTACAGTATCTGTGAGGGGTTGTAGTGTTGTGCCACCAGTGCCTAAGGCCCAATTTTTCAGCCCCTGTTTAACAGGGGAGTGTCATTACAATTTTTGAAGCAATACTTTGCAACAGGGCTCATTGCTGTGCTCCAAGTACAGTATCTGTGAGGGGTTGTAGTGTTGTGCCACCAGTGCCTAAGGCCCAATTTTTCAGCCCCTGTTCAACAGGGGCATGCAATTACAATTCTTGATGTAATAATTCACAGCAGGGCCCATTGCTGCACCCACCAAGAGTAACTCTGAGGGCTTACAGTGTTGTGGCAACGCCACCACCACCACGAAAGGCCCAATTTTTCAGCCCCTGTTCAAAAGGGGCATGTAATTACAATTCTCGATCTAATAGTTCACAGCAGGGCCCATTCCTGCACCCACCAAGAGTAACTCTGAGGGCTTACAGTGTTGTGGCAACACCACCACCACCACCACCACCACGAAAGGCCCAATTTTTCAGCCCCTGTTCAACAGGGGCATGCAATTACAATTCTTGATCTAATAATTCACAGCAGGGCCCATTGCTGCACCCACCAAGAGTAACTGTCAGGGCTTACAGTGTTGTGGCACCAGCACCACCATCAAAGGCCCAATTTTTACTACCACTGTTCAACAATTATATGTAATTAAAATTCCTGATATAATAGTTGACAGCAGGGCGTTCCAGCACCAACCAAGAGTAACTGTGAGTGCTTACAGTGTTGTGCCAACACCAACAACTAAGGGGCCTATTTCTGCAGAGTATATACGGCAGGTCCCTACTTTCAAACATCCAACTTACAAACGACTCCTACTTGCAAATGCAAGAAGACAACAGGAAGTGAGAGGAAATCTACCCCTAGGAAGGAAAATTCTCTCCTGTAAGAATAAATATGGGAGAAAGGTGTCTCCTCTGTACTGATGCTTTATCAGCAATCCTTGTTTCAAGAAAAACACCACATTTCAAAAACAGTTGACATTGGGACGGAAAGTGAGGTGAAATGTTCTGAACAGGGGCACAGACAGCAAAACAAATGTTACAGGGGTGATAACCCTTACCTATGTTTTCCAAAAAGTTTAAAAATAGATTTTTGGTCTGGAGCTACACTTCAACAATGTACCTGTTCAAAATTACAAACAGATTCTACATAAGAACAAACCTACAGTCCCTGTCTTGTATGCACCGCCTGTATACGGCTGTTCAGAGTATATAGGGCCTTTTTTATTTTATGTGCGGGGTTCCCCTTAATATCCATACAAGACCCAAAGGGGCTGGTAATGGGCTGGGGTAGGGGGGGGGTCATGGGGTAGCTATGCCATTTTTCTTAAAGATTTTCATCCATATTACCGGGACCAGACATTACATTAAAGCCGCAAGCAGTTTTAAATGGCTTTTTTTTCCTTTAGAAGTGTCATTTTGTGCAGGGACAGTTCTAAACACGGGAAACACGTGGCACTTCACAGGCATACTTTAGACACCCCCCAGGTACGATATTTAAAGGAATATTTGACTTTTTTTTTTCACTTTATGCATCATTAAAATGACTGCTCCCGAAAAACGACCGTTTTTAAAACTTCTTTTTGCATTGATACATGTCCCCTGGTGCAGAACCCGGGTTCCCAAACCCTTTTTAGGACAATAACATGCATAATGGTTGTTATAATTAGCACTTTAGAATTCGAACGTTCCCATCCATTGTATTTAATAGGGTTCTAATGTTCGTACGAACTTTCGGTCCGTTCGCGGGTTCTGGTGCGAACCGAACCCGGGGGTGTTCGGCTCATCACTAATCACTAAGAGCTCTGTTTGTTTCTGAAACCAAATTTAATGAACATGGAAGGAAACTGTTATTGGTGGGCCAATCAGCTTTTGGTGTAGCATTTCCCACCCTACAGCTGCACATGCACAAAGGGACAGGGTTGCTCGCTACATACTTGCCCTACTGTGGCCAAGATTCAAAATCAGTTTATTCTTAGGCTGGCCATAGATGGATCTATAATTGTCCAGCTCACTGAATTTTGATTCACCCATGACCCTTCTCACTCAAAAGAAGTCAATCTAATGAATAGGGGAATGTTAAAAAAAAAATATTTTGCATTCCATCATCGCATGCAGCAAACAGGCTGGTGGGCTGATCAGTGTATTCTGACAGCACATAAGTTCTGCTGTCAAAAATACATTGGCACAGAAAGGAGGATTCCTCCATCAACCTTGCTTGTGAGGATGGGGAAGTGCATTTTTTTTTTGTTTGATCAGCCCGCTGGCTGAACCAAAAAAAAAAGATCGACCTATGGTGAGCTTAAATCACCACAAGTCAACAACTGTAGTCTACAAAGCATAATTTGTGTCTGCTATGGATGAATAGTACACATGAAGGCTTAAAGAAGTGTATCCCTGCTGTGTATTTTGCAAAATGTTACCATGCAGGGTAAATGTTTTATCACATTATAAACATGTACTTTAGGAAATATATTTTGGGGTACTCTGCATACATTTGTCACATACAGCTCATCTCCACCTCCCTGCCTTAATTTGCCTTTTAGGAGCAGTCAGACAGCTCTTGTTACTTCCTACATTTCTCTTCAAATATTTTATTAATTTGCAAAAAAGTACAGTGTACAATTAACATTATACGTCGTGCAACGACGATGTGATAGATAATTAACAGATGAACATATATTCACTGACAAGTTGCAGACATTCCAAACAGGTGGTGTATAACTATATGAGTATACATAAGGACACTCGGATCTCCCCTCTCCGGTGGCACCCCATATGGGATCTTTAGTGCCACCGAAGTGGAGAAGGTCCATTCAGTACAGTGCGAGCATTGCAGAGTAACACCCACTTCTTGTTGGCAGTGTTTCATAAATTTGCTTGAACATGTTAACAAAGCCGGAAGTATAAGAAGAGACGGTTAGTAGATATCAGAAGTGTACTTCAAGGATATTGCTCTGTCAGGCTATATGAAATATTGTAACCATAAGATTAGGTGACTGTCACAGCATCAGTTCAATCGGTCCAAGTCTGCCAGAATGTTCGGGTTTTAACAGCCCGACCATTACTGGCGTTTGTTATCATTTCATAGCTAAAGTGTAGGGTTACTAAGTTGATAACTTGTTCTATGGTTGGAGCATTGTCGGATTTCCATTGTCTCGTTAAGTTGAGCCTGGCTGCCAGGAGTATGTGAGTCGTGACGTGTCTAAGGGGTTTAGGTATGTCGTCTATGGTTAGGTTGAGAATGGCAAGCGCGGGTGATGGAGGGATATTGATCTTAATCACGTTTGATATAAGATTAAAAATATCGTCTCAGTATTTTTGTATCTTGGAACATGTCCAGAAAATGTGGAGCATGTCTCCTGTGGTCGTTTTGCATCTCCAGCTCTTGTTAGGGATTTGAGGACTGAAATTCGCTAATTTGGCTGGCGTAAGGTACCAGCGTAGTGATATTTTCTGAGTGAGTTCCCAAAGTGTTGAGCATTTGGTGGCCGCGTAGATGGAGTGAAGTGCCCGTTGCCATTGTGCGACTGTGAAGGTATGTGTAAGATCAGTGTCCCAACGATGGTGCGCTTTCGTTTTGGAAAAAATTGACTTTTGGTGAAGGTTGTTGTAGAAATGTGAGATGCCCTTTGTTTTGGAGGCAGGGTTAGTAAGGTATTCCCAGGTCTTAGGGTGGATTCTGTATAGGGGTAGGGGTATATTAATCAAGCAGTGGTGGATGCGCAAGAACGTGAAGTACTCTGAGGCAGGTAGACCATATTCGGCCTGTAGTTGGGAGAAGGATTTAACGTGGTTACCCTGTATTAAGTTTTGTAAGCAGTGGATCCCATTGAGGATCCATTTGGAGATCAGTAGGTCTGCGGTCAAGTGATGAAGGGATTCTAAAGGGATTTTAAATTGTGGTGTGGTGGAGTTATAGCCCAGGGAAGTGACCAGTTTTTTCCAGGCACTTACTGTAGCCTTCATAGTAGGGGAGAGACATGCGGGTATTTGGGTACCTAGAGGTGTGCTTAGAAGCCAGGTCTTTAAATTGGGGCGTGCAAGTGAAAGGTTCTCTATCTGTCCCCACATTGAGGTCATGGGGGATTGGAACCAACTGGGCAGTTGGGCTAGAATGGCTGCCATGTGATAGTCCTCAAATTCTACTGAGCCAATGCCTCCCGCCATTTTGTGTTTAATTAACTTTAGATGAGCACATCTGGGTCGTTTGCCTTTCCAAAGATATTTGTTGAATATCGTCTGGAGGGATCTGAAAAAGGCTTTGGGTAGTGGAATGGGGAGGGTCCTAAAGAAGTACAATATTTGAGGGAGGCATATCATTTTGAAGGCCGCAAGCCTCCCTGACCAGGAAAGTTCATGTTTCGCTAATTGGTCCGAGGACATACGGATGTTATGTAGAAGTGGTATGAAATTACAGGCGTATAAGTTGTTCAGTGATCTCGGGAGTTGGATGCCTAGATACGAAATGTCTGTATCTGCCCATGCAAATGGATATTGTGTTTGTAACAAGTTTCTCGTCGTGGCGTCTAAATTAATATCCAATATGAAGGATTTGGTTGTGTTAACTTTGTAATAGGAAACCGAACTGAACCAGTTTAACAGTTTTTGTACTTCTGCCAGGGAGGAAGTCGGATTGGTGAGGATAAGAATGACATCATCAGCAAATAGGCTGATTTTATGAGATGTGGGTCCAATTTGAAGTCCTGAAATATTGGGGTGTGAGCGGATCTGCTCCGCCAGCGGCTCCATGAGCATGTTAAAGATGAGTGGTGATAACGGACAGCCTTGCCGCGTACCATTAGTGATATTGAATGGGCAGGAGAGCATTCCCTCTGTATATACTTGGGCCGTGGGGTTTGAGTAAAGTGCCATGATGGCTTGTAGTATAAGGCCCTTAAATCCAAATTTTTGAAGGACTGTCTTTAGGTACGACCAGTGGACCCTATCGAACGCCTTCTCTGCATCCAAAGATAGGAGCAGAGAAGGCGTTCCGGTGGATTCCACGTGGTGGATGAGATTGATCATTCTTCTAGTGGCATCTGATGCCTGTCTGCCCTTTGTGAAGCCTGACTGGTCCTTATGTATGAGGGCTGGCATTATCTCGCGTAACCTTGTTGCTATAGTTTTAGCATAGATCTTGAGATCAAGGTTAAGAAGAGATATTGGGCGAAAATTTTGGGGGGCATTCGGCTCCTTCCCTGGTTTCGGTAACGTTATAATCAGTGATGTTAGATATTCAGTCGGAAAGGTGGAAGAGGAGGCAGCGTGGTTGAAAACTTCAGTAAGGTGGGGGGTTATGTGAAAGGAGAATTGTTTATAATATTCGCCTGTCAGTCCGTCTGGGCCTGGCGCTTTACCATTTGGCAGGGAGTCAATTGCATTTTTTATTTCTAGTTCCGTGAACGGACTATTGAGGTTTGTCAATTGCTCTTCAGTCAAGGTAGGTAGATTGAGCTTACAAAGAAAGTGGTCAATTCCTTCTTGGGTGGGTTGAGGTGTACACGGGTCCTGTCTCAGATTGTATAGGTCACTGTAATAGGCGCTAACGGCGTCGGCTACGTCTTCTGGGTTACTCAGGAGGAGTTTAGTATGAGGGTGGCGGAGTTGGGCAATTTTGGTGCGCCTACCTTTAAGGCGTTGCGCTAGTCTTTTCCCCGCCTTGTTAGAAGTGGAGTAAGTGGTGGCTTTAAGCTTCCTGTGAAGAAATTCATAGGAGTGGAGGAGTAGAGTTCTAAGTTCCTGTCTAAGGGACAACAATTTGTTCGCTTGTGTGTCTCTAGGGTCAGCCTTGAGCTTTAATTCTATGGACGCTATCTGAGTCGTCAGGTCGTCTATACGTCCTCTTTTTTTTATGGTAAGAGCTTAATTTAATTAGGGTTCCTCTAATGAAAGCTTTATGAGCGCTCCACACCAAGGCAGGGTCGGGCACCGAGCCCTTGTTTAATGAGAAAAAGTCGGTAATTTGAGCCGAAATTTCTGGGGCATAATTATCATGCTGGATAATGTAGTTGTTTGCTCGCCAGAGAAATGTGTTGCGTTGCAGGGTTGAGTCATCTATAGTAATTGATATTGGGGCATGGTCCGACCATGTCGCGGTGTGGATCGCAGACACACATATTTTTTGTAAAATCCATTTATCTGTCAGGAACAAATCAATTCTCGAATACGAGTTGTGCCTGGAGGAGAAAAATGTAAAGTCTCTTTCAGATCCATGTTGACATCGCCACACATCATAGAGGTCGTGGGTGGCGATGAGTTTTTTCAGAGGCGAGTCTCGCCTTTTCGCAGCTGATGTGGAGTCTATAACCACATCGGGGACTAGATTGAAATCTCCACAGAGAATCAGATGGCCTTTCTGAATAGGTTTGGCTATACGAAGTAGTTTGCGTAGGAATTGCAACTGGTGTGAGTTTGGGGTATATACATTAACAAGACTGTATTGAACTTGATTCATAGTGCAGGCAAGTATTATATAGCGACCTTCAGGGTCTGTTACAACATCTAGTAGTTGGAAGTCCACACTATCTTTGATCGCTATCATGACCCCTTTAGTTTTAGTAGAATGTGAAGCGTGGAATATATGCGGGAACTGACGATTGGAGCATAGGGACTCATTGGATGGTAGCAGGTGGGTTTCTTGCAAACATAAAATGTCACTGTGGAGAGCCGCGGCGGTTTTCCAGAGTGAGTGACGTTTGGCTGGATGGTTTAGTCCATTAGTGTTCAATGATAGGATTGTGAGCGGCATCTTGTAGCCAAGGAGGTAGCGGGTGCGATGTAGTAGCACTTACGGTTTGGTGATTCAGTCCAGGTCAAGGTTACTTGCCTGCGAGACGGTGTAGCAGTGATGCGGCAGCCCAGGGTCCTGGAAGTAAGGTGGTTAGGATGCTGTGGATAGAGCAATATGTTAAGCACTCAAGCGGTAGTATCAAGCAAAAACAAAAAGGTAAAGAGTCTAAGAGCAAGCTGACAGCAAGAGGTTTCGCTTAGATTGTTCAGAAAGTAGAACTAGAAAGGTTCTCAGAGGGGTTGCCTCGCACCTCGGAAGCCTCCGTTTGGGGGTACAAACAGTTTTTATGTCTAGGAGCTGCAAAAACAGGGGTTCTTTGTAACATAACCCAGGGGAACTGCAAGAATAATTTTTGGCCAATTGTGGCGTATTTAACAGATGCCATTTACTGAAGTTGTTGTCCAGATTTCTGTTTGTAGGTGATCATCCGTCAGGGTGTGGGGGTGGGATTGGGGGGTTCCAGGAGGATTCCCCAGTTGTGGAGAAGTTGCATTCCTTTGTCAAGATCACTGACGGTATGTGACTGCCCATTCTTCGTGATGAGGAGTGTGGCTGGGTAACGCCATTTGTACTGAATCTTATGGTTCTGTAGACCTTTGGTGACTGGGCTCAAATGACGTCTCAGTTGGAGTGTATACTTTGAGAGATCAGGAAAGAATTGGATTCCTGTGAAGGGAGCTGGTATGGGTGTTTTAGCTTTAACCCCCATCAGGAGCTTTTCCTTGATATGATAGAAGTGAATTCTCATCAGAACGTCTCTGGGTACTGAGGCTGCTAGGTGGGATGGTTTGGCGATTCTGTGGATCCTGTCTATGATAACATCTCGGGGGGATGCTTCAGGAATAATGATGTGCATCAACTCCTTGGCATACCGTGGCAGGTCCGCAGGAAGAACACTTTCCGGTATTCCTCTTAGCTTAACATTATTCCTGCGAGACCTGTGCTCTAAATCCGCCATCTTGGTGCGCATCCATGACTGCTCCTCTCTAATACCTTCATAAACATCTATTACCTCATTCACAGTGGAGGTACAATCAGTTAGGCCTCTCTCAACGTTTGACACCCTGTCATCAAGGGAGTGGATGTCTGTAGTAATTTTAGTAAACAGAGAGGAGAGGTCAGTCATTAGGGAGGTCTGCAGTGAGAGAAGCATGTCCTTCAGGGTAGTGTCCATAACTGGTTGGCCTGAGGTTGGGAAGGATGCCATGGAGGTATGCAGGGCCTGGTTAGACAGGAGTGGGTTAAAAGCCTGGGCCTCGAGGCGCATGCGCGGTAGCTCCTAAGATGGCCGCCAGCCTCTAGAGCTCCGCTCCACCACGGCCCATTAATCGCCACCGGAGCTCACAGAGCGCCCCCACAGCACCCTCCACGGGATATTCAAGCGGGGAAGCCCCCCTGATCACCCGGATGTCAGCGGTACAGGCGAGGAGGAATCTGACAAGCCGGATGACCGCGAGTCCTGGTCCCCTCAGCAATTCCAAGATGGCGGCAGCAGCACGAGGTCCTCAGGACACAGAGTTCACGGAGGACATTGCAGCAGACCAGGACGTATTACCGCAACCCTCTGCAGGTACAGACTATCCGCCCCTGAACCTGGCCGCATCCCCAGCCTCCACTGAATCTCTGCTGAGCAGAATGACATCAGGCATCCCCACAACTCCTATGCATGATCCGAACACAGGCCTCCTATTAACAGCCACTGATAACGCAGGCCCTTTTCCTAACCCCTCTGACTTGTCATCTATGATGGCTGCGTTTGCTCAAATGCTCTCCACAGGGCTTGCTCAGAACGCGGCGCAGATCACGGCATCCATTCATGCTGATTTGCAGCAAATTGGAGTGAAAATGGACGTTATTGAACAGAAAGCCGACCAGGCTGTTTCCCGTATAAACCAAAATACTGATAGGCTGCATGATGTACAAGACCAATTAGAAACAGCGTTCGCAAAGATCGAGAAGATATAACTTTATTGTACGGGGAATCCCCGAATCTGAAAAGGAGATTCAAGGTACTGTAAAAGCACTCATACACAGCCTACTCCCTGATATTTCGGAGATCCGCCTGGAGCTAGATAGAGCTCACAGAGCCCTTCAACCCCCCCGCTCTGATGGTCTCCCCAGGGACATCATAGTGAAACCTCACTATTATTCAGTCAAAGAAGAGGTGATGAAGAAATCCAGGAGCTCTGATAGCCTCATCTTTCAGGGGCATAAAATACAAATATTTGCTGACTTGTCACCGTTCACTATTCAAAAGAGACGTTCCTTAAAGCCTTTACTACAGGTCCTAACGGAAAAGGAGATCACATACAGGTGGTCATTCCCCCTCCGCCTGAACTTTTCCTACAGGAATAAAAGCTATGGATTCTCCTCCTTGGTGGAGGGAGAGCGCCTCCTGCTGCACCTGGGGATCCTTTCACAGGAACCTTCACCCATGCAGATTTCCAGAAACACCCCGTCTTCATCTAAAAGACCACCGCCTGCAAGCCCACTGCAACACAACTGGATGACACAAAGCTCCAAGAGGCCTAAAGAAAATCTCCCACCTTGAAAGATGACTGCCTCATCCTAGATCAGGGCCCTGATCTGAGAAATCTTTAACCGATTTGAGTACCTGTGACTTCTGCCCCCCCCCTCACTATTGCTATCCCAAGCGGGCCGGAACTCATCACATATCGTGAACTGTCAAGTATATTTTACCTACTTCTGCAGACAGCTAATGCAGTGCTATGAGTGTGGATTGCCTGAACTTGGGGTGGGGGGGAGATGCATTTTCTGGCACAGGACCATAATTGTTCTGCTCTATGGACTGCCTCCTTAGAACGTCCCTTGTGCCTACAATTTTTTGGTATGGTTTTCAGTTTATTGATAGGCAGATATCACTACTGCTCGGGTGATTGTGCCCCTTCCCCCAGTAGTTGGGGGGTTTCACTACGGCTAGGCCGGGATACTCAGCCTAGTCAATAGGGGGTTTATCACCCCCCCTTTTTTTTTTTTTTTTATTAGATTTATTTGTTTGGAGATAGGGGTGACCGGGAGTTGTTCCTTTTAGGTTAGGGGCTGTCCCCTGCTTTGTTTGCGCCAATAATGGGGGCGTTCTGTTTCAGTTACAATTAGGGGCTACACATAGCCCTCAGTTTTACTTTTTTACAGGTGCTCGGGCTGTGGTGGACCCAGTGCACCTTCTCTAGGAACCGGGGGCACTATCAGTGCTCCTAGGCTCCGCTCTGGACCCCCGCTTTTGGGGTATTCCAGACCTCTCAGGTTACAGGAGGTGGAATGGTTAGACCATCCGCCTCCAGGGGGGGAGGGGATCGGGGGATCCCCCAACTCAGTTTTGGTTCAATTGGTCCTTAAGGGACGAATGTTTAGGTTTGTATTACAAGTGTATAACCCCATTCTTCCTCTTTCTCTCTTTTTCATCCTTTCTCTACTACTCTCTTATGCTCGAAGGAAATCTCGATCGATCCAGGACTACATGCTCCCTCCCATCTCGGATGCCGGCTTCTCTCTCAGCCTTCTCACGCAACATCCCTGGGTATTCTTCTGCCTGGGAAAAGGTAAGCACCTGCTTCTTCTCACAGATTCACCCCCTCTGATCCATGCCCAACGCACACCAACCCATACCCTCCCTTAAAATAGTTTCACATAACACACAGGGTCTACACTTCCCTGTCAAACGTCGAAAAGCCTTTCAGCAATACCACTCCATGCATGCAGACATACTCTTATTACAAGAAACTCATTTTCCATCCACGTTCAAACCCTCCTTCCTACACCAACACTACCCTCAATTTTTTCTAGCATCAGCAGAAAATAAGACTAAAGGGGTTGCAGTATGCTTCACCAAGCACATCAGTCTCTCCCAACCAGAAACTGTACTAGACCCCATGGGACGTTACATTTTAGTATCCGGACACATAGATGGGGAAATGTATACTTTTGTGTCATATTATGCCCCGAATAAGGGTCAAAAGTGCTTTTTTGATATTCTTATACGGACACTAAAACCACATTTCAAAGGGTTAGTCTTCATCGGTGGTGATTCCAATATCGCCTTTGATCTTGCCCTGGACAAACGGGCGGATGGAACATCCAAGCCCAAACGCCCTGCCAAACAGAGCACATACATAGCCAAGATGCTCCATGAGGCGGGTCTCGTGGATATCTGGAGGGAGGTTAATCTGCATACTAAAGATTACACGCACTACTCAGTCCCTCACAACTCCTTTGCAAGGATAGATCATGTTTTCACTAATTCCTTTTCAATTCCACTACTCCAGGGTTCCAAAATAGTAGAATCCCCTCTGTCTGACCATTCAATGGTCTCCGTGACCACACACAGATCCTCGGGAGAGAGAAAGGCGCCCAGATGGCGACTACAAGAATCCCTCTTGATTGACCCAATACAATGTTCTTTGGTGGAAGCGGCCATTAAAGAATATTTCCTGCTAAACGCTATGAAGGAGGTCTCCCCTCAAATAGTATGGGCAGCACACAAATCTGTCATTAGAGGGAAAATCATTCAATTATCCTCGAGGCTCAAAGCGGAACGTAAGGCAGATACACTCAGGCTCACGGAGGAATTTCATTACCTAGCCAAAGCGCATAAACGTAACCCAACGCACAATTCCCTGGCTGACTTGGACAGGGCCAGGGTACTTCTTAACCTACACTTAACTACGGCAGCAGAACAACATCTTAGATGGACAGGGGCAAAGCTCTATTCCTATAAAGACAGGATAGGCTCTAAATTGGCAGCAAAACTTACTCCAAAACGCCGTCCACTAGCCTTCCCTAAAATCAAGACAACTGGGGGTGACTTGACTCAGAACCCGACTAAAATTATGGACACCTTTTTAAAATTCTATTCGGACCTTTACAAACAAGACCAAAGGGCCCCTAATAAGCCTGATGTAGATTTTTTGGCGAACCTGCAGTTACCCTTCCTGACGGATGATCATAGAGACATACTCGAAAGCCCCTTTACTCAGGAGGAAATCTTGACTACCATTAAGTCACTTAAAGTGGGGTCCGCTCCGGGGCTGGACGGCTTCTCCACCGGGTATTATAAAAAATTCGGACCAATACTGACTCCACATTTGTCTCAGTTCTTCAACTCTCTCAGGGATGGAGCTCAGCTAGGAACAGACCTTAACACTGCTTATATCTCAGTCATGCCCAAACCTGATAAGGATCCGTGCGAGGTGAGCAATTACAGACCAATCTCTCTTATTAATAACGATATCAAACTTATGACTAAGATTATAGCTAACAGAATGTCAGGTTTCATCTCCTCCTACGTCCACAAGGACCAGGTGGGCTTCATACCCGGGAGACAGGGTCCAGACCAGATTAGAAGATCCATTGACATTGTATCCATTCTACGGTCACGTTGGGATGGGGGTAGCCAACAAACCGGTTACTTGCTCTCAATTGATCTACACAAAGCCTTCGATTCCATAGATTGGGCATATCTCTCTGGTACCCTTGTGAGATGGGGATTTGGTCCACACTTCCTCAGTCTTATACGTTCCCTTTATTCTGCACCCACTGCTCAGATACGGTTGATGGGGAGGTACTCAGATTCCTTCCCTATTGGTAGGGGTACCAGACAGGGTTGCCCCCTCTCTCCCCTGCTGTTTGCAATAGCAATGGAGACGTTAGCCATTGCTCTCCGTTCACACCCTGACTTTAAGGGAGTCAACTGCGGACCCCAAGAACATAAATGCGCACTGTACGCAGATGACCTACTCCTCTTTGTTACATCCCCACTAACATCTACTCCGGTTATTCTTAAAACTTTGAAGGCCTTCGGTGAGGCCTCGGGCTTAAAAATCAATATGAATAAGTCAACGGCCCTAAACGTAACTGTCCCGCAGGACATGCTTTCACTACTCTCTAAGAACTTTGAGTTTGCCTGGGCCTCCGGGGCGATACCATACTTAGGTATCAAATTGACTTCTGACATAAGCAACCTCTTTAAGGCAAATTACCCCCCTAATCTACAGAAATGTAGGAAGGATTTGAACAATTGGTCGAGAAGCGGCCTATCCTGGATTGGCAGGATACACGCCATTAAAATGACTCTTCTCCCACGTATGCTGTACTTATTCCGATCCCTCCCTATCCCGATCAAGAAACAGGTTCTGGACAAACTACAATCGGACATTATCCGCTTTGTTTGGGGTAACAAAGGATACAGATGTCCCTCGGGAATTTTACTCCGCCTTAAATCTCAGGGAGGCTTGGGACTCCCGAATATTTGGAATTATTACCAGGCAGCGCAACTGGCACAAATCTCAATGGTCTTCTCAAAGGGACAGAAACCGGACTGGCTCTCGATAGAAAGGCTGTCAGGGTCACCTGTGGCCAGGTGACAGATGCACACCGTAGGGGGACAGGAGTGCACCGCGAGGTAGTGAACCCTATGGCTGGCTTCTGTGGATAGGAAACTGGGTGGTTGTGGAAAGCGGGACCAGAGGAGCACAACCGGGATCCCAACGGAAGCGAGAGCCAAGATTCCCCAGGGCGCGGAGTCTAAGACCCAGCTGGTCTTCTCCAGGGCCTCTAGTGGTGAGGATGTTACGCTGCAGGCTGGGACCAGGTCGCGGCCCCTGGAGTTTCCTAGCTCACGCCCCGTAGGATAAGGGGAAGCAGCAGCACACGATAGAGAGAACCGAATAACAAGCCGAAGGTCAGGGGCCACAAGCAGACAAGGATAACGAAGAACGAGCCGAAGGTCAAGGGTCACGAGCAGACAGGGATGGTCGGGGACAAGCCAATAACGTAACAGAGAGACAGACGTAGCACACGGCAGGCAGGAACCCAAACACACAATGCCTAACAAACACGTTGATCAGCAAAGCAGGCTTGCAGTGCACAGGTTAATATAGTGTTCAGTGATAGGGCCTGGGGTGGAGTCAGGCTGGGAGGAGATAATAAAGGAAGCCAGGTGAAGGAGGTCTGGTCTCTAGATGAACACATGAGGAGGAAGGTAAGATGGCAGACAGACATTAATGCATATCCATGACAAAGGCAAGCAGTCCCCATGAATACCATTGACTACTTGCTATGTTGTAACCCAAAAACCAGACCTGCAATACTATCCCCCACACTATCTCACTCAGTTACATTATGCTCCCGGATATACAAGCACTCATCTTTGACCTCTCCACTGAAACCTTTAGCCCATCTGTTCCACAACCCTGCCTTCCCTCCGGGAATGAATATCAGAGCTTTTAAATGGTGGACTGATAAGGGCTTGTACCGAATAGGGCACTTTCTCACTCCTGCAGGCCCTATATCTTTATCGCACTGCAAAAAGACACTAGATATGCCCGACTCTGAGTTTCTACGTTTCTCCCAAATCTCACATTTCTTGCACTCCATCGAATCTAACAAGACTGTCCTACATAAGATTACACCCTATGAACACTGGTGCTCGAACACGCTGGATCAGAGGGGAGGAATCTCTCTAATATACACAGCTCTGTCAACTCAGTCGACCAAACCCTCATATGCTCAGAGATGGGAGGAAGATGTGGACGGCTCATGGGACAATGAGATTTGGTTTCGAGCATTGCAGCAAGCTTTTAAGGGTATACTCAATGTATCTTTGATAGAAGCTAGTCTGAAAGTTTTGGTAAGGTGGTATTATGTTCCTTCCAGGCTGGCTACAATGTACACAGGCACATCGCCAGTTTGCTTCAGAGGATGTGAACTGGAGGGCACTATGCTCCACACATGGTGGTCCTGCCCGCGCATCAGATCTTTCTGGCGCAAGGTTTTCCGCACCCTTAGTTCCCTGACGGGCATACAGATCACTCCTCGACCCAATATAGCACTGCTGAACCACCCAATCCCCAATTTACCCAAACTATCCCAGAAGCTCTCATTTTTTATATTGTTAGGAGCCAAATTAACCATAGCCAAGACCTGGAAGAACCCCACAGTATCGTTCTGGGGTTTCAAGAGAAAGGTTTCCTGGATCATGGCCCAAGAGCAAATTGTCGCTAAACTTACTGACAAGAGTGAAAAATTCATAGCCACCTGGGATCCTTGGGCCACCTACTGCAATGTCTCTCTGATACCCGGAGTACAACCTGGTTTTCTGAGTACTAACATTCCACCTTCTTAGCATAAGAATTTCTACACCTCCTTCCTTCTCACGTTTCTAAGTCTTCTCCTCTCTTGCCTCTCTTGGCTTTCTGGGGTTTTCACTACAGATCTGATCGAGTTGCTCTCATATTCACTTAACTCATGTTACACAATTGTGTTTATTTGTTAATGTCTTTCTTTATACTTGCCCAGAGTGGGGTCCTCCTATTCCGACGCTTCCTACTGTGAGATAATATAGTTGAAATATTTCAGCTCTTCACTTTCACTACCTTACCAACCTGATGGAAACTTCCATGGGTACTGGATCCTCCACTCTCCGGGATGCAGTATGAGCCCGTAGGGGCATCCCGGGGGTCGGAGACTCAAAGTTGGGATGGTAGGGATCTTTTCCCTTCTGGCTATGATTATTCATTACAGAACATGGGAGGATAAAGTTAGGTCACTGTGGATCTCAGTTCAGGTTTAGAATCTCTATGTCTATGATTTTGGACCATAGGTTGATTTGATCGCAAGTTGCATTATTGTACTGTACAGACTACTTGTTGATATTCTTCTGTATCGCCTAAAAATTTCAATAAAAATATTTAAACTAAAAAAAAAAAAAAAAAAAAAAAAAAAGCCTGGGCCTCAATTTGTGAGTGCAGCGGCCGCTGCGGCGACGTGTCGAGCCGCATTCTAGCTTTTGCAGGGCTACGGGTGAGGGGATCACTCTCCGGGGGCTGAGAGGATACCCTGAAGGTACCTGTATGTGGTGAGTCCTCCGGTATCTCGTCCGGGAGATCCGTGTATGAGTCCCGCGGCGCGGCCTGGCCGGCGCCATCTTGGATGTCAGCATCGCGGTCCGCCGGCTTGTAGGCAAATTCCGTTAGTTTTTGCGGCTTGTAGTCCATAAATCTCTTTCTGGACATGATCCTCAGCTGCTCCCGTGTGCCTAGAGCAAGGATGGCTGTAGATTGTAGCTTTGGTACGGCCGATGTCGCTGGATTCTGTCCCCTGGTTCAGGAGCTGAGAGCTCACACGTCCACTCTCATCTCCGGTCGGCTACGCCCCCCGTTACTTCCTACATTTGAAAGTTATCTCCCTCCACCAGAAAAGGAAGGGACATTGTAGAAGAGTTTGCAGTCACATGACTTCAGCTAAAGCTGGAAAAAATTGTATTTAAGGAATGATTGAAAAATAATGATGGAAACTTTTTACATGGCACTAATAAAAGCACTGGAGGTGTGTTTTGTATAATGTCTTTTCGTGTACATTAGAAAGCAGTTCTTGAAACAATACACACTTACTCTCTATCGCTGTCCGCCACAGACTCACCACTCTGAGGTCCAGTGCCATTCTTTCACTAAACCAACTTCATTCAACCCACTTCCTGTGTGCCCAGGTTCTGAAAGGAACACCCATTAGTGACATGGTGACACATCCCTCACAATAAAATACTGCAGTATTAAGGGAGAGGACTCTGGAACATTATGTGACCAACCAGACAACTTTTAGATTTAAAGAAGAGGTATTGCCTTCAATAAAAATAAAATAAAAATACATACTCACCTCTATGCTGTAGCATTGGTGTGATGATGCAGCTGTCCCATGTTGGCTCTAACACCAAGATCACATGACTGCTGATTGCTCAGCTGAGCTGCTCTGTGCATAGACCAGTGACTGTCAGTCACTGCTCTCTGCTTTTGCTCCTCCAGCACTAACTGGAGAAATGAGATGGAGAGGGGGTGAGCACAGCTGGCTCTCAGTTTAATGTTGAGAGGTGGAGCCAGCTGTCAGTCAGGCAGATGGGTGGATCCTTATAATATTGTCGGGATCCTTACAGATCCTGGAGTGGCTCTGTCACATCAGCTGAAAGTGGGCAATAGCCCACTGTGAGCTGAATCTGGGTAACAGGAGAGAAAAAGTAAGTGCACTCCCATAACCCACGTGAAAAGATAGATCAAACATGCATTGGCCATACTTACTGTTTAAAATACTATACCTGCATTTTAGATAGAGAGAGCAAGATAGACATATACAGTGTGTATGTACCTGTGTACTCCACAGAGATAAGTATGCCATCATAATCTCTGACTCTGGGGCTATATGAATGTTTGAGGTGCATGGCTCACTCTGTTCAATCTCCATATTCTCTTCCTCATCATCAACACAGTTGCCTATGGTACTATACAAAGGAAAATTAAATCAGGATGGGTGAATAATTACAATACAATTTATTTAGCAGCATACAAAGTATTTTTAGATTCCTATCAATTGATTTTTACTTACTCCCTTGCCTCCATGGGCCTTCTCAAGAAAACCAACTCTGTTATATAGAGGTGAATCCAATGTGTTTGTCTTTTGACTGGGGTTCCATATCTGGCCAATTGTTCATCTGTGAGATCGCTCCTATAGCTATCTCTTGAAAAGGGGGGGGGGGGTGAATGGCAAATGTATGCTTGTGCCACATCCAGTATATATGAGAAAATAAAAAAGGGGTTCCCCTGGGTGGACTTTTAATGCACTGGTAGTATTAATTCCAAATATACGGGATATTGAAGTAAAAAAATGTTTTTATTCACAATTATACATATTTATCAAAAAATTAAATATTAAATAAAAATATACAGTTCCAAAGATTGTCACCATATAGGTAAATACATGAAAACCTTCTTTACACCCAACGGGTTTCGGGGTAACCTTCTTCAGGGTTGTGTAGAGAAGGACAATTAGTTCATCTAAGCATAAGAATACATAAAGTTAATTACATGCATTTAAAACATTATTATCAAATATATACAAAAAGTTTTCTTTATATATGATGTATATACATGTAATCATTCACTTAAGTTTTATAAATGTAGTAGAAGAATGATGAATATTTCATTGGATGTGATTTTTTAAAAGCATTGAAAATATAAACAGCACGCTGGGTTCTGTCAATGGGGTCCCTTGGTTCCAGAAAAGCCACTCTTCACTTTTAGAAGAGCTCCATCCATTAGTGATAGAGTCGTTAGCAGTGAGTTCAAAAATGTACCTATACACTGTAAATACAAGGGCACTTTTATGTGTGGAAAGTGCAATTGCTGTAGATATATGCTTGTACAAAAGAACCCTGTCCTTCCAAATGGAAAAACATTCTATCCGAAACACTTTGCAAATTGTAGAACCCTGGGAGTCATTTACCTGTTACAATGTAGCTGTGGTTGCTTCTATATTGGGAAGACCAAGCTGGAATTCTGGAGGAGGGCCTATAGACACATCCACAGCATGCGGTTATGTGATCCTGACCTCCCCCAGGGACGCCATGTCACACTGGTACATGGTGGAGTATTCCCCAGTGTCAAATTTCTGATTCTGGATAGGATACACCCTAATCCCAGGGGGGGTGACTGGAATAAGACACTCCTGCAGATGGAACTTAGAAGGAGTTTGCAGTTAAATGCCACATTGCCTCCAGGCTTAAATGAGGCTATTTGCTTTAAACCTTTTCTGGAGGGCTTCTCCTCAGGTGGCATAGAAAAATTTGCCACTAACGTAATTTTAGAGCAATATCAATATCTACTGGTTTGCCTTTAAATACCATTAAATCTTATATAACTTACAATTTATGATTAATGTACCTGCTTATGTAATTTTTTTATCTTCTAGTTGGGTTATATTTAACATAAATGGGGTATGCCAGTCAACTTTATATTCAACACTCCTATTATTGGTTAAACTTTTATGTAATATTTGGGTATTACTATTTTTTGCTTTTTCTTTATGCAGGTTTTCCGAGATTGCTTGCGGTGGTTGATCGATGGGATTGCCCGCCACACAAAGCCGCCGGTTCTTTGAACCTTGGCTGCGTTAGAGATTTTGTGGGTTGTGGGTTGACTTTCCATCGCCGCCAAACTCTCCTGGCGGACATGCTCAGTCATATTGTGTCGGTGGGTGTGGTGAGCTTGTCTTTTCTCCTATAGCTATCTTTTAGTGATCTCCAATGCTTGGAGTACCCCTACTTTTGAAAAAACAAAACAAAAAAAAACATTAGAATGCATACATAACCTAATTAATATATAATTAACCATTAGTCCACTTGTAAAGAACTATTTTTGGAAGCTGGGTAAGAGAAAGCTGTCCATACACTGTTATGGCCTCATCCACAGGAGCTAAATCACTGAGGGTCAACCCAAAAATTATAGAGACCCTCAAGTACTGCTCTCAACACTTCTAGAGGGCCACACGATATCAGTGCATTTTTGTACCTCAAAGCCCAAACTTTTAGGTCCTACTGCATTTTTGCAGTGTTTCAAAATGTTTACTAAAATGTTGGAGTACAATTGTCCCCAGCCTTGCTGTCAGTGTAAGCAATAATAATCAACAGCATTTGCGCCAATTGACACATTCATGATTCCCAGCATTTCAGTCTTTGGGCACAATAATGACTCCCACCTATGCTGTCAGTGGACACAATAATACATCTCCAGCATTTATGCCAGTGAGTGCAATAATAACCCTCCAATATTAGTGTCAGTGGGTGCAATAATAACCCCCTAACATTGGTGTCAGTGAATGCAATAATAGCCCTAAGCACTGGTACCAGCACTATTAGCTACCCCTCACATGTTTCTGGTCGCTGGCAGTGAAATTTAATCTCCCCTGCATTGGTGGTCATTGGCAGTGAAAGTTAAGCCTCATCCCCCACAGTAGTGGTCACTGGCAGTGAAAATTAACCCCCACCCACATGGATGATTACTAGAAATTAACCCCCCCTTTGCATTGGTGGTCAGTTGCAGTGAAAGTTAACACCTCACTTTGATAGTTAATGGAAGTGTGGTTAACCCCCCTCGCCCACATTCATGTTTGCTTGCAGTAATATTTGACTCCGCCCCCAGCCCCTGCATTGGTGGTCAGTGGTAGTAAAAGTTAACCCCCCACTCCACATTTTTTTGGGCATAGGAGTGCAAGTTTACCATCCCCCACATCACTGGGCATGGCAGTGAAAGTTTACCCCCCCATTCCCCCCACATTACAGGGCATGGCAGTGCAAGTTTATTACCCCTCCCCCCACATTACAGGGCATGGCAGTGCAAGTATAACCCCCTCATTCCCCACACATTACTGGGCATTGCAGTGCAAGTGTAACTCCCCTCCCCATTCCCCCACAATACTGGACATGGCAGGGTAAGTTTAACCCAATCCCCCCACATTACTGGGCATTGTGGTGAAAGTTTAACCCCCCCTCCCATCCCCCCACATTACTGGGCATGGCAGTAAAAGTTTAACCCCCTCATTCCCCACACATTACTGGGCATAGTAATGCAAGTTTAACCCCCCACACATTACTGGGCATGACAGTGCAAGTTTAACTCCCTTTCCCATCCCTCCACGCTACTGGACATGGCAGTGTAAGTTTAACCCCCATCCCAAGCCTCCCACATTCCTAGGCATTGTGGTTTAACCCACCTCCCCATCCTGACACATTACTGGGAATGGCAGTGCAAGTTTAATCCCTGTTCCCTCAAATTACTAGGCATAGCAGTGCCTGTTTAACCCCCATCCCCCCACATTACTAGGCTTGACAGTGAAAGTTTAATCCCCTCCCCATCCCTTCACATTACTGGGCATGGCAGTGCAAATTTTACCCACCATCCCTCCACATTACTGGGCATGCCAGTGCAAGTTTTACACCCCATTCCTCCACATTACAGGGCATGGCAGTGCAAGTTTATCCCCTGCATCCTCTCACATTACTGGGCAGGGTAATGCAAGTTTATCCCCACCCCCCACATTACTGGGCATTGTGGTGCAAGTTCAACCCACTCCCAATTCCCCCATGCTACTGAGCATGGCATGGCAAGTTTAACCCCCCACCCCCCACATTACTGGGCATGGCAGTGCAAGTTTAACCCACCTCCCTATCTCTCCACATTAGAAGGCATGGCAGTTCAGGTTTAAGCCCCCTCCCCATCGCCTTTTACTTGCACCGCTTTCTCTCCCCCCCAAGCTTGTACAGACTTGTATTGTGGATGGAGATAACTCAGTCCACAGTACAGTCTCTATTTCAGTGCCAAATGCTGTAACACAGAGAGTGTTCCAGACCCCGGCACCTTGCTGATACTCTACCTATAACTGTATCTTCTTGTGGAAGAAATTGCAGGTGGTTCAGGATAATTGAACAAATCCTCTGTCCATGTCCAAGTAGTTCCCAGTTTGGTGTTAGGCTGCTACATACAGTACTTTGTCCCAGGCATGCTACTTCTGTACCCGGTCACTGTAGCTGGGATCTTCTATGTCTCAAATGGCAGGGTGGTGCTGAACAGTAGCAATGAGATCGCTCTATGCAACATGTACTGTATGTTCCTCATGGTGTTAGAGCAGGATCAGGAAGTGTCCAGTGACCTGTGAACTTTTTATGACTGTCACCTGTACTTTTTTTATAATATTAAATTCCTCCTTTTTTGAATGTCATTTATAAACACATGTAAATGCGTAATCACATATACAATATTGCATATCTCAGATGCAGATTTTTTTGGTTCTGTGTTATATATCTGAATGCAGTACATGGTTATGCACCTGTGTTAATGGCTCTATTGAAAACAATGCAATTGCGTTTAGATACATAATTAGAAAACAGTTGTATATTGTGCTTTTTTTTTTGCTTTTTTAACGGCCATGTGAACAAAGCTTTAGAGATAATTTTGTATGCCAAATCCTGGAAAAATGCCACTTATTTTCTTAAGAGCTCTTGCCCTCTCCACCTGTCCACCTGCTACCTCACTCCCATTAATGGTATGGAGCCCTGTCATGCATCTAGCATTGACTCCATGCATGCACTTCACTTAACTCTTCCACTTCCATACCTGTGCACAAGTTAAGGGCCCCGACGGTGCAGATCTGCTCCCGTCGCTTTGGTAGATGGATCGCTGCAGAAGGAGTGGCAGTGACTCCCTCACTGCTAGAGGCTATATCACCTGTCACATGTACAGCTTGCAACAGGCTGCTAGAGAAACCTTCATTAACTTCATGTACATCACACTGTATTAACTCTTGTATTGTTAACTTCATACCCCAATGTATTTGTGACCGGAGCTGTAACAATGTTTGCCGGTTGCATTACACCCCTTAACTTCAGACCAGGCAACTTCAGGCCAGGCAAAGGCAAAATTTCTAAATTTTTACTTAAATAGTTTAGTATGATGACATTTACAGTTAACAGTTTAACATAGAGGGCAGTCTTTTTTTTTTACTTCCTAGTCCCTAACTTCAGGCTTGTGGCTTCCCCAGCGTACCTGCATAGGATGAAAGTACATACTTGGTAGAGTCCATAGGAGGTTTCTTCAAGGAGAACTGCAAGTCCCAGCAGTCTCCCCTACCATTGGGAATTCCAATACTGGCATGCCACTAGCAATCCAGTGGGTTGGACCCAGCAAAGCCCACCAAAGAATAACTGAGAACACAATTAACCATACCCTTCTAAACCAGGGCAGCATTAGCCTCTATCTGCCTACACCCTTCCCTCGAACAGAACTGTTGGAAACTCGATCAAATTATGTAGCCAGTCAACTGCAGTGCTGATCTATGCATTCAGACAGTAGAGGAGTCCATGCTATCAGAATACAATAGCACAGCAGGGAGGATTCCTTTATCCACCTTTAATGCCTGAATGGGGAAAACAGTTTTTTTGGGTTTTTTAAACCGCTGGCTGACTAGTCAAAAAAACAACCCACCAATGGCCAATTTATGCCACAATAGAACCTATAACTTTAATTCCTTATGCAAAATTTACACCTTAGAAGTACATTTTATAATGGGCAAGCAGGCCATAAACAGCTTTAAGTGAAGACTAATAAACCAATATAACCAATAACCAGTATCAGTAATACAATTTATACAATTTATTTGATTTCATTTAATATTTATAATTTGCCCATAGATTTTCACCAAAAAAAGGTGTTCAGGTGATTTTCTGATAGCTAAAGTTGTTTATCTCTCACTAAGATAAATGGCTGAATGGAATGTGCCTTGCTTTAATGCCCAACACTCATTCCCACATTCTCATTCTCAATCTAATTATACTAAAAGAAGGCATGTACAGAACAGAAAAAAATGTTTCTTTTCATTTTGGATAGATTCGTTTTGGAATTTATTTAGTTTGGTTTTGGGATTTGTTTAGTTTTGATTTCATAAAATTTTGTTTAGTTTATACATTTTCTAACAAATTTCACATTTTCTGAGAGTTTCGAATTTGGATTGGTCAAAAAATGATCAACCAATTCAAATTCTGTGCAAAGAATAACTGGTTGTTAAGCAGTGGACCAGGAAGCCAGCCTCATCAGCTGTCAGCATGCTTCCCCACTGACAGCTGAAATGTAAACAAAACAATGCAAGCAATGTAAAATTCTGGGGGGAAAAAAAAGCGCGGGCTCCCCCCAATCTATACCAGGGCCTTCGAGTCTGGTATGGATTCTAAGGGGAACCCCACGCCAAAATTAAAAAAAAATGGCGTGGGGTCCCCCCCAAAATCCACACCAGTCCCTTATCTGAGCACTCAGCCCAGCAGGCCAAGAAAGGGGGGGGATGAGTGAGCTGCCCCTCCTCCTGAACCATACCAAGCCACATGCCCTCAACATGGGGGGTGCTTTGGGGCGGGGTGCTCTTGTCTCAAAACACGTCAGGTGTTTTCTATTAATATCTTAGGTATATGGGACCATTTTGGCCCAGTTAACGATTGTTCTATGTTTGCCTTCATACATGTTTATATGTGTACCTATATATTGCTATTCACTATATGCACATTTGAGACTCTATTTCAAGAATGTCTCATCTTTTTTATATTTTGTATCAATAAATGTTTAATCTTTTAAAAATCTTTATACATTACTTTTTCATTACGATATATTATAGCAGCAGAGCTAAGTGTGTCATCATTCAGCGCGGGGGTGGCTGCTGATGTTACACACTGTGTCCACACACCATCTTCCAGAGTCTGGACCTCCCCAGCTGAAGCTGAGAGCCCGAACCATCAGATCCATCCAGCAAGCAGCAGGTCCCAGCAGCATCTTGCCATCTTCCATGTGGCCATCAGATCCCATCCACGGTCCAGCAAGCAACACGCCTTGTCAGCAGGATTTTAACCCATGCTACCCTGGTGGTGATGACGGAGGTTGGAGTGAGAGTACCTACTGATTAAAGGCCTACTTTTTTCATCTGTTTGGTGAGTTTGTACCCCGGAGGGGGATAATGCCTCACTTGTGGTGAAGATCTGGGATTGGTGTAGGGTGCACTACAGACTGTATCCATAGAAGAAATCATCACTTTAGTTTGACTGTTGCTAAGTCATCACTCAAATGCTTCATGTGTATCTGGAAACGTATCCATATTTAAGCGCTGTTTTATCATATGGACTTTTATGAGTTCTAGGTTTTTGATATAATTTTGATATATTATATACATTGTTGTTTTTATCAGTGCCTGTATAGTCCCATTTCCAAGAGGGGTCAACCTTTTGTACAGTTATCAGAATCTAGAATCCCTCTTTAACAAGGGGGCCACCAGATCCCAGTCCCCCCATGTGAATGAGTATGGACCCATATAGTGTGAGCAAATCCCCATATTTTTGAATATGTTCAGGTGTTTTTAAATAGCCTTGCAGGATTTAAATTAAATTTTTGTATGTGTGTGCTATAATCTATTTTGTTCAGTTTGCGGTCTTATAGCACCACCATCTTGAATGTAAATGCATTTTTAAGGTGTGCCCCCCAAGTCTGTTGTTTGTATAATGCATGGATCCTAAACAGGTTCCTTGGCCCGGAGCACCCCCCGCCCCCCTTCATTACCTCTTATTAGTGTCCACGAGTGTTATAGGAGGAGTCCTTTCAGTTCTCCCATAAAGAGGAGTTTCTCCCATGGTTGAGATGCAGAATCTTTCATTCTATTACTAGCGTAGGACCCACTGATAATGGGGTACTTTGAAGCAGTAATTGGGCTTAGCACTATATACCATATAGTGTGAACAAATCCCCATATTTTTAACAATGTTCAGGTGTTTTTAAATAGCCTTGCAGGATTTAAATAACATTTTTGTATGTGTGCGCTATAATCTATTTTGTTCTGTTTGCAGTCTTAACCACTTCAATACAGGGCTTTTTGTACCTATTCAATACCGGGCCTATTTTGGCACTTCTCTCCTACATGTACAAATCATCATTCTTTTGCTAGAAAATTACTCAGAACCCCCAAACATTATACATGTTTTTTTAGCAGACACCCTAGGGAATAAAATGACGGTCATTGCAACATTTTTTCTTGCACAATATTTGCGCAATAATTTTTCAAACGCCTTTTAAAAAAAAAAAATGGTTTCATGAATTAAAAAATAACAAAACAGTAAAGTTAGCCCAATTTTTGGGGAAAATATGAAAGGTAATGTTACGCCGAGTAAATAGAAACCTAACATGTCACGCTTTAAAATTGCGCACACTCATGGAATGGCGACAAACTTCGGTACTTAAAAATCTCCATAGGCGACGCTTTATTTTTTTTTACAGGTTACCAGGTTAGAATTATAGAGGAGGTCTAGTTCTAGAATTGTTGCACGCGCTACCTCACATGCGTGGTTTGAACGGCGTTTACATATGTGGGCGACTTACGTGTGCATTCGCTTCTGATCGCGAGCTACCGGGGACAGGGGCGTTTTAATTTTTTTATTATTATTTATTTATTTATTTTACTTATTTATTTATTTTTTTACAATGATTTTACTTTTTTTTTTATCACTTTTATTCCTATTACAAGGAATGTAAACATCCCTTGTAATAGGAATGTGTGTGACAGGTTCTCTTTATTGAGAGATGCGGGGTCAATAAGACCACACATCTCTCCTCCAGGCTGGAAAGCATGAGATCAGTGAAAATTTTTTCACTGATTTCATACTTACAGCCGCAGTGGCGGCTTTGTTTACATTTGAGACCCGGGCGTGACGTCATCACATCGCGCCCGGGCCTCCGACGATCATAGAGATGACTGGTGACCATCTGGCCACCAGTCATCTCTATGCTCATCACGTGACTCCACCAACGATGCCGGAAGATTCGCTCCGGGTCCCCGATCGCACGGGGGAGCCCGGAGAAGCACCGGATGGCGGCGGGAGGGGGCAGTGTCCCCTCCCGCCGCCTGTAAGAACGATCAAGCGGCGGAACCACCGCTATGATCGTTCTTATGGTGCACAGAATCGCCGGCACTTCAAAAGGATATCTGAATGATGCCTCTAGCTGCAGGCATCATTCAGATATCCCCCTACAAAGCCGAGGACGTCATATGACGTCCACCCAGGATGGGAGATCCCATCTGTGGACTTCATTTGTCTATGGCTGGGTAGGGAAGTGGTTAAAGAAGCACCATCTTGAATGTAAACACATTTTTAGGGTGTGCCCCCCAAGTCTGTTGTTTGAGCATGGACCTATTCACCAAAAAAGTGTAAAAAGTGCATAAAGACAGTACACACGTTTTTGACAATTCCTTTATTAAAAAATGAAAAACAATGTCCCTCCGGGGTAGATCCATCATCAATAACACTGCCCACTGCACCGCCAGACCCGAAAAAAGAAAGAAAAAACCTCCGGCCTCATCAAATGCTCCCTGCCGAATGCCTGCTCCTTCACCTGACAATTCTTAAATATTTAAGGGGTGGAGTCACCCGATGATGTCAGTGTGTGACCCAACCACCATGTGACATCACCGACCTGGGCATGCCTGTCCCTTACCTGTTTAAGAACTGTAATGCCGCGTACACACGATCGTTTTTCATGCCGTTAAAAATGCCATTTTTAAAAATGGCCATTAAAAATGATCGTGTGTAGGCTCCAGAGCATTTTTAACGACGTGAAAAACGGCCATTAAAAATTTTGAACATGCTCTCTTTTTTCACGTCGTTTTTCATGTTGTTTTTTTTAACGACGTGAAAAACGATAGTGTGTATGCTTTAACGACGTGAAAAAAAACGCGCATGCTCAGAATCAAGTATGAGACAGGAGCGCTCGTTCTGGTAAAACTGGCGTTCGTAATGGAGATAGCACATTCGTCACGCAGTCACGGACTGAAAAGCACGAGACTGAAAAGAGCGAATCGTCGCTCAACAAACTTTACTAACATGAAGGGTGGCGCCATTCGAACTGATCTTCCCCTTTATAGTGCCGTCGTACGTGTTGTACGTCACTGCGCTTTGCTTGATCGTTTTTTTAAATGATCGTGTGTACGCAATACAGGCTTGAGAGGAAACATGAAAAAAAACGACGTCAAAAACGGCAAGAAAAAAAATGGCAAGAAAAACGATCGTGTGTATGGGGCATTACTCTGTGGAGTGGGCATTAGACGTTCAACATTTGGGGTGGATGGACCTTCTTTTTTTTTTCGGGTCCAGTGTTGCGGCAGGCATCATGATTGATGATGCATCTACATTGGGGGACATTTTTTTTACATTTTTTTTTTCTTTTTTTTTCTTTTTTTTAATAAAGGACTTTTCATAAACCTGTGTACTGTTTTTATTTATTTATGACACTTTTTTGGTGAATATGTAGGGGTTCATAGTACCCCATACTTATTCACATGGGGGCCCAGGATCTGAAGGAGCTTCCAGATTCCGATAATCCCCCTACCCACAGGCCAGGGTTGTCAGGAAGAGGCCCTTGTCCCAATCAACATGGAGGCAAGATGCTTTGGGGTGGGGGGCAGATGTTTGCCCTGGTATGGATTTGGGGGAACCCCACAACATTTTTTTAAACATTTTTGTATTGTCGGCATTGATTTGTTGACATTTAAACTGTCAGTGGGGAATCCCGCTGAATGCTGATGAGTCATTGGTTGTTAAGGATTTCCAGCCCACTGCTTAACAACCAGCTATTCTTCGCACAGATATTGAATAGGTCGATCATTTTTCGACCGATCCAAATTCTAACTGTGGAATTCATTAGAAAACAAATAAACAAAACTAATTTTAAAGAATTCCAACAAAATTTGTTACTATTCGTTATTATTTCGTTCGGAGCTTTTGATGCATCCAAATAAACAAATTTTAGTTCAAATTTGTTTTCGGACCAAAACAAATTTTACATGTCTAACTAAAAGTACTCAGCTTCTTCAGTTCTTCAAGCTTGCCAGAAAAGTAAAGAAAGGTATAACATGAAATGATCATTTTAGTATTATTATTATTATTATTATTATTATTAATAATATTAAAAATAATAATATACATTAACAAGACTACATTTTGACTCCAAATTCTGTTTAAAGAAAATTGGAGCCATAGCTTTTTATATATATAATTTACAGTAAAATGACATTTTGACAGTATGCCAATCATCAAGAAATAGAAATGAAAATAACTGTTAGATTGGCACAGTCCGGGTCACAAGAGACTACAGTAAATGTCATGAACTAGTAGAAAATAACAATTTTCAAGCTGATGCTGATTCTGTTGCTTTTACTAGCACAGGGTCAGGGAGAAACATATTATCACAACAAACAGCAAAGAAGTATAAATTAATTATTGAGCACATATTTCCTAGTGAGTAATAACAGAGTTTATGTTAGAAGAACACACCAAGGTTTTATTGTCTTTATTATGTTCATCATTATTTTAGATAGCAGGATATAAAAATAAGGTGCTAACTTGATAACTATATCATCACATTTATAATGCATTTATTATATATTGTTCAGTTATAATATCATTGTGTAATTTTGTTTTTAAACATATTGCCTGAGTGAATAAATGAATGATAAATATACTGACATGACTTAAGAAAGAAATAAGAAAGAATCTGTGGATTTCAAATCTCAACTATTTTGAAGCTTTGCTTTACAAAAGTGATTTACTCAATTTAATTTAGCAGTGTGTTGCACCCAGTTGGGAATGTATACATAAAGGTAAATTTATGCCTACTGTATAAAGTTATAGTTACTAACAGTAATGTTTACTGAACCCCTTGCATTAACCACTTCAGTACTAGCCTGTATATACGCCTTCATTACCAAGCTATTTGTCAGTTTTCAGTGCTATAGTAGTTTGACTTAAAATTACCCGGTCATGCACCACAGTACTCAAATTCCTTTTTATATTTTTTGTGAGACTGATTTCAAGAATACAATAATGTATTTGTCATTCTACAATTCATAAATAAATAGATACATAAAATAATAAATAAAATGATAAAAAACTGCAGTCTTTTCCACAGAAAAAAAAACATGCATATAAACAAATACATATAAACATGAAACACACTACAACATAAATAAAATAAAATAACCAATAAAAAATACACACCACCCAAGAGAACTTACTCTACATCCATAATAAACTTTCTCTTGAGACTTTCCTATAATCTATCATAAAAACATTTGTCCTGTAACTAAACCTCACTCCTCATTGTATGTTATATTCAGCAGAATTTAAAAGTTAGACTGTCCAAGTGCAAAAAAAAAAGAATGTAACCTGGTAGTACAGGTGGCAATACTTTTATACCACTCGCTAGGTGGTTACAATATAAACAAATCATGGCTCAGATGGGGATATAAAGAGATGAAGGAACAGATAGAAATTTATTTTGGTGGTATTTAATAATCATGTTTTTAATAAAAAAAAATTACTACATAAAGCAAACAACGGCCAGACATTTAGCTAGTTTACATTTACCTTTCACTTCTTTAACTTTAAAAATAATCACACACACAATAGTGGCCAATGGCACTTTAAACCCCCCACCCTGAAAAAAAAAGTAATCCAACAATCATTGGTGGTGTGAGGCACTTTAAGACTCCCCATCTTCTTCTTTGATCTGCCACAATGTTCATTCCTGCTGTGTTTTCAAACATTAAGCCTGTTTACAACAAAGGGCAGACTGCTTACTCCATTGTAAAGAACAAAAAGATGCGCCTACTAAGTGCAGTATGTTAATAATGATGGTTTATTAATGTAATCAGCCGAATGGCTACTCACATGACAGTAGTGAGAAATGAGCATGTATATCCATATATGGGCTGTGCAGTCACTGTGAAGTCTGACACGCCCCAACGTCACTTCCGGTTTCGGATCACACCGAGTGCGTTCCATGCTGGTATGCACACCGCTACGGAGCAGAATACAGGCCAGCCGGCTTCCCTGTCACATCTCTCTGCCCAGTCAGGATTGCTGCAGCATACCAGGACAGCACTCGCCATGGATTCCTGGACTTCACAGTGACTGCACAGCCCATATATGGATATACATGCTAATTTCTCACTACTATCATGTGAGTAGCCATTCGGCTGATTACATTAATAAACCATCATTATTAACATACTGCACTTACCTTTTTGTTCTTTATACTGTTTCCCAAAGTCTGCTTCACTCTCAAGGGAGCTGCCAACAGTGCTGATGTTTTCATCCTTATAATTTTATATGGACTTGATTTTATATATCTGGACTCTTTTATTATCTTCTGCATATTTTGATGTTCCACCGTATTAGTAACACTATGTTGTGTTTGCAACCACCTTTGCGCCATCTTCCTCTTTTTACTGCTTACTCCATTGTGACTGTGCTGAATATTTGTAAACACTACTAATGTTTACATTTGTAATGGCTGTGATTGGGGCACAGCAAATACAAGGTGCAGGGCAGGGCCACTCTGTTTGGCTCTGTATATTATGGATTTTATCTGAGATGCTTAATGACATAGAATACAAAGGTGATGTGACTGGATAAGGTAGCAAGCAACCCTCTATCCTTCACTGTATGCACTGTATGAGAGCCAGAACCATACTTTTCAGTGCCAGAAGTGCAAAACTTACACTAGTGATGGGAGAGTTTTACCTGATGCAGCAGTATCTCTACACTTGGGAGACCTATTATTAGATATAAATTTTTCAAGGGGTCAAACGTGATCAAGGCGTTAAACGTGTTATCTAGGGAGTGATTCTAACTGTAGGGGGAGGGGACTCAAAAGGGGAGGAGACCGATCTGTGTTTCTCTGTACTGGGAACAAACCATCAGTCTCCTCTCACCTGACAGAACATGGATATGTGTGTTTACACACACAGATCCACGTTCCTGCTGTGTAACAGGCAATCGCGGGTGCCCGGCGGAAATCGCGGCTGCCGGGCACGCGCATCGGGTCCCGAGTGAAGCGGCGCGTGCGTACCCCCTAGAGGCCCGGGAAGCCAAGGACGTCATATGACGACGCCCGGAGGGACAGAGGGTTCCTGCAGCCGTCATTTGACTATAGCTGGGTAGGGAAATGGTTAACTACATGTGGAATCTGTCATTAAAATCAACCTGGTACAGGTGCTAGAAAGAAAGAAGTTATTCAGTAAATTTATAAAAATTTACTAGAACAGGACACTAAAGGCTAAAGCATCAAATGGAGAAATAAGTTGCACCACCGTGTAATGTAAGAAATTGTCAAAATAAAAAAAGTCAAACTATACAGTGCAAAAAGAACCCTAACCCATAAAAATACTGAAAAACATATACTGTATATCCCACAGAAGTAATTCCCTATCCCCTCATAATCTATATGTATGTCAATGTATATTGTGCTCAGTGGGACAAGTTCTCCCCCTCTCCCGCTGTCTCTTTTATCACTGATAAATGTAATGCTTTATTAGCAAAAATAGTATTAAACCTTTCTTCCATTTTTTCCAGACATATCAATATCTTCTAATGTTTAAGTATCACTTCAGATTAAATAGTTTTCCTATTCTTAGAAGACTGGTATCAAACATTATTAATATTAAATAATTTTATAAGATGGGGTATTATTTTGCTTTCATCTATTAAGGTTACTTTGCGTTATAAGCAAGGAAGCTCAGACCTCTGCAGTTTATTAACATGCTTTTATTATACAAAAATGCATTACATACACAATTATAGGAATACAATACAAGACTGACATATATACCTATAGCAAGCTATGGTCTGTAAACAGTAGAAATATGCTTAAAAGAGATCAGCAGAAACATCTTCAGGTATAGTTTCTTCTGGCTGGTACAGAACTTCCGTGGTGTTAAGTCATTGTGGAGTCATCCTGAGAACTTATGTCTGACCTTTTATTAGGAAAATATACCATACCCACATGGGTGTAGCCCCTTTCCCAATATGTGTGTTTCAATTACAGAAACATTCTCAAATTCTACCTCAAGAGTGTACTATGGTTTCATAAATGCCATAGGATATATATATATAAATATATGTCAGGTTGTCAAGCTATTGTTGACAACAATTAAAAACTTGTTTACTGTAGTTACAGAACAATAGACTGATCCAACTGTCAACTGAAATGCAACAATGGTATCTACAATCATTCTCAAAAGTTTGCATACCCTGGCAGAAATTGTGAAATTTTGACAATTAATATTGAAAATATGACTGATCATGCCAAAAAACTGTCATTTATTTAAGGATAGCAATCACCTGAAGCCATTTATTATCACATCATTTTTTGGATCCTTTTTAAATCATATTGATAACAGAAATCACCAAAATGGCCCTGATAAAAAGTTTATATACCCTGGAATGTTTTGCCTTGGTAAAGACACAGAAAGTGCCACACACAGGTTAAAATGACAATTGAAGGTTAATTTCCCACATTTGTGTCTTTTTAACCACTTGACCACTGGGCACTTAAACCCCCTTAATAACCAGACCAATTTTCAGCTTTCAGTGCTCTCACATTTTGAATGGCAATTGCTCAGTCATACAACACTGTACCCATATGAATTTTTTGGCCTTTTTTTCACACAAATAGAGCTTTCTTTTCGTGGTATTTCATCACCATTGGGTTTTTTATTTTTTAATAAGAGAAAAAAGTCAGAAAATTCTGTAAAAAAATGATTTTTTTTTCATTTCTGTTATAAAATTTAGCAAATTTAGTATTTTTTCTTCATAAATTTTGGCCAAAATTTATACTGCTACATATCTTTGGTAAAAATAAGTACAAATTGGTGCATATTATTTGGTCTTTGTGAAAGTTATAGAGTCCACAAGCTATGGTGCCTATATCTGAAAATTGATCACACCTGAAGTACTGACGGCCTATCTCATTTCTTGAGACCCTAGCATGCCAGAAAAGTATAAATACCCCCCACATGACCCATTTTTGGAAAGAAGACATTCCAAGGTATTTAGAAAGAGGCATTGTGAGTTTTTTGAAGTTGTCATTTTTTCCCACAATTCTTTGCAAAATCAAGATTTTTTTTTATTTTTTTTATTTTTTAACAAAATTGTCATATTAGCAGGTTATTTCTCACACACAGCATATGCATACCACAAATTATACCCCAAAACACATTCTGCTATTACTCCCGGGTATGGCGATACCACATGTGTGAGACTTTTACACAGCGTGGCCACATACAGAGGCCCAACATGCAGGGAGCACCATCATGCGTTCTGGAGCACCGAGGCCAATTCTGACATTTCTCTCCTACATGTAAAAATCATCATTTGTTTGCTAGAAAATTACATAGAACCCCAAAACATTATATATATATATTGTGACAGCAGGAAGGTAAAGTCACCTGGTTGCATCCAGGGGGGTAGATATATTTCTCCCAGATTCAGGCTTTATGCCGACTTATACAACTAGGGAGTTGATGAAGCCCAGCTGAGGCTAGTGGGCTCATGAATGACTCATACCTCTAGGGAGAGTGCTGGGCGTCGTGAGGCAGGGAGTTGATGAGACCAGCTGAAGCCTGTCAGTTCGTTTAAGGCCTCTATAAAAACTCCCAGATTCATTAGGTGTTTGCTCATGCCTGGAACCAGACCTGTGTGGACTGTCTAGGGAGAGTGAACCCCTGTGCGGTGAGGCAAAGCCTGTGTGGCTATTTGTTTGGACTTTTACTAAACCAGGGACTTCGGGACTAGGACAGCACCAGGCTGATCCCAGTTGTTAGTTTAGGAAACCTGCATGTTTAGTCAGAGGTCAAACTGACCAGGATTTATTTTGTTTATGTTTCTTTTTGGCTTTGCTGTGTTTTTGTCACTGTACATAGAGAAATAAACCGCACCTTTTGATTTTGAAAACCACAACCTCCGTCTGCTGGCCCTGTTTTTGTGTGGGGAGCCCAACCAGGGGGTCACACACACCCGCTACCGAGTTAACCCCCTCACAGTTGGTGGAGAACCAGTGGCAGTTTTTTTTAAGCCAGCATGGAGGAGATACTGAAACAGCTGGCTCTAGCAAATGCCAATCAACAGCAGACAAATGCAGGTTTGCAAAGGAGCCTTGCAGCCCAGCAGCAAGCTCATCAACAAGCCCAGCAGCAATCTGAGGCCCGCTTCATAGACCTGTTACAGAAGCAAGAGCAGAGACTACAACAAATGGAAGCAGTAATGCAGCAACGTCCGCAGACCAGTGAGGAAAGCCGTCCCACTAATACCGCGTCCTTTGGGGTGAGTCGTTTATTGACAAAAATGACTGGAGAGGATGATCCAGAGGTATTTTTGACCACATTTGAAAGGACTGCTGAAAGAGAAAAGTGGCCTGAGGAGCAGTGGGCTGGACTGGTGGCTCCTCTGTTAACTGGTGAATCGCAGAAGGCTTACTATGACCTAGAGCCTGACCAAGCAAAAGACTATGTGATGCTAAAAGCTGAAATATTGGCAAGGCTGGGTGTCACCCTGGCTGTCCGGGCTCAGCGTGTGCATAACTGGACTTTCCAGCTTGGAAAACCCCCCCAGGTCTCAAATGTATGATCTCATTCACCTGAGCAGGAAGTGGCTACAGCCAGAGACTTTGTCCGCACCAGAGATTGTGGAACGTGTTGTAATGGATCGGTTTTTGAGAGCTCTTCCTACTGCCATCCAAAAGTGGGTAAGCCATGGAGACCCAGAGACGGCCGGTGGTCTTGTGGATCGTGTAGAGAAATACTTGGCTACAGAGAACCTGACGGCCTCTTCCAGAGACTCTCGGACTTTCCACCCTAAGACCAGACCATCCCCAGGGGCGGATAAGAGGATTCCAAGGGGTGAGGGTGGAGAGAGTGAGAGGGTGGGAGCTCTACCCAAAGTTTGGCGAGAACAGCCTGGGAAGTCAGGGGCTCAAGAGGCAGCCAAATGGATTGTTTGCTACCGCTGCCGGCAAGCGGGACATATTGCAGCAAATTGCCCGGTTGTGGAGGAACCCATGCAATGTGACTTTCTGATGGACAGACGTCAGTCGCTGTGTGTGACAGTCGCATGCACTGCCATTCGGGGAACTGAGAAACATTTATGCAAAATGTGTATTAATGGTAGAAATGTTGTGGTATTACTGGATTCAGGTAGCCTTGTGACCCTGATAAAGGCTGAATTAGTTAAAACAGAGGTCTCTGGGAATAGCAAGGTAGCTGTTATTTGTGTGCATGGGGACACCCGAGAGTATCCAGTGACTACAGTGTGTTTCAAGACCCCCAAAGGTACCCTCTCTCATCCAGTGGGGTTAGTATCTCAATTACCGCATGATGCCATTGTGGGAAGGGATTTTCCGAAGTTCTGGGAACTGTGGGATGATCCTGAGCCCCCCACTGGTGCCCCTATGTACCAGGAATGTGATAGCCAGAACTCCTCTGAGAGTGGTGAGGACTCTCCAGAATTTCCCTTGTCAGTATTTGCAGGGGAGACTCAAGAAACTGGAGAGGAGCCCACCTCCTCAGACGAAAACCTACCGTCTGTGGAGTTTTCTGATCTGGAGGTTCACAGGGAAAATTTTGCCACAGAACAGTTAAAAGACCCCGCCCTAATAAAGGCACGGGAAAACGTAGTGGAAATAGATGGCGAGTTAGTGAACCCAGATAATACCTGCACTTACCCATACTTCAGCGTAGAGAAGGACCTACTGTATCGGGTGGCAAAAAGGGCAGAAGAAACCGTTGAGCAGCTTGTGGTGCCCAAACCTTACAGGAAGTTGGTGTTGGAGTTGGCCCATGGGCACATTCTTGGAGGTCATCTGGGGACAGAGAAAACCCGAGAGAGGGTATTACAGAGATTCTATTGGCCTGGGGTGATGAAGGACATAGAAAATTATTGTTCCTCCTGCCCTGTGTGTCAGAGGTCGGCCCCGATGCCACATTTCCGTAGCCCGCTGGTCCCTCTACCCATCATTGAGGTCCCGTTTGAGAGAATCGCAATGGATTTGGTAGGTCCTATAATCAAGTCCGCTAGGGGGCACCAGTACATATTGGTTATAATGGACTATGCCACCCGTTATCCAGAAGCGATCCCTCTCAGAAATACCTCGGCCAAAACCATAGCCAAAGAGCTATCTCTTGTTTTTAGCCGGGTGGGTATTTGTAAAGAACTGCTTACGGACCAAGGTACACCCTTTATGTCCCGGGTTATGAAAGAGCTGTGTAAATTGCTCAAAGTGACGCAATTGCGTACATCTGTGTATCACCCCTAAACCGATGGGCTGGTTGAAAGATTCAACAAAACCCTAAAACAAATGTTGAAGAAAGTGGTGGATAGAGATGGAAAGGATTGGGACTGTCTACTTCCTTATTTGATGTTTGCTATTAGGGAGGTGCCCCAATCCTCTACGGGATTCTCCCCCTTTGAGTTACTGTATGGGAGACACCCAAGAGGGCTGTTGGATATTGCCAAGGAAACTTGGGAAAGTGAGAGTACTCCCCACAGGAGTGTGATTGAGCATGTCGCCCTGATGCAAGATCGAATTGCACAGGTAATGCCCATCGTGAAGGAACATTTGGCCCAAGCGCAGTTGGCACAGCAGAGAGTGTACAACCGTGGAGCAAAGACCCGTACCTTTTCCCCGGGGGATAGGATATTGGTACTTGTCCCTACGGTTGAAAGTAAATTCCTTGCCAAATGGCAAGGCCCCTACGAGATAATGGAAAAAGTGAGCGAAGTGAATTACAAGGTCAGACAACCAGGAAGGCGAAAGCCCGAACAGATCTATCACGTTAATCTGTTGAAAGCCTGGAGGGATAGAGAGTCCCTAGTCGCAGAAACTTGGTCACCAGCTCAAACTGGTTGCGTGATTCCGGAGGTTGGAATAGCAGCCACCTTGTCACAACCCCAACAACAGGAGGTTAAGGAGTTTGTGCTTCGCAACAAGGAGGTGTTCTCTGAGCTGCCGGGACAAACATCTGGGGTAGAGCATGATATTATTACCCCGCCCGGTGAAAGGGTGAAGTTAAAACCCTATCGGATCCCAGAGGCCCGACGGGAGGCAATACGGGAGGAAGTTCAGAAAATGCTGAACTTAGGGGTGATAGAGGAGTCCCAAAGTGATTGGTCTAGTCCCATTGTGTTGGTGCCTAAACCGGATGGGAGCTGGCGATTTTGTAACGATTTTCGTCAGTTGAACAAAGTTACAAAATTTGACACCTACCCCATGCCACGTATAGATGAGTTGATCGACCGGCTGGGAACAGCCCGATACATGACGACTCTTGACCTCACAAAAGGGTATTGGCAAATTCCCCTGGCCAAGTCGGCCAAAGAGAAAACCGCATTTGTAACCCCAGACGGGGCGTTCCAATATAAGAGAATCCTGTTCGGGTTACAGAATGCGCCGGCCACATTCCAGCGGAAAATGGACCAGATACTGAGGCCCCATCGGAAGTATGCTGCGGCTTACCTGGATGACGTAATTGTCCATAGCACAGATTGGGCCTCACATCTGCCAAAAGTGCAAGCAGTCCTAGACTCTATCCGGGAAGCGGGGTTTACGGCTAACCCCAAGAAGTGTACCATTGGGCAGGAGGAGGCCAAATATCTTGGGTACACCATTGGCAGGGGAGTAATAAAACCCCAACTCAACAAAGTCGAGGCCATCCAGAGTTGGCCACGTCCCAACAGCAAGAAGCAGGTACGAGCCTTTCTGGGAATCGCGGGTTATTATCGGCGCTTCATTCCCCACTTTGCTTCTAAGGCTGTGCCCCTAACCAACCTGACGAAAGGGAAAGGGTCGGTCATGATTAAATGGACCCCCGAGGCTGAGGCAGCATTCCAATTCTTGAAACAAGCCTTATGTAGCCAGCCAGTGTTGTACTCACCCGACTTCTCTAAAGACTTTGTCGTACAAAGTGATGCGTCAGATGTGGGGTTAGGAGCAGTATTGTCCCAGGTCTGGAACGGGGAAGAGCACCCAGTCATTTACCTCAGCAGGAAGTTGAAGTCCCATGAGGTAAATTACGCCACGGTTGAAAAGGAGTGTTTAGCGGTGAAGTGGGCTCTAGATTCCCTTCGGTACTATCTGCTAGGTAGGCACTTTGACATGGTTACGGATCACGCTCCGTTAAAGTGGATGGCTCAAAACAAGGAGACAAATAGAAGAGTGAATAGGTTGTTCCTGGCCCTACAGGAATTCAACTTCACAGTAAAGCATCACCCTGGCGTTCAAATGGGGAATGTGGATGCTTTGTCTCGAGTACATGAATGCCTGATTGCTGGTGTTCCAACCCCAAGGTTAAAACAAGAGGGGGGGTATGTGACAGCAGGAAGGTAAAGTCACCTGGTTGCATCCAGGGGGGTAGATATATTTCTCCCAGATTCAGGCTTTATGCCGACTTATACAACTAGGGAGTTGATGAAGCCCAGCTGAGGCTAGTGGGCTCATGAATGACTCATACCTCTAGGGAGAGTGCTGGGCGTCGTGAGGCAGGGAGTTGATGAGACCAGCTGAAGCCTGTCAGTTCGTTTAAGGCCTCTATAAAAACTCCCAGATTCATTAGGTGTTTGCTCATGCCTGGAACCAGACCTGTGTGGACTGTCTAGGGAGAGTGAACCCCTGTGCGGTGAGGCAAAGCCTGTGTGGCTATTTGTTTGGACTTTTACTAAACCAGGGACTTAGGGACTAGGACAGCACCAGGCTGATCCCAGTTGTTAGTTTAGGAAACCTGCATGTTTAGTCAGAGGTCAAACTGACCAGGATTTATTTTGTTTATGTTTCTTTTTGGCTTTGCTGTGTTTTTGTCACTGTACATAGAGAAATAAACCGCACCTTTTGATTTTGAAAACCACAACCTCCGTCTGCTGGCCCTGTTTTTGTGTGGGGAGCCCAACCAGGGGGTCACACACACCCGCTACCGAGTTAACCCCCTCACAATATATATATATGTTTTTTAGCAAAGGCCTTAGAGAATATAATGGTGGTCGTTGCAACTTTTTATCTCGCACGGTATTTGCGCAGCAATTTTTTTAACACGTTTTTTACAGAAAAAAAACGTTTTGTGCTTAAAAAAAAAAACAGTAAAGTTAGCCCAGTGTTCTTGCATAATGTGAAAGATGAAGTTACGCCAAGTAAATAGATACCTAACATGTCACCCTTAAAAATTGCACACGCTCGTGGAATGGCGCCAAACTTCGTTACTTAAAAATCCCCATAGGCGACGTTTTAAATATTTTTATTGGTTACATGTTTTGAGTTACAGAGGAGGTCTAGGGCCAAAATTATTGCTCTCGCTCTAACGTTCGCAAAGATACCTCACATGTGTGGTTTGAAAACCGTTTTCATATGTGGGCGGGACTTATGCATGCGTTCGCTTCTGTATGCGAGCTCACGGGGACAGGGGCGCTTTAAAAAAAAAAAAATGTATATTGTTCATTTTACTTTATTTATTTTAGTTTGACATGTTTTTCCGCCCCAACATTTTTTTTGATCACTTTTATACCTATTACAAGGAACGTTAACATCCCTTGTAATAGGAATATGGCATGACAGGTCATCTTTACAGTGAGATATGGGGTCAATTAGACCCCACATCTCACCTCTAGGCTGGGAAGCCTGAAAACAAAAACAAAAACAAAAAAAACAATCCTGGCTTCGATCGTAGCGGTGAGATGGTAGAAGCACCGGAGGGTGGTGGGGGGGACATCCCCTCTCGCCTCCTGTAAGAATGATCAAGTGGCGGAACAGCTGCTATGATTGTTCTTATGGTGTAGGGAATCGAAGGCTGAAAAAGCTAATATCTGAATGATGCCTGTAGCTGCACCCATCATTCAGATATCCCCGCACAAAGTCAAGGACGTCATATGACGGCCAGCGGGCAGGAAGTGGTTATTGCGGAGTATTGCCGGGCATTGCGGAGTATTGCCGGGCATTGCGGAGTATTGCAGGGCATTGCAGAAAATTGCAGAGTATGGCAAGGTATTGCGGAGTATGGCAGGGTATTGCGGAGTATGGTAGGGTATTGGGGAGTATGGCGGGGTATTGCACAGGGGGTATTGCACAGGGGGTATTGAGCAGGGGGTATTGAGCAGGGGGTATTGCGCAGGGGGTATTGTGCAGGGGGTATTGCAGAGTATTGCGCAGGGTATTGCAGAGTATTGTGCAGGGTATTGTGCATGATATTGCAGAGTATTGTGCAGGGTATTGTGCAGGGTATTGCAGAGTATTGCACAGGGTATTGCAGAGTATTGCGCAGAGTATTGCAGAGTATTGCGCAGGGTATTGCAGAGTATTGCGCAGGGTATTGCGCAGGGTTTTGCAGAGTATTGCGAAGGGTATTGCAGAGTATTGCGCAGGGTATTGCAGAGTATTTCACAGGGTATTGCAGAGTATTGCACAGGGTATTGCACAGGGATGGCTGAGCAGGGATGGATGGATGACTGGATCTGTGACTGCAATTGTCACAGATCCAGCCCACAGTGCTGCTGCCATGATCCGCTCCCTCCCCTCTCCTCTCACACTGTACCGATCGGTACAGAGAGGGGAGAGAGGAACCGGCGTCATCACATGACGCCGGTCTGTTTACAAGTGATTGCTCCATCATTTGACGGAGCGATCACGTGGTAAACGGCCGCTATCAGCAGCGATTTACCGTGATCCTAGATGCACCGGGTCCTCTGGACCCGGCGGTCACGGAGATTCCCGTGTGCGCGCCCCAAGGTAATGAAACTTTACAAAGATGGAAAAGGATATAAAAAGATATCCAAAGCCTTGAATATGCCAGTCAGTACTGTTCAATCACTTAATAAGTGGAAAATTTTGGAATCTCTTGATACCAAGCCAAGGTCAGGTAGATCAAGACAGATTTCAGCCACAACTGCACAGGAACTGTTTGGGATACAAAGAAAAACCCACAGGTAACCTCAGGCGAAATACAGGCTGCTCTGGAAAAATATGGTGTGGTTGTTTTTAAGGAGCACAATATGATGATACTTGAACAAAAAAGAGCTGCATGGTCAAGTTGACAGAAAGAAGCCTTTACTGTACAAGTTACACAAAAAATCCTGGTTACAATATGCCCAACAACACCTTGACATGCCTCATTGGCTTTTAAGTGGCATTGGTGCAGTAAAGGCTTTCCTCTGGCAACTCAACCATGCAGCTCTTTTTTGTTCAAGTATCGTTTAATTGTGCTCCTTAAAAACAACCACACCGTCTTTTTGGAGAGCAGCCCGTATTTCTCCTGTGGTTAACTGAGGGTTTTTCTTTGTATCCTGAGCAATTCTTCCACCAGTTGTTTCTTCAGATCAGATCTTTCTTGGTCTACCTGACCTTGGCTTGGTATCAAAAGAGCCACTAATTTTCCACTTCTTAAGTGATTAAACAGTACCGACTGGCATATTCAAGGCTTTGGATAGCTTTTTATATCCTTTCCCATCTTTGTAAAGTTTCATTACCTTGTTATGCAGGTCTTTTGACTGTTCTTTTCTACCTCCTCGTGGCTCATTGTCCAGCCTGATTAGTGCATCCATGTGAGAGCTAACAAACTCATTAATTATTTATACACAGACACTAATTGTGATTTAAAAAGCCACAAATGCGGGAAATTAACCTTTAATTGCCATTTTAACCTGTGTCTGCCACCTTCTGTGTCTGTACCAAGGCCAAACATTCCAGGGTATGTAAATCCTGGTTACAATATGCCCAACAACACCTTGACATGCCTCATTGGCTTTTAAGTGGCATTGGTGCAGTAAAGGCTTTCCTCTGGCAACTCAACCATGCAGCTCTTTTTTGTTCAAGTATCGTTTAATTGTGCTCCTTAAAAACAACCACACCGTCTTTTTGGAGAGCAGCCCGTATTTCTCCTGTGGTTAACTGAGGGTTTTTCTTTGTATCCTGAGCAATTCTTCCACCAGTTGTTTCTTCAGATCAGATCTTTCTTGGTCTACCTGACCTTGGCTTGGTATCAAAAGAGCCACTAATTTTCCACTTCTTAATAAGTGATTAAACAGTACCGACTGGCATATTCAAGGCTTTGGATAGCTTTTTATATCCTTTCCCATCTTTGTAAAGTTTCATTACCTTGTTATGCAGGTCTTTTGACTGTTCTTTTCTACCTCCTCGTGGCTCATTGTCCAGCCTGATTAGTGCATCCATGTGAGAGCTAACAAACTCATTAATTATTTATACACAGACACTAATTGTGATTTAAAAAGCCACAAATGCGGGAAATTAACCTTTAATTGCCATTTTAACCTGTGTCTGCCACCTTCTGTGTCTGTACCAAGGCCAAACATTCCAGGGTATGTAAACTTTTTTATAAGGACCATTTAGGTGATTTCTGTTATCATTATGATTTAAAAAGGATGCAAAAAACTATGTGATAATAAATGGCTTCATGTGATTGCTATCCTTAAAAAAAAAAAAAAGTTTTTGGGCTCAAGTGGACCAGAACATCAGGACCGGAACCCAGCCTGCCACAGAGGCTGGAAAAACCTGTGCTGAATTCTGGTTTATTCCCTTACAATAGAGCGAATGCAAGGTGAAATGTACCTATAATCGTGTATCTCACCTCACATACCGTCACACTATATATATATCTATATATATATCTATATACAGTTGCAAAAAAAGTATGTTAAAGTATGAATTAAATGTTACCATGTTTTTATTGAACACACCATGTAAACATTCACAGTGCAGGTGGAAAAAGTATGTGAACCCCTAGACTAATGAGATCTCCAAGCGCTAATTGAAGTGAGGTGTCAGCCAACTGGAGTCCAATCAATGAGATGAGATTGGAAGTGTTGGTTACAGCTGCCCTGCCCTCTAAAAAACACACACCAGTTCTGAGTTTGCTTTTCACAAGAAGCATTGCCTGATGTGAATGATGCCTCGCACAAAAGAGCTCTCAGAAGACCTACGATTAAGAATTGTTGACTTGCATAAGCTGGAAAGGGTTATAAAAGTATCTCCAAAAGTCTTGCTGTTCATCAGTCCACGGAAAGACAAATTGTCTATAAATGGAGAAAGTTCAGCACTGCTGCTACTCTCCCTAGGAGTGGACGTCCTGTAAAGATGACTGCAAGAGCACAGCACAGACTGCTCAATGAGGTGAAGAAGAATCCTAGAGTGTCAGCTAAAGACTTACAAAAGTCTCTGGCATATGCTAACATCCCTGTTAGCAAATCTACGATACGTAAAACACGAAACAAGAATGGATTTCATGGGAGGATACCACAGAGGAAGCCACTGCTGTCCAAAAAAAAAAACATTGCTGCACGTTTACATTTTGCACAAGAGCACCTAGATGTTCCACAGCAGTACTGGCAAAATATTCTGTGGACAGATGAAACCAAAGTTGCGTTGTTTAGAGGAAACACACAACACTATGTGTGGAGAAAAAGAGGCACAGCACACCAACATCAAAACCTCATCCCAACTGTGAAGTATGGTGGTGGGGGCATCATGGTTTGGGGCTGCTTTGCTGCGTCAGGGCCTGGCCGGATTGCTATCATCGAAGGAAAAATGTATTCCCAAGTTTATCAAGACATTTTGCAGGAGAACTTAAGGCCATCTGTCCACCAGCTGAAGCGCAACAGAAGATGGGCGTTGCAACAGGACAACGACCCAAAGCATAGAAGTAAATCAACAACAGAATGGCTTAAACAGAAGAAAATACGCATTCTGGAGTGGCCCAGTCAGAGTCCTGACCTCAACCCGATTGAGATGCTGTGGCATGACCTCAAGAAAGCGATTCACACCAGACATCCCAAGAATATTGCTGAACTGAATCATGTTCTGTAAAGAGGAATGGTCAAGAATTACTCCTGACCATTGTGCACGTCTGATCTGCAACTACAGGAAACGTTTGGTTGAAGTTATTGCTGCCAAAGGAGGTTCAACCAGTTATTAAATCCAAGGGTTCACATACTTTTTCCACCTGCACTGTGAATGTTTACATGGTGTGTTCAATAAAAACATGGTAACATTTAATTATTTGTCTGTTATTAGTTTAAGCAGACTGTGATTGTCTATTGTTGTGACTTAGATGAAGATCAGATTACATTTTATGACCAATTTGTGCAGAAATCCATATCATTCCAAAAGGGTTCACATACTTTTTTTTGCAACTGTGTATATATATATATATATATATATACTGTGAGGAGGTTAGCTCGGCAGCGGGTGTGTGTGATCCCCTGGATGGGCTCCCCACACAAAAACAGGCCCAGCAGACGGAGGTTGTGGTTTTCAAGATCAAAAAGGTGCGGTTTATTTCTCTATTTACAGTGACAAAAAACACAGCAAAGCAAAAAGAAACATAAACAAAATAAACCCTGGTCAGCTTGACCTCTGACTAAACATGCAGGTTTCCTAACTAACAACTGGGATCAGCCTGGTGCTGTCCTAGTCCCTAAGTCCCTGGTTTAGTAAATGTCCAAACAAATAGCCACACAGGCTTTGTCTCACCGCACAGGGGTTCACTCTCCCTAGACAGTCCACACAGGTCTGGTTCCAGGCATGAGCAAACACCTAATGAAGCTGGGAGTTTTTATAGAGGCCTTAAACGAGCTGACAAGCTTCAGCTGGTCTCATCAACTCCCTGCCTGCACGACGCCCAGCACTCTCCCTAGAGGTATGAATCATCCATGAGCCCACTAGCCTCAGCTGGGCTTCATCAACTCTCTCCCTAGTTGTATAAGTCGGCATAAAGCCTGAATCTGGGAGAAATATACCTACCCCCCTGGATGCAACCAGGTGACTTTACCTTCCTGCTGTCACAATATATATCAAACGTAACACAAGTATTATATAATTATTGAGCATTCCTGCATACATACATGGGGGGATGATTTAACAACTGTAACAACTAGAATTTAAGAGATCACTAAAAATATGCTACTGCTGCTGATTCTGTATCATGTGACCATACCCAAGCTGTAGAACTGCTCTCTTTTATAAATTGTATGCAACATAATTAGGATAAGGGGGAGGCAACATTATAAAGCTGAACTCTAACTTTCTGTTCACTAGAACTGAATGAAATGATCAATCCCAGCATAGATCACACCTCTGTACCATGTTGCTGAGTTGTCTGCAGATCCCTTGATATTCAGACTCTGTCCCTTCCACAGCCACTTCCTGCAACAGCTAGAGTTTAGAACACTCCCCTCTGTAGTCTGCTACCTCTGAAAAAGATGTCACTTCCTTCACAGCTCTGATGGTGGCTGGGATTGAATACATCCTAATTGGCACTTAATCCCGCCCAGTCACACCCAACAGGAAGAGTCCAAACCTTCCAAGTCCCTCCTCACAGATCACAGCATTATTCAAGAAAGAAATACCTTCATACACAGCCTGTTCTGATAGCTAGCTGTGCTGCTGCAGGGCAGAAATCAATGGATCATTAGAATTCAACCCTTCCCAGTTAAATAACCTGACCAGTGTGAACAGAGATAGTCCCACCCCTCAGATCCCGCCCTCCCTGAGCCCTGCTCTCTGTGAAGCGATTCATTTCCATCAAGGAAACACTTTCATAATAACCTCCCATAGCCCTTCCTTTGTAGTCTCGCAGTAAGCCATTTTCTTTGGTATACTGCAAGACAGAAATGACACAGGAGGAGGTATGATACAGTCACACCTGTGCAAGCTTTTTTCAATTTTTTTGTGATGATAGGTGCTGCTTTATTTCATTGTGCCAGAGCAATTTAATTGCTGTGGGCATACAGTCTAAGGTTAATTATAACATGGATTATATATTTATGTAATGTATAAATGTAATATATATTTTTTGGTTAAATCTCATCCCCTTCCTTTTTTAGTTCATTTGTGTATTAAAGAAGGTTTAACATCTTTTTAGTAATCATTGCTAGAGATGAAATGCTCTTTAGTCCTATATGTGTGTGTGTGTGTGTACATATAACACATACATACTATCCCTCTCTTTCATTCATAGCTTGCTTCCCGGGGAGACTACTATATTCCCTGGAGCCTACCTGATTATGTTGGACACTCTCTAGTGGTTGTTTGCATTAATACATGTTGGTAAGTAAATTGGCTCCTGTCCAAACTGTCCCTAGTATATGTATAAATGTGAGTTAGGGACCTTATATTGCAAGCTTCTTGAGGGCAGGGACTGATGTGAATGTACAATATGCTGTATGTTTTTTTTGTAAAGCTATCCACATGTGATCCAGAGATAATTGCATACCAGTCACGAATACTTAAGACTTTTGGAAACATTTGTTCATATGCTAGTTTGTTCATCACTACAATGTTTCCACCTCTGTCTGAGGGCTTTATTACTATCTTTTTTTTGTGGCTGTTAAATTTGGAGGACACAATAGCCAGTGTATTGAATCAATAAAAATGTCAAAGTTTATTAAAACATAATTGGAAGACGTAAATAACAGTCTCTGGGAAGCACTTCAGAGGTGAAATTGTCAGCATGCGCACTGAGCCCTCTGCCCCGCTTGGTAGAATCCATGCAGCAAACTGTGAGGGCTGAGTAGCACTGGAGTTAGACTCACAGGGACTCAGAACAGCAAGGTAAATGGGGGATGCATTCAACAGCAGTGTAAGATGTAGGACCACTGTGCCAGGAGATGGAATGCCTGACCACCAGGGGTACAGACCACTTTCAGCATGTGAGGCTTCCCTCTGGACTGTTATAAGGCCCATTTCACACTGAGGCGTATTTCAGACGTTTTAGTGCTAAAAATAGCGCATAAATAACGCCTGAAATAATCCTGCCCCAGCATTCTCAATGTGAAAGCCTGAGGGCTTTCACACTGAGGCGATGCGCTGGCGGGAGGAAAAAAAATCTCCTGCTAGCCGCATCTTTGGAGCGGTGAAGGAGCGGTGTGTATACCGCTCCTTTACTGCTCCTTCCCATTGAAATCAATGGGACACTGTGGCTATACCGCCCGCAAACCGCTGTTGTAGCAGTGGTTTGCGGGCGGTATTAACCCTTTTTCAGCCGCTAGCGGGGGTTAAAACCGCACCGCTAGCGGCCGAATATTGCGGTAAAAACAACGGTATAGCGACGCTAAAAATAGCGCCGCTATTCCGCCAGCGCACCTGCCCGCCCCAGTGTGAAAGGGACCTGAGAGACCAAAGTCAGTGGAGACCAAAGTCAGTGGATTGAGTGGGCGGATGAACATGTTTAAGGGACACGTTTCTATGTCAATGTTATGCCACACAGGGTAAAAACAATGCTATTTAAACTAGCAAATCAGGAAAAAAATAATTGACAGCTGCAAAACCCATGACATTTTTGCTTAAAAAGGCTGACAAGGGAAAATGACAGGGGACTGCTTTTAGCAATATAAAGATAGGCTAAAATAACAAAAAATTCAAAGCACAAAGTCAATGTGTATAGAAATAATTTAAAATAAAGGAATGGTGAAAAATAAAGTAAACTATAAAGGAAAAATAAAGAATGAAATAACAAAATGGTAAAATTAATTTTGACTTCTGTTAAATTTGAAGGTGGACTCAAATTCTCTCAAATGCCCATATATTTGGGTTTCCCAGCAGGATAGGAATAATTTGAGATTTTGAATTATATTACAGGAGAGGGGGATTGGATTTGAAATGTCCAAGGGATTAGTGTCAATAGTATCCTGTTCAGACAATAGTTAAAAATGTGATCCTCATACCCATTATCTTCCTCCCATAGATGTTCCAAGTCTCTGAATGCATGCATGTCATTGAGTGTCACGTTTTGCTATACAGACGAGCCACAAATAGGTTTAATAGTTAAATCATTATTTCGATTTTCCTTGTTGTAAATGACTTTAAACATTAGTCATCTAGCGAACAAATGGAGATCCTTGACCATTTTAAATGTATCAATCCGTTGATCAGGGCAGAACATCAGACCCAAACCCAGTATGTGTAATTCTTTGGGTGAGAGGGGGTAAGATAGTTCCTTCAAGATGGAGAATGTGGTGTTTGCCACCTTCAGGACATTTATTTATTAAAAAAAAAAAAAACATTGAGCATACACATTTGAAAATATATGAATGTCCTGAAAGTGGAAAACACTGCATTTCCTGTCTATCCTATTGAACTTCACCAATTTTCTTGTTTTTTGTTTTTCTTCCTTTGGTTTAATAATTTTTTCTTTGCAACACAATGTGTACATTGTTATATAAAAATGGCTGATGGTAAGGTATACGAGGGTCTAATATCCAAAATGCAACAATCTCAAGCTGATTTTTCAACAAATGTAATCAATATAGAAAGATTATTTCTTAGGTTGCAAAGACTGTTGGAAAATAATCTAGAGTTTTCTGGCACAAAAAAAAAAAAAAAACTTTGATAAGTATATAGAGAATAAAGTTATCCCATGGACATTGTGAATACAAATTTTTCCCAACCTAAGTAAGATTGATCAAACACTTAAAACTTCTTGAGAAACAAATTTACAAACATGTTCCATTGATATGATGTCTTTATTGAGTGAACGATATAACATTGAGTTAACAGAGTTGGATAAGGAAATCCAGAAATGGTACACTGAACACCAGTCCCTCTTTTGGCCTCAACCTTTGGTGCATGGGAGAACAGAGATGAGGGAACACCTGAAAAAGTATACCATTGAAATTATCAATGCTAAAGAGAAAAAAATCCTCAAGGATAAACTAGCACATGATTCTGAACAGAAATACAAATGGTTTAACAAGTCACGAGGCAAATGATATCAGCCTGATAATATTGGTAAGGATTTGAAAGGAAATATTAAACAGCTCTTATTATATAACTTCCATACATTTCTGAATTTCCATGTGCTGATCAACTAAACATAATGATAAATTAGTGAACCCAAATACAAATTACTTGTGCAATGGAACAATGTTCACACATAAAAATCCCAAAAATATACACAAAAATAAATATATATATATAGATATAAATATATATACACATACACACACACATTATATTGCAAAATATATCTATATCTATATATATATAGATATATATCTATATATAAATAAAGTCCCCACAAGAGTCTTCAAGAGGCGTGAAAAACAAGCTAGGTCCTTAGAATTGTGAAGAAAGAGTGCTTGTGCAAATACGTCCCTCTTAATACTATGCCACCTCGTGCTCGTGTGATATCATCCGCACTCACCATATTCCAATGACCCTCTTGCTATATAGCAAGAGGAGTTAAAAGTGCTTTGTGGTCACTATGGGACCTATCTGGATCTCTCTCCAACAGTCCTTGGTCTGGATGTTGTACCCTCCTTGTATGAATCCCAATTCTTGTCCTCTTAATTAGGGATGAGCTTCGAGTTCGAGTCAAACTCATGTTCGACTCGAACATTGCCTGTTCGCAAGTTCGCCAAACAGCGAACAATTTGGGGTGTTCACAGCAAATTCGAAAAGCCACAGAACACCCTGTAAAAGTCTATAGGAGAAATCTAAAGTGCTAATTTTAAAGGCTTATATGCAAGTTATTGTCATAAAAAGTGTTTGGGGACCCGGGTCCTGCCCCAGGGGACATGTATCAATAAAAAAAAGTTTTAAAAACGGCCGTTTTTTCGGGAGCAGTGATTTTAATAATGCTTAAAGTGAAACAATAAAAGTGAAATATTCCTTTAAATTTCGTACCTGGGGGGTGTATATTATGCCTGTAAAGCAGCGCTTGTTTCCCTTGCTTAGAACTGTCCCTTCACAAAGTGTCATTTCTGAAGGAAAAAAGTAATTTAAAAGCACTCGCGGCTATGATGAATTGTCGGCTCCTGGCAATACAGAGAAAAGTCATTGATAAAAAAAAAAAGGCGTGGGGGTCCCCCCAAATTCAATTACCAGGTCCTTCAGGTCTGGTATGGATTTTAAGGGGAACTCCACGCCACCCCCCAAAGCACCATGTCCCCATGTTGATGGGGACAAGGGCCTCATCCCCACAACCCTTGCCTGGTGGTTGTGGGGGTCTGCAGACGGGGGGCTTATCAGAATCTGGAAGATCCCTTTAACAAAGGGGTCCCCCAGATCCCAGCCCCCCCTTTGTGAATTGGTAAGGGGTACATTGTACCCCTACCATTTCACAAAGAAAGTGTAAAAAAAAACACACAGACACAGTTGGGAAAGTCCTTTATTAAAAAAAAAAAAACATTCCAGTGATGTAATCCAGTGTCCAGCGGTGGTCCGATGTCCAGCGCTGCAGTTTCGACTCCACATGAAATGTCATTGGCTGAGCGGACCTGATGGGGAACTTCATCCGCAGTGTAATAAATGAATAGACCCCCCCCTTCTCACGTTTCCCATCAGGTCCACTCAGCCCTTACACCTACGTCATTGGCTGAGCGGACCTGATGGGGAACGTGAGAAGGGGCGGGGTCTATTCATTTATTACACTGCGGAGGAAGTTCCCCATCAGGTCCGCTCACCCAATGACGTAGGCGGGGCCTGAGGTACGAGGGGGCGGGGGCGCCCTCGTATCTCAGACCCCGCCTACATCATTGGCTGAGCATTATAGCCGTGAGTGCTTTTAAATGACTTTTTTTCCTTCAGAAATGACACTTTGTGCAGGGACAGTTCTAAGCACGGGAAACAAGTGCTGCTTTACAGGCATACTATACACCCCCCCCCCCCCCAGGTACGAAATTTTAAGGAGTATTTCACTTTTATTGTTTCACTTTAAGCATTATTAAAATCACTGCTCCCGAAAAAACGTCCGTTTTTAAAACTTTTTTTTGCATTGATACATGTCCCCTGGGGCAGGACCCGGGTCCTCAAACCATTTTTAGGACAATAACTTGCATATTAGCCTTGATAACACTTTTGATTTTGAGCGTTCGAGTCCATTGTATTTAATAGGGTTCTAAAGTTTGTGCGAACTTTAGGTCTGTTCGCAGGTTCTGGTGCAAACCGAACAGGGGGATGTTCGGCTCATCCCTACTCTTAATTTGTTGGCAGAAAAGCATCGGTCTGGTATGTGTATCGCAAGATGGATGCCGCCTTTTCCTCGCGTG